>OX375873.1:107340126-109740126 GCA_947359465.1 Metellina segmentata
TGCCAGCGGTCACTTAAAACGGGGATATCATCCAGCGTACACAGATCTACACCATGCCGCTGGTGTAAACGAAATTTTAGTGATAACAATTCTATATATGCCGAAGCGTAAATGTTTAATCTGTCGTGGTCTCAAATGTCCTCACGGTGTCGGGGTGTGGTAGTTTGGAGAAGTGAGGTGTCAACTTAGGTGTGCCTCGTCACCTGACTGTGGTTCTAAATTACGTAGTGTTGTGCTCGGATCTTTCCTTTCGGGTTTGATCCCGAACCGTCGCTAATAGACCGGGATGTTGCTCAATTCGACGTTAATTGAAGTAACTACTTACCTCTGACTAAGAAAACGATTTCAGTTTATCAGTTTTAGGGTATGGTTCTTTGCATGCATCAAAATTGCACATGCTTTGATTTTATGGAAGGCAACAAAACAGTTTTAAGGTTCATGGATGTCTGCTTGCTATTTCCACATTTTCGCGTCGATCCCAATCTCGAACAGTCGACCAACCGGTCTGGTGGTTAAGGTGTTGTCGAAAATCCTCACGTTGGGTTCGTGTGGAAGTTTGGAGAGTGGGGTGCCAGCTCAGGTGTTGCCTCGTCATTTTACCGGGGTTCAAAATTACGTGGTGGTGTAATAGAGTCTTTCCCTTAGGGGATTGATCCCGGACCGTCGTCAATAGCACACTGTGTTACTCTAGTACGACGTTAATTAAAAATTACCAATTACCCAATCTCGAACATAGCATAAGTTTTCGCTTGTATGGGGTTTTATGACGCAAGGGTCCTGTTTGGCCATGCTGCGCCACACACAATTATGAAATATCAAGTAACAGACACACACAATGAAATTTTTACTGACACAGGAGAAATGCATACAAGGAGGAAGCGTACCTGACAGGTATAGAATCTACGCCGCCACTATAAAATTTTCGATTGGATTCGGGAACGAAACGTGCATGGCAAGATGCGTGACCGACCGATACGACTTCCTACGAACCGAAAGTATTGCAACGCCACGAGCTGATTAGGCCGGTGAATTTACTATCAACCGTCAGGATATGCATGCGTTTCTTCCAATGCATCGGCTCCAAAGTCATTTATATCCCTCGAAAGTTCATTCTTTCTCTGGCAGAACCATCCCTTCCCAGATTGAAAGGATATCATTACGAATTAGTTGAAGAGATCGAAATCTCCGTCACAAGTGAAAAGAGAATTCCCGTTTCCATCCTTACCGCAGCGATTAATTTGGACAATGAGAAAGATCAAATTTCCTCTGAGTAAGTAAGCGATTTCATTTTTTCTTTGTTTTTTCTTGGATTTGGAATCCCGCACGAGCTGCATGCCTGTGGAAGGATAATTTAATTTCCGGTCCAATCCATTTCCATCTTCTCAGAGAGGACAATTCATTTAAAAACACTTGCGGGATGGGAGCTGATTTTTAATCTTGTTTGGGAGCAATCCCGCAATTATTTTGCAAATCAGAGAAATCATTTCTTGCCCTCCTGTCGGAAAAACCGGGACGGTTTGGAGGGGGGACGAAACCGGGCACATCCTTCATTTCTTTAATGGTGGAAGTTTTGTTCAATGCTAAACTAATTTTCCCGAAACGCGATTTGTTTTCGTGCCATATTTCATTCATATGCCATTCAGGTTGAAGAGGAAAAAACAATCCGTCCTGTTTCATCCATTGAAGTCTTCGGCTTGAACTTCCTACAAATCCTTTCGATAAAAATCAAATTAATTTCTTTGTATAAATAATATTAATCTCAAGCACCTATATTCCTATTGCAAGAGGGCCGTTGTGGATGTCAGCGGGTCTACCCACTTCTCTAGCAACCGGCGAGTTGTAATAACCACAGGTTCGTTTCCTTCCTGTATGTATTTCCTTCATTCTGTGTAAGTAACACTTTTATGGTGTGTATGTCCATTAATTGATAGCCGACCAACCGGTATAGTGGTTAAGATGTTAGCCTCTAGATCGGAAGGTTCCTGGTTCGAATCCGGGTCCGGGCATGGATCTTTGTAAACGTATGGTGCAGAGGCGGCTGGTGCACCTTAAATCTGTCATGGCCGAAAGTCCTCACGTTGGGTTGGCGTGGAAGTTTGGAGAGTGGGGTGCCAGCTCAGGTGTTGCTTCGTCATCTGACCGTGGTTCAAAATTACGAAGTGTTGTCCTCGGATCTTTCCCTTAAGGGACTGATCCCGGACCGTCGTCAATAGCCCGTTGTGTTGCTCTAGTACGACGTTAACTAAAATTACCAATTACCAATTACCTGGTTCGAATCCGGGTCCGGATGTTTGTGAGCGTATGGTGTAGATTCTGCTGGTGCACCTTAAATCTGTCGTGGCCGAAAGTCCTCACGTTGTGTTGGTGTCGAAGTTTGGTGAGTGGGGTGCCAGCTCAGGTGTTACTTCGTCGTCTGACCGTGGTTCAAAATACGTACTACCGTTTCTGGCCTCATCTTGACTGATAGAATCATCCAAGATTCATTCAACCAATAGATATTATTTAGTTATGCGTTGTGTGGGGAAATCATTAATATACTATTCGGAAATGTCGTGACTCTTGCGTAGGTATGTATTTTAATAAACATCGCACTGGAGCAACACAAAGGGCTATTGGTGACGGTGCGGAATCAAACCCGAAGGGAAAGATCCGAGGAGAACATTTTGAACCACGGTCACAGATAAAGAGGTCACACCTGAACTTGCACCCCACTCTCCAAACATCCACACCACGCCAAAGTAAGGATTGTGGCCACAACGTCTTTGGTTGGATTCCAACTTGCAACTTGTTATTCCGTTACCCTCTCAACCGGGCCGCCATCTTTCCCAAGAAAGCTCATGTAGGGACATAAATCTTATGGGATAGGTGAGGAAGATGTCCTGCTGTCACATTCTGCTTCTAGTGATTTTTTTATACATAAACAGGTAATTTTTAAACATCCCGCAATCTTATTTTATAGCACCTTACATCTTTTTATCTCAGTTATTACATTTCAGAGAATTTATTTATATCATCGTCATCGATAGTACATCGTCTCTTTAAAAAGTTCTGATTTCCGTGATCAAGTGCTCAATATTTTGTTTCAGTCAAAAGAATATATAGCCTTAAAAATAACATCTCCTTTGGGTTCATACGGGCTTCACAACTAAAAAGGTACTCTAGTGATATTTTCTTTTCCCCTGGTGTTCACTGTTTAGTAAATACGATCGTGGTCCCGCGATACCCAATCTATCTCTTTTTTTTTATCTCCTTACTTTGTTTAACCCCTCCTTTTTTTCCACATTCATGACATTTTTTCTTGACGCTGTCTTGCGTTTGACGAACCTTGGCCAAATATGGCCGATTGTGCCATAACATCCCAAAGCAAAAACCTTAAAGAATATATTACATCTCTCTTTATTAGAAGGTTTTTATGTGAACTTAAATACAGAGGGCGCTAGTGTTTTGGCAATCCCTTTCGTTACTCGCGTAGCAAGTTGGCATCCTACTCAAATACAACTTCAGGAAAGTCATTTTTGTTAATCAACGCCAAACAACGCCAACACGGCGAGGAATCCAATTTTTTATCACGAACATCGATAAAGCTGACACATATTTTTGCAGCATCAGTAACACCTGGAGGGGGGGGGCCCTCTCCACCTACTACGAAAATTCTCCTGCCCTCAATACACCAACAAGTGCCTGACGATAATCACAAGCTCTGCATACAAACAAACGAAAAGAGGGAAATTATAAATTCGGAACATAAAACAAAGCAGCGGTACACCTGAAACGCAAACGACGCAAGAAGAAAAATGTACTTTTTTTTTTCTCTTTCCCCCTCAGTGAAGCGGAAATGGCGAATCCGTGCAGCAACCCGCGGAAGTGACGGTGGCGGGAACCCCTTGTTTGGAGTTCATTGGCAAGTTTGTTTGACTTTGTAATTACGCGAAAACCCCAGAATGACGTTCCCCTCTCCACCCACACCCCTCGGTCGATAGCGGCGGCAGAGACACGTGCTTTTGTTTGGGTGCTACAATTTGGCGAAGATCGCCCTTTATTGATCCTTATCTGTCTAATTATCGCGTTCAGTCCCGAGGCTAGGTAAGAAGATGTGAGCAGCGAATCTAATTATGTCCTTGGAAATAATCCGAGGCGAAAGGAAAATAGAGTTCCACTCGGTTTCGCTCCAGGCTTGTTTTATTAATGGCTTAGTTTCAACGTGCATGTATTGGGAGCCTTTTGCATGGGGGTCGTGATCCTTGAGTGGCAAATTGATTACCCTTTCAGTGGTAGATGGTGCTCCACATCCTTGAAGTGGTCACCCTCTGATACAGGTAGGTAGTGTCGTACTGGAACAACATAATGAATGTTGGTGGCGGTCCGGGATCAAACCCCCGAGGGAAAGATCTGAGGAAAATACCTCGTCATTTTGAACCACGGTCGGATGACGAGGTCATACCTGAGCAGGGATACCATACCGAGGGAAAGATCCGAGGAAAATACCTCGTCATTTTGAACCACGGTAGGATGACGAGGTCCTACCTGAGCAGGGATACCATCTTCGAACTTCCAGTCATCTTACCGTGATTCAAAATTACGTGGTGTTCTCCTCGGATCTTTCCCACCTTAGGGCATTGATCTAGAACCGTCGTCAATAGCCCGTTGTGTTGCTCTAGTACGACGTTAATTAAAAATTGCCTTACCTTACCTCGGGGGTTGATCCCGGACTATTACCAATAGCTCGTTGTGTTGCTTCAGTGTTATGTTATTAAATACCTACCTGCGTCCAAACTTTTAAACCACACCAACGTGAGGACGTTTGAGGCAGACAACAAGCAACCTGTAGTTTTCTCTGCTTTTCTCAGTTTTTGAAGTACGAACTTTTATTAATGTGTAGGTGAGGTCGTCGAAGCACAGTGGAAAACATTAGACTTGTTGGCGGCTCAAGTTCGATTTCTGCCAGGTCCTATTCCTCGCTGAATATACTTCCTTTCTCTCTCTCTCTTTCTCTCTCTCTCTCCCTTCCTCGCTCTTTTCTGTGTTGGTAAAGAGCTTTCTTTGTATGTATGTCCATTACTGATCCTTGAGATCAAGCTCACAAGTCAAATTATATATACCAATCAATTAAGTTCAGGTATTTATGAAGTTAATTGACGTCGCACACTGGAGCAACACAGTGGGACATTGGCGACGGTCCTAGATCAATCCCGAAGGGAAAGATCCGAGGGCGACACCTCGAAATTTTGAACCACGTTCAGATGAAGAGATCAACAACTGAACTGGCCCTGATTAACAACCACCCTTCGAAATTCAACGCCATTCCAACGTGAGCACATTTGAAGGCACAACAGAATTAACATGCACGAGCTGCCGTTTACACGACGGTTTTTGATTGTACCGAGTTTCGACCTCGCAACCCTTCGGTGGCTAATCCGTTACCCTTCCAAATGAGCTACCACGGCCTCTTTCCTTATGTACAAAATATTCACCAATATACACTACCCTACAATAATGGACCGGACGCCAGAGTATTTGCATAAAATCCGACTACTTGTTTGGGGGTGTTTTACGTGGTATGACCAGGGATATTTGCGTGTTGTTCCTGGTCAATTCAACAACGACACCTACATGAACATTTTGGACAGTCAGGTTCTTCCTACGCTCTGGCAATTTTATGGAATGGACGAATGTTACTCCAGAACGACAACGCTCAATGTCATGTTGCAGCCTCTGTCAAGCAGTGGTATCAAGATATGGATGTAAAACGTCTTCCCTGTCCTGCTCAGAGTCCCGGCCTAAACCCCATAGAACATTTGTGGGACGAGTTAGAGCGACGCTTACGGACCAGGGAACCACGTCCGAAATCTACAGGTGAGCAGGCGACATTCTTGCAGCAAGAATGGACACAAATACCCATAGCTGCGTATCAAAACCTTGTTGAAAGTATGCCCAGAAGGATTGCTAGTGTAATTGCAGCACGGGCGGGACCATCCCTCTATTAAAGCATGTATTCTTTCTCATCACATCTTGCTGTCCGGTCCATTATTGTAGGGTAGTGTATAATGAGGAAGCAAAGTGTCCAGTGATATGTGGAGTAAAAAAATAAATCATCAAAGATTCAAAAAGATAAGAACATTTATTAATTAAAAAATGTAAAACGGATCACTAATTCCCAGGGAATGAAATTTAATTTATTTGCCATTCTTTGAATATTCGTCAGCGGCAACTATGTTGAATGCATTGAAGTTCTGTATATTTTTTATAAATTTATTTTTTAAGCTCGAATCACACTCTAATATACCCTGGTACACCACACCGGTAAAGGATCACTAATTCAAAGAAGAAGAAATTAGCTGTCACCCGCTTATAAACATTTGTCAATTGCACGTACTTTGAGTGCATTGGAGGATCTGTATCTAGAGGGTTTTTTTATTTGTAATTTCTGAGTGCACACTAGTATTTCAAATGTGCCGTGGATCACCTACTACGGATCAGCGTAATTATGAGAACATCAATTAATTAGCTGTCATCGCCTGAATATTAGAGTTCAAAACAACTTGAGCACATTAGATACCCGGATCTAGTAGTTTCTTTAACTATAATTTCTGACTGCATTCTAGAAAGTCAAATGTGCCGTTATATACCAATAACGGATCACTAGTTCTGAGAACATAAATTAATTTTGCTGTCATTGTTTGAGCGTTAGAATTCTGGGTCTAACATATTTTTTAATTATAAATTCTAACTGCGCATTAAATGTGTGGTGGCACACCAATTACAGATTAGTATAATTCTGAGAACAGAAATTAATTATCTGTCATCGCCTGAGCATTAGAGTTCAAAACAACTTGAGCACATTAGAGACCTGGATCTAGTAGTTTCTTTAACTATAATTTCTGACTGCATTCTAGAAAGTCAAATGTGCCGTTATATACCAATAACGGATCACTAGTTCTGAGAACATAAATTAATTTTGCTGTCATCGTTTGAGCGTTAGAATTCTGGGTCTAACATATTTTTTAATTATAATTTCTAACTGCGCATTAAATATGTGGTGGCACACCAATTACAGATTAGTATAATTCTGAGAACAGAAATTAATTATCTGTCATCGCCTGAGCATTCGAGTTCAAAACAACTTGAGCACATTAGATACCCGGATCTAGTAGTTTCTTTAACTATAATTTCTGACTGCATTCTAGAAAGTCAAATGTGCCGTTATATACCAATAACGGATCACTAGTTCTGATAACATAAATTAATTTTGCTGTCATCGTTTGAGCGTTAGAATTCTGGGTCTAACATATTTTTTAATTATAATTTCTAACTGCGCATTAAATGTGTGGTGGCACACCAATAACAGATTAGTATAATTCTGAGAACAGAAATTAATTATCTGTCATCGCCTGAGCATTAGAGTTCAAAACAACTTGAGCACATTAGAGACCTGGATCTAGTAGTTTCTTTAATTATAATTTCTTACTGCACTCTAGAAAGTACAATGTGCCGTTATATACCAATTACGAATCACTAGTTCTGAGAACAAAAATTAATTTTGCTGCCATTGTTTGAGCATTTAAGTTTTGGATCTAGTATATTTTTTAATTATAATTTCTAACTGCACATTAAATGTGTCGTGGCACACCTATTACGGATCAGTATAGTTCTGAGAACAGAAATTAATTAGCTGTCATCGCCTGAGCATTAGAGTTCAAAACAACTATGTTGAGCACATTAGAGACCTGGATCTAGTAGTTTCTTTAATTATAATTTCTGACTGCACTCTAGAAAGTTTAATGTGCTGTTATATACCAATTACGAATCACTAGTTCTGCGAACAAATATTAATTTTGCTGCCATCGTTTGAGCACTAGAGTTCTGGATCTAGTATATTTTTTAATTATAATTTCTAACTGCACATTAAATGTGTCGTGGCACACCTATTACGGATCAGTATAGTTCTGAGAACAGAAATTAATTAGCTGTCATCGCCTGAGCATTAGAGTTCAAAACAACTATGTTGAGCACATTAGAGACCTGGATCTAGTAGTTTCTTTAATTATAATTTCTGACTGCACTCTAGAAAGTTTAATGTGCTGTTATATACCAATTACGAATCACTAGTTCTGCGAACAAATATTAACTTTGCTGCCATCGTTTGAGCACTAGAGTTCTGGATCTAGTATATTTTTAAATTATAATTTCTAACTGCACATTAAATGTGTCGTGGCACACCTATTACGGATCAGTATAGTTCTGAGAACAGAAATTAATTAGCTGTCATCGCCTGAGCATTAGAGTTCAAAACAACTATGTTGAGCACATTAGAGACCTGGATCTAGTAGTTTCTTTAATTATAATTTCTGACTGCACTCTAGAAAGTTTAATGTGCTGTTATATACCAATTACGAATCACTAGTTCTGCGAACAAATATTAATTTTGCTGCCATCGTTTGAGCACTAGAGTTCTGGATCTAGTATATTTTTTAATTATAATTTCTAACTGCACATTAAATGTGTCGTGGCACACCTATTACGGATCAGTATAGTTCTGAGAGCAGAAATTAATTAGCTGTCATCGCCTGAGCAATAGAGTTCAAAACAACTATGTTGAGCACATTAGAGGCTTGGATTTAGTAGTTTCTTTAATTATAATTTCTGATTGCACACTAGAACGTTAAATGTGCCGTGACACACCAATTACGGATCACTAATTCAGAGAACAGAAATTAATTTATCCATCATTGCTTGAAAATTCCTCAACAGCAACTTCTTTGAGCGCATTAGAGTTCTGGAGGTAGTCAAATAGAAGCTATGAATGTACCCGGGTTTGAAAAATCTGAAAGTTCTCTGCATAATGTTATGCACGAGTGGGAAAATCCTTTTACTCAGGAAATAAGATTTCTCAAGCAGAGAAGCAAAAACTTATGAAACATGCAACATTAATTTCTCTCGGGGCAAATATAATCTTAAGTTTTAAAAAGAAAAGGACGACTCCGAGCTGAGAAAAGAAATTTAAAAACTGACTAACTCTGACATTTTAAGGAAAGTTTTTGAAATTAACTTTGCTCCAAGAAAGATTGTAAGCAGAAGATGTAAAAATATCCTTTTTAGTGTCATTCGAATTAAACTCGTGTGTTTAGATGCTACGAGAATCATACTTTCCTGAAAAGTCTCATTCTGGCGTACATTTATTTGGAAACACAATTAACAACCTCTATTATAAAAAGGTAACACATATTTCAATTTGATATTCATTAACTTACTATATAACACATTTTAAGGATATTGAAGTATGAGCACCCAAATGATGAAGTATTGATTTCTTTTTGTGTGGTGTCGATTTGGATTTTTGATTAGATTTCAGGGTGCAAAGGTCATATCTGGCGATGCTGAGCCAAACATAAATGTTGTAATTTTGGAATATGAGTGTTTGTAATATTATAAAATATTTTTTTCAGCGTAATATTAACTAAAAATTTTGGTATGAAAAATCAGTATTGCCATAACATATAAACATTAAGAAAATACATTTCAAAGTTACTAATTTATTTTCCAGCAATCATGTAAACTTTCTATGGCCAACCACCGTATAGAATATTCTAAACACGTAAATAAAAGTTCCGGGTAAGATTTTTAAACTGTATGAAAGGAAAGAAGGATAAAGATATTGTTATGCTTGTATGTAATATTTTTCGAATACAAAAGGTTTATATAAGTCTTAAGACTGTAAACTAGTACACATTAGAAGGCATACAAGCTGAATGCTAAATCTATAACAAGGAAAGCCCGTTACACCATTAACAATGAATGAACTGGCAAATCAATTTTATTTTATTGGAAGTGTTTCAAAAATGACTTATACGATTACCTGAAAATTTGTTAAATAGCTCTTACTCCCAATGTTCCAAAATAAGTGTTATATTTACAAATTGAATTTTGTTCCGATTTAGCTGTCATATCTCCTCAAGAAGATAGAAAATGTAATTATTGAATCTTAAAATAAAATGTTTATTTTTCTACGTGGTTAATAGTTTAATTCACGTCACATGGAAGCAACTTCTCGAGCTATTGGAGATTGTCCAGGATCAATCGCAAAGGGAAAGATCCGAAGACAACATCTCGTCATTTCGAACAAGTCATATTAGTCGTTCAACACCTGAGCCGGTACCCAATTCTCCAAACTTCCATAGCACGCCAACGTGAGGGCATTTGAGGCGACGAAAAACTTAACGTGTACCAGCCCCCGTCATTTCACAACCCTCCGGGTGATAATCTGAGACTCAACCAACTGGGTACTGCGGCCCAACTTTGTGACAGAGGAAGGATTAACAAGAAATTTTAGGCATTGGAAACAGGACTGTTAAATTCATATTTTGATCAATTCCGCGAATATCATCACATTTTTGTTCTAGTTCCCCTTTGTTCGATGTTTTTATTTCCGTGGACAACGAATTTTTTAAGGAAAAAGTTAAAAAAAGAATTTTTAAGAAAAACAGGATATGATTTCATGTTCTCTTATTGCTTTATAGAAAAATAAAATAAAATACTATTTGCACTCAATTTCCAGCACCAATGTTTGTAACCCAAAAAATAGCTTGGCCACTTCTATGTGATATCCCATTCCCAATTCGAAAATAATGTTGTTTCGGTTTTATCGTATCAAGAAATGCAATTTTTATATACGTTTTTATAAATCGATTCTCGCTCTCACACGATTTGTAATACCACCTTTGAAGCGTTTGAAACACTACTTCTGACAGCAGGGAACATCACAGGAGAATCCCAATCGTGTTATGAAAATTTAAGTTTCGAAATCAACGCTTCCCGCTTCTCTCCGGTCAAATGCCAATTTCACTTTAGTCAACACACAATTCCACGAAACAAATCAAATAAATCCTCCTTTCCTTTGAGCCAGGAGAATCATCTTAAGTCCTCTGGGTCTACTAAACCTTGGGAATCGCTTCTCTGGCTTTATTTTCCTTCCCGATTTGTTTTCCATTTCACCTGTTAATGCAGTTTTTATTGATTTTCGTACATGTGCCAGCAGGTCAAACCTTTAGCCAAACTGTTCCGCCGCTCATGAACTGGAATCTTCAGATTGTTGTATTTCTATTGAATTAACCTGCTCTTTGAATTCCAGTGCTGGGGTTTATTAGGTTTGGGGATTTTTTTTCAGTTTTAAGTACACATTTGCGAACATGAGTTTCTGCAGACTATGAAAATGTATTTTATTGGATTTGGTGATTTGTAAATAGTTGGTGGCAGAGTAGTGAGATAAAAGCAGAAAAATATTGCGTGGGTATGCTGGTACACAACCTCCCCCCCCCCGTGTTTACTAAAGACAGTACACCCCATGTGAAAAGAAAAGATAACCAGAGTATCTTGGGTCAGTGAAGCCGTACATACCCAAAGGAGGTGTATCCCTGAGGTCGGAATTTTGATAGAATATAAATTTTATACTATTGGAATTCTTATATTTTGTAGAGAAATTTCAGAATCGTACTCTCCAAGAAGATGTGGGAAATATGTATAGTGATTAATTATATAGGAGCGTTGGATGGTAGGTTCATGGATTGATTGTTTGGTTGCATTTAGTTTTATAGCGCAGAGGCTACACTTAGCCCATTTGCGCCAAATACAAGATAAAGTAATGAAGCAATACGAAGCAATAACAATGTAAAGCAATAAAGAAATACGCAATGAAAGTTTTACGGACGCATAAGACAGAAATAATCCCAGAGAGGAATCAAATTATATGACGGCTAAGTACATAGAGAAATACCACATTTTCATTGATACTTATAAAATTCCATTACTAAAGAATATTAATTAATATCAGCTGTGTTAAATCCTTCCTGAGTTTCAAGTGCATCGACATTTTGTAGTACTAGGGTGCCCGCCCCCTGCTCGACAACCCCCAGAGGATTGCTTTCAAATTCTCATAGGTTCGCAGAGCAAGACTTGCTCGCTTCGCTCACATCAATGAAGACATGTGTCCTAGCAGAAGGAATTGCTATTCAAAACAAAATATGATAATATATGATAACAAAATATGATATTCCAAAATAATATTTTTCAAATATAAATTGGTTGTATTACAGAAAAGTTATACAATACCTCTGGAATCAGAACTCGGACAATGTGGAAATCAAATAAAAACTGAACAAATTTTGACTCGAAATGTGAACGCTGCTTTGGAAATCGAATACCCAGCATGCTCTTTGTGTGTACATTTCCCCAACACGTGATCCACCCATACACATATTCATTGAGTTTGTTGTCGAATGTTGTAGTGCAAGCGTCTTGTTGAACTATAATTGTTGGCCCTGCAAATGACCGATAACGCTGTCTTCAAATGACCGATAACGCTTACCTTGGAGTGGTGGAGAAGTTCGGAGAGAGAGGTTCCAGCTCAGGTGTGACCTCATCATCTGACCGTGGCTCCGAATTACGTGATGCTGTCCTCGTATCTTTCAATTTAGGATTTAACCCGGACCGTCACCAATAGCCCCCGATTCTAGTGCGATATTAGATAAAATTCCTACCTAACACTTGGAGGTTTAAAAGGTAAGGTAAGGCAATTTGAATTAACGTCGTACTAGAGCAACACAAGAAGCAATTGACGACGGTCCCGGATCAATCCCCTAAGGGGGAAACATCCGAGGACAACACCTCGTAATTTTGAACCACGGTCAGATGTCGAGGCAACACCTGAGCTGGCACCCCCACTCTCCAAACTTCCATATCAACCCAACGTAAGGACTTTCGGCCACGACAGATTTAAGGTGCACCAGCCGCCTCTACACCACACGCTAACAAATATCCATGCCCTCACCCGGATTCGAACCAGGAACCTTCCGATCTAGAGGCTAACACCTTATTCACCAGACCGGTTGGTCGGCCTAACAATGGGTAATTGGTAATTTTTGGTTAACGTCGTACAAGAGCAACACAACGGGCAACTGACGACGGTCTGGGATCAATCCCCCTAGGGAAAGATCAGAGGACAGCACCTAGCAATTTTGAATCACGGTCAAATGACGAGGCAACACCTGAGCTGTACCCCACTCTCCAAACTTCCACACCAACCCAATGTGAGAACTTTCGGCCACAACAGATTTAAGGTGCACCAGCCATCTCTACACCATACGCTTACAAGCATCCATGCCGGGACCCGGATTCTAACCAGGAACCTTCCGATCAAGAGGCTAGCATTTTAACCACTAGACCGGTTGGCCGGTGTAAAAGGAGAAACATATTTCATATCGCTCTAGGTTTTGTAAGACACTGCAGGAAAGTTATGAGCTTCCCCATAATACATCGTATCAGCTCAGAGACTCCAGCGCGGAATCTCTGATTCCTTCCTGCATAACAGCACCCGCATATCCACGCTCCCGATTAATTGACGCAAATCCGTGGAGTGGAGGAACTCGAAATAGTCTCCCCTATCCGATTCCACTTCAAATTTGTCACTCGGTTGGCGTCCTTTTCTGGCGCTCCCTCGCGCGCGCGGCAACCCCCGTCTCCACCCTTCAAACCGACAAGGAAGGCTCCATGTCATCTTCTTTTATGGAGAACTCCCGGTCAGCAGGGGTTAACGAAGAAGACGGGCTCCGACCACTGACGGAGAAGATTGCGCAGATGACGGAATTATTTTTCCGGGAACGATGTTAAACGAAGTGCAGGGGGAGGTTTTTATTATGGGAACAAATAGGACGAGCTGATTGGATTTCCTTTTTGTGTGTGTGGTGTATTGGTCGGCGGAATGTTTTTCCGGTGGACAGGCTTGGGTACTCTGGGGGGATGGGTTGAGTAGCCGGGGCTTTCTTTCCCATTTTTCCTTTTTTTGTCCCGGATATGTTAGGTCTCATTTATTTAATATTGTATCGGGTTTGCTTTGTGTGGGCCGGTAAATAACGCTGGTTAGATTTTCGGGGGTTTCGTTTATTTTCTCTACAAAAGATGGAATGATTCATCTAAAATAATTTGGTTTTGCCCCAGCTCCACCCTTACGTAGCCAATCGTGGAGGAGATTTACGAGTTCCATAGAAAGTGGAATCGTAGAAATTGAGTTTCTTTTTTCCGTAGAACGTGGATTTGTAGACGTAGATAAGCTTTTTTCTTTTTCCGTTGAACGTGGATTAGTGGTAGTGGAACCCCTTGCTTCCGTAGACAGGGTTCTCACGGGCCTTGAAAATCCTTCAAAAGTACATGAATTTCATTTTTGTTTTCAAGGACCCCCCCCCCCCGGAAAGTTCTTGAATTTGGTGCAAAGTACTTGAAAGTCCTTGAATTTATTTTGAAAAAGTTTAATCTGGAATTTTCTCGAGTATGAATGGGCTTGAAACGCATACTCCTTAACGCGCTTAGAAATCGTGATTTTATTCCGGTTCCGAAGAATATGCCAAATACACTTGTTCGTCAAGGCATGTGTTTATTTCCTTTGCACAAGGTCAGTAGGATTCTATGTCTTTTTGAACCATAAGTATAAGAACTTAGCTACTTTACTTTTTTTTTTTCAAGAATTTTTTCTCTCCCATATCATGCTTGAATATTAACTAGAAATATGTTTGGAATTGTTAAGTATGTGTGAAGAGGTTACATTATTATAGGGGAGGTTCTTCAGAAAAGTTGTCTACTAAAATGGAGGGTGACAGAGGGAATTTCTGCCTTTTTACGATAGTCCTTGAAAAACTTCAAATGGGCCTTGAAAAGTCCTGGAAACGTACTTGAATTTTTTTTCCCACCAAAGAGTGGGAACCATGGTAGAGCGTACATTTGTAGAAGAGCGGAACCTTTTTTCCCGGTTAAGCCTGGTTTTGTACAAGTAGAACTTTTTTCCACTGAGCTTGGATTTGTAGAAATAGAGAAACTGCTTTCCTCAGAGCAATTAGGGTCGTGTGATCCCGGTTAGAAGACTAGCGGATTACCAGTCAGAGGGTTACGAATTCTATACTCGATGCATCCAAAGACCGTTGTGCTTTTGGTGACTGGTGCAAGTTAACGCCAATTTGAGGACATTGGAAACCACGACAGATTTAATATGCACCATCCCAAAAGTTCACGACTATCTTGGGATGTTTCGAGTGATGAAGAAATCTGTTTCGTTCAATTTGAGAAGTTGTTTAGAATTAGTTGTTAGAAGAAGTTTTTATTGATGTTTTTATTTTAATTATCTAATCCCCGTCTCAAACCTGTTCTAAAAAGTCAAGTTTGTTTATCAATAGATATTTTTAATTTTTAAGTATAGTTATAGAACCTATATTCTTATGGATTGTGATTTCCGATTTGGTATGTTGTATTTGAGAGGGCTTCTATTCTCAACGTGTGAATAGAAGTAATGCAATTAATCTGTTGATGTAGTATACAACCTTAAATATATTCTGAATGACCTGTGCGAATATGTTTGTAGAGAATTCGAAAAGACATTCCAATCCAATGGACTCTCAACTTTTCAAAACTTGTGACTGATGTTTCGTAGTAAACCTGCGAAAGCAAAATTTGTGTTACTACTTTAATATAAATGGTTTCTCAAAACCAGTATGCTTGGCCAGATGTGGTCCTTGTGCAATTAAACCCCATCTCAACCAATCTACAAGCTAAACGTCAATCTATCCAATCTATGCGTAGAAAAATAAATTGTATAATAATTAGAAGTTCATGTTTGTTTGAACTGGCACGGTTTTTTCTTTAGAAGTCACGTGGGATCTAATTACATAATACTTGTTTCAACTTTCCAAAATTAAATTTGTGAGATTTTCTGAATCATATTTCTATATACACTGCTGTTTGTAAAAAATGCAACACCATGAAGGAATCATCCGAATGAATTGAAATTTGCAGCAAATGTCAATTATAGGATGTTATGCAAAGTAGTAAAGTTTATGAGCCACCACGCATGCGTGGTGTGAGCAGCTGCCTCTGAAATAATGCTAAAAGCGTATAAACAGAGGGCTGTACGGGACGTTGAAAATAGTGCATGGTTATTTTTTAGTGGCGATCGTTTAGTGAGACCTAAGTATGCCTCCACGATGAAATAGGGTGAAATTTCAACAACTCACGGAGTTTGAACGGGGGAGAATTATCGGCCTTCGTGAAGGAGGATTTTCCTATCGAACAGTAGCAACTCGTGTGCAGCGGAACAGTTCCACAGTGATGTGAGTTTTTAAGCAGTGGACAGACGAGCACCGGACACTTCGAAAAACTGGGAGTGGACGACGGAAGATGACGTCAGCGCGCGAGGATAGACACCTGGTCCATATGGCGGTGAGTGACCGTACAGCTTCCTCCAGGCAGTTGGCAGCACTTTGGTCAACTGCTACAGGTGTACTAATGTCGGCTTCGTCAATTCGCCGACGTCTCCTGCACCGTGGACTGCGTGCAAGGATTCCTTTATACCGGATCCCCTTCACGCCAAACCATCGACGGCTGCGTCTGCAATGGGCTCATGAGCACAGAGCCTGGCGGGCTGATTGGCAACAAGTTGTCTTTTCTGACGAATCCCGCTTTAATTTGTGGAATCATGATGGCCGCATTCGTGTTAGACGCTATGCCAGTGAACGCTGCCTATCAGTGTGCTCTTATCGAACGTCATTGTGACCAAACACCCGGAGTTCTGGCCTGGGGTGCGATTTTTATACCATGGACGATCTCAGCTGCTACGAATTGAAGGTAATCTGAATAGGAACAGGTACGTCCGTGAAATGCTAGAGCCCGAAGTCGTTCCCTTCCTTCAAGGCATCCCTGGAGCTATCTTTCAACCGGATAATGCACGCCCACATGTTGCAATGAATGTACGAGACTTCTTTTCAGCCCAACACATGCAACTTCTTCCTTGGCCTGCTTATTCGCCTGATATGTCGCCTATTGAGCACATGTGGGATTTGGTTGGTCGGCGTCTCGCTCGTGATCCGCGTCCTGCAGCTTCAAAAGACGAACTTTGGGTGCGCATACAAACAATATGGAATTCTCTTCCACAAGCAAACATTCAACATCTGCTTCATTCCATGCCACGTCGTATAGCAGCACTTATTACAGCGCGTGGTGGCTACACCAAATACTGATTTCGGACACTTTATATTGTTTTTTTGCTTTGAAAATTTATTCGTTTATTTTTACTAATACAAGCCGTTTGTGTATTAAATTTCATTTAATTCTGATGACTCCTTCGTGGTGTTGCATTTTTTACAAACAGTAGTATACATGACTGCAGTTAAAACCATTTATTTGTTATGTTCATTCTCTGAAATGGTTCCTTAGAAAATAAAACGGAAACGGAAAAAATAAATTTAGAATCTGTCATATCTTTATGCTATTTCCATTCTAAGGAAAACAATAATAATTAAATTCCAATAAATTATTTTAAAATCTTCTAAATATAATGTAAAATTTGGGCGTGATAGAAAAATTCGGACTACCTGTGTGCCCAATTTCATTATTGTAAGTTCCATATATTCGTCAGGACACCGCGTACATGACACAGACAGAAGGACAAACCCTTCCTTTTATAATAGTAGATATGTCCGATTCCGCTTCTTGCTTTGAGTTCCTGAAAAATTGTGAACACCTCAGTGCAAAAATGGCTGACTCATTGGGGGTTTTATGGCTCGAGAGCCATATTTAGCCAAGCAGCGTCAAACACAAGACACACACACACACCGGATCCTAATTACACTGTACACCTAACGGTAAGTGGGTCTGGAGAGGGTCTACAAACACAAGGCACCGTCGAGTAAAAATTATGAAAGAAAAAGGAGGGAGTGCGTAATTGAGTAGTGGAATGAAAGCAGAAAAAGATGGTTTGGACATCCCCGGTATAACGATTCCTTTGCTTACGAAAGACCAATAAACCCTATGAGAAAAGAAACGATTTCTAGAGTACCTCCGGTTCATAAGGCCTGCACACATCTGAAGGATGTGCCTCTGAGGGCCCTCAGTGCCAAGCCTGTTAAAATATTTTGTCACAAAATAAGCCCTCCTTATTTCTTTCCAATACAAAATGAAATGGATCGTAATCCTAATTGATGATAATTTGGCTGACTGCGTTTCTCCAAGGCACCATGGGAGGTACTGACACATCGCACCCACCGAAAACTGGGGAAGACATGCCTTTTGGGAAACTGGCCCGCATTTAGGTATCATCTTAAAAGTTACCACGTGATTAGAAACATCCTACCCGGCAGATAAAAGTTTCGAATTCACAATCAAGCATATTCAATCAACCAAATTTTTCGGGGGTAGTGCACGTTAAATCTGTTATGGCCTCAATTACGTCACGTTTTCGTAGAAGTTTGGAGAGTGGGGTTCAGGTCGTTATTTGACTGGTTCAAAATTACGTTGTGTTGTCCTCGGATAGGGATTGGTCTCGGAACATCGCCAATAACCCGTTGTGTTGCTCCAGCACGACGTTAATTTACTATCTACCTAGAACCAGTGATTGTGTGGAACAGGATTTTGTATCAATATGGCCACTATAGGCAGTTTTCTACTCAAATATCAACCACCAGGAGGATTTAAATAAAATTAACCACCTATGGTTTTGTTTCACCAGAGAATTTCAATACCTCTACTAAAATGCACTGCAGCTGAAGTACTCAGATGAGTAAATAAATGTCGATTTCATGATGGTTATTGTCGTCAACAGGTGCGAGTATTGCTTCCAGCTTCTGGGGGTGGACGTGATACTGAACAGCAGCCTGCGCGCATCGATCCTCGAGGTGAACGGTCAGCCGAGCGTCCAGGAGTCCACACGGGACGAGGACCTCTTCATCAACAGCGTCAAGGAGGCAGTGGTCGACGACACGATAACCCTCCTGCTCTCTTCCGACTCCGTCGCCAAGCAGGTCGCCAAGGCGATCGCCCACGTCGCCGATCAGAACGTCGGAATCCTGGTGAGTCTACTTCCCTTAGATTCATTTTTCACGGGAATTCTTTGAAAGGACTATCTCCCTGGAGTATGTTTGTCTTCCTAAAATATGTACTGAGTGTTTTTTTTATTTAGTTTGCGCTATTTTATTTTGGAATAAATTGTAAATAAAACATTTTTTTAACCCTTTTGATGGTAGTCTTGATGAGGTATCTTGTCATTAACAAAACGAATCAGATCTAGATGGACGCGAGATAACGTCATTAGAAGAAATTCCACTAATGACGAGATATCTCGTCTGGGCACATCTTGAAGATATATTTAGGCACTAGCGGAAGTGGGGGGATCTTGATGGAAGAGATATATCTTCGAAACAACATGGCGGGATGGTAAATTTTTACGTATTGTTTACTCTACCCTTTCAATGATTTTTTATCTTCGCGTCAAAAACTGTCTTGCTGTGACCAGCCTCTAATTCTAAACAATTTCCATTTGAATCTTCACTTCCCTTGAAATAGTGATATTACAGTTTTGTCTCGGTGATGCGTCTCGTTAACAAAACTGATCAAATCTTGATGAATGAGATATCTCGTCATTGATAAACTTGGCCAAATCTTGATAGACGAGATATATTGTTAAACTTAATCCTATTTCGATAGACAAGTTATCTCGTCATTGACAAACTTGACCACATCTTGATAGATAACCTCTTGGAGGGTTAATGACATTTTTTATGGAATATGACATCGGCCAAATCGACTGCCTCTGCCCACGCATTACTGTCTCTCTCGAATACGTGATTTGTCCAATTTCTTCGCCTCATTTTGTTTCGATGTCTGTTTCAAACGCTTGCTGTCATTTGCCATTTGATTTTAGATTATGTCAACTTCAAGCAGCTCGTGCAACCATGCGAATTCCAAAGGACGTGTCTCATGGCCGGAGGATGTCAAAATCCGGTGTTCTCCTGATCTTACCACACCAGATTTTTCTATGCAACTCTTAAATGAACGATTCTACGCTGACAGGCAACGATTCAACAGTTTAAGCGAATCATTCGCGAATAAATTACCCTGAAAATGTGGCCGAAAGAGCGTAGAGAAGCAGTCATTGGTCCTGTAAAGTCGTGAGTAGAATTTAAGTGGCGAGTGGCTTGAATAGTACATTTAAAAACGACTTTTAAAAATACAGCACATTTAATTAGTTACTAAAGATATACATGAGTTAAGGCTATTTCGAGGCTAATAGATGGTATATACAAATATGGTTTCAGTCCCACGGCTTCATCGGAGCAGACTAGTTCTGAGTCGCTTCACGTTCATGCGTTCAACGATTGTCTCCCTTTTCCTAGAGAGTAGACCACACACGTTCTTCCGAAAGCTCTACAGTCCAAAGACGAGAGCTACCCCCATCCTGTCATAAATTTGCCAGCCGATTCCCTTCGAATCCACATAACAAAGGAAATCTCAATAAGGACCTCCTTGAAGCTGTAGCAGAGAGACCCACTACGACGCAACAGGCCCTTCTTATATTCCATAATGGGAATTTAGTAAACAATACGTAGAATTTTAAAAGATCTATTTGAAAGTTGTTCCAAAACAAAGTGGTGTCCTTACGTAAAAAGCATGCATTCTGTAATTCTCGAAATTCAACGATATCGTTAAAGAGTATCCCAAAATCAGTTAAGGTTTTGGGTCACTGTTTCAGCTAATTTTGCTTAAAAATAGTGTGTAAACAGACAAGCGATGTTAATCTAATCCGTGAATACGACCCATAGAATGCAGTTAACTTATTTGCTCTGAAAGAGTCAATTGTGACATAACACAACGATCAAGCACTTCACCCCAGTTTTCATGAAAATCCGAAATCCAAGCGAAAGCTTCAATCCGGAATATAACAACGCATAAAATCTACATTCTTCTATGTATGAAACAAATAAACTCGATATTTATGGCATATTGTCACCTGAATATAAGAACTAGGTAACTCAAAAAATGGCGATACTCGAGCTATACTTAAATTAATAGGGATAGATAAATAGGTAGTTAATTAACATCGCACTGGAGCAATCGTTATTAGTTAAGGTAATCGTTATTAGTTAAGGTATCCGATCACGTTCGATACCCTTTTTTTAAATGTGGTATAGATACATTTTAATGATATTTTTATGTTTAGTGTTATTAAACAATAACATTGGGCTATAAATATTTCAAGTAGAAATTAATAAATTTGTAAAAATGATAATTATGCACGAAATTTTATTAAAGAAATTTGTCAAAAACTTCAAATGTGCTACGCGAAAATCTATTCAGCCAGTTTGAAAAATTATGCTTCCAAAATAGACAACATGCATTTTTCTAGTGAATGATGTAGAATCAAAATAATATTTAACTAAACAAAAATTCTACCAGCGATCGAAAAATGAATGCAAGATTTTTGATAGTTTTACAGTCATATTTCTTAAATAAATGGCCATAATTTAAAAACTTTTCAACCCAGCATAATTCTTCTAGTTCATTCCCTATACAACATTATAAAGAACACGTTCTCAACGTTTTAAGAGAATCCATCAATAACCTTTTGTGTTATAACATTAAAGTAAGGAAATAATGCATAATTATTAATTTTAAGTAAAACTTAGTTTGAAGTGTACCGTTTACTCTCTCTTGCTTTTAGTGTTTGTGTAAACAATTTTGTTCTTCACTTCTCTTTAAAAATATTCACAATATTTCCAAAAGAGAAACCATGTAAACATTTGTAAAAACTTTCTAAAATTATAATTACAAAAAAAGTAAATTTGAAATTTAAATTTTGACAGGTTTTTGGTTTTTTAATGGCCATTTTCGGTGTTTTCCATACCCACTTCCGGTTTTCCCGCCTTGATTAAAATCTTAAGAGCTCTGAAACTACACTCATGTCCATAAATTAAAGATACTGCCAGCTCCGGCAAATAAAGGTTCAGAAACAAAACAAACGTGACTTATTCATCAAGCTCATTTATTAAACAAAAGATTAAGAACAAAAAAGATGGTGTATGTATGATACCATTCATAAAAACTACGATTTTCGCTCACTGGAGCAATTACAAAAAATATCGACAGTACAAAAACTTAACATGACATGGATAGTAAGATGGTTAATACATTGTATGTCTCCCAGACGACGAAATACAGTCCGAACAACGCCTAGGCATGCTGAGGATCAAATTATCGAGCTGATCTTGGGGAAGATCACATCACTCAGCAAGCAATGCTATCCGAAGTTCCGGTACACATGTAGGAGGTGGTTGACGGACTGCAACTCGTCAGCCAAGCATGTCCCACACATGCTCTATCGGATTCAAGTCAGGTGAGAATGCTGATCATTCCATACGGGTGATATCCTCAGATTCAAGGCATTCGTTTACAATGTTTGCACGGTGAGGACGGGTGTTGTCATCCATAAGCACAAATTCTGCGCCCATGGCACCCCTAAACAAACGTACATGTTGTTCCAGAATGATGTTCCGATAAATTTGGCCTCTCATGATTCCGATTTGAACATGTAGATCTGTTCTGGAGCCCAGTATAATTCCGCCCCAAGCGAGCAGTCCTGCACCACCCACCGTAACGGTGTCGTTCAATGATGTTGTGTTGGTGGTAGTGGGTACCTGGCGTTCTCCATATGAACGTCCGCCGTGAATCAAACTGGAAGCTAAACCTGGACTAGTCGGAAAACATCACACAAGCCCACTGTGACGATGTCAACATTGCATGTTCTCTACTCCAGGCTAACCGCTGGCAACAGTGAGTTGCCGCGATCGGAACACATCTGACAGGCCTGCGAACATATAGACCAACATATCCCAAACGTCTGTAAACGGATTGCCTTGAAAATGTTGTACCCGTGGCTGAAGATAGCTGACGAGAAAAGTCGGATGATGTGCTCCGTTTTGCATGATTTTGCAGTTATTACAAATACCAGTCATCATTCGGCGTTGTAACTCGGGGGAGACCTGTATAACGTCTACTGACATTTCCATCATTTTGGAATCGTTGCCAAAACCTAGAGATGACACTTTGGACGATTCCAAGTTCCACTGAAACTTCCGCCTTAGGTCGCCCACATTCCAGGCTGCCGATAATTCCACCACGTAAAAAATCATCGACATGTGTCCTCTGTGTCATAACTATTCGGTTGTGGCACTGAGCGGCTTACAGAACGCTTGTGAACCATTTTACTTCTTTGCTACAAATCCTTATATACACCTCTCTTACACTCTCGTCAATGGGACGTACTATCTGCGTCAACTGAAGGCTTCCTGTAATTTGGATATTATTATTGAAGATATGTGCGATAATTCTACAGGTGAAATTTTTACTTTAGAGTTCGATTTCCGTGTGATTCTGAATTATTCTTATTTTATGGACATGAGTGTTACTTCGAAAGAAAATCAAATATATTTTGGAAAGTCAAAGAAATACTCGATCAAATAAGATCAAAAACTTTTTTGAAATTTTTTGTCAAAAATGACATTTTAACGTGCTTGGATAGTTTAAATCATAAGTTAATGTAAGCACTAGTCAACTTTTTCTACCACTCAAAGTGCAAAAAGTTGTACGTCTAAAATCTGCATTTTTCATAGGAGTTAGGTTATACGTTTAGGTTACAATAATCGAATCTGCTCCGTCTACAATTCGCACTGTGGGCTACGTTTAACACATAAAAAGTAAAATATATTATTTCACACGAATCCTGACTTGAAGAAATATTATTTACCAAAGAACATGTAAAAGTGTTTTTTCAGCAACGACACTCTGTGTGCAGTGAAACAGTGAAAAGAATTTCGAACTTAAAATCGATGAATGCAAATGAATGGCAACGTAAGCATTTCGAAACATTTTTTAACAAGGTTGGCGGATACATAAAAACAAAATATGGGTAATGTAACTTTTTTTTTAGTTTCGAAAATCCTCGTAGCATTTCTGAAGAAAAAGCTTCAAATATGTCGTCCGAGCACGGTTTGAATTATGTTAAGGAATTGAAATTATTTTTATTCGAAATAATAAAATATTTTGTAACAAAAATATTTTGTCTATGAACTAAACTGAAAGCAAAAAATTTTCCCGAGGATATAATCTGAAAAAAGTACACACGTGGGACTTCGATACTGACCACATATCTAGAAAAAAGAATGACCTTATTCCAGGAGAAACGTATTGAGGTAAACGCCATTTCTCCTCTCCTTAAATCATTCTATTTCTTGAGATATATTAGAGAATAAATGTATTATAACTTTGAAAATCTTTCGGTCAGCTAAATCACATTCATCAGAACAGTCCTATTATTTCTGAAATAATGCTTTATGTCCACTGTGTTTGCTTGTCACAGCTTTTCTCTAAGGATTCATTGGCTTATTCGTTATGCCATTATGAAAACGTTTGTATTTACAGATGATTCGTGAGAGCAATTGCGCTATTCTTTATTGCCAAATAACCAATACAAATGGAGCCTTTATTTGCACCACTTAAGATAAACAGAGATAGGTCACTCATTTTAGCAATTGGTGACTGTGATCGGTCAACTGTTCAATAACCATATTGTGTAATGTAATGGTTGCTTGGTTTTGTTTTATGGCGTATTTCGCCAAGTTATATCAAGCAATGTCCATTAATTCGACACACGAGAAATTTTCACTGAGCTAACCCCCTGAACTACGGCGACCCTTGTAAAGAAATGAATTATTGTATTTGGCTGTAAAATTTGAGGAATTTCAGTGTAAAGAAACCAGACGTTCTGAAGATTTTACTATTATACTTATGGTTTCCAAATTATCTCACATGGTACGTATAGGGGTTACCTTAAAATGTAGTTTATGGCCGTTTGGTATTTAATGTAATTGGCGTTTACCAATAAACTATCTTACATCAATTCGGAATGCATTTTGCTTGGAATTTTTATTGGCGGCGTGTGGAAATCGCATTCGAAAAACAGGCCAACTGACGTCACTTTCAAAGCACGTACAAGAAATACTTATCACCATAGAAACACTACCGCCATATATATTAGCTAGACAGAAAATGCATTTCATAAACATAACAATCATTTATGCTTTCGGTATCAAAAGGCTGCACCGTGCTTTTCTTTCTCATTCCAGGGTGTAAATTGCAGAGTAAGTCACGATCTGTGTCTAAGCCATCAAGATTTGCTCTTTCTGCTGCAGTCCAGGAGAGAATCTCTCAACTCCAGAGGGTTTCGACAGGTCAGTGAGATATTTCTTTTATATTTGCGCATTATTTAATTCTATTTTTAATAAATTCAGAGTTAAACCTAATACTAGTAAAGCCTTTTTAATGACCAGTTTTAGTTAGAATTTATAATTTAAATACCACACCAAATTAATTTTGGTTCATTTGTCATCGTTCGTGATTAAAATCAAATTTCGTCACAAGTTTAACATGTTCTTGTACTGAACACTTTTGGGGCAGTGAACTTTTTAAAATTCTACTTCAATCAACCAGAAACGTTTTATATTTTTCACCGTAAGTTTTCAAGTAATCTTACGAAATTCGTGCGTGGTGGAATTTTTTTTTTTTTCAAAAATTTAAAACAATTTTACTGATATTGGCATTAAGCTTCAAGACATTATTCAATTATTACTAATCCTTTTTGTCAAAGTCAAATCTAGACCAAGTTCAAAAAACCATGTTATTCAAGTCGCACAGTTAACAACTCCTGTTCATCAACGATCTGTCCCACAGAGGCATCGATACAATAAAAAATATTGGAAGTAGTTACTGAGATTTCGGAGTATTGACAAGTTGGTAGTTCTTAATTCCTCTAACAAAATCATGTGTGCCCTCTTTTAAAACTTGCCAGAGCAGTCTCGTTCAGTCCTGAACCTTTAAAATTCAACGACAGTCCAGAGCTTTGCAGGAATTCAAGGATGTGAGGGTAGGTAAGTATTTAACAAGCGTCGCACTGGAGCAACACAATGGGCTACTGACGACAGTCCGGGATCAATCCCCGAAGGTATCAAGAATGTAAGGGAGAAACAAACTATTGTTTTGTGATTTTTTATTTGTATGGAAAGTTGCTTTCCACGGCGGTGAAATCATTATTTTCATGGCCTGATTTGCTCAAAACCTTCCTTAGCCAGCAAAACAGCTCTCGCATTACCAAATAAATAGATGTGAAATGGTTTCCACTGGAAGTAAATACAACCACCCGTGCGCGAGAATTTTGACAAGAGCAGAATTATATCACGACTAGTATTATAGTATTGACGAGATATAGAATTTTGGGATGTAATATAAGGCCCAAGATTTAAGATGTTGTATTGAACTCTTACTGTCTGTTAAAGTGTCAAAATTTAAATAGGCTCCTTCAAAGACACCGCGCAACTTGAAACCTCTCGGACAGAATGTTCTAAACAAATTAATGAAATGAAAAGAACTCAAAATGGCTCGATAGTGGTCAAATAATTAGTTTTTATTGGTATGTTATACTTCATTGTATGGAATTTTAGTTTTTACTTGCGTCTATTAGTTTGTTTTTTTACTTTTCTTTTTATTGTGGGTTTATACTTCTGATTTTCAAATTAATTTTTCACCCTCGTATGAAATTCTTTGTTGGCGTCGTAAGAAAATTCATTAATTTCACTGATATTTTTCAATTATTGATGTAAAATAGTCTGTTACCTTTTCCATCACAGAAAATTTAAATAAAAATATAGATTAACTTTCAAAGGGAGGAATTTTTATATGCAACTACTTAACAATCAGCGATAAAAAATACCTTTAAAAGTTGTTTGTACATTAGGAGTATTAAGAAATTCCTCGCCAGATAACTGCTTTTTTCCTCAAAATTGTCTCCCCAATTGCAATTTGAAAACTACCCTATTCATTCCTGTTTAATTAACTTCACAAACATACGGCTCTTAATTTTACGAGACGTAATCAGCTTTATTTCTTTCAATCAACAACGCAAAACCTAAACCTCAAACGGTATTTTTTTTTTTTAGAAATATTTTCAAATTTAAGATGTATTTCATTCTACAAGATCCCGCATCTTCGAAAGAAATATCCTTCGACTTCAAATAAACTTCTACCAAACCACTATCTGCTTATTCGAAAGTATTTTTATAAAAAAGCTTGTCAAAAAAGTACCACATTAAAGTCACGAAACTGCCGGTTCATCATTTAGCCTATGCTCGCAAAAAATACTGCTTTTTAAATTCGTTTAGACTTTTTTCATTATTCCAAACTAGGCGAGAATGGTAAATAAAAGCACAGTGAAAATATTGAAAGCAAATTATGCCATAAAAAACGCCGTAATTGAAACACCAGCGTTCAAACGCATAGCCAAATTAAAACACTCCACTTAGGAAGGAGAAAAAAAGCACTTTTATTTTTTGTGCAAATTTTCAAAAGATAAACACTCTTTTTCGCTTGATTAAAGTTTCCTATCCATTGAAGGAACTAATTAGGCTCCATAAATAGAGCTTCTTTTGAAGAAACTGAAATATTGATGGTAGAAAGGAGCCTATAGCATTGAATATCAAAGCCTACTAATTAGAATCCCGCTTTATGTGTTTTAGAAGGTTTTGGAAATGAATTTCCCTTTCAAATTCCGTGTTCGCATTTTTCCGCGTACGTGGTGTTACGTTCGGAAAAAGAATACGAAATTTAGAATAGCTATCTTCCCACAATTTCGCACACTTCTGGGGATTGATGTATATAAATTAATAACCATCAGTCTCTTCAAGCTGTGTAAATGGAAGTTTTTGTGAAAATGTTCAAACATTTTTTTTAAATTCTGTAACAGTGTTTAACCATGCGGAGGTGTTTAATTAAAAATAAATTTGTTCTTTGATCTATCAAAAAATATGAAGCTTGAGACTGTTCATTCTAATCATACTCACTCGATATTAAAATGGTTTCAAATTTATTTTCCGAGGTGGGTAGAATGATACTGTTTCTATTTGGTTTTGAATTTAATTTCTGCTGTCGAACTTTGTTGATGATAAACTATAAAAAGGCTTGCTTAGTTCTATTATCCTTAGTCCAAAGCTCTTGAAATTATTCTGTGTTATCTCAATTTTAAACAATGTGCTAGTTTAGCATTTTTGAGAGAAAAAAAATTAAGGTTTTAATTAAAATTTTTGATGATGAAAGCAAATTTTGAGATTAAATAGCAGTTTATAAATTTAAATAGTAAAAGAAAGCGGTGTAACACGTTTGTAAAATTAAATACAGAGGGCAAAAGAATAGCCGATTTCAGCAATGTTTCTATAAAATATTCCACGAATTAAAATTAGTTGGAAATCACTTATGAAATAAACTAGCCACTGGCTGGCCAGCACAGCGTTGCCCGTGAAAGTTCTTTTCATGGGGTCAGGTGTGACCACTGCTCGCTAAATCCCGGTGATTGCTACGAATTCCTATTTGGTTTGCTTCGCAAACTAAATGGAAACTCGTATCCTATTGGATAACAACCATCACGGCGTTGTCAAATGCGGCCAAATTCGAATTGCGAAGAGATCCAATCGGCGTGACGTCACAATCTCTTGCTAAAATATAAATATTTAATTGAAAAATTATGTATTAAAATAATATCAAACGTAATAGGTGTCGATCTAATGTAAATGTTTCCACAGATTTCAAATTCGTTGCAATTTTCAATCTATCTTTAACGATCCCGATTTTACAAAAAAGAACTAAGCAATGCCAGTCAAAAAAAATTTTATTTGTTTTGCTGTCCTTCGCTGGAATTATTTGAGCGCAGGAAATGGAATCTGATTTCTCGATAGCAAAATTGAAATTCGTATGGAAAAAAATATAAAAGTTACAATTTAAAAATTATTTATTTAAAGAAAATCATATTTTTCCGTATCGATCTAATGTAAAGTTTTCCTAAGATTTCAAATCTGTTGAGATTTTTACTCTGTCTTTAACGATCTAGGAGATAGAAGAAAGAACTAAATTACTCCAGTTAAAACTTTATTTGTTTTGTTCGTCCGCTGAAATCGTTCATCGGAATATCAAACGGAAACGGAAAAATAAATTTAGAATCTGTCATCTCTTTATACTGTTGCCATTCTAAGGAAAACCATTGTAATTAAATTCCAATAAATTAATTTTTAAATGTTCTAGTTTAAATTTTAAAATTCGGGTGCGACAGAAAAATTGCAAAGAATTCAGATAAACCTGTGTGCCAAATCTCATTATTGTAAGTGCCATAGATTCGTCAGGACAGTCCACACACAGATACACACACAAACACTTCCTTTTTTTTATAGTATAGATCATTATAATAGTGTGGCTACTAGACGACACTCGAGTCACGTGGTTTTGAACGAGTCTATTAGTTAAATTAGGGGACTGGTGTCAACGTAAACAAATCCCCTCGGTAGTTGACATCTTTAGAACGCATTCAGATTAAGTTATACTTCGGTGTCAAAGGAATAGATAACATTGATAACGAGCTGGTAGGAGGAACACTCACTGACAACCACTATTCATGCTTCAGCGTATGCGAGCCTTCTTCCGGGACTTTTACGCCTATTCAGAAATCAACTGACCCAAGGTTGACTACATTCTTCCGGGTAGATATATACAGTAAAACCACGATTAACCGAGCCACGATTATCCTAGTTTCCGCTTTAACCGAGCTATCAAATATTTCTCGGAATTTTTTTGGTTCTACATTTTCCATTTTTAAAACTACCGAAAAAAATTCTAAACTTGATCTCACAAACACTCAGGAAAATGAAATCCGTGATTGGATAAACGATGACGAACAACAAGAGATTACAGGTAAAATGATCGTCAGTAAGGAAAATGAATCTAGCGATGATGATGAAAACCAGTGACTATGAAAATTGACATATGAAATTCTCTCATACAGAGAGAACAAAAGCTATGGAAATTGCTGATGAATATATAGAGCAACAAGACGAAGCGACACCAGCACTCCTGTTATCCTTAAAAAAATGTCGAAACATTGTTTTACGTTACTTTGACGTTTTTCTGCAGCAAAAAACAATTAACGATTCTTTTAATTAAGAACTCTTAAATTATCGTAACAATATGAATTGCATGTGGTGTATCTGTATAACTTTTGTGTTTGTTAAACATACATGTAAACATATATGTTATATTTTATTTACAATTTTCGCTTTAACCGAGTTTTTCGGTTATCCGAGTTGGTCTTGGTCTACATTAACTCCGATAATCGGGACTCTACTGTATTTTAATTAACGTCACACTAGAGCAACCGTCGACCTTAAAAGAAATAGACGGAGCTTGCGACCGCTGTTTCAAGTTATTTCTTCCAGTTTCTCGGTTTGAAGATGTGTCACGTGGTTGTGGGGAAAAGCATGAATCCTAAACCTTTGATTGGTTAACGTGACTATCCACCGTCATTAAAAACACTGGTCTGCGCTTCCATAGCCAATCGGATGAGTCGATTTGTGATTTACCCTTCAGAGATCGTGTGACATCGATTCCGCCCACATGATCCGTCTATTTCATTTTAAGGTAGATCAAAGCAACACAATGTGCAATTGGTGCTGGTCCGGGATCAAACCGGAAGGAAAATAACCGAGGACAACGCCATATAATGTTGAACTACGGACAAATGATGAGGCCACGCCTGAGCAGGCATGCCACTCTCCAACCTTCCACACCACGCCAACGTGAGGACATAGATTTAACGTAGAACCAGCCCCTTTTGTACACGGGGATGTCTTTGGTTGGATTCGAACTCGCAACCCACCTGTTCCTAATCTGCCGCTCTTACAACCGGGCTCGTGGTTCAAAATTACGAGGTGTTGTCCTCGGATCTTTCCCTTAAGGGACTGATCCCGGACCGTCGTCAATAGCCCGTTGTGTTGCTCTAGTACGACGTTAACTAAAATTACCATTACCATCAACCGGGCTACCGCGGCACTGGCTTCTCTTGGGAGCCGCACTATAAATAATTATCCATATTCCAAAAAGGACTCGAACTGTAGAAACGTTTCCCCCGGTCTACGGCAACAATTTCACCGAAATACGGATATCCGTTGGATAAGATACTGATACGTTTTCTATGTAAACTCTACACTCAAATGACGTAAAAACTAGTACAGACGAGGCTATGCAAAATGCGAGTACATAACAACACCTATGCCCATCATTGGTTGCGTCTACTAGGGCATATATAAAGAGATAGATATCTGTGAAAACGTAGCTAGCTGTTTTTGCCATGAGAATGGCAACTTTCATCGCGATTTAGGCCCGGTGCACACATCCTATTTTTGAACGTGCGGCGCCGCTGCGGCAACGAAGCACAACTATGCACACATAACCGTGAAATGACGCAAGTGCTCATTTCGTGCCATTTGCGATAAATATTCTATCGAAGAAAACGTGTTTATTTCGCTTACTTGGTGCACAAAAAAAGTGTATTTTGGAACAAAATAAACGTTACAGGATGCAACCATTTATTAATTATTATTTATATTCCATTTATTTATGAAAACAAGGGATTTCAGAACGGAGACACATGTGCTGCGCCGTGGGGAACTGCGGTGCAAATTGCACGCAAGTTGGACGTGCGGCGCAGGAGGCATGTGTGCACTACTCCATTGGATCTAATGTATCTCAGACCACACTTGCGTTGCCGCACGTTGAAAAACCGGATGTGTGCAGCGGGCCTTAAGAGTTGGAGCTCGTGAGATTTTTTCCAATAGAACAATTCCAAACTTCCCGTGCCCCACAGAAGTACAACACGATGCTTACAAAAGCAAGTTGGTTAAATAAAAGAATAAGTGGTAAATAAGTGTTTTGTTAAAATTACAAGATTTGACGAACTTAACAAATGACCAAAAAAGCAGATTAGATTTCACAAAAACATTGAGTTTCACTGGCCATGTTTTACCTAATCTTCTCCAATTATTCTGACGGCGCATTCTTGAATTTTCAAATGTAGGACAACTGAAAAGCAAATGCTCCACATCTTGTGACTGCTTTTTGAACACTTGCAGATATCATTACTCCGAAGATGAAACCTATACAGATACTAAGCAAAATTTCCATGGCTAGATAAAAATTGAGTAATTTTCAAGTTAGTGAAGAAAAAACATTATCTGAGTTCAATCTATGCTTAGTAGTAGGAAATATTTTTTTGGTGGGGCCAGCTTTCTCAGACGAAACAGACTCTTCGTTTCTCTTAGTAGCAATATTTTCATAACTTGAGGCTTTCAAGTAACACTTAGGGATGTTAACATTTACATCAACTGCTAAATCAAAGCGTTTTTGGCTAAAAAGTCAGATCTTTCAGTCCCGTAAATCCCACAATGTCCACGCACATAGGCAAAGAAAATCTCAATTTCTTTACTTTTAAGAGAACGTATTGTTAAGAGCATTTCATCAACTAATCTTTCTGTGCTTGCAACATTTTTCATTAAATGTAGAAAGGAAAATGAGTCGGCTACTTTGAACAAACATTTCCATTTTCTTTAAAACACTTAACTGCGAGATTAGTACAAATTAATTCTGCTTAAAAGATAGTGCTGCATTCATTATGTACACGATGTTTATAAAAGCCGCCGTTCGAAGTTGTCTTGAAATAAAACAAAAGCAGACCAATTCTGCTGTTCATCTTACCACCGTACGTCCAAAGACGGAATTCCAGCTACTGCAAAGGTTGCTTTAGACCAGGGGATCCCAACCTTTTAGTAACTACGTACCACATGAAATTTTTAGAAATTTTTGGCGTACCACCAGTCATATTCATTTTTAGAAACATATATCTAATGTCAGAAAAGTGCCCAATGGCTTGTTTTATTTTAATTAAAATACTAATAAAGCTTCATATTTTATGATTAATGCACTTATATTTCGTATTAATGATTTAATAAAGGAAAAAATAAAACGATTATTGAAAATTACAGTTTTATTTTTTGCTCACAGGTCTATTAACAAATAATTTCAAATAAATAGTACAAATTAAGCAAACAAAGATTAGCATAATCAAAAATCAATTTTTAGTGCGAAACTTGTTGTTGTTTGTCTTTTATTAAAATATCAATATCAGGAGCAATGGAGCTTAACTTCACTCTTAAGTCCTCCTCAACACTTACTCTGTTTCTGTATTTATTTTTTTTACATAAAAGTTCAGAAAAACCACTCTCACACAAGTAACTAGTAACAAATGGCATAAGACAGGGAGAGATAGCAACTTAATTTTGCCGAGATAGCCATTGAATAGAAATAGATAATCGGCAACAAAATTTCTCTTTAAATAATGTGCTACTGTTAGCGTTATTTATTACAATGTAATAAAAACGTTAATCACAAAATTGATTTCGTATAATCCCATTTTTCCTATAACGTGGTTGTACATACTAAAAATCGAACAAACTTCGTAGAATATTTGGGTCGCTCGTATCATCCTTGCGTACCACCTGAAACGTTAACGCGTACCACCGGTTGAGAATCCCTGCTTTAGATTACGGACGGTACAACAGTTATACCTGAGATTTGCCTCTCTTTTGTCCCCTTTTTAAGTGGCCACTGACTTTAATCATCATTTACGAGTTGTTAGTTTTATTTCACTTTTCTAAAACATGTCTTAGTTTTTTCACTTTCATTTTAGAATAATTAACTCCACCATCGTATGACGGAAATTCTCTATATTTCTCATTTCATTTTTAAATAATAGAAACGTTTGTAAAAACTCAATATTTAGTACGATGCATTAAGTCTCAATGGCTACTTTTTAATAAAGGCGTGTTAATTTAGTCAGATACTTTGTATTTCTCAAAAAGTAAAACCTCATTACAAATCATTTGATAGACGAGTGCTATAAATAAATGCCCCCAAAAGTCTTAAAAATTCTTTGAGCATGGAAAGGTTTTTATCGATTATTTAAAAATAACCTTTATATATTTTACTCCTACTGCGAACAATATATATCGGAAGGTTCTGTATCGTTATTAATTTGTCTAGATATATTCACTAAAATAATATCCTTCTAATCACAAAAACTGCAATGCTACGACAGATATGAAATGTTTTATTTTCTAGTCACAGTTTTTCTGGATGTATTATCTTTTCTAAAAGAGTAATTAGTTGTAATTAAAAATCTGGGAAATATGATAGGAAAGAGAGATACGGTGAAAATTAATTACAAGACTTATACGTGGGCCTGATCACTCGCGAGACGTAAAAAATATGTGGATAATTAACGTATAAATAATCATTCTGCCCACATCAACGAAAGCTCTACTATTCCATGCCCGAGGTAATGCTTACTTTATTAGATCATGATTAAAAAAACGGGTAGCTCATGATTTTATCTCTCATAATTTTTTTTTACATATGGCAATGTTGTGAAAAAAATTTTAAGAACAATTAGCATTACGTTAAATATAAATTAGAATTATCCAAATAGACAGTGGCATTAAAATTGCTTGTGTGCGAACGGATTCCAAGCTTGAATATGTCAAACGTATAAAAATGCTGAGAAAATATGAAACATTCATATTAAATATTACTTAGAATTGTAAAACTAAACATCAGGTTGTTGTTGCAGACCATTGTTTTTCTTTTCTCTTCCCCGATCGGAACAGGAAACTGACTGTTTATCAGCTGTTTCCAAGGATGCATGTTCGTGCTCTCTTCTGCGCATGTGCTGCGTTTGAAAGCGCTGTCGTCTGTTCTGTTAAACGAGAGTGCAATCGTTCTGTTGTCCGTTTGGAGATGTGTACCATTTTCCTTTCTTGTATGTGAATAAATGGTGTGTCTCGTCTTGAAATTTGATTTTTATATAGCTGTCCTGATAAGCTGATATAAGGTTCAATATCAAACTTTGTGATCTGACTAGGAGAATATTTAGTAGTATTTATTTATCTTTTATGGAATTTGTATACTACTTATAACTTAATTAATTTGTTAAATAATAAGAACAATTTGTTGGGGGTTGATTGGGGTTTTATGGCGCTGACAAGTTGCAACGATAAAGAAGGGAGAAATTTAACAGTGAAATTACATGTGTAGTATTGATTAAATAATATTAAAATTAAGTTTTTTTTTTATTTAAAAATACATCTAAACACAAAAATTGGCAGTGTTTTTGTGTTTTGGGGCACAAGGTCAATATTTGGTCAAGCTGAACATAACACAAGACGGACATGAAGTAATGAACATTCTCATATAAAGTTATACTGACACACACGGAAGAGAGAAAAACAGTCAAAGAGAGGGATCGAACTTCCGCAGTTTCCTACTCGCATATTGCTAGAGCAGTTAGCTAGCCCACTGAGCCAAGGCGGTCCTTGAACATAATAGAATTATAAAGAAGTTTCGGTTTTGAAAAATTAATTTTAATGAAAAATGGAATCAAAATATTGTAAATTGTTTAAGGAGATATTTTTGTTTGGGTGTGCAACAACATAAAATAAGAAAATAAGGTACTGGATTTGAATCTTGGCATTATCGTGGATTTATGGTGGTTCGGAATGCACTTTAAGCCAAAGATCCTGTTCAATTCAGCCTTTATACTGCAGAAAAGTAAAGAAACCTCCCGTTTAAAAAAATGTCGAGTTTTCTAAAGAAAAATAACAGTGAATTAATTTTACATAACTAAAATTGTTACCGAAATAATCTGTTCCAGGAAAGTATGACTAATAATAAAACATTTTAACAATTATTATTATGAAAATACAAAGCCCTAATTTAGACTTATAAATAGGAATTAAGCTATGAATAAAATGCTTAAAAGCGAAACAAATCAATATCCCCGAGAAAATGTAATATAAAAAGTAATAAATACCGAGTATATTTAAATGTAGTTTGGATTGGATTTTATTACATTGTTTATTTTTCATTTCTGTATACTAAAGATCTTAGCGGGTGTGGTTTTTTGGAACGGATTATATAAAGTGTCCCATAAATATTGGTACGAACTTTAAGGGGAGGTAAGGTATATCAAAAGGATTGAGAATTGCATAGCAACCCATGATCGGAAACGTCATTAGAAAGTGATATCAGAGGTACAAGAAATGAAGGGCCACAAGAAGAAATTACTAGAAATATGTATTGTTCATAAATATTACATATGGTGTAGTTGATGATACCAGGTGAAAGTAGTACAAAAGGCGTTCAAAGTTTCCACCATTGCAAGCGATGCATTCATTACACCAACGGACCATGGATTGGCAGACCCTGTCAAACACACCGAGATTTTCTTGAATACCCGCAGCAGCGCAAACGATTCGTACAACCAGATCCATTTCGGACTCGACAGGTATTGAATACACAGGAGCTTTAGGTGCTCTCCAAAGGAAATAATCCATGCTGCTTAAATCAGGAGAGCGTGGGGGCCTGGCAACCTGTCCACCACGCCCAATCCATCGTTGACCAAACGACGCATTCAAATGTCTCCGAAAGCATCTTATAATGGGTAGGCGCCCCATCGTGTTGAAACCACATGTTGCGTCTCACATTTTGTGGCACAGGCTGAAGTAAGCATGGAAGAATCTGTTCCAAAAAGATGAGCTAATTTGCTGATTTCAGAGGTGATGCCAACAGATAAGGCCCTACTAAGAAGTCGCCGACCAAACCAGCCCAAACATTCACTGAGAAGCGATGTTGGGCAGCACGCGGTCTCACTCCATGGGGTTCTCGTGAGCCCATAGATGCACATTGTATTGGTTGAACGCACCATCTCTCGTGAAGTATGCCTCATCTGTAAACAATCATCCGTATACTGTCTTGAAATATATCATTAAATGGAATATAAAAGAGAAAATAGAATTTTAAAGAACTTAAGGGGTTCCGACCCCTGCTCGCTTACGCTCGCCAACCCCCGGGGATTACTACGCAATCCCATTTGGTTTGCTTTGCAAACCAACACTCCTTTCACAGATCCCATATGGTTTGCTTCGCAAACCAACATTCCTATCGCAGAGTGAATCTCCTGGACAGCGAAACTATCTGAATAATTCGTATAATTCTGATTTGACTTTCCAGTCCATGACGTCACAGCGAGGGCTTCGCAACCTGCTCGCTTGCGCTCGCAGACCCCCGGGAACGCGGAATCACCTACGCTCGCGACCTACGGAATCGCGTTTGGTTTGCTTCGCAAACCAATACTCCTTTCGCAAGTGATTTCACTTTTTTTTTTTACTTTAACACTCAATGCACCCTAAACAAATAGCCGCATCAGTAAAAAACCTTCTTCATCTTGTTCTCTGTACAATTTTAAGTAAAACGTGTTAATCTTCGAACTTTGCGATCTGTACTTCGAACTTTCTCGGTAAACCGTCTGAGAACAGAGTGAAAAAAGCGAGACTTTTTCCTCGTCAAATAAAAAGAAATCGTTTTTATGGCAATTGTTGCTACGATAAATTTGATATCTGGCAAACCCGGTTGTCAAAAATGCAACCCTCATCTGCGTGAGAAACATGCTATACAAACTAAAAAATACGAAATTTGTGTGACCAACTTTTGATTACATCAAATTTATTTATGTACCAATTTTAAAAAATAATTGTACTGTAAGAAAGAGTACATTCTGAGGTATACTACGATATTTTTCAAAATTAAAAACTAATAGTATTAATATATAGGTATGACAGTTTTAGTTTTGTATCGGAAATTACGATCTGAAAGTTCCGAAAATTGTATGACCAACTTTTGATTGCTTCGACTTTATTTATTAACCAATTTTAAAAATAATTGTGCATAAGAAAGAGTATAATGTAAGGTATTCAGTGATGTTCTCAAAATTAAAAAATAATAGTATTAAGCTGTAGATATGACGGTTTTAACAAAAAGTAGCGAAAATATCCAAAGATTCCGAATTTTGTATGACCAACTTTTGATCGCATCGAATTTATTTATCAACTAATTTCAAAAATTTATAAACAATTGGAAGTAATAATTTAAGAAATATTTGTACCGTAAGAAAGAGTATATTCTGAGGTATACTGTGATATTTTCAAAATTAAAAACTAATAGTAATAGGATATAGATATGTGTGTGTGACTGTTTTAAAATAAAGTAACTAAAATGTCCCGATTTTTCCCGAATTTCAAAAAAATATTATCAAGAACCAAATTGAAATTTCTAAAAAATCTCGACGAGCTGCAAAAATTTACGTTGAGAGGTACTCTTTAAAAAAAAACTCACGGCTTAAGACTGAAAATTTGTATGTGTTTTGCTCACTCGCGGAAGAAATTTCGTTTTTTCAACTTTGACACTTAATGAACCCTAAACTAATAACCGCATCGGAAAAAATATCTTTACAATTGTCCAAGGATCACGATGAAGAACAAACCATGTTAATTTCATATTTTTCTGATCCGAACTTTCTAGGGAAACCGTCTAAGAATCGAGCTAAACAACACAGTTTTCAATCCTGCGGCGACGACGGTAACTTTTTTTCAATATAGAGAGAAACCTATTTATAACAAGATTAGAAATTTTACTAGCGAAATAATTCATTTTATTTTTATAAGACGAAATGCAGTGGGAAGAAATATATTGTTCCACATTTGTCACCTTTTGAAGACTGTTTACATACAATATATCCTAGAACCATTTTAAAGATCACGACTTTGTGTAGTTATTTGTTGTTGGGGAAGTCTAACAACAAATACATTTTTTTGATTGAATATTAAATAAATCTTCTCTGATTATGTTTCAAACTGGTTTCGCAAATCTTTGAAAAGGATTTTGTTTGTTCGTTCATTAATGGCTACCATTTGATTTCTAGAAAATAGATTTCTTACTAAATCCTTTTTGTCTTTTTCATAGTTGTATCCATCCGTCCAAGGAGATGCGTACGGGCCAATTATAGATGAAATTCAGGTGCAATTGAATGAACAAGCGAAGACTTCATCGGACGGTGAAAAGTAATTGTCTCGATTTTTACATATCATCCCCCTCTTTACTACAAAATTATTTATAAACTTAAAAACCCTTTAAGAGCTCCGTGCTATAAGCGGCGGCATCTAAGTGCATGGATTGAGAAAGCCGAAAATGGAAATAAACAGATAATTACGAAAATTACTCATACCGGTTTGTGAATATCACTCAAAAAATGATAATAATTGCTTCAAGAACTGGCTCGTTCATTCTACGCTTGTTTTTATGACCTCTTTAGTATTTGGTCAGACTTAAATATACAATTATTTTATTGAATAAATTCCAAATTAGTCTAATTGCACTAATTACTCAAATAATGTTGATTATAATGAAGTTAGTTAAGATGGGGAAATACGAGTACTTGCTTAAAAGAATTTATTCAATTTTGAAAATCTCATTATTGTGAAAAGAAATTTTAAACGAATTATTTTATTACGCCTCAATTAATAATCTCAATGACATCAACATTTATTTAATTGCAGATGCCTTAAGGTACAGGAGCCTAGTTAAATTACTTTAATTATAAAATTATATTTAAGTCATTATAAAAAAGACATTTGAATTTGCTTTCCCCCAGTCACTACCATTCCACTCATTCCGTCTTTTGTAGTGTCTCCTTGCCGTACAAAACTGCTCACTTACGTCAACTAGTAACGAGTCTGGAAAAGTTCTACGGACCTCAAAAGTCTTACGAAAACTACGCCGAAGAAGACATGAAATTGGGAGGATGTTGGTAAGCTGCGTTTAAATATTAGCATTGCAGTGCATTAAATATTTCTGGCATCACATTATTCACTGTGCTGGTTTATCAATTCGTTATTCCAATGACTCAATTGGAATGCCCTTTTAGAGGGGTAACTTGCTTTTCATTCCAAATATTTGTCAATAATTCTACAGAAATGTAATTACAATTCTCTACAAAACTCTTCCAATTATTTATAAATTCCAGACTTAAATGTCTGGTAATGCCAGTAAATCTGAGAATTCTGTGTTTCGATAAATAACTTAAAAGTAGATCCTTTTTACAGCTACAATTAGGCGAAATATGGATCGCTGCCATGAAAAATCCAACCAACTTGTCGAGATGTAGCGGAATTATATCGTTCAACAAAAGAAAGATTACTCTACAGATAAATGTAATCCCTTTTTGAAACTATTTTAAGGATGCAGTGGACTTCTGAAATAGCCAAAATCCGTCAAATTTTTCATTTTTTTATTTTTGATAATAATGAACAAATTCTTGTTCCTGTATGATATGCAAAAGAAATTTTTCAGACATATCGTTTTTTTCTACTAGAAAATGCAATTTTACTTTCACTTGAAAGTGCCTCGCCCCCTTGTTTACGTTTTGGTTTTGAAAAAATGACGCATCATTTTTCAAGTTAGCGCTTTAAAACTTTTGTATTTTGTAAAGAATAGTTAATATAATAGAAGTTAGCATGTTTTAAATGTATAGCATTTGTGAAATTTTATTTATATTTTAAAGTGGAGAAAAGTTTCTTTTTTATGAAAAAATTACCATTAATAAAATTTATTGTTTTTTGGGGGGGTTTATAGTTTTAAAAACAATTTTAAACTTACTAAGTTTTGTTTATATGTAGTACATGTAGTAAAATATCTCACAAAAAATATTGTAATTATATATTTGATGCGCCTGGAACTTTTTTAAAATTTCAATTAAAATTTATTATTTTTAAATTTAATTAAAAAAGTTTTCAAGGTATTTTAATCAAATTTATTTTTCATCGCTAGATTAGTTGTATGAAGTTAATATAAAAATTTCAGAATGATAGCTTAAAAATTAAAAAAAAAAAAAAACTTTTTGAAAGTCCACTGTACCCTTAACATAGAAGGGCAAAATCAGATTTAAATTATTTAATGTGTAGCTAAACTACATGTACTTTGTAAATAAGGCGATAGCATTGTAAACTCTTTCACAACTTACAATAGCACTCGAGTATAAGTAACATATCGTTAGCTTGCAATTAGTTATTTGGCTGGCTGGGATGAGTTTCATGGCTCAAAGGCCATGTGTTGCCCAGGTTGTAAGTTAATTTACGTTGCACTGAAGCAACACATTCCGCCAGGGGAGACCACGCACCTATCCTTGTAAGAATTTACCGGTTTAGTAGTCTCCCTTGGGTATTTATTAGTTTCTTATTGGCAAAGTTTCTGCTAGGTTTTCTTGATGGTCATATGGGAACTGTGCTTATGTCGTTGCTATAAAAACCCTGCCGCGGATTGTCACTACATCACTGATTTCTCAAAAGTTTTCTCTGCACTTCCTATTCTTTAGTGCTAGGTTTAGCCATCCTGGGGTGGGTCCTGGTAGTGGGCAACGCAGGTGAAGTGAGCTTGTGAGGGGGCAATCCAAGGTATAATGCATTGGCGTCCCCTCTGTACCACAACAGCATTGGTTGGTTTTAGATAACTCGAATCTGTGTAAATAGCTGTGAAATGGGCCATAACCCGTTACAAACTGTAAAAGACGTCTATGTTTGATGCAGGTATCCGTGGAGACGTTCTGGGAAGAGAGAATGTGTTGAGCGGCCTGTGTCATCTGTGTTCCATTCATCCTGCCACAGTTGAAGAATGTGGTCTCTTGAAGTGTGAGACTGTAAGGGATATTTGTTTTCCTCTGGAGCATCTTTGTTTGCTGCCACTTCCTTGGCCAGACTGTCTGCTCTTTCGTTACCCTCGTGTCCAACGTGAGCCTTGATCCATCGTGGTTCCAATGTTGGCTTGTTGTGGACGAGTTTCTGAATTTCTTTGACGAGGGGACTTCTGGAAGTTGGGTTTCGGAGAGCATTTAGAACTGCTTGGATGTTTGAGAAGATTGTTGATTTTTCAGGGGCCATTCTAACTGGGCTTCTCTGATTGCAACCGCTCCGCTTGGAACACACTGTTGGTAATATGGAGTCTATTCGACCAATTTTTTTGTTAATGTTCCTTCTACGTATAGGCAAAAAGCTGATACCACGCCCGAGTCTGTCTTTGATCCATATATGTAGATGGCGATGTGTGATGGTATGAATGGAGATCAATGGATGTGTTCGCTTCTTTGCTTTGTATAGATGGGTGGGAAAACCATCTTGATGGCTTCATTTAAAAATCTTGTGAATTAAATGTTTCATAGTTCATTTGAACTGGTTTATGAAGACGAATACGTTCTGTAGTTTTTGAAGGCGCGATACATCGCAAGACACCTTCAGAAGGGTTAAACAATCTAAAGATCATCCACATTCTATTTTAGGATGACCAACCGGTCTGGTGGTTAAGGTGTTAGCCTCTAGATCGGAAAGTTCCTAGTTCGAATCGGGGTCAGGGCATGGATGTTTGTAAGTGTATGGTGTAGAGACGGCTGGTGCACCTTAAATCTGTCGTAGCCGAAAGTCCTCACGTTGGGTTGGTCTGGAAATTTGGAGAGTGGGGGTCCAGTTCAGGTGTTTCCTCGTCATCTGACCGCGGTTCAAAATTACGTAGGGCTGTCCTCGGATCTTTAGGGATCCCTTAGAGCAATGCTCACCAACCTTTTTATCGCCGCGGACCGGATCAACGTTTGATAATTTTAACGCGGCCCGCTGGGGGGGGGGACGTTGATTGTTTATATTTTAGATTGTTTTGATTTAATAATTTTAATTTAATTGTATTTAAACATGCCTTCAAAATAAAATACAGTTTCCCCAAAAAATGAATATAATGTGCTTTAACATTTTAACTCACTAGAGCGCTAAATCAATGAGAACCCTAAGCTTGTTTCTTTGCAATGACACGGTTTCATCTGGGGGTAATAGGACACAATGACACCCAAAGTGCGTTGCTTATGTCCAGTTTATTCCGTTGTTTTGGTTTGGTTTCTGTCACTGCAGAAAACCCCGCTTCACACAGATAGGTTGTCGGAAATGGCAATAGGGATTTAAGTACTGTTGTGGCAATCTCAGGGTATTCCGCCATGACTTTAATCCAGAATACCGGCAGAGTTATTGTCTCGGACGTAGTTTTAAGGTCGCCTTCATTTACAATCTCCAGCAGTTGATCTTCTTCTTCGACAGACATGCTAGATTCACCTCATTTGTTGACAAATGGGTTGCGGATCCATTCCTTATTAGTTCGTGGGTATTTTGTGGTTTCTCAACCACAAAATACCCACGAAGCGCTCGAACTCTTTTAAAAGCAAAGACAGGTGATCGTGCACCAACTAGGAGAATGAATGTTTAGGCTCAGTCTCGCCTAAAATTCCCGCTAATGTCTGAAACATGTCCAAAATGCCTCTGTTCACGCGCCGTCCCCACAACTTCAGTTTGGCCTTAAATGCAGCTACTTTGTCTATCAACTTGAAAACAGTCGTTACATTTGTCAAAATTGGAAAATAGAGACATACAGAATTCAGAAATCATAATTGAACATAACAGAACAAATTTCAAGTTCTGATTTAACGCCTCCTAATTTGAGTGGACATTTCATAGATAAGAACCACACAAACCTGAGAGAAATACACCACAGTAAATAAAATGGAAATAATTTAATGTTCCTAGGACGGCCCGGTACCATTTGATCCACGGACCGGTACCGGTCCGCGGCCCGGGGGTTGGGGACCACTGCCTTAGAGGATTGATTCCGGACCGTTGTCAATAGCCCGTTGTGTTGCTCTAGTACGAAGTTAATTAAAAAATTACCAATTACCACTCTATTTTAGAAAAGCTTGGAAAATATCACACCTCAAACATTTTTACTTAGTGTAGACTTGCCCGTTCCCGACGATATTAAAATGGCCCCTTACATAACTAATAAACAAGCACATAAATAACCATCATCAAGCTTTCTCAATCCTAGCATCCACGACACCCCATTACTCTAATCTCTTTCAGACAATGGGAAATCACAATAAGACGCTTACAACAAAAAACTGACTCCATTACTTAAACACGCCCCACAAAACAATACCAACCGAACTCGAGCAATAGACGGCTATTTTTAACTCACGCGTCAATGACACGCAAAAGTCACTCGATCCTTTCCAACCACCCATAGTCCCTTTTTACGAGGACGGAAAAAAAATGTCGATACGACAGCCCCGGTTCGTTGACAATTATCCCTTTTTGTCCTCCGCCCGCCAATCTCTAATTAATGAGAAGAGTACAATTGTTTGTCAGCTTTCTCTTTAAGGTAATGAAGCGACAAATAAGGAGAATAAAGACTCGGAGAATTCTGTCGAAAGGCTTTCAATTTTTGTCGTAGACCCTTTCTTTTGGTGGAATCCCTGAGCGATTGTTGGCGAGGCAGGAGCGATTTCGACGTTATTGGGGCTGTTTGTCTTTTGACTTATGCGGAGAATTACTTGGCGGTGTAATGACTGAACGGAGTAATAAAGAGTGAGGGAGTTTCTGGCGTCTTGAATGGGGAGGGGGAAGCTTGATGTAAGTAATAAGATTTTTTTAAGCGATGGGGGTTTGGTTTTTAAGTAAACGGCCTTTAACTCGAATGGGGATATGCGTTTCAAGTTTTCTTGTTGGGAATGACGCTTGTGCTTAGTGCGTTCGCATTCATAGTATTGTGGTATTTTAATTAAAGTTGCACTGGAGCAACACAACGGGCTATTGACGACGGTCCGGAATCGTGTCCCTTAAGGGAAAGATTCGAGGACAACACCTCGTAATTTTGAACCACGGTCAGATAATGAAGCAACACCTGAGCTCGCACCCCACTCTCCAAACTTCCACGCCAACCCAACGTGAGGACTTTCGGCCACGACAGATTTAAGGTGCACCAGCCGCCTCTACACCATACGTTTACAAACATCCATGCCCGGACCCGGATTCGAACCAGGAACCTTCCGATCTAGAGGCTAACACCTTAACCACTATACCGGTTGGTCGGCCCACATAATTTTGAAGGGCAGTCAGATGACAGGGCAACACCTAAGCTGGCACCCATCTCTTCAAACCTTGAGGCCACGATGTATTTAACGTGCACCAGCCCCCTTTGTACGCGACGGTCTTTGGTTGGATTCGAACTCGTAACCCTCCGGTTGCTAATCCAATGCTCTTCCAACCGGGCAACACCGGGCCCGTTAAGCGGTTGATGTTATCTTGTTGGGAATAACGCTTGCTGAGTATATTCGGATTGAAGATGGATAGTTGGTAATTAATTTGGTAATTTTTTAATTAACGTCGTACTTAGAGCAACACAATGGGCAACAGACGACGGTCCGGAATCCATCCCCTAAGGGAAATATCCGTGGACAAAACCGCGTAATTTTAAACCACGGTCAGATGACGAGGCAACACTTGAGCTGGCACCCCACTCTCCAAACTTCCACACCAACCTAATGTGAGAACTTTCGTCCACAATAGATTTAAGATGCACCAGCCACCTCTACACCATACGCTTACAAACATCCATGCACTGACCCGGATTCGAACCAGGAACCTTCCGATCTAGAGGCTAACACCTTAATCACCAGACCCGTTGGTCGGCCTAATAATGGGTAATTGGTAATTTTTGGTTAACGTCGTACAAGAGCAACACAACGGGCTACTGACGACGGTCTGGGATCAATCTCCCAAGGTAAAGATCCGAGGACAGCACCTCGTAATTTTTAATCACGGTCAAATGACGAGGCAACACCTGAGCTGCACCCCATTCTCCAAACTTCCACACCAACCCAATGTGAGAACTTTCAGCTGCAACAGATTTAAGGTGCACCAGCCATTTCTACACCATACGCTTACAAACATCCGGACCCGGATTCGAACCAGGAACCTTCCGATCAAGAGGCTAACACCTTAACCACTATACCGGTTGGTCGGCAGGATTTACGTCGGACTGGTGGCAACGCGACGGGCTGTTTTCGACGGTCCGGGACCAGTCCCGAAAAGGAAAGATACTAGGAAGCCTCCTCCCCTTATCACGATATGATCAGGTAGGTATTTTAGCGTTAACGTCGTACTGGAACAACGCAATGGGCCATTGGCGACGGTTCGGGATCTAACCTGAAGTGAAAAATTCGGAGACAATACCACTTAATTCTTAATCACGTTCCAATGACGGGATCCCTCTTGAACATGCACCCACTTCTCCAAATTCTACACCACGCCAACCTGAAGACATTTAAGGCCACGATAGGTTAAATGTACATCAGCCTCCTTTGAACCATAGTCAGATGACGAGGTCAAAACCTGGACTGTAACTCAAATATCCAAGCTACCACACCACACCAGCGTGAGGACATTTGAGTTCAAGACAGATTTAACGAACACCATCCCCCGCGTATACGACGGTCTTTGGTTGGATCGAGTGCTTAATTCGTAAAATGGATATTTTATTTGATATTGTCCTTGTGCGCGATCCTACCTACTGTACTACCACGAACCTTTGAAGTAATTTGAGTTTGGTATTTGGTATTTTTAGTTAACGTCGGTACTAGAACAACACAACGGGCTATTGACGACGGTCCGGGATCAGTCCCTTAAGGGAAAGATCCGAGGACAACAACTCGTAATTTTAAACCACGGTCAGCTGACGAAGCAACACCTGAGCGGGCACCCCACTCTCCAAACTTCCACGCCAACCCAACGTGAGGACTTTCGGCCACGACAGATTTAAGGTGCACCAGCCGCCTCTACACCATACGCTTACAAACATCCATTTCCGGACCCGGATTCGAACCAGGAACCTTCCGATCTAGAGGCTAACACCTTAACCACTATACCGGTTGGAATTTGAGTTTGGATTCCGACACATTGATAATATACCAAAACTGGCACCACTTCTTAGTTTGTTTGCCACTGTATGGTCATTTTAACTAGACTAGTTAGGCAGGAACCTGCTGATTAATGTGAATCCAGAATCACTATGAACAACCCGGGATACGGACCCGCAATGTAGGGCTAGGGCGTTAACCAAGTGTTTATTCACGTTCATATTCATGGTTAAAAATTACGTGGTAATGTCCACGGATCTTTTTCTTCCTTGATTAATGCCGGACCGTCGCCTCAACGTTGGGTTGGTGTGGAACAAACCAACTATAATGTATAACTAAGCAGTTTCCTCGTCATCTGACTGTGGTTCAAAATTACGTGGTGTTGTCCTCGAAACTTTACTTTAGGATATATATCCCGTACCGTCGTCAATAGCCCGTTGTACTGCTCTAATACGACGCGTCGTCCTGGTAATGGTAATTTTTAATTAATGTCGCGACGTTAAATTTAATTACCATTACCCGTATCTTGGCCAATAGCCCGTTCGTTTTTTTGCTCCAGTATGACGTTAATTAAATATCATCGGTCTTAATCGGCCGGCCTCACGCTCATATTCTATGCTGATGCGAGTTTTAGACAAAGCAGGCTCGATTCCTCCTATTTCTATCTTCTGTGACAGTAAATATTTCCCCTTGTTTCTGTCCATTTACTAGACATTGTTTGCCGCAACTAGTACAATTACGGTCTTTCCGCCATAAAACCCAACCAACCATTAAACCCTACATATTCGTCACTGTTTCATTTGCCGGGTACGTCGGATGGCGCGTCAACGAAATCACGAAATTTTTAACCGGCTAGGAAAGCCGGAAACCGGCTGTTGCAGTTTCGAATAGGCAATTTTCAAATTCCCAAATAGCCCGTTGTGTTGCTCTCTAGTACAACGTTAATTAGAAATTACTAATTCCCACCGCAGAAAAAAAAATTTTCTTCTGAAAAGTTTCTATTTTCACATTTGATAGCGTAATACCGTAGGCAAAAGTGTGAAAACACACGTAAGTCGAAACATTTGTTTTTGAGTTGTTTTGTAAACACGCGCAGTAAAACCTTCTGCATTTGTCTAGTCAATTTTTTTTTGAACTAGGTAGTATACTTAATATACAATCTAGTTGAAAAAACGGAAAATTGACTAGACACAGATCCAGATGCTTTTACTGCGCATGTTTATGGAAGAATAAGGTTTCGATAACATGCTAGATACTTAACTGTGCTGTCCGCTCATACCGAAGCACATTTGTAGTTTTTTATTTTATACCATGAAGTATGATTTCTCTAATGTTTGTCAACAATTGGACGGGGTTAAACTTTAGACTACGGTCGGTACAGCAATTGTACCATTATCGCCCCAAGAAAGAATTTAGACAGCTGTCAAGTACATTAGTTGTACCTTGAAAGTTATAAGAATCGCGCTAAGAAAGAATTTAGAATACAGTCGTTACAGCAGTTGTAACTTGAAAGTTATAAGATCACGCCAAGAAAGAATCGCGCTTGTTATATCTGTAGCAGTAGTAAAAAGGGTAAAGTTACTGTAATGTAAGTCACTTTTTCAAAAAAAAAAAAGCTTCCATTGGTAGTTGAATGAAGATCTAACTTACTTCATGTTCTGTTAACAGATTGACTTATCTATATCTGGTTTATGTGTCTAATTCTCTTTACTTAAATATGGGTATACTATATCTAATTTCTGTGTACAATACTTTTTTTGTGAAAAATTGACTTACACTACTGTTATTTTAACTGGTCCAATTGTATTTTTCGTAACAACGGTTAGCTGCGCATATTGGACATAATATTCGTAAAACTACAATACAATGTTTTTACTCGATAGTGGTCTTTTCGAATAGTCTAATGGTCTTTGTAACTGTTTGGAAAATATAAACAAAAAACGCTGAAACATATTTAATGACAAATACTCTCAATTTGAAGCCATAGTACTCGGATTCACCATTTCTCTTTTCATTTCAGTCGGAAGAGCAACTTTTCTGAACCAGTAAAACACTGGAATATCGGAAGATTTTCAGATTCCCGCGGTAAGTTATCACCTACTCATAAAAGCACAATTTTCACAGCAGTTTTATTGCACAATCAAATTCCCAATATTCAAATATCAACTAAACATGTTTCAACAAGGATAATGAGGAACACCAAAACTAATCCCTGAACCATTTACACTCTTTAAGTACTACAATCTTGATCTACTGGTAGCTGAATAGATAGATATAGATTTCTCCCTCCACCAATGGTCAAGTGGCTAAAGATTTCGCTGTTAAGAAACTGGAAGACAAGGTTACAAGTTCGAATCTCGTATGTGCCCCGAAGTCGGTTTGGCTGTTTGAAATTCCAAGGTTTCTTCAAGACGATACGTCAATGCGGATCAGCATCCCTAAAGTTCTCTATTGCGGCATATTTCCTCCCCTACAGTTCACGATGGCAACAGGGTTTTACTTGGCAGCACCCTCATAGAAACTCAGGATAACATATGCTATCATGATTTCATCCATTAATTGAAGGAGGATGCGATCCATAAGCTCTGGCATAGATGAAAGAAGTTTTCACTAAACAAATTTTTTCATACAAGTAGCTCAGTAATAGGTATCCTCTCTCTATGTTCTTAAATTATTGCTATATATATATATAAATCTAGAGATCGCGTGCGGGGCAATTCTTAAATATTACAAACTTCACATCACGCGAACATTACCTTTATTTAACTTGTTCTGTACAGAGATTACATGCAAGACTTCACTTATTACAGCTTCAGTCTACGTTTATAGCGGTGGCAACGGCCTTGGCGCTTTTTTTTTTTGGGGGGGGGGGCTTACTTTTAGTAGCGCTTTATGGCAGGTTATGGCAACCCATCTGTATATCGGTTATTGCGGTTTTTATGGTAACCTCGGCAAGCGGAAAGTTTTCATTTCCATTTTGAATATTCTAGACAGAATGTTCTACATTCTATTATTTCATTCGTTCATTTAAAATAATTATTTCCTTGGCGACTTTAGAAATGCGCCAAAAAAACGCCAAAACCGTTGCAACCGCTATAAACTTAGATTGAAGCTGTACCCTTCACTTTAACATTATGAATACCGAATAGCCTTGAATTGCTACCATAATTATCAATTTACCCTCCATGAATGACTGCTAAATTTGGATTACGTTTGTGTAAAACTCGTATTTTCTCATTGTTTGATTTGAAATGTGTTTTTTCACTAACAATAAAAGCTCATTTTAACTTTTTTTTTCAGAACCTTTTCTGCCCAGCTGTAGCGACGGTAAGTTCTCGGTTCGGATTCTTAATTCTTATTCGACACAAAACTTGTAACGTTTTTAACTACCTAAATTAATTTTTAAAATATGTACTCTAACCCTCCAAGTGATTTTTCGACGAGATATTTTGTCCATCAAGATCTGATCAATCTTTTTAATGGCCAGATATCTTGTCATCCATATTGTGCCGGAATTTTGATGGTGACGAGATCAAGATCTGGTCAATTTTCTTCTTGTGATTAGATGTCCATCAAGATCAGATCAGTTTTGGTAATGACGAGGTAATATCGGTGCACCCACCAGGAGGATTAAATTGCTTGCTGTTTTATATGCGTATGTACTGGAAGATAAATTTTTAATCAAACGCTGGTGTGCAAAACTTAACACGTTCGCTGCCGAAGCTGATGTGGTGCGTTGATAGTTATTACCCCGCCGTAGAAATGGGTTTTTCCCAAAAGCCAATACCAGAACAGATTGACAAAAGTTCAGCCAACAAATTCGCAATTTCATGATCTGTTCGAGGCTTATTAGATCGCATTTTTTCTTTTTTTGGGGGTGAGAAGGCCCTGCAGAACTATCTTCTCTACACAACTCATATTACAAGATTTTATTTAATAACTAATAAATTTTTAAATTCGAAACCAGATACCTTTACAACAAGCTTCCAACTTTTACTCCTCGCCAATACCTAACATATAATTCCGATTGAAGCCAGAGAACAAATGTTGAGGCGCAGTTCTTCCCGCGCGAACGCGTGACTGGCTATTGAGACATCACTCCACACTACGTGCTGCAGCGTGAGTGGCTCTTTAGCGTTGACGCCACATCGCTATATGGATCGGCAGCAAAAGTGTTAAGGAACACCATTATTTTTTTTAATGTTACATCAAAATTGAACTAAACAACCTGTGCCGATTTGCATAGTCAAGTATATTCTGTAGTGAGCTGGTTCATATACTAGTTCTGTAATCTTGACGTCAGAGGTTCTAACACAGTAACTCATTCGTAACCATATACTATGTATGTAAACATAGTGTGAAGTCTAAATCATTGTTCGAGGTGGTCAATGCAGCTTAAGAAGGAACACTTCCTCTCTTTTTTCATTTCATAGTTACTTTTGTGTCCCATGACACACAGTGCAGTGTAACCATTGCTACTCTGTCAGTTCAGAGACTTTTCACTATTTGCTTATGTTCTGATCGTTTTGTTTTTACTCTTCGGTTCAGTAACTCTCGAAGTGCATTTTGTATAGGCCACTTCACTGCAAAGTAATGGCTGGAGACCTACTGCTCCTAAAGTTTTGCATGCCAGTTTAATACAGGACGCGATTGATCCTCTATCCCTACCATTATGTCTGACACTTTATCCCACCATATTATCCAAGTACAGAAGCGAGCGCAATAGACAAATTCGGATGTATATACCATAAGCCACATCTACCGTTCACAATTCGAGACAAAATCCAGTTTCTAAAACACCAAAGCTTTTGTTGTAATACGGATACAAATTTTGAATTCCACATTTGCTTTGAACATAGACATTCGTAATACATATTGCTGAAATTGATAAATTCAATACCCAGCACACACACATTTGAAAGGAACAGTCCTCACAGGACACTAGAGTTTAATAAAGCCGAATTCCCAATCATTCCTGTGCCAGAATCGAAGTTCCATTGTGTGAGGTTTGCGATTGCTCATTACCAGCAGCGTATTATCCATGGCAGGAACAAAAAGGCAAAATCGATTGATGTCCCAGCGATGCAGATCATTGGCTTAAATGGTTACGAGTATGGATAGGGATATCCACACCCGAAATAATTGTTTTAGGGAATTGGTTCGGTAATAGAATACACGAATATTGTCTCGCTCATAATGATTTGTGCATAACGAAATGATGGATACCCGTGCAAACTCTCCTAATCATTTTGGGTGGTTTATTATTAAAGAACTTGGATGTTGTGGGTATTTTGAGTGATGTTTTGTACGGATGGAAAATATAAGTAAAGTTTTTTTTTTTTTTTTTTTTTCCAATGGAAAGGCAGTACAATTGCGAAGACAAATACAAATACAAAACAAAGTACAGAGTTGACCGAGGTCATTTTAGCCATATACAAGGCCAGAAGTGATGGTCACTTGTGAAGGGGCACCCAGTGGGTGGACCATCATTGTCCCTAACAAAAGACAGCACAATTTACATCCATGTCCTAACGCCGGATTCGAACCAGGAACCTTCCGATCCAGAGGCCAACACCTTGACCACTAGACCGGTTGGTCGGCTATATAAGTAAAGTGAGCATTGCTATTGAGAGGAGCTTCAAAAACTGACCAACATTTCGACTAGCAGTCACGTGACTGTTCTGTGAAAAATTGACTTGGTTGCCCGATTTTGCATCGTATCGCCTTGTTTGGCGATATAACATCTTGTTACAATGTAGGTGCTGTAATGCGCATTTTTAGAGTGGCTACAAAAGTGGTGAAACCTCTCCAAAATCCACTTTGTCGTGCGGATCAATCATATACTGAATCAATGGATGGGCGTCTTTCCTTGCTCCGTGGACCAATCAGATGATGAGTTTTCGGTTCCACCCAGCAGACGAAAGCAGTCTAAGGTTATTATTAGTTTTGGTCTTATGATCTTGGGCAAATAAAAAGGTTTCTATTGCTCTCTCTACTTTGATATTTCCTCTACAGAGATAGTTTTGCAAATGTTAGCCCCAACAGGGGTTGAGAGGTTAAAAGTGGCGCTCTTACAAAACTGGTAGACTGAAATACTTGATTACGTGTTAAAATCTTGTATGTTCAAGCGGGAACGGATTCTTGAAGTTTCCCAGTGTCTTTAAAACGATGCGTAAATGTGGAATATCTTTCCTTAAATTTTCCACGAAGGCATGTCTCTTCCTGAGTTGACGGTTGGTGCGATGTGGCATTACCTCTCACGATGCCTGGGGTTGGATGCATCTTGTGGCACAAGGAACTTATTTATCCATGTTGCGCCAAATAATACAGACAAGGATTAGCATGATATCGGTTTTAGACAAACACACACAAGAAAAGTTTTACTCACACAAAGAGAGTATACCCAGAAGGGAATCGAATCTGCGCCGTCTGCAACTCGCAGGTTGCTAGCGCTGTCGGCATATCCACGAGATTACCCAGGAATGACACATTTTCGTTGTCTGAACTAAAAATGGGTCTACTAAACAAAGACTCTTTTATACATACTTCCATAAGCTGGCATTGAAGAAAATAGAGCATAACAAATGCGTTGTGTACTTGAGAGTTATTTTCTGTTGTTTCTATTATTTGGTAGTTCATTACAGACATAGGTTTCTATGGTATGTGTTCAATTCAGGTCCAATTAGCTCTTGTACATTAAAAAATTATCGGTCTGCGACAGATCAAATCTCCAGAGAATGTAACGAGACCGTTCTTGCAAACCTCAGGGGCACATCTTCTTTACCTGCGTACTGGCTTCACGAATCTAAGGTACTGCCCATGGGGTTTACTGTCTCTGGTAAGCAGGAGGTCGTGATTCCAGGAGGCCCAAGCGATATTTCTTCTCTTCCTTCCCCTTTCCTTTCTTTCTGCGATTACTTGGTATGGTCTACCTTGTCAAATATCGCCATAAAATCAGAAACTAACCGTTCATGTCAATTAAAGGTTCATTTATATAAAAAAAAACTGGTGAGAGAGAGAGAGAACATGGGGCAAATTACTATAAAATCACTCTTTGGCCCCTAAAAACAAGTTTTCCGTCATTTGACTCACCTACGAGTTGTGGACGGGGCAAGTTTAATTCCTCCCTGGATGCATATCTTCCCTTAGTATCATTAAACCTTTGCGTTGCGTATGTCCTATACTTTATGTTTTATGTCTTGTGTTGGGCCAAATATAGCCCTTACGCTATAAAAACCAACAGACCGATATTTCATGTTGCTCTTACCCATGTAGATAGACAGATATACCACCAAATAGGTTAGGAGTTTGCATCCAATGTCATCCACACCTTTACAACAATTACCCTACTTTCTATGCACAATGAAGGCCGCCCCTCCATTTGGATTATTGAGTTTCTAAAAATATCGAAATCAATGAAAAGTAATGTGTATATTGCGTGAGAAAATGTCAAATTTTAGTGTTGAAACACCCATGTTTGCTTATTGTTTCCCCAAAAGTAGTAACAGGTCCTGCATTCTTTCTCCAATTGTTATTCGAAACTGAGTTTGTTTGACACAAATACGTATCCACTAAACAAAGACTCAATCAAGTCTGAAACAAAATGTGCCTACCATGGCGCGCATTCAAACGAACATCACGAAGATTAATGCTGTTATTATGTAGCAAAGGCCTTGGAAAAAATTCAAAAGTACCTTTACTGCCCTTGACTTAAAGTGAAAATATGTTTTAGCGGAAATGAATTCTCTTGAGAATTAACCTTTTGAGTACGGCTATAGATATTACTAAGACGATTCTATCTTGGCGCGATTCTTATAACTTTCAAGGTACAACTGATGAACTGCAAGCGATCGTGGTACAACTGCTGTACCGGCCGTTGTTTAAAGGTTAAAATACACGATTATGAAACAGCTCGAAGAAACTTGTTTATCTATTGGTTGGTCGTTTTTTGGCGCAAGGGTCATATTCAGCCAAGCTTCGCCAAACACAAGACAAATTCAAGTAAAAAATGGGAAGGGGGTAAATGGGGATTTGGAAACAGTAATGCAGGCCTCGAAATAGATGTTTTAATACAGGTGCATACTGTGCACCTAAGTTTTAAATTAGGTGCACAGGTTATATGTTAGGTGCACATTTAAATAAAAGCTTAATAGAAGATTATTAATATAATGTTGTTGTTGTTGTTTCTAATGCCTACACTGGCAGACCAGAGGAGTGTCAGGCCCGTCGAAGACGGCAAGAGGCGAGGGGGTGCGCCTTCCATGTTATTGAGCCCCATTGGGAGGAAGTACGACTTTGCTCGGCATACATGACACATCCGTTTTACAGGAAGGTCCCTTTCATACATCCATTCACTCACACATATCGTAATTTAGATACCAATCAGAGGCCGATAACCCTCTGATCAGATACCCCCAGAGGTATTGATTTGGTATGGGAACATGGGGGACTTTGTGACCACGACCTATTTAACGTACCCCAGTCACCATTAGTGAACACGACGGTCTTTAGCCAGGTCGAAGCGCCGATCTCACAATCATCAGAATTGCAGGCTACTCCGAGGACAGAACCCACAACCCTTCTGATGCGAGCCCGACGCTCTACTGACTGAGCTACCGCGGCTCATTAATATAATGTAAACTACTGTATTAGTTGGGTATGCTTATATAGATTCGTAGTAGATAGTAAATAAAAAATATTTTAACATATCGAAATTCTACGGCGCACGGCTGTCGCGACAGTTGCTTTAACAGAGCCATCTGGAAAACGTTTCGATCATCGGAAAGTTCTGGTGGTAGTGACACAGATAAACCTTCCTCCTGTATAAACCCGTTACGGCACAGCGATTTTGTTTTCGCTTAGTATGTATTTAGGAATTTTAATTATGTTCCTTTAGAACAAGAGATGTCGATACTAATATTTAGTTCAAACACCTCCCCCCCCCCTTTTTTTTTTTTTTTTTATTAACGGGATTTCTACTAGCGGGAAAAAATTAGGTGCACAATTTTATTTTCATGTGCACAGTGCACCTGTGCACCCGGGTATTTCGAGCCCTGCAGTAATGGGATGAAAACAGAAAAAGATCACTTGGTTTATCCCGGGAACATGACCCCGTGTTTACTAAAGACAGTAAACTCCATTGGAAAAGAAAAGATCACTAGAGTACATCGGTTTTGCGAGGCCTGTACACAACTAAAGGAGGTGTGACCCTGAGAGCGTATGTTTAACGAGCGACTACCTATATTGGAAAGAGCGTTTTATGTAATTATTGACTTTATTACCCAGCTTTTACAGATTTAGACAAAGTCGCGCTTGTTTCCTCGGGAGTTTAGCTGCTTCGTCAAACATATTTTGTGCTTTGTCCACTTCACTTGCTCGTGTATTTCCTTCAATTGCTCGCCTCTTGACACCTTGAGTTTTGCGTTGATTCGAACTTGATTCAAAATTCGTCTCTTATATTGCGTAATATACTACATCAAATTTTACTTCTCTGGCCAAGCCAAAGCTATCTTTTTTTTTCTTTCATCCATTATTTAATTACTCAGGGCTTCGATAGCCTCGTTGGAAGAGTAGCTAGCACATTAGAAACCAGAGGGTTGCTAGTTCGAAACTCGGTTCATTCAAATACCGTCGTGTATGTGGAGGCTGGTTTTTTATTAATCTGTAGTGATCTCAAATGCCCTCACGTTGGCGAGAAGATTTTGGAGTGGTAAGCCAGCTCAGATGACCGTGGTTTAAAATTTCTCAACGGATCTCTCCTTTCGGGATGGATCCTAGATCATCGCCAATAGCCCGTTGTGTTTCTCCAGAACGAAATTAACTCAACCCCTCCCTCTGTATTCCTCAATCCCTCTTTTATCCTTTCACAAATTTTTTCTTTAAGTTGTCTGTCTTGTATTTGGAACTGATTGGCAAAATGTGACCTTTGTGCCATAAAACCCCAAAAGAACCCACTAATCATGACGACAGAGCTCAGCGTTCCAGGTTTTTTTTTTGCCTCAGACAAACATAACTTTTTTGTCTTATTAAGATAAGAAAAACTGGGCGCCTTAATTTGGACGTTACGGTAGAAACAGGGCTAATCTTCTCAGCTTTTGAAGTGAGATACAGTAAGGATAATGCTTATTACTGTACAATGTTCAAAACGCTTTGTCTCCTCACAGATCCGACCACCATGCCTTATTTGTCTGGAATTTCCGTGTTTCCGAGTTTGATCCTGAGTCCCCCTTTCAATCCATTGGTGACCGATTATTCCGCAAACGTCAGCTATGAGCAGCTCATGGTGAGGCTCTCTGCGCAGGCGCAGAATTGCCAAACTGAAGTACGCATAGACGACAAGTATGGACCTACCAGGTAAGACCAGCTCTATGAGCAAAAACTCGATTTTTAAAACTAAGTTAGACACATTGAAACATTTGTTGGAGCATTTAGTTTCGCTTGATATTTTGTACCGTATTGCAGTTTTGGAGTTTGAATGCTACTTTTTCTGTCACGCTGTATGTCGGTGGCGATAGTGTTTCTGTGACGGGACGTGCTTATGTACGTATTAGGACGTAACGTCACTTGTCTAGCCATTCCTAATGTGTCAGCACTTCGCCAATGAAGATTTCAAAATATGAATTTCAATTAGATATTTGATAACCAGATACAAAATAGACATATAATTACTCAACATGAATTAAATTAAGCACAAAACGTGTCTAAAGTTCTTTATTGGCCTTTAGAGTTAAAGGTTATTAAATGGCCTTTTGAGTTCAAGGTTATTAAATTACCTTTAGAGTTAAAGGTTATTAAATGGCCTTTTGAGTTCAAGGTTATTAAATTACCTTTAGAGTTAAAGGTTATTAAATGGCTTTTAGAATTAAAGGTTATTATCTATCGTAAGGCTTGAACCTCATAACGCATAGGTATAAGAGCGACTAAATCAGCAGGTGGTTGGACAATCATTCTATCTATTATCAAGTCTTACTAGCTGTCTCAGTACCTCACTGATTCCAACAAGCAACTTAAATCAAAACCGAATTAAACAGTATTAAGTTGTACTTTTAAAAAGTCTTAACGCAAAGCCTCACTTATATAGACAAAACCAAATTTTTAAAAAAATTGCATAACTGATAAATATTAAATATCGTAAACTTTCAAAACCTTAGAGCTGAAGAAAAAAGCAAGAAACAATTCAATCAGAAGCGACCATAATAAATATTAAATATCGCTAAACTTTCAAAGTCTTAAAGCTAAAGAAAAAAACAGGGAACAAATATAGATTCCATGACTCAAATCAAACAGAACGTTAAAAAAAGTTAACGCGCTTCCAAAAACGGACACAAAATAAGCGATTAGGCACTCATTCACTTCCAAAAAGCAAATCTGTTAAGAACGAAACAAAAAACTTAAAACAGCCAATAAAATGAAAGGAAAAAATTAAACAACCAATGAAATCATAGGAAAATTTAGAAGCTGTGATCTCTCACACTGTTGCCATTCTTAGGAAACTAAATAATAAAAATATGCCAATAAATTAATTTTAAAATGTTCTATATTAAATTTTAAAAATCGGGCTTCTATATTTATTCAGTCACCTTCAGGACTACCTGTGTGCCAAATTTCAGGACTGTAAGTGCTATAGATTCGTCTGGACACCTCAGACACACACAAGCACTTCCTTTTATAATAGTAGAGACTAGGGGGCCCGCCCCCTGTTCGCTGACGCTCGTCAACCCCCGGAGGATTGCTTCGCAATCCTCATTATTTCGCTGCGCGAACCTATGCTCGCTTCGCTCGCATCAATGAAGACATGTGTCCTAGCAGAAGGAATTGTTTACAAAATATAATATTCCATAAAAATGTTTTTCAAATCTAAAATTGCTGTAGTACAGAAAACATATATACAGTACCTCTAAAATCAGAATTCAAACGAAAACTTTGAGCAAATTTGGACTCGAAATGTGAGCGTTGCTTTTGGAAATTGAATACCCAGTATGTTGTTTGTGTACATTTTCCCCAGCTCTCGAACCACCCACACTTTTCATTGCGTTTGTTGTTGAAAGTTGTAGTGTAAGCGTCTTGTAGAACTATAATTGCTGGCCCTGAAAAGTACCGTTTTAAAATGGCCCTGAAAAGATCATCCGTTTTCTTTTATTTCTATTATAAACTGCAACAGCTCAACTAAAAATCACTTTTTTTCAATAAAATTTCATCAATAACGCTTATAAATTCAATTGATGCGCGAGGTCATGTAGTAAACAAACAATCGTACAATGTTGCCAAAACGCGTTAACTAATAACGTCTTTTTTGCGTGCCACGTAAGAGAATTATATATATAGATAATCTATCGAGTTGTGGCAATTGAGTCACGTAGTTTTGACCTTATCTGCTTTTTTAATTTAGGTGATATCGTGGTGAACGCATACTTGAATATTTACATCATATTGTCGACCGTTATGTTTTAAATCATGTTTTCATACCTTAGCTCTAGTTTTATACTGTCGTTATGTGTGTGATCGACATGCTCTATTTGTAATTTCATTTTCACCTCATACATACTTTTCAATCATTTCATGTATTTACATAATCATATTTTAATAACCTACTTGTTAGTGTTGATTTTACCTGATATGTATATTTAAAACAAATCTATTTGAAATTTTGTATGGACTTACGTTTGGCGCATCTTATCCATCACTGGACATTGCGCTATTAATCTTATACCAACCACCTACGTCTAGCATGTAAGAAAACATCAGTTTTCTTGACAGGTGCCCGGGAGCAGAGAGTTCTTGAAAGTACGACGTACGTCGCAGAACAAAGTCTTTGCGAACAATTTTATCTCAATTTCGGCCGATTTTTTTTTCAATCATAAGTTACGATAATCAGCAGTGTAAAGCGCGCTCCTAGCCACATTTTTTTTCTTTTATAGTTACGGAACAACCTCCTTACATCACCTCAAATTACCACAAACACTTTATAAATAACACATCTATGTCAATGGCAAAATATTTAACTTTCGAAATTTATCGACAGAATTGCAAATTCTGACAGTATACCTTGGTTTTAAATAAAGTAAGGATATTAATATTTATGTTTTATTATAAATGCATATTTTGTCGATAATTGTATTTTACGTCTGTTTTTGATTTGACTGCAGTTTTCTAAATTCGGCCAAAATGCCTGCAGAACACTTGCAATTGCTTGAAGTTGTGTGGCAGAACACAGAATATAATTCTGCACCTGGGGACAGGTGTAGCACTATTAAAATGGTGATTTTTGAAGAAGCTTTTCACTGATGTCCTCATGTGTCTTCTTTTGTTCCCAAAGGACCACCAACTACACCCTGGGGGTGGGCGAGAACCGGATCAGCTTCCTCGTGGTGGACATCACGCACACGGAGCCATGGGTTATCAACACCTACACCCTAGTGGTGCACCGCCTTTCCATCACGCACGGAGAGGACCCCTTCGACCCTTCCTTTACCCACCAGGTCTGCAGCTTGCACCAGGTAGAGTATCTCCTCGATACATTCTGTGCTAACGTGCATTAATTGCAAATAACCCCTTGTGTTGCTCCTGTGCGATGTAAATTCAACTACCAACCTCCCTTAATTTAACCCTTTAATTTACACCAACTGTTGTCATCCAACCCTCTTTAAGACCTTCAATTCAACCTTTGAATCTGACTGCACAGTTATCATGAGGGAACGGTATAGCTAGCCTTAATTCTCCAAGTGATTTTTATATTGATCTGACCGTGGTTATAAAAATTACACGGAGTTGTCCTCGATCATTCCCTTCGGGTTTGATATCAGACCGTCGCCAATAGCCCGTTGTGTTCCTCCAGTGCTACGTTAATTTAAATACCAATCAGGTGGTTCTTACGATACCACGTCCATCAAGATCTGGTCAAATTTGTCAGTGACCGTTGGATTGGGGCTGATACTCCTGGTGTCTCATTTTTCTCTCTTCCAAGGAAGGCACTTTTGACAAAACCTTCTCGTTTGAGAATTTTATTGCTACTAACAATACACACTAATAATACGTAACAGGAAGGCGTTTATAGGCAACGCCATCTACATTTATAAATTGAAGCTAGAACCGTCTTTCCGTTCATACGTATTGAGCGCACAACTTTGAATGGCGGATAGGTGGTTGAATTTACGTCGCACTAGGGATGCACAACGGGCTATTTGGTGGCAGCCCGTGATCAAAAGACCCGAGGACAACACCTTCCAATTATGAGCCACAGTTAGATGAGTAGTTCAACATCTTAACTGGAACCCCTCCGAACTTCCAAGCCACTCTAAGATGAGGTCATGACAGATTTAACGTGCACCGTTTCCACGTACTTGACGGTCTTGGGTTGAATCGAATTTCTAACGCCCCTCCCCCGGTTACTAATACGTGACCCTACCAACTAGGCTATCGCGTCCCCAAGTTTACATGTGTGCGTGCTCAAAATGCAATAAAAAAGTGTAAATAAATTAATTTCATTTAAACGGCTATCTGTATTTGAAATATCTGCATCATTCTATACGAGAATTAAAATAATTATCATTTTGATCAAAAGATTTAAGTTCGTTCAGCATTATTTCTCCAGTTTATTAACTTAATCCATCAATTCCGTGACTGTGAGCTATACGAGACACAATAAAATCATTTGAGACTAAGCAATTTTAAATATATTATTAATATTTCCAAAATCTTTCTACTGGAATCTACTAACTGTAGTTAGCGATGATACAAAATATTCTTATTCCATAAATCTATAATAAGCTCAGCTCCCTGCATTCTGTTTTCATTTGTGTTGATGCTATCATGCATTAAGAATCTCCAAGGGAGAACGAAACGTTTTCATTTTGCCAGAGGGAATTCATAAGAGAAAATCTCTTTATAATCCCATTCGTTAAAACATAAGTGGAACATATTATAGGTAGTTTTAAGAGAATATAGAAGCAAATTTTCCTATTTCAATAAACGAAAAGCGATTTTTGTTTAGAAATATAGAATACTGTGCACATGTTATTTATTCGGATAAATTACATTCGACTATATTTGAAAATATATGGAAGAGAGAGTCAAATCAGTGTAACTAATGGAATAATAAAATTATGGAGACAATAACAGCATGATTCATCTTAAAAATTCTGAATAAAATGTATATTGTAAATTCTTGTATGCAGTTCCACGTATTCTTAATGCATGTGGGTATTAATAGAATGGATTGTTTTGGAAGTACGATACGTTGTAATTTGGTACTTAACGTCCTACTAGAGCAACACAACGGGCTATTGACGACGGTCCGGGATCAATCCCTTAAGGGAAAGATCCGAGGTTGGAAAATCAATTCCTTCATTTTAAAGTGTCTTCTGGAGAAGGAACGATAGAAATTTTGTGAATGCTATAGATCTGTAATTTCGAGTTGTGGCGTTAACAATCGAGTTGGTAGGTAATGTTGTTGTTGTTTCTTATGCCTACACTGGTAGACCAGAGGAGTGCCAGGCCCGTCGAAGACGGTAAGAGGCGAGGGGGGTGCGCCTTCCATGTTATTGAGCCCCATTGGGAGGAAGTCCGTCTTTGCTCGACATACATGACAAATCCGTTTTACAGGAAGGTCCCTTTCATACATCCATTCACTCACACATATCGTAATTTAGATCCCAATCATAGGCCGATAACCCCCTGATCAGGTACCCCCAGAGGTATTGATTTGGTATGGGAACATGGGGGACATTGTGACCACGACCTATTTAACGTGCCCCAGTCACCATTAGTGAACACGACGGTCTTTAGCCCGGTCGAAGAGCCGATCTCGCAATCATAAGAATTGTAGGCTCCGCCGAGGACAGAACCCACAACCCTTCTGATGCGAGACCGACGCTCTACTGACTGAGCTACCGCGGCTCCAGGTAGGTAATAAGTTGATCTAACGTCGCGGTAGCAAAACAATGTTCTATCGGTGACAGTCCTGGATCCATCGGGAAGAAAAAGATCCATAGACAATACCTCGTTATCTGACCGTGGTTCAAAATTACGTGATGTTGTTCTCGGGTCTCTTCCTTTGTGATTGATCCCGGACCGTGACCAATAGCCCATTATGTTGTTCCAGTGCGACGTTAATTTAGATACCTACCGAGGACATCTCGTCATTTTGACCTAGGGTCATATGACCTGGTCAACACCTGATCTGGCACACAACATTCTCTATTCTTCCACACCCTACCAAGGTAATTGGTAGTTGGTAATTTTTAATTAACGTCGTACTAGAGCAACACAACGGGCTATTGACGACGGTCCGGGATCAGTCCCTTAAGGGAAAGATCCGATGACAACACCTCGTAATTTTAAACCACGGTCACTTGACGAAGCAACACCTGAGCTGGCACCCCACTCTCCATACTTCCACACCAACGTAAGGACAGCTGAGTTCACTGGAGATTTAACGCGCACCGGTCTCCACGTCGGTCTTCGGTTGGATCGAGCTTCGAACTCGCAACCCTCCGATTACTAAGCCGCCGTTCTTCCCTCCGAGCTACCGCTGCCCGGGGACGGGAATGAAAACAGTCGTGTTGAGTTGCATGTTTTTTTTTCTTTTGCAGGAGTGCGAGATGCGGGTCTCCCCTAACGAGCTGTGCGGGATCCAGAGGGACGCGGGCGTGTCACGTGACTGGGTCTCCTACTCGGAAGAGGTGGCGGGGCAGCCCATCTGTCAACGTGGAGACGCACCCGGTAAGTATGCTCCATCCACACACTCAAACAAACGGCTTCCACGAAGTTCTTGACTTTGTTGCTAATCTAAAAGGCAAGCATCTCCAAGTTTGGAAGCTTATTACAACTTGTCTCATTCCAAAAGATCCTTACATCTATGTAAATAAAAATAGCGTGTTTGTACATTGAATATTTTCGACACATTTCAAGTTTTTTTGTCCGTTTTGGGTTCTTCTGATGGAAAATCTGTCTAGTGCTCATTGGGTGTCTGTCTGTATGTGTGTGTCCGTACTACTTCCAAACGATTGCATATATTTTCACGTAACTTTGCATACTGTAAGTACCTACTTTCATTTAGTGACTGAACTTGGTTGCGTTAGTCTGTCTGTGTTCATGTTTTATGTCTGTGTTTGTTTAACACGTTCGCTGCCAAAGCTGATATGGTGCGTTGATAGTTATTGTCCCGTCGTAGAAATGGGTTATTCCCAGTAGCCAATACCAGCCACACCAAAACCAGAATAGATAGTCGAAAGCTCAGCCAACAAATTTGCAATTTCATTATCTGTTGTTGTTGTTGTTTCTTATGCCTAAACTGGCAGACCAGAGGAGTGCCAGGCCCGTCGAAGACGGCAAGAGGCGAGGGGGGTGCGCCTTCCATGTTATTGAGCCCCATTGGGAGGAAGTCCGACTTTGCTCGACATACATGACACATCCGTTTTACAGGAAGGTCCCTTTCATACATCCATTCACTCACACATATCGTAATTTAGATCCCAATCAGAGGCCGATAACCCCCTGATCAGGTACCCCCAGAGGTATTGATTTGGTATGGGAACATGGGGGACTTTGTGACCACGACCTATTTAACGTGCCCCAGTCACCATTAGTGAACACGACGGTCTTTAGCCAGATCGTAGCGCCGATCTCGCAATCATCAGAATTGCAGGCTACTCCGAGGACAGAACCCATAACCCTACTGATGCGAGCCCGACGCTCTACTGACTGAGCTACCGCGGCTCTCATTATCTGTTAAAAGCTTATTAGATTGCATTTTTTTTTTTGGGGGGGGGCGTGAAGGCTCTGCAGAACTATCGTTTCTACAACTCATGTTACAGTATTGTTTAAGAACTAACATGGCATTGCTCTAATGAATTACATTTACAAGCTTGTAAGGTTATAGTATGCTTGATGGACTGGAAAAATTACATCTTACATTGAAGGAGGAATGTAAAACACAAGGGTAGGCGTTGGTAAAAATGAAAGGAGGTCAGATCCCTCGGATGCCTTGGGATTGTGATGCCCGCACACACCAAAAGAAGTCTCCAAGGGTATTGCTGCACTGCTCGGAAATCTCGTCACGCACAGATGCTTAACATGGCATTGCTCCAATGAATTACATTCACAAGCGTGTAACGATTAAGTATGCTTGATGGAGTGGAAACATTACATCTTACATCCTTCCAAATTGAAATCCTTAAATAGTGACTAAAATCCAACCAAATCGTTCAGTCATAAAAAAAAATTCGTTGAAAAAAAGAGGGTTTTTTCCATAAAGGAAAGTAGTACGTGTCCAAGTCGCATTAAGTGTTTTACAAAGGCTGATTTTTCAATCTTATCTGCAAAACCACTCGCCTCTTGGCATGTTTGCTCTGCTAAGCGTTTTCCTTGCCTCGTAACTCGAAGGCCCGCCGTCCTAATAATCTCGGAATCAGATCCGACTCGCGTGCGATTCAATCGCGATCCCATTATGAAAATCTATCTTTAGAAAACCATTTCCGACATGCAGTCTCTCGTCGAAGGACCCGAAAGAATAATTACCTCGAATAAAAAGGGTAATGAAAAAGAGCGGACTCCCCTCATACATAAAGCGGAGGTAAAGAAAAAGCGAGACGAGAGAAGCTTTAACTACTGTTGCCCCCAGAAATATCTTTGATGTTCGGCGTAATTATTCAAATGAGTTTCGTCGTGACTTCCATCGGGTACGAGGTTGCGCACACGGCAGGAATTCCTCGGCACATGCGAAGGATCGTGTGTGCTTGATATTCATTCATGTTGCTTTGATACTGCCCCGGAGGAGATTCGGAGGAGCGTATTACATGCAGGCGTATTAACATAATTAATTTGGATTCGAGAATGATGTAATTGGATTTTCTTTCGCGGTTCCGGCGTTGTCATCACGTTTTGAAGTGTTTGGGAAATAATTATTGTTTTCTGGTTGGATTGTGCTGGGTGGCCTGTTTGAGGTGTCCTTTAAATTTATTTAATTTTAAGGGGGTGTACCATCGCGTTGTTTGGTTCTTTTCTGTCTCCGCTGCCAGAGAGTGAAGCTTCTATGTGGAGTTATATTTACTGCGCATTTATTGTAGCTGGTTGGTTGATTTGAGTTTTATGGCGTAAGGTCTAAAAGCGGACAAGCTACGCCAAACACAAAACAGACCTTAACCAAGTGGTTTAGAAATAAAAATAAAGGTTAATTTTTCAGCCAAATGGTAGTTTTAAAATTACAATACGTAAAACAAGTAGACACACTGTCGTCGTCATCAATATTAAAATAGTGAATGATGGTTAAAGGTTTTGATACAATGAAAATATGAAAGGTAAAATATTATATGGAATTTAAATTTGTATGGCTTTTAAAAATTTTAAAGATTTGGATGGGGACTATATATATATATATATATATATATATATATATATATATATATATATATATATATATATATATATATATATATATATATGAAAAGTAGATTTTCTCACGCCACGAAATACCACCACTACGAAAATACCTCAGGTCAAGTGAACACGCAAGTACTAATCTTCAGCCTTTTTTCCCTAGATTGCTTTGCATTTTCGCGCTCCAAAAATGTCTACATTTTCTTCCCTAAATTCCAAATACTACTTTCTAAGTTTATGTTCCTGTGCATTTTTTAAAAATTTGTTTATGATTCTAAGAGGGAAAAAAAACGTAAAATCGGACGTCCGACCATAGTAACTAATGTTTTTAAGAAACTGTGGTGACTCTGTAGCAAAATGTTTCAGTCTCCACTTTCAAACATTCACTCACAACGTGGCAACTTTTAATTTTCACCTTTATTTCAAGGACATCCCCGCCAACGTTGATCGGGTATCCAATGGTTCCTTCTAACCAACATTCATCAGTGTGTCGACCAGATAACCTCAATGGGGTATTGCTGGTTTATTGGTTTAATTATGTCCTAATAGCTTGGTCGTGATGCGCCGGACACAGTACATAAAAAATCAAGTAATAGACACACACAACGAAGGTTTTACTCACACAGAATAGAGGAATACGCCCAGGGAGGAATCTAACTTGCGCAACCTACAAATCGCAGGCAGCAAGCTGGCGCAGCTTGTCCTGTTTTGAAACTTACCCCATTGCTGCCCCATCCCGCAGGTTGCCAGCGCAGTGGACATACTCAATGAACCACGACTGCAGCTTAAGGGAAGTTAATAGGTAGGTAGTTGAATTAGCACATCACGAGCAACACAAGGGGTTGGAGTGGAGACTCTACCCCCTCTGGGTGAGTCGGAGAGGCGTAGGTCTAGAAGGGGCTGTTGCCGATGGTCCAGGATCAGTCCCGAAGGAAAAAATCTGAGGACAACACCTCGTCATTTTGAACCACTGGGAAATCCCCTGTCATCCCACTCTCTGAACATCCACACCAAGCCAACGTGAGGGCTTTTGAGGCCACTGCAGATTTAAAGTGAACTTCGTATACGACATTCTTGGTTGGATCGAGTTTCCGACGCAGTTAATCCGCGACTAAACCAATTGGCTACCGTAGCTCTAATTTTTAACTGGAGGCATTAAACACCATGGGAAAAGAATAGATCACTAGAGTACTTCGGATTCGTGAAGACGGTACACAATCAAAGAAAATGTGCCCTAATGGACGTTGTAGAGATGAAGTCCGAATTCCTGTGGTCCGGCATTCGAAAGATAAAATATTTAAAATTCTTTTTAATAGGATATGGTAAATTTTGTTTTGGTAATTTTTTAATTAACGTCGTACAAGAGCAACACGACGGGCTTTTAATATGATATGAAGCAAGCGTGAAGTATCATTTGGGAGACCACACTAAGCTTGGTCTTTTCGTGTTGACGATTTTTATATGTTCAATAACAAACGCTAGATAACAGTATGATCACTAAACTGACTATTCTATAACAGTTTTCTAGCATTTTAAGGCGGCATAAAATAGTTTTATATCCCATATCTTAACAAGCGTTAAACCTTGGGCAAACTTGTAGATGCTTTCTTGACTAGCACGACAATCCTAATCTATTAAATATTTTCTGTGTTCTCAGGTCGTTGGGTGTTACCGTGTCGATCTTGTGCAGAAAGGAGCTCTTGCTTCTGGAGGGAGGCCGTATGGCATCCGTACGGATGCCGCCATGCCGTTCTGTCCACCGATAGATTGAAGCAATGCCTAAGTGGGAAAAAGGTACTTTGGATTTTTTGTTCACCCATTGGATATTTCTTTCTGGGAATCTAGCTCCCAGCTCCTTGGCTCGCACACACTAGACCAGTAATTTAGTCGAGTAACGAGGCTTTATATAATTTAGCCGAGTAGCGAGGCTTTATATAATTTAGTCGAGTAGCGAGGCTTTATATAATTTAGTCGAGTAGCGAGGCTTTATATAATTTAGCCGAGTAGCGAGGCTTTATATAATTTAGTCGAGTAGCGAGGCTTTATATAATTTAGTCGAGTAGCGAGGTTTTATATAATTTAGTCGAGTAGCGAGGCTTTATATAATTTAGTCGAGTAGCGAGGCTTTATATAATTTAGCCGAGTAGCGAGGCTTTATATAATTTAGTAGAGTAGCGAGGCTTTATATAATTTAGTCGAGAAGCGAGCCTGGTATATAAATATTCTACGTACCTAGGACGCTGTGGTATATAAATATTCTACGTACCTGGGACGCTGTGGTATACAAATATTCTATTAATCCTCCCATTGGTTGTCTCGACGAGGTATCCTCGTTATCCGCAAAACTAAGCAGATCTTGATGGACGAGATATCTCGTCGAAACCACTTGTAGGTAATTTGGTAATTATTTTAAATTAACGTCATACTATAACAACACAATGGGCTATTGGCGACGGTCCGGGATCAATCGCCTAAGGGAAAGAATCGAGGACGACACCAAGCAATTTTGAACCACGGTCAGATGACGAGGCAACACCTGATCTTGCACCCCACTCTCCAAGCTTCCACACCAACCTGGATTCTACCAGGATCCTTCCGATCCAGAGGCTAACATCTTAACCACTAGAAACCACTTGGAGAATTACGTACGCTAAGATGTATAAATATTATAGGCATATAATAAAGATACTAAGGTGTGTAAAGATTCTAAATACAGGATGATTCATAAGTAAGTATACAGTTTCCAGATACTGTAAAATTGGAGTAGTTTAAGACTGTCCCCAAATGCGAACTGTTAGGTATACTCATAAAGTTTGTATCCCCCTCCAGAGCGAAGTGACGTAGGCAATAGTGAGCGTGCCACGTGACCAGTCAGTGGAAATGACTGTTTCTACAGTGGAGAAGGCTTTTGTGTTCTTGAATTGAGCACACACAAAACGGAATCTGTCACGTTGTGCAACGGCATTTACGATCACGATTTGGAAAAGAACTTCCAAACAGAAATTTAATTTACGATTGGTTTAAAAAATTTGAAACTACGAGCTGTTTGTGCAAAGTTCCAAAGCCAGGACGACCGATTGTGTGTGTGTATCGGCAGATGTCGTCAAAAACTTTAATCATCCAATTGGATACTAAAGTCGAAAAACTTTACTCTCCTATTGGATGGTGCACCACTACACTGGTCAGGTGACATGTGAAATTACCTCTATTAACATCTTCTTCAGCGATGGATTGGACAAAGCGCCAACTACAGCATGATTCTAACCCAATGGCCACCCAAATGCCCTGATTTAATACCATGTGACTTTTTTCTTTGGGCTACATAAAGGAAAACGTACGAGGGAGTATCAATTAGTAACGCACATAATGTAAAAAATAATAATAATAAAAGCAATTAATGACAATAGGAAACAGAAATGAAAGCATTACCCATTTATTACTTTTCCACATAAGTTCCATGCATGTTGCGGCATTTTTCCCAACGATGGATCAGTTTGAAAATCCCGGTCTCATAGAACTCCGTCGGCTGCGAGAAGAGCCACCTTCGCACGGCCCGTTTGAGTGCCGTCGTCATAATCAAACTTCTTACCGTCAAAGAACTTCTTTATGGTTCCAAACAGATGGAAATCGGAGGGTGCCAGGTCCAGGCTGTATGGACGGTGCTCTAAACCTTCCCACCCGAAACCCTGCACTTTTGCACGGACTAGATGAGTCACATGCGGACGAGCGATGTCGTGCAGCAGTCGAATGTTTTGATTTGTCGCATCGCACTTTGGACCCATAAAGAAGTTTCTTGGCTTTAAGTAGTTTGACTCTGACGATGGCACTCAAACGGGGGCCGTCCGAAAGTGGCTCTTCTGACAGTCGACGGAGTTCTATGAGACCGGGATTTTCAAACTGATCCATCGTTGGGAAAAATGCTTCAACATGCATGGAACTTATGTGCTGCTCTTTGAAGAGTTGACATGGTTGCCGGTTTGGTATCTTATCGCCTCGTTTGGCGATACATCTGATGACGGGGTAAGTCTATAAATACGCATTACTACACAATGGCGACAAAAGGGGTGAAACCGCCAAAGTCTACTATCAGAGGATGAAACGATGGACCAATCAGGTGATGAATTAATTCATGGGTGTCTACTCATGTCTCTTGAACCAATCAGATGATGAATGTTGGGTTAAACCCGGCAAACACTAGTAGCCTACTGGGTTTGGTCATATGATCCTGTATACATAACGGGATTACCACTGCTCACTCTCTTTTATTTTGGTACTTCCTCTATGGTAGCATTGCTTTTTTTCAGTTATCCCCATGAATTAAATCGGTGCTTTCGTGAATTTCTTACATGTTGTGATTTCTCTGACACCGCTTGCAATTTCAGCTGCTGTTCATCGGGGATTCCACGAACCGGGGCATGATGCATTACGTGATCGAACGGGTCAACGGGTCCCTCAACGAGTGGGACAAGACGCACGACATCCGCGTCTACAAGAACGTCAACGAGGGGAGGACGGCGGTCAGCTTCGCCTACTACCCGCAGTTCTGGTTGCCCACCAACCAGAGGCCAGTCTTCGACAAGGCACTCTACCATCTCATACAGAAGTAAGTTTCCCGAGTACGGAAAAACTGTACGATTTCCTTCAATTTCTCTCAACGTCAAAATCGATTTTCTAAAACGATGTGAATTAATTGATGGAGGGTTCATAAATCATTTGATGTTAAAAGAGTAGTGAGTTGAACTAAAGTCGCCGGTCCACGATCCATCTCGAAGGGGCAGATTCGAGAACAACACGTAATTTTGAACCACGGTCAGATGGCGAGATCACACCTGATCTGGCACCCAAACTACACTACGCCAACGTGAGGACAATTGAGGCCACGACGGATTCAACGTTCTCCAGCCCCTCTTTTTACGCAACGGTCTTTGGCTGGATTTGAATACGCAACCCTCCGGTTGCTATTCTGTTACTCTTCCATTGGTGTGGACGTTTGGAGAGTGGGGTGCCAGCTCAGGTGTTGCCTGGGATCTTTCCCTTAAGGGACTGATCCCGGACCGTTGTCAATAGCCCGTTGTGTTGCTCTAGTACGACGTTAACTAAAATTACCATTACCGTTACTCTTCCAACCGGGCTGCCGCTGTCCTTTCTGTTAGATGAGTAGGTAGTTAAATCAACGTCGCACTGTAGAATCACAAGGGGCTAATGGTCCAGGATCGATCCCGAAGAGAAAGAATCGAGAACACCTTATAACTCTGAACTACCTTCAGATGACGAGGTCAACACTTGAGCTGGCACCCCTCTCATAATTTCCACACCACATTAATGTGAAGACTGACACCACTACTGATTAAACGTGCACCAGCCTCCACAAACGTCCTCGGCTGGAAAAAGTCATCCGGGTTTCTAATACGCAGTTCTTCCAACTGGGTTAGCTCGGCCAGGTTGGTTGATTGCTAATAGGTTTTGTAATGCAGGGGCTTTATGTAGTGAAGCTGCAGCACAAGCCAGTGTCAAGTAAAAATTGTGAAATGCGAAAAAGGATTGTGTAAGGGAACAGATCGTCGTCACCAGGATCTCGATGCAAATATCGACATACCCTTGCGGGACACCTTATTCTGAACTCAAACTTGTTTCAATTGTTCCGTACAAACTTGTTATAGAAGGCTTGTTTTTACTGCACGTTTTGTGTTTCAGGTCCCGTCCTCTAGAGAACAACACCAACACTATTCTGATCGTTGGAGGAGTCCAGTGGCTGGCCACGCAACACCTCCTCATGATGCTCCGAGCACTCAGAGTGTAGGTATCCATACGAACACCCCCTCACCTTTCACATCGCTATTCCCGATCAGGATAAAAAACTAATATGCGCTTCGATTTCCAATCGACCTAGTCTATTCCCAATTAGGGATGCGACATCGATGTCGATGTTTTATTAAAAAAAAACATCGATGTATTTGCCATCGATAATATTGGAGCCGATGTTTTTTTAACATCGATGTTTGCATTTGTCGATGTTTTATTTTTGAATAAAAAAAGCACCATAGTAAAAATTAAGAAAAATAACCGTGCAACTAAGTATTTGTCAGTGATGGCGACATCTATCCCATCAGAAAGAGTTTTTTTTCTCTTATTGGTGGGATAGTGAGTGAAAAAAGACATCCGCTTAAGGTGGAGAAAGTTAACAAACTTTTTTTATACAAACTGTAAATAACAAAATATTGGGGGTTATAATTATTATTCTACCCAATATTTGGTTATTTACATTAAATAAAAAATAAGTTTGTTGTGTTCCCCCCTCCCCATAATTTTATAAATAATTAATAATAACTAACAATAATTATTATATACCTACCTAATTATACTTATAGTTAGTAGTACCTAAGTCAAATAGTGTGTAAATATTATTTTCTTTCAAGTTATTCAATTTGAAAATAAAAGATTCTTTAACTGTTTTTATTCATTTTTTTTTTACTTTGTGTGTTGACAGTTACAAAAAAGTCTTAGTTATAAATTAATAAACACGGCTAAAGACAAATTAAATCTCCCCCCCCCCGGGGGGGGCGAACATTAACGTTACTAAACCAGTTTTAAGTAATGGAAGGAAATGGTTAAATACACTGATGTTTAAAAACATCGATGTTTTTTCAACATCGGTGTTTTGCTGTCGATGTCGCATCCCTGTTCCCAATATCTACTTTTCTGAGATCTTTCGACAGCGACTCTGCCCACACGTTCCATATATTTTATTAGAAGGTTGTTGATCATTAGAGGATGTTCCGTTTTATATTTATGAACTATGGATATAATTTTCCCCGAAAAATATTAATTCTTTATATGGGGGGGGGGGTTTCTTGATGATTTATAAGTAGATATTCTTCACAGAAATACAGTGGAAAAAATAACCTCTTATCTAAATTTTTCTCAGACATGAACCGTCGACTTCTGGAAGGATAAATGGCTAAAAGAATCTTAATTTCATTTCGCGACTGAGTGAAGAGATTCTAGTTGGTTTCCAGGATTTCTGAGTACAATATTTACTGTTTAGAAGCAAGTCAATTTTCATCATAACCCTCCAACGGTACTGGACAAGGAGTCAAACTCCTCTAAAAGTCGATGTCAATGATCATCGACCTTCTAATGAAAAGGGCAGACCGTGTGGGCGGAGTCACTGTCGTAAGACCTCTGGAAGATAAATCGCGTGAACTTGCGAGTTGACTTTGCCGATTGACTATGGAAGCGCGGGCGTATTTTTGATCACGGTAAATAATGCACTTTGACCAATCAATAATTTAGGATTTATGCTTTTTCCCACAGCCATGTGGTACAACTTCAAACCGAGCGACCGAAATAACATAAAGCTGCATGGACTTGTTTCGTCTATTTTATTGAAAGGTCGGTGTTAAGGATATGTTGACGGAAGAAAATCTTAAATGGTTCCTCCTGAAAAGAATATTTATGTTTCGCAATAAAAAATTCTATCAATGGAATATAACGGGTGATTTTTCTCGCGATTGGAGATCAAAGTTATTACTTATTTTTGCAACATTGCATCCGTAGAATACCTATAGTATTTTTTCCCCAAGGTCAATATCTCAATACCATCGATATGGGAACTGATTTTGAGCCAAATATTGTGGTGGTTCTACTGTGTTATAACTACAATCGATGTTCTACAGCTTTAGATATATTGAAGATTCCATTCCAACTTTTTCTCTTGGCAACCAAAGGGGTCGATTCGTCTCTTTATGGAAAGAGGATTGGTAAAAATGTCGTATACGGTCCCCTTTGGCAATTTTCATTATGGCGCTAATCCAAATTTACCAAGAAAAATCTCTTTTCGTACAGTAACCTCGTTGTCAAGTTAATGGCCGAATAGGTCCATTGGGTCCATTTTGGTAATATTATCAGAAGAGATCTGGTGAATTTTTCTGAGTGTCTTAAATAACTATTCTCAACATTGATATGCGGAACCCAGATGGGCGACGTTCCTATCATTTTTAATCAACGCCATATTTTTGGCCCTATTGCCACGGGGTCATAGTCCTTATACAGGGTTGACTTTGAATCCGTAGTCGAATTTCGGCATATCCTGGAATGGACTAATGAAAACAGATATCCATCTGATGATTTTGTTTTCGAGTATAGGTTGTTTGGTTGCTTTCGAGTGGCCATACTTGGCCAAACTGCGCTAGACACCATCAAGTAAAAAATGTGAACTTTAAAAAGAGGGGGTTGAGGAATACAATAGTGGGATGAAAGCAGAAAAAGAGGGTACCCTGGGAACGCCCTTACCTCGTGTGTTTACCCAATACAGTAAACCCCCATTCCGTATTATCCGTTTCTGGTTGTCTCATTTTGTAATAATTTTCTTTATCCGTGTATTTCAGGGAGCGTTTACAAGGCATCAGTCTAGTTATGAAGACCCTTGGTGCTGGTTTTCATTTACCTGTTGAAGGAGTACATACCTTATCAATGGTACGGCTATGTTACAACGTTTCTTTCCTATTTGATTGCATAGGGTGTTTCAGAGAAGATTCCCAAAATTTGAAATGACATATAACTAAGAAGCCGTGATGGATAGAAACATGAAAAAAGTGGTATATTTAAAGAGCAGGTCTGAAATTTCAAAGACCTGTTTAAAATGAGTTGCAATTTTGGCTCATAGATGGCGCTGCAATCTCTGTAAGCATGAAATACAACTGAGAAGTAGCTGTTTTTCTAACTTCTGTCTCTTACACAGGCAAAACGTGGCAGGAAGTTTAGCAGTGCCCCGTTTAAGGATGAAATTCGAATCATGTAATCATTGGAACAACGAGGATGTACCAGACACTTAAGCAGGATCGTACCCAACCACACCGTACTTCTGCAGTGTTCACCTTCCTTGATGAATACTTCGGTGCCAGAGTCATTGATCTAAATTATTCCAGAGATCGGCATCAGAATAGATTGACCCCCATATTCCCCGGATCTCAATCCATGGGACTTTTTTTCTACGGGGCTATTTGAAAGACATTGTTTACAGTAAGAATCCTAGAACAGTTTGAACCGTTCATCTGTGAGACATGTGTATCCAATTCATTGCACACATTGCGGCAAAAGGCCTCAAATTTATCAATACGCTTGCGTCAAGTGACTGCCGTTCAAGGTGGCCATTTCGAATTCACTGTAATGTGATTTGTTTCCCTGTTTACGAATGACCATTTGTACACTATTTAAAGGGGAAAAGAATCAATATTGCAGCGCCATCTATTATCCAAATGTCTAACTAATTTTGTAAACTAGTCTATTTTAAATTCCAAACCTACGCATAAAACGTACCACTTGTTTCATAATTCTATCTATCACTGTTTCGTAGCTCATTTCATTTCAAAGTTAAGTTGTCCTTTCTGAAGCACCTTGTATCTTGAAGTGCTTAGTAGTTAAAACATATTTAGTAGTAGGAAGTAAATTTTGTTTTCTTGTCTCTAAGCATGCTATGTATCTTATAGGACGAGCAAAGGAAACTTTTACTACACAGCATGGGATTAGCTGATTTCGCCAAGCACTACAACTTCGAGGTGATAGACACCTTTAACATAACCGTGCCAAGATACAAGGACTTTCTTCAGGGCAAATGCGCCTGCCATTTTCACAGGGTGAGTCTCAACTATTTTCTCTTCCATCACAATAGAATTGGATTTATTACGTAATGAACAAAAAAACATTGGAAAGAAATTAAGAAACTTCAGCCTACACGCGGGTATGTAAATATATGTTTTTTATTATATAACTCGTATGACTTATGGCTAAGTACGAGGTGTTAAGTCGTAAGTGTTAGGTGGCGCCTCATAAATGTGTCGATTGGTTAAATGAATAATGAGGCATGTGGGAAATACAGGGAGTATAAAAAATATCTGACCATGTTGTAAAGAGTGGTATAGGGGTTTAAAATATACATTTTTTATCAAAGATGGTTGGTTTGGGATTTTATGGCACAATGGCCATATGTGCGTCAGACACAAGACAATCTCTACTATGTCTTTGTACTGTACGCAGTATACTGACAGAATCTATGGCACTTACAACAATAAAATTGGGCACACGGGTAGTCCGAATTTTTTACAATTTTTGTGTTTAGCTCGAATTTTAAAATTTAATCTAGAACATTTTAAAATTAATTTATTAGTTTTTTAACCATTCTTTTTTTTCTTTCGGAATGTGACGTCACCCGAACCTCGAATGAAGAAGGAACGAATTTTGCGATTTTCGACCGCTGACGTATATGCTTTTGGAACCACACCAAGTTTTCCGATTCGAGCATGTTTTGATTTACGTTGTTGATAATAGCCACTTCGAGGCCATCACGGCGTTGTATGTGGAGTGCGTTTGTGAAGCAAACCAAATGGGAATACGTCACACCTGCCCCCACGAAAAGAACTGTCACGGGCAACACCGTGATGGCCACTCTGTGGAAAGTGGCAAATAATTGTGAAAGGAAAGGATTCAGAAAGGAGAAGGCAGAGAGATCGCTCGGGCATCCTAGAATCGCGATCTCCATATTTACCAGAAGCAGTAAATCCCATGAGAAAAGAATAGATCGGGTACCTCGGGTTCGTAAAGCCAGTGCACACCTAAATATCTTGATGGACGAGATGTCTCGGCATCGGAAAACTGACCAGATCTTGATCTTATCAAAAAAATCGATGATATCTTGACAACGATATATTTCTTCATCATCAAAATTGGTCATATCTTGATGTAGATACCTCGTCGTAAGTTGGAGGGTTAACATGGAAGCAAATAAAACCCAATCGTCTTTAATGCATTCTAAAGATATTCAGTCTGCAGCCATCTCCCATAATACGATTGAAAGGAAAGACTTATTTTCTTTGATTTATTGGTAGAGTGAAGCGTATAATTTGCATAGACAAATGCCACCATATACTCTTTGTAACCTTCTCTGGTCTGTTAGGAAATATAAATAAAAGTACTAAAACGAAAACCACGTAAGATATCTCTTTTCTACTAATGCAACGTCCCACCATCTGATCAAGGAGTCATTCAACTCAGGAACGAATATGGTTCCCGAAGGAGCGTTTTCCATTTCCTCTGGGACGATAAATCATCCAGGCGAGATAAGAGAGGAGAAAAATGTATACCTTAATATTTTTCCGTCTCTCCAATGCATTATTTCTTTTATTTTTCGTTACCGTTTGTCTTTCGGAATCACTGGCCGTGGTAACACTTGTTGATCATAAGCCAAGCGACTTCCTGAATTCGTCTTCGGGTTAGATTATTGTTGTTGTGTTTGTGGTTAAACGTTCTGTGGTTCGGGTTACGAATCTGTGCATTACGGTGCAATTCAAAACAAGATCTAAATTTGCGATTACGTATTGCAGCTCCGTATTTTGATCATCCACCTAAATTCCGAGTTGTAGAATCCGATCGAATTAGCCTCTTGCGTATTTGAGATTTCCGGAGGGCAATAGACTAAATAAAACTTCAATTCCTAAGATTCCACAATGTGGATGTCTTTTTTAAGGCTGGGGATCTATAATTGTCACACATGTGCATTTTGAGTTTTATGGTGGAATGTATTGACAAGAAATAAATAAACAACTTGAGTGAGTACAGCTGTTTGAAATGGTTCATGGTTCGTGAGGTGGGAAAGGTCGAAAGGTTGCAGTGGTGTAGATATGCAATAGGTTCACGTCCCCGGATGACTTTTGCAGTGAGACAAAGAGAGAAATGGGGTTATTCTGGAACGTTAAAGAACTTATCTGTGGTAACTGCTTTTCAAGGGCTTTAAGTTTAGTATCGTTTCATTTTGATACTCACCCTTAACTCTCCAAGGGGCTCACATGCATATATATTTTGTGTAATTATCTGTCTTCCCTACATGACTAACCAGTTTTGACTTGACCAATGTTTTCTAAAACCAATAGATGTGCTTATTTCTACATTACTAGCTGAATAACCCGGCTTTGCTCGGCTTTCAAATATGACAGCGACATTTCCCTGTGTTAACTCAAGTACACAAACCCTGTAGAACGTGTTTCCTACCGCGACATTTCCCTGTGTTAACTCAAATACACAAACCCTGTAGAACGTGTTTCCTACCGCGACATTTCCCTGTGTTAACTCAAATACAAAAACCCTGTAGAACGTGTTTCCTACCGCGACAGCTAAAATATGACCGCGACATTTCCCTGTGTTAACTCAAATACACAAACCCTGTAGAAAGTGTTTCCTACCGCGACAGCTAAAATATGACCGCGACATTTCCCTGTGTTAGCTCAAATACACAAACCCTGTAGAAAGTGTTTCCTACCGCGACAGCTAAAATATGACCGCGACATTTCCCTGTGTTAACTCAAATACACAAACCCTGTAGAAAGTGTTTCCTACCGCGACAGCTAAAATATGACTGCGACATTTCCCTGTGTTAACTCAAATACAAAAACCCTGTAGAACGTGTTTCCTACCGCGACAGCTAAAATATGACCGCGACATTTCCCTGTGTTAACTCAAATACACAAACCCTGTAGAAAGTGTTTCCTACCGCGACAGCTAAAATATGATCGCGACATTTCCCTGTGTTAACTCAAATACACAAACCCTGTAGAACGTGTTTCCTACCGCGACAGCTAAAATATGACCACGACATTTCCCTGTGTTAACTCAAATACACAAACCCTGTAGAACGTGTTTCCTACCGCGACAGCTAAAATATGATCGCGACATTTCCCTGTGTTAACTCAAATACACAAACCCTGTAGAACGTGTTTCCTACCGCGACAGCTAAAATATGACCGCGACATTTCCCTGTGTTAACTCAAATACACAAACCCTGTAGAAAGTGTTTCCTACCGCGACAGCTAAAATATGATCGCGACATTTCCCTGTGTTAACTCAAATACAAAAACCCTGTAGAACGTGTTTCCTACCGCGACAGCTAAAATATGACCGCGACATTTCCCTGTGTTAACTCAAATACACAAACCCTGTAGAAAGTGTTTCCTACCGCGACAGCTAAAATATGATCGCGACATTTCCCTGTGTTAACTCAAATACACAAACCCTGTAGAACGTGTTTCCTACCGCGACAGCTAAAATATGATCGCGACATTTCCCTGTGTTAACTCAAATACACAAACCCTGTAGAACGTGTTTCCTACCGCGACAGCTAAAATATGACCGCGACATTTCCCTGTGTTAACTCAAATACACAAACCCTGTAGAAAGTGTTTCCTACCGCGACAGCTAAAATATGATCGCGACATTTCCCTGTGTTAACTCAAATACAAAAACCCTGTAGAACGTGTTTCCTACCGCGACAGCTAAAATATGACCGCGACATTTCCCTGTGTTAACTCAAATACACAAACCCTGTAGAAAGTGTTTCCTACCGCGACAGCTAAAATATGATCGCGACATTTCCCTGTGTTAACTCAAATACACAAACCCTGTAGAACGTGTTTCCTACCGCGACAGCTAAAATATGATCGCGACATTTCCCTGTGTTAACTCAAATACAAAAACCCTGTAGAACGTGTTTCCTACCGCGACAGCTAAAATATGACCGCGACATTTCCCTGTGTTAACTCAAATACACAAACCCTGTAGAAAGTGTTTCCTACCGCGACAGCTAAAATATGATCGCGACATTTCCCTGTGTTAACTCAAATACACAAACCCTGTAGAACGTGTTTCCTACCGCGACAGCTAAAATATGACCACGACATTTCCCTGTGTTAACTCAAATACACAAACCCTGTAGAAAGTGTTTCCATATCTATTTTTGTAGCAAAACAAGCTTTAGATTTTAAAATTGGAGCTTTGAGGTGTCAATGGTCATGGCTACATACGGTCTGAAGAAAGAAAAGAAATATCCTGTGTTTTCCGCAGTGTTCTAAAGTATAAGTGTGCCAAGTTTGGTGTGGACTGATCAAACCGTGTAGATTTGTGTAGAGAATATACACCCACCCGCATCTTTTTATATACACTCGGGAACATTGGAAATAGCGCACCAAGAAGGGAGCATGGGATTGAAATGAAATGTAATACACATAATGATACAAATTAGATTCACTTGATCCCAAAATCAAGACAATTAAACAAATACAGTGAGTACAATTAGACAAATACAGTGCAACTTCAATAGCGCGTCGGACCGCCTCCTGCTGCAATACATGCCGCAACACGGTCCGGCATTGAGTTGATTAAACGTTTGATGTTGTCCTGAGTCAGATGGGCCCACGAATCTTGAACAGCCACCTCCAAATCATGTACAGAGTGACATGGCGGTATCTGGCGTTTCAGCTGGTCCCACACAGGCTCTATAGGGGACAAGTCCGGGGAGCGGGCCGGCCATGGAAGAGTCTGAACATGATGTAGAAAGTCTTGAGCAACTCGAGCTGTATGCGGACGAGAATTATATTGCTGGAAAATTGCCGCTGGAAGACCATTTAGGAAAGGTCCCACGTGGGGTCGAAGAATGTCATCAACATAACGCTGCCCCGTTAAGGCTCCACGTACCACAATTAAAGTGGACCGGCTATCATAGGCTATGACCCCCCAGACCAATACGCCTGCTGTGCAGGCAGTGTGTCGCGCGACAGCGTGAATGGAATTGTACCGTTCAAAAGTGCGCCTCCACACCCGTACGCGCTTATCATCTGTCCTATAAACGAACCGGGATTCATCACTAAACACCGCGTTTTGCTAATCTGTTGCATTCCACGTCGCTCTAGCTTGGCACCATTGTAGACGGAGTCGCCGATGTTTCGGTGTTAAAGGCAGTACACGAAAAGGTCGCCTGGATTACACATTCGCTTCCGCATAGCGTCTGGAAATGGTTTGTGGAACAACTGGCACCGCTACATCTGATTGTACCGTGGAACGAGTCGCTGGGATCCACGAGCGCTTGCCGCACGATCCTCTCGCCTCATCGTCTTCCTGGTCGCTCCAGACCCGGTGCGCCGCAGGTGGGTACCATCTCGTGTCCACTGCTCCAACATGTTCTGACGAACAGCCTGCAGTTTTCATGCCGATGATAAGGCCCCTCTCAAACTCACTTAACTGTGAGAAATGTCTTCTCACACGTCTACTTGGCATTCTTCGCTTACTTAAGTCCTAGTGTCAAAATGTTATCGTCACGTTTATGAATCTTCCACTATGCGTCGGTCCCACTTCGTGATTGCAGCGCCACTGTAGGATGTGTGATCATGCGCATTGGCACCAAACTTGGATCATTTGAATATCGGATCTCATTGTACTTATGTGCAAAGTTTCGTGATTGTACATTTATTTCTTCTTGGTGCGCTATTTTCAATGTTCCTGAGTGTATATGTGTCCCGTGAGGGAAGCAACATTACACTACTCGGAAATATCTTGATGCTCAGAAGAGGTCAAACACTATCAAGGTTGTGAGGCTTCGGACGTACAAACCTTTCCTAAAAGTTAAAGTTTGAATAATTGCGCCGACCAACCGGTATAGTGGTTAAGGTGTTAGCCTCTAGATCTGAAGGTTCCTGGTTCGAAACCGGGTCCGGGCATGGATGTTTGTAAACGTAGGGTGTAGAGGCGGCTGGTGCACCTTAAATCTGTCGTGGCCGAAAGTCCTCACGTTGGGTTGGCGTGGAAGTTTGGAAAGTGGGGTGCCAGCTCAGGTGTTGCTTCGTCATCTGACTGTGGTTCAAAATTACGAGGTGTTGTCCTCGAATCTTTCCCTTAAGGGACTGATTCTGGACCGTCGTCAATAGCCCGTTGTGTTGCTCTAGTACGACGTTAACTAAAAATTACCAATTACTATTGAATAATTGCATATATTTAGCAACTGCATTTTATCAGTGCTGAAACTGAAAGTAGGACGGCTAACGCTATCAAGGAGGTGGAATTACAGACGTTCCACCGCCCTGAAGAGGTGAAGGCTTGAATAATTATGTGTTCAGCACAACTACATTTTATCAGTGCTGAAGCAAAAAGTGGGTGGGCTAACACTATCAAGGAGGTGGGAATATAGACGTCCTACCGCTTCTGAAAAGGTTAAGGCTTAGTTATTGGTTTGGGTTTTATGGTGGAAGGTCCTATATTACAGGCTGAACCAAACGCAAAATTAAATGATATTCAATCGCAACCAAACAATAGAAATTAGTTTTGAAATATGTACAAACATGAACAACGAATACAAAAACTTTTGTCAAAGCTAAAGCTTAAGAATTTAATTATGAAACAGAATTAAAATGTAATGTATTTATTCTAAATGTGATAAAAAGCCAGTGATATTAAAAGGTAAGAAATGATGAATGTGGAGGGTAATCCAACAAATCCAATAAAATTAGGCTTTCAGAGCAAGATTGGCCTGATAACCTAATAGTAACCTAACCCACAAAATCCTGAACTTTTTATTACCTTCTATTACGACTTTTTACTTTTCTTGAAATACGCAGTTTCAAGTCTTCTGAAATTACAAAACAACTTATTATTGATCACTGATAAATAATTTTTTAGAATCGCCAATTATACTGTAGATAAATAAAAATATTTTTGAAATGGGAGCAAGGTAATCGCGTTTTACTACTTTGAGTATGTTGGTAGGCTAGGCCACTCTTGCTCTGATAGCCTCAAATAGGGATTAGGGTTTGAATAATTGCATAAATTTAGCAGCTACATTTCAGCATTGCTCAAATGGAAGGTAAAAATCACAATTTTTTTTCAATGTTTTCTTTTTTTTTCAGGTCGTGAAAATTCCGTCTTTAGAAGATAACTTTCCAAGATGGCGGACTAGGCGTAACGCAGGTCACGGCGGCCGCCAGACTCGATTCCATGTAGAAGGTCCCATCAATTCCATTTACAGTGAAATTTTGCTCAGTCGGATCTGTTCCGATTTCTACCTGAACACGTGATCACACTCACGCAAGTACGCATGCACAGAGTTTCGGATAATCATGAAATTAGCGTAATCTTTCCTGAGGAAAGCCAGTGTACGTTTCAATGCGTTTGAAAATATGTACTTAGTCGAAGGCTAGGATGTTGTCTATAGCCGCGCCGATTAAAAGAATTTGGCGATGTTTGGCGAGATGAGTATTCAAATCGGCGCCAAAATATATTGATTCCAAGAGTTCAGTGTAATGGAACTTATGATACAGTTCTTTTATCCTTTAAACAGGTTCATTTCATGTAAAAAGTTTATTCCAAGAAAAGTGCATAATCATGGCGGATATCGCCAACTGGCGACGTTGGATTGCTTTGGCGATGATTTGCTTTCTCTGTAAATGTTCGACCTTTTTAATTTATTTTTTATAACACGTTATATATGGCGGGAGTTTCATGTCGAAACGCACAGGTGGATTGTTTTATTTTCGTTTTGGGAGACGAAATATAATTTCGGGAACAAGAATCACGATTCCTTGTGCATTGAAAGAATCACGATTCAAATGTGTTCATTTAACGCTCGATTTAAGTTGCTTTTGACTTAATTTCTGTGATTGGAAAGAGTTTATTTCCACTTTCATTATTTTACTAATTTGTATTATACTATTATCTCCATGTGGATTGTAAGCAAAACAGATATATTTATAACTTTACTTGCATTTATTGCATATGTATAGCAAGGAAGGAGATGTCAATGCATTTTAGCTTGCCTTTTATACCGCAACTTTGCTCACGATGGGAATTTATGAAGAGTATTTTCTGATTCACAGATACATTGAAAGTTTGGTTATCTATTATAGTTGTTTTTGTAATCATTGCAACATTTTTACTATACTTTTTTGACTAATTATTTAAAAATAGGTAAGTGTATTTTTTGCCGTTCGTTGGTTGACTTCAAAAGAACAACATTTGTTAATATTTTTAATGCTATCGATGTTCATTGTATTAATCTTGTATGTTATCACTAGGGCAGGGATTCTGATCAGAAAACTGCTAGAAAATGCCCGATAAAGATGCATTCGTTTCCCAAAAAACTACGAGAAATGTTCCGAATAGTAAACATGACCAACAAATTGGATTCATTTGCTAAACAAAGGATTTTCAATAGTCTGTCAACTACTAACACACATAAAAGTTTAAATAAGTAACACACATCAAACTTTTAGGTAAGTTTACGTATAAAAACTTAGTTTTTTACACATTAAAAAGCTCTTTTTTTACTTCTACCACAGACATGCGCATATACCTTAAGTAAACAACATTTCTTTGCTCAATCTCCTGAAATTTCATCAAGGTTTAAATTGGTTTTTCCCTTGCAAGGGAAGGATTTTAGGTAAATTCGTTCAAAACTGCCCTCTTAAAAAACAAATTTGCAAAACATCTAAATAACAGAAAAAAATGCTTCAAAATAACACTCAAATCTGAAAAAAATAACGCTTTTTTTTTAACTTTTCTTGTGGTTTATCTGCACGTCGAAAACAACTCTGTAGTGTCCAATCTTTGAATGCTAAGATCTGTTCCAAATTGTCACCAATTCTGGCAGGGGACGATTTGTTTTTCTTACTTAGACTTTCAATCTCTAGGAGTAATAGGGCAATTTTGTCTCGACTAGATATCTCGCCATTAGCAAAACTGACCTGGTCTTGATAGACGAGATATATCGTCGAAACAACCCGGAAGGCCTTAAATCACAGCCACGTGAAAATGCCCCAGCAAAAAACACTAAAACAAGTTTAATTTTTCATGAAACGTATTTTTATCCTCACGACTAACTTCTCAGTCTTGCCAAAAATAGATGCAGAGTATCAATCCTTGCCCTAGTCATTACAATTATAAATATTATTCACAAGTAATGTCCTCTGAAAATATTACTCGAAGATACTGTCTTTTTGTCTGTTGGATTCTTAATTGCTTGCATTTTATATAGAAAAACGAATGTTTTTTATTCACATTTCTTATTTACTTTCGTTGGTTTCGCCATTTCAATTCGTTCTAATTTAAAAATGCTACATAAAGTGCGCTTTTGAAATACATATCTTACGCAATAAATCATTGACATCTCCGATAATTTTTCAGGTAAATTATGTACTTAAATACTTTATTGAAAATGCAGCTATCTATTTGAAAGAAAACTTGTAGGACTACTAACGCTGAAACTTATATATATATATAGAAGTAGCTCTGAATTTTTAATACAAAATCTGTACTTTGTGAGGTGACATGTTTGTAAACTTCTTGTGAATGTGAAAAGCATGTGTCAAGAATATTAAATACTAATGTGCTAGCATATTTTAGTTTGTAGATTTAGCGCCAATGAAAGTGTAAATTGACATAGACAAGTTGTGTTGAAAATGGCAAAAATACTATGCCAAAAAAATCAGTTATTTCATACTGTGAAAATAGATATAATTATATATTATATTATTTGAACAAATTTTATACAAAATTATATTTCCATCACTGATATAAACCCTGCACGTTTTGTCCATATTTTAGCAATGGAAACAGTAATATGTATCTCATATAGAATATTTAAAGATTGCATTTGTAAAGTTCTAATATGAGAGGCATTTTCCGTAAAGCTAAATATAGGTGGCGCTAGTGTTTCTGTGGTGATGTGTTTCCTGTATTCTATTCCGAACGTGACGTCAGTTGGCTTGTTTTCCGAATGTGATTTCAACACTTCGCTACTACAAAGTCCAAAGAATAATTCCTCAATTGATATACTACAGATGATTGGTAATACTCATTAGATTAAAATATTGCCAAAAGGGCGATAATCTATTTTAAAGTAACCCTGACATGTATCATGCCAGAGCATTTGGAGAGCATAAATAAAACCTTCCAGAACGTCTGGTTTCCCCCCTTTTCTACACTGAAAATCCCTCTCATAAGTGATTATTTTTCTCTTCATATAAAAGCTTTTGTATTCCTGAATATACATTGCATGTTTTGTTTATAAGTTTTCGTGTAATATATTTTTATGTTTCTAGTTGTTAAATTAATTTTTTACTACAACAAGCACATTTTTAAAGCTAATCTTATCATATTTTCATTCATAGTAATCAACCTAAACTAATAATGGAATTTATTTGTTTATTTTGTATTTCGCAAGTTTCCCCAGAAATATCTTGACAAGAAAAATCAATAAGGCCACAAATGTAATTCATTATAAAAAATAACATTTTTCAGTACCTTTATAAAAATGCATTTATTTTTAAATTGAATATTATTTTTTTAAATTGCAGAAGAAATAATATTCTTTTGATTTCATTACGAACAAACTCGCTTCAAACATTTTATCACGCATATCTAGAATTCAATAATTCGAATCAATGATTTGTTGTGCAATGTATTTAGATTATGATCCCCATTTTGCATCTGTCATCCGCATATATTTTAAAATATAGTCAACACTTGATGCTACAACCCCTGCTTGTATTCAAAAGAAAACGGTTAACTGTCTACAAAACGTCATTGAGAGATTTTTATAATCCACCAATCAAAGTTATAACTGAACTCATTCCTGCTCAAAGACATGTTGCGTGAATTTGAATTTTATGACTGTTAGAGCCAATCTGTCCATTCAAATGTGAGTAGTGTACATTCATAAACGCTAATCTATAGCGTAATTTCCTTGTTACAAAATTTCATTCCGTTGTATAGCATTGAGAAGTAATCCGATTTGATGTAGTTGTTATGGAAATTTATATTCTAGTCTCCCCGTAAAGAGTTCATAATCGATTATAAAATTTTATTCTTCTGCCAGTCTTATCATTTTTGAATTTGCTTAAATCACCGGTTGGCAAATTTCGATAATCAAATATTTTTAAGGATGCATCAGTCAGTTGATGATCTATGAAATTTGTACATCAAAACACCGTCGTTTGAAGCACATATCCATGTGCTATGAAAAATCGCTTAACAGCATCAAAGTAATCTAAAATCCTGGTCCATACTGAGTCTATGAACAGTTGGGAAAATTCATTAGGCTATTTAATTCTCACATTCGAATACTAACCATCGAATTCACCAGTAACTAACCATCGAACACATTCGAATTCACCAGTCGTTTGGAAAGCAGTACGCGATACTATTCAGTCCCAGACTCCTTAAGAACTTTTCTGGGTGAATGCAAACGATAATTCGGGTTGGGTGAGTCTATTGAAAAGGCAAATGACCTTGGTGGAATCCACTGTCATGTGGATAATCATTTGGCGATCGCCGTGTGATTCTACTTCGCCAACTCGTAAGCACTGCTATCGCTTCCGGCACCAACCGATAAACTCTGGTTGCTTTGTAGTAGGTATTTAATTAACGTCACTCGAGAAACACAACGGGCTATTAGTAACGGTCCGGGATCAATCCCGAAAGGAAAGAACCGAGGTCAACACCAAGTGATTTTAATCACTGTCAGGTTATGAGGTCCGCACCTCAGCTGGCCCCCAACTCTCGAGACTTTCACACCACGCATAACGTGAGGACATTCGAGGCCACGATAGATTTAACGTGCACCAGCCCCCACGTGTCTTTGGTTGGGCCGAGTTTTGAACTCGCAACCCTCTGCTTGCCAATCGTTATTCTTCTAACTTGGCTACGGCGGCTCTAGTAGTCAGCTGTTTGAGCGTCTCGTATAGACTTTGGAATTCTACCTGTATATTAAGTACGGAAACAAAGAAAATAAGGGATACGTATTAAATTTCGAAACACAAATTAATAAGTTGGTTAGTTTATTATGGGTGTTTGATGGCCCTAAGAATAGAAAAATAACAGCTAGTTCATAGTGTTCATTCAGTACGTGTCAGTTATGTAAAAATTACAAGATTTGACAGTAACTGATGTAAAGCTATCTATTAAAACAACAAGCGCGCGATACATGCTTAAAAGTTTTACATTCTGATTAGTAATATAAATAGCATCAATAAAATCATAGATGGCACAAATTCAATTACGTGTAAAACAGTAAAATTGCAGTTACAATATTTCCAATAAAAATATATATAAAGTTTTATATATAAATATATATAAAAGCAGTAAAATAAAAGGAACCAAAATATGAAATTATAAGTTATATATATATATATATATATATATGTAAAGACAATGACATGTGGGGTAAATGAATTTGGATAAGTGTTCACCCTAACCAAATGGGACAGTTAAAATAATGATATCAAAATTCCTAGTCTGCAAAATTTTCAATTGGAACGGACAATTAAAATGCTACAATTGAAAAGGAAAAATCACGCAAATGAGCAGTCCTGCCGAAAAGTATCACATTGGCGTGGAGTGGAAGTTTGTAGAGTAAGGTGCCAGCTCAGGAATGACCTCGTCATCTGACTGTGGTTCAGAATTACGTGATGTTGTCCTCGGATCTTTCTCTTCGGGATCGATCCCGGACCGTTGTCAATAGTGCCTCCAGTGCGACGTTAATTAAAATACCTACCTACCGAAATTCAAGTGCCATTTGGAAGGACGAGTGCGCTCAATCCGTAAGCACAAAAGCTTGTAGCATATTTAGTATCGGAAACTCAATTTAAATCTACAAATCCGTGGCATTTGACTGTCGGATTGTTTTGGGTTTTTAAGGCCATATTTGGCCAGGCTGTACCAGTCACAAGATGGACGAGATCAGTTAATGGACACACACAATGAAAGTTTTTACTGACACAGAAGAGAGAAATACACCTATGATAGACCCCTATACCGCCTACAACTCGCATGTTGCTAGTGGGCATACCCACTGAGCCACGACTCGCTATCGTAGCTAAAGCGATTACGATTTGCCAACCTGTGATCTACAAATCCTGTTAACAAAGGCACTCTTGTATCATGCAACTACTTGTGAAATCATTACATGACTTCAATGTTAATCAAATTGGGGAATAGCGTAGATATATTCATTGAAAGATACTTTTATCGGCCAAACCGCACGAGGCATAGGCATATTTTTAAGTAATTTCGCAGCTATCAAAGACAAAGCGGGAACGGTGAGTCTCAGTTCCAAGTATCCGTCTCCATCAAGTATCCCTCACCGTAGTCCCTCAAGTAGCACGTTATCATGGAGTAGAAGATAGGAGCCAGTTTGTACTACATCGTAGCGACCATCGCCATTGGGGATGGACAATGTAGAGTTTTGTAAAAAAAAAAAAAGAGAAACATGATATATATATTATATATACAATGTTGCATTGCTGAATCTAGTATTTTGAGACTGTACCCTTTCATATTGTGAAATCCTGAGAACTTATCCTTTGCTACAGTGAACGGAGCATTTTTGAAGTACTTTTTGTGCCTTAAATTATTTAGTTCCCTTTATCCTATACTGTTGCTGTTAGAGAATGTACTTTTTTTTTAAGGATTCTGTGGGCCTATATGCCAAAAAAGTTTTTGTTCGAGGGGAAGCCGAGGTCAGAAGCAGTCGATTGAGTATTCCATTGTTCTATGTGATAAAATCAAGTTCTGTTTTGGTGTTCAGATTACTTCACTGTATGGTAATAACGCCTAACTGACCTAAGTGAAATCCTAATTAAATAAATAGGTCGATGTTGGCAATTTAAATGTGTTTGTATGACACGAGAAAAATTCTAACATATTTTGGGAAATGGAAAAACATATTACTCTCGTTCCCAAAATTAGACGACGTTTCTTTCGCTTGAATTGTTTTATTGGCTGATGAACAATCGTTTAGTCTGATCAAAATGTTTTTATTGAAACGTCATAAAAATTCCATACATTAAATGTGAATTGTTGCATGAAAAATACCTCTACTTTTGATTTTAGCATCCCCTCTCAGTTAGGGATTACCTCCGAAAGATACATATCATGAATTAACTTAAAATCGAAGGTACACTTACAGTTCTTCAAGACCTCTTCAATTACTGTACTGTTATTCATTTTTTAAGAAAGCACTTTTTCACCATAAGTATAATTTATTGCTTGCGTCATCTAGTTTATTTAGCGAACCCAATAAAAAAAAGTGTTCGTTTGAAAAAAAAAAACATCTATCTGTATTATGCCGCACACTTCTTTTGTAAGCTATGGACGAAAAAAAGGTGAAACAGCGTTCTTTTTAGAAATTTATAAAACATAATTAAATTAACATTAAAAGAAAATTAAATTCGAACAAACGAAAATGTAAATTAAATACTTTGCGAAATAGTATATATAAATACAAGAATATATGACGTAAATACTGGTATAAATAGCATAATTTATTGCTAAGTCATCTCAGTTATTTAGAGAAACCAACAAAAATATGTGTTTGAAAAAAAAGAAAACAAGAGTCCACCACATCTATATTATGCGGCACAGCTCTTGTTAACTATTGAACAAAATGCTAAAACGGCATTCTTTCCATAACTGGAGTTTAGTAAAAAAAAATTAAATTAACATTAAATACTTCAAGAAATAACAAATTCAAATATAATTTAATATATATACCAGTAAAAACTGATACGACAGCAGATTAGTAATGTTAGATATTAACCACTCTGGTATAAAAAAAATGAAATACAATTCATCATAACTGAAGACAAACATTAAACAAATTATTTGAATCGTGAGACGTACATTTTATTTCTAATAACTTAAATGTACTCTCATGGGTTGATAAATACTGAAAAATAATGACACTATAGTGCACAAAAAGTGGAGATCTCATAAACATAATATGACAGACTAAATTTCAATTCCTCTTCTATAAAAGTAAACACTTTTTTATGTAATAACTATTTTTAATATAGAGATTAATCGTAATTATTTCGTGTTAATTCTACAGCGTAGTGAATCTTACTGCACGTGAACCTGTATCTTTCGGAGGCCATCTTTCGAATGGGCCCTGTAAGTTACACACGCTTTGTAAAGCTGTCTTGCCATGCGACAGGGTGTAAAACGTAGCGTCGGTTGCAGAAGATGAATAAAATGCCGTTCTCTGATCACCCCTTGTATTTTTAAGAAAAATGCTATCTCACAGTCTACGACGCACGGGCACAATCAGACACTAGTTACTGACTTCTTACTCACGTCTCCAGTGCTGCTGCATGCCTCTTGTACAAACAATTAGTGCAATAAAGTATGGATTTTATTACAAAACGTGTCTCTCTTCCATTTACTTGTGCATTTATTGGTTCGACTCATATATCACAACTGAACACAATTCATTTAAATCATACACAATCGGCAGTTGGGACAGTAAAGAAAATATAAAAGGAGAGTAACCTTTTTATGTGCCCAGGATCGTGTGATTAGAACTGGTAGTAACCTGACCCTTAGGCTACTTTAGTGAGCTGGGTGGAACCGAACATTCACTAAAAGATTGGTCCACGCGACGGCAGAAGACGCTCATCCATTTATTCATCATCTGATTGGTTCACACGACCTAGTTGTAGACTTTGACTATTTCAAAAAATTTGTCGTCCCTTTACAGAAATGCGCATTTAAACAACTATCTTGTTATTAGATGTTATATTGCTAAACGAGGTGATAAGATGCCAAACTACGATAATGTTCCATAGAGCAGTTTCGTGACTATTAATCGATATGTTGGTCACACTGTTCGAATCTCCTCAACAGCAAAAAGTTCAGTCTACTTACCATTTAAAAAACTATATTGCCAATAGAAGTTATATTGCCAAGCGAGGTGATAAGATACCAAATCAGCCAAACCACAAAAATGTTGCATAGAGCAGTGTCGTGGCTATTAATTGATATGTTGGTCACAATTTTTTTAATCACCTCAATAGCAAAAACCTCAAGTGTACTTACCATTTAAACAACTATCTTTCTATTAGATGTATTGCCAAACGAGGTGATAAGATGCCAAACCACGACAGTATTGCATCGAGCAGTGGCGTGACTATTAATCGATATGTTGGTTCGAATCTCCTCAACAGCAAAAAGCTCTGTCTACTTACCACTTAAACAACTATCTTGCCATTAGATGTTATATTGGCTAAACGAGATGATAAGATACCAAATCAGCCAAACCACAATAATGTTGTATAGATCAGTGTCGTGACTATTAATCGATATGTTGGTCACAATTTTTCGAATCACCTCAATAGCAAAAAGTTCAGTCTACTTACCATTTAAAAAACTATCTTGCCAATAGAAGTTATATTGCCAAACGAGGTGATAAGATACCAAATCAGCCAAACCACAAAAATGTTGCATAGAGCAGTGTCGTGGCCAAGTACTTACCCATTTAAACAACTATCTTGCTGTTATATGTCGTATTGCCAAACGAGGTGATAATATGACAAACCACGACAATGTTGCATAGAGCAGTGGTGTGACTATCAATCGATATGTTGGTCACACTGTTCGAATCTCCTCAATAGCAAAAAGCTCAGTCTACTTACATCTTAAGTCTATGGTTAGAACATGTAATTTAACCAACTTAAACTGCGTATGGTGCGTCCTCAGTCGTCCTTGTAGCAGTGGATGGCTAGTTGGCAGTTGAATTAACGTCGCACTGGAGGAACACAACGGTGAATATACGTGTGTAAATCCTGAAAGGAAATATTCAAAGACAACACCAAGAAATTTTGAATCACGGTCAGACGACGAGGTCAACACCCCAATCTCCTAACTTCTGCATCACCCCAGCGTGAGGACATTTAAGGCCACGACGGATTTAATGCGCACCAATCTTCTCGAACATGGCTCTTTGTTTGTATCGAGTTTCGAACTCGCATCCCTCCGGTTTCTAAGAGGATACTCTTTCAACCGGGCTATCGTCATCTGACCGTGGTTCAAAATTATGAGGTGTTTTCCTCGGATCTTTCCCTTAAGGGACTGATCCCGGATCGTCGTCAATAGCCCGCTGTGTTGCTCTAGTACGACGTTAACTAAAAATTACCAATTATCAACCGGGCTATCACAACAGTGGAATTCATAGCGATTAGAGCATGCTCAAGAGCTAAAGAATCCAAAGTGTTGTAGTGAGTAGAAAGATAAATGCCATGGATTTTCTAATGAAACAGACAGAACATGTGGTTGTAAGTTTCGTGGTAGCCCAGTTGTAAAGGTATCAGGGCCTCAGATGTCATCACGTTAGTGAGGAATGTAAGTTTGGAGAGTGGGGTGCTAACTCAGGTGTTGCCTCGTCATCTAACCGTGGTTCAAAAATGCGTGTTGCCCTTGAGATCAATCCCTCACCGACACACCGTGTACGAAACCACCGCACACCGAAAAGGAAGACGGTCTTAGGCTACCTAGTTTCGAACTCGCAACCCTCCGTTTGCTAATCCGGTGTTATTCCAACTAGGCTACCTTGACACAGTTATTTAAAAGGAATCTTCACTATCGAAACAATTTATTTAGTGGTTTGCCTCGCTAGGTTGTGGGCGCTGCAAAAAGGAAAAATGGAGTCAATTTCACGCCAAAAAATACGTCTGCGAAGTTCTAGTTCTTTAAATCGGCTCCCTTCTTTTGTTTCTCCAGTTGACACTGGGGGGGGGTCTGTTTCTTATAAGGGGGCCGTCGTGTACCCCTTAAATATCATTTGGATGAAAAAATCTTCCCGATATATACGTAGTTCGATATTAACGAACGGCTGTCAGTGGTGCAGGTGTTTGTTTTGCCGTGATTTTGAAAAATAGAAAACGACTCACCCGATAGCAGTTGCACAATTTACATCATAAAACAAGATGGACGGTAGCAATCGAGAGGGATTAAAGTTTTCTACAAATATCAATACTTAAAATTTGTCTAAGAGGCCGTCTTCATATTAAATTGGGTGCTTGCTCCGATAATTTAATTTTGAACCCCCATCTTTAATCATAGATTTGGATTCTACCCATAATTTCAGGCGGATTTGATGACAAAATAATGTAAAACGTCGTAAAATTGACCGAGAAAATCCATAAAAACCACGGTGGGAGCGAATAAATGTTCGGAGTTCAATCACATTATAAATATTAATAAAGGCGTGTAGTGGCCGTCGTAGTCAAATGACCTGAATGAAATGAAATTTAAAGTCAAATGAAATGAACATTCATCCCGAATGAAAATGGTATGGAGTCCATTAAGATGGTGACAAAGTCAGTATCCTGTCTGATTGAATCCCAGGATCTGTTGGCAGACATTTCTGTTTTCACTTTGTGAACAATCCCCAATAACGATAATAATCATCGAATTTTGCAAACAGTCTCTGTGCTACAAATTATGCACGTGATGAGCTGAAATATGGAATTCCGATGTGTCAGTAACAATTGAATCGAATGGTGTCAAAATTTGCCCATGTTTCTACTCATAATTTTCATGACTATTAATTTCATAATTGATAAAAAAATAGCAAATTAGTTTTATAAAAAAATATATAGATTGTGTTTGGGTTTCTGAGTAGCAAAGGATGAAAAAACGATTTCCAAGGAAAATTAATGTTTGTAGCAAGTATAACAAAAAAACGTGAAACACCAATTTAACATTAGGAGATCTAATTTCCACACTTACTAATCGGTGAAAAATCAAATAAAATTGATGAACTTTTTTTTATTTCCGCCTGAAATTGTATATAGAATCCAAATTTGTGATAAAAGTTGGTTGGTATTGAAATTATCGGAGCAGGCATCCAATTTAATATGAAGACGGCCCCTTAGACAAATTTTAAGTATTGATATTTGTAGAAAACATTCATCCCTATCGATTGCCTCCTTCCGTTTTGCTCTGCGATGTAAATTGTACAATTGCGATCGGGTGAATCGTTTTTTATTTTGACGGCTGTACATTTTACATGAGTAAAATACATCCTTTTGATTATCCTGATTATATCATTTTGATAATACAGTTGAGACATGGGCCGGTAGGGTCTGTAGGATTTTCCTAACTATTTTGCATGTATATTTTAATTTTAGTATAGTTTCCTCTTTTTGCAAGGCTTATAGTTCCCCAATTTTGAATTATAATGTCATGTGCTGTACTGCTTTTCTCTCCAGCCTCGCGTACACAAAGTTGATTTAAGGAAGTATTAGTAGGCATATAAAGTGCTTGGCAGCATTACTGTCGACTGGATGCTTAGTTTTTAGAGTTAGGGTCAGATCTGTCAAGCAATGTTTGTCCAACTGTAGATAGACATCCACACAAACGAGGAAAATTTCACTGATACAGAAGAGAGGAATAAACTCGTGGTAAGTTACATGTAAGCTCTAACTACAACTTTATTGATCTGGCTAATGCAAATAGATCTATGGATTAAAATTATGAGAAAAGTTATTTTTCTGCCCTCAGTAGAGCAGTCTGCCTTAACCCATGGATTCTTTGAAAGTATTGGTTTTAACTTCAATAAGAGCACTCACAGCTGGGGGGTGAAAACTTCGACGGTTAGCATAACTGAATAACGATGCCAGATTGGAATAACGCTCTAATCAATTGATTCGGATATTACTCGGGGCCAAATAGTTGTGAAATTTCGAGAACTTATTTTACGTCGTTGAAGTATACCTTATTGGAATTTACTTTTTCGAAAATGTAGTTGAAAAAATTTCCAATTTTCTCGTTTATAATAACTAAATGATCTGGGTGGGTAGTATGTAATGTGAATTTTTAACTTCAAAATTTGACTGATTTAATCTGAAGTAAACTTTACAACCATTAATTTAAATTTATTAATAATTAAATTTCTTTTATGCATTTGTATCTTGATTTACTTTTTATATCGTACTCTCACAAATGTTTAAATTTGGCTTTTCGTGAATTCCGAACCACGAACTGCATAAATGTCTGGACCAGGATTCGGACCTCAGGCTAGATACTGTGTTCAGAGAGCTTTACTTAAGGATGATTTATTTCATATACTCACACTACCGACTGATGATTTACTTTATAAACTGATTTGCTTAACATAGTATTTGTAAAATAGGGCCGCTGTGATACAATGGGCTTGCCCACCGAGCCCGTAAAACTTTCCTTGCATATATATTTATTACTTGATGACAATTGGTAAACTAGTCCATGACATGAAGCACAAGTCGGGGAGGTATACACTCATTGCCATAAAAATTTGCACACCAAGAAAAAGTCGTCAAAATGAAACGAAATTTTACACATGTAAGTACTACTTTGATATAAGTAAGTGATTAGAAAATCAAAGGAAAATGATCATTTTTATTGCAGAAAAAAGTACAAATGAACGGAAGTTTTAGTGCTCTGTTGGACCCCCTCTAGCGCGAATGCACGATGCGATACGAGCGGGCATTGAGGCATACAAATTCCGTATGATGTCCTAAGACATCTCGTTCCACAGTTGCTGTAAACTCACCTCTAGTTCGACCAAACTCGTAGGGTGTCCAACTTGCCGTCCCAAATGATACCAGATATGCTAGATTGGGGACAAATTTGAGGATCGAGCAGGCCAGGGAAGGGTGGTAATGTGGCGGAGGCAGTCTTGTGACATCCTTGCTGTGTGTGGCCGAGCATTGTCTTGTTGAAAAATGGCTCCTGGGAGACCTGCCATGAGTGGCATTACATGTGGCTGAAGGATGTCATGGACGTACCGCTGGGCTGTCATTGTGCCATGTATCAATATTAGGGGTGACCGTGTATCGTAAGCAATGGCACCTCATACCATCACACCAGCTGTGGAAGCAGTGTGCAGCTGTAAAGCGAAGGCAGGATTGAGGCGTTCACCACGGGGCCTCCACACATGAACACGATTGCCATCACTGCTCAAATTGAATCCAGATTCGTCGCTGAATACAGCCTGGTTCCATTCCGTTGCAGTCCAATCCCGTCGTACGCGACACCACTCCAAACGGAGGCGTCGTTGGATGGGTGTCATTGGCAGCACTCATAATGGCCGCCGCGATACTAGATGTCCTTCAGCCAGGCGCCTTGCGATGGTTCTGGAAGACACAGGGGCCCGTAGTGAAGGTGCTGCGTGAGTCAGGATAGCGGCCAATGGGGCAGTTGGCTCTACGCGTGCGTTTCGTATGATGTGACGGTCTTCTCGACAGCTGGTCTGTCGAGGGCGTTCTGAGCTTGGTCTCTGTGTAAAAATGACGTCTCTTCTGTCCACTGATCCCAACACTTCCTCACAGTAAAATCAGAACGGCCTACTTGACGAGCTACTCGCAGAGCTGACCACCCAGCTTCCATCATCCCGATGATTCTTCCTCTCTCGAACTCTGACAGCTGCTCATATTGTCTTCTATGGCGGCGTAACGGCATGTCTACCTCAGCGTTTCCTTTGCAAAAGATTAAGTACACTCAAACAAGCTCTGCTTACCTGTTTTATACCCCAAGGAGAACGAAGTTCAACGCCCTCTAGTGTCATTACGCAATGCGCCAACACGCTGCATTTCTAATCATTTGCATATCTGTCAGACGTGTACCTTCATGCCAAATTTCGTTACGATCCCACAATTATTTCTTGGTGCGCACATTTTTATGGCAATGAGTGTATTTAATTAACCTCGCACTGGAGCAACACAACGGGCTATTTGCGACGATATGTGATCATTCCCGAGGGGAAAGATTCGAAGACAACACGTAATTTTGAACCACGGTCACATGACGGCGCTTAAGTCGGGATATGCCAGTTCTCAATCTGTAAACTGAAATGTGCCCTCAATCTTTAAAATCTCTATCAGAAGGAACAACTCGCTGGTGGCTCTGGACTAAATAATTTATTGATTAATATTTAAAAATAATAAGATAGATTTTTAGTTGGTGATTTTGTACTCATCGCACTTAATCTATATAAATAAGAATGGAGTGTTTGTTTGTACATTCAATATTTTCGACCCATTTCAAGTTTTCTATCCGTTTTGGACCCTTCTGATGCCGAATCCGTCTTTTCTTCTTTTGGTGTCTGTCTGTCTGTCTGTCCGTCTGTCTGTCCGTCTGTCTGTCTGTCTGTCTGTCTGTATGTTGTGCCCTATACACGTCCACGCGGTTTAAGATATTTTCATGAAAATTTGCATACAGTGAGTACTTATCTTCATTTAGTGAGTGGTATTGGTTTCGAAAGTCTGTCTGTCCGTCTTTCTGTTCTATGCTCGATTTTGTGTTTGTGTAGACATCACATGAATTCTATTCCAGATATTTGATTGCATTGTATTTTATTTTATACATTATCTATTAGTTCAGTGAACGCAATATTAAACATTTCTTTATTGTTATATTTAGTTGAGTTTCATGCTAAAACACCTGAGTAAGTATACTTAAATCAACCATAATTTGGTAGTTTTGGAAAAATTGGAATCTATATAAATAAGAATGGAGTGTTTGTTTGTACATTCAATATTTTCGACCCATTTCAAGTTTTCTATCCGTTTTGGACCCTTCTGATGCCGAATCCGCCTTTTTCTCGTTTGGTGTCTGTCTGTCTGTCTGTCTGTCCGTCTGTCTGTCTGTCTGTCTGTCTGTCTGTCTGTATGTTGTGCCCTATACACGTCCACGCGGTATAAGATATTTTCATGGAAATTTGCATACAGTGAGTACTTATCTTCATTTAGTGAGTGGCATTGGTTGCGAAAGTCTGTCTGTCCGTCTTTCTGTTCTATGCTCGATTTTGTGTTTGTGTGTTTGTGTATACATCACATGAATTGTATTCCAGATATTTGATTACAATTTCTTTTATTTTATACATTATTTATTAGTGTAGGGAATGCAATATTAAACATTTTTTTATTGTTATATTTAGAAGAGTTTCATGCTAAAACACCTGAGTAAGTATACTTAAATCAGCCACAATTTGATAGTTTTCGAAAAATTGGAATGTAGTTTGAGTATTACGATTACTTTCATTTGCTTTACCAGTAATGCTGAAAACCAATTATTTTTCAAAAAAAATTTTATGGTGAAATTTTAGCTTTGATACTTTATTTATTTCGAGTCTTATTTTTATTCTTTGCGCAATGAAAACGATTTCCGAATATTTGGGACAGACGATATTTTTCAACGAAACGAGAATGAACAAGATCGCGCGAGCAGTGATATTTATTCTGGTTCTTTCGCTCTGAATTAATTTCACATTTCTAAATTTTGTGCACTTTTAGATGTAAGTTGTGGCAACTGTGCGAGATCAAGAGATAAAATTGAATCACAAATTAATATCTTTAGAACAATTTTTTGCGACATCTTTTATTTTGTTTTATTTCGCTGTTTCCTGTTTTAAATATTTATTATTTTAATAAATGTGTTTTCTTTCTCATCACACGCAACAGCACCACAAAGTATTAGACTTAAAAATGTTAGGTCAGTACAAATTTTCAGTAAATTTTAAGTGTAGTTATGCCATTATTGAAAGTATAATGCCGTTATTGAAAGAATAGTAATGTTTAAAAATCCAAACTAGAACTTTTTCCAACATTAAAAAATTCGTTGTCATAATGACAGGAGAAGATTGCAAAATTTCACAATGTCGCATACCGGAGGCAAGAGTGCCACAAGTAAAAAAATATTGTTTTGTTGACTATGAGTGCGAGAGCACTCGCCGTAAATCGTAATTTTAATTAATTGAGTTGAACATGAAAAGAACTTAAGAAAAGGAATTCCAAATCTTCCTATAAGTCGTCTTTTACAGTAGTAACCTTAGTATCACCTTTCATCATTTTGTAGCATTGTCATACAGCAATTATGCGATGTATGTGAAATGTATTACATGAATGGATATGCATGTGTAGGATTTGTGTCCAAAGTAAGTTGTAGAAAATATAAAGATGGCGAAAGGTGTTAAAATAAATTTTTTTTTCTACAAAAAACGTTAGTCATTATATATTTTGATCATCTCTTCAATCTAGAGTAAACCAATTCAAACCGAGTAGGGTCGGGTATTTTGCTAGTGTCTATTAAATATTACGATTACTTCGATTGCTTTACCAGTACTGCTGAAAAAGTAATTATTCTTCAATTTTTTTTTTTTAAATGGAATTTCATCTCTGATACTTCATTTATTCATTTCGAGTCTTATTTTTATTCTTTGCGCAATGAAAACGATTTCCGAATATTTGGGACAGACGATATTTTTCAATGAAACGAGAATGAACAAGATCGCGCGAGCAGTGATATTTTTTCTGGTTCTTTCGCTCTGAATTAATTTCACATTTCTAAATTTTGTACACTTTTAGTTGTAAGTTGTGGCAACTGTGCGAGATCACGAGATAAAATTGAATCACAAATTAATATCTTTAGAACAATTTTTTGCGACATCTTTTATTTTGTTTTACTTCGCTGTTTCCTGTTTTAAATATTTATTATTTTAATAAATGTGTTTTCCTTCTCATCACACGCAACAGCACCACAAAGTATTAGACTTAAAAATGTCAGGTAAGTCAGTATAAATTTTCAGTAAATTTTAAGTGTAGTTATGCCATTATTGAAAGAATAATGCCGTTATTTAAAGAATAATGCCGCTATTGAAAGAATAATGCCGTTATTGAAAGAATAATAATGTTTATTAATCCAAACTGGAACTTTTTCCAACATTAAAAAATTCGTTGTAATAATGACAGGAGAATATTGCAAAAATTCACAATGTCGCATACCGGAAGCAAGAGTGCCACAAGTAAAAAAATATTGTTTTGTTGACTATGAGTGCGAGAGCACTCGCCGTAAATCGTAATTTTAATTAATTGAGTTGAACATGAAAAGAACTTAAGAAAGGGAATTCCAAATCTCCCTCAAAATCGTATTTTATAGTAGTAACCTTAGTATCACCTTTCGTCATTTTGTAGCTTTGTCATACAGCAATTGTGCTATGTATGTGAAATGTATTACATGAATGGATATGCATGTGTAGGATTTGTGTCCAAAGTAAGTTGTAGAAAATATAAAGATGGCGAAAGATGTTAAAATAAATTTTTATTCTACAAAAAACGTAAGTCATTATATATTTTGATTATCTCTTCAATCTAGAGTAAACCAATTCAAACCGAGTAAGGTCGGGTATTTTGCTAGTAATTTATAAGTATCGAGGTTTGGTCTTTAAATAAAAAGGAGTTTCGATAGCTCTACAGTGGACTGTATTTTAATTAACACAATTCGTTGTAACAAGAACAATATTTATTGACAACAAACTTAACGAGGTTGTGGATGGACCACTCTCAATAAGGCTAAGGAAGCCTTGTTCTTGTTCCTTGTCTCAAGCCTGAATGTCACTCACACGTTTCCACAACGCCCTCTACACTATGTGAATGTGGGAGACAATACTCCACACGATCACGCAGCTCCCTTTACAATATACGAGAGATTTAACATTAAGGTTGATTATTGTGCACTGGCAACGGTCCAGAATCAAGAGTTTGATTCAAGGACAAAACCTCATAATTTTGAGCCACGGTCAGTTGACGAGGTCAAGTGGAGCTGGCACACCACTCATCAAACTTCAACACCACGTCCCACCAACGTGAGGACATATGAAACCACGACATATTTAACGTTCACTGGCCCCCACATACATGATTATATTAAGTTGCTTCTATTTTCGAGTGCGCCACCAATCGGGCTGCTGCGGCTCCTTCTGGATGTCAGTGAAACTTTCCTTGTGTGCATGTCCATTACATAAATACGATTTGGAGGCCAAGAATTCTCGATATAAAACACCCAACTTGCAATAGATATATACACTGAAGAGCCAAAACATTATGACCACCTACTGAATAACGCGTTGCGCCTCCTTTGGCCTGCAAAACAGCTGCAACTCAACTGGGCATAGCTACCACAAGTTCTTGGTACATGACTGGAGACAGGTTGTACCAAATGTCTAAGCAGCGGTCACGCATAGTCGAGATATTCGTACATGGTGGTGTTTGAGCTCTGAGCTACCGCTCCATGGCACCCCAAATGTGCTCTATCGGAAGAAGTTCCGGCGAGTTTGGTGGTCAGGACATAAAGTGGAATTCATCAGTATGCTCCTCGAACCATTCCAACACAATCAGAGCCTTACGATATGGAGCGTTGTCCTGCTGGAAGATTTCATTTCCAGTTGGGAAGACCGACGCCATGTAAGGGTGCAACTGATCCGCAATGATGTTCAGATAGTTCACAGCGTTCATGGTCTGTTCTACCACAACTACGGGTCCCAGAGTTGCCCATGAGAACGTCCCCCAAATAATAATACTGCCACCACCAGCCTGTATATGACCTGCTGTACAAGAGGGGAGCAACTGTTTGCCTGGCAGACGGCGTACCCTGACACGACCATCGACGTGATGAATGAGAAATCAGGATTCATCCGACCAGGCAACTCTCTTCCACTCATCCATGGTCCAGTCTCGATGTTCCCGGGCCCACTGTAGGCGTAGTTGAAGATGCCGCTTGGTCTACAGAGGCACACGAGTGGTACGTCTGCTGGACAGTCCCATATCCAACAATGTCCGCTGAACTCTGTGTTCCGAAGCACTTGCGCTTGGACCTGCATTGTATTGGGCTGTCAGCTGAGCCACTGTCTCGCGCCGATTTTGCTTTACCAAGCGGGACAGTCTCCGACGTCCTTTTTCTTTGATGACGCGTGGACTACCAACACTTTGGCGTCTACTGCTGGTGTCACCATCATTTATCCACTTTGCATGAATACTAACAACGGCAGATCGTGAACAACCTACCAGTCGTGCTGTTTCGGTGATACTCGTTCCGGGGCTTCGGGCCATTACGATCAGCAGCCTTTCCCTTTACTCGCAAAAATAAGTGCAAGGATAATTACTTACCTTCTCCAGCAACAGTTAAATACCGTTCTCACTTAATCACGTGCCCTGCACGGCATCCATACGAGTTCATTGAAAAATGTGAGGATGGTCATAATATTTTGGCTCGTCAGTGTATATATCAATATACACTCACTGCCAAAAGTTAAGCACAAAAGCAAAATGCGAAAAAAACAAGTACAGCTTTGATTGACACGAAAGGTGGCAAGAAAGTAGCAAATAGGTGCGTGGTGCTCGATGATGTTCTGGGGCCGATTGCGTGTGCCTTGTTCTCTCCAGACCTTTGCACGTTTGTCATCTGGCTCCAGCGCAAATCTCGACTCATCTCTGAACATAACGTTAGTCCAATCAGACACAGTCCAATTCTCATGTGGCCTACATCACTTTAAAGGTGCCCCTCTGGATTGGACGGATAGAGGTACACAAACTCGTGGTACCCGGGCGTACAGTCTATTCATATGCAGCCGGCGCACATTAGTGGCAGATGTCGTCTTACCAATGGCGCTGCAACCATAGATGTCACACGTGTGAAGGTTGCTCATCACAATGCCTGGCTTCTTATACGACTGTCTTCTTTTTGGCATGTTTCTCGACGCGAAACCGTGATTGGCTGTTATGTTACATAACACATTTGCAAATTTCCATCTACCTCTGCAACAAATTGCAGCCTCTCAAATTCAGATTGGCTTCTGGAATTAACATTTTTCTCTCCGTGCTTAACTTTTGGCAGTGAGTGTATCATGAATGAATCTGCAAAATGAAATGTATCCTCAATCTTTCAAATATGCTCTGACTTTAGAAAAGAATTGAGAAGGAAACTAATCAATATTTTAACCGTAATAATTTCTACTTAAGGGCAATTCTACTCTTAAGTACTCCAGAAGACCAAAAAATTAAAAAATGTAAAGTAATAATAGTTAAGACTATTTGAATCAATCAAGGAATAGTAATTTTATACCTCTGTATAAATGCATTAGTCTTTTAAAGTTGGATAAAAAAAAACTATAACACCTAGATTAGGCATATCATAATTATCTACTATATTTCTGATTAAGGAACGTTTAATACCTGAATATTTTTTAAATCTCCAGAAATAATATGATAGTATCCTATAAAAAAACAGATAAAAATGAAAGTATTATTAATATACAGGTTGATTCATAAGAGATGGGCAAAACTTTGAGAAGTGATAGTACACATTCAAACAAGCAACTTTCATCAAAGAATGCATGCTCGGAAACAAAACGCAAAAGTGCTGGCGCATTTGAAAACTTGATCCTTGCAAATGTTAAAGCTCCATTCTTGTTGCGAGTTATTGGTAGAAGAAAGTCAGTAATAGCATGCAAATGTGATATGGGGAAAAAGAACTCGCATGCAAATTTTCGCCTCGATTAATACATAAAAGCCGCTGATACGAGTGATCGCGGTAGGAACCTATCGGAAGATGTTGCCCTTCACTAATAAGGAAAAGACTGATATTCATTTTATCTACCGACTTGCAAATGGAAATGGCTCAGAGGCTCAACGATTGTACGGAGAGAGGTTTCCCAACAGGCGGTTGCCCGACCGTAAAACATTTGAGCGCTTGCACCAACAGTTGTGCGAGACGGGATCCTTTCTCGCTTCCCGGTCGGATGCAGGTCGTGCAAAGACAGACAGAACGTCTATCGTGGAAGAAGCCTTTCTATATATGGTGGCTGATCAGCCAAGTACCCGAGCAGTGGCTAGGCAGTTACATGTTTCACAATCCACGATATGGCGAGTACTGAAGGCTGAACGTTTGCATCCTTACCATGTTCAACGAGTTCAGGAACTGACACAAAACGATTATCCTCGTCGTGTGGAATTCTCTCGCTGGTTTCTGTAGTAATCCAGATTTTGTGGCAACTGTGCTTTTCACGGATGAATGTACATTTACATGTGAAGGAGCATTTAACACCCACAAACAACATGTTTGGGCGGATGTAAATCCACATGTCACTGTTGTTGTTTCTCATGCCTACACTGGCAGACCAGAGGAGTGCCAGGCCCGTCGAAGACGGCAAGAGGCGAGGGGGTGCGCCTCCCATGTTATTGATCCCCATTGGGAGGAAGTCCGACTTTGCTCGACATACATGACACATCCGTTTTACAGGAAGGTCTCTTTCATACAGCCATTCACTCACACATATCGTAATTTAGATCCCAATCAGAGGCCGATAACCCCCTGATCAGGTACCCCCAGAGGTATTGATTTGGTATGGGAACATGGGGGACTTTGTGACCACGACCTATTTAACGTGCCCCAGTCACCATTAGTGAACACGACGGTCTTTAGCCAGGTCGAAGCGCCGATCTCGCAATCATCAGAATTGCAGGCTCCGCCGAGGACAGAACCCACAATCCTTCTGATGCGAGCCCGACGCTCTACTCACTGAGCTACCGCGGCTCTAATGTCACTTATTCACATGATCATCAGCGGCGCTTTTCTATCAGTGTTTGGTCAGGAATAATCGGAGACCACCTACTCGGACCTTTTCTTCTGCCTGAACGCCTTGAAGGAAAAAAATACCTCACGTTTCTGCAACAGGTGCTGCCAGACATGTTGAAGGACGTTCCCACACATATCCAGAATGTAATGTTGCTCCAGCAAGATGGAGCACCAGCCCATTATGCACAAGAGGTGAGAAATATCTGGATTTAACCTTTCTGCACCGATGGATTGGGCGATGTGGTCCTGTAGCTTGGCCACCACGCTCGCCAAATCTTTCATGCAATGATTTCTTTTTGTGGGAACAGCTGAAGACTCTTGTGTATGAGACCCCCATTGAATCTGCCGAAGATCTCGTCGCCAGACTTTCGGCCGCTGCACGGGAAGTACGCGATATGCTTAGCGTTTTTCAGAAAGTTCGCCAATCCTTTCTTCGCCGTTGTACCGCATGCATAGCCACTACCTTTCACTGTTTTGAACACTTATTATAATCACATGTCATTAAACTTGCCTTTGTCACTTATTCTCTCTTTGTGTGTTTATATCTCTTATAACAACACCTTCGTAGCACTCTAGCAGCTTTGCGTGTTAATTCCAACTATGCATTCTTTGATGAAAGTCGTTTGTTTGGATGTGTACTATCACCTCATAAAGTTTTGCCCATATTTTAAAAATCACCCTGTATTAAATTTTTGGGAAAGAGGAAACTTTCTATATCCTGCATATACGTCTGTTATCAATTTTGGGGGAAAAGTTTTGTGACAACATTAGTTACAAGTTACTTCAACATCATTGAAGTAAAGCAATCACAACAGGCCTATTAACGTATGATAAAAATAATTTTTTACTATGTATTTCTCTATATTAATTTTATTATAAAAATGTTTAACAGACGTATCACTACAGTGTAGTGAACACAGTGGACAGTGAATCTACAAATTTGTTAAGAAAAAAATTACCATATTGATTTAAGAATAAAAAGTATTAATGTAGCCATTAGTACAAAAATTTTAAGTGGAAAATATTTTTTAATCAGGAAAAGGGCAATATGTGCCTTACTTTTACATACATTTGTGTTGGCATGAATTTTTTTTTTTTAATTTTGTTATTTGGCATAACAAATTAAAATACTATATCTGGCAACACAAAATGGAATATAGATTCTGATGTTAAACGTTTGCGTCAGATGTAAAAATCTTCACAATTTTGAGTCTCACAAACTAAATTTTATAAGAATAAAGCATGGTATCAATGGAATTCAGTGGATAGTGAAGTTGTAAAAACTAAAGAAAGTGGACATATATGAAATTATGGTGATGGGGAAGACGATTTTGGAGTTAAACTCAACTGGCATTTCTTCGCCACATCCCATGGTAAAGGCGCATCTGATGGCGTAGGAGGCCAAGTGAAATTTCAAGCGTGGAAAAAATTAAATCAAGACGATTAACAATTGTGAATGCAGAAAATTGTGTTACTATGCTAAGGGAAAACACTCAGAAAACAAATATCATCTTTGTATGTACAGAAAAAATTGAAAGCAACGTTAACAATTTCAACGAGCGATTTAAAGTCATACGAACTATTCCAAAGACTCACTCAATCCTCAATTCAATGGCAAATTTTGTGTTTTAGAAATTTCTAGGAAATCTGGAAAGCCTTTTTAATTTATAGATTTAAAAAAAAAAATAGTTAACAAAAATGCAGCAGACCAATATAAATCTGTATCCAGTAATGACAGTATACCGTTCGGCTCCTGGTCATTATAAAACAGACTACAGAAAAGGGGAACAAAAAAGACTGTAGGACAAGTGATTTTAGTCCATAGTCTAATCAGTGTTAATTTTTGTTAAAAAAAAAAGGACTTGGGCTTGAAGTTTTTTGTTCGGAAAATGATGGCATTTCTGTTGTGAATATAGAAGGTATTGTGAACATAATTGATGAACCCATAATCGATTTAGATTGACATTTGATATATTATTTAATCTGCACAATTTTTAACTGTTTTAAAATGTTTTTAAAAAAATATTGTGTAGTACCACAAAAGTTTTAAAAATTTCATTAGATTAGGATTTTTTTAATTCTGTCATTTATCATGGTAATCTTTAATTATTATTATTATTATTCTTTTATTTATGGTAACAACTTATTCTAACATATTTTGTACAGTAAGTAATCATAAAGCAATGTAAATATTTCAGAAGATGATACGTCTGTTACACTACATGATACGTCCGTTACACCTCCAAAGTATGTATTATATTGCCTCTATTTCTGTTTTTAAAATAAAAATGTTTAATAGTAATACTTTTAGAATTTAGTTATCGTCTATATAAATACCAAAAAAAATCACGTATCCGAATTCTGCAATTGTGAGAAATGCTTTTATTGTCCGTTACACATGGAATTGTCCTTAAGTTACTGTTCCGATTATTATTACTAGTAATATTTATGCCTCTATATATATATGTTTTACAAAGGTAATAAAAACCATAAACGTGGGAAATGTTACAGAACAAACAGCCCTGCTAAGCTAGTTGTACAGAGTAGGATACTCTAAAATAGGAGGAAATAAAAGAAAACACAAACTTTCCTTGTTTCAGAAAGGAAAAACAACTGATGATTTCACTTTTTCTTACCCAATTGCGGGAATCTCGTACATAACAGATGTTTCTTTCTCTGAAATGGTCGTCATTATCTTGAAGGCCCGCAGTAAATGTCCAGTAAGAATAAAAGGATGATGCCCACACATAAAAGAATTGTGATCGTTGAAAGAGCCTCGAAGCATCTCCGTGTGAAACACGCGAGCTATTTGAGACAAACTTAGAGCTCACGTGACCCAAATGCTCGAATTCAGTTGGAACAAATTCTAAAGAAACTATGGCATTAACTACTTTTTTTTATTCCATTTCCATAAAAACTCTTTTAATTTACTTACATTTGCGCACACCAAACGATATTTCATGTGTTAAACCTGGGCGTTTGGGTATTTGGTATTTTTTTAATTGCCGTCACACTGGAGCAACAAGCACAACGTACTATTGGTGACTGGACGTATGGGAAAAAATTTACTCTTCTATTTGCATAACTACCTTTTAACATGTGTGGAAAAGAGTCATGTTTTAAGTTCAGAATAAATACTATTCGTCAATGTTAGAGTAAGCACGCAGGATACAACTCGGATATTTATTTGAAACCAAGAATTGTTCGGATGGGTTAATAAATGCTTTGACGTGTATGTCTTTAAAATCGGAACAGTTCTGTGAGCATGCATGAAACATTAAGCGTTACAAAATTGTTACACGCCAAACTTGAAATTAAACCTAACACGAATCGAACATGTGCCACCTACAACTCGTAAGTTGATGGCGCAGTGGGGAGACCCACTGAGCTTCGAAGTACCCTCGTAGATTAAGGAGTAGGTATGTAAATTAATTAATGTCGCACTGCAGTGACACAATGGTCTATATAGAGTAATTAGTTAATCCATTAACCTTAAGACTACGGCCGGTACAGCAGTTGTACTTTGAACGTTATGCGAATCACACCAGTTAGTATATTTATAGCCGTAGTCAAAAGGTTAAAACAAAAGGTTAACGGATTAGTTAGTGGGAGGCTGCAAGTTCGAAATTCCGTCCAGCTAAAGACCATCGTGTACACGGGGTACTGGTGCACGTTCAGGTGTAGACATGGTCGTCTAACTAGTTCAAACTGGCGAAGCGTTGTCCTTGGATCTTTCCATTAGAGACTGATACTGTATCATCTGCAATGGCCAGTTCTGTTGATCCAAAGTGACGTTAATTAATTTCCTGCTTTAGAGTGATGTTAGTTGGTTGGATTGGTTTTAATGCCGCAGAAGCTATATTTGGCCATGCTGTGCCAGACACAAAAGACAGAACATCGAGTAATAAACAGCGGTACTGTACACTAGGTAGGACGGTAATTTAATTAACGTAGCACTAGAGTAACAAAAAGGGCATTTGGCGACGGTCCGGGTAATTAGTAATTGGTAATTTTTAATTACTGTCACACTGGAACAACACAAGTGGCTATTAGCGACGATCCGGGATCAAACCCCTAAGGGAAAGAACCGAGGACAACACCACGTAATTTTGAACCACGGTCAAATAACGAGGGAACACCTGAGCTGGCACCCCACTCTCCAAACTTCCTTACCAACCCAACATGAGGACTTTCGACCGCGACAGATTTAATATGCACCAGCCGGCCTCTACACCAAACCTTACAAACATCCATCAACTGACCCGGATCTCAACCAGGAAATTTCCGATCTAGAGTCTAACACCTTAACCACCAGATCGGTTGGTAGGCGTGGAACACAGGGAGTAATGGTGAGTAATGAACATGCAATACCTTCAACTCGCAGGTTACTAAAGTTGTGGGCACTAGCCTCCTAGATTAAAGAGTTAATACATAAAAAAAATGTATAGGAAACTACTAAAACATCTGAACTGCTCTTTTTGGACAAAAAAAAAGTTTCGTTTTCGTGTGTTGTTTTGCAATAGCAGATGATACAAATTTAATGCAGCTTCCGATAAAAAGCAGAAGTGCAGTCTCTTCGGAGGGTGTTGGAAAATTTCGCTTTTTCATGCTGCATTGGGGGACGGTATGCATCGAAGTGCGGGGGATTTAATAGAAGGAAATATTTTCTATAGAGTTACGCGTCGGGGAGCGATTCTTGGGGCGTCGAAATCCAAACGTTATGCGAATTCTTGTTTGCATAAACTCTAAGGGATGAAAGCGAGAATTTCCGAGAATACATCCGATTCAATTTTCTTCTTTGAAGTGAGCGTGCTTAGTATTCCAGAAGTATGTGCAGTCGGAGGAATTCTTCTAAACCCCTCCCCCCTTTCAGAAGAATGGAAGAATAAGAGAAGGAGAAGGGGCCGTTGCCACGGCTCACAAACAAAATGAGATCCTTTAAGTTGTTTTTCGCTTTCGTCCTGCAAAAAAAAGTGTGCAGAATTTCCATAAAACATACGCCTCTTCAAAGCAAAAAGGTGGGAAGTTTTCTAATTCTGTGATACGGGATAGTTGGAATATTGCTCGATTCTACGGGATATTATCCATCTGCATTTTTTTTTCAGATGTTAAGATTCGGGATTGATCCGGGACCGTCGAAAATAGACCGTTGTGTTGCTCCAGTAGAACGGTAATTCAACTACCTACTATCTATATTTTTTCGGATCTTACCCCTTCACGATTGGAGCTGCGGTAGCCCGGTTGGAAAAATAACGGATTAGCAACCGAAGGGTTGCGAGTTCGAATCCCACAAACATCGTCGTATAGAAAAGGGGCTGGTGCACGTTAAATCTACCGTAGCCTCAAATGTCTTCACGTTGGCGGGGTGTGGACGTTTGGAGAGTGGGGGTGCCAGCTCAGGTGTTGCCTGTCATCCGTGATTCAAAATTACGTGGTGTTGTCCTCGGATCTTTCCCTTTGGATTGATCCCGGACCGTCGTCAATAGCCCATTGTGTTGCTCCAGTACGACGTTAATTGAAATACATACTTCCCCTTCGCAATTAATCCCGGACCATCGTCTCGTCAACTGACCGTGGTTCAGAATTTCGTGGTGCAATCCTCGAATCTGTCCCTTAGGCCAGAGGTTCCCGACCTTTTAGTAACTGCGTACCACTTGAAATTTTTAGAAATTTTTGGCGTACCACCAGTTTTATACTTTTTTAGAAACATATATCTAATGTCGGAAAAGTGCCCAATGGCTTGTTTTATTTTAATTAAAATACTAAGAAAGCTTCACATTTTATGATTAATTCACTTGTATTTCGTATTAATGATGTTTTAATAAAGGAAAAAAATAAAATGATTATTGAAAATTACAGTTTTATTTTTCACTCACAGGTCTAAAAACAAATAATTTTAAATAATTAGTACAAACAAAGCAAACAAAGATTAACAAAATCAATTTCTAGTGCTAAACTTGTTTGTTTTTTATTAAAATATCATCTGCAAATATATCAGGAGCAATGGAGCTTAACTTCACTCTTAAGTCCTCTTCAACACTTACTCTGTTTCTAAATTTATTTTTTAGATACAAAGTTCAGAAATACCACTCCCACATAAGTAACTAGTAACAAATGGCATGAAACAGGGAGAGATATCAAATTAATTTCGCCGAGATAGCCATTGAATAGAAATATATAATCAGCAACAAACTTCATCTTTAAAAAATGTGCTACTGTTAGCGTTATTTATTACAATGTAATAAAAACGTTAATCACAAAATTGATTTCATATAATTCCATTTTTCCTATAACGTGTGGTTGTACATACTAAAAAATCGAACAAACTTCCTACAATATTTGGGTCTCTCGTATCATCCTTGCGTACCACCTGAAACGTTGCCGCGTACCACCGATTGGGAATCCCTGCCTTAGGCGATTGATCCCGGACGACCATCGTCAATAGCCAATTGTGTTGCTATAGTACGACGTTAACTGAAATTACCTTACCTTACCCTGACCGTCGTCAACGGCCCGTTTTGTTCCTCCAGTGTGTGTAACGTAAATTCAACTACATATCTATCATATACTATTTACTTATCGGTTGCTTTAGAAGTTTTGTTAGTTAAGGGCCTTAAATGGCCAAACTGCGTTAAGTAAAAAAGTATAGGCATTTAATTAAGGTCGCATTGGAGCAACACAAATGACTATTGGCGACGATACGAGATCAGTCCCAAAGTGAAAAATCCGAGGACACAATATAATTTTGACTCGCGGTCAGATGAAGAGGTCATTTCGAAAACGATGTGAATTAATTGATGGAGGGTTCATAAATCATTTGATGTTAAAAGAGTAGTGAGTTGAACTAAAGTCGCCGGTCCACGATCCATCTCGAAGGGACAGATTCGAGAACAACACGTAATTTTGAACCACGGTCAGATGGCGAGATCACACCTGATCTGGCACCCAAACTACACTACGCCAACGTGAGGACAATTGAGGCCACGACGGATTCAACGTTCTCCAGCCCCTCTTTTTACGCAACGGTCTTTGGTTGGATTTGAATACGCAACCCTCCGGTTGCTATTCTGTTACTCTTCCATTTGTGTGGACGTTTGGAGAGTGGGGTGCCAGCTCAGGTGTTGCCTGGGATCTTTCCCTTAAGGGACTGATCCCGGACCGTTGTCAATAGCCCGTTGTGTTGCTCTAGTACGACGTTAACTAAAATTACCATTACCGTTACTCTTCCAACCGGGCTGCCGCTGTCCTTTCTGTTAGATGAGTAGGTAGTTAAATCAACGTCGCACTGTAGAATCACAAGGGGCTAATGTTCCAGGATCGATCCCGAACAGAAAGAATCGAGAACACCTTATAACTTTGAACCGCCTTCATATGACGAGGTCAACACTTGAGCTGGCACCCCTCTCATAATTTCCACACCACATTAATGTGAAGACTGACACCACTACTGATTAAACGTGCACCAGCCTCCACAAACGTCCTCGGCTGGAAAAAGTCATCCGGGTTTCTAAGTCATCAGTTCTTCCAACTGGGTTAGCTCGGCCAGGTTGGTTGATTGCTAATAGGTTTTGTAATGCAGGGGCTTTATGTAGTGAAGCTGCAGCACAAGCCAGTGTCAAGTAAAAATTGTGAAATGCGAAAAAGGATTGTGTAAGGGAACAGATCGTCGTCACCAGGATCTCGATGCAAATATCGACATACCCCTGCAGGACACCTTATTCTGAACTCAAACTTGTTTCAATTGTTCCGTACAAACTTGTTATAGAAGGCTTGTTTTTACTGCACGTTTTGTGTTTCAGGTCCCGTCCTCTAGAGAACAACACCAACACTATTCTGATCGTTGGAGGAGTCCAGTGGCTGGCCACGCAACACCTCCTCATGATGCTCCGAGCACTCAGAGTGTAGGTATCCATACGAACACCCCCTCACCTTTCACATCGCTATTCCCGATCAGGATAAAAACTAATATGCGCTTCGATTTCCAATCGACCTAGTCTATTCCCAATTAGGGATGCGACATCGATGTCGATGTTTTATTTAAAAAAAAAACATCGATGTATTTACCATCGATAATATTGGAGCCGATGTTTTTTTAACATCGATGTTTGCATTTGTCGATGTTTTATTTTTGAATAAAAAAAGCACCATAGTAAAAATTAAGAAAAATAACCGTGCAACTAAGTATTTGTCAGTGATGGCGACATCTATCCCATCAGAAAGAGTTTTTTTTCTCTTATTGGTGGGATAGTGAGTGAAAAAAGACATCCGCTTAAGGTGGAGAAAGTTAACAAACTTTTTTTATACAAACTGTAAATAACAAAATATTGGGGGTTATAATTATTATTCTACCCAATATTTGGTTATTTACATTAAATAAAAAATAAGTTTGTTGTGTTCCCCCCTCCCCATAATTTTATAAATAATTAATAATAACTAACAATAATTATTATATACCTACCTAATTATACTTATAGTTAGTAGTACCTAAGTCAAATAGTGTGTAAATATTATTTTCTTTCAAGTTATTCAATTTGAAAATAAAAGATTCTTTAACTGTTTTTATTCATTTTTTTTTTACTTTGTGTGTTGACAGTTACAAAAAAGTCTTAGTTATAAATTAATAAACACGGCTAAAGACAAATTAAATCTCCCCCCCCCCGGGGGGGGCGAACATTAACGTTACTAAACCAGTTTTAAGTAATGGAAGGAAATGGTTAAATACACTGATGTTTAAAAACATCGATGTTTTTTCAACATCGGTGTTTTGCTGTCGATGTCGCATCCCTGTTCCCAATATCTACACTTCTGAGATCTTTCGACAGCGACTCTGCCCACACGTTCCATATATTTTATTAGAAGGTTGTTGATCATTAGAGGATGTTCCGTTTTATATTTATGAACTATGGATATAATTTTCCCCGAAAAATATTAATTCTTTATGGGGGGGGGGTTCTTGATGATTTATAAGCTGATATTCTTCACAGAAATACAGTGGAAAAAATAACCTCTTATCTAAATTTTTCTCAGACATGAACCGTCGACTTCTGGAAGGATAAATGGCTAAAAGAATCTTAATTTCATTTCGCGACTGAGTGAAGAGATTCTAGTTGGTTTCCAGGATTTCTGAGTACAATAATTACTGTTTAGAAGCAAGTCAATTTTCATCATAACCCTCCAACGGTACTGGACAAGGAGTCAAACTCCTCTAAAATTCGATGTCAATGATCATCGACCTTCTAATGAAAAGGGCAGACCGTGTGGGCGGAGTCACTGTCGTAAGACCTCTGGAAGATAAATCGCGTGAACTTGCGAGTTGACTTTGCCGATTGACTTTGGAAGCGCGGGCGTATTTTTGATCACGGTAAATAATGCACTTTGACCAATCAATAATTTAGGATTTATGCTTTTTCCCACAGCCATGTGGTACAACTTCAAACCGAGCGACCGAAATAACATAAAGCTGCATGGACTTGTTTCGTCTATTTTATTGAAAGGTCGGTGTTAAGGATATGTTGACGGAAGAAAATCTTAAATGGTTCCTCCTGAAAAGAATATTTATGTTTCGCAATAAAAAATTCTATCAATGGAATATAACGGGTGATTTTTTTCGCGATTGGAGATCAAAGTTATTACTTATTTTTGCAACATTGCATCCGTAGAATACCTATAGTATTTTTTCCCCAAGGTCAATATCTCAATACCATCGATATGGGAACTGATTTTGAGCCAAATATTGTGGTGGTTCTACTGTGTTATAACTACAATCGATGTTCTACAGCTTTAGATATATTGAAGATTCCATTCCAACTTTTTCTCTTGGCAACCAAAGGGGTCGATTCGTCTCTTTATGGAAAGAGGATTGGTAAAAATGTCGTATACGGTCCCCTTCGGCAATTTTCATTATGGCGCTAATCCAAATTTACCAAGAAAAATCTCTTTTCGTACAGTAACCTCGTTGTCAAGTTAATGGCCGAATAGGTCCATTGGGTCCATTTTGGTAATATTATCAGAAGAGATCTGGTGAATTTTTCTGAGTGTCTTAAATAACTATTCTCAACATTGATATGCGGAACCCAGATGGGCGACGTTCCTATCATTTTTAATCAACGCCATATTTTTGGCCCTATTGCCACGGGGTCATAGTCCTTATACAGGGTTGACTTTGAATCCGTAGTCGAATTTCGGCATATCCTGGAATGGACTAATGAAAACAGATATCCATCTGATGATTTTGTTTTCGAGTATAGGTTGTTTGGTTGCTTTCGAGTGGCCATACTTGGCCAAACTGCGCTAGACACCATCAAGTAAAAAATGTGAACTTTAAAAAGAGGGGGTTGAGGAATACAATAGTGGGATGAAAGCAGAAAAAGAGGGTACCCTGGGAACGCCCTTACCTCGTGTGTTTACCCAATACAGTAAACCCCCATTCCGTATTATCCGTTTCTGGTTGTCTCATTTTGTAATAATTTTCTTTATCCGTGTATTTCAGGGAGCGTTTACAAGGCATCAGTCTAGTTATGAAGACCCTTGGTGCTGGTTTTCATTTACCTGTTGAAGGAGTACATACCTTATCAATGGTACGGCTATGTTACAACGTTTCTTTCCTATTTGATTGCATAGGGTGTTTCAGAGAAGATTCCCAAAATTTGAAATGACATATAACTACGAAGCCGTGATGGATAGAAACATGAAAAAAGTGGTATATTTAAAGAGCAGGTCTGAAATTTCAAAGACCTGTTTAAAATGAGTTGCAATTTTGGCTCATAGATGGCGCTGCAATCTCTGTAAGCATGAAATACAACTGAGAAGTAGCTATTTTTCTAACTTCTGTCTCTTACACAGGCAAAACGTGGCAGGAAGTTTAGCAGTGCCCCGTTTAAGGATGAAATTCGAATCATGTAATCATTGGAACAACGAGGATGTACCAGACACTTAAGCAGGATCGTACCCAACCACACCGTACTTCTGCAGTGTTCACCTTCCTTGATGAATACTTCGGTGCCAGAGTCATTGATCTAAATTATTCCAGAGATCGGCATCAGAATAGATTGACCCCCATATTCCCCGGATCTCAATCCATGGGACTTTTTTTCTACGGGGCTATTTGAAAGACATTGTTTACAGTAAGAATCCTAGAACAGTTTGAACCGTTCATCTGTGAGACATGTGTATCCAATTCATTGCACACATTGCGGCAAAAGGCCTCAAATTTATCAATACGCTTGCGTCAAGTGACTGCCGTTCAAGGTGGCCATTTCGAATTCACTGTAATGTGATTTGTTTCCCTGTTTACGAATGACCATTTGTACACTATTTAAAGGGGAAAAGAATCAATATTGCAGCGCCATCTATTATCCAAATGTCTAACTAATTTTGTAAACTAGTCTATTTTAAATTCCAAACCTACGCATAAAACGTACCACTTGTTTCATAATTCTATCTATCACTGTTTCGTAGCTCATTTCATTTCAAAGTTAAGTTGTCCTTTCTGAAGCACCTTGTATCTTGAAGTGCTTAGTAGTTAAAACATATTTAGTAGTAGGAAGTAAATTTTGTTTTCTTGTCTCTAAGCATGTGCTATGTATCTTATAGGACGAGCAAAGGAAACTTTTACTACACAGCATGGGATTAGCTGATTTCGCCAAGCACTACAACTTCGAGGTGATAGACACCTTTAACATAACCGTGCCAAGATACAAGGACTTTCTTCAGGGCAAATGCGCCTGCCATTTTCACAGGGTGAGTCTCAACTATTTTCTCTTCCATCACAATAGAATTGGATTTATTACGTAATGAACAAAAAAACATTGGAAAGAAATTAAGAAACTTCAGCCTACACGCGGGTATGTAAATATATGTTTTTTATTATATAACTCGTATGACTTATGGCTAAGTACGAGGTGTTAAGTCGTAAGTGTTAGGTGGCGCCTCATGAATGTGTCGATTGGTTAAATGAATAATGAGGCATGTGGGAAATACAGGGAGTATAAAAAATATCTGACCATGTTGTAAAGAGTGGTATAGGGGTTTAAAATATACATTTTTTATCAAAGATGGTTGGTTTGGGATTTTATGGCACAATGGCCATATGTGCGTCAGACACAAGACAATCTCTACTATGTCTTTGTACTGTACGCAGTATACTGACAGAATGCCAAGGCACTTACAACAATAAAATTGGGCACACGGGTAGTCCGAATTTTTTACAATTTTTGTGTTTAGCTCGAATTTTAAAATTTAATCTTGAACATTTTAAAATTAATTTATTAGTTTTTTCAACCTTTTTTTTCGGAATGTGACGTCACCCGAACCTCGAATGAAGAAGGAACGAATTTTGCGATTTTCGACCGCTGACGTATATGCTTTTGGAACCACACCAAGTTTTCCGATTCGAGCATGTTTTGATTTACGTTGTTGATAATAGCCACTTCGAGGCCATCACGGCGTTGTATGTGGAGTGCGTTTGTGAAGCAAACCAAATGGAAATACGTCACACCTGCCCCCACGAAAAGAACTGTCACGGGCAACACCGTGATGGCCACTCTGTGGCAAGTGGCAAATAATTGTGAAAGGAAAGGATTCAGAAAGGAGAAGGCAGAGAGATCGCTCGGGCATCCTAGAATCGCGATCTCCATATTTACCAGAAGCAGTAAATCCCATGAGAAAAGAATAGATCGGGTACCTCGGGTTCGTAAAGCCAGTGCACACCTAAATATCTTGATGGACGAGATGTCTCGGCATCGGAAAACTGACCAGATCTTGATCTTATCAAAAAAATCGATGATATCTTGACAACGATATATTTCTTCATCATCAAAATTGGTCATATCTTGATGTAGATACCTCGTCGTAACTTGGAGGGTTAACATGGAAGCAAATAAAACCCAATCGTCCTTAATGCATTCTAAAGATATTCAGTCTGCAGCCATCTCCCATAATACGATTGGAAGGAGACTTATTTTCTTTGATTTATTGGTAGAGTGAAGCGTATAATTTGCATAGACAAATGCCACCATATACTCTTTGTAACCTTCTCTGGTCTGTTAGGAAATATAAATAAAAGTACTAAAACGAAAACCACGTAAGATATCTCTTTTCTACTAATGCAACGTCCCACCATCTGATCAAGGAGTCATTCAACTCAGGAACGAATATGGTTCCCGAAGGAGCGTTTTCCATTTCCTCTGGGACGATAAATCATCCAGGCGAGATAAGAGAGGAGAAAAATGTATACCTTAATATTTTTCCGTCTCTCCAATGCATTATTTCTTTTATTTTTCGTTACCGTTTGTCTTTCGGAATCACTGGCCGTGGTAACACTTGTTGATCATAAGCCAAGCGACTTCCTGAATTCGTCTTCGGGTTAGATTATTGTTGTTGTGTTTGTGGTTAAACGTTCTGTGGTTCGGGTTACGAATCTGTGCATTACGGTGCAATTCAAAACAAGATCTAAATTTGCGATTACGTATTGCAGCTCCGTATTTTGATCATCCACCTAAATTCCGAGTTGTAGAATCCGATCGAATTAGCCTCTTGCGTATTTGAGATTTCCGGAGGGCAATAGACTAAATAAAACTTCAATTCCTTAGATTCCACAATGTGGATGTCTTTTCTAAGGCGGGGGCTCTATAATTGTCACACATGTGCATTTTGAGTTTTATGGTGGAATGTATTGACAAAAAATAAATAAACAACTTGAGTGAGTACAGCTGTTTGAAATCATGGTTAGTGAGGTGGGAAAGGTCGAAAGGTTGCAGTGGTGTAGATATGCAATAGGTTCACGTCCCCGGGTGACTTTTGCAGTGAGACAAAGAGAGAAATGGGGTTATTCTGGAACGTTAAAGAACTTATCTGTGGTAACTGCTTTTCAAGGGCTTTAAGTTTAGTATCGTTTCATTTTGATACTCACCCTTAACTCTCCAAGGGGCTCACATGCATATATATTTTGTGTAATTATCTGTCTTCCCTACATGACTAACCAGTTTTGACTTGACCAATGTTTTCTAAAACCAATAGATGTGCTTATTTCTACATTACTAGCTGAATAACCCGACTTTGCTCGGCTTTCAAATATGACAGCGACATTTCCCTGTGTTAACTCAAGTACACAAACCCTGTAGAACGTGTTTCCTACCGCGACAGCTAAAATATGACCTCGACATTTCCCTGTGTTAACTCAAGTACACAAACCCTGTAGAACGTGTTTCCTACCGCGACAGCTAAAATATGACCGTGACATTTCCCTGTGTTAACTCAAATACACAAACCCTGTAGAAAGTGTTTCCTACCGCGACAGCTAAAATATGACCGCGACATTTCCCTGTGTTAGCTCAAATACACAAACCCTGTAGAAAGTGTTTCCTACCGCGACAGCTAAAATATGACCGCGACATTTCCCTGTGTTAACTCAAATACACAAACCCTGTAGAAAGTGTTTCCTACCGCGACAGATTGGAGCTTTGAGGTGTCAATGGTCATGGCTACATACGGTCTGAAGAAAGAAAAGAAATATCCTGTGTTTTCCGCAGTGTTCTAAAGTATAAGTGTGCCAAGTTTGGTGTGGACTGGTCAAACCGTGTAGATTTGTGTAGAGAATATACACCCACCCGCATCTTTTTATATACACTCGGGAACATTGGAAATAGCGCACCAAGAAGGTAGCATGGGATTGAAATGAAATGTAATACACATAATGATACAAATTAGATTCACTTGATCCCAAAATCAAGACAATTAAACAAATACAGTGAGTACAATTAGACAAATACAGTGCAACTTCAATAGCGCGTCGGACCGCCTCCTGCTGCAATACATGCCGCAACACGGTCCGGCATTGAGTTGATTAAACGTTTGATGTTGTCCTGAGTCAGATGGGCCCACAAATCTTGAACAGCCACCTCCAAATCATGTACAGAGTGACATGGCGGTATCTGACGTTTCAGCTGGTCCCACACAGGCTCTATAGGGGACAAGTCCGGGGAGCGGGCCGGCCATGGAAGAGTCTGAACATGATGTAGAAAGTCTTGAGCAACTCGAGCTGTATGCGCACGAGAATTATCTTACTGGAAAATTGCCGCTGGAAGACCATTTAGGAAAGGTCCCACGTGGGGTCGAAGAATGTCATCAACATAACGCTGCCCCGTTAAGGCTCCACGTACCACAATTAAAGTGGACCGGCTATCATAGGCTATGACACCCCAGACCAATACGCCTGCTGTGCAGGCAGTGTGTCGCGCGACAGCGTGAATGGAATTGTACCGTTCAAAAGTGCGCCTCCACACCCGTACGCGCTTATCATCTGTCCTATAAACGAACCGGGATTCATCACTAAACACCACGTTTTGCTAATCTGTTGCATTCCACGTCGCTCTAGCTTGGCACCATTGTAGACGGAGTCGTCGATGTTTCAGTGTTAAAGGCAGTACACGAAAAGGTCGCCTGGATTGCAGATTCGCTTCCGCATAGCGTCTGGAAATGGTTTGTGGAACAACTGGCACCGCTACATCTGATTGTACCGTGGAACGAGTCGCTGGGATCCACGAGCGCTTGCCGCACGATCCTCTCGCCTCATCGTCTTCCTGGTCGCTCCAGACCCGGTGCGCCGCAGGTGGGTACCATCTCGTGTCCACTGCTCCAACATGTTCTGACGGCACACTCCGAACGATCGACCTGGCGAGCAACACGGCGCGTCGAACAGCCTGCGGTTTCCATGCCGATGATAAGGCCCCTTTCAAACTCGCATAACAGTGAGAAATGTCTTCTCACACGTCTACTTGGCATTCTTCGCTTACTTAAGTCCTAGTGTCGAAATGTTATCGTCACGTTTATGAATCTTCCACTATGCGTCGGTCCCACTTCGTGATTGCAGCGCCACTGTAGGATGTGTGATCATGCGCATTGGCACCAAACTTGGATGATTTGCATATCGGATCTCATTGTACTTATGTGCAAAGTTTCGTGATTGTACATTTATTTCTTCTTGGTGCGCTATTTTCAATGTTCCTGAGTGTATATAGATGCGTCCCGTGAGGGAAGCAACATTACACTACTCGGAAATATCTTGATGCTCAGAAGAGGTCAAACACTATCAAGGTTGTGAGGCTTCGGACGTACAAACCTTTCCTAAAAGTTAAAGTTTGAATAATTGCATATATTTAGCAACTGCATTTTATCAGTGCTGAAACTGGAAGTAGGACGGCTAACGCTATCAAGGAGGTGGAATTACAGACGTTCCACCGCTCTGAAGAGGTGAAGGCTTGAATAATTATGTGTTCAGCACAACTACATTTTATCAGTGCTGAAGCGGAAAGTGGGAGTATAGACGTCCCACCTTTTCTGAAAAGGTTAAGGCTTAGTTATTGGTTTGGGTTTTATGGTGGAAGGTCCTATATTACAATCTGAACCAAACGCAAGATTAAATGATATTCAATCGCAACCAAACAATAGAAATTAGTTTTGAAATATGTACAAACATGAACAACGAATACAAAAACTTTTGTCAAAGCTAAAGCTTAAGAATTTAATTATGAAACAGAATTAAAATGTAATGTATTTATTCTAAATGTGATAAAAAGCCAGTGATATTAAAAGGTAAGAAGTGATGAATGTGGAGGGTAATCCAACAAATCCAATAAAATTAGGCTTTCAGAGCAAGATTGGCCTGATAACCTAATAGTAACCTAACCCACAAAATCCTGAACTTTTTATTACCTTCTATTACGACTTTTTACTTTTCTTGAAATACGCAGTTTCAAGTCTTCTGAAATTACAAAACAACTTATTATTGATCACTGATAAATAATTTTTTAGAATCTCCAATTATACTGTAGATAAATAAAAATATTTTTGAAATGAGAGCAAGGTAATCGCGTTTTACTACTTTGAGTATGTTGATAGGTTAGGCCACTCTTGCTCTGATAGCCTCAAATAGGGATTAGGGTTTGAATAATTGCATAAATTTAGCAGCTACATTTTAGCATTGCTCAAATGGAAGGTAAAAAATCACAATTTTTTTCAATGTTTTCTTTTTTTTCAGGTCGTGAAAATTCCGTCTTTAGAAGATAACTTTCCAAGATGGCGGACTAGGCGTAACGCAGGTCACGGCGGCCGCCAGACTCGATTCCATGTAGAAGGTCCCATCAATTCCATTTACAGTGAAATTTTGCTCAGTCGGATCTGTTCCGATTTCTACCTGAACACGTGATCACACTCACGCAAGTACGCATGCACAGAGTTTCGGATAATCATGAAATTAGCGTAATCTTTCCTGAGGAAAGCCAGTGTACGTTTCAATGCGTTTGAAAATATGTACTTAGTCGAAGGCTAGGATGTTGTCTATAGCCGCGCCGATTAAAAGAATTTGGCGATGTTTGGCGATATGAGTATTCAAATCGGCGCCAAAATATATTGATTCCAAGAGTTCAGTGTAATGGAACTTATGATACAGTTCTTTTATCCTTTAAACAGGTTCATTTCATGTAAAAAGTTTATTCCAAGAAAAGTGCATAATCATGGCGGATATCGCCAACTGGCGACGTTGGATTGCTTTGGCGATGATTTGCTTTCTCTGTAAATGTTCGACCTTTTTAATTTATTTTTTATAACACGTTATATATGGCGGGAGTTTCATGTCGAAACGCACAGGTGGATTGTTTTATTTTCGTTTTGGGAGACGAAATATAATTTCGGGAACAAGAATCACGATTCCTTGTGCATTGAAAGAATCACGATTCAAATGTGTTCATTTAACGCTCGATTTAAGTTGGTTTTGACTTAATTTCTGTGATTGGAAAGAGTTTATTTCCACTTTCATTATTTTACTAATTTGTATTATACTATTATCTCCATGTGGATTGTAAGCAAAACAGATATATTTATAACTTTACTTGCATTTATTGCATATGTATAGCAAGGAAGGAGATGTCAATGCATTTTAGCTTGCCTTTTATACCGCAACTTTGCTCACGATGGGAATTTATGAAGAGTATTTTCTGATTCACAGATACATTGAAAGTTTGGTTATCTATTATAGTTGTTTTTGTAATCATTGCAACATTTTTACTATACTTTTTTGACTAATTATTTAAAAATAGGTAAGTGTATTTTTTGCCGTTCGTTGGTTGACTTCAAAAGAACAACATTTGTTAATATTTTTAATGCTATCGATGTTCATTGTATTAATCTTGTATGTTATCACTAGGGCTGGGATTCTGATCAGAAAACTGCTAGAAAATGCCCGATAAAGATGCATTCGTTTCCCAAAAAACTACGAGAAATGTTCCGAATAGTAAACATGACCAACAAATTGGATTCATTTGCTAAACAAAGGATTTTCAATAGTCCGTCAACTACTAACACACATAAAAGTTTAAATAAGTAACACACATCAAACTTTTAGGTAAGTTTACGTATAAAAACTTAGTTTTTTACACATTAAAAAGCTCTTTTTTTACTTCTACCACAGACATGCGCATATACCTTAAGTAAACAACATTTCTTTGCTCAATCTCCTGAAATTTCATCAAGGTTTAAATTGGTTTTTCCCTTGCAAGGGAAGGATTTTAGGTAAATTCGTTCAAAACTGCCCTTTTAAAAAACAAATTTGCAAAACATCTAAATAACAGAAAAAAATGCTTCAAAATAACACTCAAATCTGAAAAAAATAACGCTTTTTTTTTTAACTTTTCTTGTGGTTTATCTGCACGTCGAAAACTACTCTGTAGTGTCCAATCTTTGAATGCTAAGATCTGTTCCAAATTGTCACCAATTCTCGCAGGGGACGATTTGTTTTTCTTACTTAGACTTTCAATCTCTAGGAGTAATAGGGCAATTTTGTCTCGACTAGATATCTCGCCATTAGCAAAACTGACCTGGTCTTGATAGACGAGATATATCGTCGAAACAACTCGGAAGGCCTTAAATCACAGCCACGTGAAAATGCCCCAGCAAAAAACACTAAAACAAGTTTAATTTTTCATGAAACGTATTTTTATCCTCGACTAACTTCTCAGTCTTGCCAAAAATAGATGCAGAGTATCAATCCTTGCCCTAGTCATTACAATTATAAATATTATTCACAAGTAATGTCCTCTGAAAATATTACTCGAAGATACTGTCTTTTTGTCTGTTGGATTCTTAATTGCTTGCATTTTATATAGAAAAACGAATGTTTTTTATTCACATTTCTCATTTACTTTCGTTGGTTTCGCCATTTCAATTCGTTCTAATTTAAAAATGCTACATAAAGTGCGCTTTTGAAATACATATCTTACGCAATAAATCATTGACATCTCCGATAATTTTTCAGGTAAATTATGTACTTAAATACTTTATTGAAAATGCAGCTATCTATTTGAAAGAAAACTTGTAGGACTACTAACGCTGAAACTTATATATATATAGAAGTAGCTCTGAATTTTTAATACAAAATCTGTACTTTGTGAGGTGACATGTTTGTAAACTTCTTGTGAATGTGAAAAGCATGTGTCAAGAATATTAAATACTAATGTGCTAGCATATTTTAGTTTGTAGATTTAGCGCCAATGAAAGTGTAAATTGACATAGACAAGTTGTGTTGAAAATGGCAAAAATACTATGCCAAAAAAATCAGTTATTTCATACTGTGAAAATAGATATAATTATATATTATATTATTTGAACAAATTTTATACAAAATTATATTTCCATCACTGATATAAACCCTGCACGTTTTGTCCATATTTTAGCAATGGAAACAGTAATATGTATCTCATATAGAATATTTAAAGATTGCATTTGTAAAGTTCTAATATGAGAGGCATTTTCCGTAAAGCTAAATATAGGTGGCGCTAGTGTTTCTGTGGTGATGTGTTTCCTGTATTCTATTCCGAACGTGACGTCAGTTGGCTTGTTTTCCGAATGTGATTTCAACACTTCGCTACTACAAAGTCCAAAGAATAATTCCTCAATTGATATACTACAGATGATTGGTAATACTCATTAGATTAAAATATTGCCAAAAGGGCGATAATCTATTTTAAAGTAACCCTGACATGTATCATGCCAGAGCATTTGGAGAGCATAAATAAAACCTTCCAGAACGTCTGGTTTCCCCCCTTTTCTACACTGAAAATCCCTCTCATAAGTGATTATTTTTCTCTTCATATAAAAGCTTTTGTATTCCTGAATATACATTGCATGTTTTGTTTATAAGTTTTCGTGTAATATATATTTTTATGTTTCTAGTTGTTAAATTAATTTTTTACTACAACAAGCACATTTTTAAAGCTAATCTTATCATATTTTCATTCATAGTAATCAACCTAAACTAATAATGGAATTTATTTGTTTATTTTGTATTTCGCAAGTTTCCCCAGAAATATCTTGACAAGAAAAATCAATAAGGCCACAAATGTAATTCATTATAAAAAATAACATTTTTCAGTACCTTTATAAAAATGCATTTATTTTTAAATTGAATATTATTTTTTTTAATTGCAGAAGAAATAATATTCTTTTGATTTCATTACGAACAAACTCGCTTCAAACATTTTATCACGCATATCTAGAATTCAATAATTCGAATCAATGATTTGTTGTGCAATGTATTTAGATTATGATCCCCATTTTGCATCTGTCATCCGCATATATTTTAAAATATAGTCAACACTTGATGCTACAACCCCTGCTTGTATTCAAAAGAAAACGGTTAACTGTCTACAAAACGTCATTGAGAGATTTTTATAATCCACCAATCAAAGTTATAACTGAACTCATTCCTGCTCAAAGACATGTTGCGTGAATTTGAATTTTATGACTGTTAGAGCCAATCTGTCCATTCAAATGTGAGTAGTGTACATTCATAAACGCTAATCTATAGCGTAATTTCCTTGTTACAAAATTTCATTCCGTTGTATAGCATTGAGAAGTAATCCGATTTGATGTAGTTGTTATGGACATTTATATTCTAGTCTCCCCGGAAACAGTTCATAATCGGTTTTAAAATTTTATTCTTCTGCCAGTCTTATCATTTTCGAATTTGTTTAAATCACCGGTTGGCAAATTTCGATAATCAAATATTTTTAAGGATGCATCAGTCAGTTGATGATCTATGAAATTTGTACATCAAAACACCGTCGTTTGAAGTACATATCTATGTGCTATGAAAAATCGCTTAACAGCATCAAAGTAATCTAAAATCCTGGTCCATACTGAGTCTATGAACAGTTGGGAAAATTCATTAGGCTATTTAATTCTCACATTCGAATACTAACTTTCCATTCACCAGTCGTTTGGAAAGCAGTACGCGATACTATTTAGTCCCAGACTCCTTAAGAACTTTTCTGGGTGAATACGAACGGTTAATTCGGGTTGGGTGAGTCTATTGAAAAGGCAAATGACCTTGGTGGAATCCACTGTCATGTGGATAATCATTTGGCGATCGCCGTGTGATTCTACTTCGCCAACTCGTAATCACTGCTATCGCTTCCGGCACCAACCGATAAACTCTGGTTGCTTTGTAGTAGGTATTTAATTAACGTCGCTCGAGAAACACAACGGGCTATTAGTAACGGTCCGGGATCAATCCCGAAAGGAAAGAACCGAGGTCAACACCAAGTGATTTTAAACACTGTCAGGTTATGAGGTCCGCACCTCAGCTGGCCCCCAACTCTCGAGACTTTCACACCACGCATAACGTGAGGACATTCGGGGCCACGATAGATTTAACGTGCACCAGCCCCCACGTGTCTTTGTTTGGGCCGAGTTTCGAACTCGCAACCCTCTGCTCTTGCCAATCGTTATTCTTCTAACTTGGCTACGGCGGCTCTAGTAGTCAGCTGTTTGAGCGTCTCGTATAGACTTTGGAATTCTACCGGTGTATTAAGTACGGAAACAAAGAAAATAAGGGATACGTATTAAATTTCGAAACACAAATTTATAAGTTGGTTAGTTTATTATGGGTGTTTGATGGCCCTAAGAATAGAAATAACAGCTAGTTCATAGTGTTCATTCAGTACGTGTCAGTTATGTAAAAATTACAAGATTTGACAGTAACTGATGTAAAGCTATCTATTAAAACAACAAGCGCGCGATAAATGCTTAAAAGTTTTACATTCTGATCAGTAATATAAATAGCATCAATAAAATCATAGATGGCACAAATTCAATTACGTGTAAAACAGTAAAATTGCAGTTACAATATTTCCAATAAAAATATATATAAAGTTTTATATATAAAAATATATATAAAAAAGCAGTAAAATAAAAGGAAACAAAATATGAAATTATAAGTTATGTATATATATATATATATATATATATATATATATATATATATATATATATATATAAAGACAATGACATGTGGGGTAAATGAATTTGGATAAATGTTCACCCTAACCAAATGGGTGGTGATGGTGATGGTGATTTTAGTTAACGTCGTACTAGAGCAACACAACGGGCTATTGACGACGGTCCGGGATCAGTCCCTTGAGGGAAAGATCCGAGGACAACACCTCGTAATTTTGAACCACGGTCAGATGACGAAGCAACACCTGAGCTGGCACCCCACTCTCCAAACTTCCACGCCAACCCAACGTGAGGACTTTCGGCCACGACAGATTTAAGGTGCACCAGCCGCCTCTACACCATACGTTTACAAACATCCACGCCCGAGCCCGGATTCGAACCAGGAACCTTCCGATCTAGAGGCTAACACCTTAACCACTATACCGGTTGGTCGGCCCTAACCAAATGGGACAGTTAAAATAATGATATCAAAATTCCTAGTCTGCAAAATTTTCAATTGGAACGGACAATTAAAATGCTACAATTGAAAAGGAAAAATCACGCAAAGGAGCAGTCCTGCCGAAAAGTATCACATTGGCGTGGAGTGGAAGTTTGTAGAGTAGGGTGCCAGCTCAGGAATGACCTCGTCATCTGACTGTGGTTCAGAATTACGTGATGTTGTCCTCGGATCTTTCTCTTCGGGATCGATCCCGGACCGTTGTCAATAGTGCCTCCAGTGCGACGTTAATTAAAATACCTACCTACCGAAATTCAAGTGCCATTTGGAAGGACGAGTGCGCTCAATCCGTAAGCACAAAAGCTTGTAGCATATTTAGTATCGGAAACTCAATTTAAATCTACAAATCCGTGGCATTTGACTGTCGGATTGTTTTGGGTTTTTAAGGCCATATTTGGCCAGGCTGTACCAGTCACAAGATGGACGAGATCAGTTAATGGACACACACAATGAAAGTTTTTACTGACACAGAAGAGAGAAATACACCTATGATAGACCCCTATACCGCCTACAACTCGCATGTTGCTAGTGGGCATACCCACTGAGCCACGACTCGCTATCGTAGCTAAAGCGATTACGATTTGCCAACCTGTGATCTACAAATCCTGTTAACAAAGGCACTCTTGTATCATGCAACTACTTGTGAAATCATTACATGACTTCAATGTTAATCAAATTGGGGAATAGCGTAGATATATTCATTGAAAGATACTTTTATCGGCCAAACCGCACGAGGCATAGGCATATTTTTAAGTAATTTCGCAGCTATCAAAGACAAAGCGGGAACGGTGAGTCTCAGTTCCAAGTATCCGTCTCCATCAAGTATCCCTCACCGTAGTCCCTCAAGTAGCACGTTATCATGGAGTAGAAGATAGGAGCCAGTTTGTACTACATCGTAGCGACCATCGCCATTGGGGATGGACAATGTAGAGTTTTGTAAAAAAAAAAAAGAGAAACATGATATATATATTATATATACAATGTTGCATTGCTGAATCTAGTATTTTGAGACTGTACCCTTTCATATTGTGAAATCCTGAGAACTTATCCTTTGCTACAGTGAACGGAGCATTTTTGAAGTACTTTTTGTGCCTTAAATTATTTAGTTCCCTTTATCCTATACTGTTGCTGTTAGAGAATGTACTTTTTTTTAAGGATTCTGTGGGCCTATATGCCAAAAAAGTTTTTGTTCGAGGGGAAGCCGAGGTCAGAAGCAGTCGATTGAGTATTCCATTGTTCTATGTGATAAAATCAAGTTCTGTTTTGGTGTTCAGATTACTTCACTGTATGGTAATAACGCCTAACTGACCTAAGTGAAATCCTAATTAAATAAATAGGTCGATGTTGGCAATTTAAATGTGTTTGTATGACACGAGAAAAATTCTAACATATTTTGGGAAATGGAAAAACATATTACTCTCGTTCCCAAAATTAGACGACGTTTCTTTCGCTTGAATTGTTTTATTGGCTGATGAACAATCGTTTAGTCTGATCAAAATGTTTTTATTGAAACGTCATAAAAATTCCATACATTAAATGTGAATTGTTGCATGAAAAATACCTCTACTTTTGATTTTAGCATCCCCTCTCAGTTAGGGATTACCTCCGAAAGATACATATCATGAATTAACTTAAAATCGAAGGTACACTTACAGTTCTTCAAGACCTCTTCAATTACTGTACTGTTATTCATTTTTTAAGAAAGCACTTTTTCACCATAAGTATAATTTATTGCTTGCGTCATCTAGTTTATTTAGCGAACCCAATAAAAAAAAGTGTTCGTTTGAAAAAAAAAAACATCTATCTGTATTATGCCGCACACTTCTTTTGTAAGCTATGGACGAAAAAAAGGTGAAACAGCGTTCTTTTTAGAAATTTATAAAACATAATTAAATTAACATTAAAAGAAAATTAAATTCGAACAAACGAAAATGTAAATTAAATACTTTGCGAAATAGTATATATAAATACAAGAATATATGACGTAAATACTGGTATAAATAGCATAATTTATTGCTAAGTCATCTCAGTTATTTAGAGAAACCAACAAAAATGTGTTTGAAAAAAAAGAAAACAAGAGTCCACCACATCTATATTATGCGGCACAGCTCTTGTTAACTATTGAACAAAATGCTAAAACGGCATTCTTTCCATAACTGGAGTTTAGTAAAAAAAATTAAATTAACATTAAATACTTCAAGAAATAACAAATTCAAATATAATTTAATATATATACCAGTAAAAACTGATACGACAGCAGATTAGTAATGTTAGATATTAACCACTCTGGTATAAAAAAAATGAAATACAATTCATCATAACTGAAGACAAACATTAAACAAATTATTTGAATCGTGAGACGTACATTTTATTTCTAATAACTTAAATGTACTCTCATGGGTTGATAAATACTGAAAAATAATGACACTATAGTGCACAAAAAGTGTGTGGAGATCTCATAAACATAATATGACAGACTAAATTTCAATTCCTCTTCTATAAAAGTAAACACTTTTTTATGTAATAACTATTTTTAATATAGAGATTAATCGTAATTATTTCGTGTTAATTCTACAGCGTAGTGAATCTTACTGCACGTGAACCTGTATCTTTCGGAGGCCATCTTTCGAATGGGCCCTGTAAGTTACACACGCTTTGTAAAGCTGTCTTGCCATGCGACAGGGTGTAAAACGTAGCGTCGGTTGCAGAAGATGAATAAAATGCCGTTCTCTGATCACCCCTTGTATTTTTAAGAAAAATGCTATCTCACAGTCTACGACGCACGGGCACAATCAGACACTAGTTACTGACTTCTTACTCACGTCTCCAGTGCTGCTGCATGCCTCTTGTACAAACAATTAGTGCAATAAAGTATGGATTTTATTACAAAACGTGTCTCTCTTCCATTTACTTGTGCATTTATTGGTTCGACTCATATATCACAACTGAACACAATTCATTTAAATCATACACAATCGGCAGTTGGGACAGTAAAGAAAATATAAAAGGAGAGTAACCTTTTTATGTGCCCAGGATCGTGTGATTAGAACTGGTAGTAACCTGACCCTTAGGCTACTTTAGTGAGCTGGGTGGAACCGAACATTCACTAAAAGATTGGTCCACGCGACGGCAGAAGACGCTCATCCATTTATTCATCATCTGATTGGTTCACACGACCTAGTTGTAGACTTTGACTATTTCAAAAAATTTGTCGTCCCTTTACAGAAATGCGCATTTAAACAACTATCTTGTTATTAGATGTTATATTGCTAAACGAGGTGATAAGATGCCAAACTACGATAATGTTCCATAGAGCAGTTTCGTGACTATTAATCGATATGTTGGTCACACTGTTCGAATCTCCTCAACAGCAAAAAGTTCAGTCTACTTACCATTTAAAAAACTATATTGCCAATAGAAGTTATATTGCCAAGCGAGGTGATAAGATACCAAATCAGCCAAACCACAAAAATGTTGCATAGAGCAGTGTCGTGGCTATTAATTGATATGTTGGTCACAATTTTTTTAATCACCTCAATAGCAAAAACCTCAAGTGTACTTACCATTTAAACAACTATCTTTCTATTAGATGTATTGCCAAACGAGGTGATAAGATGCCAAACCACGACAGTATTGCATCGAGCAGTGGCGTGACTATTAATCGATATGTTGGTTCGAATCTCCTCAACAGCAAAAAGCTCTGTCTACTTACCACTTAAACAACTATCTTGCCATTAGATGTTATATTGGCTAAACGAGATGATAAGATACCAAATCAGCCAAACCACAATAATGTTGTATAGATCAGTGTCGTGACTATTAATCGATATGTTGGTCACAATTTTTCGAATCACCTCAATAGCAAAAAGTTCAGTCTACTTACCATTTAAAAAACTATCTTGCCAATAGAAGTTATATTGCCAAACGAGGTGATAAGATACCAAATCAGCCAAACCACAAAAATGTTGCATAGAGCAGTGTCGTGGCCAAGTACTTACCCATTTAAACAACTATCTTGCTGTTATATGTCGTATTGCCAAACGAGGTGATAATATGACAAACCACGACAATGTTGCATAGAGCAGTGGTGTGACTATCAATCGATATGTTGGTCACACTGTTCGAATCTCCTCAATAGCAAAAAGCTCAGTCTACTTACATCTTAAGTCTATGGTTAGAACATGTAATTTAACCAACTTAAACTGCGTATGGTGCGTCCTCAGTCGTCCTTGTAGCAGTGGATGGCTAGTTGGCAGTTGAATTAACGTCGCACTGGAGGAACACAACGGTGAATATACGTGTGTAAATCCTGAAAGGAAATATTCAAAGACAACACCAAGAAATTTTGAATCACGGTCAGACGACGAGGTCAACACCCCAATCTCCTAACTTCTGCATCACCCCAGCGTGAGGACATTTAAGGCCACGACGGATTTAATGCGCACCAATCTTCTCGAACATGGCTCTTTGTTTGTATCGAGTTTCGAACTCGCATCCCTCCGGTTTCTAAGAGGATACTCTTTCAACCGGGCTATCGTCATCTGACCGTGGTTCAAAATTATGAGGTGTTTTCCTCGGATCTTTCCCTTAAGGGACTGATCCCGGATCGTCGTCAATAGCCCGCTGTGTTGCTCTAGTACGACGTTAACTAAAAATTACCAATTATCAACCGGGCTATCACAACAGTGGAATTCATAGCGATTAGAGCATGCTCAAGAGCTAAAGAATCCAAAGTGTTGTAGTGAGTAGAAAGATAAATGCCATGGATTTTCTAATGAAACAGACAGAACATGTGGTTGTAAGTTTCGTGGTAGCCCAGTTGTAAAGGTATCAGGGCCTCAGATGTCATCACGTTAGTGAGGAATGTAAGTTTGGAGAGTGGGGTGCTAACTCAGGTGTTGCCTCGTCATCTAACCGTGGTTCAAAAATGCGTGTTGCCCTTGAGATCAATCCCTCACCGACACACCGTGTACGAAACCACCGCACACCAAAAAGGAAGACGGTCTTAGGCTACCTAGTTTCGAACTCGCAACCCTCCGTTTGCTAATCCGGTGTTATTCCAACTAGGCTACCTTGACACAGTTATTTAAAAGGAATCTTCACTATCGAAACAATTTATTTAGTGGTTTGCCTCGCTAGGTTGTGGGCGCTGCAAAAAGGAAAAATGGAGTCAATTTCACGCCAAAAAATACGTCTGCGAAGTTCTAGTTCTTTAAATCGGCTCCCTTCTTTTGTTTCTCCAGTTGACACTGGGGGGGGGGGTCTGTTTCTTATAAGGGGGCCGTCGTGTACCCCTTAAATATCATTTGGATGAAAAAATCTTCCCGATATATACGTAGTTCGATATTAACGAACGGCTGTCAGTGGTGCAGGTGTTTGTTTTGCCGTGATTTTGAAAAATAGAAAACGACTCACCCGATAGCAGTTGCACAATTTACATCATAAAACAAGATGGACGGTAGCAATCGAGAGGGATTAAAGTTTTCTACAAATATCAATACTTAAAATTTGTCTAAGAGGCCGTCTTCATATTAAATTATGTGCTTGCTCCGATAATTTAATTTTGAACCCCCATCTTTAATCATAGATTTGGATTCTACCCATAATTTCAGGCGGATTTGAAGACAAAATAATGTAAAACGTCGTAAAATTGACCGAGAAAATCCATAAAAACCACGGTGGGAGCGAATAAATGTTCGGAGTTCAATCACATTATAAATATTAATAAAGGCATGTAGTGGCCGTCGTAGTCAAATGACCTGAATGAAATGAAATTTAAAGTCAAATGAAATGAACATTCATCCCGAATGAAAATGGTATGGAGTCCATTAAGATGGTGACAAAGTCAGTATCCTGTCTGATTGAATCCCAGGATCTGTTGGCAGACATTTCTGTTTTCACTTTGTGAACAATCCCCAATAACGATAATAATCATCGAATTTTGCAAACAGTCTCTCTGTGCTACAAATTATGCACGTGATGAGCTGAAATATGGAATTCCGATGTGTCAGTAACAATTGAATCGAATGGTGTCAAAATTTGCCCATGTTTCTACTCATAATTTTCATGACTATTAATTTCATAATTGATAAAAAAATAGCAAATTAGTTTTATAATTAAAAAATATATAGATTGTGTTTGGGTTTCTGAGTAGCAAAGGATGAAAAAACGATTTCCAAGGAAAATTAATGTTTGTAGCAAGTATAACAAAAAAACGTGAAACACCAATTTAACATTAGGAGATCTAATTTCCACACTTACTAATCGGTGAAAAATCAAATAAAATTGATGAACTTTTTTTTATTTCCGCCTGAAATTGTATATAGAATCCAAATTTGTGATAAAAGTTGGTTGGTATTGAAATTATCGGAGCAGGCATCCAATTTAATATGAAGACGGCCCCTTAGACAAATTTTAAGTATTGATATTTGTAGAAAACATTCATCCCTATCGATTGCCACCTTCCGTTTTGCTCTGCGATGTAAATTGTACAATTGCGATCGGGTGAATCGTTTTTTATTTTGACGGCTGTACATTTTACATGAGTAAAATACATCCTTTTGATTATCCTGATTATATCATTTTGATAATACAGTTGAGACATGGGCCGGTAGGGTCTGTAGGATTTTCCTAACTATTTTGCATGTATATTTTAATTTTAGTATAGTTTCCTCTTTTTGCAAGGCTTATAGTTCCCCAATTTTGAATTATAATGTCATGTGCTGTACTGCTTTTCTCTCCAGCCTCGCGTACACAAAGTTGATTTAAGGAAGTATTAGTAGGCATATAAAGTGCTTGGCAGCATTACTGTCGACTGGATGCTTAGTTTTTAGAGTTAGGGTCAGATCTGTCAAGCAATGTTTGTCCAACTGTAGATAGACATCCACACAAACGAGGAAAATTTCACTGATACAGAAGAGAGGAATAAACTCGTGGTAAGTTACATGTAAGCTCTAACTACAACTTTATTTATCTGGCTAATGCAAATAGATCTATGGATTAAAATTATGAGAAAAGTTATTTTTCTGCCCTCAGTAGAGCGGTCTGCCTTAACCCATGGATTCTTTGAAAGTATTGGTTTTAACTTCAATAAGAGGACTCACAGCTGGGGGGTGAAAACTTCGACGGTTAGCATAACTGAATAACGATGCCAGATTGGAATAACGCTCTAATCAATTGATTCGGATATTACTCGGGGCCAAATAGTTGTGAAATTTCGAGAACTTATTTTACGTCGTTGAAGTATACCTTATTGGAATTTACTTTTTCGAAAATGTAGTTGAAAAAATTTCCAATTTTCTCGTTTATAATAACTAAATGATCTGGGTGGGTAGTATGTAATGTGAATTTTTAACTTCAAAATTTGACTGATTTAATCTGAAGTAAACTTTACAACCATTAATTTAAATTTATTAATAATTAAATTTCTCTTATGCATTTGTATCTTGATTTACTTTTTATATCGTACTCTCACAAATGTTTAAATTTGGCTTTTCGTGAATTCCGAACCACGAACTGCATAAATGTCTGGACCAGGATTCGGACCTCAGGCTAGATACTGTGTTCAGAGAGCTTTACTTAAGGATGATTTATTTCATATACTCACACTACCGACTGATGATTTACTTTATAAACTGATTTGCTTAACATAGTATTTGTAAAATAGGGCCGCTGTGATACAATGGGCTTGCCCACCGAGCCCGTAAAACTTTCCTTGCATATATATTTATTACTTGATGACAATTGGTAAACTAGTCCATGACATGAAGCACAAGTCGGGGAGGTATACACTCATTGCCATAAAAATTTGCACACCAAGAAAAAGTCGTCAAAATGAAACGAAATTTTACACATGTAAGTACTACTTTGATATAAGTAAGTGATTAGAAAATCAAAGGAAAATGATCATTTTTATTGCAGAAAAAAGTACAAATGAACGGAAGTTTTAGTGCTCTGTTGGACCCCCTCTAGCGCGAATGCACGATGCGATACGAGCGGGCATTGAGGCATACAAATTCCGTATGATGTCCTAAGACATCTCGTTCCACAGTTGCTGTAAACTCACCTCTAGTTCGACCAAACTCGTAGGGTGTCCAACTTGCCGTCCCAAATGATACCAGATATGCTAGATTGGGGACAAATTTGAGGATCGAGCAGGCCAGGGAAGGGTGGTAATGTGGCGGAGGCAGTCTTGTGACATCCTTGCTGTGTGTGGCCGAGCATTGTCTTGTTGAAAAATGGCTCCTGGGAGACCTGCCATGAGTGGCATTACATGTGGCTGAAGGATGTCATGGACGTACCGCTGGGCTGTCATTGTGCCATGTATCAATATTAGGGGTGACCGTGTATCGTAAGCAATGGCACCTCATACCATCACACCAGCTGTGGAAGCAGTGTGCAGCTGTAAAGCGAAGGCAGGATTGAGGCGTTCACCACGGGGCCTCCACACATGAACACGATTGCCATCACTGCTCAAATTGAATCCAGATTCGTCGCTGAATACAGCCTGGTTCCATTCCGTTGCAGTCCAATCCCGTCGTACGCGACACCACTCCAAACGGAGGCGTCGTTGGATGGGTGTCATTGGCAGCACTCATAATGGCCGCCGCGATACTAGATGTCCTTCAGCCAGGCGCCTTGCGATGGTTCTGGAAGACACAGGGGCCCGTAGTGAAGGTGCTGCGTGAGTCAGGATAGCGGCCAATGGGGCAGTTGGCTCTACGCGTGCGTTTCGTATGATGTGACGGTCTTCTCGACAGCTGGTCTGTCGAGGGCGTTCTGAGCTTGGTCTCTGTGTAAAAATGACGTCTCTTCTGTCCACTGATCCCAACACTTCCTCACAGTAAAATCAGAACGGCCTACTTGACGAGCTACTCGCAGAGCTGACCACCCAGCTTCCATCATCCCGATGATTCTTCCTCTCTCGAACTCTGACAGCTGCTCATATTGTCTTCTATGGCGGCGTAACGGCATGTCTACCTCAGCGTTTCCTTTGCAAAAGATTAAGTACACTCAAACAAGCTCTGCTTACCTGTTTTATACCCCAAGGAGAACGAAGTTCAACGCCCTCTAGTGTCATTACGCAATGCGCCAACACGCTGCATTTCTAATCATTTGCATATCTGTCAGACGTGTACCTTCATGCCAAGTTTCGTTACGATCCCACAATTATTTCTTGGTGCGCACATTTTTATGGCAATGAGTGTATTTAATTAACCTCGCACTGGAGCAACACAACGGGCTATTTGCGACGATATGTGATCATTCCCGAGGGGAAAGATTCGAAGACAACACGTAATTTTGAACCACGGTCACATGACGGCGCTTAAGTCGGGATATGCCAGTTCTCAATCTGTAAACTGAAATGTGCCCTCAATCTTTAAAATCTCTATCAGAAGTAACAACTCGCTGGTGGCTCTGGACTAAATAATTTATTGATTAATATTTAAAAATAATAAGATAGATTTTTAGTTGGTGATTTTGTACTCATCGCACTTAATCTATATAAATAAGAATGGAGTGTTTGTTTGTACATTCAATATTTTCGACCCATTTCAAGTTTTCTATCCGTTTTGGACCCTTCTGATGCCGAATCCGTCTTTTCTTCTTTTGGTGTCTGTCTGTCTGTCTGTCCGTCTGTCTGTCTGTCTGTATGTTGTGCCCTATACACGTCCACGCGGTTTAAGATATTTTCATGAAAATTTGCATACAGTGAGTACTTATCTTCATTTAGTGAGTGGTATTGGTTTCGAAAGTCTGTCTGTCCGTCTTTCTGTTCTATGCTCGATTTTGTGTTTGTGTGTTTGTGTAGACATCACATGAATTCTATTCCAGATATTTGATTGCATTGTATTTTATTTTATACATTATCTATTAGTTCAGTGAACGCAATATTAAACATTTCTTTATTGTTATATTTAGTTGAGTTTCATGCTAAAACACCTGAGTAAGTATACTTAAATCAACCATAATTTGGTAGTTTTGGAAAAATTGGAATCTATATAAATAAGAATGGAGTGTTTGTTTGTACATTCAATATTTTCGACGCATTTCAAGTTTTCTATCCGTTTTGGACCCTTCTGATGCCGAATCCGCCTTTTTCTCGTTTGGTGTCTGTCTGTCTGTCTGTCTGTCTGTATGTTGTGCCCTATACACGTCCACGCGGTTTAAGATATTTTCATGGAAATTTGCATACAGAGAGTACTTATCTTGATTTAGTGAGTGGAAGTGATTGCGAAAGTCTGTCTGTCCGTCTTTCTGTTCTATGCTTGATTTTGTGTTTGTGTGTTTGTGTAGGCATCACATGAATTGTATTCCAGATATTTGATTGCATTGTATTTTATTTTATACATTATCTAATAATTTAGTGAATGCAATATTAACCATTTCTTTATTGTTATATTTAGACGAGTTTCATGCTAAAACACCTGAGTAAGTATACTTAAATCAACCATAATTTGGTAGTTTTGGAAAAATTGGAATATCTATTGAATATTACGATTAATTCGATTGCTTTATCAGTACTGCTGAAAAAGTAATTATTCTTCAAAAAATTATTTTTTTTATGGAATTTCATTTCTGATACGTCATTTATTTCGAGTCTTATTTTTATTCTTTGCGCAATGAAAACGATTTCCGGAAATTTGGGACAGACGATATTTTTCAATGAAACGAGAATGAACACGATCGCGCGAGCAGTTATATTTTTTCTGGTTCTTTCGCTCTGAATTAATTTCACATTTCTAAATTTTGTACACTTTTAGTTGTAAGTTGTGGCAACTGTGCGAGATCAAGAGATAAAATTGAATCACAAATTAATATCTTTAGAACAATTTTTCCGACATCTTTTATTTTGTTCTACTTCGCTGTTTCCTGTTTTAAATATTTATTATTTTAATAAATGTGTTTTCCTTCTCATCACACGCAACAGCACCACAAAGTATTAGACTTAAAAATGTTAGGTAAGTCAGTATAAATTTTCAGTAAATTTTAAGTATAGTTATGCCATTATTTAAAGAATAATGCCGTTATTTAAAGAATAATGCCGTTATTTATAGAATAATGCCGTTATTTAAAGAATAATGCCGTTATTTAAAGAATAATGCCTTTATTGAACGAATAATAATGTTTATTAATCCAAACTGGAACTTTTTCAAACATTAAAAAATTCTTTGCAATAATGACAGGAGAATATTGCAAAATTTCACAATGTCGCATACCGGAGGCAAGAGTGCCACAAGTAAAAAAATATTGTTTTGTTGACTATGAGTGCGAGAGCACTCGCCGTAAATCATAATTTTAATTAATTGAGTTGAACATGAAAAGAACTTAAGAAATTGAATTCCAAATCTTCCTATAAATCGTCTTTTATAGTAGTAACCTTAGTATCACCTTTCGTCATTTTGTAGCTTTGTCATACAGCAATTGTGCGATGTATGTGAAATGTATTACATGAATGGATATGCATGTGTAGGATTTGCGTCCAAAGTAAGTTGTAGAAAATATAAAGATGGCGAAAGATGTTAAAATAAATTTTTATTCTACAAAAAACGTAAGTCATTATATATTTTGATTATCTCTTCAATCTAGAGTAAACCAATTCAAACCGAGTAAGGTCGGGTATTTTGCTAGTCTATATAAATAAGAATGGAGTGTTTGTTTGTACATTCAATATTTTCGACCCATTTCAAGTTTTCTATCCGTTTTGGACCCTTCTGATGCCGAATCCGCCTTTTTCTCGTTTGGTGTCTGTCTGTCTGTCTGTCTGTCTGTCTGTCTGTCTGTCCGTCTGTCCGTCTGTCTGTCTGTCTGTCTGTCTGTCTGTCTGTCTGTCTGTCTGTCTGTCTGTCTGTCTGTCTGTCTGTCTGTCTGTATGTTGTGCCCTATACACGTCCACGCGGTTTAAGATATTTTCATGGAAATTTGCATACAGTGAGTACTTATCTTCATTTAGTGAGTGGCATTGGTTGCGAAAGTCTGTCTGTCCGTCTTTCTGTTCTATGCTCGATTTTGTGTTTGTGTGTTTGTGTAGACATCACATGAATTGTATTCCAGATATTTGATTACAATTTCTTTTATTTTATACATTATTTATTAGTGTAGGGAATGCAATATTAAACATTTTTTTATTGTTATATTTAGAAGAGTTTCATGCTAAAACACCTGAGTAAGTATACTTAAATCAGCCACAATTTGATAGTTTTCGAAAAATTGGAATGTAGTTTGAGTATTACGATTACTTTCATTTGCTTTACCAGTAATGCTGAAAACCAATTATTTTTCAAAAAAAAATTTTATGGTGAAATTTTAGCTTTGATACTTTATTTATTTCGAGTCTTATTTTTATTCTTTGCGCAATGAAAACGATTTCCGAATATTTGGGACAGACGATATTTTTCAACGAAACGAGAATGAACAAGATCGCGCGAGCAGTGATATTTATTCTGGTTCTTTCGCTCTGAATTAATTTCACATTTCTAAATTTTGTGCACTTTTAGATGTAAGTTGTGGCAACTGTGCGAGATCAAGAGATAAAATTGAATCACAAATTAATATCTTTAGAACAATTTTTTGCGACATCTTTTATTTTGTTTTATTTCGCTGTTTCCTGTTTTAAATATTTATTATTTTAATAAATGTGTTTTCTTTCTCATCACACGCAACAGCACCACAAAGTATTAGACTTAAAAATGTTAGGTCAGTACAAATTTTCAGTAAATTTTAAGTGTAGTTATGCCATTATTGAAAGTATAATGCCGTTATTGAAAGAATAGTAATGTTTAAAAATCCAAACTAGAACTTTTTCCAACATTAAAAAATTCGTTGTCATAATGACAGGAGAAGATTGCAAAATTTCACAATGTCGCATACCGGAGGCAAGAGTGCCACAAGTAAAAAAATATTGTTTTGTTGACTATGAGTGCGAGAGCACTCGCCGTAAATCGTAATTTTAATTAATTGAGTTGAACATGAAAAGAACTTAAGAAAAGGAATTCCAAATCTTCCTATAAGTCGTCTTTTACAGTAGTAACCTTAGTATCACCTTTCATCATTTTGTAGCATTGTCATACAGCAATTATGCGATGTATGTGAAATGTATTACATGAATGGATATGCATGTGTAGGATTTGTGTCCAAAGTAAGTTGTAGAAAATATAAAGATGGCGAAAGGTGTTAAAATAAATTTTTTTTCTACAAAAAACGTTAGTCATTATATATTTTGATCATCTCTTCAATCTAGAGTAAACCAATTCAAACCGAGTAGGGTCGGGTATTTTGCTAGTGTCTATTAAATATTACGATTACTTCGATTGCTTTACCAGTACTGCTGAAAAAGTAATTATTCTTCAATTTTTTTTTTTTAAATGGAATTTCATCTCTGATACTTCATTTATTCATTTCGAGTCTTATTTTTATTCTTTGCGCAATGAAAACGATTTCCGAATATTTGGGACAGACGATATTTTTCAATGAAACGAGAATGAACAAGATCGCGCGAGCAGTGATATTTTTTCTGGTTCTTTCGCTCTGAATTAATTTCACATTTCTAAATTTTGTACACTTTTAGTTGTAAGTTGTGGCAACTGTGCGAGATCAAGAGATAAAATTGAATCACAAATTAATATCTTTAGAACAATTTTTTGCGACATCTTTTATTTTGTTTTACTTCGCTGTTTCCTGTTTTAAATATTTATTATTTTAATAAATGTGTTTTCCTTCTCATCACACGCAACAGCACCACAAAGTATTAGACTTAAAAATGTCAGGTAAGTCAGTATAAATTTTCAGTAAATTTTAAGTGTAGTTATGCCATTATTGAAAGAATAATGCCGTTATTTAAAGAATAATGCCGCTATTGAAAGAATAATGCCGTTATTGAAAGAATAATAATGTTTATTAATCCAAACTGGAACTTTTTCCAACATTAAAAAATTCGTTGTAATAATGACAGGAGAATATTGCAAAATTTCACAATGTCGCATACCGGAGGCAAGAGTGCCACAAGTAAAAAAATATTGTTTTGTTGACTATGAGTGCGAGAGCACTCGCCGTAAATCGTAATTTTAATTAATTGAGTTGAACATGAAAAGAACTTAAGAAAGGGAATTCCAAATCTCCCTCAAAATCGTATTTTATAGTAGTAACCTTAGTATCACCTTTCGTCATTTTGTAGCTTTGTCATACAGCAATTGTGCTATGTATGTGAAATGTATTACATGAATGGATATGCATGTGTAGGATTTGTGTCCAAAGTAAGTTGTAGAAAATATAAAGATGGCGAAAGATGTTAAAATAAATTTTTATTCTACAAAAAACGTAAGTCATTATATATTTTGATTATCTCTTCAATCTAGAGTAAACCAATTCAAACCGAGTAAGGTCGGGTATTTTGCTAGTAATTTATAAGTATCGAGGTTTGGTCTTTAAATAAAAAGGAGTTTCGATAGCTCTACAGTGGACTGTATTTTAATTAACACAATTCGTTGTAACAAGAACAATATTTATTGACAACAAACTTAACGAGGTTGTGGATGGACCACTCTCAATAAGGCTAAGGAAGCCTTGTTCTTGTTCCTTGTCTCAAGCCTGAATGTCACTCACACGTTTCCACAACGCCCTCTACACTATGTGGGCAGGGCCGCCCATAAATTTCCCGGGCCCCCCGACAAAATTTTCGGGCGGGCCCCTAAGTTTTTTCCTTGTGTAGGAAGTTTCAATTTCCCAAGTATCCATATATTTACAAATACCCAACTTCAGAAATGTACAAGCAAACCCATAATATATTAATAATGAACTGGTACGTAACAATGGAATTAAATATGTATATGTGCTATACTCATTACTCCTTGTGGCATGTAAACCAACTAGTCGTTGTCGTAGACTGGTGAAAATGTGAGACCACCTTGACGGGGTCGTTTTAAGGACTTGAAAAGACTATTTTCTGTTCGATATTTTTTTTTGTCAAATTCAGAAAATAACCCTAAAATGAGGCAGATAATTTCTTGAACAAACCTTGGGGCCGCGGGCCCCTTAAACGTCCGGGCCCCCCGACATTTGCCGGGTTTGTCCCCCCTTATGGGCGGCCCTGTATGTGGGAGACAATACTCCACACGATCACGCAGCTCCCTTTACAATATACGAGAGATTTAACATTAAGGTTGATTATTGTGCACTGGCAACGGTCCAGAATCAAGAGTTTGATTCAAGGACAAAACCTCATAATTTTGAGCCACGGTCAGTTGACGAGGTCAAGTGGAGCTGGCACACCACTCATCAAACTTCAACACCACGTCCCACCAACGTGAGGACATATGAAACCACGACATATTTAACGTTCACTGGCCCCCACATACATGATTATATTAAGTTGCTTCTATTTTCGAGTGCGCCACCAATCGGGCTGCTGCGGCTCCTTCTGGATGTCAGTGAAACTTTCCTTGTGTGCATGTCCATTACATAAATACGATTTGGAGGCCAAGAATTCTCGATATAAAACACCCAACTTGCAATAGATATATACACTGAAGAGCCAAAACATTATGACCACCTACTGAATAACGCGTTGCGCCTCCTTTGGCCTGCAAAACAGCTGCAACTCAACTGGGCATAGCTACCACAAGTTCTTGGTACATGACTGGAGACAGGTTGTACCAAATGTCTAAGCAGCGGTCACGCATAGTCGAGATATTCGTACATGGTGGTGTTTGAGCTCTGAGCTACCGCTCCATGGCACCCCAAATGTGCTCTATCGGAAGAAGTTCCGGCGAGTTTGGTGGTCAGGACATAAAGTGGAATTCATCAGTATGCTCCTCGAACCATTCCAACACAATCAGAGCCTTATGATATGGAGCGTTGTCCTGCTGGAAGATTTCATTTCCAGTTGGGAAGACCGACGCCATGTAAGGGTGCAACTGATCCGCAATGATGTTCAGATAGTTCACAGCGTTCATGGTCTGTTCTACCACAACTACGGGTCCCAGAGTTGCCCATGAGAACGTCCCCCAAATAATAATACTGCCACCACCAGCCTGTATATGACCTGCTGTACAAGAGGGGAGCAACTGTTCGCCTGGCAGACGGCGTACCCTGACACGACCATCGACGTGATGAATGAGAAATCGGGATTCATCCGACCAGGCAACTCTCTTCCACTCATCCATGGTCCAGTCTCGATGTTCCCGGGCCCACTGTAGGCGTAGTTGAAGATGCCGCTTGGTCTACAGAGGCACACGAGTGGTACGTCTGCTGGACAGTCCCATATCCAACAATGTCCGCTGAACTCTGTGTTCCGAAGCACTTGCGCTTGGACCTGCATTGTATTGGGCTGTCAGCTGAGCCACTGTCTCGCGCCGATTTTGCTTTACCAAGCGGGACAGTCTCCGACGTCCTTTTTCTTTGATGACGCGTGGACTACCAACGCTTTGGCGTCTACTGCTGGTGTCACCATCATTTATCCACATTGCATGAATACTAACAACGACAGATCGTGAACAACCTACCAGTCGTGCTGTTTCGGTGATACTCGTTCCGGGGCTTCGGGCCATTACGATCAGCAGCCTTTCCCTTTACTCGCAAAAATAAGTGCAAGGATAATTACTTACCTTCTCCAGCAACAGTTAAATACCGTTCTCACTTAATCACGTGCCCTGCACGGCATCCATACGAGTTCATTGAAAAATGTGAGGATGGTCATAATATTTTGGCTCGTCAGTGTATATATCAATATACACTCACTGCCAAAAGTTAAGCACAAAAGCAAAATGCGAAAAAAACAAGTACAGCTTTGATTAACACGAAAGGTGGCAAGAAAGTAGCAAATAGGTGCGTGGTGCTCGATGATGTTCTGGGGCCGATTGCGTGTGCCTTGTTCTCTCCAGACCCTTGCACGTTTGTCATCTGGCTTCAGCGCAAATCTCGACTCATCTCTGAACATAACGTTAGTCCAATCAGACACAGTCCAATTCTCATGTGGCCTACATCACTTTAAAGGTGCCCCTCTGGATTGGACGGATAGAGGTACACAAACTCGTGGTACCCGGGCGTACAGTCTATTCATATGCAGCCGGCGCACATTAGTGGCAGATGTCGTCTTACCAATGGCGCTGCAACCATAGATGTCACACGTGTGAAGGTTGCTCATCACAATGCCTGGCTTCTTATACGACTGTCTTCTTTTTGGCATGTTTCTCGACGCGAAACCGTGATTGGCTGTTATGTTACATAACACATTTGCATACTTCCATCTACCTCTGCAACAAATTGCAGCCTCTCAAATTCAGATTGGCTTCTGGAATTAACATTTTTCTCTCCGTGCTTAACTTTTGGCAGTGAGTGTATCATGAATGAATCTGCAAAATGAAATGTATCCTCAATCTTTCAAATATGCTCTGACTTTAGAAAAGAATTGAGAAGGAAACTAATCAATATTTTAACCGTAATAATTTCTACTTAAGGGCAATTGTACTCTTAAGTACTCTAGAAGACCAAAAAATTAAAAAATGTAAAGTAATAAGAGTTAAGACTATTTGAATCAATCAAGGAATAGTAATTTTATACCTCTGTATAAATGCATTAGTCTTTTAAAGTTGGATTAAAAAAAAACTATAACACCTAGATTAGGCATATCATAATTATCTACTATATTTCTGATTAAGAAAAGTTTAATACCTGAATATTTTTTAAATCTCCAGAAATAATATGATAGTATCCTATAAAAAACAGATAAAAATGAAAGTATTATTAATATACAGGTTGATTCATAAGAGATGGGCAAAACTTTGAGAAGTGATAGTACACATTCAAACAAACAACTTTCATCAAAGAATGCATGCTCGGAAACAAAACGCAAAAGTGCTGACGCATTTGAAAACTTGATCCTTGCAAATGTTAAAGCTCCATTCTTGTTGCGAGTTATTGGTAGAAGAAAGTCAGTAATAGCATGCAAATGTGATATGGGGAAAAAGAACTCGCATGCAAATTTTCGCCTCGATTAATACATAAAAGCCGCTGATACGAGTGTACAACTGTCAATCGCGGTAGAAACCTATCGGGAGATGTTGCCCTTCACTAATAAGGAAAAGACTGATATTCATTTTATCTACCGACTTGCAAATGGAAATGGCTCAGAGGCTCAACGATTGTACGGAGAGAGGTTTCCCAACAGGCGGTTGCCCGACCGTAAAACATTTGAGCGCTTGCACCAACAGTTGTGCGAGACGGGATCCTTTCTCGCTTCCCGGTCGGATGCAGGTCGTGCAAAGACAGACAGAACGTCTATCGTGGAAGAAGCCTTTCTATATATGGTGGCTGATCAGCCAAGTACCCGAGCAGTGGCTAGGCAGTTACATGTTTCACAATCCACGATATGGCGAGTACTGAAGGCTGAACGTTTGCATCCTTACCATGTTCAACGAGTTCAGGAACTGACACAAAACGATTATCCTCGTCGTGTGGAATTCTCTCGCTGGTTTCTGTAGTAATCCAGATTTTGTGGCAACTGTGCTTTTCACGGATGAATGTACATTTACACGTGAAGGAGCATTTAACACCCACAAACAACATGTTTGGGCGGATGTAAATCCACATGTCACTGTTGTTGTTTCTCATGCCTACACTGGCAGACCAGAGGAGTGCCAGGCCCGTCGAAGACGGCAAGAGGCGAGGGGGTGCGCCTCCCATGTTATTGATCCCCATTGGGAGGAAGTCCGACTTTGCTCGACATACATGACACATCCGTTTTACAGGAAGGCCCCTTTCATACAGCCATTCACTCACACATATCGTAATTTAGATCCCAATCAGAGGCCGATAACCACCTGATCAGGTACCCCCAGAGGTATTTATTTGGTATGGGAACATGGGGGACTTTGTAACCACGACCTATTTAACGTGCCCCAGTCACCATTAGCGAACACGATGGTCTTTAGCCAGGTCGAAGCGCCGATCTCGCAATCATCAGAATTGCAGGCTCCGCCGAGGACAGAACCCACAATCCTTCTGATGCGAGCCCGACGCTCTACTCACTGAGCTACCGCGGCTCTACATGTCACTTATTCACATGATCATCAGCGGCGCTTTTCTATCAGTGTTTGGGCAGGAATAATCGGAGACCACCTACTCGGACCTTTTCTTCTGCCTGAACGCCTTGACGGAAAAAAATACCTCACGTTTCTGCAACAGGTGCTGCCAGACATGTTAAAGGACGTTCCCACACATATCCAGAATGTAATGTTGCTCCAGCAAGATGGAGCACCAGCCCATTATGCACAAGAGGTGAGAAATATCTGGATTTAACCTTTCTGCACCGATGGATTGGGCGATGTGGTCCTGTAGCTTGGCCACCACGCTCGCCAAATCTTTCATGCAATGATTTCTTTTTGTGGGAACAGCTGAAGACTCTTGTGTATGAGACCTCCATTGAATCTGCAGAAGATCTCGTCGCCAGACTTTCGGCCGCTGCACGGGAAGTACGCGATATGCTTAGCGTTTTTCAGAAAGTTCGCCAATCCTTTCTTCGCCGTTGTACCGCATGCATAGCCACTACCTCTCACTGTTTTTAACACTTATTGTAATCACGTCATTAAACTTGCCTTTGTCACTTATTCTCTCTTTGTGTGTTTATATCTCTTATAACAACACCTTCGTAGCACTCTAGCACCTTTGCGTGTTAATTCCAACTATGCATTCTTTGATGAAAGTTGTTTGTTTGGATGTGTACTATCACCTTATAAAGTTTTGCCCATGTTTTAAGAATCACCCTGTATTAAATTTTTGGGAAAGAGGAAACTTTCTATATCCTGCATATACGTCTGTTATCAATTTTGGGGGAAAAGTTTTCTGACAACATTAGTTACAAGTTACTTCAACATCATTGAAGTAAAGCAATCACAACAGGCATAATAACGTATGATAAAAATAATTTTTTACTATGTATTTCTCTATATTAATTTTATTATAAAAATGTTTAACAGACGTATCACTACAGTGTAGTGAACACAGTGGACAGTGAATCTATAAATTTGTTAAGAAAAAAATTACCATATTGATTTAAGAATAAAAAGTATTAATGTAGCCATTAGTACAAAAATTTTAAGTGGAAAATATTTTTTAATCAGGAAAAGGACAATATGTGCCTTACTTTTACATACATTTGTGTTGGCATGATTTTTTTTTTTATTTTGTTATTTGGCATAACTAATTAAAATACTATATCTGGCAACACATAAATGGAATATAGATTCTGATGTTAAACTTTTGCGTCAGATGTAAAAATCTTCACAATTTTGAGTCTCACAAACTAAATTTTATAAGAATAAAACATGGTATCAATGGAATTCAGTGGATAGTGAAGTTGTAAAAACTAAAGAAAGTGGACATATATGAAATTATGGTGATGGGGAAGACGATTTTGGAGTTAAATTCAACTGGCATTTCTTCGCCACATCCCATGGCAAGGGAGCACCTGATGGTGTAGGTGGCCAAGTGAAATTTCAAGTGTGGAAAAAATTAAATCAAGACGATTAACAATTCTGAATGCAGAAAATTGTGTACTATGCTAAGGGAAAACACTCAGAAAACAAATATCATCTTTGTATGTACAGAAAAAAATTGAAAACAACGTTAACAATTTCAACGAGCGATTCAAAGTCATACGAACAATTCCAAAGACTCACTCAATCCTCAATGCAATGGCAAATTTTGTGTTTTAGAAATTTCTAGGAAATCTGGAACGTCTTTTTAATTTATAAATAAAAAAACCTTTTTCTCAATAGTTAACAAAAATGCAGCAGACCAATGTAAATCTGTATCCAGTAATGACAGTATAACGTTCGGCTCATGGTCATTATAAAACTGACTACAGAAAAGGGGAATAAAAAAGACTAGGGGGCCTGCCCCCTGCTCGATAACGCTCGCCAACCCCCGGAGGATTGCTTCGCAATCCTCATTGGTTCGCTGCGTGAACCTATGCTCGCTTCGCTCGCCTCAATGAAGACATGTGTCCTAGCAGAAGGGATTGTTTACAAAATATGTTACCAAAAAGAATGTTTTTCAAATCGAAATTTGCTGTATTACAGAAAAAATATATACAGTACCTCTAAAATCAGAATTCAAATGAAAACTTTGTGCAAATTTTGACTCTAAATGTGAGCGTTGCTTTGGAAATTGAATACCCAGTATGTTGTTTGTGTGTACATTTTCCCAGCACTCAAACGACCCACACTTTTTCATAGAGTTTGTTGCCGAAAGTTGTAGTGCAAGCGTCTTGTTGAACTATAATTGTTGGCCCTGAAAAGACCGTTTTTTAAATGGCCCTGAAAAGATCCTCCGCTTTCTTTGATTTCTATTATAAACTAACTGCAACAGCTCATTCAAATTTCCTTTTTTTTTCAATAAAATTTCATCCGATAACGCTATAAATTCAATCGATGCGCGAGACTTCGCGATAAACAAACAATCGTACAGTGTTGCCAAAACGCGATTACAAATAACGTCTTTTTTGCGTGCCACGTAAGAGAATTATATATATAGACTATAGGACAAGTGATTTTAGTCCATAGTCCAATCAGTGTTAATTTTTTTTTTTTAAAGGACTTGGGCTAAAGTTTTTTGTCTGGAAAATGATGGCATTTCTGTTGTGAATATAGAAGGTATTGTGAACATAACTGATAAACCCATAATCGATAATCGATTTAGATTGACATTTGATATATTATTTAATCTATACAATTTTTAACTGTTTTAAAATGTTTTTAAAAAAATATTGTGTAGTACCACAAAAGTTTTAAAAATTTCATTAGATTAGGATTTTTTAAATTCTGTCATTTATCATGGTAATCTTTAATTATTATTATTATTATTCTTTTATTTATGGTAACAACTTATTCTAACATATTTTGTACAGTAAGTAATCATAAAGCAATGTAAATATTTCAGAAGATGATACGTCTGTTACACCTCCAAAGTATGTATTATATTGCCTCTATTTCTGTTTTTAAAATAAAAATGTTTAATAGTAATGCTTTTAGAATTTAGTTATCGTCTATATAAATACCAAAAAAAATCACGTATCCGAATTCTGCAATTGTGAAAAATGCTTTTATTGTCCGTTACACATGGAATTGTCCTTAAGTTACTGTTCCGATTATTATTACTAGTAATATATTTATGCCTCTATATATGTTTTACAAAGGTAATAAAAACCATAAACGTGGGAAATGTTACAGAACAAACAGCCCTGCTAAGCTAGTTGTACAGTGTAGGATACTCTAAAATAGGAGGAAATAAAAGAAAACACAAACTTTCCTTGTTTCAGAAAGGAAAAACAACTGATGATTTTACTTTTTCTTACCCAATTGCGGGAATCTCGTACATAACAGATGTTTCTTTCTCTGAAATGGTCGTCATTATCTTGAAGGCCCGCAGTAAATGTCCAGTAAGAATAAAAGGATGATGCCCACACATAAAAGAATTGTGATCGTTGAAAGAGCCTCGAAGCATCTCCGTGTGAAACACGCCAGCTATTTGAGACAAACTTAGAGCTCACGTGACCCAAATGCTCGAATTCAGTTGGAACAAATTCTAAAGAAACTATGGCATTAACTACTTTTTTTATTCCATTTCCATAAAAACTCTTTTAATTTACTTACATTTGCGCACACCAAACGATATTTCATGTGTTAAACCTGGGCGTTTGGGTATTCGGTATTTTTTTAATTGCCGTCACACTGGAGCAACAAGCACAACGTACTATTGGTGACTGGACGTATGGGAAAAAATTTACTCTTCTATTTGCATAATTGCCTTTTAACATGTGTGGAAAAGAGTCATGTTTTAAGTTCAGAATAAATACTATTCGTCAATGTTAGAGTAAGCACGCAGGATACAACTCGGATATTTATTTGAAACCAGGAATTGTTCGGATGGGTTAATAAATGCTTTGACGTGTATGTCTTTAAAATCGGAACAGTTCTGTGAGCATGCATGAAACATTAAGCGTTACAAAATTGTTACACGCCAAACTTGAAATTAAACCTAACACGAATCGAACATGTGCCACCTACAACTCGTAAGTTGATGGCGCAGTGGGGAGACCCACTGAGCTTCGAAGTACCCTCGTAGATTAAGGAGTAGGTATGTAAATTAATTAATGTCGCACTGCAGTGACACAATGGTCTATATAGAGTAATTAGTTAATCCATTAACTTTAAGACTACGGCCGGTACAGCAGTTGTACTTTGAACGTTATGCGAATCACACCAGTTAGTATATTTATAGCCGTAGTCAAAAGGTTAAAACAAAAGGTTAACGGATTAGTTAGTGGGAGGCTGCAAGTTCGAAATTCCGTCCAGCTAAAGACCATCGTGTACACGGGGTACTGGTGCACGTTCAGGTGTAGACATGGTCGTCTAACTAGTTCAAACTGGCGAAGCGTTGTCCTTGGATCTTTCCATTAGAGACTGATACTGGATCATCTGCAATGGCCAGTTCTGTTGGTCCAATGTGATGTTAATTAACTACCTGTCTTAGAGTGGTATTAGTTGGTTGGATTGGTTTTAATGCCGCAGGAGCTATATTTAGCCATGCTGTGCCAGACACAAAAGGCAGAACATCGAGTAATAAACAGCGGTACTGTACACTAGGTAGGACGGTAATTTAATTAACGTAGCACTAGAGTAACAAAAAGGGCATTTGGCGACGGTCCGGGTAATTAGTAATTGGTAATTTTTAATTACCGTCACACTGGAACAACACAACTGGCTATTAGCGACGATCCGGGATCAAACCCCTAGGGGGAAAGAACCGAGGACAACACCACGTAATTTTGAACCACGGTCAGATGACGAGGGAACACCTGAGATGGCACCCCACTCTCCAAACTTCGATACCAACCCAACATGAGGACTTTCGGCCGCGACAGATTTATTATGCACCAGCCGGCCTCTACACCAAACCTTACAAACATCCATCAACTGACCCGTATCTCAACCAGGAAATTTCCGATCTAGAGTCTAACACCTTAACCACCAGATCGGTTGGTAGGCGTGGAACACAGGGAGTAATGGAGTAATGGTGAGTAATGAACATGCAATACCTTCAACTCGCAGGTTACTAAAGTTGTGGGCACTAGCCTCCTAGATTAAAGAGTTAATACATAAAAAAATGTATAGTAAACTACTAAAACATCTGAACTGCTCTTTTTGGACAAAAAAAAAGTTTCGTTTTCGTGTGTTGTTTTGCAATAGCAGATGATACAAATTTAATGCAGCTTCCGATAAAAAGCAGAAGTGCAGTCTCTTCGGAGGGTGTTGGAAAATTTCGCTTTTTCATGCTGCATTGGGGGACGGTATGCATCGAAGTGCGGGGGATTTAATAGAAGGAAATATTTTCTATAGAGTTACGCGTCGGGGAGCGATTCTTGGGGCGTCGAAATCCAAACGTTATGCGAATTCTTGTTTGCATAAACTCTAAGGGATGAAAGCGAGAATTTCCGAGAATGCATCCGATTCAATTTTCTTCTTTGAAGTGAGCGTGCTTAGTATTCCAGAAGTATGTGCAGTCGGAGGAATTCTTCTAAACCCCTCCCCCCTTTCAGAAGAATGGAAGAATAAGAGAAGGAGAAGGGGCCGTTGCCACGGCTCACAAACAAAATGAGATCCTTTAAGTTGTTTTTCGCTTTCGTCCTGCAAAAAAAGTGTGCAGAATTTCCATAAAACATACGCCTCTTCAAAGCAAAAAGGTGGGAAGTTTTCTAATTCTGTGATACGGGATAGTTGGAATATTGCTCGATTCTACGGGATATTATCCATCTGCATTTTTTTTTTCAGATGTTAAGATTCGGGATTGATCCGGGACCGTCGAAAATAGACCGTTGTGTTGCTCCAGTAGAACGGTAATTCAACTACCTACTATCTATATTTTTTCGGATCTTACCCCTTCACGATTGGAGCTGCGGTAGCCCGGTTGGAAAAATAACGGATTAGCAACCGAAGGGTTGCGAGTTCGAATCCCACAAACATCGTCGTATAGAAAAGGGGCTGGTGCACGTTAAATCTACCGTAGCCTCAAATGTCTTCACGTTGGCGGGGTGTGGACGTTTGGAGAGTGGGGGTGCCAGCTCAGGTGTTGCCTGTCATCCGTGATTCAAAATTACGTGGTGTTGTCCTCGGATCTTTCCCTTTGGATTGATCCCGGACCGTCGTCAATAGCCCATTGTGTTGCTCCAGTACGACGTTAATTGAAATACATACTTCCCCTTCGCAATTAATCCCGGACCATCGTCTCGTCAACTGACCGTGGTTCAGAATTTCGTGGTGCAATCCTCGAATCTGTCCCTTAGGCCAGAGGTTCCCGACCTTTTAGTAACTGCGTACCACTTGAAATTTTTAGAAATTTTTGGCGTACCACCAGTTTTATACTTTTTTAGAAACATATATCTAATGTCGGAAAAGTGCCCAATGGCTTGTTTTATTTTAATTAAAATACTAAGAAAGCTTCACATTTTATGATTAATTCACTTGTATTTCGTATTAATGATGTTTTAATAAAGGAAAAAAATAAAATGATTATTGAAAATTACAGTTTTATTTTGCACTCACAGGTCTAAAAACAAATAATTTTAAATAATTAGTACAAACAAAGCAAACAAAGATTAACAAAATCAATTTCTAGTGCTAAATTTGTTTGTTTTTTATTAAAATATCATCTGCAAATATATCAGGAGCAATGGAGCTTAACTTCACTCTTAAGTCCTCTTCAACACTTACTCTGTGTCTAAATTTATTTTTTAGATACAAAGTTCAGAAATACCACTCCCACACAAGTAACTAGTAACAAATGGCATGAAACAGGGAGAGATATCAAATTAATTTCGCCGAGATAGCCATTGAATAGAAATATATAATCAGCAACAAACTTCATCTTTAAAAAATGTGCTACTGTTAGCGTTATTTATTACAATGTAATAAAAACGTTAATCACAAAATTGATTTCATATAATTCCATTTTTCCTATAACGTGGTTGTACATACTAAAAAATCGAACAAACTTCCTACAATATTTGGGTCTCTCGTATCATCCTTGCGTACCACCTGAAACATTGCCGCGTACCACTGGTTGGGAATCCCTGCCTTAGGCGATTGATCCCGGACGACCGTCGTCAATAGCCAATTGTGTTGCTATAGTACGACGTTAACTGAAATTACCTTACCTTACCCTGACCGTCGTCAACGGCCCGTTTTGTTACTCCAGTGTAACGTAAATTCAACTACATATCTGCCATATACTATTTACTTATCGGTTGCTTTAGAAGTTTTGTTAATTGAGGGCCTTAAATGGCCAAACTGCGTTAAGTAAAAAAGTATAGGCATTTAATTAAGGTCGCATTGGAGCAACACAAATAACTATTGGCGACGATACGGGGGATCAGTCCCAAAGTGAAAAATCCGAGGACACAATATAATTTTGACTCGCGGTCAGATGAAGAGGTCACACCTGAGCTGGCAGCCCACTCTCCAAACATCCACATTACGCCAACGTGAGGGCATTCGAGACTCCGACAGATTTAACGTGCACCGGGTCCCTTGGTACATGACGGTCTTCGTTTGGATTCGAACTCCACACCCTCCGGTAGCAAATCCGTTACTATTCCAAACGGGCTACCACGTCCCAAATATGAAAGGGAAAAAAATGATTAAGAATAGAATTGTGGATTGGAAACAGAAAAGATTACTTGAGTATCCCGGCAGCTCGACCCCCATGTGAAAAGAAAAGATCATTAGATCTGCTCGTTTGCGTGGAGACCGTACACACCTGGAGATGCGCCCCTGAGGGACGCCCAAAAGGAAAATACAATATTCAGGGCTAATTACCGCTTGACTTAAAATAGAAAACCTATCCAGATGAATGAATTAGATTAAATGTTGTCATGTTAAAAACAAAATGTTGTTAAAAATGCCACGTTGAAAACATTTTCTGACCCATTTTTATGAATACTTATATCGATATTACACGAGTAAACATTTTGTATCCCAGCAATTTTGCTGTATTTTTCTTATACCTTTCAATTTACAACTGCTGTACCGGCGTACTCTACATTCTTTCTCGTCGTGATTCTTATAACTTCCAAGGTACAACTGATGCACCAGATGCAGTCTAAATTCTTTCTTCCGTGATTCTTATAACTTTCTAGGTATAACTGCTGTGCCGGCCGTAGTCTAAATACTTTCTTGGCGCGATTCTTATAACTTTCAAGGTTCAACTGCTGTATCAGCTTGCAGTCTAAATTCTTTTTTCGCGTGATTCTAATAACTTTCAATTTGCAACTGCTGTACCGACCGTAGTCTACATTCTTTCTCGTCGCGATTCTTATAACTTTCAAGGTACAACTGCTGTACCGGCCGCAGTCTAAATTCTTCAAGTTGATCCTGTTGAATTCTTTTTCGTGAAATTGCCTTCAAATATCCTGCGTCCACTCAATTGACTTCAACTTGAAATTACAGTTGTGGCAGTTTTTCATTACACAGAGACATGTGTTAAATCTTTCTCCACATGTTGTTTCTAATGTAATTCCTCTTAGTCTAGCACATGCTAGACCAAGTCCATGAAACTACCAGTCGTTTGGAAAGTCCTAAACTGTCCAAGTACTTTCAAAAAGCTCATGGAAATCCAAACCGACACACGAAAGCAAACTAGTCGAAAACACCGGCGAGTTCGTGCATTTAAGACAAACAGGAAATTTTTTTTTGTCAATTTGAGTGTCAATGGCCTTTTTTGAATCTCAACAAAGCTGCCTGTGATTTTCTATGGCATAACACCTTGACTAGACGAGTTCCCCTATGCCAAATCATGAGTAGCGTTTTTCATTTGACGTTAGTGCAAATCTTCCTGGGACGTTAATTGGTTTAATGTTCATCAAGGAACCATTAATCAGTTCTCTTCTCTTGTTAACATTGAGAAGGGATTCCAATGAAAATGGTTATCGGCATATTTCGACGTACTTTTGAGCTGAGCCTTAATTTCAAAGCTTGTGTCCCCGACAGTTATAAAACTGCGCAAGTGCTGAATCGAGTTCAGGACTATCTGTCATGATCCAGGTATTTATTTAATGCTGAAAAACTGAGGTAGCCCAGAGCCAAGTTTATATACTATCAACCAATAAGTATTTGGACACCTGTGATTGAAAAGAAAAACAAAATTTATTCCTATTCAATAGTTAGTAGAGCCTCCACGAGAGTCAATTACAGCCTCAACCCTCCGGGGCTTGCATTCTACAAGTCCTTGTATAACGTCTAGTGCTTTTTTTTCTTCCACTCGGCTTGGAGAAGACATGTAAATTCCTTCACCGATTTTGGATGGCTGTTGCACCCCTTAATTCGGCTATCCAACTCGTCCCAGAGCTACTCGATAGGGTTCAGGTCTGGGCTCTGGGTAGACCAGTCAATTCGGTTAACCCCATTGTCGCCATACCAATCTATGGTGGACCTCGCAACATGGCAGATGGCTTTGTCGTCCTGAAAGTAACATGGGTCCAATCCGTAAAATTGTAACAACGTAGGAAGCACACTGTCATCCAAATAGTGCAGTAGACCTCGGCGTTGAGCTAAACGTGAATTTGAACCAAGGGTCCCAGTCCATACCAAGAGAAACACCCCAGACCATAATTCCATCTCCGTCGAACTTTACCGTGGGCACAATGCATTCGGACAGGAGGCGTTCTCCAGGCAGACGCCAGACCCAGACCTTGCCATCCGAACGGTAGAGTGTGAACCTTGATTCTTCGCTCCAGAAAACCCGTTTCCAGTGATCTTCAATCCACTTTCGACGAGCTTTGCACCACCTTAACCGAGCAGCACGGTTGGACATTGTGATCAAAGGCTTATGGGCGGCAGCACGATCATGAAAACCAAGGAGAAGTTAACGTCCAACAGCTCCCTTTGGTTGGAATCGAACTCGCAACCCTCCGGGGAACAGCTACACTCTACGTTTATGAGCGGTGGCAACGGTCTTGCCGATTATTTTTTTTTGCGCATTTCTAGTAACGAGTTACGGTAGATTTAGTCAACCCATATGTCTTTACGTTTATTGTGGTTTTCATTGCAACCTCGGTTGCAACCAAATTTCAATTTTCATTTTGAATGTTCTAAAAAGTTCTTCCAAAATCTGTTAAAGTCGTTTAATTTCATTGGTTCGTTTGAAATTTTTTCTTTGCTTCCATTTGTTACTTTGATTTTAAAATATCCTTTGATTGTATTCTTCCTTTTAAATTTTTTTTCTTTGTTACCATTGGTTTATTTATTTGTATTTCTACAGTTGTGGAATTTTTATTTTATTATAATTTTTTTTCACGGCAGAGTTCTGACACGTATTGTTTTTCGCCATTTGTGGAATATTCTTGTTTAGTAATTTTTTTTTTCCTCGGAACAGTTCTGGTGTATCAGGTTGTATTTTTTCTTGCTTTTTTACTTTTAAAAATTATTTTTCTTTTCAAAAAGCCTACTGTATTTAGTGTAATTGATAAGTTTCAGGGTATTCTTACCCAACATCCGCAACTTATTTTTTCTGCTGGTTCACAAGTGTGTTCTGAATGTGTTTAAGCTTAACTACTTTATGCGAAAGTTTTTAAAACGTTCTCAAATGTGTTTTCAAACTTTCAATTTCCGTTATAAAAAGAAAAATATTTTTGAAAGAAAAAAAAGTTTTGAAATAATTTTTACTTTGGCAACTTTAGAAGTTCGCCAAAAAAAACGCCAAGACCGTTGCCACCTCTCATAGACTGTAGTTGTACCCCCTCCGGTTGACTGTCCTTTACTCTTCCAACTGAGGTATCGCGGTCCTGAAATATGTAGGACACTTGGCTCCTTGCATTGAAACAACGTTGACCTTTCGATTTCATCAATACCAAACATCGCGGTTTATAATTCGTTCTATCCCTATCAGTAAATAAATCGAGGTTGTTTAGACAGGTTTTCGTGACAATGATTTCTTATTTTACCTCACCGATTCATCAATACTAACAGCAGTGAAAGTCCTGGAAACAATGAGTCTTGTGCCTGTTGATGGTTTTCTCAGAGCAGAAGTTTAAGAAAAATTAAAAGTTTTAACAAACTAAAATTAAACTTTTAAAACTAAAATTAAAATTAATATAACTTAACTAAAATTAAAATTATTTTAAAGTAACAAAAAGTGCAGTTAATTCGCTCAATATGTTTACTTTCAAACTCATTGAGCGCTCCTAAATTTTATTTCACGTTTTATAGTTTGTTTTTTCGTTAGTACAAAACTCTCGTTACATAAATGAAGACGTTTGTCAAGAAAACTACAAAAATCTGTGCGTAAGTAGTAGTGCTCCACGTAGAAAACAAAATAAAACATGTTTGCAAACAAATCTAATTACCATTACAACAAACTGCTCAGGTTAGCCTTGGGGAAAATTCTTAGTTTTTCATACTTTCTTTTTATTAAATACATATATTGTGAGCCGCGGTAGTTCAGTCAGTAGAGCGACGGGCTCGCATCGGAAGGGTTGTGGGTTCTGTCCTGCAATTCTGATGGTTGCGAGATCGGCGCTTGGACCTGGCTAAAGACCGTCGTGTTCGCTAATGGTGGCTGGGGCACGTTAAATAGGTCGTGGTCACAAAGTCCCCTATTTCCCATACCAAATCAATACCTCTGGGGGTACCTGATCAGGGGGTTATCGGCCTCTGATTGGGATCTAAATTACGATATGTGTGAGTGAATGGATGTGTGAAAGGGACCTTCCTGTAAAACGGATGTGTCATGTATGAAGAAGTCCAACCCTCCGGGGCAATGGCAACCCCAATTGGGCCATATATGGCCCGCACAACAACATTAAATACATTAAACCGAAAATGTCCTTTAAGTACGCAATATTTTGAAAATAGATATTCTTAGTGCAGTACTGATTAGGACAGGTAGGTAATTAACGTTGAACTGAAGTAACACAACTTACAGGGGTGTTTTAATTAACTTTTTGTACCGGTACAACACAACGGGCTATTGGCGACGGTCCGGAATCAATCCAAAACACAACGTAATGATCAGACGTTCCCCTCAAAAGATATATCGATTCATTATTTCTAAGAGGATAAATCCGAAAATGAGTGCCGACCAACCGGTATAGTGGTTAAGGTGTTAGCCTCTTGAACGGAAGGTTCCTGGTTCGAATCCGGGTCCGGTCATGGATGTTTGTAAACGTATGGTGTAGAGGCGGCTGGTGCACCTTAAATCTGTCGTGGTCGAAAGTCCTCACGTCGGGTTGGCGTGGAAGTTTGGAGAGTGGGGTGCCAGCTCAGGTGTTGCTTCGTCATCTGACCGTGGTTCAAAATTACGAGGTATTGTCCTCGGATCTTTCCCTTAAGGGACTGATCCCGGACCGTCGTCAATAGCCCGTTGTGTTGCTCTAGTACGACGTTAACTAAAAATTACCAATTACCGAAAATAAGTTGCCGACCAACCTGTCTGGTGGTTAAGATGTTAGCCTCTAGATCGGAAGGTTCCTGGTTCCAATCCGGGTCAGGCCATTGATATTTGTAAGCGTATGGTAAGAGGCGGGTGGTGCACTTTAAATCTGTCGTGGCCGAAAGTCCATGTTGGGTTGGTGTGGAAGTTTGGGTGCCAGCCCAGGTGTTGCATCGTTTATCTGACCGTCGTTCAATATTACGTGGTGTTGTCCTCGGTTCTTTCCCTAAGGAGATTTATCCCGGACCGTCGTCTAAGGCCCATTGTGTTGTTCCAGTACTACGTTAATTAAAAAAAACCCTGTACGTTGTGTTACTTCAGTTCAACGTTAATTAATTCAAGGCAATCAGTTCAACGTAAAAAATTACCAATTACCAAAAATAAGTATCCCATTGGCGTGGTGTGGAAGTTTGGAGAGTGGGGTGCTTGGACATGTGTGAACTAGTCATCTCCGGGGTGAAAAATTAAGTGGCGTATCCTCGGTAATTTTTTTAGTATTTTTTTAATTAACGCCACACTGGAGCAACACAACGGGATATGTGTTGTCTACGGATTTTTCCCTTAGACTTTGTCTGTCACCAATAGCCGGTTGTGTTGCTCCTGTGCGACGTTAATTACAAAAGCTAGCGAAAAAAGTAATTTCCTGTTGTGTTGCTCAAGTGCCGACTAATTCAAATCTCTATCCAACGGTCCGGGATAAAACCTGAAGGAAGATTTGAGCCGCGGTAGCTCAGTCAGTAGAGCGTCGGGCTCGCATCAGAAGGGTTGTGGGTTCTGTCCTCGGCGGAGCCTGCAATTTTGATGATTGCGAGATCGGCGCTTCGACCTGGCTAAAGACCGACGTGTTCACTAATGGTAACTGGGGCACGTTAAATAGGTCGTGGTCACAAAGTCCCCCCAAGTTCCCATACCAAATCAATACCTCTGGGGGTACCTGATCAAGGGGTTATCGGCCTCTGATTGGGATCTAAATTACGATATGTGTGAGTGAATGAATGTATGAAAGGGACCATCCTGTGAAACGGATGTGTCATGTATGTCGAGCAAAGACGGACTTCTTCCCAATGGGGCTCAATAACATGGAAGGCGCACCCCCATCGCCTCTTGCCGTCTTCGACGGGCCTGGCACTCCTCTGGTCTGCCAGTGTAGGCATGAGAAACAACAACAACCTGAAGGGAAAGAACCGAAGACAATACCACGTTCAGAATGACGAGTTCACACCTGAGCTTTCACCTCACCTATCCAAACTTCCATACTCGGATGTTTCCCTTAAGGTATTCATCCCGGACCGTTGTCAATAGCCCGTTGTGTTGCTCTAGTACGACGTTAATTAAAAATTATTCTTACCAAACTTCCATGCCACACCAGGGGCCGTCATAGCTCAGTGGTATGCCCACTGCTCTAGCAACCTTCGAGTTTTAGGCTGCGCAGGTTCGCTTTTTGTCAGGTGTATTCCTTCCTGGGTGTATTTCTCTGTTCTATGCCAGTAAAACTTGCATTGTGTGTTCATTTATTACTTAAATAGTTTTGTCGTGCAGCCTAGCAAAATCTGTCCATTGCGCCATAAAAACCCAAACCCTCCAATCCACATCACGCCAACACAAGGATAGATGAGGCTACGACAGATTTAATGTGCACCAGCCCTCTTTGTATACTACGGTCTTTGGTTGGAAGGAGCTTGTCACGATGCCCTGTCCCACGATAGTAACTAACACAGAGAGGTTACAAAAACAATTGTTCTTCAGTTCTAGTTGTAACTTGTTCTAGTGGCTGAACATCGATGGATGACATTGCCTGTGTTCTGATACTATTAAGGTGTATGTACACACTAAAAATCCTCAAAATCAAACATGTCTAAATTTTTTTTCTTGCTTCAAAATATTCTTCAATTTTTCAGCTTTCAAACGATGTCAAAAAGTTTTCTAGTTACACGGGTTTTTGTTTGGTTCTGTCACTATGAACAGACGCCTTTCCAACACTTTAAGGTATCTGACGACGTTCGGAGTACTATTTTTTTCTCAAGTGTAGTATGTACACTGAAAATCGAACAGAAGGTCTAAAATTTTTTTTTCTTGCTTCAAAATATTCTTCAATTTTTCAGCTTTCAAACGATGTCAAAAAGTTTTCTAGTTACACGGGTTTTTGTTTGGTTCTGTCACTATGAACAGACGCCTTTCCAACACTTTAAGGTATCTGACTACGTTCGGAGTACTATTTTTTTCTCAAGTATAGTATGTACACTGAAAATCGAACAGAAGGTCTAAAAAAATTTTTTCTTGCTTCAAAATATTCTTCAATTTTTCAGCTTTCAAACGATGTCAAAAAGTTTTCTAGTTACACGGGTTTTTGTTTGGTTCTGTCACTATGAACAGACGCCTTTCCAACACTTTAAGGTATCTGACTACGTTCGGAGTACTATTTTTTTCTCAAGTATAGTATGTGCACTGAAAATCGAACAGAAGGTCTAAAAATTTTTTTTCTTGCTTCAAAATATTCTTCAATTTTTCAGCTTTCAAACGATGTCAAAAAGTTTTCTAGTTACACGGGTTTTTGTTTGGTTCTGTCACTATGAACAGACGCCTTTCCAACACTTTAAGGTATCTGACTACGTTCGGAGTACTATTTTTTTCTCAAGTATAGTATGTACACTGAAAATCGAACAGAAGGTCTAAAAAAAATTTTTCTTGCTTCAAAATATTCTTCAATTTTTCAGCTTTCAAACGATGTCAAAAAGTTTTCTAGTTACACGGGTTTTTGTTTGGTTCTGTCACTATGAACAGACGCCTTTCCAACACTTTAAGGTATCTGACTACGTTCGGAGTACTATTTTTTTCTCAAGTATAGTATGTGCACTGACAATCGAACAGAAGGTCTAAAATTTTTTTTTCTTGCTTCAAAATATTCTTCAATTTTTCAGCTTTCAAACGATGTCAAAAATTTTTCTAGTTACACGGGTTTTTGTTTGGTTCTGTCACTATGAACAGACGCCTTTCCAACACTTTAAGGTATCTGACTACGTTCGGAGTACTATTTTTTTCTCAAGTGTAGTATGTACACTGAAAATCGAACAGAAGGTCTAAAAATTTTTTTTCTTGCTTCAAAATATTCTTCAATTTTTCAGCTTTCAAACGATGTCAAAAAGTTTTCTAGTTACACGGGTTTTTGTTTGGTTCTGTCACTATGAACAGACGCCTTTCCAACACTTTAAGGTATCTGACTACGTTCGGAGTACTATTTTTTTCTCAAGTATAGTATGTGCACTGAAAATCGAACAGAAGGTCTAAAATTTTTTTTCTTGCTTCAAAATATTCTTCAATTTTTCAGCTTTCAAACGATGTCAAAAAGTTTTCTAGTTACACGGGTTTTTGTTTGGTTCTGTCACTATGAACAGACGCCTTTCCAACACTTTAAGGTATCTGACTACGTTCGGAGTACTATTTTTTTCTCAAGTATAGTATGTACACTGAAAATCGAACAGAAGGTCTAAAAATTTTTTTTCTTGCTTCAAAATATTCTTCAATTTTTCAGCTTTCAAACGATGTCAAAAAGTTTTCTAGTTACACGGGTTTTTGTTTGGTTCTGTCACTATGAACAGACGCCTTTCCAACACTTTAAGGTATCTGACTACGTTCGGAGTACTATTTTTTTCTCAAGTATAGTATGTACACTGAAAATCGAACAGAAGGTCTAAAAAATTTTTTTATTGCTTCCAAATATTCTTCAATTTTTTTCAGCTTTCAAACGCTGCCAAGATCTTGCAAATATTCGAAATAGTTTTCTAGTAACACGGGTTTTCGTTTGGCACTGTCACCATTGAACAGAAGTCTTTTCAAAACTTTAATCTCAATTTCTGATGAAACAAGCTTTTGCAATATAATGCTTTGTTCCAACAGTGATAACTCAACAATAAATTAATGTATTATAATTATTTGTGTATCGTTATAATCTATAACACGGTGGATGTTTTGATAGTATGTACACTGAAAATCGAACAGAAGGTCTAAAAAATTTTTTTATTGCTTCCAAATATTCTTCAATTTTTTTCAGCTTTCAAACGCTGCCAAGATCTTGCAAATATTCGAAATAGTTTTCTAGTTACACGGGTTTTCGTTTGGCACTGTCACCATTGAACAGAAGTCTTTTCAAAACTTTAATCTCAATTTCTGATGAAACAAGCTTTTGCAATATAATGCTTTGTTCCAACAGTGATAACTCAACATTAAATTAATGTATTATAATTATTTGTGTATCGTTATAATCTATAACACGGTGGATGTTTTGACCCTTAATCAGAATTATTAGTTTAAAAATAAATTTTTAATGAATTTTTAAATCCTAAATTTCTAAAAAATTCTAGATTTTTTTTATGCATTCTTGGCGAAAAAAGCTGCAACCAAAAAACTTTTCTCTCTAACTTGATTGAGTGTCAAAACATGAAGAATAATATTGGAAATAACTAGAATTTCCAACTAGAATTTGCGATATCACTGTTCAAAAAAATGTTAATTAGCTCATTATATCTTATTAATCAGCTAATTAATAATTAGTTTATTCGATTTTTTTTCTCAATAAAATGGTTTTGAGCATAAACCAATTACCTACTGTAAAAAAACTAGATTTTTAAAGTTAAAATTAAAAAAAAAAAAAAAAAATTAGTGTGTACGTACACCTTAAGAACATGAAATATTGGGGAGCTTTTCTGCAAAAGAACATAAATAAGAATAGAATTGTTTTATAATTCGGAGAAGTCAGACGTGTTTTGCATCGGACGGTGCAGCGCGTATTTTGAGTACATTGCATTGCAAATAAATGTCCATGTCCAATTTAGGTGTGCAGTGTCCCTATGTTCTTGGCCACTCCTACACACACTGTCAATCAAAATAGACATTGCTCGGTCTTTCCGACGGAGCTTCGAACTCGTAATCCTCCTATTGCTAATCTTTGCTATTCCAACTGGGCTACGGCGCCGCCCTAAGAACTCGGGGCGCGTGATTAATGTTCACAATGTACAGGAACGTATTCTCTTCTATTTCTGTGGACCGCATTAAACTAAGAAACATTCCCCCAAGCTGTGTGAAATCCATTCGGGAAGCGGTGGAAGTCAGAATCGTATTGTAACGACACGGGAGGACCCTGGCAGAAGCGAAACAAGGGAAGAACTTGAGCTGCGCAAATGGAAAAAGGTTTGAGGAAACGAAACAGATAAATGCGCCCGAAACGAAATTGGATCCGGTGTATCACATTTATAAAAGTTTCCGATTCCATCCCGTGAAATAGGCGGAGAATATTTTCTTAAAACATATCGGAATGAAAGGGGACAGGAAGGGTGCCTATCCCCAAATCTCTCTTCATTCCACTGCCTTTCCCAGAAGGGAAAATTCCATTTTGATTTTTACAATCTTATCTTGAAAAGTGGATTTCTGGTAGAGAAAGAAAAGGGCAGCAAGTCTGCAGAAAGGACTGCCTTTTAATCCACAGTGAGTTCCAAATAAATCATTTCAAGGTGAGTGGTTTCATTTAGGTAGGTACATTCTTTTAGAAGAAGTAATTAGCAGAGAGTTGCAGTGCTTGTTCCATCAAAATAAATTAATGGGTAGATAGTTGAATTAACTGCTTACATAGCATCGTCACACTGGAGTAACACAACGAGCTATTGTCGACAGATGTAGGATCAATCCCTAACGGAAAGATCTGATCGTCATTTTGAACAACGGGAAAATGACGACTCCTAAACTCTCCATCAAACTCCATCACACTCTCCTAAATTTCAAACCACTACAACATGAGGGTATTTAAGGTCACGGCAAATTTAACGTGCACCAACCACCATGTTTATGACAGTCTTTCCTTGTATAGAGTTTCGAATTTGCAACCCCCTGGTTGCTAATCCACCTTCTCTTTCAACCTTGTGTCCCGACCAACCGGTATGGTGGTTAAGGTGTTAGCCTCTAGATCGGAAGGTTCCTGGTTCGAATCCGGGTCAGGGCATGGATGTTTGCAAGCGTAAAGTGTAGAGGCGGCTGGTGCACCTTAAATCTGTAGTGGCCGATAGTCCTCACGTTATATTTGTGTGGAAATTAGGAGGGTGGGGTGCCAGCCCAGGTGTTGCCTCGTCATCTGACCGTGGTTCAAAATTACGTGGTGTTCTTCTTGGATCTTTCCCTTAGGGGATTGATCCCGGATCAATAGCCCGTTGTGTTGCTCTAGTTCGACTTTAATTAAAACTACCAATTACTTTTAAACTGGTGACCGAGGCCCTTAATAATGGAAGGCAAAGTAATGGTTATTTTTAATTAACGTAGTACTAGAGGAAAACAACGGGCTATTGACGACGGTCCTGGATCAAACCCCAAGGAAAAGATTCGAGGAAAACACCTCGTAATTTTGAACCACGGTCAGATGACGAGGCAACACCTGAGTTGGCACCCCACTCTCCAAACTTCCACACCAACCCAATGCGAGAACTTTCAGCCACTACAGATTTAAGGTGCACCAGCCACCTCTACAGCATACGCTTACAAACATCCATGCACTGACCCGGATTCCAATCAGGAACCTTCCTATCTAGAGGTTAACACCTTAATCACTAGACCAGTTGGTCGCCCTATTAATGGGAACTGTAAGATCTATAAAAGGGATCTTCAGAGTGAATAACAAAATCTGGAAGATGCTTTTATGTACCATTACTCAAATACAAAAAAAAACCGCTCATAACCTGCTATCACAGCGGGGACGAGGGGGGTCACCTGCGGTGCCCAAACCCAAATACTCTCGCAGGATACAGATCGGGGTTAAGGTCAAAATGTAGACAACCGCCCTTTGCCGTTTAATCTAGTTGACGTTGATCAACTATCGACTATAATACATAAAAATTCATTATTTGGAACTTCTATTGGCGACGTGCTGAAATTGTATTCCAAAAGCAGACAAAGTGACGTCACGACCTAGGCACAAACAGGAAGCATGTTCCACCACAAAAACCAGTACCGCCACCTACAATCATTTAATTTGACATCGAAAAGCCTCTCATATCGGCAACGTTTTGTCTGATTTGTACGTTCTTTTAATCTTTCCTATCAGGTCGTGCTAGCCGGGATGGTACAGTATCGGACTGGCAACCGGAAGGTTGCGAGTTCGAAACTCGATCGAACCAAATACCGTCGTGTACGAATGAGCTGGTGCACGTCAAATCTGTCGGGCCTCAAATGTCCTCACGTTGTCGTGGTGTGGAAGTTCGGAGAGTGGAGGGCCACCTCAGGTGTTAACCTCGTCATCCGACCTCGGTTCAAAATGACGAAGTGTTGTCCTCGGGATCTTTCCCTTGCGGTTTTATCCCAGACCGTCGCTAAAGCATTGCGTGGCTCCAGGGCGACGTTAATTCAAAGACTTACCAACCTTTTATCTTTCCACGGAATTTACTGAAGATACCTCCTATTTCAAATTTATTTGTACGAGTTGTCCTGTCAAGCTAAATTTACATTGGAAATGCCAGAAAAACCAGTATAACAGTGAAATACGTCATAGACCTACCACCGGGAGCATAGAACTGTAGAAACACGACCGGGCATGGGGATTCCACGAGCTTGCGTGAGTATTCTGTAGACACTAAACACCATACTTCCAACAGAATGGTACACAATTCCGTTGTACTCTGAGGTACAGAATTAGTGTTTTCCACAGCGCGTTACTTAGCATACCAGATGTGTTCGATTACGATGAGATCTGGTAACTTAGGTGGGAATGGGAAGACCCCACACCCAGATGAAAGGTTGCTTAAAAAGAATTTGTTGGAGTTCGCCTTGTGTGGAGAAGCGTTGTTCTATTGGAAGAGGTCAAACCCATCAGAATGAACGCTTATTACCATGAACGGAAGTAACTCGTCAGAAAAAAATGCACAAGGAGCGTTACAATGTCGAAGACGTTTATAAACCAACCAAGTGACCCATATAATACCAGCTCAACGAACTTCATACGATCATGGAGTCACCACCAGCCTGCACAGCACCATTGACAAGCCGGATTTGTCTTCATGGGGCTTTATTCACACACGGATCTGTCCATTTGCCCGAAAAAGTTGGAGGTAAGTTAAGGTAAGGTAATTTTAATTACGTCATACTAGAGCAACACAACGGGCTATTGACGACGGTCCGGGATCAATCTTCTAAGATAAATATAGAAGGAAAACACCACGTAATTTTGAACCACGGTCAGATGACGAGGCAGCACCTGAGCTGCCAATCCACTCTCCAAACTTCCACACCAATCCAACGTGAGGACTTTCGTCCACGACAGATTTAAGATGCCACAGCCGCCTCTACACTAAACGCTTACAAATATCCATCCATCTGACCCGGATTCCAACCAGGAACCTTCCTAGGATCTGGAGGCTAACACCTTAACCACCAGACCGGTTGGTCGGTACGAAGCAGTTGGAAATGCGACTCGTTAGCACAGGCTATTAGTTTCCAGTGATTAGGTGTCCACTGTCCAGTGGCATCGTTCCCGTGCTCAGGTAAGGTGCTAAACTGTGTGTCGCGTATTCATCAAGGGTATTCGAGGTGGGTGTCTTTCGTGGAATACTGCAGTCCTCACATTGAGGTTTGTCGATTGCCCAGCATTGAACTTCGATGTTATTTGCTTGATTTTTTTCCAAACATAAAACAACAAGCAAAACAAGTCATGAAAGTGGGGAAAAAAGGATTAGGAGCAAAAGTAGTGGGATGAAAGTTAAAAGGGAATCGTTTGGGAGTCCCAGGAGAGCGACCCCCGTTTTTACTCAAGACAGTAAATCCCGTGTAAAAAGAAAAGATTACTAGAGTACTTCGAGACCGTGAAGCCCGTAGACACCTAAAGATGTGCCACTGAGGACCCGAGGTTATTTGAGGTAGTGTTGAACGTGTCTCGCGTGAAATGATTCTTGCCAACCGTCGCTGGTCACGCTCGCCCAGTCTTTTTACGGCCGCACTAATGAAAAGTGGAGGTTTTGTCAGAATAATTGTAGTCATGATTACACCCTTGAAATGGTAGGTGAAAATCCACTTGCAGATCCCAAGACTCTTGCCAACAACGAATGGAAAAATTGTGCTGTGAACATGTTGATGTCAGTTACAGGAACGGCCTGCTGCAGTGGAACAGCGCCTGCTTTCTCAGCACTGCCAACAAGCTGGTTACCTTTGGAATGTACACGTGACTCTAGACGCAACAGAAAAGAAAATCAAAACCTCCGCTTTTCAAAGTACACAAGATGACAAATATATCTGACACGACAAGGATGGAAAATGTTTTGTTCCAGCTGTTGTAAAACACTCATGCTGTCAGTGCATCCACAAAATGTACGATGGGTTTTACTTATTACTGACGAGCGTGATAAGTTGCTACGACTTCAGCAGTGTATAGTTACTATGATGGTAGGTAGGTATTTAAGTAACGTTGCACTATAGCAACACAATGGGCAATTGGCTGCGGTCCGGAATCAATCCCCAAGGAAAAGATCCGTGGATAATACCACGTGATTTTCAACGACGGTCAAATGACGAGGCCAGACTTGAGCTGGCATCCCACTCTCCAAACTTCCCCGTGTTTGTGAGGACATCTAAGGCCTCGACTGATTTAACGTGCATCAGCCTTTATGTACACGATGGTCTTCGGTTGGATTCGAACTTGCAACCTTCCGGTTACAGAGCAGGATAGAACTATATGTGGAGACTTTGAAAGAATATTCCACTGTCTACATTTCCCGCTCCTTAGGACCCATCCGATTCCACTACGGAAGCAACTCCAGATATTTTTCTTCCACAGATGCCACGCCTACAATCCGTAGGTTGCTAAATCAATGCAAAATCCACTAAACTATCTGTACGACGCCCCGATGGATATTGTACGCCCCGATGGATATCGACGAAAAAGTAAAACCACTTCCTGGTTAAAATAGTTTTATTAAGAATTAAAGTTTTTACAGTATATGTACAGCTACAGTTTTATAATTAAAGACGATGTCCATCACCGATACAATACAGCCACCTAAAAGATAAAGTTTCACAAATCGTCTGCGGCTAGAAAAAGCCTCTGTTCCAAAGTGTCTCTTCCCAGCCCGCCTCCTCCAGTCGTCACTTCCGCAGTCGGACCAGGGGGTGGACTTGGGGAACGTTCCGTCCCACGATTCTCGATAATGATTCTGGATGCTCTCAATACGTTACAATATAGCTTGTTACGAATTCAGTATTCTTAATTTTTAGACATGATTGTTCCTATTGGTATTTTTTTAATTTCGCGCGCGTGTCGTACTAGAGCAACAGAACGATGTTTTAATCGGAATATGCCGTCACCACTGTTTTGACAAAATCTGGGTTAGACCACGATTGTCATAAGATCTTTAATTATCCTACATTTTAAGGCAATTCCGTAAGCTTTATTTAACATGGCATATGTTCATACACCCCAGTATTTTTTCCCACGCATATTCTAAAAGTAAAATATCTGGATTCCAACTCACACACGACTAATGCCATTCTGCGAATAGTTAAACTAGACAGTCCATGATCAGACTTGGGTAACCTGAGACCAGGCAACCTGATACCTTGATGGTAGGTAAGGCGAGACATAACAGTCGTCACGAAACAGACAGGGAAACGCCCTTTCATTTGGACATCGAAACTTAAATAGGTGAGAGAATTTCGAGCTCACGATTTTGTATTTGTATTCCGCAAGTGCACAATAGTTTGCAAATCGATCGAAAAAGAAGCGAATATTCTTTATTCGTTCTAAATCAGTAGCTTTTATGCAATTGCGACCACAAATATTTTTATCTCTTCGTTTCAACTTCGTAATTGCGCCGACCAACCGGTCTAGTGGTCTAGGTGTTGGCCTCTGGATCGGAAGGTTCCTGGTTCGAATCCGGGGTTAGGGCATGGGTGTAAATTGTGCTGTCCTTTGTTAGGGACAATTATGGTCCACCCACTGGGTGCCCCTTCACAAGTGACCATCCCTTCTGGCCTTGTATAAGGCTAAAATGACCTCGGTCAACTCTGTACTTTGTATTGTATTGTATTTGTCTTCGCAATTGTACTGCCTTGCCATTGAAAATAAAATAAAATAAATTTTTAACTTCGTAACTGCTTCAGTTTTCAAATAGAGTAGAGAATAAACTTTAATTCTCTAAATTTATTGCGAAGAATTTGATTCACGTTTGTTAAAATGCAATCATTCTAAAAACAGCTAGGGTTGTGCTTTAATAATTAGTGTAAAAAACTGCCATGTTTTTTCAAAACAAGACGATTCTAAAACTCAAAAGCAAGAGTGGAGGAAATGAAATATTCAGACATCTATGAAAACCGTTCACAATAACATTCAAAAATAATGGTGCTATCAATTCAGGAGCGTACTGAATTAACGCCAAAATGGAGCAACACGACAGGCTATTAGCCAAGGTCAATCCCGAACGTCTCCGAGAACAACACCTCGTTACTTTGAACCACAGTACAGATGACGATCCCTGAGCAGGTACTCCACTCTCCAAACTTCCACATCATGCCAACGTGAGTATATTTGAGGCCACGACAGATTTAAAGTGTATCCCGGGAGCTTAAAACTGCAACGTGCGTCTTAGAACAATGTCTTTGCAGAACGAATTTTCCTTAAATTTATCAAAATTTTGGCCTATTTTTTTTTTCGATCATAAGTTACAATTTTCTTCAGTAAAAAGCGCGCTCCTTGCCACGCCTTTTTTTCCTTTCTAGCTACGGAACTACCTTCCTACATCGCCCAAATTACCACAAACACTTTATTCTATGTCAATGACAAAATATTTAACTTTAAAAGTTATCGACAGAGTTGCAGATTCTGAAAGCATGCCTTGGTTTTAAATAAAGTAAGTTAATTAATTTTGATGAGATACATATGTAGCCGATAACTGTGTTTTACGTCTGCTTTTGATTTGACTGCAGTTTTCAAAATTCGGACAAAATGCCTGCAGAACAATTGCAATTGCTTGGAGTTGTGTTGCAGAACACTGAATATAATTCTACACCTGGGACGTGTACCATCCCCCACATGCTCGACGGTCTTTGGTTGGACCTAGTTTCGAACTCGCAACCCTCCTGTTGTTAATCCGTTACTCTTTCAACTGGGCTACGGCAACCCATAAAATGCCACTCATAAAAATATCTTTGAAACAAAGAAAAACTTTCAAAGCATCTAAAAAGTCTATCTATAAATCTACATAACTGTAAATTTTAGAAATACTTCACTTGGAACCTGTTGTAAGTTAAAAATATCATAATCTAATCTTGAAACATTTTATTTTCAATAAAGCTTCCAACGCAAGGTTCACTCTTGCTGGTTTTCGAAAAGATTTATACGATAATTCAAAATGCTCTGTATGTCATTTTCACTAGACATGATTAAAATGCTCCAAACAAGCGTCTGGTGTCGCCTGAGGGTAACAAAGAAGTTCACAAACCACTCAACTCGCGAGACAGATGTCGCTCAGAGGCGATGGAGAAAACACTTCAACTCCTTTAGCTACGTGCGTAGACCGATGCGCCACCTTCACAAAAAAAAAAAGATCCCTTTCTTTTCTTCATCACTATTCTAAAGACACGAAAGAATGAAAAAGAAAATCGCTTTTAAAAAATTCTAAGTATCCTGAGCTAAAGTTTATTCTCTCGTGGTTTTATTTAGGACAATTTTTTTTATCTTTCATTTCAAACTTCAGCTGTTTTTTTTTTTCTTTTTTATTTATCTGTCCTTTTCTTTTTATTCCGTAACCGCCACTTGAAGCGGCTCGCAGGACGCGCGAAAGAAGGACGGTTCAAGTGGTGCCAACGGAAGGATGTCGAGGGATCTTCTGGAACACGGTGTTCCCATTCTTAATCCATCTCGAGAATATTCTGCTGCGAAAGGGAATTTCATGGAAAACCTTCATCCATTAAGTGGAAGGTTTCTGCTGACGACAAAGACGGTTCTCTTATTTCTCGCGGCATTTTCAAAAGTTCTTGTTGCCAGACACACTTTCGAAAATCCGGACTTGTCGATCGTTCGAAAGATAAATTCCTCCGGGGACATTCGCTTGTCCCTGGAATCTTACTTTTATTCTGGAAAAGCGGGATGGATATTTCCTCTCAAAAATCGACGATGTTTTCTGTAATCGTGGGGCTATCTTATTTCCTTTTACTCCCGAACTTCAAAAACATCTGCATTGCATTTTTCAACACTTCAAATACAATATGCTGTGACTACATTTCTAATCTTACTTGGATTTAAGACCAAGGTGAAGGATATATCGTCGCTCAATGCAAAAGGTCGTATGTCTAAAAGCTGCAATTTTCAGGAGAGCAATATAAAACAATCATTTTCCTTGTGATTTGATTCTATTATTGTATTTATTTGGTTGTAACTTTTATAGGATCACAGCTGATTGCATAAGCGATTTTGCCACCTGGTGGAAATCACAAAATGCCACACATAGCAATAATAAAATAAAAAAGGAATATTTGACTTACAATCTTTTGCGCTTTGCTGGACGATATGTAGTCTTGATCCCGGAGTTACACCTGACTACAGACACGTTGATATATGTTTTTTTTATAAATTACAGGGGGAGGGGCGTTAGCCCGATCGGAAGAGTGGCGGATAAGCAACCGAAGACCGTCGTCTATATGTGGGCGGTAGTACACGTTAAAAATGCCATGGCCTCAAATGTCCTCACGTTGGCGTGGCGCGAAAGTTTGAAGAGTGAGATAGCAGCTCAGGTATCCCCACGATTTTGTTTATTTGAAAGTTAACGCTTTGAAGTGCGACTGCATGTTCTTCTCCAGGAGATATACCCAACTGAAATACGGTTTTAACCTTGATCTCGGAAACCCATAATATTTGAATATCCTCCCAATTTCATTCTTTGGCACGCCTGTTTACTGGGTTACCAGGTATAAATAGTTAGGACTTGTCCTTGATTCAAAAATAATCTGGACCGAGCACATGAAACGAGCTTCACATGTGGGTCATTTCATGTCAATTCACCCAGGGCTATGTGTCATCGTACCTCAGATATTTTTCAAAATTTTTTTATGAATAGATACCTGTAAGATAATATCAAATTAATTTTTTCAGATATTTTCATCCAAATTGGAATTTGGGAGAAATTTTTAAAAAAATTTGAATTTTGCAAGATTTTGGTTGTTGTATTTTTGGTATCATTTTAGAAAGACCATCCTGTTTTGCTTATTTTTCAACCAATTGAGCTGATCTTGGTATCAAATTAAAGCTAATAGTTTTCTCTTTTAAAATCAGTTATTAAAGTGATACTAAGGGTAATAGAGTGTTACCACTTATCAGGTTAAGTGATTTTTTATATTTTTTCAATCGGTAGATTCAATAGGTCACACCTCATAAACCACAACTAACACATGTATCATATTTTTTTTCTAGAATGAGGAGATCATGTATTTGTTGTGTTTTAAAAATAAGAAGGGTGTTTTTAGTGGTTATAAAATTAAAAATAGATTTATTTTGCAACAATTGTACTTCAAAATCAACAGTTTTCTATAAATTTGAGGTCTTTTTGAACTTAAATAGCTTACAAATTTGTGGGAATACTTAAAACTGTGGTTACAAAATAATAAATGATCTGCATTAATCATAATTAAAAAATACAATTTAATTTTGTAAAAAAATGATGCAAAAACTCTTTCTGATTCAGCAAAACAAAAAAATAATCTTTCTTTTGTTTGAAAAAAGTAACAATTTAGAACAACCTGTCTAATTGCCAAATTATGCACCTGCCTCAACTGGAGGGTAAAAATACACAGTAAGCAACATAAAAAAAAGTTTTCATGAGTAGTATTAAGATGTCATATTTAGATATTTTCTGTACTCTCATATTAATTATTTTATATTTTTCCCTTTTTGAATATCGACGCGATTTTTATGTTCTTGATCGTTTTCACATTTGTTCGTTTTCTGTAAATGGCAACATGAAAACATTAATTTAATTAAAAAGTTCTTTTGCAAATACCAATAAAAAATAAATGTTTGTTCTAAGAAGCGGATTTCAAGTTGTCTATGTTATTACATAATTGAACTTACCAGGAATTGTATCAGATAATTATATACATAATTTCAGAGATATCCAGCCAACTACAGTAGACTTGTTTGGATAAAAAAAAAACTCCAATGATCTCCCACCTTATTCATGTGCAGTCTTAATTTAGATTTCTGCTAGGCAGGTTGTGTTTGATGGATACATTATTTCCTATAATTTTTATTGCTTAATAAAGTATGTTTTTTAGTTCTGATTTCAAAAGTTTTTTGCTTGAGATATAATGAAAATGTGTTAAGTTGGTCAATACTTCAAAGAAAACTCTACTACATCAACTCAAGTAGAATGTAGTCCAGAAAACTTTGTAAGTTGTTCTGAACTTGGGGAAGATGAAAGGAACTTTTAATCCTAAGAACAAAATGTGTGAATTTTTAAAATATATGCAGTCAACATATGCATGCTTTTCTTTCAATGTAGGGTATGTTGTTATAGGTTATTCAATGTATGGTTTCTTTCAACAAAGGGTATGTTGTGATCCATTTATGAAACACAAAAACAACATGTACAACTATCTTAAAACTGTTTCTCTACTATTTTCCAAAAAATATAAATAATGGGTTGAACTAGTACCCGGTACAAAATTATGCATTTCTTGTGGAAAATTAGTTTTCTCCAACATTTCCTCGAGATAATTGGAAAGTAAGCAATCTTTCAGACAGTGATTATGAACCATATTTAAGTAATAATGAAGTCACTGCGAAGCTAAATGAAAGCTGTGAATTGATAGAATGTTCCCCCCTTAAAGGCAGGAAGCGAAAACTCGATGAAAGAGCTATTTATTTGTAAAATAAAGCTGAGCAAAATACAAATAGATTCCAAAATATGGCAAAAAAGGCTCTAAATATTGAATCTTCATCAAAAAACAAAGAAATACAGAACAAACAGAAGTGATAATCTAATGCTTAAAATAAAAGAAAATTTAAAAAGAGTAAAATAGATGATCAAATTCAAATGTTGACTATTGTTCCCGAGTCAAGAGTATCTTACAAACAGTCAACTTTTTTGAAACCTCTGAGAACTTAGTGAAAAAAGCTAGGAAGTTATTGAATGAAGAAGACATTTTATGTAAAGGTAAAAAAAGAAAAAGCCGTACTTTTTGTGATGAAGTTATTCAAAAAGCAAGAGATTTTTATTATGATGAGATAAGTAGAGTTTCACCTAATAAAAAAGATTGTATTTCTTTTCCAACAAAACATGGTCAAAGAGAATTGATAACAAAAAGATTAATATTACATAACTTAAAAGATGTTTACTTATCATTCAAGGAGAATCCTACAGAAAAGATACGTTTTACCAAGTTTTCTGAATTACGACCACTAGAATGTGTAACTGTAAATAGTCGAGGGATTCATTCAGTGTGTATTTGAACATATTATCATAATATTAAACTTATGATGCAGAGTATACATTTAAAAATGCCATATCAAGAACTGCTAATATTGGTGTGTAGCGTGGAATCGGAGGAATGCATGCTTCACCGTTGTCCTGAATGTCCGAATGAACTGGTCGTCGGAGAATTTCTTTTGGGGATAGAATACTTTGAAACTAAAGAAACAGTTAGATTTAAGCAGTGGCTCTAAACTGATCGAGCATTTCTTGAAACTTTAGTAAAATCAGTGGATGATTTTGTTGATTTACTAGTTTCAAAATTCGCAAAATTAACAAAACATCACTTTATAGCCAAATCATTGAGTCAATGTTGTTGTTGCTGATCCCTGTAGCCCAGCAGAGCTAGACTAGGTCCATGATATCGCACACTCTCAAGAAATCAATGACCAATAATGGTCCCTCCAGAAGATCTTCTTTATCAAGTCCCAAGCACTCAAGGATGTGATTCGGAGTGGCCTGGCCTTTGGAACACTTGTTACAAATTGGAAAGTCCTTTTCTTTGTTGGCATAAGTCAATGTTTAGAGGTGGCCACTACGAAATCATAAAGCAAGTAAAAGCAGATTTGGGTGATGAATGTTGTATAATTTTAGCAGACTTGCAGAAAATTACGCCTGCATCTTGCAAGATGCTGCTCAAGGTTTCCATTGGCATAACATTCAGATTACACTACACCCATCTGTAATCTATTACAAATATAACGGTGGAACTTAAATTAAAGTCGATATGCTTTATTAGTGTGTGACTGCCTTAAGTATAACACTACAACGTTTTTTTCATTCCAGAAATTACTTTTACAGTATCTGAGAAAAGAACTGTCGCATTTAAAAGATGTAACATATTTTAGTGATGGTAGTTCAGCTCAGTATACGAACTACAAAATCTTTATAAATTTAGGCTATCACGAAGAAGACTATGGCATGACTTCTGAATGGAATTTCTTTGCCTCTAGTCATGACAAAAATGCATGCGATGGAGTAGAAGATGCAATAAAGCCGCTTGCCACAAGAGCAAATATTTAAAGAACTGTTGAGGGACAGATTTTAAATGCACGTGATTTGTTTGAATTTGTCTCCGAAAACAAAAAGAGGATTCAAATGTTTTTCACATAAGCAGCAGAGGTAGCTGCAAATGAAGATTTTCTGAAGGAAAGATATGAAAAGTCATAACCAATAGTAGGTACTAGAGAGAAACACTTCTTCAAGCCATTAGACAGAAAAAACATTTTGGTGAAGATGGTTTCGGTTTCTGAAAAAACTCCTACTGCCACTGTTAATAGAAACCAGAGAAGTAGTAAGTATTATTCCTGAAAAGTTTTATGTGGTCATCTATGACAGTAAATTGTGGATTGTGAAGATACTAGACAAGTGTGAAGAAGAAAAACACGCAAAAGTTCAATTCATGCATCCACCAGGCCCTTCATGGACATGTTTTTTTGGCCAACTAAAACTGATTGCCGCTGGGTGCCTTATGAAACATAGTCTAAGAAGTTCAATAGATGAAAAGGTTGACAAATAACTGCAGAAAATAGTTACTTTAAGCTCAAATAAACTTTAAATTTACATTTAAAAAGTTGATTTTGAAATAAAATTTTTCAAAGCAAATTTATTTATATTTTATAACCACAAAAAACACTCTTCTTATTTTTAAAACACAAGTACATGATCTGCTCATTCTATAAAAAAAAAGATGATACATGTGTTACTTGTTATTCATGAGGTATGACCTATTGAACCTACCGACCGAAAAAGTATAAAAAATCACTTAACCCAGGCCTCGAAATAGATTTTTTAATACAGGTGCACCTTGTGCACCTAAGTTTTTAAATTAGGTGCATAGATTACATTTTAGGTGCACATTTAAAAAAAACTAATACAAGAGCATTAATGTAATGTAAACTACTTTATTATTTGGGTATGTTTAGATAGGTCAGTAGTAGATAGTAATTTAAAAAATTTAAACAATTTTTTTATATCTTCGAAATTATTATTTACAAATATTCAGTCATCAAATTTGTCTCCGATTATTAAGAAATTTCTATTATTTTCGAATGTTTTGAGCTGTTTGGCAACGGGTGCTCTGTGAGTGATATGTCCAGTCGGTTTTGTTTTATTTTGGGCCTCTCCGCCACCCTTTGCAATTGGGCCAGTTATGTTCGAAACACCTTGTATATGTATCCTCAATCAATCAGCATTCTTGTCGCAAAAACGAAACCCAAGGCTAACCACGCAAACTTCTAACAGTATTTTCTGTTTTAGAAATACCACAATGTATCGCTTCACTCAAAAGATTATCTAAATGTAACTTAAAACGGAGGGGAGTTTGTAACTCAATTCAACCAAAAGACTGTTAAGCACATGGGGCTGGTGTTAAATTTGTCGTGGCATTAAATGTCTTCACGTTGGCGTGATGAGGAAGTTTAGAGAGTGGCGCGCCAGCTCGGTTGTTGTTCCAGTCGGTTCGTGGTTCAAAATTACGAGGTATTGTCCTGGGATCTACCTTAGAGATTGACCCCGGGCCGTCGCCTATATCCCTGTGTGTGTTGCTTCAGTGCGACGTTAATTCAACTACCTACCTACTAAGCGTGATTTTGTAATCTTCCACTTAAAGATGCTTGCACACGCGTACTCCCAGGAGTACTAAACACCGCTGATATATTGTGTTTACCATTTGGTTTTCCGATTTGCCTTCTCACAAAAATTACGACGCTTTAAGAGGGCATTGGTAGCCCAGTTGGAAGATTAACGAATTAGCAATCGGAAGGTTGCGAGTTCAAAACTCGATCTAACCAGACTTGTGTACATGGGGGAGGGGGGCTGTTGGACGTTAATTATGTTGTGTCTTCAAAGATCCTTACGTGGTGTAAAAGTTTGGAGGGTGGGATGCCAGCACAGGTGTGACCTCGTCATCTGACCGTGGTTCAAAATTACGTGGTGTTGTCCTTGGATCTTTCCTTCATGTTTGAACCCAGACTGTCTACCATGATTGGAGCTACAACCGGCTTAACTCAGAACTTCGGTTGATTGATAATTATAAGCCGGGAACAGACACACACCTTGGATCGACTACGTCCGCTCCCCGCCTTGCCTATCCTGCGCGGACAAGGGAATCTTCGGGTGGATTGGAATGTACACATTGGAATGGAATGGAACCCAGACTGTCGTCAATAGCCCGTTATATACAAGTGCTATTTTAATTAAAATACCTACCTACATTTTAAAATCAATGTTTGGCGACATAGATGATCCTCGATGTTGGAGAATGCAAGTTCGAACTCGCGATAGATATGTCAATATATTTTCATTTTAGCATGTATTGTTTATGCAGCTTCCTCGTGCAATTTTTGGGGCGCTGTTGCCCGGTTGGAAGAGTATTGGAATAGCAACCGGAGGTTCAAAGTTCGAATCCAACCAAAGATTGTCGTATACAATGAAGGCTGGTACACGTTAAATTTGTCGCAGCCTCAAATGTCCCCACGTTCGAGTGGTGTGGAAGTGTGTTGCTAGCTCAGGTGTGGCCTCTTCATCTGACCGTGGTTCAAAATTATGTTCCATTCGGGATTAATCCTAGACTGTAGCCAACAACCCGTTACATTGCTCCAGTGTTACGTTAATTACCTTCCTACGAAAAATAATGATTACGAATATTTGAAAAGGGAATACTTTAAGAATGAAGAAATTCACATATTGAACGATGTATTTCTCACATTCTTGAATTTTTACGAACCAGTTTCTGATTTTTTTTATAGCACTGTCACAAAAACGAACAAAATGTTGCTTGGAAAAATTATTCATCCATTTGCTTGTTTCTTCTTTTCAGACCTACCCGTCGTGAGACCGGGCATAATACCTTTCCCTTTCCACCAGGGAAAAAGCATTCTGTTTGCTTTTCGAATCTCTTCGTATCTTTTCAATGCGAAGGTAATTTATCTTTCCCCAGACATTGAAAAGGGCCAATTCCCTTCTCAGTGAGTGAAAATCGAGCTCCCTTTCTCAAAGAGGGAAAAAAAAGCGCCCTCTCGTTTTCTTCGTCTGCTTTCAGAGGAGTAGCAATGGAACAACTAATCTCGTTCTGACATGGGAACGTGGCGCCCATTGCTGCCAATGATCGTTAAGCTCTTTTGTAGCTTTCTGATCATTGTGAAAGAGAGCGATAGCAAAAACAAAGAACCTGGAGAAAAAACAGATGTTTTCCAAGAAGTAATTTATCTCCGCTGCAGCAACCTTTTGTTTAGTTGCTTCCGAATGTTGCAGTTTGCGGCGCACTTAAGGGGAGATTGTTCTCATTATGTCTCGGTGGCGATTCATGAAGGACTTGGAGGATTTTCGGAATATCGATCATTTTTTTGAGCGTGAAAAAAATTTTCGTAAAAAAAGCATAACAGCCATGTCAAGGGTGAAGAACAAAGTCCTTGACTGAAGGGGAAAGTTCTAGAGCCATGAAAAAACAATAACAACTTTGAGGAAATTGATCCTAATGCCAGTTAGAAAAAGCCTCCGACAAAGTTGGCCAGGAAAGGTAAAAATAAAAGCTCCCTTCAAACTTGGAGGAAAAAATTTTGGTTGTTGTTATTTCTCTGGAGCTCCACGGTCATTTTGCGAGGTGAGGGCTAATTAGATCGGCGGGATTCTTACCATTGCGAACATCCTGCCAAGATCTGTCTTCAAACCCAAAGCCCTCTCCGTAATAATATCTTAATAAAAAAACGTTAAATGTTTATTGGTTTTTTTTTTTTTAATTACGGCGGGCACTCGATTGCTAATCATAGGCATCACTGCAAGGCCGGGAAGCGATGGTCATTTGTGAAGGGGCACCCAATGTGCGACCATCACTACCCCTAACTAGAGTGCCTGAATGGGGAGAGTGGCGTCAACTGGGTGACAAAATCTGATTGGTGGAAACCTAGATTTTACCGCCTCGGGCGTTTGGTAAAAAGTTCCCATAGGCGTAACACGTGAGTCGAGAGAAGTGCTTTGAAAACAGCAGGATTTAGACAATTAAAGGAATGTATAACTTTGAAACCTTGATTTTATCTTTCTTTTTATTTCATACTATTACAAAATGCAAGATTTTGAAAGTTGTAAATAGAGTGCGAGTAACGGCTGTGTAATTACGTTTGGCGTTGTATATTAATCGCCAATGTTTACTTTCGTCGGTAACGCATAGTTTGGGGAATGAAGGAAACATTTAAAAATGTTATTCTGGATACACAATATATATCTTTTGCAATCTATATTTTCTGGCTTAGATTGTTATTTGCTGAAAATCTGCAAATTTTTTTAATCTAATGCAGCCTGAATTAAGATTTTACTTTTGACTAAGCAAAAAATAATAGAAATAAATAAGTTCAATTTGTGTTGTATTGCAATAGAATTTCCTCCAAAATTAAATAAATGCATCAGTGCAAATCAAATGCAAATGCATTACTAGATAGGGATACTGTTGAATTTAAACAGCTTTAAAAAATTAAAAAATCTAGGTAACTTTCCACGCCGAAGAATTCAAACGAATAGTTGGCCGATGATTTATAAGAAATGCATTTCTTTAAAAAATACTTTGAAAGATCTATTTATGTATTTTGTTATGGCGCTTCGATTTTTTTTAAATGTATGTTTATTTTGAAGTTTACTTATACCCATTAAATTTACTTTACAATTCAACTTAAATTTGTATATTTCTTTTAGAGTTATGATCTCAATCAAACTTTGATTTTTTAACCTTCTTAAATTCAATTTTTTAAATACGAAATGAAAGCTTAGAAAGGTTATACTAAAATCAGTAGAATATATATAATTAACTATTAATCTTTGATCTAAAATTATTGATTGTAAAATATTTATTATATTTGAAATGCCTGGTTGTTTAACATATTCAATTGCAATAATAGATCAGAGCGAGGTTTTGCCTTAAAAGTGTGTTCAATCCCGTAACTGTATTTTCAAGTTTGTATAATTCTGCTATATGTATTTTTGAAAGTAGCAATCCTGCTCTTGGATAAGTTTCAAGTGTAAATTCGTATGTCTTGTGAATAAGTTTGCTGATTTTTTTTTCATTATTTATAAAAAAAAATACTGAATCATTAAATTGGATGCCTTGTGATTCTATTTGTCCACTGTTTAAATGAATGAAAATATAATTATTTTGAAAATGTTGCTCATGATTCTAAATATAAATAATCTAAATTTTGTTTCTAGAAAAATTATTTGCTTCTTAACTGAAGTCTTTTGTAAAATTCCAGATTTAACCCTTTATCTAATTTAATTAGCTACAGTAAATTTGCTGAACTGTTAAAACATATTTAAGTATTTTAAATTGCTATGTTTACTAGGCAAAAAAGGAGTGTTGAGTTTCTAAAAGTATTTATTAGAAGCAGCTTAAAAGAAATAAAAATCGCTCCATGTGATAACATCATTCCGTCAAACTTCTTAAAATGATTTTAATTTTTAAATACTTTGAAAACTTCTTATTTTTACATCTTACTCCTTAAAAACTTAATCTTTGTTTCACCTTTTCACTTTCGAACATTCTGCCGCAAGATCGCACTAAAACTTGAAAAGCACCATTCAAACTCAATGAATACAGAAATTCTTGCAGATTGCACACCTTAAAAATATGTAATTTAGGTTTGAATAAATACAACTTTAAATTATTAATGTGTGAAACAGTTACTGTTGAGTTCTTAAATTATCAAAAAGTGATATAAACTTTTTCATTTCGTACACTTGAAAATGTGAGTAAACCTCTTTGGACTCCTTAAAAATGTCAAACAACCCTCCTTAATTTCAAAAAAAAAAAAAAAATTCTGTATCAACCATACAATACCAATTACAAATGGTAGTGATAAAATAAACGTAAAGGATGCCTAAGGGGTGATAAAGATGCCAAGCAGGGCGAAATCTTACGAACAATTTTATTTCCCTGGCAACCCGATTGAGTCTTAGCGCTTGCGCAGTCGAGTTTTCTTCTGAATTGTCGCCACTCTCCCAATCCAGGCACTCTACCCCTAACTAAGGATAGCCCAATTACATCCATGCCCTGACCCGGATTCGAACCAGAAACCGGAAACGAACGAATCGGAAACCTTCCGATCCAGAAGCCAACACCTTAACCACTAGACCGCTAAAAATAACCCCCTAACACAATTCTCACCAGAGACCAGTCCCTTAATCACCCCACTTCCCTTTCAGTCTTTCGTCTTGTTTGTCCAATAGGTCATATATCTTGTCATGCCCTTTCACCTTTGACCTCCGGACCTCCCAGTACCATTTTCCTTCTCAATTCGCCTGTAAGATAAAATTACCTCTTCGCTTAACTCCCGACCTCTACCAATAAAATTTCTTGCTAGATTCCCTGTCGAATAGTCTTTCTTGTAATTCTCATCGCTCTGGCGAATTCATTGTGTACTATACACTTTTTCCATGAGCCCCTTAGAATAATAAGCCACAGATCCGTTCAGGGCTCCGGCCCCTTAATAGCATTTACACCAGTTATGATTTTACCAGTTCGTTATTGAATAAAGATTTTGTTAGAGAATTTATGTCTCTTTTTATGGAACCAGCACTCCACTCCACACCAATGGAACATCCTCATCCAGTTGCCTAGACCACTCTTGCCACTCCGTGTCACGACTGCAGGCTTATAATTTCTGTTATTATGACCGTTATTTTAGCTGTGTGTGTGTGTGATAGATGTTTTCAAAACTGTGTGTGTGTGTGTGATCAGCAGTCGGATGGTTGTGATTTCGAAACTCGGTCCAAAGATCATTGTGTACAAGATCATGGTGTGGAAGTTTGGAGAGTGGGGTGCCAGCACAGGTGTTGGCCTCGTCATCTGACCGTGGCTCAAAATTGTGAGGTTTTGTCCTCAGATCTTTCCCTTCGGGACTGATCCGGGACCATCGCCAACTGCCCGTTGTTGCTCCAGATTCGACGTTACTCACCTACGTGGACTCTCCGAGATTTTCGTCCATCCAGTGAACTGTCCTCTTTTCGGCATATATGCAATTTAAATTTACTTCGTACCGAGGTAACAACGTGCTACATGCGATTTGGAGATGCTGTCTCTGAGGGCTTTTTCGTAGTATTCAATAAAATAATGACATAATTAAATTAAAATATTGAAGCATCGAATTGAACTTTCCATGGTTCAAAATTGAATACAAAATTTTATTCAGAATTCATTCATACTTATAAACTTGGCGAGTTCATAAACGATCAATCTTGAAGAGAAAGATCCAACATCTCGTAGTTAGTTTTGAATCAGTGTGTACACGACGATCTTTGGCTGGACAGTTTCGAACACGCAACCCTCCGTTGCTCTTCCAACTGGGCTAACACTACTCCTCCCCCCTATATTGGAAATGGATGTCTTCTTTGCACCATAGGACTCCCAAAGGCTTGTTCATTCATCAAACTGCAGTAAATGGTCAGCCCATATCCGGTAAATCAAACCAAGGATACTGACCATTGCAGATTACAGAAATTTGAAAAAGCAAACGATTAATACTGAGTGTTTCGAACTAATTCATTTGCACACAAGCCAAAAATAATTTCTAAAAATACCAAGGTTGCCATATTTTAGCTACCAGTCCTATTTTTAAAGGTTTTGCGCTGTATTTTTTGTTTTATTCCCTTCATCGACAGTCCTAAACATTCCGAATTTTTTTTTATACTTCGTAAAGAAAAAAAAGGCTCAAAATAAATAAAGTATTCGAACTTCAATTCCGTAAAAATAATTGGTTTTCTAGCAGTATTGGTGAAACAATCCAAGTAATCGCAATGCTCAATTTAGCTTCAAGCTTCTCCCAAACAACAAAATTACGGTTGATATAGTAAGTATACTTAGATGTCTAAGTATGAAATGTCCACACACACATATATGTAAGCAAAGGAAATTTTGTACAGCTGCATTCTCTGCTCCGTTTGGTGGCAACGATCTTGGCGCATTTCTTAAAACGCCAAGGAAAGAATTGTTAAAAAAAAGTTTTTTATACAATAGAAATTAATAAGCTTTAACGGAAATTTATTGACTTCAAAATTTTTCAAACACAAAAGGGCATTTTCTAATACAAAAAGAAAATATTTACAAAAGAAATCCTTCACCTGCTATAAATCGCTACTAAAAATGCGCCGAAGGCGTTGCCAACAAGCAGGGCAGAGAGTGCAGCTGTGCCGGAAATTCAAATTCTGTATTCACTTAAACTTTGCAACAAACAGAACATTGTATTAAATTGTTGAATATTTTGTTTGGATACTCGCAGATACAAAGACAGACAGACCAAAGCAACCAAGTTCAGTCACTAAATAAGTGTACTCACAAGTAAGCAAAGTTTCCTGTAAAGGTACCCAGCCGTTTCGACATAGTACGGGTACACATATACAGATCGACAGATACCAAACGAGCAAGACGCCAATTTTGCATTAGAAGGGCCAAAAACAGATAACTAACTTGAAATGATTCGAAAATATTCACTCTGTAAACACTACTTTTATTTACAGTGAGTAAAAAAAGTTTTCGTACGCACTTACTATTTAATATAAATAGCTTTATTATTTACAGAATATTGAAGAAATAAAAATGGAAAAACCGATGAGCATAATATTGCATATAAAGCTCCTATTTCATTTAAACAATAAAATTACTATAAATTAACGCAGGGCTCGAAATATCCGGGCGCACAGGTGCACATGAAAATTAAATTGTGCACCTAATTTTTCCCCGCTAGGTGCACCTAACGTTAAAAAAAAGGAAGGAAGCGTGTTTTATGTTAATTTGATGTTTGAAAAAATATTAGTATCGACCTCTCTTTTGCTCTAAAGGAACGTAATTAAAATTTCTAAATGTACACTATGCGAAAACAAAATCGCTGGGCCATAACGGGTTTATACAGGAGGAAGGTTTACTTGTGTCGCTGCCACCTGAAGTTTCCGATGATCGAAACATTTTCCAGATGGCTCTGTTGAAGCGACTGTCGCGACAGCCGTGCGCCGGAGAGAAGTGAGAATTTAGGTGTTTAAATATTTTTATTTACCATCTACTACTAACCTATTTAAACATACCCAACTAATAAAGTAGTTTATATTACATTAATGATCTTATATTACGTTCTTTTTTTAAATGTGCACCTAAAATATAACCTGTGCACCTAATTTAAAAACTTAGGTGTACAAGGTGAACCTGTATTAAAAAATTTATTTCGAGGCCTGATTTAACGCATAATTCACAATAAAACATAAAAGATGTGGAATATATAAAGCAAAACCTCTCTGTACGGTGAAAAATATTTGATCAAATGTTATCCCCCCCCCCATGTTTTATCATTTAATGGTCAGTTGTACCTGCTTTTGCTTTAATGATCTCTCTTAAAAGTTTTTTTACTGTTTCTGTAGTAATTTTTTGAGTTCAAGACGTTCAGAATAGCATTTTCAGGTTATCTTTGCAGCGTAAAACAAAAAATTTCAGTTCACGACCGATTTCTTCCCGTGTTTTGTGGGGTTTAAATCGGGAGAACGGAGGTGAGTAAAGTGGCTGCGACATATCGCACCCCGGCAAGACAAGTGACACAAGTCAAAAAATAAAAATTTTGATGTTATGTCATTGAAAAATATGTATGAGGTGCCCCAGCGTGTTACATTACTATTCTATAGAATATAATAGAAGTTACCACCATAAACACATACCTAAAATTGAAAAGAAACTTATACTATTTCAATATAAGTTTTATAGTACCCTTTAAGTTGGTGTTTCTCAAATTCTGCAATTTTGAGTTGTGTTACTTTTCTTGCCGGGTGCGATCTGGTAAAGGCGTCCTTCTTTTCAGAACGTTGCACAGTGTTTTGAATCGTCCTGTTGGAAAATAATCCAAGAGACAGTTTCGTAGAACTAGCAAGGACATTTTGTTTCCAAATGTATAGGTACACCTGTCAAAAAAAAAAAAAAAAACGACTCACCCGATCGCAATTGCACAATTTACATCACAAAACAAAACGGAAGGTAGCAATCGATAGGGTAAATGTTTTTTACAAATACCAACATTAAAAATTTGTCTAATACTACGTTCACACATGAAAAGTTAAACTAGTTTAAGTGATAATCTAGCTTAAGTCGAGCATGTGTGAACGAACTGTCTTAGATTTAAACTAGCTTAGCGAAAAGAAACTCTCTTAACTTTAAACCAGTTTCCCAAACTCACTTAAGTGAGTTCTACAGTGACGCCACCTAGAGGTGTCACACGAACTTCATTCCGCTCGCTTTTGTTGACGATCTTTCATTCTGTTCGCCGTGTAATCGTTTGTGATGGAGCTTAGCCCTACCCCTAGTTTAGAACTTCCAAAAAAAAAAAAAAGAGTTAAAGAAGGAATAGAAACTGGTCCACTCAAGAAGTAAAATGTTTCTTATCCATTTGGGCGGACAAGTATGCGGATCTGACAAGAATCAAAAGAAACAAAGAGATTTACGAAAATATGGTGCAACAATTAAAGGAAATGGGATTTTCCAGAACCCATGCCGAAGTTCAGACGAAAATTAAAAATTTGACTTCAGAATACAGGTAATTTTATTCTTATTGGAAATTTGTTAAGGATAAAAGAATTCTTTCTCCACATTATGTTCTATCCATTTAGAATGAGAAAATTTAAATGTCACCAACGGCATAACTTTGTTTAGTTATAACTCCTTTATTTAACCATTTATTATAATAAATTTACAAAGTAGGTTACTTTTATCATACCAGAACATAGAAATAAATGGATTTTAGTAGAGGATATTAATATAATATATCATTCAATTATCAAATAATTCATGAGCAATTGATACTGCAGCATGTCTGAAATTTTGTATGAATTCTTTATATCAGATGTATAAAAATATTCCCAATTTTTCTTGCACAAATTAAAACTTTATCATTTGTTGATAAATGTTATTCTAATCTATCTATTAGGTCTGAGAAAACATTACATGGATGCACAGCAACTGGCACTAGTCCTTCGGAGTGGCTTCATTTCAGGGAAGTGCATAAAATCATTGGGAACTCCCACCACCATTCAGTCGATGTCATCATCGATAAAATAACATCGATAAACAGATTTAAGCTAGTTTAAAAGCTGCCGTAGTGTGAACGCACAAAAATAAGATAGCTTAAGTTAAGATAGCTTAAGTTCTCTCTTAAGTTAAACTAGTTTAACTTTTCATGTGTTAACGTAGTATAAGGGGTCGTCTTCGTATTAAATTGCGTGATTGCTCCGATATTTTCAATACGAACCCCCATCTTTTATCACACATTTGAATTCTACACACAATTTCATGCGGATTTGATGAAAAAATAATGAAAAACGGGGTAAAATTGACAGAGAAAATCCATAAAAACCATTGAGGGCGAGTGTAAATGTTGGGAGTTCAATCACATTATAAATATTAATAAAGACGTGTAGTGGCCGTTCGCAGTCAATGACATGTTGCAGGTGCCTTGGTATGGAATCCATTCTGATCGAATCCCAGGATCTGTAGGCAGACATTTCTGTTTTCACTTTGTGAACAATCCCCAATAACGATAATAATCATCAAATTTTGTAAACAGTCTCACTGCGCTACTAATTATGCAATTTGATGAGCTGAAATTTGGAATTCCGATGTTTCAGTAACAGTTGAATCGCATGGAGTCAAAATTTGGCCAGTTTTCTATTCATAATTTTTCTGAATATTAATTTCATAATTAATAAAAAATAGTAAAATTTAGTTTGATGATTAAAATGTTTATAGATTGTGTTTGGGTTTTTGGGTAGCAAAGGATGGAAAAACAATTTCCAAGGAAAATTAATGTTTTTAAAAAATATAACAAAAAAAATGAAACACCAATTTAACATAAGGAGATATAATTTTCAAACTCTTACAAATCGGTGGAAAATCCATTAAAATTGGTGAACTTTTTTTTACCGCCTGAAATTGTGTGTAGAATCCAAATTTGTGATACAAGATGGGGGTTAATATTGAAATTTTCGGAGCAAGCACATAATTTAATATGAAGACGGCCCCTTAGACAAATTTTAAATGTTGATTATTTGTAGAAACATACATCCCTATCGATTGCTACCTTCCGTTTGGTTCTGCGATGTAAATTGTGCAATCGCGATCGGGCGAGTCGGTTTTTCTATTTAAGTGTGTACAACATGTTACCTTCAACAAAACATAAATTATACACACCAGAACTCATGCAAACTCATACCTTTGCATTTCCCCGCAGTGTTTTAGTACTACATCAGTTTTTTGTTTGCATTTTACGTCTTGGTTTTCACTATGCATAGCTCGTCCATCTGAACCAGAGACGGAATTTTGATTCATCCCTGAAAAGTACAGAATCACAGAAATTTAACGGCTTACTTTACATGCAGTTTTGCAAATTCAAGACGCTTTCTTATGTTAAGTTCGCTAATGAATATCTTTTTACGTGCGACAAATACCCATTTTAGCCATCACTGGATTATTTTTCCAAATCTGAAGTTATATTTCAAGATTGCAATCAGTTTTCAATAAGGACGCAAGTTATGGTTCCTATTTTCCAGTTTCTGCCTCATCACATCTTTCAATGATTTTTACTGTAGATTTATATTTGTTTGCGATTTCGCCAATATTTACCTCATTGATAAACCGGTATTTCTCAACTTTATCAACAAAACACGCGAATAGCTTTCGGAATCTCCATTTTAGACGAACCACTGGTACCAAAATCGTTTGAAATAATTACTTTTTTTTTTCATTCGATAGATATAGTAATAATTGAAAGCGGGACAGCTAAACTACGTTCTTATCCATTTGCATAGTGCGTACGGAAACTATTTTGCTCTCTCTTTTTAATTTTTGTATGTTTTTCTCAGGTTTTTATTACTTTTTATTTGTGAAACTAAGGGGAATTTCTGTTGCGCACATTCTCTGTTATGAAATAAGTTTATTGTGCAGCTTCTGAAACTTTTTGGGGAGATTTCTTTAGACATTATATTAATTCATACGCCGTTTTCGTTTCCGACGGAAATTATTTTTTATCCACTGGCGGAAAATAAAATCCAACACCAAGAAGAAATTAGAGAAATGAAAGTAAGTCAAAGCATTTGTCTAGGTAACATATTTATTTGATTAAAGTTTCAAGGTTAGAATATGCGCGAGAAGAGCCATTTCAAATGTGAAATGGTGATACATTAATAACCGCTCTAGTCGCTACGATTTTGAATGCAATAATGCAAACGTGTATGCATTGTGTCGTACAGGTGCCGTATGTCATTTTGTGGGATCGAGTTCCATGCCTGTTGCACTTGGTCAGTCAAATCCTCAACGGTCAGTGCTAGTTGTGGACGAAGCTGGATTTGTCGTCCAATTATGTCACATACATGATCGATGGGAGAAAAATCTGGTGATCTCGCAGACCAAGGCAATATGTCTACACTCGGAAGAAAACGTTGGGTGACAGCAGCGTTATCCTGTTGGAAAACACCCCCTTGAATACTGCTCATGAATGGCAGCCCAACCGATTCAATCACCAACATGACATACAAATTTGCTGTCAAGATGCTTGGGACTACGACGAGAGTGCTCCCGCTGTCATAGGAAATTGCTCTCCAGACCATAACTCCTGGTGTAGGTTCAGTGTATATGCTGTCTGTACGCTGCCGGTGTCCAAGCTGTCTGTACGCCGCAGACAGCTAGGTTCCAAGCACTCACCTAACTTCCTTCTAACCAACATACGGCCATCACTGGCACCAAGACAGAAATGATTCTTCATCTGAGAACACAAAATATCTCCAGTGATCTTTAGCTTGACACCACTGAAGTCGCAGATGGCAGTGATTTAGAGTTAGTGGCATGGACTATACATGGCGTCTGGATCGGAGCTGTCCCTCAAGTAATCAATTTGTTGCAGTTCGCTGTATTACTCTGGGGTCAACAGAAACTCGAATTTCTGCTGCAGTTACAGTACGACGCGGCACAGCGGTCTTCCATCTCAGTAGTGGCCCGTTTGCGGAACAGGGCGCAATTTCACGTTCTCCTATTGGTCAATTGACGATCTTGTGACCGCACAACCGTTTCAGTAATCATTTTGCTTCTGTGGTAGCCCTAACAGCCTCGATCGTGTTTAAACGGGGAAATGACTTCCAAAATAAGACTCGCTCGTTTCGCTTTCAGTCGATCGAGGATAGATCACGTTTCAGTTGAATCTGATCGTAAGGTGTATGTGTACACTAGAAAATTTCTTTTCTATTTTTAACTTTAAAAACATCCAGTTCTTTTCACAATGGGTCACTTTCTAATTTAGTTTCTTATTAGGATGTTTTTGAACAGTGATATCTCAAATTCTAATTTGTTCAGAGAAGCCAATTCCTTTTGGGGAAATTATTCCTATATACTATTCTCCATGTGGGTCCCTCAATCAAGTTGCTAGAGGGAATAGGTATTTTTACAATTTTTTCTCAAAAAAGCATAAAAAAATCAATTTTTCACGAATTTTAATATTTAAAAATTCATTTCTTAATTAATAACTCTGATTGGGGTCAAAGCATCCGCTGTGCTGCAAATAATAATGATACAATAATTATAATAGATCAATTCATTGATGTGAACAGAGCACCCTAATGCAAAAACAGTTCTTCAGAAGTTGAGTTTAAATATTTGGAAACATGTTTGTACATGTTGACAGTACCTAACGAAAAACCCATGTAAGTAGAAAAATATTCAGAATATTTTCAAGATCTTGGTATCTTTTGAAAGCTAATGAATTGGAAGGTATTTTGAAGTAATAAAAAGAATCGATTTTCGTGACTTCTAGTGCATACATACTGTAACGTAGTGGGCCGAGTGGTGTGCCTTTCTACAAAATGAAACAGCCTAGTTTAAAAATAACTTGCATTTATTTTGAAAATAATTATATTTACACTTTGTACAGTAAAGATTTGCATCCCTATGACATGGGTGTTGCGAAACAAGCAAAAACTCAACAACCGCGGCCTCATCAACGAGCATCGCAAAACAAAAACCTCCGCTTCCCTCGAGCTATGCAACCGATCTTCTCTGTCGGTAGACACCCCCCCCCCCAGTCACAAATCACTGGCACCCCAGAACAAACGGGACAGCTGTTGCGACATTCATCAGCAGGGCTTGGGCATATATTTCAGGTAGAGTGCCTATATAATAAGAGTGGCGACATACGGGAAACACTTTCTGATGGGCTTAGAGACCTTTTCTACCGCCCGAGGCGGTCTTTTCCTAGCTCCCGTAGACTTAACATGGGAACTTTTTGTGTGTTCTAGAAAAACGTGTGTACATTAAATTAAAAAGAAAATATAGCTTATTCATGTTCCATTTCGTGTTCTAGAATGTTTATTTATTATTAGTTTAGTGTTTTGTCAGTATAAATTTGAAGACTTTTTAAATAAATAGCTTTTTTTTAACAACACGGTGTTTCTCACAATCTAAGTTAGCGCGTTGTGCAATCCATCTCATCCATTACACATGTAATTGAGCGTTTATATGATTCATTTATACCGAATGTATCCATATTATAACAATCATATGCTTTTTGTTCTTCCTGAAATGATATATTAATTCGACCAGCATCCTTCTTTGAGACGATTCTGGTAGAAAAATGGCTGCCGCGCATGCGCATTGGGCCAAATTTGGTCCCTTGTCGCCACTCTTATTATATAGGCACTCTAGTTTCAGGAATTTGGAATCAAATGTCAGTGGCGGTGTTTGCGACGTCACAATACACCTTAAGTGACGTAAGCTGACAAAGCAAAGGCGATCACAAAAGACCATGCATTGTTGCAGAGTGGATGCAAGTACCTCCAGGATAATTTTAAGTGTGCACCTTCCCTTCTTTCACCATTCTAACTTCTATGCGCACAAATCCGTGGGAGGTGGTTCTAATAAAGTTGAAAACATGACGCGAGAATAGTTATCAGCAGTTTGACAATTTTTTGAAGGAACGGAAAAAGTATGCACTACGCCACCTTATGTCCCGACCACTAAATCTCTAGACATCGGCTGTCAATCAAGAGCCGATCGGTGTCTCTGACGTCAGATACACACAGCTCCCATTTTAATTCCTTGATTTTTGAGGAGTTGGTCGCTGCAATCTGCATTTTGACTTTTCACAAAAAAAAAAGGACATTGTGGGTTTACCTAATTTGTGCTAAAACATTAGAGTGGGGCATCATTTTACACCTTGTTCAAGGAACTTATTGTGGATGATAAAAAATTCTTCAACCATTTCTGGATGTCAAGTTCCACTCAAGATACTATCTTTTCTTTTAAAAGATATAAATAGTCCTTTTTGAGTTCGTATTGAATATATTGGTCTAGTGCGGCCAAATTCGTATTGCGAAAACATAAGTTACAGTTGAAAATTATTTGTTTAAAGAAAATCGCATTTAAGAAACCGACTTCGGATAAAATTGTCCGCAGATTTCAAATCCATAGAAATTTTTACTGTATCTGGAACAATCTCGATGATAGAAACTTGGACTATGGAATAAAAAAGGAGAATTCTACGGGGCGACTGGAGAGGACTGTCACCGATCAGCCACTGGCTGTGTGTAAGCTCTCATTTAGTTCTATGTTCTTCCAGTGTCTAGAAATTCAGTGACCGTACACCGAGTGTCCCATGTAAAAGCAACGTAAGAGTTAAAATAAATTTCGTGATTATGCAGAAAAACAAGTTGAAATGTACTGTTAAAATAGTTTTCACATGACCAAAACTCATATTCATTAATGTGGGTGAAAATAAATGACAGACTCTACCTTTAACAGTATCTGTACTATGAGAAACATCCACTGCAACTATCAAGACAAGACATTTTATTGTTTACAATGTCACATTTAAAATGTCCGTTACAACAGGACTGAAACATCGAATAAATGTTTGATCTATACATTTCACTACTTCAACATATTCTCTCTTTCTCTGCTAACTACAATCAATAAATGAGGGTAAAAGATTCACTTAATTTAAATATAAGACAAATATAACAGGGAGTTCAAGCTCATTTTTTTTTCACTTGGAACCAACATCTGGAAAAAAAATATTGGGATTCTTTCAAATACATATATAGAAGAAAAAAATGGATGGATACATCCGGCAACCAAAGTCAGTAGAGCTACGATTTCAATTAAAAATGAGTTCTTGGAAACTCCTGTCTATGCAACAAGAAAATACTTCATCACATCGAGATAACATATTTATATATGTACTTATATAATATACATGGACAATATCACATATTCATAAATGACCTAACAAGAACAGCTAAACAGTGCAGACTAGAAAATCAATTAACAAACCCAATTGTAATCTCATAATACTAAAAACTCCAATACATATAAGGTATTTTCTCAGTTAAATAAAATATCGATGTACAAGTGTTCATTAAAATAAATGATTTTACAAAAAAATATCCTTGTTGTACTAAGAGTTGTTAAAACCTCTAAAATAGTGATTTCACTGCCTGACTATATATACTGGATATCCCTATGAATGAATTTTATGTTCCCTTACTAGCAAGAAATTTCTTATCCAAATTTTAAACAGTATTTATGTTAGAATTCAAATAAAACAAATAATAAATAATTTGACAAATTAGTTAATCTTCAAACAATTTATGACTAAGTTGCAATTAATTCTATAATATGGTTACATTTTTAAGTACAAATAAATCATTAAGAGTGCTGTTAGGAATTTTGAAAACAAATATCAGTAATAGTAGACTTGCTATTTGATTCAAAGTGAAAAAGGAAGTAACATTAACAATATTGAAAAATATTTTACAGTATTTTTCCTATTCCTGATTTGATTTAGCAGAAAACATTCGTCGTAAAACTGATTTAAGTCTCCTTTGCAATTTTTTGTAAATTTAAATATTTATTGTTAGGAATTGGGTAGTAAAAAAAAAAGTTACTACTCAGATGAATTGTATACCAGCACTTGATCTGAATAAATTAAGGATATTCATTAACATAAAACTGCAATTGGAAATAGATATTTTCCTTTATAAGATTATTTCCTACTAGTTTTGGGAAACAAGAAATTAAAAAAAAAATTATACAATATATTTAAAAACCTTTTTTTCACCTTTAAAAGCTGTTTTACACTATTCTTGCACTAAAAGATTTTAATTAATGGATATGATGCATTTTTCTGATTGCTTCTTTTACTTTCATCCAATTCTTCGGCCGAGAATAGGTAATCTTTAATACTGATATGCGAAAGCAGAAATTAAAACTACGTCTTTTATATAAAATAATAACGATTTCATCCAAACAAATCCAAAACCATTTCAAACAAAAATCTTGTAATTAGCAGATGCAACACTTTTTGATGACAAAGTTTTTTAAAAGCACCATAGGCAAAAGCAATTTTGATTAATGCAAAAAAAGTTACAAAAATATAGAAAACTTGTTTAACTTAGAAAAGCAGGATTTAACCGAAATCTTGATTTCAACATAAAAAAAGGACTAGATGAGGTATGAAGGAGATTTGGCCAAATTAAAGACTAACATTGATGTGCATTGTATTCTTAGCACAAAATGGAATACTATAGTGCAAATAATTGCCTAATAAGACATTCTAACCGACATAAAAATCTTCATTAAATTATTTTACCACAGGATGGATAAATAAAACTGATTCGGACCATCTACCTGATAGCATATTTATAACATAAGATTTTGTACTAAATCTTCATGAGAAAATATCTAGACCAGATTTAAATAAGCATGAAGCCTTTTAATATACTATAACACATAATTTCAAAGTGGATGAAACACTTCAGTATCTTATTTTTTTTTAAACTTAGAATACTTGAGTAAACAATTCCTGGATTTATGAAAACAATTTTAAATCAAAGTTGAAAGAATTGGGTTTCACAGAAGTTATAAATAAATAAAACTACTTTTCTTTGATTTTCTCACAAGTTATGTGCTTCTTAAAATTTTAATAAACTTATTTTTAATTAGGTTTGATTAAGAGATATAATACACATAAATATACATTGACAAAATTAAATATATTCCATCATTAGCAAAATTAAAATATATAGATATAACCTTAATTTAAAAAGTGAAATTGCAAACATAATAGCTTATGTTTTTAAAATTTTAAAACTACTTTAAATAAACTCTTAAAATTTATTTATACATTTTGCATCTAAAAACAATCCAGTAATTTCATGTTTTCTTAACTTAAAAATTGAATATTCAACCTGATTGTCAAACAGGTTAAGACAAAGCAATTTCAATGTAATCCATAATGCATTTTCAAAAACACATTCTTGCAACAAAAAATATATAGATCATAATTTTAACTATTGAGGATTCATTTTAGAAAAATAGAATTGTGTTAACATAAATTAAATATTTCAAATGCAACAGTTCAAAATATATCATATATATATGCAATAATCTCAATAAGTTTAATAACATGTAATATACAAAGATATATGTAAATATTAGTATATTCTTTCAATGGACAGCGGTAATAAAATGTGTGTTTCATTGAAAACGTTAAACACCTAGAATAAAAGTTAATATCAATCAACAGACATCAGAACTTCCTCTACATCTATTAGATCACAAAACCCTCTAGACTGCTATGTACCTTTACAAATGTACTATATTGTTTATAGCACACATGCAGTTATTTTAACACTCAAAGTTAAAATATATATCATAATATATTTAGCCTCTAAATTCTACAAAAAGTAATTATTTATTCACACTTACGGGCAGGAAGATGACATTACAGAAAGAAGAAAAAAAAAAAAAAAGCATACAACAACATAGTAACCCCTTGATATATATGGCACCTCTTAGGGAACAAGAAAACTTGATAAATTGAATGAAGTGATATATACCTATGTCAAGGTAGGTAGCTAATTAACATTGCACTGGAGCAACACAAAGGGCTATTGGTGATGGTTATGGATCCATCCCAAAGATCAGAGGACAACACCTTGTCATTTTGCACCATGGTCAGATGACGAGGCAACATCTGAGCAGGTACCCACTGTCCAAACTTCCACACCAAGCCAAGGTGATGACACACCAGATTTAATGAGCCCCACCCATACGGCAGTCTTTCGTTCAACCAAGATTCGAAATTTCAACCCTACGGTGGCTAATGAGTTATTTTCCAACTGGGTTACACAGAGATGCCAATCTACGATGGAAGTTTTCAGTAACACCAAAGGAAAAAATCCATAGTTTTAAGAATTTTTCAGTAGTCAAGTAAAATTTTAAGAAACCGGCTTTGATAACATGCGCATGTCATTAATTAAAATATTTAATTACAAATTTGAAACATATATGCAACACATTATATTATTTATAATTAGTAAGGTATATCATACCTGAAAACATGTATATAGAACCAAAAATTGTGTATGAAAGAATTGTATATAAAAAAAAAAATTAATAATCAAATTTAAGCACTGTCTCTCATTTACCAAAAAAATATTATAATAATGAAAAAATACATAAATAAGTAACCTGATTGATGTGTAAAAAATAATTGTAATTGAATTTTTCTGTAGAAAAAAAAACATTGATTCCGTAAACAGTATAGTACCCGATTCACTTCAGTAGAAACTACGGAGAATCCGTAGAAGTTGGCACCTCTGGTCCCACTGCCCCAGCTAGAGTTAAGAAAAGTTTGCTTATTTTAGAAATAAAGGCACAAATTATACATTACACTACACCATACCAGCCAACCTCCAAGGAATAAAATTTTGAAGATTTTGAATGACATAAAAGCTGATGTGCAACTGTCAGAAATAAAAATTGCCCAAAATAATATATGAAATAAAAATTAATTGAAAACACCCAATTAGTGACAATAATGCCGAATTGAGCATTAAGAAAACTATTAAAAAAAGAAAATGCAATAGCTTTGTTGTAATTTGTTAGGCAGCACTGGAAACGGATTGGGTGATATTTCACAATGTGCCACTAAATATATATGTAAAAATTAGCAAACTTTTTCTTAAGTGTTTTACAGGTTTATTTGCAAGTTTTTCGTGAAAATTTGTGTCAAGGTTTTTACAATCTAGCTGCTATTGATTCCTGTTTTTCTTTGATGGTTGCCATGGCTCAGAGTCAAAACTTGAAACTCCTCCCAAAGAAAAATTCTCCTTCAGAAATTCTGTGAAACCAAGTATTTTTCCACCAAAAGATGTCAGGTATGAAATATTAAATTCTTCATGAATGGTACCAAATGTCGATTTGGTGTCTAATTGAAAATTTCTCACACTGAAAAAATATGTAAGATATCCATCATATGATGCATAGGAAGATATGCCCTGAATTCGGGGGAATGCATTTTACTTTTCAATTAAAATTATGTAAAACTACAAGTTTTGTCCAACATTGATGCTGAAATTTGTTTAGCAGAATAGCAACAGAAACGGCAGAATATTTTTTCGAATCAGTAAATCCTTCTCCCCTTAATCTATACCTTTGAGATAATAAAACTTTTTTTTATGAAATCAGTTATAGAAAATTGCTGAAAAAAAGGACTTTGAACTCCTAATTCTACAGGAAGAGATGTAGATTTCATTTGTTGCTTGAATATCGATACAAAAATACGCAATATTATCAAGGTGCAATATAACAGGGATTACTATATAATGTACACATACACTACTAATTAAAACTTTTTAAATAAAGTTTTGAATTTTCAGAAGGTTGTATACTATTTTACTAGTTAACAATGCTTCATATACATTAAAATGTCATGTGTCTATTTTCATTAAATATCTGTATAAACTCTAAATATCAGTATTTTAACAATATGTATAAACTTCATAATTTACAACCTGAAAAAATTAAAACTGTGCCTTGTAGCTTTTATCAATTTAAACTCATGCCATGAAAGCTTCAGCACAAGTGTTCAATTTTTTCCAGAGATACAGGAAAAGTTTCATCACTTGCTTGTCATCATTGGGAATAAAACAAGAATTTAATTTATAATCAGCAACAATTCCCTTTAAAGTTATTTTACATCAACTAACAATTTGGTCTTGGCACAAGCTGTTAGAACAAATTTAAATGTAAGTGTAAAGTCATTTCAGTTTTCTCATCGAATTACTTTTTTAGAAAACTTTTTTTTTAAAGAGCAAAATCAAATACAATTAGTTTAATGAACTGGTTATAATATTATATTGTGGTATGTATAATTATATAATTTTTGCACCATAGTGGTTATAATTTTATAGTTCGGGAGTGCATATTTAACAATTGCCGAAATCACAGCTTAAATTACTGGGGCCGAATTCCATAAGAATTACGAGAATCCATCATAATATGGAAAATAACTTGAAATGTGGATTTTTAAAATGTTGAGTTACTTAATAAGTTTTCTTTGTTGGTAGTAAAATATTGCATTAAAATAAGTCTTATAATTAAGTGGTGGTTTGTTTTTGTACTATATCAGATATTCAGAAAATTTATCAAAGCAGACAACACTATTGATTTTTTGTTTTTGCTTTGCAATAAAGTATGCTTGGGAAATTCTATTCATGATCTTTCCTGTTGAATACTGATGACGCACTGTAAGGAAACAACTTTAACATACATTTTACTTTTAAATGAAAAATAATTATACATGCTCATTTCTTCATTGTATTAACTGAAACCAGAAAAATAGAGCTTATCAGTTGTAAACACTTTTAAGGCTGAATTTTGAATATCAAACTAACAACTACGAAATAAAGTATGACCCTTTGTCTTCACACTAATAAATATTTTTGTTTGTACAAACACAAAAAAAACTTAATAGAATTCATAGCATTAGAACACTGGCAATCAATACATCACGTCCTTATCAGAAATAGTATCTAAAAATTAACATTTATTTGACATTATGTACTTCAGACAATTTTTAAGGCAACAGAAGTTTCCAATTCCTTTCGATAATGAAATGAGACCAGATTTTGAGAAACTTTCCAATGATCAAATAAATTTTAAAGGCAAATGAATGTGCATGAAAATTTTAGATTGAAATAATATCTTTGCTTGCATGACACAGAAATGTGTAATGTAAATACAAAGCATACTTTAAGTGGGTGGCCATGATAGGATATTTAAAAACTTAATAATGTAAATGTAACCAATACAAAATTAAAAAATTCAGAAAATAAGATTCAAATTTAAAAAATGAACTGCAAAAATATTTCTTGTGTGGACATTTGCCTAAAGACAGATTAAAAATATTGTTTCAAGTTTCTTTTATGTAATACAATAACAATATTGTGTAATAAAAGCTAAAGATTAAGTGAGTTTAATATTTTTGTTTTAAAAACATGTTATTGAATAAAATAATGGGTTGAATGAGAGATTTACAGACAGAAAGTACAAATTATTAAAAAATTAAGTCAAGCTGTAACACAAATTTCATACTAGATTAAGAATTGTCTGAAGCATAGAAATTAAATAAACAATTAAATAGCACAAATATTTTTTAAATTTCAAACATATGCAATGACAAAGAATTGAATTAAATTTTATTTTCAGTTCTGAACAGGAAAGCTAATTGGATAAACAATCAAATGCATACCTTACACAATTTGTTTCTAAAATTTTGCTAAATTGTATAAATAAATAGCTTCTATGTTTTTGCTTAAATCCCTTTCATTTATATTTCTGAACCTAATTTGAAACTTTCAAAATTAAACATAAAAAGCAAAGAATAATTTTTAAAAAAATATGTTATCTTATGTATAAAATAATACTCGAATTGGTGTAACAAATGAGCAGACACAATAAAATAAGGTGAGAAGATTTTGCTATTCATAATATTTTTCAAAACACTACATTTTCGGCAAATGTTTCCATAGTCAAACAACATATTTTGTACATATTACATATATTTCAAGAGTTGGTAGATATACATTGCAACTTTATCCATAAAATTGTATTGGTACTTATGCATTTCATCGTCACATTTGCCTTAACAAGAAAATGTAAATATTGGTTTCTGTCAGATGAAAAAATGTAGATTTACAAGAACTATCACACAATAAATCATTAATAAATTTTTATCACCATCAAAGCACAAAAATGAAAATATTGAATTCTAAAAAAAATATTGAATTCTAATAAAAACAACAGTAAACTATCTCAATAAAATAACCAAGTTTTTAATATCTTTTTGGGTTTGCTTTTCTGTAACTTCAAAACCAAATTTTGCAAATTGTAAAACAACAAATATCTACAATAAAACTTATTATATGCAAAACCAAATAAAACTTTAAAATTTTATCCATTTAAATGCAATTGACACTAAATTGTATTCTAAAGAAACTTAACAGAAATAAATTTTTAAACAATTTATATTTGCTTATTATCAAAATAAATTGCTTCAATATGCATCAAATTTCAACATTCAATAAAATTTTGTTAAGTTCAATGCTCAAACTGGTAAATTTTTCATTAAACATTTTTCACAATTATACGCACTACTCACAACACCTATAAACTTGATCAGAAATATTAGTCCCTATGCAGGTAAAAACAGACTAAGACTTCAAAAAGAAGTATTCAATAACAACAAATAGATTTGTACCTTCTTAATATTTATCTAAGCAAACTGTAAGAAACAAAAGTATTGCAGAATTCCATAAAAGAATTGAAAACAGAACAGAGAAAATTACTTTCAAATTAATACTCATCACACATACGTGTGGAAGGTAAACCCAAACAAGATATAAAATATAAAAGAGAAACTGAGTCTCACAACCAAGATATAAAAAAATCACATTCAGTACTACTCTGTTATCTCTGATCACATTTTGTTGGGGACTTTTTTGTCAAAAAAAGACATCCTCAGTGCCATTTGCTGCATTTACTTGTGCCATCATCAATTGATGCTTTAAAAGATTTATTTAAAGATGTGGCAGATGCATACCACAAAACTAATTACAATTTCACAACTATTGTTAAGTTTATATGTGTCATTGACATTACAAGGATTGGCTTATATTTCATGAGCAATGAAGATAATCATAAAATTTATTTTAGATGTTTGTCTGACAATTTTTGGTCAATAATCAGATATGAAATTCTTTTATGTATTATTATCTGTATGATTTAGATTGGAATTAGACTAAAATAGAAAGTAAGCAAACAATTAATATCTTTTTAAAACATACTTCTTTTGTGTTTTGCAAATTGTACATAAGTACATGCACATAATTATAATTTTGGAAATCAATGCAAACAATGATGATACACGCTATCATGTTAATATTGCAAAAGCTAAAAATTGTAAATCATAAAAAAAGCCTTTTTTCTTTAACATAGTTAAATAATAATCATAATTAGTCACTGTGAAATAATAAAAGCATTGATACATGGTAGCACAAGTAAATGCAAATGACACTGAGAATGTCTCTTTAGTCGCCAAAAAAATCGCAAAGAAAATGTGACCGAAGATAACTGAGAAGTAACTCACACTCTTATGCATTACGTACAAATGCACTTGCAACTTCAAATAGAATCTAAAAAGTCAACGAGTAACCCGCGACTACAAAATACGTTTCTCACTCGAAACATGAGACTTCATTCAACAATAAAGAAAGCAATGACAATATAAGTATGAAGATTGACACAACTCACCTGCATCAAACACACTCATCAAGCACTTTATATGCAGCACAATGGCACTCCACTCACCAGCATGAAGGAAATGATGCTGCTGAAGCAGCACTCTCCACAGACAAGACTATTGCAAAACATTTCCAAGAGATTCGACACACGTCTCCCGATTAGGCCTTGGACTCGCATTCACGGGCTATGTGTCCGATTTCACCGCAAGAGTAGCACTTGTTGTTCCCACGGTTCGAATTGCAGTTTCTAGCGATGTGGCCTTTCTCACTGCACCTGCAATGAATTTTGAAAATGCTGCAAGTTTTACTAAAATTCACTAACAATGAACTATTTAGTCAGAACAAATTCATTAAAGAGCAAGGCTAAATTGGTACATTTATTGCACTCGGCACAGGAAACTCGGTACTTTTCGGTTATCTACAGTCAGATTTTCTTGCTGACAAAAGGCATCCTCTCTGCCAATTGTATTTACTTAATAAGTAAATGCAATTGGCGGAATCGGAAAGCATGATATGCTTTCCGCTGAGATTGTGTTTTCACTAGCAATAAGTGTTTTATGAAATTGTTTTATTTTCTCTTTTATTTTTATCTACAACTTGCAATTTCTTTGAAGTTTTTGCGGCAAAATGTAAGTTTTCTCTGCTTGTTTTTCGTCATCAAGAAAATATAATCGGAGACCACCAATAAGTATATACAGCATTAGTGCATGCAAATGGGTCTAAGGATTTCTTAAAAACAATTTGTGCAATTTCAAACATTGTAAATTAGCACAAATATTTAACAGGGTTCCCACTCTTTTTTTTTTCTAACTAAAAATAAAGACTTTCTAAGCACTTTGTAGTAATAAAATAAGGACTTAAATTAAACCATATTATACACGACTTTCGACCAAACGGGATGCTCTTACAAATTACTTAATCTTATAAGAATAGTAGTATGTAAAAAATTTAATATGCCAATATGATCTTTACAAATGTCAGCAGTTAATATATAGCAGTTAATATACCAATTTAACTTCTCCATCGCTTCTACAATTTACTTCGGACGCAAATATGCATATATGTTGTACCCAACAATATAATCAATTTCATATTCGTCACACTTCTGCAGAAGTTGATTTTAAGTTTTCGAGTGACTACAAATATTCCCATGAATACAATTTCAGTAAAAATGGCGAATTTTTGGTGGATAGTCTTGGACATAATTTTCCTATGAATATGTTTTATTGTGCTATTCTTTCACCTAGTATACGATATTTTCGAATTTCATCATCAATATGAGAAGATGGTAAATTAAATTGTTACAGCATTTGCTACTAATTTAGTTTGAAGCAAAAGCAATTTTTCTTGAAAATTCCATTCAGCAGCAGGTGGAATAACGAAACTTCTGTAAGATATATAAAGCAGAGTTGACGTTTGTCTGTACTCTACACTAATCCACCTTTTGACCAATCCACACATTTGGTACACTTATATTTTAGAGCCCTGTGGATATGATAGGCTACGTATTAACATCTGTTCTATTTGTCTAAGGGGGCTAAACATTTACGGCATTAGTGACTAATTTATTTTGAAGCAAACAGCACTTTTTCCAGAAAATTCCATTCAGTGGCATGTGGAATAACAGAGCTTTTGTTAGAAATACATGTCATCAGAGTAGACAAATTAAACCCAATCGCTAACAATTTCTTAATAAACAGAAGGTTGATTTTACAGCGCTTTTACAAAAAGAAAATCACTTTCAACAAACGATTCACATGCATATGCATCTAAGTTGCATAAGAACAGCTTCAATAAATAGAGTAAGCAATCTTGACTTTCTTTCTCTTAAGACATTAAATTTGAATTTTTCAAACTTACTTTGTGTGATATTATTCCAAGATCAACAAAGTCTTGTTAAAAATTCCCTTTTCTCCAACACACACACAGTTTTAAATTGAACGCTTATGGTACTTTTTAAGATCAGAAATTTGGTTTCTAAATGGAAAGCACGTATCTATTTAGAATGATAGATGTAGTTACTTGACTATGGCGTAAGCTTTCAATAACACCCATGAAACACGAAAAACAAATGAAATTTAGTTTATTTTAATCGTCTTTCAATGAAAAGCTATATCAAAATTTTGAAATATATTTTGAACTACAAAGTATGACTACCAGTTTTAATTTAACATAACCCATCTTATTTAAAGTTATTTTTGAAATTTTTCATGTCATTTTAAATTAATAAATTACACACTTAAAAAATATCTTGATTTGTAAATTTTATTTATTTTTTTCTATCTACACACTATTACGTATTCAACCAAAGATTTAAAGAAAGTTGGTGGAAATATACATATACCACCACGAGTCATATTTTGCAGAAAATAAATAAATAAAATTCAACTCCTAAATAATATTTCTGGAATAGGTAATATACCGGAACACATAAGCAAACAGAAACAAAATTCCAATGCTTAAAAAAGGCAGAATTTGAAAAAAAAAAAAACTGTTCAAGCGTGTTGAATTTTGACTTCCTGAATATATTCTAAAGTAAAACAATTCGACAAAAACTTGAACAACATTGATAAAGACATAGATTTATAAGCAAAAGGAACACATATTTATAATTCTTGGAAATTCCCAAATTAGACCGAAACTATCTTGTTTACAACTCAAGTACCCCAAAAAGAACTATAAATCTAATTAAAAAATTAAACATTAATTCTAAGGTTGCCGGATACCGAGTAGCAAAATTACACTTTTAAGATTAATGTGTTTATCGCTTGGGCTTTTCGTGCTCCATTATAAAATTTAAGTAAATATAAAATTAAATGTTCGAAATATTTTTTCTTCATAAATCAAATATTTATAAATATTATTTTCATCATGGGAAAAAGCTAAAAAGAGGTCAGATATATCTCTATATATTAAAAAGAAGTTACTGCCGCAGCTGCAGGATTGAAAACTCGCTTTTTTCGCTCAATTCTCAGACGGTTTCTAAAGAAAGAATGGATCAGAAAATTGCGAAATTAACATGGTTTGTTCAAAATTGTACAGGGAACAAGACGGAGAAGATTTTTTCTGATGTGGCTATTAATTTAGGGTGCGTTAAGTGTCAAAGTCAACAAAAGCGAAATTTCTAACGCAAGTGAGCAAAACACATACAAATTTAGCTTTCTTTTCCTTTAGAGTACCTCTAAATGTAAACTTTTACACCTCGCCGAGTTTTTTTTAAGAAATTTCAATTTGGTTCCTGGTAATATTTTTTTTTAATTCGGGGGAAAAAATCAAGAAATTTTTGTTTTTTTATTGTTAAAACTGTCATATCTATAGCTTCTTACTAATAGTTTTCGAATTTGAAAGCTTCTCTGGAAAAATGACAGGAGCTATGGAGTCAGCTCCACGAAAAGAAAGAACTGAGGGGGAAAACTAATAAATTAATTTTAAAATGTTCTAGATTAAATTTTCAAATTTGGGCTGGATAAAAATTAGTAAAAACTTAGGACCACCAGCTTGCAAAATTTCATTATTGTAAGTGCCATAGATTCGTCAGGATACTGCACACAGGGATACAGTCACATACACAAACACTTTCTTTTATACTAGTAGATATAATAGAAATAAAACTTAAATCTTTTAAAACTTGTATAAATAGAAATCAGACTTCAAAATGTGGAAATATTGCAAAAAATTTCAAAACGTCTAAACATATGCATAATAAACAAGAAAAATTATAGACACGTCAACAGGAAGAAAGATCAAGGGATGGAGAATCCAAGAAGATCCAGATATCTGATTCTCATTAAACCATATGGCCTCACTGACATATTCTACACCTCAAACATAGCGGCAGTGTCCCGACACAGCCCTGCCGGTTTGTGTTTTGAGAAGTCCCTAGTTGCCAACATTTAAAAAATAGCAGTAAAAACTTGCCTTTGGCAACCCTGTATATGTTCTTTAGTCATAACCACCATCATGTGTGAAAAGCTGAGACGAGCTGCCTATTGTAATGGAGTGGACCCATTATTGTAATGTTAAACAGACAACTGCAAAACTAATTTTGCTAATGAAATGCTACATTTACGAAGTATTCATGTCTGCATGATGGTTATGTTAAATATTAATATTTTCCCCAAGACAGATAATTCATGATTAAATAAACAAGCATTACTTGTAACATATAGTCTCCTCAGCTTCAGTATAGCTCCCAGATTCTGGACACTCTTTGCTAATGTGGCCTCCTGCTCCACAATTATAGCATTTCCTTTCATCTTTATCAGCTTCTGGACAGTCACGAGATATGTGACCGATTTTTCCACAACCGTAACACTGAAAGAGATTAGCCTTACACAAATAATTTAAATTACAGAGGAATAATTCAAAAGGATGAAAACTAAATATAATTTGACTGTATGGTGAAGTCATTTTGAGCATATCACTAACATCATAAGTTGTTAACATTATCCATAATGCTAAAACAATTTTTAATTTTAGTAACTATTTTAATGTAAACTATTGTTTCAAAAATATATTTTACTAACTCCAGTTGTGTCAAGACCAGGGGCACAATGCTAACTGGCATGAAAACAATACACCTCTATCTTTAACCAATAAAAAACAGCATGCTTTATAAAAATAACCATTCTAGTTGTTCCTTAAATCAATTTGTTTAAATTTCTAGTTTAAAAATTAATATCTAACTATGTAGATAGCAAAATAATTTTTCAACTGTAATTTTTAATAGAAGTACATTGACAATGGCATGAAATATGGTAGATAAGTATCATAGGTCTAATACAAAGATATGTTTTTCTCCAGTTGAGATTGTTATTCTTTGGATTGAACTGTTCATTGTGCATTAATTTTTTCTTGGTAACCTTTCAAGAGATTTTGGTAGTCTGTGGTATACAGGGTGTTTTGAAACTCATGGGCAAAAATTTAAGAGGTGATTGAAAACATCTAAACAAGCAATTTTCACCATACAATGCATGGGTGGAGAGCAAGCGGTGAACAGTTAGACGGCGCTGTAATGGAAAGCACAAAGCATGAGTATTCTTACACATCGATCATTTCTACCGTGGGTTTCAAGTCATTGCGACGTACGGTAATCAGGAAAAGGGGGACATGAATTTTATGTATGGTCTTGCAAATGAGAATGCTCTGGAAGCCGAAAGACTTTACAGGCAGCATTTCCCGAGAAGACACGTGCCAGACCGAAAAATATTTGAGCGATTGCATGGGTGCCTGTGCGAAATGGGATCCTTTGGCACCGACATGCATGATACAGGGCACGGCAAGAGTATGCGGATGCCATAAGTTGTAGAGGACATTCTGCAAAGAGTGGAAGATCGTCTGGATATTAGCACGCGAAAGGTTTCTCGAGTCGTAAATGTGCCCCACTCGATTGTTTGGCGAGTGCTACAGGACAAAGGATTACACCCCTACTATGCACTGAAAGTGCAAGCCTTGATACCTGCAGATTATGCGCCATGTGTCGAGTTTGCATGTTGGATTTTGCAACAGCTACCAGTGCAGCCTGATTTTAGTGCACATGTGTTATTCACGGATGAATGCACCTTTACTCGTGAAGGCATTTCTAATACGCACAACTTTCAAGTGTGGGCATCAAACAATCCATACGACACACGTCCTCATGGGTATTGGAAGTGTTTCAGAATAAATGTTTGGGCTGGAATTGTGGGTGACCATTTGACCGGCCCATACCTTCTGCCATTCCGACTGGACGGCAGAACATACCTCACATTTTTACAACAGGTATTGCCACTTACTTCAACTTGTTGCAGCCAACATACAAGCACGTATGTGGTTCCAGCATGATGGAGCCCCATCCCATTTCAGCTTGGATGTGAGGAGCGCTTTAAATGCTAAATTCCCAAGGCAATGGATTGGTTGGGGTGGCTCACACCTTGACCAGCACGCTCAACCGATCTCTCCTGTCAGGACTTTTTCCTGTGGGGCCATTTAAAAAGTCTTGTCTATAAAAGCCCCATCGACGAGGACCTAGTTGCCAGGATTTCTGTTGCTTCCGGTGCCATCCGAGACATTACATGTGTTTGAAAAAGTGCGCCACTCGCTATGTAGCAGGTGTAACGCCTGCATTACAACAGGTGGTTGCTCTTTGGAGCAGTTTCTGTAATTTCCCCACATGCTGTCAATAAAATTTAGTACCTCCTCTATCCGTTTGGTGTTTCGTTCTTTCATGTGATAGTAACGGCGGATACCTCATAGCGGTTCACCGCTTGCTCTTTGCCCACACATTGTATGGTGAAAATTGCAAGTTTAAATGTTTTCTATATATATCCTTATATTTTTGCCCATGAGTTTTGAAACACCCTGTGTATGTAAGTACAAAGGAACTATACAAATCAGTGAAAATGAAACTAACCTTGCGATCATCTTGTTCACAATCTCTGGAAATATGACCTCGTTTTCCACAAATGTAGCATGTTTTTTCGTGCTCTTTACAATCTCGTGCTATATGACCAGTTCGACCACAATTGTAACACGACACTATGAATATAACAAGCCACATATACTTCATTTTATTCACTGAATTGATGATATAAATTCAAGCGATTTTAATTCACATTTAAAAAAGAACAGTTAATAAAATTGCTTATGGATTATGTGTCATTAACAACAATATTAATTCCATAAAATACAATTTTCATAAAAAGAAAAACTGTCCAATATATTTCTTTTAAATCCTTCTCTTTCTATTCATATATATTTCCTTTCTCTTTGATCAAATAAATGATGGTTGAAATTTCTTACATATTACACACACAATTTCTGACATAACATGAATAATGACTGAAAAAATTGTAGTTTACATTTATTGAATGACAATACATAATATGTAGAAGATTTAACACAAACACAGCTAAAATCATCCATAGACTTTTCTGATAAATCAATGTAACATTGGAACTTTTTTTCCCAATGCAATAGGCTGAGGGGGACATTATCCTAATGCCTTTGGTCACAGCTGCATAAGCGTTGGTCACTTGTGAAGGAGCACCCAATGGGTGGCCATCATTACCCCTAACAGAGGACAGCACAATTACATCCATGCCCTGACCCCGGATTCGAACCAGGAACCTTCCGATCCAGAGGCCAACATCTTAACCACTAGACAAGTTGGTCGGCATAACATTGGTACTAATTTAGTTTAGTGGGTTTTTAAGTTTTAATAAATTTTATTTTTATTTGAAGTACACGAAGAGCATGTAACAAAGTTACAAAGCAAATTTGAACCATCATATTAAAAAAAAAAAAGATAGCAAATTTAATATTTTTTACATTTTTATCATTGATTTTATTCTACTTTGATAAAAAAAAAGTCAAGCTGATAAATAAATAGTAATTTATAAGATGAGGGCATTGTTCAGCCATTTCTTTCAGGAGACATGTGTTACTGACTACTTCATCACCCAAGCCTTAAAATATTCACATTCATTAGTGCACAGATCTTGTTAAAAGATCTGTGCATTAATGAACACATATTTTCTAATGAATATAACACCAGGGCTCGAAATAAGATTTTGAAGCTGGCAGCAAATATTGCTGTGAACTTTTATAAGCTGACAGCAAAAACTAAATTTTCCATAATAATGGTAAATTGCAGTCTCAAATTTTTCGCTAAATTTTAAAACAATTGAATAAATAATGCAATGAGAAGAAAAAAGTACTTCACTTTTCATGAAAGCGTTCTGCAATTTTATATGGAACACTAAAATACATCTGAGATAAAAAAAAAGCACTCAAATAATATATTGTAGACATGTTTATTTCCTTATTATCATGTTTACGAAGGCATCAGTCAATAAAAAGGCTAGAAAAAATTGCAGTTGTTTCAGAACTTCATAGCTAAAAGAAAGGTCTGCGATCACATGCACAAAACCATTTCTGAACTGCTCGATCAGCTTTAAAATGTGAAAGCAATGGACCATCCACACTTATCTTCATTAAGACACATAGTTTTTTCAAAAACATTTTTTTTTTGTGGTATTTGAAAGAGAAATAATGAAACATTTGGTTTCAAATACTCGCAGCAAAACTTGCCGTAAGAACAGTTGATCATTACGGTAATTTAAGCTAAGCTCACAGCATTTGCCGCTACTTATTTCAAGCCCTGTATAACACACTACTGAATCTTTACACATTTTCTAAAAACAAAACACATACTTTCATCAGGTGCATTGTCGCAATCCTTAGCAATGTGTCCAGCACCATTACATCTGTAACATCGATCTTCAGTTTCCTTGCAATCTCTAGCAAAATGACCAATTCTATTACATTTAAAACATTTCTCTGAGGAAGAAAAATTAACCAATGTAAGAAGTAGCATTATTAACAAAGAAAAGTATAATTAAACCAAATAAGTGTAACAAGTGACAGTAAAAACACAGCAAAATTTCCTTGTGACACACAAGGTGCAAACAGAAAAAAATGGCCAAACATTGGAAGATAAATATGCTACAAAAAGTAAATTTATGTGTAGCAGAGCAGAGACAGCGCAACTTCAATCCAACAAAAGTATTTTATAGTTGGGATTTAGTACACCCGACTTTATAATTTATAAAATTTGAATTTAATTATTGCAGTGGTAAGAAGTACAGTAGAACTCCAATTACCCAAACTCCGACTATCCAAATCGCTAATTATCCTAATCGTTTTCGGAATTTCAGAAAATATTCGCAAAATAATGATTTTGTGTTTCAAATTCTAAATGATGATGAACTTATTGAAAGTGTGAGAGAAGAAAGTGTCTAGGAAGAAGATGACCTTATTGTCGAAGTTGAAGCAGACACGGAACCATCTGCTAGTGAAGCATTTGCCGGCCTTGAAACTGTGTTGAAGTGGATGGAGCGTCAGCCCGAGTGTGACCACATGCAACTTCTCACTGTCAAGTGGATGCACGACTTGGCTGCCCGAAAACGGATGAAGACAGTCAAACAGCTTACTTTGACCGAGATGTTCAGCAAGCAATGACTTTCATTTACAGTACGGTACACATATACTGTACTAATGTACAGCACTTACGCTTAACATGCAAAAGTGTTGCCTTTTCATTTAATTAATTAAAAGCTCTTTTTCTTTATAAATAGTTTTTTCTCCCATTTTCAACATACATACATACAGTAATTAATTAAAATACATACAAGACCCTTTTTTCGATAAAAATCCAATTATCCAAATTTTTGATTATCCGAATGGGGTCCGGTCCCAATTGATTTGGATAATTGGAGTTCTACTGTACACCACAATACTCTCATCAAAAACTTAACAGTGTCTGAATTTGATAGTTGCAATCACTAGTTGACTGATTTCCAATAGCAAGAAAAACTATGACAGCTAACATTAAGATCACTCAATGATGTTCTTGTAAATACAAGTTCATGCATTGATTGGATGACTGCAACTGTTTGTTGCAAAGCAACTTTTGTTGCTTTTTGCAGGTGAGTAGGTATTTAATTAACGTCGCACTGGAGCAACACAACAGGCTATTGGTGACGGTCTGGGATCAGACCCCGAAAAGAGTATGTTTTGGTGAAGTGTGAAATAAAGGCCTAATTGCATAGAAGAGCAGTGATGGTAATAAAAGCAGCATATGTCACCACAGGGCTTCAAAGAGTTGTTATGAGAACATTGCATTGGCAATTCAGTTCTTCAATGTTAACCATATATTTCAAAAAATCTGAATGGGACAAATTGGTCAGAAGTACAAATCACCAATATGGCATTAATTATGAAAGTATGCTTCAGTCATTTGTGGTGAATAAGTTCACCACAAATGACTAAGCAATATTTTTATAGTTAATGTAACAAGTTGCTCAATTATAATTTAGTAGACATGCAAGAAATAATTCTTAGCTTCTAGACTAAACAAAATTAAACTAAAATTACTAAATTGCATTGTATCACAACATATAGCTTATCAAAAACAAAATTTATTTCACCAAAAGAAATCATTGTACTTCAACAAGGAAATCTGATTGATTGACAAAAATAGCCTCCCTTTCAAATGCTAAATTCTTTTAATCCTTACATTTCAATATAATAGCAATATTTTCAATTTGTCATAAAAAATTGCACTTAAAATATAGCCCAATTTTTAAAGGTAATGCATGCATTTTAATCAACACACAAAAAAGTTAAAATATTTATCCAAAGAGGAGTCATGTTCAGACATAAAGGTCAGTACAAAATACCTCTGGGTATGGAGCGCATATCAACTCTTCCACCTCTGCCTCCACCCCTGTTTCTAGATCCAATATAACGGATTCCACCATTTTGGGTGCATTCACGAGCAAAGTGGCCAATTTTGTGGCATTTGTAGCATTCATTGGAGCTCATGTCAACTGCTAAAACAAAAGTGATTTAGATCAAAAAAGAAACCTGGAATTTTTATAATTTATTTCCCAGTCAAATAGTTTGCTCAGCACAGAATTGCCTTATTCCTTAAAAAATACTTCTTTTAACATAACCGATTACAAGATGTGATGGAAAACCTAGTCTGCTCACTTTGTATACATTTTTCCAAAGTTAATACAGAAAAGAATTAATATCTAAGGAAATGAAATATTTGTTCACTTCCTGGGAATGAAACCCATGTTGAGTTTCTTTGCAAAATGTCGTATTTGGAAGATATAGGTATCAGCTAAAATTTCACTTAGTTTATTAACCATCTCTCAGTTCAAACCTTTTGTAAAGTGGCGTTACAAGTAAATTTTCCTTAGTAGAATGTATGGAGAATGAAAGTATTTACAAATTGCATTTTTATCAAATGTCATCTTTGAAGTCATGCTGCTAAAAAAATTAGTGAAAGCTCATTTTCCATTTGTTTATGTTACAAGTATTTTGATTAAATTTAACAAGTTAGAGTATATAATTACATGATTTTCATGGTGCATATTTGATTAGATGTAGTTTGGTTTGTTACATGGTTGCTATATTTTGCTACATGAGGATTAATTAGACTAATAAATATATGAAAATAGCCTTAAAATCTTCAATTGTTGCCACAAGGAGGCTTACATAAAAAGTCCTTATTCCAATATACTTAGCTCATTAACAACCAACCAATAAAACAATTATCATGCAAATATTTCTAAATCTATAGCACTGTAAAACAAACTCGTCTAGTGTATTTTCATAGTTTGATTACATTGATGCATATTTCATAATTCCTTAGTTCAAAAATGTATAAATAATGCCAAGTCAACTTAAAAACACAATTATTTTTTTAAAAATCTGTGATCTTTTATACTGTTGCTATTCTAAGAAACACAATAATTTTTAAATATGTCATTAAATTCATTTAAAATGTTCTAGATTGAATTTTAAAATTTGGGCTTCATACAAAAGTTACAAAAAATTCAGACTACCAGTGCATAGCTGCCAACTGGATAAGGTAAAAAAAACAGAAGATTTTGGTTAAAAAAAACAGAAGCTTTTATTATTCGTACTTGGCATCGACATTTTATTAAAAATAAAAACCAAAGGGCAGAAATTTATGATTTAAATTAAAAATTTTAGTAATATCAGTAATACAATCCTTTAGAAAACTTAAACTAACTTCAATTTGAACTAATTTTAGAAAATAACTATAAACCTTAAGTTGTAGGTATGCATAACAGTTTAACATACATCAGGTTTCTTTTTGTACCTTAATAATAGCATAATTTAAATGCACAATTCTTGATTTTAATATTTCTATTCTTGGCTATAATATTTATTTACACATTACTTGGATAACACGTAAGTTGGAAATGCTCGATAATCTATAATCTAGCAATAATCTTTTAAAAAATGCAAAAAGCGGAAAAAAATTGTTTACGGCCGGAAAACCTGAAAAATTATGAAAAATCGGAAAGTTTCCGGGTAATCTAGAAGGATTGGCAGTTATGCCAGAGTGCCAAATCCTATTACTGCAAGTGCCATAGATTCGTCAGGAACGTGCACATAACAAACAAATCCTTTTATAATAGTAGATAGAGTTGTCATATACTGGGTAAATCACTGTTCTGAACCTTGATACAAAAATTCCAAAATCTGTCAAACATTAAAAATTGTACTAGGCAGCTCATTTTAATCACCAACTCAGCAATACTAAGTACAAAAAATTCTTGAGTGAAAAATGAGTACTAATTGTTCAATTACTGACTAGTTCACCCTATAGCAATAATATTATTAGATTAATAAAGATTTGGCATATAGCTAGGGTTGCCAGGAGATGCATATCAGGAAAGAGAACATTTGGTAGAATTATTTTTAAAGAAAGAGGACACGAAAATTGCGCATTATTAGTGTATAATTGTTAGTAATCTAATAATAAGAATCATCTTTGACGAATCTTAAATATATGAACCACTAACTGAAAGAAAATCTGCTGAACATATTACTTATGTATTTTCAAAAAATTATTAAATGTGTGAATGAATTTATAAATGAAAACACTGAACACATTTAATTAAGCCCAACTATACATACATAACTGTTAAGTGACTCAAGTACTCATTTCGCGCCATTTGCTATGGATATCTATCAAAGAAAAGGTTTATTTCACTTAATTGGTGTACAAAACAAATATTTTAAAACAAAAATAAACGTTACTGGATACATCCATTTACTGATTTCAGAGTCAGACTTACGAGAGATAGATTTTATTCAGGTTTTGCGGATTTATGTGAAAATCCAGAGAAGTTTTTTAATAACTTCCGAAGGAGTGTTCAATCATTTGACAAGCTTGCGGGGAAAATTACTGACAAGATTATGTCTCCAAATACATGGATGAGACTATCTCCTATACAATTCCATAACCAAATGTACCACCTGTTGAGAATTTTGAAAAATAAATGAATTGTAACCAATATATATTCTTTTAACTTTATCACATAAACAAAGAAAAATGATAATTTAACAATGAGAAGAACCAATACAAATACTGACAAACAACACAAGTAAATAATACACCAACACATAATTATAACTCACTGAATTCTGTGCAGCAATTATATTTAAGTTATCGACTTCGATTTAATTCCAACAAAAAAGGTGGCTTGGTTAGCAATCCTTCTGATCTAAAAAGGGCTGCAAATCACTATTACCACTTACTATTCGTTTTGATATATAATAAGAACATTATTTCTTATTATCCTAATAGGAATCCAAATTCTTATTGGTTTCCTATTTTTTCTGCTAATGAGACTTATTAACATGGAGCTTGATATGCACTAGAGTTTGAATTTCCTATTATACATTGATGCATTTTAATAATACGTATGATTTTCGTACAATGTACTGGATCTAGCATGTATTTGAATAGTTGCGGTTCGCATAATGATATAGTAGGCAATGTGAATAGATTAGAGCATAAATTTTGAAACATGAAATATTTTTTTTAACGAATCCCGAAATGATGAACAAAGAGTGCTAAAAGTGAACTGAAAAAAAAAATATTACAAAAAATATCTGAATTAAAAAAATGGACACTTCTTTTAAAGATATGTTCTGGCAACCTTACCTGTAGCACACAACATAAACAAGGGTACAGCTACACTCTATGTTTATGAGTGGTGGCAACGGCCTAGGCGATTTTTTTTTTGGCACACTTCTAGTAACAAGTTATGGTAGATTAAGGCAACCCATTTGTCTTTACGGTTATTGAGGTTTTCATGGCAACCTCGGCAAACGCTAACTTTCAATTTTTATTTTGAATATTCTAGAAAGTTTTTCCAAAATCCGTTAAAGCGGTTGATTTCATTGGTTCGTTTGAAATTTTTTCTTTGCTTCCTTTGGTTATTTTTAATTTAAAATATCCTTTGATTGCATTGGTCCTTTATTTTTTTATTCTGTGATACCATTGGTTCATTTATTTGTATTTCTCAGTTGGGGAATTTTTATTTTATTATATCTTTCATGAAATGTTTAAAAGTTTTGTTTTTTTGCCATTTGTGGAATTTTTGTTTTTTATTTTCCCCGGAACATTTCTGACATATCATAGGGATTTTAAAATGGGTCACCAATGTTCAGCTGCGGGTAAAAAGGCTAATAGGTTATTGGGGTATATTAAAAAGACTGTAACTTCAAGGGATAAGAATATAATCTTGCCATTATATAAGGGTTTAGTAAGACCACATCTAGAATATGCTGTACAATTCTGGGCTCCATATATGAGAAAGGACATAGAATCAATTGAAAGGGTTCAGCACAGAGCTACAAGAATAATAAAGGGCATAGCAAATCTAGACTATAATGAGCGTTTAAGTAAGTTACACATGTATACACTGGAAAGAAGGAGGGGGGATTTGATTCAGCTTTTCAAGTTTGTAAAACAAGGGGACACAGAGGGCTTCAATTTCAATAGGGATAACAGAACAAGGGGTCATGGGTATAAATTGAATAAGGCACATTTTAATCGGGATTTAAGGAAAAACTACTATTTTAATAGGGTAATAGACAGTTGGAACGCGTTGGCAGAAAATATAGTTAATTCAAAGGGAGTGTACGAATTTAAGATACAATTGGATAGACAGTGGGAATTGGGGAATTCATAAACAAAGGACCAGCCTTGTTGTCTCGAGCCTGTAGCTGGTCGTCAATATTTGTATTTGTATTATTTCTTGCTGTTTTTCTTTTCAAAAAGCCTACTGTTAGTGTAATTTGTAAGTTTCAGGGTATTCTTACACAACATTTTGGCTTAGTTTTTCTGTTGGTTCACAAATGTGTTTAAGCTTACTACTTTTTGCGAAAGTTTTTTTCTGTTTTTCAAAACGTTTTTAAATGTGTTTTCAAGTTTTCATTTTCCGTTGTAAAAAGAAAAATATTTTTCAAAGAAAAAGAGTTTTGAAAAAAAATTTTCCTTGGCAACTTGAGAAGTTCACAAAAAAAATCGCAATGGCCGTTGCCACCACTCATAAAGATAGACTGTAGCTGTACATAAATAAGCTTCTTGAAAATTTAGTCATACCACAGGAGACATTAATCATCACTTTTAAGGTAACTATCTGCATTAGAAATATAAAGCCATAAAGTACAAAATTACAAGTGGGTTATAAATGCATCTTTATCGTAACAATAAAATACTAGAATAGAACGGCCACTGGTAGAGTGGTAGTAAACGGTACAGTAGTGCCAAGGCGGGGTTTTTTTTGTCGCCAAACCAAGATGATGGCGTCAATAGTCTTCAGTTCTAAACTTCTAAATAGGGTTGCCTTAACAACAGTATAAATTGAAGGTTGCCACTTTGGCAAGAAATCGTCCTCTGTCAAGTTTGCTACCTCTCCACCTAGCCCCTTTGCACTTCTTATGGACCTGATATGAACCAACGAGTCTTCTCTCCACATAAAAAATTGAACCCTCAGCAACCTCACATAAGTTATTGATGGTTACGTTAGAACTAAGAAAATCAAGCAGAACAGCATCCCATCTTAAAAAGAATTTGTGCTTTGTTTCAAAAAGCTTATCTTTTTGTGTGGAGGAAGAATACTTTTGGAACCATACTAATAAAAAAATGGAAATCTATCGGATCAAAATGCAAACTTTGTGGTTGTACCTAGTATAATAGCAAGGTAGATAGAATATTCACATTGGATGATTTCAAACAATTGCAAAACATATTAGCACACAGAAAACCACTTATTTTCAAATCAAGAGCGTGATTAATTTCATCTGGTATAAGGAAGTATTTCAAAAACAGAACGTGATAACTTTCTTGGAAGTATAATGCATGAAAATAAAGCGAACTAATTCTCTGCATCAAAAGAAGTTGAGAGCACAAAGGAGTTATACAACAAAATTTGAAAACATTCACATCGAACATTCCGGTTTGATAATAAATAGATTTAACTAAAATCAGATTTTGAACTTCTTGTTCAAAACGAATGAAAGGGATTTAATGCAATAGAATTTTCAAAGAAAAATACGTACAGATTGAACAATTTTTTCAACCTTATACGAGAAAATATATCTCTTCGTTTTGGTTCCAAATTCACAATATGGTGTTGAATGTTGACAAATATCATTCGCGGGTTGAAATTGTTGCCATATACCATAGTTCAGAAGAAATTTCGACACAAAAACTTGAGGCAAATTACTAAAACTGAAAATAATATAATTTGGTTTCACGAAATACGATTAGTTTAACTTAATAACGTTTTGTAGTCCCGAAATGCAAAATTTTTAATACAATTTCTGTAAAACGAAGCATAAAATGCTTTAAAGGTTTTGTACCTTATGTAACTTGTAGCGTAACTTGGCCTGTTACTTGAATGCCGTTTTCGCATGTCGCTAATATTGTAGTGGTCGACACTCTAGTATAACTGTATTACAAAATTGCCCGTTGTGTTTGTTGTTTCAGTGCGACGTTAAACACCAACACTTACCTAATATTAAAAATTGATGCCAAACAACATCAAAATGGTGAAAAATTAGGGTAGGTAGATAGGTAAGTATTTCAAATAAGTCGTACTGGAATAACACAGATAGGAATTTTCAAAGAATTAAATTAGTTCTAAATTGTAAGTGTTTTATTTCTTCTGCCATAGTTAGATTGTTGCAAGTTCGAATCAAATCAAAGACCGTCGTGTACAAAGCTGAATGATACAAGTTATATCTGTTGTAGTCGCAAATGTCCTCCCGTTGGCATGGAGTGCCATCTCAGGTGTGACCGCGGTTCAAAATTGTGCTGTACTCGGATCTTTCCCTTCGGGTTCGATCAACACATCCTATAAATGTTGAATCCCGGCCGCCGTCAATAGCTCGTTGTGTTGTTCCAGTGTAACGTTAATTAAAACCTACCTGCCAAGTGACTTTGCAGAACAAGAATGTTTTCTGTCAGATGGGGGTGGGGGTCATAAATACACCTGTAGAGGAGTTCGATCTGCAGGGCCTTATGAAAAAAATAAAACCACCTTCAAACACGAATTTGCTTACTTTACTTTAATGCCAGACACTTTTATTCTTATCCATTACTGATAAAGTCAAAATAATCTATTCAAATCACAACCTCGCTCTTTTGTCATTCTGTTACCTTGATTCAGAAAAACAGACGATGCAAAAACTAACATGAATATTACAGTTCAAGCTCTGTTGGAACTTTTAGATATTAATGGTACTGATAATTAGATCATAGGATGGGGGAAAAAATCGGAACATTGTAATAGTTATCACCCATATGGCCTTTTTCCTTTCTTGCCCAATTTCTGGAAGACTGGTAAAATAGAATGATAGTTTTCAGGTATATTCCATTGCTCCTGTCCACATTGGTACTAGGGTGTTTCCTGAACCATCCTCAGTGATCTTTATTAAAATATGTATGTTAAATAAAAATTGTCTATTTTTCATCCGTGTTAAATATTTTTTACAAAACATACAAATGGAAATAAAATGCTCATATAGAGGCAAGTGAAGGCATCAGAAAGACACAAATGAGGCTAGAAAGTAGACGACAAAATGTTGACTCTTTATTGAACCATAACTTTTTTTTAAAGTAAAGTATTACTCCCTTGAAATAAGAAACATCATTTTTCAGTATAAAAAGAAAAATAAATTTCTTTGAAATCGTCCACAAAAGCAAAACATCACAGAGTATCATAGCATGTTTCTAACTGCACCTAAAATTTAGCTAGTCACTTTGCAATGCTATTTAATACACCAACTATAATCAGCACAAAAGAAGTATTGTAGATTCCCTGCATAATTCACAAATATCAATACAAACACACATTTGATAACATGTCACAGGAAATATTTACATATACTAACTGTTATCAACTGCACCTTGAGTGAAATAAACACATCATTTAATAATGAACAGAATAGTCAATTTTATCTATACCAAGACACAGCAAATGTTTTTCAAAAGTAGTTATAAGTTTAATATACTCAACTAAATGAACATACAAAATATGCAAACACAATTGCAATAAAACATGGATTACATAAAGCAAACCTGCGTACCCAATGTAAGATTGTTATGACAGATAAAATAATATACACGATTAAATTAAAACAAAGCACTAATTGAAAATCTCCATTAGATACACCATTAATGAACCAAAATAGATTAGAATCGAGAAAAATGTTACAAAAATATAATGTCAGGTGAGTTAGAAATACATCACAATGTACAAGCAACGTCTCATATAAGGGAAAGGGAAAATGCATTACTAGCACCATAAGAACAGACTATCTATTAAATACCACTACATGGTTCCCCTAGACAAAAAAACACAATTTCATACCCTGTATAACAATTAGAGATAGTTACATCATATGCTATTTCTGACAAAATGGTTCTTCAGAATAGCTACCCAATAAGGGAAGAAGGAAAGCTCATTATAGGAATAAAAGTCTAACCATCTAAGTAACTACTATTACAATAAAGATCTGTTCCAAAAGCTCAGTTTTAGATGCTGGCAAGTTCACAAGTAATGTACATATAAAAATTCTTGAAGTTCAGGATATGCAGAGCATGTAGTGAGTATAGCAATCAAATACATTTGAAAACCACATCTAAGCTCTCGACTTGAAACAAACCTATCACAACAGAAAACTATTCTAATACATATTAGCAGAACAAACTACTTTACGAGAACGAGACAACAGCTAAGGGAATAGTTGATAATAACAGCAATAAACACAAGCAGACACATAGTAATTATGTTAAAATTCACCATTGAAGATATCCTCTTTTAGTTAATAAAAACGAATTTTAAAATATGCTATTGTTCATAAAATCAGTTTTGGCTCAAGATTATTATACAACTAGGAAAATGTATTAAAAACATATGTATATAGTATGCACCTTGATGGAATTGTTAGAAATTAATTTTTATATTTCATTACTCTAGCAAATTAAGCAATGATTATATAGATAAAATAATCACGTTATCCCTGAGATATAAGGATAATTTATAATTAAAAAGTTTCATTATCTACTTGACATTTCCGACTGCAAAATGTGCCCTCATCTTAGAAAGTATGGGTAACTATAAAAGAGATCCAGTTAAGTATTTTCATAAAAAGAAATATTCATTTTACATTAAAGTAGCACAATTTCGAATTTAAATAGTTTAGGATACAAAATAGAAGTTTGTTATAAGATGAAGGTAGTATTCTAGTGGGTGTAAAGGTTGTGTTTGTTTAAATTTTAAAGCTATATATAAAAAACTTCAATACATTCATATATATCGTCACTCAAACATATGCAGAAGGATACAAATTTAAAATGCAGCTAACATAAAACTATATTAGTTGAAATTAATTACTTGGTTTAAAGAGTGATTGTAACTTCTTTAATGCAGTTCAATAAAAAACGAAGCTGTTATACACAATCATCAAATGAACATTTAATATATTCACAGTAAAATTTATTTAAGCAATATTGAAAACTTTCAATGTGATTAACCCTCTAAGCAGCATGCCCAAGTTCAATTTAGAGACCTGAAGTAGTTTGAGCCCGCCGCTAGATGTGAAAAAATTCTTCCAGGCTGTATTCAAACCAAATTTTCCAAGCCGTGTACAGGCATATTGCTTGGAGGGTCGATATTATATTTTTAAGAGAATTTCCTGTTAAATACGGCTTTAACTTACTGCAAAACTGATAAAGCAAATGCCACATTTTATAACCTAAACAAAACGTCTATTTTAATTTATTCTTTGACACTTATTTCTTAAATAATTCTCTGTAGTCCAAAATCTAGTATATATTTATTCTAATCACTTCAAGAACATTTGCTTAGACTGGCGAGTATGGCATACATTTCAAGGCTTTCTAGATATGCATATATACAAATAGAAAATACCATTCTTCATAAAAAGCACGAAAAGAAAATTGAATCGGCTGAGTACTTTTTTTACTATATTCTCGATTGTGATAGAGCATATTTAATAAAATACATTGTAATTTACTTTCAGTAATGGATATTAAACTTTTTTTTATCATTAAGAATTATTTTCTAAGCTGCATTACCCGTGTGATTTATTTATCAACTTTATGTGTTGTGCGAATTTTTAAAGGAACAGCTGCTTTCAATTCTGTACAAAACAGCACCGCAAGCAAAAATATTCAATTGCAGTATAAATAGCTCAAGAATCATTAGGCACTCCTAAGTTCAGTCTTTTCATTTCACAAATACATTGAATGTCAATGACTTGATTGTAGATCTGATAAAAGTTTGTAAACACTTTGAAGAAACAAAGAAAAGAACAGAACTAACGATTCCTTTGGTAATTTCAATTAGAGTTTGTGTAAAATATCTTAAAACAATACTTTTACAACACAAATACAAGAGAATACATAACAGTCTAAGTAAAGAAAAAAAAAATTAGAGAAAAATATATGTCCAGGTGCAAGACTCAGACAGTACAAAATATATGACTAAAATTTTTTACATCAAATTTTAAGATATTATCACAGTATGTTTCAAGTTGTGACAATGAACTCTTCTTTCAATTGGAAAACTTCAGGTGTATCACAGTTCGTCATCTGGATATGGAGGAGTCCAAAATACCTAAAGGATCAAGGTTTTTAAATATTGCTATATTCACACCCCAAAATATTATTTGAAATAGAAAATTGAAGTCATCACGTATATATATTTTAAGTTTTAATCTGTTTTTGCACTATTTCCAAGTTTTGTGTGTGTGTGTTCAATTATCTAAGCAATAATTCCAATTATCTAAGATTTTATTTTAGCTAAGTATGCATTATCATTATTATGAAATTAGCAAACAAATTTTCACTACTACAGTTATGTTTATTTTAAAAATTACAACAAAATTAGGTGCATTACAAGTTTTGAAAAACTAACAAGTGTAAATTTTTTTTCTCAAATTTTAGGCACTTTGATAAGATTTTTGGCTAATTAGGAATTTTATAGTGCAAGGGCCATATTTGACCTATGCCAAACACAAGACAATATCAATTGTGGAAGAAAAAAAAAGGATGGAGTGGAGGGAAAAGAGATCGCTTTGGTATCCTAGGATCGCGAGTCCCATGTTTACTAAACCCTGTAAACTCCATGGGAAAAGAATGAATTCCTACGGTACCCCAGGTTTATGAAATGCATACATGCCTAAAGAAATACCCCTGAGGAGAACTTTAAGAAGTCATGTAAAACTATTAGTTCTCCATTTGAGGACCTAAACTTAAAAATATATTTTGCACAGTAGCAAATGGAATTTGATTTCCAACATTGAACAAGACAAGATGAATTATTACTTAGAAATTTAAATGATTAAAAAAGTAATCTGTTTTTAGTTGATATTCAAAGTGCTTTTAAAATTTTGAGTGGCTTGAAAACCATACTGAGCATCTAAAAACAATGCCTGAAAGTCATTGCATCTGGTTCACAAAATAACATACCATATTTGTAGAAGCAGAAACCAACATCATGTACTTGGGGTTAAACTGCACACAGTGTACAGGATTAGTATAACCACCATGCAAAACCACCTCTTTCAACCCAGTTTCTGAATTCCAAACATGAATAGCACCATCAGTTGAGCCTAAAACATAACATTTAGTATCGTGTATTCATTTTGACTAGCATATTTTTCAGAACACACATTTGTACTACACAACTCTAAATTAATATTGTATTTGGGGGTGAGAAGCCAAAGAGTACAAGTGACAATTTCATCATTTTGTGAAAATTCAGCTTAAAGGAAGTAATTTTAATAAATTCCCTGAAACAAAAGTTTCAGAGAATGTATAATGCTTCATTAGCTTCCAAAGGAAAATAAGTAGTGATAAATCAGAGTACAGAATGCCAAACAAGAAGTTTACTGTACAAATTAAGTGATATTGTCCTAATTATTCAGAGTTGCTGCCCAAAATAAGGTTTCCTCCTTCTTCCAAATTTTCATGGTCATCGTCAAGTTCTTAGCCTCTGCCACTCTTCTATGTGGCTGTTGTTCTGCTTGACGAACTTGTAATGTATTGTAGAAAAGACTGCTCCATGGAGGAATAATCTAAAGCAACTCTTGCAAGTTCTTGTACTCGTTCGCCTTTATTTCTGGCGAATCAGTTTTGGGTGGGAGCTCGTCCCCAAGTGATCACGGTCTTCCTTTTACAGGCTTGGGTTTGGGCACCGCAGGTGGCCCCTTTGTACCCGCTGTGATAGCAGGTTATGAGGGGTTTTTTGTGGCCAAGCACAGAAGGCCTTTTACAGGCTTAGGCTTCATGTTGTACACAAAGACATGTCAAGATTGAATGTTGTCTTGTAGAACAGTGAGAAGGGATCTGGCTTTTTAAACCTTGGCAATTGCATTTTTCAACAATTGTCAACATGGAAAGCATAAAATTTGGTGCAAAAGAGATACAAGTGTCACTTGTGTGTTTCTATTGGCCTCCAAATAAAACATTTCATTCTAACACAGATCGCAGCACATAACAGACATTTACTTGTATCCTTTTGCCACCAACATTTCATATATATTAACTATACATAACCAGAGATGGCAGATTAGGCGAAGCCCAGAAAACCCACCCAGGATTTTGTGGGCGGGCCCACCTACAAAATCCTGCTGGATTTTTGCTAAAAGTGGGGTTTTGTATAGGATTTGTAATATTAAAAAAAATTTCTTACATTATAATAATTTATATAAATTGCAGGATTATACCACTGTTTCTAAAATGTTACATTTTTGTGTTATTGCTTATAATTTGACCTTGTAAGCACACACACATTTCTATCCATTTTAAAACTTGTTTTAGACATATTTGCAGCTAATAAATCTTACACAAAGAGGCATAACCAAAAATATGTATACAAATTAAACCATAGCTTGTAAAAAAATATATATAGTTCATGAAGTCAAAGAAATTTACAGTAAATGTATGATATACTATTATGAAAGACTGAAATTTTAGATCAATCTTTTATTCTAGCACACTATGACAGATCCATCCTTCTGTCTACAAAAATTATTGGATGAACCTGCCTGTTGTATTTATGTGCATTATGTTTAACAAGCTTTCCAGTAGTGGGGGAAGGGTCCCTAGGCAAAGAAAAAAGCAAAACCTCAAATTCTAAAGGAATACGTGATCACAATGCATTTTCAACCTCAAAATTTTTTTTTTCTGGCTAAGCTATTGTTTTTAAAAAATGTTAATGAAGGTGATTTATATTTTTATACATCAAATATAAAAAGACAAGGAATTTGTACAATATTATACAAGTACCCAGAAAACTCGGACAGGCTGGGTTTTGGTCCAAAACCCCAGCTTTTTGACAACACCATGGTTCCCACACCTTTATCCAAAAAAAATTCAAGGACTTTTCAAAGCCAAAAATATATATTTTTCAAGGACCTAAAATTTTTTATAACGACCTAAAACAAGGCATACACAAAAGTTGTCAGTTAAAAAAAAATGTGAAAATTATAAAAAAAGACATAATTTTTTAAAACTACTGATACTAAAAAAAAAAGGAAGGTTATCATCAATTTTGGTTATGATTTGGATTTTCTTTCCTCGCAGAACCAGTGATTTTTTGTTGTTGTTGCAAAGTGGGCTTCTCGTCTCAATGCTATAACTACCAGGTTACTTGCACACATATCAATTTAGGTCATGCAATAAAATATGGTAGGATAAATTCTTTGGTGGCACGAAGAAGAGTATGGGAGCTTGCACATGGTTCTATCTACACGACACAATCTCCATTTTGCTGTCGTCCACTGTCTTCAACAGACGGCTGTCATGGTTTATTTTGTTTGAGAAACAAAAGTTTTGACTGGTGTTAGGGCTTTTTTATTCTCTAGTCTAAGTTTCCATCTTTGCGATCATTAAAAATAGAGTAAAAATTTCAAAGGATATGAAATCTGCAGAAAATTTTACAACAAAAGGATATTTTAAATGTGATTTTCTTAAAAAATTTATTTTTCAATTGCAACTTTTATATTTTTGCAATGAGAATTTGGCTTCATTTCTTTGGATGAGTGCCAGGTTTCCAATGACGTCCTGACTACAAAAGTTAAGGTTTCCTAAGAAAGCGGTGCAGTTATCTAGTGGCCAAATGATGCGGCAGGCATAACAAGGCGGCCATCTTAACGGAGACCAGAGGTGTCAACTTAGACATACAGAATACTGTGGAAAATGGACGATCTAGACGTAGCATTATTAGTATATCATATAGTGCCAAAGCGCAAAACACCAGTTTCATTCAGAATGATGCACCTGCTGTGGAGGAAAACTGGTCTGGACAAGTTCTAATGCAAGACGAAACTACACAACTACCTACGTTTTTAAAAAATCAAGTACTTTCAAGAACTTTTCACTAATTTCTGCAATTTTCAAGGACATTCAAGGGCCCCTAGCAAGGGGGAAAAAATTCAAGGACTTTTCAAGGACCGTGGGAACCCTGAACACTGTCTCCATAAATACACTTAACGCTATTTTTTTAAAGTCACTTGTACCCCTTGGCTTCTTACCCCCTCATTTAAGATATTGATTTCAAATAAATGTAGTAAGAGCTACTCTTTTAGAAAGTCATCAACAAATAGCACACTTGGAGAAAGTAGCGATTTTTCTCATTTAAACAGTAAATTTCATTTATTCAATATAAATATGTGACAGCACTACATATGCAGAATGTTAAAATGTACTGCATGAATAATATTCACTGGTTCAAAGAAAACCAAATAAGAATTATAATTCATATTACCTGAGAATACAAACTGTGAGTCAGGAGAAAAGGATGCTTCTAGAGAGATGCATTTGTTGTTCACGCGACTCTGTAACACCAAATTATGAATAAGCCTCATAGTACTTCAACAATAAATAACATAGATTGCTTAAATTCAGAGAAAATCAGGATCACAAAAAGTATGCCAGTCCAACAAATCTGGATTACGAATTCTACATTCATAGGATATAAATTTTTAGTTTGATTATTCAAGCTTGAAAGTCTACTTTATTCATAAAAGCCCTTTGTCAACAAACTTTTAAATCATGTATCTCATACCTAGTCTATAATTCAGAATCAAATTTTTAATAGTTACTGAAAAATTTTATTTTAAGACTAATAGTGGAAAAAGTCGACATATCTTCATAGCTTATTTTTATGAAAGGTAATTTTTTTCAGCAATAATTTTAACCAAATATAGCTAGTTGGTAATAACTTAAATTTATGTTCACATGTGATACTACTTACTATACAGATTGTTTAAATATGAAGAATGTTGTTCAATTTAGCATCAAAACATAACATATGACTTGATATTTCTGAAGAATGATAAAACCTAGCATTTTACACATGTCTTAGCAATAAAAAATAATTTAAATGTAGAGTGATGTATGAATTATTTTTAAATAATAAAATTGATTTAATTTTGAGAATACAAAATATTCAGAAAATTGTAGTTTCCATTCATAACCTGGAATTGACTTGTACAATTGACAATTTTAATGCTGAAATATATTATTTTATAAAAATGTTCAAGGATTAATTCATACTAAAACATTCTTGAACATTGTGCAAAAGAATATAAGGTTACATTTGTTACCAAATTTAAAATCAAACCTATTTTTCTGCTTTTATTTTTGTCTAAACAGCAACTATTCTTAACCTACAAAACAAACAAAATAATCCTCACAACAGAGAAAGCTTTTGCAGATTTAGCTGTGATATTTATGTCCAAGCAGCAAGAGAATTCCAATATTTTTCTGAATTGCTTAAATTTTTAGAGCGCATATTTGTTCATGTTTATTATCAGAAGTCACCCTATTTTCTTCTAGCTAATCAGCATTTAAAATCAAATTTTTAGCAAATGTTTCTCGGGTTCTACACAAACACAAACTAAGTTCAAAATAAGATGTTTGTTTTAATGCTACGTTATTAGTAGGGCAACTTTTTTGTTGCATTAAAAACGGGAAAAGTTGCATTTATCATTCCCTAAAGTTTCATTTATGAAAATAAAGTTGTATTTACTATTTATACACTAAAATCAAAATAAATTATTTGTAAAAAATGAAAAAATTCAAAATTTATTTGTACATAATTAAATAGAAAATAACGTTGATATCGTTGAATGGCCGATCCTTGGTCAGTAATTTCTTTAAATTTGAAAAACTGGGCTCAACAGAGACTGATGTTGCCTGACATTGTTGCATTGGACTTTTTCTGCAGTTGTGAAACAAGTGTATCACTCAAGTAACTTGAAGTAATCGCGAATAAAGCACCTTGAGTGTGATTCCAGCCGTAGTCATATAATGTGCTGTATCGGATAGCAGAAGCGCAAAATCCTTTCGCTCAACATTCAGAGATTTTAAAACGTCATCTACAAGGAAACAACATATTGATGATCGAAACACGCCTCGCAAACTCTGCAGTCGATTACGCAAGTTTTCTCAGGATTATAATGAGTGCCAACCAATGTGTTAAAGTACTTCATGCTATTTATTTCAACACACGTGATTGAAGAGTTGATTCAGAGGGTAAAAAATGAAATAGTAATTTTATATTAATTAATTTTAAGCAAAATTGCAAAAAGTTGTAATTATGCAAAAAGTTGCATTTATGTAGAAAGTTGCATTTATGTTGCAGTTATAACTCACTTACAATACACCCCATAAAGGAGGAATTTTGTTTTTAGTGCTTTACATAAGGTGTAGAACGTGTGAAAAAAAGTTGGATTTGTTGCAAAAAGTTGCCCTAGTTATTAGTTATATAATTTGTGATTCCAGTGTATAACAATGGAATTCAATTATGCAGGCAATGATAAATACAAAATGAGAAGATTTTTGGTTTAAAATACTGGTAATACTTCTATGGTTGTAGTAAATTTAGTTGTAAGAAACAAAAACCTGTATCTATATGTTCAAAAGATGCTTAAGCTACAAAAAAAAAATTGTAATACCTCAATTTGAATAAATTATTCCAAAAACAAACTGCATTTAAAAAAAATGGCACTTTTAATTCCTTACAGTGCACAATAGGAGGACATTACAAATCACAATACAAACTATGTCTGTTATGAAAACTGCCTCCGACACCAAGTCTGGGTAGTGAGTTGCTATAGGAACAGAGCTCATTTCCTTTGAATAGGGGTGACTCTGGAGGTTGACTTAACTTTTCGCAAATGTTGGTAAGTAGTGGAAAGCGGTAGTTTACTGGCATTTATCTCGACAGACAAGTAAAAACCAAAAGAAATCATCTTAAATCTGTTAACAAGTACACCAATGTGACCAACTTGAATAAATTTCTTCAAATATCCCCTATGGAAAATAGAATACGGCCAGTTTCTACTGAGACAGACAGCATGCTTTGTATCAGGAGTAGGTCTCATGATTGACAGTAGAATTGTGGATTGATAGTATTATGTATAAGTAAAACAATAAGTACACACACATGAAAATAATTAATTTTCCCAAGTGTCAGCAATGTACATATCAAAGAAGTTTTAAAACATAAACCCTTACTGTGAATGTTTTCAACAGTCTCCCAGTATAAGCATCTACAAGATGAACATCAGATCCATTTGTTGAAATCAAAATCATCTTCCCATCAGGACTAATTTTGAGGCTAGTCCACTCAAAGTTTTTCTCTTTAAGAGGAGTGTATACAGTAAAGGGTCCCTGAAAAGTCAATTCACATACATACATTTTAAATCCCTCAAAAACAATAATGTTTATTCAAATCTTCATACTCAAAAGCTAAAAAAGAAACAATTTGGTTATGAATTTTTCAATTAAATAACTTCTAAAACTACATGCACTCATTTTAACTTAATTTACTATGGAAACAGTTAAATTTTCTTCCTGATTACTAAACATTATATTAAATTTGAAAAAGCTCTTCCAGAATATAGCAAATTTTCTAGCCCTGTTTGAGAATGTTTCAAGCTTTTGATTAAAAACACAATGTTATAAAAATGTTCGTAATTTTAAATTATTTTAGACATTAAAGTTTTCTGTTTTAGAGAAAGAAAGTACATACCTTGTCAAAAGTACGAATGTCATACATTTTTAGCTCATCAGAATTGGTGGCAACAACAAAGGTCAGCCCTTCATTGTCGAAGCAGACGACTGGTCTATCGCACTGAGTTATTAACCCCTATGAAGAGAAAATGAAACTTGCAAATTTATGCAAAAGTAGATAGTTGTCATAAAAAATAGTATCATGTTTTATTATACTTAAGTAATAAGAAATATCATATTAATACACAGGCTAGATGCATCGAAAGAAGTATGTCAGAGAACTAATTTAGATTACTGGATTAATTTAGTTTTGATTTTAAGCATATATTATTCCTTAAATTAATGATGCACTTTAATCCCTTAGGGCCCTTTGGCCCAGAAACAGAAGATATTGCAATGTAACCAAATTCCACTATGAAGTATTTTTTCTTTGACAAAGTTGAACTGCCTTCAGTAGGTCTTAGTAAACTGGTGGCCTAATACACAAAACCTTCTTTTCTGGAGTCAGAAGAGCCATCTGTTTTTTTTTTTTAATATGCATATTCACCTTATGTCTACCAGTGACCAATTTACAAGTGTTGTGGATTTCCTTTTAACTTACGAATTGATCTCTAGGATTCAATAATCCTTTAAATTTCATTGCGTTATGAACAAAACTCTGTGTAAAAGGTTCTTACTGACTGTAATGGTTGATGGAGCTGTGTGATGCAAGAGTGAAATTAACTATCACCAATTAAGGGAAACAGAATACAAATTTTAAGAGACCTTAAACATTTATGAAACAAAACACAAAAGAAAAAAAAAATTCTAGGTTATAACCTAATATGCCCCTTTGGTCAAAATATATTATGAAACATATTTTCAACTCATTCAATAGGTTAACCTGCTTAAATTCCTTTTTAACTAGCTCTAGCAGATTCAATATATGGATTTATCATATTAAAGGATTTTACCCGGGGACGCTTCACGGGTGAAAACGGAAAAATATAAAAATATCTAAAAAATTATGACAGGAGCAAAAAACTAAATTTAAAGAAAAGACAGAAAAAACGAAAACTATATTTGCTCATTGTTGCTTTCTGGGCGATGTACCCAGATCGGGCTCAGAGGCGTCGGAATCTAGGACCTAGGATGTGGCCTTCCCTTATTCTGCTAGCTGGTTCATTGCCATCGACATTCCAGTTCTATAGCATGGGCACACAGTAGGAGGTAGATTTGCATCCAAAAGCAATCGCATCAGACAGGATCAGCAATTTTCCCTAACATGAAGAAGGATGCTGTCAGCAATTCTTTCCAACAGTCAGTAACAGATGGTTGTCCTTTTCGATCACATCAATTAGAAATAGCAGGGACGCTGTCTGCAATTTCCCTCCAATGGTCAGCAACGAGAAGGGTCAGGGAAGATATTAATGGATGGTCGGTTTAGCATTTGTAAAATTCCCAGCATTTCTTTCCATCGACTCCGAGTCAAAAAGATGTCAGCCGGAACAGTCTCAAGAAAAAGGCAAAAAGGTCTGAACTGCAAGACTGGCATCTTCGAACAGCAATACCCACGATCAGTCAAAATGGCAAAATCAAAAAAAGAGACTGGGGTCACCGCAAAGGATGACCCCTTACACAAGGTCGCAACTCTAAAAGAACTGCAGTCAAATAGGAGACATTCGTTCTTCCAGCCTCTCTTATAGATGCCAATTTCGGAAGTTGAGTTGTTAGAGTCCTTCTCCCCTTCCTTTGCCAAAAAACTAAAACTGCCAAATTTATCAGCTCGAAAATGAGAGGTACGCTACATAACAGCCACTCCGGAGACATCTCGTCATCTCACTGGCATGCTGTGATTGGTCGGGCATTCAAATTTCCCAATACCTAGTGATTGTGCACAAATTGATAGTAGAAAAACGAGGGATTGTGCACACATTGTTAGAAGAAAACTAAGGTGGGATTTCCAGTGAAGCGTCCTGGGGTAAAAGTACACATGTCTAGTTTTACAAGAAAAAAAACTGGACAGATGGTTTTAAATATTTTGAACCCAACACAAGGACGTGTCTCAAAAGTATGTTATGGTAGAATTGGGTTGCAATGTGCTATATGTACTACATTATTGTAAATTAATTTTAGTAGTCATGGCTATGTTCATGGCATCGAAATAACCTTCAATGCATTAATATTAGAACAATCTCTGAACAATTTATAAAAAGTACTTGATAAGACTAAAATTGTAAAAACTTTTTGTCCTATTCAAGCACCAAAACATATAAACCGAATAGACATTAAAATAACAACTAACTTTAATTTACCTAGTCAGATTATTTACTCCCATATTTATAGAAAGTGAATAAAGAAATAATAACAGCGAACATTATTTATGTAGGGGTGAAACTACAAACCTCCCCCACTCGTCATCACCAACGCCCTCTACCTCCTATGGGCTGTGCGGGCAGCGAACGAGAAGAAGCAAGTCAAACATAAAAAAGGAAGGATGTTCCTCTGATGTTCGGAAAGGATTTGAATGATCAATACGAGCTCAACGTTATCTGTTTGTGGCTTAAACATGCCAGACGGGCATTGCTACTGTGTACTCGCCATATGAACACTCACTTGTAAATTATTCATCAGCTGCACCTCAATCATTAATTAAATATTAAGTTTATCGGAACTATGTGTGAACTCGATTATTACATTTATCATGCTTAAGATTTGCACTTTTAAGAGGAAACAAAAACTATTTGAAACACAAATTGATTCAGCATACTAGACATGTAGTAATCTGGTTTATACATAAAACAATTTTTATTTTCAGATTAGATATAAATTTTAAAATGGTCTTATTGTCTTTTAATTTCTTGATATAGGTAGTTTCAAGCAATCTGTTTTCTGATAATGAATAATTACAATAATAGATAGTTCAAAATAAAAAACATAGCTACATAGTTAATTCAAACATGAAACAATGTAAATGCAATTTTAATTTCCTATAAAATTCAAAAGTATTCTAAACCTCAATTTATCAAATTTACCTGACAGTTAGGGGATCTCACATCCCAAATCCTGACTGTTTTATCTAAAGAGCTAGACAGCAGTAGGTCATCTACGGCAGACATAGAAAGAGCTGTAACTCTAAGGGGAAGAAAATAATAAAATCATTATAGTCAAAAACTTTACAAGAAAGCAAAATTTTAAAAACAGTCTTCAGAAACAAATTTATGAGTAATTGTTTGAGCCAAACATCTAAGATAAATTGATATAACTAAAATTTGTATCAGTTTCAGAAAAGTTGCATAAATAACAGGGGTGAAAACAGTCAAAATGTAAAAAAGAGGAAAATATACGCAGCGTTATTTGAACTACAAAGATAGCTGAATAAGAATACATATATTTTTGTACTAATGTGTGTTCAGAACATTGGTGCAGCCAAAAAAAAATTTCTGAGGGGGGGGGAGGATGGCAAATTTTTGTCTGATAAAATACTATAAAGTCCATTAAAAAAATACAATTTGTCTTTGGAAGTAGGGAGGCTAACCCATAACCTCCCATGGCTACGCCACTAGTACAGAATATGTGTTTATGATAAGCATGTATTTTTGCCTATTATTTAGCTTAAAAGCCCTACAAAGTCCACTATAAACAATGAAATTTGTCTTTGGAAAAGAGGAAGGGGGCACATTACGCCTAAACTCAAATTTTGTAAAAGAGAAAAAATAACTTGGCATATCTGTAAACAGTATAAATAAGTTGCATTAAGTTATTTTTATGAATTGTATTTTTGAACATCTCACCAATGGTGAGATTTTTTTTTGTAAGAGTTGCAATTTTCCCAAAACCTTGATACAAAAATGAAATTAACAGGAAATAAAAATCATATGTTACAAAAGAACAAATAAATATATACTATTTTTATTAAATAGCATAAATTTTATATGAAAAAAAAAATAAGCAGACACCATAAATAAAAATGGTACAGCTTAAGTCTACATTTACAGCAGTGGCAACGGACTTGGCGCTTTTTTGGCGCACTTCTAGCAGCGAGTAATGACAGGTTAAGGTAACACATCTGCATTACGGTTATTGTGGATTTTAATAAAACCTGGGCAAGTGGAAAGTTTAAAAATTTCATTTCGAATATTCCAGAAAGTTCTTTCAAATTCCGTTAAACTGCGTTTGATTTCATTGGTTCATTTGAAATAATTATTTCCTTGGCGACTGAAGTGCGCCAAGGGCAGGCCGTTGCCACCGCTATAAACGTAGACTGAAGCTATACCCCTGTGGTAAAAAAATATATATATACAACTTAATTCAGTTTAAATTTACAACCTATTTTCGAATATAAAATAACTTTTTTTTTCAAAATCTCTAATATCACTATATTTTGCCGTAAATATTCTTATTTTCTAATTAAATCAACTTTAAATCAAATAAAACTTAAATATTAACTCGTATTATCCTCGAAACAATTCAACTTATTAAAATAATCATAAATACTGCCCAAGAAGCATCATTTTGAAAATTCTGTTGCAAAATATAGCTGCAGTCCAAGTTTAAAACGGTTGGCACCGCCTTGGCGCACTTCTAAGTCGCCAAAGAAAAGTTTTAACGGATTTTGAAAGTACTTTCTAGAGTATTCAAAATGAAAATTTAAACTTTCCGCTTGCCGGAGGTTGCCATAAAAGACAGAATAATCGAGCATCTTATTTTCTAGTTGAAAGAAAAATCACATTAAAAGATGATCAACTTAAAATATTTCGTTTATACCTTTTCCGCCGTATTATGACGTTTCACGGCTGCTAGATAACAGCTTTACCTACGAAATATACAACGTACGTACGCTAACTAGTTCAAAATCCAAGTTCTCCAGGTTTGCCATTAAACTAATAAACTTCTCACAAAGGATTCTTTTCAAAAAGGAATTTGCAAGGCTTATCAGCTTGCAAAATTTAGGAGTGCAACGTTGGCGATATGTCTCATTTGGCGCATTTTACGTTTATAAAGGACAAAAAAAAGGGTTAAAAGTCGGAATTTTTTCGTAAAAAATGATAAAAATCGGCCATTTTCTCAATAATTTACGAAATGTCGGAAATACCTACAAAAGTCGAAAGAATCTCATCCCTGAAGTAAGGACATATTCACATTTTCATTATTATTATTTTTTTTTTTTTTAACATTTATTCTTTGGTTGTAATTCTATGATATAATTTAATTCTAAAGAAAAAATTGTAGAAAAAGCAAAAAATCTCGAAAGAAAAAAAAAAAGCGGAAATCCGCGTAAAAGCGGAAGATTTTCACCCCTGTAAATAAGGAAATAAAACATTTTAATTATGTAAAATGCTTCATGAATTTATTCAAAAATTAGAGGCATATTAGGATACAGTAGACTGGAAAAAAAGCTACATAAATTAACAAATACAAAACAATAACAAATACATTAGAAATCAAGTACAGTAGAACTTCAATTATCTGGATTGCTTTGAGAAAAAGAAATTACCCCAATCCACATTTTAAGTTTCTTATTGGTGAATGATAAAAACAAATAGGACAAAATGTCAGTTGAGGACATAAGAAACATCATAGTGAAAATTCCTGGATGTTCCGAGTGCAGTGCAGAGGACGTAGACGAGTGACTGGTGTGATTCTTTAGACCCGGCATTCTCAAAATACTCAGTGACAGTGAACTTATTCAAAATGCGAGAAGAATTCATTGATGACCCAGAAGATGACAATGACATTGCTACTCAACCAGTTGTGAGACCGTTCGCTAGTAAGGCATTTGAGTGCCTTTACACAGCTCTAAAATGGACGGAGCAGCAGCCTGAGTATGACCATCTATAGCTACTCACCATCAAGCACATGCCAGACTTGGTTGCACGGAAATGAGTAGACAGTGAAACAACTGACTTTGACGGATATGTTCAAGCAATGATACATTTTAAAACAGTATGTACTTACCAAATGTAAAAAGATTATTTTCAGTCATTAAATTGCATTACATACAAAAGCAAAATTTGTTTTCTGTAGTTCTGAGTTCTACTGTAGTTTAAAGAACAGAGGAAAAGTTCTCAGTAAAATCTTGTTAATTCCTACATTTGAGAAAACAAAAAAAGTTAAACATGAAGAATTGTCATAAAATTAAAGTACCATAAAAACTTACTTCTTTGTGTGCCCAGGAAAATACCTAATGTATTTATTGTCATGAAGCGATAAATACCGGATGGTATCTGTTGGGAAAAAAAAGAAAATGTCATCTTTGATTAGTCTTAGATTTTCTACCAACATAACACCAGCAAATTGCAAAGAATATTAATACTAAATAATACTGCATGAATAAAAACTAATGCACATCCACAAACCTTGGAGAAGTTAGATGTAAAATTCTAGATAATCCAGCAGGAGAATAATCGATTTAATGAAAAATTAGGTTTTAAGTAGAAAATTCTCAAATATTCTCCAAATTTCAATCTTTGGAGAATATTATCAGCTCACATCTCCAGGAAGTATCATCAATTTTTTTTTTTGAATACAGATCAAACAAAACGTGCAGTGTTCTTGCAAAAACTAAGGCCTTTAACAAATTTTTAAGGAATTTCAGTAATTTTTTTTTCTTTAATGCACATTAAATTGGCATTACTTATAATGGCAATACAGCGGATTCGTCAACTACTTGCATTAATCTGGAGCACAACAGGGGTCTCGTTACACCTTACATACCACACATTCTAGCCACAATCAAGTTTATAGAGGCCATACATTCATTCCACATGGGCCAACATCCATGCCTTACCCTGAATTCAAAACAGCTGACCCTTTCGATCTATCTATGAACACCAGACTGATTGGACACCTTCAATAAATATTAAGGCTTTTACATATTGAAATGAAAAATTAGGCCTCTGGGAACCCCTGCTATACAAACAAAGAATTATTAAGTCCTCTTAATTTAGTAAAATTCCAACAATTTAAAATTGTTTTGTAAGTGGTCATGACACGAAATTGGAACATACCATCAATTTTCGTAGAGCTATGGACTGCAGAGTTTTCACTGTGTGTGAAGCGAACAAGGTCTGCGCCATATTTCTTACTATGGAGTGTCCTTTTATGCCTACGAGAAAAAAGGAATTAAAAAAAAAAATTTATATCTATAACTATGTAACAAAATAAATGTATACTTATTTAACTTTCTTAAACACAGCGGGGAAGAAAACCAGATAGACATATTTAGGTGCAATAAAAACAAGTTAAACAATAACACTCAATAAAAATTAACAGCAATGGTAATAAAAGAATATTACAGTACAAAATTTCCCGGACCTCTGACTTTTTTTAGTTTTTTTCGTCAAAAAAACCTTAATCTAACCTCTCCTGTCTGCAAGTTATTTATGTCCGGAACACATTTGCAATACTAAAATAGCAGAAACATAAATAAGAATAATTTTTTTTAAAGGAAAAAACCTTTTAATACAATGCGACAGGTTATACATTTACAAATTTTCTAATTTTTCTGTGTGGTATTTACTCTGAACATGTGTGTTATTTTGCATTGGTTCATCAATTTGGTCCAGGTTGAACACCAATTGTTCTTTAAAAAGAGCCAAAACGATAGAAAAAAGTGAGAGCGAAAAAAACGCTGCAAAACATCCAGATTTAGGACAATTCTGGATTTGGGACTTTGTACTGTATCTACATCCACTTGTTCTATGTCATTCATAAGTTTTGATTTTATTTTCATTTCTCACCTGTTTCCACATCACAGGTTCTTAAATTTATATACAACCAGCAGCAACTTTTCTATTTCTTTTGCCTTACATACTGAATTTCTTTATGAGAGGAAGTATAACCTTTTGAAAATAGGATGCATGGACCCTCCTGGTATAATGCAACATTCTATTCGATAGTATTACTTATTGAGGATCAGGGTTTAAGCAAGAGAAAAATTTCCTTTAGCATAAGAACTAAAATGGAGAAAAAAAACTTCCGCAAAATGCTAAAATAAAAAATTGGTTAGTAACAGCAATTTTTTTGGTTGGAAAAAATCAATTAAAACAAACTACACAAAGGACAAACCCAATACTAAATACTTTTTCAGTTGTTATATTATATTTAAACATCAAATTATACTTACAAAATATCCAATTATATTAATAAATTATCAAATTATATAACACAATTATTACATAATATAAAAATTATAATTACACAATAAATCATTATATTTGCACTAGTATATGAAATAACACTGTACACAAAATTAAATTATATTTATATAACTTTTAATCATATTTATGCAATATTTAAATTAATTCATACAATATTAAATATAAAGTTTTTTTCAAACGATTTGGGTTTTGAACTTTCCTTTCTTTTAAGTTAGCCCATTTTTGAAATGCTTGATTAAAGTCAAATTTTTTTCTGTCCAGTTCCACAATTTTAATCATTTTAGGATGTTATTCACGTGATGCAAGTTGATTCGGTTTCGCAAGTCTGTTTTTACAAGATTCAACGCACTGAAACCCCTTTCAGTTTACAGTATGCAAGGGAATAGTTAAGGTATATTCAATGACCGAGCACACTATAGGAGTCTTGAGACATGTCATTGATGAATATGAATTCAAGAACTTTTGTAGGGCCATGCCTTTTAGTTTTTTCTGCAATCATCAAGGCCTACAAAGATAACTCAGATTTATCATATCCACAGAACTGAGCAGTTGGAAAATTTCAGAAATTTCCTCTTTTCCGACTCTAATTCTGAAGGAGTATCAAGCAGGTTGTAGGCAAAAAATATTAAAAATTGCTATTTTGTCCATGTCCCTTAATCTATTTTCAATATGCCTAGTTATTGAAGCAAGAAACTCATCCATTAGAACCTCCTCAAATTTTGTTCTTTGCTTTTCGTTGTCAGTCACAACATGAAAATGGTAAATGAAATTTTCCCTTGCAACTTTAGGAATTTTATCCTGACAGTCCATGAAGTATGTCCCAGTCTTATTTCTCATAGACTTTAATTTTCCTATGGAAGCAAGCATTCACACATGCTTGAGCATACTCAAAGTCCAATTTTTTTTTTTTTTGGAAAACCAAGCCCAGCTTGCTTATACAAAACAAAACATTATTAAGCATTGCAGTAATGGCAAGAAACATGTATGAAGCCATTTGTTTCAGTAGCCCTTCAGATGCAGGGTATTTATCTTCAGCAAAAACAAAAACAGGCTGACCAATGAGTCAATATTCAGAATACTGTTGCCTAGGGACAACCATCTACTGACTGGTAACTTGAGCACTTTTCTGTTTGTTTGATTTAGAATATCTTAATCGCTTTGTTTTTGTAGGAGACTTTTTAAAATAGGAGTGCACTCTTTTCAAAATGTCTTGATATTTTATCAAGTAAGGAAATTCTGCAGATGCTTGGGTCGATGCAAGACAGCCTGTGAGCCACACAAGGCACTGGGGTGGGGGAATAGAATGTGGGGGATGTGCTTTTTCAAAAGAGCAGCCACTCCACCTCTAACTCCTTTCATCACAGATGGACCATCAGTTGCTAGAGAACATTTTGATATGTCAATGCCTAGTTTTCTAACGTCTTCACAACGCAGGCACAAAATTGTTGGTTGATGACTCTTCGATTTCTACTAAACATAAGTAGTGAGTAAATACCTCGCCTTTATGAACAAATTTAAGATAAATAATCAGACTTTATTCCACAGACACATAAGTGCATTCATCTATCATGATGAATTACCACCTTGCTTCATTTATCTGTTTTATTATCCACTCTTGAATCACTGATGCTAAGACAGCTTCCATATCCTTGACAGAGTCATAGCTGCTGTTGGAGCTCACATTTAGACCTGCCAAGGATGAGCAGCCGAAATCATTCACCAAATCTTTTAGGAGACTGAACGTTTTGGTAGCCAAGTCCTCCTTTACTTGAAAATAAATTACCTTCATGGCAGATACAATACTCTTCAGCTTTTACACATGATTTTAGACTTTTGCCATGTATTTCTTTCATTAAGTGATCTGGCTTCTAAGAAGCATGTGATCTACACTTATTTCATGTGTTTTCAAGGTGTCAACTTTAGATGCTAGACATCCTGCAATATTATTACGGATTTAAATATGAAAACTGAGTTAATACTACAACTTAAAATTAAGTTTCAACATAGTGCAAAGATCCCAGCTTATTGGGTAGGTAGTTTAGTAAAAAGAGCACAATATTTTCACAATAGGGAAACTAATTTAAAGAATTAATATTGTTTATCTCTCTATATTAAAAAAATTTACCGCCTTTGACCTTGACGTATCCTTCTAATTTTTAATTTATTGGTACTATTAGCAGGCCAAATTTTATCAGAATCATAAGTTTTAACACACATGAACAGTCAACAAAGGTCATGGATTAAACAATCAAAATGTCTAATACCTAATGAACATAAGAAACAAATTGATAAAATCAAGGTTAGCTGTTGTGAATATCTCAGAACCATCTGTTAGTTTACTACAAATGCAGAAATATTTCAGATTGCAGATATATTTTGCAGAAATAGGTTTATTAAAATTATGTTTGGGAATTGCTTTGTTAATTTTCATGCAGTAGGGTAAAAATCTAAAACGAACATTTAACGTGTTTTCAATTGAATAGTACAAGGAATCTGTTCATAAGCAAAATGAAACAATATGCCATTTGATCAACATTAAAGATTAGTTAAAAATGAAAAGATATTAATGTATGCTAATAATAGGAAAGTAATTTTTTTTACTTTTATTAATTTTTTATAAAAATCCATTCACAACCTAAATGTTGACCAAATATCTATATGGATCACAATATAGCTTGGGAACAAATCAATATATCCGTCTTAGATTTAAATAAACGATAAACAAGAATTTAATTTCTTTGGAGGCTTCACATTTCTTGGACAAAGGAAAGTAAAATCAAATTTTTTTCTGAACAGGAAAGGCTGAAAGTAATATGTTTACACGATACATGCTGATTACCAAAGAAGATCTTATGGAAAAAAATCATTTAAAAATAAAGCTTCGATTAACAAAGAAAAACTGCTGTTAAAAATTCATGGAGGTCACTTACACTCCTCGTTCACAGTCATATATTACAATGGAATCATCATCACTACTGGAAATTAAAGTCACACCGTCTGACGAAAAATCAATGCTATTGATGCGATCAGAATTTTCACTGAACGCTTTGGCCACTCGAAAACTTTGAACAACCGGAGGTACTAGTTTCATTGTGATTTCTGAATGCATTTATTTGAACACTTGAATTGTTTAAATTATTAAATTTATCTAGCCAACTACCATAAACTACGAAAGGCGACTGCTCAAAAATAAGATTCAAAAAGGCTCTGACTACATTATCATTGCGTATTTCTGCTCGCAAATCACACCGGTGCAGACATCAACAAATTAACAAAACAAGCTCGTACAAGTCGCCATCTTTAAGTTAGTTTGATAAAAAAAAATAATAATAGCAGAACACACAAAGATGATTCATAGATCTGCAAATACAAAGTTCTTGTTTGCATAAAACTGCGTATAATAATTTTGCGCAAAAGTGAACAAAAAAACACCGACAAAAATAAATTATTTTTGAAAACAAATGCTTAATTTCATATGCTAAAAGTTTTTCATGAAAAGGATTTTTTCATGCTATATATTTCAGAGCATGATTTTGTATTCCACACAAAGCACTTTTGCTTGAACAGACAGTGATTAAAAAATGTCTTTTATAAATGTCCTAAAAAAACACTTCAGAGAAAGTTAAAATTTATGAGTGTTGGGTGCATAACAGGTGATTCAATCAGATTTTGTGTTCTCAGCATAACTCAGGTACGTAGTTCTTGTTTTCTTAACATACACTTACACTTATAGTAAACTTACAATATATAGTTTACGCTATAGTTATAAGTGTGGTTATAAGAATAGAAAAGTCCAAAAAACCTTTATTGCACAACTTTTTTCATTGAACAGCGCTTTTTAATTGTTTATTTTCTTTTAATATTTTGTGAATTAGTGTTCAATGTGGCATCATATTTAGCATCACTCATTTTCATCTTCGTAGCTTGTTATGTTTCATTCGATTTGTCTGTTTGTGATGTAAGCGAATTGTATCAAATTAGTTCGAATTTTTTGCTGCAAATGCAGTTATTGGTGACTGTATTGCACTCCAAATGAATTGCATTGCTTGATGTAATGACATCGTTCAACAGCTTTTTTGATACCATCACTCCTGAAGGAGTGACAGAATACTTGCAATCACTACTTCCTCCCGAGGTTACGGAATACTTTGTTTCTAATATACAAACATTAACTACAATTGATGAGTTCCAACTTCAAATTCTACGAGTGTCTTTCATAATTTTACTTATAAATTTAATTTTTATTTGGATTTCATGGAGACAATACGGAGAGAAAATTACTGAAAGGTTCATGAAGCCAGGTATTGGTAATGAAAATATATTTATTGTTCTTAAATTTCAATATTGAATTCAATACCAGGAACTGAATTGGTTTCTTCTATTTGTTTTTTGCTTCACCTCGCAAGATGTTTACTGTTTCATTTTTAAGCAACCTGTTTAGCAAATAGAAAGAAAAAAAATTCAGTTTCCGATTATAAGCAAATCTTAAATTGATTTTGAAATATTGAACACCCCAAAAAAGTATTGTTTTTTAGCCTTTTGATTTGTTATAAAACCTTACTGCACTTTATTTTTTCTGAGTAATACTCATTTTTAAGACATGTAGTGTTCTAAAATTTTACCCAATTTATATTAAAGGGTAATAATTTTTCAGTAGCAGAAATTGAGTCTCAAAAATATGCTTGAAAGTCAAGATTATGTTTTATGAAAATCAACTCGTTAAAACTGTTATTTAATGAATTGATAAATTTTTTTAAGAAAATGTAAATCTATTAACTATTTTTTTTCAAATCGGAGGTTGAATTTTGCAACAAGTTTTGTAGAATTTTTTGGATAGTTTAATTTATCTGGTGAAAGAATTATATGACTTTATAAATCACTATGCATGAATACAAAGTATCCTTGGATGTTCATTTGTTTAATTTATTTTAACATTATATAGACAGAAAGTAGTCGTACCTTATATGAAAGAAACCTTAGTGGCCCCACGTTCTTAAGAAGTGGATTAAATTAGACAAATTAATTTAAGTGTCGGATGTAATAAGATTTTTTTTCATATTCAAAATAAATATCACATCAACCTGTTTTTCTTTATTTGGTTTTAGTTTTTACATTTGTTTGGAGCTTTCAGTTAGGTACATCTGACTTCTCTTGAGATGCATTTCTGCATATTGCTTTATTGCAATCCAGGCACCTATTCATTGGTTTCCTTTTCAAGATCTTTGCACAATGCATTTTTATCTTTTCTGATAATTTCTGCTGCCGGTGTTGAAACCTCTGTGTTTCGTGTATTATTTCCAGGTGCTAAGTAGTGATTATGCTCTTCATAACGCAGGGGTGTATATAGCATGGTTGTTAGAGTAGTAGATTGGCAACAGGAGGGTTGCGAGTACGAAACTTGATCCAACCAAATATGAACATGTATGGGGGCTGGTGTGTGTTAAATCTGTTATGGCCTTGGATATCATCATGCTGATGTGGTTTGGAGAATGGAGGGCCAGCTGAAGTGTTAACTCGTCCTCTGACCATGGTTCAAAATTACAAGGGTTGTCATCTCTCCCTTCAAGGTTGATCCCAGATCATCTCCTGAATCAACTCAGTGAAATGCCAGGAGAGCAAATTGCCTTAACACTAGAATGTCCGTCAATGTCGATTCGACACCGAAGCCTGTTTATTTTGTAACCCTTTCTGCATTTGTGAATTGAATTTGAAAATTTTTGGTGACTTTATTCATTTTTCTAGATGAGTACACCGTAAAAATTTCATTGGTCTGGATTCATTTATAAAAATTTTACAGCTAAATTTACCTAGTATTTCCGCTGGTTTCGTTTCGACACCAAGTGAATTTATCATTCTAAATAGCTTCCGTTCAACTTAATACAAGATCATTGATTAGCAAACATTATTAGCTAACCAAACAAATTCTTATCGCACATCTGTTTGACTTTTAATAAAATGTTTACATGTTCATAGCGGAAAATAATAAATTATACTGGTGTGATTGGTACTAAGTGTTTCGTCGTTTACATTTGTTTATCTGCTTATAAAATAAACAGATTCGATTTTCGAACCTTGTGTACGTGTAGTGCAGACAAAAAAACAATGGCTAGTTGGAAAGGTCAAAATCATAAATAAATTCGTAGTAATTTGTTGCGAGAACTTGCTGAAAATGAATTGGATGGTGTGGAGCTCTTTTGTCCCAATTTACGTGAAAGTAAGTGCGAAGAATCTGAAGAAAGTGCAGATGAAACTGATAATATCCCAACTAATCCGGATATATATGCCGCTAGGGACGTCACAAAATGGATACTGCATAATGGCAATATCACAAGCAGATTTGCTGCAAGATTTGTTTTACGTCAAAGTTGTCCGACTAACTGTGCGAAACAAAACGTCACTGAATACTCCATTTGTTCATAAAATTGCACTATATTCAATTCACTGGTAAGAAATAAAGGCTGTCAGAGTGAGCACCACATAGGCCTCTCCGTCTTTCTTGTATTAAGTGTCATAATACATGGTTTCTGGTTACACACACATCACATAGCTCAGAAATACATAACAAGAGCAAGTGGACTGTATAAAACTTTACTATTCTCCACACACATTGAGAATACAACTCGCGGCACGGGCGTGGCCGCAACGGAATGTACAAAAAATTTGGACCAGCGCCATCTAACGGCTAATTCATCACTACTGAGGGAGAGCATGCGTAAACATTCTCCCCCCGTTGAAATGTAAGAGACATTCAACAAAAACTACAAAAAAGATTACAAGTTTTAAAAAGACAATAATACAAACACAGTACACAAATAAATTATTTCATTCTGGCATGGGTAATACACACATGCGGGAGATGGCTCGTTTGTACACACCATATTGTGTTCTCACTTTCACGACCCTTACCAAGTTATCATTACCATGGTACAGTTCTATTACTCTTCCCAAAGGCCACTTGAAGGTAGGCATGTTGTCCTCAACGAGGACGACCAAGTCGCCGACCTTCACGTTGTCCTTTTTAAATAACCATTTGTTACGTTGTAACTCACTTAAGTAGTTACGATGCCATTTATTCCACACGAGTTGTACTAGACGGGTCATCCTTTGCCACCTTTTTAAGGCATTTTCGTTCACTTTAGTTAAATCAGGTTCAACGATAGAATTAATTGATCTGCCTATGAGAAAGTGAGCAGGAGTTAATGCACTTAAATCATCCTCATTGCTCGATAAAGGGCACAAGGGTCTGGAATTTAGAACTCCCTCAATTTGAACACTTACGGTCAAAAGTTCCTCGTACGTCAAATTTGCTCCGCTCACGACTCTTTTAAAATGGTACTTCACAGATTTTACTGCAGCTTCCCACAAGCCACCGAAGGAAGGAGCTCTCGGAGGGATGAATTTCCATTCAATTCCTTCAGCAGATAAAAAGCCTGCTAGCTGCTCGTCTGGCTCTTTAACCAGTTTCAAGAGCCTCTTGATTTCCTGATTAGCTCCTACAAAATTCCTGCCATTGTCCGAGTACAATTTGGCACATTTGCCTCTACGGCTAAAAAATCTCTTTAGGGTAGCAATAAATGCCTCAGATGTGAGGTCAGACACAATTTCTACATGAACAGCTTTAGTAACAAAACACACAAATATACATATGTAGATCTTATGCAGGACACCCTTTCTTTGGTTACGATATCTGACCATAAATGGTCCACAAAAATCTACACCAGAGCAGTTAAAGGGATAATCGGGAACTACTCTGTCCCAGGGAAGATTACCCATTAACTGTGACATCACATTTGGTTTAGTTTTAAAACATATAATACACTCATGTACAATTTTTCTGCACAGAGAACGACCATTCAAAGGCCAAAACTTTTCACTTACACAGTGCAGAAGTGTAGATGCACCAATATGAAGGTTTTTCCTATGGAAATACACAATTATTTGGTTTGTCACCTTATGATTACTAGGCAAGATTGCAGGGTATTTGTTATCATATGGTAGATTTGAATTACCCAGGCGTCCACCTACCCGCACTACACCATCACTATCAAGAAAAGGATTTAAATTCCTTAACTTACTGTTAGGTAGGACGCTTTTCTGGCGTTGGAGGTTCCTAATCTCAGTAGAAAAAACCTCCTTTTGGACCATTCGGATCGAGCATTTTTCAGCTTGGTCCAACTCTGAGGCACCAAGCGGGCCAGACACTATCACATTGCACTGTTTCACATTATTTACAAATCTTAATACATAACTAAATACACGAAGAACATTCACATAATTATTACTCCTGCACAATAAATCAGATAATAAAGATAATTCACATGTAGATATACAAACATTAAACACAGCCATATCAAACTCCAAATTCGTTTTTAGTTCACATGAGAACTCTGAATCATTCATAAGGGTTGAATTGGGTTGCTCACTGGATGTCTCACCTCGTTGAAGGAATGGCGGGCCATTCCAGCTCTGGAAGGTCACGAGGGCCTAGCCCACGCGAAATCACATCCGCAGGATTCAGAGCTGATGGCACATGATTCCACTGACAGTTTTCAGTCAGCCGTTGCACTTTAGACACGCGGTTAGCGATGAAGGTCTTAAGACGGTTCGCAGGTGTGTTCAACCACGCAAGGGCGATTGTCGAGTCCGTATGTAGCACAACGTCGATCTCCAAACGTAGAGTAGCACAAACTTTCTCCACTAGCTGAGCCAAGAGAACACAAGCGCAGAGTTCCAGCCGTGGAATGGAAATCACTCTAATGGGTGCCACGCGGGACTTGCTTGCCAAAATGGTAGTTCTCGCAGTATCAGTTTGATGGAAGCACTGTAGGTATACGACGGCTCCGTATGCTGCTTCGGATGCATCTGCAAAGCCTTGAAGGACGATTCTTAAACAACCGTCGGTCAATATGTATCTCTGAATTTTAACCTTCTCGATGCACTTCAAGGTTGTCACAAATTCGCTCCACTCTTCGGCGATTGGATCGGGAAGCACATCATCCCAATCTAGCTTCTGCTGCCACAGCCGCTGCAGAAGAATCTTGGCTTTCGTTATCACTGGGCCTAAGAAACCAAGGGGGTCATACAGCCTGGCGATCACACTTAGCACCTCACGCTTGGTGTATGACGGTCGACTTGAAATTGACACCTTGAAGACGAACTGATCTTGAACCGGCTTCCAGCTGATGCCCAATGTCTTCACAGAGAACTCCGTGTCAACAGTGAACGGATGTTCAACATCAGATGACAAAGAGCTGTTCAGCAATTCATGGGAATTGGAAGACCACTTGTGAAGAGTCATTCCGCACGACTGCAAGGCATCTTGCAGCTGTGATTGTAGTTCTCGGGCGGTCTCTAGGTCAGGCGCCCCAGTCACGATGTCGTCCATGTAAGTGTCGTGCAGCAGAACTTCAGAAGCCAGAGGAAATCTCGATTTCTCATCCTTGGCTAGCTGCTGCAGGGTCCTTATGGCAAGGAAGGGTGCATTTGACGTGCCATAAGTGACAGTTTTTAAGCGGTAAGTTAAAACCTCCTCGTTGACACCAGTCTTCCACACTATTCTCTGAAGATCTCGTTGTTCTGGATCGATGAGGATCTGCCGATACATTTTTTGAATGTCGGTGGTGAAGGCAAACTTGTGTCTCCGAAACCGCGTAACTGTTTCGAAGACGTCCTCAGTGACTTCTCCCTTCATCAGAACGTCATTCAGACTCATGCCTGTTGTGGTAGGTGACGAGGCATTAAAGACGACTCTCAGCTTAGTTGTCAGTTTATCAGGGCATAGAACGCCATGATGGGGTATGTAGTAGTGTATGGGTGGTTCACTTGACTCAATAACCTTCTCCATATGACCCAATTCCTCATACTCCCTCAAAAAATCCGTATACAACGACAAATACTCGGAATCCCTAGACAAGCGCTTCCACAACGAATTAAGCCGCCTCACAGCAATCTCTTTAGAATTTCCTAAACACGACGGATCTTTACTCAAGGGCATTGCTACTACATATCTACCCTCCTCATCTCTTCTATGGATACGAACGAAGTGATCCTCACACAACGATGCCTCTGTATTCCCTGTCCGCTCCATATCAACGTTTTCGATTTCCCAAAATTGCTTCAATGTTTTATTTAGGTCATCATCAAGAATTAACCCACAATGAACGCGATTATCCGCTACCTGATCAACACTCCCACTTGCAACGTAACCAAACACCGTATTCTGCAACAATAACTGCGAATCTTGGGCATAGATTTGTCCAGGCCTCAACAATTCATAAAAAATCTCTGCACCCAGCAACATGTCAATTTTACCTGGGACATTGAAACTATGATCAGCTAATGAAACGAATTCTGATACGTCAACACACACATTAATTACCTTGCTTGGAATGAGATCGGTTATCTTGTTCACCACTAACATAGACAATTCTCTCTCGTAACTCTTATCCCTGTTCGTTACCGAAGTCCTCACACAATTATTAACAACCATTGTTTCGTCATTAACACACGAAACCACGGTATTTATTTTATCCATTTTTAATTGCAACCTTTCTGCACATGCCTTAGTGCACAGACAAGATTGGGACCCGACATCCAGAAGGCATCGCACTTCGATCCACTCTGAATACTTATTTTTGACTAGAGCTCGAACAGTACTCAACAACACAGTTTTGGTTTTGTTTTGCTCGAAACTTGTTGCGACTATTTGGGGTTGGGAAACTACCTCCGCCTCCCCTACCCTACCGCTCTGCCTCGGAAGAAACTGAGCAGGTGCATTTGTTTGTGAATTAGGGTTGCCGGAAACTGAGTCCCCTTCACGCGGAAAATGAATCAGCTGATTGTGGGGTTGGCCACAGAAACAGTTTCTTACTGAACGGCATTCACGAAGTTGGTGTGGCAAAAAGCAACGAAAGCACAATTTATTCCGCTTTACCACATCCGCTCTTTCCCAAACTGACAGCCTCTTAAATTGGGGACACGTGTAAAGAGGATGAACCACATTTTTACAACTAACACAATTTGCACTTTTTTCTTCAGACATGAATACTTTAGTTACATTCTTATCCTCACGCCAATTAGGATTTTTCTGCCATTTACTCGTATATCCTCGAAATCCTCTTGTTTCCCCTGCTACATTTCTACTGACTAACTCATTTTTGCATTTACCTCTCGATGATAAGTAAATGTCGCACTCCCGACCAAGCTGCTGAGGTTTGAAAAAGGTCTCGCCCTGTTTTACCCCAATGTGAGTCATAAATTCCTGATTAAGCGTTTCGAAAATCTTATCGGAAACCATGAGCGCGCACAGGGATTTGAATTCTGTTACCTTGCGCAACTGACAATAATAGTCAAACGATGCGCACAACCGAGAAGCAAACTGCACATAATTCTCAGATGGTAACTTCTGGGCCTTTTTAAAGTTGCTCAGGCATTCCTGGGGGGTGGGTTCAAATTCCTTCATCACTAAACCTTTTATTTTCTCGTAATTACCTAATTCCTCCTGACTCACATACACTAGCAAGTTATTTACCTTTTTGCCCAAAATATTCAAAAGAATCTCTGCTTTCAATTCGTTAGAAACTGATTTGGTTTGGAATGCCTTTTCCAATTAATGGAAAAACAGATTAAACGATTCTGCTTTAACAGGCACTGGAATGTTCAAGGTTTTAATGCTATTGATTAATCGTTCCAGATTAACAGTTAAGGGAGTCTGTTCAATGCCTTCTGTAGTTAGGGATGTGTTAACTAAATTTCTATTCGCGTTCGCAATTTCTAGCTCCTTTTCTAATTGGGCTAATTTTAATTTCTCCAATTCTAATTTTGTTTCACTATTTAATTTATCCCTTTCATTTTCCAAGTAAACTTTCCTTTCTTCTAAAATATTATCAATAAGGCAACGCAGAAATTCACTATCATTTTTGTACACATCACTAGATTCAATTAACTTCTTAAGCTGTACAACTTTCGCATTGTCCGGTATCGTTAAGTCCAATTCTTCCGCAACCAGAATTAGCTCATCCTTTTTTAAATTCAATTTGACCGCCATTATTTAAATTAATTCCTACAACTGTTCATAAAATAAGACACATTCACCCTATACACCTCTAAATTTAAACTCAACAACTACTACCGAATAAAAGCACAACAATACAAACGATAACAAGACTACCATATAACTAATTCAAAACTAACCCACAATTGAAAAATCAACTGCAATCACAATTTTTACACTAAATAGCACAAAACTAATTCAACTTTTTTACCTCAAAGTTCGATATCCGAGTCACTAAAACACTTCAGATCACGCATTTGAAGGTATCACAATTCACTGAGGACGCAACGAAATTCGATGTCCCACATCACAATTTATGCAGAAACACACAATTCCGATTCGAAGATACTCAATCCACAGATCACTGAATTTCCTCACGGGTCGGAGGACCAAAAATGGTTACACACACATCACATAGCTCAGAAATACATAACAAGAGCAAGTGGACTGTATAAAACTTTACTATTCTCCACACACATTGAGAATACAACTCGCTGCACGGGCGTGGCCGCAACGGAATATACAAAAAATAGGACCAGCGCCATCTATCGGCTAATTCATCACTACTGAGGGAGAGCATGCGTAAACAGTTTCTATTTTGTTTCAAGGCTTCTAATTATCTAAAACATTCCTATAAGGTTAGACAAACTAAAAATGTCATGTAATTTGTACAACATTCTTTCTTTATAAACATATTTGTTATGGTTTTATTCTAGCTTCCAGCAAGAGCCTTGAAGATCTAAAACGTGAAGCCACCGAACTAAAACTCCCAAAAGAACATACCCCTCGAATCTAAGGTGCTCGAACTATAGCAGAATGAATCCAATAAAAGAATTCTTTAAAAAGACGAAAAAAGACATGAAATTTAAGCAAGCTGGTCCAGGACATAAACTGACAGAGTCCACCAGTACGTCCAAGAGCAATCCAGGCCGTTCCCAACCATCACATAGTCAACGCCAAGAGTTCTCAGAAGGAGCTCAACGGGCAGGAGCAGCAGCTTTAGCTCGGATTGAGCAAAAGCAGAGTAATGTCAATTGGTTAGTGTTTTGTTATTTTAATTTATAATACCTTTTTTTTTCACATTCAATCTAGTGGCACTGGAGTTTACACATTTCATTTTTTAATCAAATGTTCATGTGTATGTCTTTTCTTATTTAATGCTTGGTATTTTTTCTAGGTCCTTACAAGCAACAAAAGCTCAAGCCAGGAAAGAAATAGAACTTGAAAATGCCTTGAAATCTATGCCAAAACCTGTACCTTCTAAAGAAATAGTAATGCATTTTATTTTTTGTATTCTGATGCAAATTTTATATTAAATTATTACACTTATTTTCATGTGCTCACTAACCCTTGGTGATTGCTACAAATTCCCTTTTGGGTTGCTTCGCAAACCAAATGGAAATTCATTGCCTATTGGAATGAATTCCCTACAAATTCCAATTTGGTTTGCAAGCAAACCAAATTATGAATATTATGAACTATGGTTTGCTTCCCAAACCAACACTGTGACGGCCTCATCGTTGTCAAATTAGGCCAAAGTCCAATTGCGAAGAGATCCAATCGCCGTGATGTCACAATATCTTGTGAAAATATAAATATTTAATTGAAAAGTTATTTATTAAAACAAAATCAAATGCATGGTATCAATCTGGTGTAAAATTTTCTGCATATTTCAAATTCGTTGAAATCTTTAACGATCCCGATTTTACAAAAAAGAACTAAACAATGCCACTCAAAATGTTTTTTATTTGTTTTTCTGATTTCTTGAAATCGAACAAAGGTCATTCTGCTCAAAAGTGTTCGAATTGGAAAAAATATAAAAATTTCAATTTAAAAATTATTTATTGAAAAAAAATAATATTTTTAGGTATCGATCTAATGTGAAATTTCCGCACATTACAAATCCGTTTTACTGTTATCTTTAACGATCTATGAGATAGAAAAAAGAACTGAGTTAAAACCTTTTTTTTTTAGTCTGCTGACAAATCAGACCTGGGAGAATCAAACAGAAGCTGCAAAATAATTTTAGAATCTGCGATCTTTTATGCTGTTGCCATTCTAAAGAAAACAATAATTAAATTCATTTAAAAATGTTCTAGATTAAATTTTAAAATTCAGGCTTCGTACAAAAATTGCAAAAAATTTTAACCTGTGTAACAAATTTCATTACTGTATGCCATAGATTTGTCCCAACAGATCCCACACATAAACACTTTCTTTTGTAATAGTAGAGATGTACTGCTAATATGATTTGTCGCAAAGGGGCATACACTTATCACTTCATTTGAGGACAGCCTCACACAATGAAAAATGTTTTCTTAAACTTTTGAAAAAATACATATTTCAAAACAAAACTTTTGGATGAAATTCTAGCTAATGACTTTTGGATAAAATCCTAGTCTTAACACTTTCAAGTTTGGATGAGTCAAAATGACCTATTTTCCATTGCATGGATGAAGGGCACTACAATATATATTGGTGGCACTTTTATAAAGAAGATTTTAGCTATTTCAAATAAAATATAATGCTATTAAAAGTGTCATGCTTGTAAAAATTAACTTTATGAGACAAGAAAAACTTTATAACTACCAATCTTGGTAATCTTAATTTTTTTAACTTCACTATACTCTTCATAAAAAATCAATTTCAAACAAATTCCCTTGTCATGCAAATGAATTTGCATTTAATTTTTGTCTATCTTGTTACAATTATTAAGATATTATCTAGATACAATTTGATGCAAAAGAGTCTGAAAAGGTTTCCACTTTTTTGTTTATCAGTCTAGTAATTTATACCTGGTTTTATTTTATTTGACTTTAACATTTTTCAGGTTGTTGAAGAATGCTGTCCAAATCTAACTGTGTCAGGTGTCTACTTCAAATGCCCTCTGGTTGGGCCTGAAGTTTTATCCAAAAAAGAGATCAAAGACAGAATCAGAAATTTTTTATATGAACAACTAGATCAAGAAAGAGGGCTTACAGCATGTTTGATAATCCATACTGTAAATGAGAATAAAGACAAGGTATTTTTTAATTATAAATTATGTCACTATTTAGTTGTGTTTTTTTTTTTTAATCTAATTTTCATTTTAGAATTGAAGCTTAATTCATAAAATAAATTTTCACAATGGAAAAGCTTCACTTGTATGAACTTTCTACAGTGACAGCATGGTTAAATATTGTTTGTACCACAACACTCAATCATCCTAAAATAAAGCAATTTGTTAAAGATTTAAAGCATCAAGTTTGAAAAAGTGTATGCTAAATCATGTTTACTTGTTACCTTATAGAATCTATAAAACTACTGCTACATAGCATCCTGAAATTATCTTTTTTCTCGCTACTTTATAACATGAGGGGCGCAATTCCATTAGATGATTACAGGCTTCACAAACCCAAGGTACTCTAGTGATCTTTTCTTTTACCATGGGATTATACACCTTTAATAAACACTAGTTGAAATCCGAGGGTACCCAAGTGATCCTTTTCTTTCATTGTACTTCTCTATACCCCAATCCCTTTTTTGTCCCTTTCACAACATTTTTTTATTTGATGTTGTCTAGTGGTGTGGGAAATTAAGTAGTGCCAGAATGCTCTGACCTGGATGGTATTGGTGGGAGGGGATATTGAGGTACAGAATGGAGAGGTATACAATTTTTTCTTATTTATTTCTCATAAACAAATAAGCAGTGCTGGAATGGCGTTTCGGCTCAACTAAACCCCTGATGTCGTCTGTCTTGCGTTTGGTCAAATATGGCCCTAGTGCCATGACAGTCCTCAGGCACATCTCCTCTGAGTGTGTGCTGGCTCCATGGATCCAAGGTACTCTAGTGATCCTTTATTTTACTGTGGTGTTTAGTAAACATAGGAGTCTCTCTTGTTCTTTCATTGCACACATCTCTATTCCCCCACAATCCCTCGTTTTACCCTTTTCATGGAATATTTTACTTGATGTTGTCTTGTGCTTGGTGCAGCTTGGCCAAATATAGCCCTTGTGCCATAAAACCCCAAAACAAACAACCAACACTTTAAGAGATACTTTTTGTATCTATTTCAAATGTATAAATTTGTAATAATTTCAATGTAATTTTTATTTATAGTTTTGTGTATATTTACCACACAGGTTCGTAGTGGAGTTGAAACACTTGCGAGATATATCACCAACATCTTAGACAACCCAGACGAAGAGAAGTATCATAAAATCCGATTCAACAACAGAGCCTTTCAAGAAAGAATAGTAGGGCTAGACGGAGCGTTTGATTTTCTGACAGCGGCAGGGTTTAAAAGACTTGTCGAAGGAAACGAAGAGTATTTTGTTTTCCAAAAGGAGTTTCTGGAAGATCTTGAAAATTTGCAGATGCTGAAAGAAGCTCTGCTGAGTGCAGAGCCGATTGTTCCAGTGCTTGATAGAAATTTGCGAGTATTAAAACCCTCCCAAGCTGCTGGGCAAATCAATCTTCCCGATTCATTTTTCTACATTTCTGCCGAAGAACTGAAAAGAGAACAAGAGTCAAGGTAGGTTAATTGTCTGTTATATTTTCAAATTGCTTAAAGCTATTAGTTTGTTTCCTTAGTTTTTGATGTTTTCATATTTGTGTGTTGTTTCCAAACTTTTTTAAACAGTGCCTTTTTTAGAGAATTGTTCCATCAGGGCCCATAGAGTCTACAAAAAGATGCATGGAATATGTCTATGTTTGTTAGACTCAAGCATTTATTTTATAATTTATAAAATGTACTAAAAAGTATCAAAGTATTCAGACATGAAATCAGCGAGACCTGATGTATGATAATTGTTTCTCACATCCAACTAAAAGAAAGTCAGCAATCTTAATTTGTCTTTTTTGATAATTAGCCCATTTATGATTTTTTTTTTCTTTTTCACCTCCTTTCCTGTCATGTTATTTCATATAAATATGTAACTGAGAAACTGCCCTGTTATAATTATTCCTAATGCTTCTGTATGGCTCAGTGGGTATTTCTCTCGTACTAGCAACCTGCAAGTGGCACAGGTTCATTCCTGGTTGTATTTCTTTCTACTGTGTTTGTAAAATCTTTCCATGAGTGTGTGTATATTACTTGTTATTGTTATGTTTTGTATCTGGTGAAGCATGTCCAAGCCCTTGCACCATAAAAAACCAACCAGCTAATGTCACATTTAATAACTGAAAACCACATCTGTGTTGGTTTAGAACACATGCAGGAAATACTTAGTTAAAGAACAGATACATGCATGCCCTCAAAGTTTACTTTGTATCTCCAAAACTAGGTTTATCACAAAGGAGTGAAGTTTTCATAATGTGTAAAACTTATTTATTTAAACTTGTGTATTAAATTTTTTCACCATGACATTTTATGTATGCAACTTTTCATGCTACCTTTCCCTTAATCCCTTCTTATTCCTATTTAGATCTGAAACTGTTGAACTTATGACCCAACTCCGTACTAAGGCAATGAGGGAAAGAGATCAGATAAAAGAACTCCGTGTTTATAAATTCACCCTCATACGAATCAGATTTCCAGATGGCGTTATTTTGCAGGTTTGTTTTTATTTCTTAATCACACTTAAGTTATGTGAAAATGCCTATGTTTTTATTTAGTTTTTACTTTCAACTAGTTATATTTATGGTGATATTGCATGAAAATGTATTTCTGCATACATACAATATATTTTTAGTGTAAAAACAATGGCATTAAAAGATGTGTATAAATTAATCAAAAAGGATTAATGTATTTTTATACATAAAAATATTACTTCATTTCATTTAAAGATTAGTATGTTCTATTGTGATCCCAAATGTCTTAGATCCCTTTAAACTTGAAAATAAATTGTATCTGTCAGTAGGGTCTCAAAAGCATTTGACTTTATAGTGCCATAAAAATGGTCAAATTTAAATACATAGTAAAAATGACATAAAATTAATCTGCTCAAAATAATCATTTTAAAATACATTTTTCCTGTCATAACTTGTCAGAGTATAATTTAGAACCCAAATTATAGTTTAGTGTATGCTGCATACAATTAAAAATAGGATTTTAATTGTCTATTGAAACGGATTTCATAGAATATTACTTCATTTATCCAAACGACTGCAAATATTTGAATTTTTAACAGTAAATTGTTTTTTTTCCAGGGAACGTTTTATGTCCACGAAAAATTTTCGGCTGTGAAAGAATTTGTCCTTGAAAATTTGTGTGATCCTGGAAGAGAATTCCATCTTATGTTACCTGGTGGCTCGAAACTCACCGACAATAACTCCTCATTACTGGAGCTGAAACTTGTCCCTGCTGTACTTTTAAACTTTCTGTGGGCTAATCCTGGAAAAGAAGAATCGTGCATTTTGATACCTGAAGTGACTGTACTTCTTCAAGATTTATAATTGGATTTTGAGCTTATGTAAAATAAAACCAGCCTATCTGAATGTTACTTTTTCGATTGAAAAGTTCAATGTAAAGCAAATTCCAGTCTTGCCACTCTCACACGTCTGAATTTTCTTATCGTTTATTAAGTGATAGGCCATTTTCACACCCACAGGCAAAACCAGACTGCTGCAGTTGTCCCTAAATGCAATCAAATCAAAGATTTCGTATGTTGCCTTGTCCAGTCTATGACATCCGGAAATACGGCATGTTCTAAATTCGACCATTGTATGTCGGAATGTTCTTGTTGGTGACTTTGCCTACCCTGCACCTGCCATTCCCTCTTACCTGTTTGTTTACTTTTAGTTGATGGGTCCTGTCATTGTTCTTATAATCACTAGTGTGTTTATTTTATTTTCAAACCCTTGTGTTCTTGTAAATAAAACTATTATCTTACCTTATTGTTATTACAACGATTTCCTTTGAAGGAATACATATTCTTATTACCATATTCTGGTGCTTAATACCACTGACAAATCATTCCAGCAGAATATCAAATATTATTGGCTCAGCAGAAACTCGTAATGGACAAAGAATTCAAATTTACTTCACATTTGATTAAAGTATTCATTTTTAGGTCAAAAATAAAAATCATAAACATTTTGATAGTGGTATGCTTTTTCTAATACCGAATACAATGACTATTTCTCATGAAAATTATCATTTAGTTAAAGCCTTTCCTAAAAATGTCAAGTTTCTGCTGTAAACAGATGATACAATTGTACTCAAGCAAAATAAGTTGAAGAACTTGGACTAATCCTTTCCAAGTTTTTTTTCAAATAGCATCTCGTAAAGGGATGTACCAATATTGTCCTTCATCTACGGCACTTCTTCCTAAGATATGGGAGCTCAAGGAGATAATGTCTATTGATAACAACAAATATTTTTCTTTCAAACAGTCCAAACCAAAGTAGTTATCTGTACTTGTCACGTGTGAAAGAAGCCAACAGAATGCAGGTGACTGCTCAACTTAAGGAGGTGCAGGTTCGATTCCTGTCGGGTGCAATCCTCCCTCTGTATTTCTCTCTTCTGTGTCAGTAAAATTTTCATTGTGTACCTGTCTATTACTTGATTTTGTATGTCTTTTGTCTGGTACAACAGGGCCATAAAACCACAACCAACCAGCAGGTGACTACTCTGGTTTTGTCTACATTTGTGAAAATACCCTTAGCAATTCTTTTCATTATATTTCTTGTTTAGCACCTTTGTTTAAATATTTTGGTGATCTTGGGAAAAGCATTCTAATCTAAAGTGGAAATGTTGATCTCTGGTTTATGAAATAAATCTGTTACTGCAAACCATATTTACCTAATTTAAAAGCAATACTTCATAAGCAGACATTTTTATGCTGCTTGTGTTACATAAACATTGCAAATGTTTATTCCTGTAATATACTATAGTCGTAAAGTATTAAATTTTTACTGTTGATGTGTCTTCTCATGTGAAAACATAAAAATTTGAGGACATTTTCTTGTAATGAGTTCTATATTTTAAATAATATAAAAGTTTTATGTGAAGAACTGTATTTTATTTTAAAGATAAAATACCTTCATCTAGTCTTTTTTGTTTAAAAAATGTTTTGGCTTAGTTCATCCTACTATTGTAACCTTGAGCAAGTGATTTAGTTTTAAACCTTATACTATAATTAAATATCTGACCAGAAAGAAACTTCATATTTACTAAATTAATTTTTTATGTAAAGTTTTTGTTTTGGATAGGATAAATTTTTGAGTTACTCATTCATATTCTTTCTTGTTTTAAAAAATAATTAATTTTAATGTTTGTTCTTTTCTGAGCATGTTTTGACATTCACAAAATATGATTAGTTTTATTCTGCAAATTGTAAAGATTTCTGTTTTGCTTAGCACAAAGTGAAAAATATTTAGGTTTTTAGGAATAGTCATTTTATCACAATAAATTTGAATGTATCTTGTAACATTATTTCAACAATCCAAAATCATCTATTATACTAAAGGTAAATTTTCTATTTTATGCTGATATAAATCATTTACAAATATTTTTGCAGTACCTTTGTTTAAAAATAATGTTTACTCAAACTATAATTTTAACCATATACCTGCCAACCTTTATTCGTGTCTATCATTAACACACAAACCTACATTACATAAAACCCCTCCACGTACCATTGAAAGCTATTGTGTTTTCTTTGCCAAACAAACATTTCATTTTCCCCGTAAAAAAATTAAATGAGATAAGTCCTTTTCCTATTGCAAGTATTTTCCAATCGAAGTCAACCTATGGTACACATTTTTAATATTCATCAATATTCCCATTTTCAGTAAAACAGTTTAATTGAAAATAAGACACTAGAGTGAAACAATAAATTGCTATGCCAAATCATGAGTCATTTATCAGTAACTGTTATTGATATTCTTTATCCATTTGCCAGTAAAACAACCAGCTTCACCCTCAAAATTTGTTTATTTTAGTATTTCTTACCCCCTTCAAATTCCGATCATGGATTAGTGAATTAGGCATAATTTTTTAAATTCTAAAACTGCTGATTCCAGGAGCCACCAATGTATTTTGTACTATCAGCCTGAGAGCTGTTGGCAGTGCAGGCTTGGTTCCTTTAATTATCCTGCATTCATTTCTTTTCTGTATTAGTAAAACTTTCCTTGTGTGCCTGTATGTCCATTTTACTTGAGGAAAACAACAGCACTTGGTTAACTGACTTTTGCACTATAAGAAACCCAAAAATATTGATTCCAAATTCTAGTAAAAAAAATTTTGATGTTATTTGATTATTCTACTTCCTTTATGGGCTTCAACCCTAAAATTGTAACAAAATGAAGCAAGTATTTGGTGTATTTAAATAACATCACAGAATGAAATGGGTTAAACCTGATTAAAATGTATAATATACACCTAATTCTGTTTTTACAGGATAGATACGTTCCTGAAGAATAGTATACAAAACAGAAATTGTATCTATGGAAGAAAAAAGAAGATTGGTCCCTGATCTAAAAAATCAGTAATTGAAAAACCCATGAAAATATGTATTCGTTTTAAGCTTATTTTATTTCAACAAAATGCACATGTAATAAGTAAATTTACATTTGAAATCTGTTTTACACATAAGATTTTTCACTTTCTGACAATAAACGGCGCATACATTTGCGTATTACTGGAATATCACTGCTACCACTAGAAACGTTGTGGACCTCTGATGTCTTCTTCCTTTATTGATGAAATTCTTCGTGATTTCTTGAGCAAAATTGGCACGAGAGTCCTTTGGTGCTGATGTTTCACCGGTTTTATGAACAAATTCAGTTATTAATAGGTGTGTTCGTGTTTTGGTTAGGCAGCCAATGTAATATTAATAAAATAAAAAATCCACCTAGAATTAGCATTGGCTTGTTTTTTGGACAGGATCCTGGAAACCTTGTTATTTATAAAATCTGACTTTTCTTAAGGATCTAAAATGAATAATGGGCTGAAACTATGACACCATATGATGTAGATGTGCACCAAATTCAATAAAAACGATCCATAGATATCTAGACGTAAACGAAACGCGTTTCAAAATGCACACACTAGCTATTATGCAATCTATTTGTGTATGTAATATAAAAAAAATTCTTAGAAATTGGCTTGACCCGCTCGTGTTAAATCGTAATGACTCGTATAAAAAGAATGAAATAGTTATTTTGAATTTGTGTAAAATCAATTTGGTGTATATATATTTGATTAACCTGAAATGTGGTCTTCCATTCATGAGACTAACTAGGCGTTCCCTCAATCATGTGGTCCAAGGTGGCTTGGAGAAATGTATATATATTGGTACAGTTCTTTGGAGAGAGACAATGCTGGAAATGCAGATAAAAATCAGTGCAGACTCATCTTGAAATTTCTAGTTGGGAGTTATGATCTTTCCTGAAAGATACCTTTTTGTGAGCAAGTATAATATGATCTTAAATGACAATCCTTGCTGACTACCTTATTTTAAACAGTAGAGTTATCCATGTGCTTACTATCTCAATTTGCACTTCACATTTATTTCTTTGAAATATTTCATTGAACTAAAAGAGAAATATTGCAAATGGACTTTAGTTTTATGGATGTTTTCCACAAAACTACTTTAAAGTAGAATATCAAATACTTTTTTAAAAGCCCATTTGTATCTAAAATTTCAGAATTCTGTGTTTCTTCATATTTCTGACTAAATAATAGAAATAGAGCCTGGTTTGTTGCTCAACAGCAATTAATTTATGTTGCTTATTATTGGGGGTGGATTTTACAAAAAGTGGAATTTGAACCATTACAAACATCCATGTCAAGATATTTATTTGAATCCAGAGCCTGTTAAACTGGGGGCCAGAGCACAATGTAGGGCCTTCTTGCAGATACATTTTAAGATGTGTGACACTAGAATACTTCATTAACTTCACAAGTATTTACTTAGAAGACGGATTAATTGTGTAGTGCTTATATTATTTTAAAACTGAAAGATTTAAATCGTGATTAAGAGTCAGATTCGTGACTGGAAGGAAAACCTTCGGTATATTCTCTAATATTATAAAATGAAGTGTTTGTCAAAGTCCTGACGGCACTTACAGTGATGCGATTTGGCACACACGTAGTCCGAATTTTAGGGTCAAAATCATTCCTCCGCGCAAAATGAAAATGGAAAAATTAAATTTAGGATATGATCTTTTATGCTGTTGTCATTCCAAAGAAAACAATAATAATTAAATTCATTTTCAAATGTTCTTGATTGAATTTTTAAATTCGCCTCCACCCTAAAATTGCAAAAATTCGGACTACCTGTGTGCCAAATTCCATTAATGTAAGTGCCATAGATTCGTCAGGACTTTGCGTGCAGAAAACAAACGAACACTTCCTTTTACAATATTAGAGATAGTATTGATAAATATCAAAAGCTAATAAGGAATTACAAGTGAAGGGATTTAAAACTGAAATTAAACATGTGAAATTATTGTTTAAAATAACTAATTATCTTGAAGAACATTTCTTTTGAAACTGGGGAAAAGAATTATAAAATTGAACGCTCACACTTTTTTTTGTTAAATTCTGATATCTGTTTCTTTGTTAATGTATGTAAGAAAATTAAACTTAACGTATGCAAGTCAAAGTTTGTATGCCAAAACGTAGAATGAATCAGGTCTTAGATTTTTAAATGAAGTATACTTACGTTTTATTAGTGCAGCAGACAGTGCAAATGCTTTGAATTTCTGCCGGACTTGCTGGTACGCATTCCTAACAGAAACATCTTGACTGGTTCAGAGCTTCGAACGGAAAAAACACTAGAATTAGCTTCGTAACAAGATTTAAAAGGCGATAGAAAAAAAAATGCTGACCTGATTGGGCAATGCAAAATCATTCTCGAAAACGAATACAAGACTGGAACACACCTTAATAAGTTTCGGTTTCGTTTTTGTCATATTTTGTTAATTTTTTACAATGCAATATATGAAGATGAACATTGGTGAAAAAGCATTCAAATGTAACTATTAAAACTAGTTATGTCGCTGTTTAAAGCTATCACTTCATATTTCATTACTTTTCTTTTCCCACCACATTTCAATAAGCTTTTTATAATAGAACATTGAGCCGAAGAATGTGGTAAACAACTAAACGTTTACCTACCTACCTCTCAAACTGTAAATGTAAACACATATGGCGTCCGTCTGTGATACAAATGAAAACAGTACAAATGATAATTGTTCGTTAAAGGGCAATAAAGCTCTAGAAGATGAAATTGAACTGCCCAAAGACTTTGAACCTGGAGCCTCTAGAGTGTCTGTACTTTTATCTACTGGATCTTATGAAGAGGAAAATGTTTCTAATGAAGACTTTCAGGACTACAACCGCAAAAGTAGTTGCATAAGTGAAATAGAAAAACGAGTTTCTGAAGTCGAACTTAATGATTCCGTTAGTGATGAAACGCAGCTTGATGATACAGATAAAACCAGCGATGTAATACATGTTTTCTGTTTGTTTTTTGAAAAGACAACTAATCTGTCATAATGTAAGATAAGGGTACCACACTATTGTGTTTCAATAGTTTTTAGTGCAATATTTCTAATAGTATTCATAAATGAAATGAAATAAAGAAATTATTGCATGATTGGTTCTAAAATTGAAGCTATCGTAGCTTAAATTTGCAGTTAGTACTAATTGCTATCCTGTCGTGAACCTAAAGCTTTTTATCGATGCAATTCTGATTTTTACGACTACAGAGTAACAAAAATGTACTTAAATTTGTACAATTGACAAAGCCCAATCCTTTGACTTGACTCTTAATATCAATCAAGTGCATAAATGGTATGCCTCATCCATAAAATTGTATCTTAACTACCCCCCAAAAATATATATATATATATTACATTCTTGCTTTATCATATTCTTAGCGAATGAAAAAGCGATTTTCATGAAATGTGATTGATGAAAATATGAGGGAACACTTGACCAAACCTTCCTCAATTGACACTCCCCTTTAGATTCTGAATAGCTTCCTTCAATACATAGTGCATTAATACAATTTAAACTAATAGCTACAGGCAAGGAAATAAATATATTTCCACACTTCAGATGGATGCTTTCTCAAAAATAAATAAGGATTTGAAGTATATTTAAAACATCTTGTTACAGAATGATTTTTAGTGCACTTAGTAACAAATTTAGTTCAAATGTTTGAATTTGTTCTGGCCCCTAAAAGAATTTATAAAATTTATGAGTATATGATAATGGTATGGCTATATGCTTCTCTTGAACAATTATATGTGATGGAACCCTTTTGGAAACAAATTTATTGTCTATACACATAGCAGCAAAAAGTACAAAATAATTTGTTTCTTTAAACAGATATCTATAGTAAAATTTTGCTATAATTTTTCTTTCAAGGGGACTTATCCTGAGGAAGCCTAGTAATCTATCCTCCATTTCATCTTACCCTTGTTTTATTGTTGGTTAGACTATTAATTTTTGTGTTTTATCTAATTTTATTGGGTTGCATACTGTCTTGTGTTCGGCACAACTTGTCATTTTCAGACTGCTTGTATTAGTTAGACCAGGGGTCTTCCACCTTTCCACAGTCTTTGGAACCCTTCTAGTTTATAATATTCTTCAATGAACCCTAAATTTTAACGGTGTTTTTCAAACTGGTGTTATCTATTCAAGTTCCCCCTAAACATACTTTAACATATCACAAAAAACCATGGGAATAGATTACCCCTGTAAAAAAAAATGTAGTCGCAGACCATTCTTTGAGAAACACTGTATTAGAAAGTGAAACAAAAATATGAAATAAAACTTTATTTTCTATGAAACATGTTTGAATGACAAAACGAATTGTTACACAAAAACACTAGAACAAAAAAAAAATACAAACTAATGCAAATAAAATTTAATACAAAAAGTCAATAATGACTATGCTTGGCCTGTTTTTTTATTGCTAAGCATAATCATATCCTGAGTAATGGTTGAGATTTGCAAACTAATATCATCTGCATCTAACCTGTTTCTGTATTTAGTCTGTTGCTACATTCAGAGAGAAAGATCTTTCAGAGGTATACATTGATATGAACGACCGTAAGTATTTAGCAATCTCAAGATATTCATTCATAATTTGAAGCCAAAATGCATATCAACTTGAGTAAATGTTATTCTTAATAAGGAGTCAGTTGATATATCAATGTGATTCTCTTTCTTTTACTGGCAATTGAGAGGTATCACACGATTCTTCAAAAAGGTTTTGAATCCCAGTTGATTTTTCTTTTTGGCTGGGAAATATTCCCAAAATGTTTCTTGTAAACCTGATAAATGTTGCAGCAAATTACATTTGCCATTTTCATTGAAGTTAGTGCCAAAATACTGTGTAAATTAAGAAGCATTCATTATTTGCTTTAAAAATAAGATCTGCACAAAATTTAAATTTGATAATAATAAAATCTATTTTATTTTGTACTTTTGTTGTAAAATACGCAAAAATATCTGTAAAATATGACATTTTTAAAAATCCAATCCGCTTAATTTAATTGATAAGCCAATTTAGACATGTTCAGCTAAGAACATTCTTATTTGATCTTTTAATTCACAAAATCTTGCTAACACTTTTCCATGTGAGATAACCATCAAACTTCTGCTTGAAGCAGCAAAAAAGTATATCTTTAGCACATGGTTTCACTAATTTTTCTGAAATGGTGTAAGCTTCATCCTGTTGAGCAATATGATAACTGGCCTGATAAGACTTCCAAAGCATTATTATTATGGTCGTTTACAAATTTCATAAAGTTTTGTTTTCTATGCTTCAGCTCCTTACACTTTCTTTTAAAATACTCATCATTGTGGTCCTTTATACAGGGCCACCCTCACCACAGGGCTAAATAGGCTATAGCCCCGGGGAGGCCAGCCCTTTGGGGTGACAATTTTGCTTGCACTCAAATCAGTTTGACAGCTGGAGATCAGCGTTTGACCGATTGTATTGACCTTTTCTTGTTCTGAAACTTTTATAACTTCACCGGTCACCCCTCCTATGTATTTTCTTATAAAGAGGGGTGTATTATTGTTAGTACCCTATGGGCGCCAAATATCTTAGGATGGCCCTACCTTTAAAGATGGGTGGTTTGTTTCCAAATGTCTTTAATTTTGCAGGATTAAAAAACCCAGCTATTTTGCATCACTTGTTCACACAGTCCTTTTGGATATGGGTCACCACCAGTCCAGGTGAAACCAAATTTTAAATATTCTTCATCATACCTTCGTTTTGTATGAGTGACTTCATCCTGATCATCAGACATTTTTTTAGTAGTACGTACATCTTCTAATGTTTCACATCTAGCTGTAGTTTCTGCAAAATTAGAACTAGTTCTCATGTCCTTGGAATGGATGTTTCCTGCTTTCAACCAAATATCCATTGTAACAGTATCCTAATTAAATAACATAAATATATGGAGTAATATATAAATGACTCAAAAACGATATGAACAAAGTGGACTCTTAATTTATGGTTGTGGAGCATGAACCCCTTTCTTGTATCTTGTTAGGCTTCTATCTGTCTGGCGTGTGTGGTTCACTGTGGATGTTAGAATTCTATCTGTTCGTCATGATCGAAACAGCAATCAACCCAATTTGACTAATTAGTTTGCACGCCGCACTGTGTTGCTGCAATTGCGACTGCAGCAGCTGTCACGATGTAGAGTTGTGGATATTGGTTTCATTAGTAAAATTGTTGAATTTTGTCTCAATAGTTTGTCTTATAAACATGGAGGAACTCTTCTAAACTTTTTCAGAACCCAAGGGTTCTGCGGAACATACGTTGAAGAAGTTTCTGAGTTAGACTATTAGTGTTTGTATTTTATTTTATTTCAATAGGCTGTATTTTATCTTATGTTTGGTGCAGATGATTATATGTGAAGATGGTGCATTGGGTATGCTTGACCATTTTTGCATCTTGAGCCATAAAGCGCAATCAACTTTCAAAAATGGAAATTATTTTCCCCTTTCTCATTTATTTTTTCTTTTATTTTAATCATAAAATTTGTATTTTATTAGAGATTGTTGTGCTCCATTTTTTTTCTTGAGGACTTAAGAATTAAAGTTTTAAAATAACCAGTGTAAGTATTAAAAAATTTATTTATCTTAATAAATTTATCATGGGATGAATAGCTTGATCTCGTGAGTGTCTGCTGTCAGGATGATTTTGACTGCTTATAACTCAAAAATATAATTCCTAGGTTGATTGATCTGTCTCTGGAATTGACTTTATTTCAGTAACGTAATGTTATGATACTCTGTATGCACATTTACTAGACTGAGTTTAAACACAAAATAAATACTAATTTTATTGCTGAATTTATGAACCTTATTTGATTGAAGAATGTAAGGTGTGATCCTTGTTAACAATACGGCTTTGGTATTTCAATTTGTTTTGCTCAGCAATAGGGCTCAATCCTGCATTGCATGTTGAACTACTTGATTGAATTTGTGACCTATTTTAATCTAGCTCTTGCAGCTGCTCTGCTATTTGTGCTGACTGATGGATGCAACTAGTCTTGCTCCTGTGTCAAGGTTATACAACATCACTAATGACCCATCATGGTTTCTATTCTTACTGGGAATGAAAAACATGCCATTTGTAGACCAACAATGAAAACCTTTTTTAACCTTGAAAGGCCCTACTGATACAAATGCTTTGCATCATCCATTATCTCAAAAAAAGTTCCCTGTTAGAGCCTGGTGTCTATGGTTGAATTGGCAAGCTACAAGCTTGCCAATGAGGCGATAGCTTCACCAAAATATATCCTGTCTTGGGCAGACGCTAGATAACATTCGAACTCAGCGGACACACTACTATGCCCCCAACCTCTTGTATGGAAAAAGGGACTGCCCCAATCCAAATTGTGTAAATAATTTTTTAATTGTAAATAAATTTTACTTTAAACCTATTAGCTATCTCTAGTATCTCATACAGTCCACTAATTAAATCCAAAGGAATTTACCAGGTCCCCAATCACGTCAGCGAGAATTAGCCAACGGGCAATTTGGCCCCCTCATTCCCCATTGGGACGGTTTTTGAATTGACACCTGAAATGCAAAGATAAGAGTAGAAAGAAAGCTCTAAAATAAAATATGCTGATTAATTTTGTGAAGGAAAGTAATTAAATTGTTTAATTGCTAATTTTGGCACCAAGCTCGCGAATAAATATACTATGTTCTAACAAAGCTTAAATGTATAGAGTATAAAATTTTTCTCCTTTTTACCTCCAGGTGGAAACAAGGAGTCAAACATCCCTTCAAGCTGATCAGCTGTTGGAGGAGTTGGATGAAGATGAATGTGATGAGATAAATGACCCTGTTTGGAAATATCAAAGGAATCACATTTTTATTTTGAGTGAAGCAGGAAAACCTATTTATTCCAGGTACTTAATTTTATGTCAGCATCAGTTAATAGGTTCCCATATAGTTAAGTATAATGTATTGTGTTGTCTTTGTGATGAAATAAGTGCAAGTGCATCAAATCAACATTTGTTTTGAATTGTTCCTTTGTTTCCTCACTGTCACATTCACCTGGGACATTAAGTGAGTTTTTCTCAATTGGTTACACTTGGAAAATAACTAAGCAATTTGCTAAGACTTAATAAAAATATGCATTGCATTGCATTATTCAAATATAGTAGAAAAGAATGCATATGCAACACTAAGTAAAAGACAGGGCTCAGATTTTATTAAAATGTGTGAACCTATACATGTGTTGAGTTCTAAACTCAACTGAACTAAAAAATTTAAAGCATCCAATTATTGTTTCAGAACATTGTTCGAAATTAGTTCAATTAGAGACTTAAATAATCTTGGGCACTGTCCAGAAGTGTCAATCTAACTTGACAGTTCCTTTAACAAAAGTTCAGTGTATTCCTGGTGCTACAATCAATTGGTTTTACTCGAATATTTTAAAAATATTTTTAAAAAGTCAGTATTTTCCTCATGGTAAATTTTTTTTTAAATCCTACTTTAGGTAGTGTACTTATGAATTTTTTTATACTAAAAGCTGTTTTTATAGCAAAAGAGAATGAGTCTCAGTTGTAACATGATTTTTTGTAAAAATAAACCCCCAGATGAAAAATTACAACTTGGACACATTTCTTGACAAAATTACATTCAAACCCAGCATGAGACTAAAATATAGGTAGTACATAAATATGATGTTTAAAGATATAAAAAATAAAATTGGGAAAAAAAGAAAAAAAAATGTCAAAAATGCTTTTCAAATCAAAAATTGTTCTATATGACCCACACATTTTTCTATTTATAGAATCATGAATTTCTATGTATTCAGGTGTTGTCTTTAAAGTGCTAACTAAAAGATTGTCATTAAAATTCAATCCCTGGTGATAAATATTGTTGGATGCAAATATTTTACTAAAAATGTATCGGTAACAAATTAGTCATCCACTTGTCCTTGTGCACTTGAGTTGCTTTTCTCTTTGGCTCCTGTGTCCAATTCAACCTCACCATTGGCACTCATGTGTATGTAAAATTAAATGCTGTTCGAAAAGAGCATAATTTACTTATTTCACGTTATAATAACAATTATTAAATAGTTAAAAATATCCCCCAAGTGAGCAAATGTAATTACATAAGCATTTATAATATGAGCCGTTTAAAACTAAGTGGTATTTGTCCATTAAACATTGTTGCGAGATATAGAGACTTTTAGTTGAATAGTAGCCATAGAGCTTCATTGGCTGCATAATCTTGTGCTGCCATCTGTGTGGTTATTTGGGAGTTAGGAGTTACACCACCTTTCCTATAAATAGTTTCCATATTCAGAATTTGCTACCAGCATTAACTCAGATTTTTAAGAAAGTGTACTTACACCACTTTGGCTTTTTAATTAAAATAGTCTCATATATAAATAAACAGCTGTCATGCCAAATTTAAGAATAATCACATTCAGCTGGTGAACGTTAGTAAAAAAGGGCTTTTGTAGGATAAATAAGAGCCTCGGGGTAGAGCTGATTTTAGTATGTCCTACAAAATCAATATAAGGTATAAAAGGGCTCATGTTGGATAAATAACAGTGCCATGTTTGGGGTAATTTTTGTATAATAAGGTGTAAAAGGGCTCTTGTCGGATAACTAACTGCACCAGGTTTGGGGCTTATTTTTGTATAACCTTGTTGCAGGTACGGCAGTGAGGATCATCTTTCGACTCTGATGGGTGTAATGCAGGCTTTAGTGTCCTTTGTCCAGGAGAGTGGAGACATGATCCGATCTCTTCACGCAGGGGACCGGAAATTCGTCTTCCTCCACCGCATACCTCTAATACTTGTAACTATCTCTAGCTCAATGGCCTCTGTGCCTCAACTTTTAGGTCATTTAACATATGTATACAATCAAATCGTCTCTGTTTTGACCCTGTCGAATTTGAACAAGATATTCGAGAAGAGGAGTAATTTTGACTTGAGGAGACTCCTGGGAGGTTCTGAAAAGTTCCTTGACCGGTTGGGAGATACTCTGGACACAGATCCCAGTTTCTTGTTGGGTGCCGTGAAATGTTTGTCATTGGAGAACTCTGTACGTGAAATTATTGGTCAGACCTTGGCTCAGTATTGCGGGAAAATAAAGGTAAGGTTTTGTTGAATTATTCACAAAGTTAATGTATCGCACCTCGGCAAGAAAAGTGACGCAACTCAAAATTGCAGAATTTGAGAAACATCAACTTAAAGGATACTATAAAACTTATATTGAAATAGTATAAGCTTCTTTTAAATTTTAACTAAGTATTTATGGTGGTAACTTCTGTTATATTCTATAGAATAGTAATATAACACGCTGGGGCACCTCATACCTATTTTTCAATGACATAACATCAAAATTTTTGTTTTTTGACTTGTGTCACTTTTCTTGCAGGGGTGCGGTACGTTTCAAACTGTTTGTTTGTCATGAAAATTGCTTCCTACACCAAGGTCGGTTTTCACGTTTGGATGGTAGAAGTCACTATAGAAAAAATGGGGCTAGTTCATTTTGAGTGGGAGGGTTCCAGTACCCCAGGTTGGAAGATCGAGATTAGCAACCTGAGGGTTGTGAGTTCGAATCCAGCCAAAGAGTGTCATGCACAAGAGGGCTGGTGCATGTTATATCTGTGGCCTCAAATGTCCTCACTTTGGCATGGTGTGGAAGTTTAGAAAGAGGTGCCAGCTCAGGTGTAACCTCGTCAATTGATACCATGGTTCAAAATTACATGGTGTCCTTGGATCTTTCCTTTCGGGTTTCATCCTAGACCGTTGTTTGATAACCTGTTGTTTTGTGTTAATTAAAGTACCTATCTACCCATTTTGATTAGGAGTGATTCAATTTAATTTTGTGTTTTGCTAATGTTAGTGACCAAGAGTAGTAGTTTACTAGTAAAGATCTTCTTAGTGATAATAAAATTATTTGTAAACATATTTTCAATTTTTCATCTTGTGCCAATATGACAAATTTGAAAACATATCTTCAGACATCCCTTATAGAAAATAGGGTAAGGTGCATATCTACAGTAACAGACATGAGCAGACTTTGTGTCTGGTGCCATTCTTCTGGTTAACTGATAATGCAATCCATCTGATCAATTTAAAATTTTACCCATTTGTTTAAAATGTTATTGGTAATTTAATTGCAAAGCAAAGGTTTTTTAAAGCTGTATTACGACTAGTCACACATAATCAAACTAAGATATTTGATTTAGTTTAATATGGATCTTATGATACAAAATGGCTTTTGGCATTATTTTTATATCATGAAAGTATTATTTTGACTACATTTGAGGAATAATTTGAGCTTGTTAACTATCCAGTTCTATCTCTTGATTTAACTTTGTTATACTGTGAACTTTATTTTTATTTAAAAAAAAGTAATGCTTCACACTAACATTGTAGTATGAGATATTATTATCATTACCTCAGTTTAGGAGAATATCATGAAATTAGCTGTGATATTGTTTTCATGTTCACTGAGTTTGATGCTTTCCTAGTCTTATTATCAAGAGATATGTGTTATTATGTTGTTTATTCCACCATTTATTTTATTTTCAACGTCTTAAAAATTATTTCATTTAGAATGATTATATTTCTGATTTCAAAGTTAAGTTTAATATCTTGATTGTCAAGTATTTCAAATTTGTCTACTTTTCTTCTTTTCAGAATATAGTATTTGCTATACTGTTGACTGAAAATCAACTAGTAACTCTAGTTAGAATGAAAAAGTATTATCTTCACCCTGCTGATCTTCACATATTAATGAATCTGGTTAGTGCATCTGAATCATTTAAATCAGTGGAAACCTGGCTACCTATTTGCCTTCCCAAGTTTGATTCCAGGTAAAAATGTTATTTTAAGCCACAAGACATATAAATTGCTTCATTCTTCAACTGAATACAGATGAACATTCAATTTTGTGTCTCTTGATAACTTTTGTGAATCACGTATAAAAGATGGCTATCTAAATGTTTTGAATAGTTGGATTTTCATCCCTTTTTCTATGGTAAAACGAAGTTGATACTCATATGGTATAGTTGTTGAATGCAAAATTACATAACTTAAAACTTTCAAACTGACTCTGTAAATTCTGTTTAAGTGCACATCAAATTTGGTCCAATAGTACTTTCTACAGTTCTAAACACCTCTCCTTTAAGTATAACAATTCTCTGTATTCTCTACAGTGTTTTTTACTGTTTGACCAATCAGTACAAAATATGAAATTTAGTGAAGAATTTTGGAGTGTTTAATTAAAAGAATAGAATTCTGTATAGAAATTTCAGTTGTCTGATTACAAAACTATGTTAAGTCCAAAAATAAAAGTGTTGACCATATGACATTCTGAATACAAGACTTTTTATTCGGTATGGTGATAGAAACCACCCCTTGAGTAGATAGAACTCTTTAAAAAATTATAATGCTCATTGTTTTCTTAACAATCCTAGTGGTCCTTGTCTTGGCTAGGTAACTCATCATTAGAATATAACTGACCCAATCTTAATCTCATCTCTTTTTTTTTTAAAAGTTACCGCCGCCGCAGGATTGAAAACTGTGCTGTTTAGCTTGATTCTTAAACGATTTCCCGAGAAAGTACTGATCGGGAAAAAATGAAATTAACATGATTTGTCCTTCATCGTATTCCCTGGACAATTATTAAGATTTTTTTCCGATGCAGCTATTAGTTTAGGGTTTATTAGTGTCAAAATTGAAGAAGCAAAATTTCTTCCGCGAGTGAGCAAAACACATACAAATTTTCAGTCTTCAGCCGTGAGTTTTTTTTTAAGAGTACCTCTAGTTCCTACAGACTGGAAAACGCTGGACTGTGGATGGATTTTGCCAGCCAAAAGTCCCACACCAGTATTAACCAAAAATTCTTTGACCCTATACTTTTGATGCCCTCTGACATCATGGAGACAAGATTCCTTTTTCAAAGACCCTTTGAGGTACTTATTGCCCTAAGAGAGGAATGGAAAGAGGAAAACTACAAGTTCACAAATGGAGACATTGTGTGGTACACAGATGGCTCCAGACAAAACGAAAAGGCAGGTTCTGGAATCTGTGGGGTCAGACCTAAGGCAAGGATATCCCGAAAATTAGGAAAACATGCCACAGTATTTCAAGCGGAACTGCTTGCTATCATCTACTGTCTACAAGAATGTTATAGAAGATCCTACTCAAATAGGAAAATCTACATATGGGTCGGTAAGCGTAAGCTAGCAGGGGGAGAAGCCCTCGCTGTGACGTGATGGACCGTAAAGTGAAATCAGGATAATACAAATTATTCAGATAGTTTCACTCTGCGAAAGGAATGTTGGTTTGCGAAGCAAACCAAATGCCATATGTAAAAGGAGTGTTGGTTTGCGAAGCAAACCAAATGGGATTGCGTAGCAGTTCCCGAAGGTTGGCGAGCGGAAGTGATTAGGGGGCGGAGCCCCCTAGTCACATAAAAAAAAATCAGCAATATTTTAATAAGCACAATTGGTCATAAGCAAAATTGGTCAATTTTGGACGAGATCAAAACCACTTAGATGGTTAAGTTCCAAGTCAGAAAGATTTTGTTCTGTGATGTCAAGTTATTTTTGTAACTTAAAAAATTTCTATCACTACAGGTCTAGCTAGTCAATTCTGTTAACTCTGAATTTACTCGTAGTTTGTGGTCACATGTTAATTAATTGTCGATATTTCTTAATCTTAAGAACTAACTTTTTTTTACTCATCAACTTGTTATTTTTCCTAGTGGTTTCCTCCATGGTCACATTTCCTACTTGGATGATGACAATAAATCTTGTCTGTTGTTACTGTCTGTAGATAAAGATAAATTTTTTGAGCTCAAGGAATGTCGAAATAAAATTGTGGAAGTAAGTATGTGTTTGATTAACCATCCATAACATTGGCAATTGATAAGTAAATATGATATTCAAAAGAGTATTTCTAATCAACTGCTATCAATCGATTTTGTTGAGACTAAAATATTTTGGTTCAATTAAATACAATGCCCAACTACTTGATTTAACCCTCCAGGTGGTTTCAACGAGATCTCATCCATCAAGATCTGTCCAATTTCGCTAATGACGAGATATTTCGTCATCAAGAATGCTAATTGAATTCCAAATGATGAATGCATTGCTGTTTTTATGACAAAATCAGGTCCACTGTTCTAATGACGAGATATCTTGTCAGTTTTTTGTCAACGAGGAACCTTTTCGAGACAACCACCAGGAGGGTCAATAAGCACTACTTGTCTCTGATTTTCTCTGTTCTTACAATACATCTTTTGCCTTGTACTAATTTGCTGTCCTTTCGTTGTCCCTGCTTTCTTTCATTTTGTTATTTTATCATAAGCAGTTCAGGGGTTCGTAATGAAATGAATCAAGTTCCAATGACCCAATTTCCAAGCTTGTAAGATAACAGATTTTAAAATATTAAAAGTAGAATTAACTTTTACACACCCATACTCTAAGATGTAATTTCAATCAAAACAACATAATCCTTATTTGTTATGTTGCCATGATTTACCCATCTTAGCAATCATTCTTTTCTGTCCTAAAATATTGGCAATTTCAAGAAAATAGTGACTTGTTCATTCCTGATAAAAAAGTGAAATCTAGGTATTTTTAAAATTTTTATTCAGTAGTAATGATAACAAGTAATATTAAAGCATTCTTGAATTTCATTTCTTATAGATAAAATATGATTCATGTTCTTTTGATAAATGACACAATTTAAGTTTTAAAATTAGTGATCTAAGTTTGTAGAGAAGAGTTTTGTTACTTGGAATGGTGCTTTTAATCTCAAATCATTAGTTAATTATTTCAGCATGAATTTTACTATGTATGAGACATAGGGAACTATATGCAATCAAAATTGAAGCATAATCAAATAGAAACTTTTTTAAACAAAATGACTAAATAGCATACATATATTACCTGGACATACGTAAGTTTGAGCACTGCTAGCACTAGCTCAAGAATGTGAAAATGTTGGCAAACAATACCAACCACAAATGAGCCTGAAGCGTTATAGGAATATACAAACTCAATACTTTTAATAGTTAGTCCTTGCAGTATTAGTTCTAGAAACAATATAAGGTGAATTCATTGCTTTGTTTGAAAACTACTTGTGAATTATGGAATTAAAGGCAGCACTTTAACATTTTCCTACCACTTACGAATTAAATGGATGTATACAGGGTGTCCCAAAAGTTCCCGTACTGACGATTTGTGAATTTATTATTTAAAAAAAAACAGAATTTATTAAACAATTATTTTTCTGCCAATAGCAAAAAGCACTTTTAACCTAACATAGGAAAAAAAATTTGAACTTACATTTATAATAAATGTTCTAAATTTCCTTCCCTTTCTTGGAGGCAAAGTTGAAGTTGTTTGTGCATATTTTTAGAAACGCATTTTAAGATGCTGGGTGTGACTTCTTGTATCCTTGAGTAATGTTAATTTTCAGATCACCTATTGTTTGGTGATTATCTTCATTAACTTTGTTCTTTAATTATCCCCACAGAAAAAAGTCAGGGATGCTCAGATCAGGAGAACGAGGTAGTCAAAGGTTTTTCCAGATGAGTCGATCCCAATAATAAAATAGCAATACCATCGGCAATAATAAAGCCGCTTCTCATTGTCCAGTGGCTTTAGCTCCTGTAACATTTTTACACAATAAGCACGAAAATGCAAATATCTTAAATCCTTATGTATCGATCCCTGTGATGTGCCCATTTGTTGCGAAAAACGCCTCCGGATGGATGAGGGGATTGCAATATCATCCGCTGAGTTTCTTGCACAGTCTGGTGTAACGACTTTCGGTCTTCCACTCCTGTGTTTCGCGTTTCACCGAATCTGTCTCGCGAAATCGTCAAACGAGTTGATGTAGCGCAGGGGTGGCCAACCTGTGGCGCATGCGCCAAACGTGGCGCATTGGATGATTATAAGCAGCATTGCTTACTTATTCTTTTGAAGTAGGCTCCATAACAGAGTGCATCTTTATATTTTCAAAACCAGAGTGGTCTCAGTTCTTTTCACACAGCCGTTTTATTCATCAGTTTGTCGCAATTTTTTGACAGTTTACAATTGATATTCTGTGTGATACGACGTATGTACTTGTGATCTGTTTGTTCTACTTCATCATTTAGACTTTTATACATTTCAATGTTGTTGTTTATTCGCATTCCATCGCAGTGCACAAGGAAATGAGCAAAAGAAGCACAGAAAGTGATAGTAAGCGTGAGTTTAATGAACAGTGGGAAAATGAGTTGTTATTTATAGGAAGTCGAGGAGAACCTTTTTGCATTGTTTGTGAAAGTTCTTTTTCACATAATACAAGACATGATTCTTAATAGACACTATAAAACACAGCATGAGACAAACATTGAAGTAAAAATGAAGCTCGTTCTTGGGTCTGAGTTATGAAAAGAATATGGGACTAAGAAAAAGGAAGAAATCAGATGACAAAATATTTTTGCTAAAGTAAGCTGTGAAGACTTGGAGTTGACAGAAGCGTCCTATGAAATTGTTTTAGCATTGGTGAAAACAAAGAAACTTTTTTTCTAACAAAGATGAAATTGTTAAGCTTTGTCCCAAAATATTTGCATGCCATCTTAGTAATAAAGGTATTGAAAGGAAACCAGACGAAATTGCTTCGTATATCAAGGCAAACAGTTACAAGAAGTATTGAGGTACTCTCTCAGGATGTATCTCAGCAACTGGAGGGCCTTGTCCATTCTTGTACTTCCTGTTCTCCATTTTTGGATGATCAACGGACATATGTGATGGAGCCCAGTTAAGAATTTTTATAAGAGGAATTGTTGATTTTAATGTCTTTAAAAAACTTGCCAGTTTGGAGTCATTGTATGATAAAACAAAAGGATCAGACCTATTTAAAAAAGTTAAAATCGTGCCTTAAAATATAAAATTAGATTATACATAGTAAACTCACCAGTGTGTATACTGACTGAGCGCTGTCAATGATAGCTAAAGTTAATGGTACTACAACTTTCTTGACAAATTTTTTAATCATCCAGTACTAAAATATCACTGCATTATACACCAAGAGGCACTGCGTGGAAAAACTTTAAAAATGCAGCATATTATGATACCAGTTATGAAATGTGCGAGTAAAATTTAGAGCAAGAGCATTAAACAGATAAGAATTCAGAGAATATTGTAAGTGTTAGATTTAAAATATGAACTTGTCCTCTTCATTGTGAGGTGCGCTGGCTTTCTAGAGGACAGGTTCTGAGTAGGTTTTGGAATCTGAAAAATGCTGTTTGTAATTTTTTAGAACAAGGAAATTAAGTACCTGATGAAATAACTCTATTTGATAACAACTGGCTATTTGATTTGGCATTTTTAGTTGATGTTACTTGCTATCTCAATGATCTAAATTCAAGAATAAATCATCAAGAATAAATTATTTTCTATCTTGGTAAATAGCATCAATTCTTTTAAAATGAAATAAAAACGGTTCATCTCTCAGTGTTAGAAAATTAGGATTTGAGACGATTTCCATACTTGAAAGAGCAGAGTGAATGTGCTGCGAATAATAATACATTGAAAAAAAAAGTTATTTCAAAAGTAATTTGAAAGGCGTTTTCATGATTTGGCTAAAGAAGAAAACTGCATGCTCGCATTTATAAACCCATTTTCACTTAGTAAAATTCATTATTAAAAATGAAATTTGATGAACTTTTTTTAGATCAAAATGCATCTGACGTGATTAATTTCTGGCATTCATTACCCTGTAAACATTTCCCAGAACTAAGAAAATTTAGAAAAAATTATGTATGTTGTATGGGAATGACATACAGATGGGAACAAACATTTTCATCCATGAAATTTATTAAAAGCAAAACGAGGTCGAGAATGATTGATTCAAATTTGAAGAAATCTCTGCTGCTTTCAGTCAATTTAACACCAAACATTGAAAGACTAGTGAAATCCAAACAGGCTCATAGGTCTCATTAAAGATAAGTAATATTTATGTGTTGTAATAAATATTGTTTGACATATAATAATTAAATAATTTTAAAATGTTAATTATGTCTATAAACATACTTTTATTAAAAGGTTATTAAGAATATGCCCGAACCATGAATGTTAGAAGGTAGAAAAGGTACTTGAGCTGTATGGCACATCTGAAGTTGCATGTGAAAAAAATTGACACATAATATGTAAAAGGTTGGCCACTCCTGATATAGGGTATCATTACTCTGTATTGCATTGTTTGGATATGTATGTCGGCAAAATTCTTTACACCTTTCATATGATTTTTATTCAAAATAAGCCTCAAGCCGTGCAATTCTCTGAATGCGTGATAAACTCATCTTACTATGAAGAACAAAATGACGTGGAACTTTATTATCGCACAACTTGAGTGCGAAGAAAACCAAACTATAAATATTAAAGACTCAATAAAACTATAAGCAGACGATAAAATTTAATAATTAAAAAAAAAACACGGGCAATAATTTTTTAAAGTTGGAGTATGGGAACTTTTAGGACACCCTGTAGAACAGACCAACTAATTCAAAGCGCAGATGATAAAAAAGAGATTTATAGGCCACTGGTCAATGTGTGATGACAGAAATTAGCTATTTGTTGGTTTGTTAGAATACGCAGAATTTTTAGACTTTTGTATTCGACAATACTCATGATTGCATGTTTTTTTACCGATTATTTCCGTGACTAAATCTTGTTATTTTATTCTAGAGATTAAAGAAATACCACTGCTTAGAAGTTATTCAACAATCTGTAAATACTAATGGTTATTCTGTTGCAAGCATTGGCATCACTGAGGTGCGGCATTTTTTGTACAAATCTCGTTCCACGGCTCAATTTACTGCCCCTCGAATGGAAGCTCCCTATGTCACGTCGGACGACTGGAACCACCTGTTTGGACTCTACCAGTATTTGCATCACAGAATGTGCAAGAATACTCGCCCACTCAAAATGTTATACTACAGTGGAGAAAGAGAAACCATGGTCGGATGGGTCAGTAAATTTCTTTGCTTGAATTTCCGCCTCCTTTAAGAATTCATTTCTCTGTCATGTGTTTTGCTTTCCCTTACGAAAAAATTTTAGAGTTTTTTAGAAGTCTTGAAAATAAAATTTAGTTTTTATAGAAAATATGCTTTAGAATTCTAGAGGTTTCCATAGCGAAAACGAGCTCTGATACTTGTAAGATTCTAAAGAAAAGTAAAGTTGGGAAACAAAAGAAATGAGCTTCTAGACTTTCTAGAGCTGATATAGAAAAACGAGCCATAATTTTATAGGATACTAGCCACTGCATAGTCAGCACGGTGTTGCCTGTGACAGTTCTTTTTGTGTAATAGGGCTGGTGCTGGGGTCTTTTGCCAATACTTCCAGCTGAGTAAGGCGGTTGGAAATTTCTGTGACAACTTTGATGGTGAGATTTATGCTGTTCTTATGGCTGTTGAGGCCCTTGCCACTAGAAGGGATAAGAAAATTGTTTTATTTATCGACTCAACCGCAGCAATTCAGGCTCTTACTGATAGAAAGCACGTGTATTCAATGACAGAGGCACAATGCAAAGAAACTATCAGTCGCCTCATTGAGGGTGGTGGTGAGATTGTTCTCCAGTGGATTCTAGGTCACTGTGGGATAAAGGGTAACGAGGAAGCTGACAGATTGGCTAAATCGGCCCTCTCCCTGCCCTAACCTTCTCCACCTCTCCCTTTGCGGAACTGCAGGATTTACATAAATTCTCAGTTTAAGAAACAAAGAAAACTGCAGTAACAGAGGGATATACAGGGAAGGAGTTGGGATTGCCTATTGAGTAACAAGGGAAGAATCCCTACTGATCTACCAAGAGGGATTGGAGTGGCCTGTTTCCGCTTAGTAACCGGACATGACTATCTCCAACAACACCTCCCCGATCTGTCCGCTTTGTAGCGATGGTTTTATGAACAGACAACACCTTGCGGAGTGCTCTAGTTTACAGGACATTGACACCAGGGATACTTCTCCCCAAGGACTTTATTCGCTATATTGGACGGCAAGACAGCGTATGGCCAAAAGGCCTTGAGCTGGGCGTAGGATTAAAAAAAAATATAATAATAATAAATAAATAAATAAAAGTTCTTTTTGTGTGGTCAGGTGTGATCACTGCTCGCTATTCTCCGGTAATTGCTACAAATTCCAAAGCAAACCAAATGGGAATTTGTAGCCTGTTGGATAACAGCCATCATGGCGTTACCCGTGGTGTTGGTTTCCTTCGCAAACCAAATGGAAATTCGTAGCCTATTGGAATGAATTAATTCCCTGTGAATTCCAATATTATGAACAATGATTTGAACTGTTGTGAATTATTGTATTATTACTATACGTTATGAATTATTCCAATATTATGAACTATGGTTTACTTCGCAAATTGTATAACAGCCACAACGGAGTTGTCCGTGGTGTTGGTTTGCTTTGCAAACTAAATGGTAATTCGGCGTGACGTCACAATCTCTTGCAAAAATATAAATATTTAATTGAAAAATTATTTCTCTCTATATTAAAAAAAAGTTACCGCCGACGCCGCAGAATTGAAAACTGTGTTGTTTAGCTCGATTCTTAGACGGTTTCCCGAGAAAGTACTGATAGGAAAAAAACGAAATTAGCATGGTTTGTTCTTAATCGTATTCCCTGGACAATTATTAAGATTTTTTTCCGATGCGGCTATTAGTTTAAGGTTTATTACGTGTTAAAATTGAAGAAGCGAAATTTCTTCCGCGAGTGAGCAAAACACATACAAATTTTCAGTCTTCAGCCGTGAGGGTTTTTTTTAAAGAGTTACCTCTCAACGCGTAAATTTTTGCAGTTCGTCAAGTTTTTTTTTTTATTTCAATTTGGTTCTTGATAATATTTTTTTGAAATTTGAGAAAAATCGGGACATTTTTGTTACTTTTTTTTAAAACTGCCGTATCTATATCTTATTACTATTAGTTTTTAATTTTAAAAATATCGCAGTATACCTCAGAATGTACTCTTTCTTACGGTACTATTATTTTTGAAATCGGTTAATAATTAAATTGGATGCAATTAAAAGTTGGTCATACAATTTTCGTAATTTCCGATACACAACTAAAACTGTCATATCTATATCGTATTACTATTAGTTTTTAATTTTGAAAGTATCGCAGTATACCTCAGAATGTACTCTTTTTTACGGTACAATTATTTTTAAAATTGGTTCATAAAAAATTCGATGCAATCAAAAGTTGGTGACACAAATTTCGTATTTTTTATTTCGCGGAGCAAATTCCTCAAGCATATGAGGGTTGTATTTTCGACTATCGGGTTTGCCAGATATCAAATTTATCGTAGCAACAATTGCCACAAAAACGATTTCTTTTTATTTGTCAAGGAAAAAGGCTCGCTTTTTTTCCCTCGTTACTCAGACGGTTTACCGATAAAGTACAAAGTACAGATCGTAAAATTTGGAGATTAAAACGGTTTACTTAAAATTGTACAGGGAACAAGATGCAGAAGATTTTTTGCTGATGCGGCTATTAGTTTAGAGTGCATTAAGTGTTAAAATAAAAAAAAGTGAAATCACTTGCGAAAGAAGGAAAAAATTGCTCTGGAAAACTCTGCGAAAGGAATGCTGGTTTGCGGAGCAAACCAAATGGGATTGCGTAGCAATCCCCTGGGGTTGGCGAGCGTAAGCGAGAAGGGGCGGAGCCCCCTAGTATTAAAAGAAAATCAAACGTATAAGGTATCTATCTGGTGTCAAATTTTCCGCATATTTCAAATCCGTTGAAATTTTCAATCTATCTTTAACGATCCCGATTTTACAAAAAATAACTAAACAATGCCAGCCAAGTTTTTTTTTCTGCTTTTTTTCGTTTATATTCTAAGAGGGGGCAGGAATTGTAATGTGTTTATTTTTTGAACGCGTAGGTTGATGTGACGTCACAATCTTTTGCAAAAATATTAAAGAAATATCAATTCAAAAAATTTATTTATTTAAAAAAATATTTTTAGGTATCGATTTAATGTGAAATTTTCCGCAGATTTCAAATCCGTTGAAATCTTTACTGTATCTTTAACGGTCTAAGATATAGAAAAAAGAACTGAATAAGTCCAGTTAAAAGTTTATTTGTTTTTTATCGTCTGCTGGAAAATCAGTCCTCCGCTCAAAATAAAAACGGAAATGATAAAAATGAATTTAGAATCCGTGATCTTCTATGCTGTTGCATTTAATTCTAATTAAATTTCATTAAATTAATTTTTAAATGTTCTAGATTGAACTTTAAAATTAGCCACCGAAAAATTGCAAAGAATTCGGACTACCTGTGTGCCAAATTCCATTACTGTAAGTACCATATAGTCCTCACGTTGGGTTGATGTGGAAGTTTGGAGAGTGGGGTGCCAGCTCAGGTGTTGCTTCGTCATCTGACGGTGGTTCAAAATTACGAGGTGTTGCCCTCGGATCTTTCTCTTAAGGGATTGATCCCGTACCGTCGTCAATAGCCCGTCGTGTTGCTCTAGTACGACGTTAACTAATAATTACCACTTACCATATATTTGCCAGGACTTTGCGTGCAGGAAACGAACAAACAGACAAACACTTCCTTCTCTACTACTATAAAAGGAAGTGTTTGTCTGTCTGTTTGTCGCAAAATTCTGACGATTCTATGGCACTTACAGCAATGAGATTTGGCACACAGGTAGTCCAAATATTTTGCAATTTTTGAGTCGCGGCGAATTTTAAAATTCAATCACATTTTTAAATGAATTGAATGAAATTTAATCATTATTGAATGCTTCAGCATAGAAGAGATAACAGATTCTAAATTTATTGTTTTCATTTCCGGATGAATAATTTTTCAGACAGACGATAAAAACACTCTTTTAACTGGAGTTAATTGGTTCTTTTTCTCTCTCCTAGACCGTTAAAGATAGAGTAAAAATTTCAGCGGATTTGAAATCTGCGGAAAATTTCACTTTAGATCCATACCTAAAAATATGATTTTCTTTATATAAATAACTTTTAAATTTAATATATATTTTATATTTTCGCTCGAGATTGTGACGTCACGGTAACTTTCCCTTTCCAAAAATACAGATTACATTTCCTGCCCTCTTCGATTTTCCCTAATCATCACCACAGCTCATTCATTTCGCCACTTCTTTTCGGTATTAATTGCTTACCCCTCCTCGATCGTGAATTGGACTCTTAATTGTATCAATTGTTAAATTCTATCTCAATTATTCGCCTTTTTCAAAGTGCATTTGTCACTTCCTTTAACTTTCTTCCCTCATTTACTGTTTACAATCAGACTTTCTATTAATTCTGATGTGGAGGTTCGCAATTTCTGCAAGGTACTCCGTAATTGATACGTCCGTTCTGTTCCTCTTCGATTTCAGTGGAGAGCAAAAAATAAAAAACATTTTGACAGGCATTTTTTAGTAATTTTTCGTAAAAGCGGATTCGTTAAAGATCCGAGTAAAAATTTCAACGGATTTGAAATCTGCGGAAAATTTTACACCAGAATAATACCTTATATCACGGTGTTGCCAGCAAACCAACTCCACTGGCACGAGCAACGCCGAGCTAACCACGCAGTGGCTAGTTTATAATAGTAGAGACTAGACTAATGATGCTTTTGGTACAAATTTTCAAAACAGATTTTTATGTTTTGATACCTTGTTAAATGTTTTTTTTTTAAATATAATTCTGTCAATGCTCTGCATTTTTCAAATTCTGTTTTACATTTCATGTACCCTTTTATTTTAAATCCATTTTCAATGGAACAATCTGGTTGATACTTTTGTTAATAACAATAGGTGTATGTTGTTTCAGGAATTAGTTTTTTACTTCTCAATATACTGAACCTCTAGAGATTAGAACAATTTTGTTTGGAAACATTCTAAAATCATATATACTTGTAATAAATAGGCACATGATTAGACATTACTTTATTGAAAACATAATTTGCTGTCCGCTGCAAATCTCAAGCTTATAACTTAGCTCGAAGTCTATCTCTAAATATCACCAATGTTCGTTTCTTCTTCTCTACTATCATAAAAGGAAAGGTTTGTGTGTGTGGCTTACGAATCTAATGGCACTTACAATAACGGGATTTTTCATACCGGTATCCGATTTTTTGCGATTTTTCTACGGCTCCCGAATTTTAAAATTCAATCTAGAACGTTTTAAAATGAATGTAATTATTATTGTTTTCCATAGAATGGCAACATCATAAAGAGATGGCAGATTCTGAATTTATTTTTTGCGCTTCCGTTTCAATTCTGCGGAGCAACGATTTGTTATAGCAGACTAAAAAAAGAAACAAATAAAGTTTTAACTGGAATTATGTAGTTCTTTTTTCTATCTCATAGATCGTCAAAGATAGAGTAAAAATTTTAACGGATTTGAAATCTACGGTAAAAATTTCACACACAGATCGATACCTAAAAATATGATTTTCTTTAAATAAACAAAAAGCAGGTTTTAGTGACTGATAATTGCAAAATTCTTTACATTATACTGTTGACTGTTTCATTGACATAATTTTAATATTCTATGATAGTTTTATGAAACATCAGTACAAATATATGAACTCTCTTTGCAGCATATGCAAGGTTTTGAGCTTTATGCTGCATTTGAACCCCTGATCACAAAAATGGATGCAACAAATGCAATGAAGAAAATTGTTCATTGGATTAAAAAGGAAGAAGACAATTTATTTATAATGAATGCACCAACAATTTAATAAACTTGATATTATATTTACATTTTTCTAATCAGTTTAAATATGCTTTTTATTGTGTTTACAACTAATTTACGAAGGGGAAAACACATGTTTCTAGAAACTTAGGTCTTATATCTTCCATTCTTTATAAAATGGCACCTTTCTAAGAAAATAATGATTTAACTTAAGATTCTGCTACTTTTAAATCTTATTTGTTGGCATGATTCAAAGTTTAAATTGTGAAATTCTAACTACTTAGAATTAAAAAAAAGACTAAAAATTTGACAATCCAATCCCTGAAATGTAAAAATTTTCTAATGTGGATTATTTTCTAAAATGTTATTATGAAGTTTCAGTATAATGCTAAATAAATTCGCTCCATCTCGCAGCTTTGTTTTCACCAATTTACTCTCAGAAATGATAAGTTTTACATTTTTTCCCAAGTTGCTCAACTTTTAAATAGTCCTCTCTTATTTCTTGAAGACAAATCTACTTCCACTTGGGGAACGTGGATCCTAGTCATTGACATTCTCTAAATGTCAGTTCCCTTTGTATTGTGTAAGAGTATGTATTTCCCCAAACGAAATTTAATTTTTATGGTTCCAGTGAGTTAAAATAAAAGATGCTTTTATCAATGAAAAAAGAAAAATTATTTTAATTGAAAAACTTTATTTTGTTTCATTAACACAATAGCACTGACTTAGGTCACTTTGTTGAAAACATCTGAACACTTCACAGTTAGAAATAAAAACGTAACTGATTATCACTAAGAAATCTAATTTCTTAGTATAGATCTCTATTGCTCTAATACACTTTTCATATCTTGATTTTGCATGGTTGATTCAAGCAAAAACATTTATTCAAAAACGTTGATTCAAATAATATTTTGATATTTGACATGCAAATTATGAATCAATTGCTTACATTAACATTTTATTACAATACAATTTTAACATACTTCATAAACACATCCAAAAATCGCATACTTATTTTCAATGAATGATATACCTCCTATACAAAGGCTACAATTAGTTATTTTGGGTCCAGTTAAAAATTGGATAAAGCAGTTTTCAAAATAACACATAATTATTGGTTATACACCAAGCAGTAATTATAATTTCAACAATACGTAACAGACAGAATCAAGATATTGAGTATAAAATAAATATTAGTTATAATTATGTTAAACAATTGTAATTTTGTGTGTATAATTTGCAAGGTATTTTATACGATATCTATGTGACTTTAGATATGTAAATTGGTAAAAGCTGCCTATACAGATATTTATTTACATCAAAATGATTAAAAAATTAGTAATCCTATATAAGAACTTTATACAGACACTGGGGCAACATACATATAAACACAAACACACTGAAAATGTAAATTTATGATGCAAACATTATATCAAAAACAGTTTTTCCACCATAAAGTTTGCTTAGCAAAACTGGCTTATACACAAATTAATAGTAATAATTACTTGCTAGACAATACTTTACACACAAGAATTGAATTGTTTCTCGACTATTCAGAGTTAGAAATATCCCCCATAGTTCAGAAGAAAATAGTGAGTTTTCAATACTTTTAGTTGCAGTGAGCTATTATAATTACAAGCATGAAAGTTTTACAAATTCCAATAGCTTTTCACAATTTTAATCACCCATAGCTTTGAACACACAAATTCTCACTCCTATTCAAACAGGAATAATTTTTTGAATATCTTAACTGTATCAGTAAAAATGTTATTACGTTATAGACATGAAGATTCCATTGCAATCAGTTATGAAAAGTTATATTTGTTTTCAGAGAGACATGGGATACAATAAAATACCAAAGTTTTACTTCAATGACATATTGTAATTGAAAAAAATATTTAAGATATTTTTACGATAGCAATCCTTTAGTTGAAGGAAACAAATCTCAATTTTAAAGAATATGCCAAAATTACTAAGTAAATGTGCTTGTGCCCATATTTTGTAGGGTTTAAGACCAATTTGACTCATTTTACATTCACAGTACGAGACTTCAAGTTGTGAATTCAAATATTGACGTTGACATTGAGAAAGCTAGATAATCAAATGCACACATAATCAATACAAATAATTAAGTACAGTTAAGTAATACTTAAAAATTAATCCTTACACAATTTTTGCAATACATTAAATTTTCAGAAAATTTTAAAACAAATAATGTGCTGTTATGAAATAATTTCTTGACATTCCTTGGCACATTTATAAAATTTTTACTTAGGCTATTTGAAGTATAGTGACAAGTGAATATTGGTAATAGATTGACTGTAGTTATTGAACTACAGTTATACTAACAAGTCAATAGGGTGAAAAATTTACAACACCTTTTTTGTAGTAAAATTCTGTTGAATGGCAAGTTCTGGAAAATTCCACTCTATAAAAGCTATTTGGTACTACACGCAAGTCACTTTCCACAAATATTTATTCATAAACATCACACTATTTGTCTTGGAACCCTGTAAAAATATTTTGATATTGCAAAGTCTTGGAGGAATCTGTTATACTGACTACATACAAGTTATGAATGTTGAAAAAGTAGTACATTACTGCAAATTCTTGGTTTTGTTTCATTCGTCACCTTGGAAACACTCTTAAAAATTCTCAAGTTTGATGATTTAAGTACAATAAATTATAAACATTTTTAAAAGTGGCTTATGTTACGTTTTAAAATTCATTTCCCCCTTAAGATTTGAGACATAGCTTTTAAGAAATAAACAGTATTTGCACTAACTTCAAACAAAACTTATCACACATGAAACTAGTGAACAATGTATTTTTAAGTATGTGAAACATAAGCACACTTGGACCAAACTTTTAAGTTCAACATTCATACTGCTCTAGTATTTACTCTTACTCAAAAACATTTATTTTAAATGAATTTATTACTAATTTTGTTAAGTACAGTTTGATCTGTTCAATTATAAATGAAGGGAGTCATACTACATATAGCATAGAATTTTATGCTGTATTGAAAAAGAGCACTTCCAGATTCCTCAATGCTTGTTGAGGTAGGAAAAAAATATAAATCCAACACACTGAAATCAACTTTCTCGATTGATTCAGCAAATTTTAGTTGCCATTATAATTTTGGTAAAATATAATAAAAATAGATTTTTCACAAAATCCCTACAGATTTAGACATAAAAAATCAAAAGATAAAAATGTGCATAAAATCCATACACTTCTCTAAATAATGAATGATTTCTCTAAATCTAGTTAGTTTCTCTTCAAAATTATACACAAACATTTCTCGATTAATTAAAAAAATTGTTAAACTTAGAAAAATGATCGAAATTAAAATAGTGAAACTTTGTCTAATGAACACTTGAGTGAACATTAATTTGTCAATTTTTCATCCCTAACAGGAGTCGTTATTTTTTTTATGATACAGTATGATTTATAAATGTTGTATTGTTTAGTATGGTCTTTTACCTAGCTTTCAAAGTTTTAGAATCCAATTTGCTGATCATAACAGGTAATATATCATTGCTTATACCTCAAGGTTAATGGAAGTATTCGAGTTTTAGAAAAAAAAATCAACGCCCTGTAGAATTTTTTTAAATAATTTTTTCCCCATCATTGTTGAAAATGGTCAGTTTCCTATTTCATAAGCTAGGCAGGCCAGTAGAGAAAGATAATATGCCAACAGTATTGAAGCTATTGTGAACTATTATGTTGAAGATGCAGGATTTGGATAAAAAATAGTCTAGAGTGGCCTTGCCAACAAGTGTTTCAAACAGAAGTTTCACTATGGAACTTTTTACTAACAATGATTATGACAGAACAGCTGCCATGAACAGGCACAACAATTTCAGCTATGATCAAAGCTAACAATTTCGTTGCAACTTGATATTGAATTCCATGCTATATTCATACAAAATAAGACAACAGTTTATATAGCAATAAGAGAGGCATAAAGCGGCCACTTAAATAAAAGACATGCAACACAAAACACATGGATGTTCTTCACTGACTCAAGAAAAACATCAATAATGAAAATGTACCGTTTGATCCACAGCACAGAGTCGACGCTCAATCTGGCATTCAAAGAAAGCTTAACATAAAATTCAGTATCAGATTTCATTGTGTTTCAGAAGCTCTTTCTTTTTGTCACAGCATTAGAGAAGAGCAGGCATTGAACAAACATGAATGCAACATTAAAAGTAAGAGTACACATGAAAAGTCTTTCTTTGGCAGGCGAAGGCACAGTCATGCCCACTCTGCAAGCTTTAAAAATTTAAGGTGGCACAGGTGGCATGTATGGTGGTGGCTGCCGGTACGTTGGTGTGCCCTTGTTGCGAGAGTTCTTACTATCCCTGTTGGTAGTAAATGGGGGTGGAGGTTGATATGGCGGTGATGGATCTATGTGAAGATCGGCGTTTGTGTTTCTAAGATTGGCCTGTTCTATGCGGTCGAGGTGCGGCGTGGAATCTCTACTGCTGGCAGAAGAACGCAGGTAGTCGGGGGGTGCAAGGGGAGGCTTTTCTTCCCGCATTATGACTGGGGGTTTGGCAGGATCAGGCTTTTCTTCCATCTCATCCCCGAAAATGACTGGAGCTCGATTCCCAATGAACGTGTTGTTGTCTTGCATCGTCATTTTGCCTTTTCGCTTCTTCCGGTACAGAAAGCAAGCAACTAGTGCTGCTATGATGAGCATTACGGCAATGACTACTGCCGGTATTATAGTGGTGATGTAGATGTCATCATCGGATGATGTAGCTGGTTCAGGTTTGGTTGGGACAGGTGTAGGTGGTGCGGTAACAGAAGTTGGGCTCATTTCACCCAAGCATATCCCAAGTGGCATCGCATCGGCTTTGATTATTTTGAAGTCTGGAAGCATTGCTTCAGTTAGTTTCGATGACAATGTTCCATCCCCGTTTACTATGTTCCTGACAAGCTTTTCGATCGTCCTCTTTGGACAAGGATCATGAGGTAGAGTGTTGTTAGTCCATGCGTAAACAACCGAGCCTTTGCTGATGGAACCCACCGTAATGTAACGTGGATCTGGATCATCATACAGCTTGGCTAGCTTCCAAGCTACCAGAACCTTTTTACTGATATCCTTACTGAATTCTTCATAGTCGTGATCAATGTGAAGACTGAATTCGACATTCCACTTCTTAGGAGGCCGTGGGTGAACTTCAATGACAAAAACGTCATTGATTTGTAATCCGTTGTTGTCCATGGCGACAAGCTGGAATTCATGTCGTCCAGCATCCCCATCAAATGGCAATCCATACAGTTCTTGAGATTTGTGGTCGAACTGGACCCAAGAGGATTTTGGTGGACGAACATTTTCAATGGTCAAGAAAGTAAGTGTAAGGTATCGAGTACTTCCATCTTCGAAATCGTAAAATGTGTCATCTGGAATTTTGAAGCGTAGAATTTCTCCAACAGTCGTGTTGATACGTTCGATAGGATTGCGTAGCATAGGTGGGAAGTTTGAGTGAGTTGAGGATGTAGTCGATGCTGGACTGTGGCAAACACCAAGTAAATTTACACTGGCATCTATGATATTGAAACTAGAACCCATAGCTTTTTTAAAGGCTACTGATACTTCATTTGTATTTTCATCAATTAATTTATTGGCTAATTCTGATATTTCATCATTTGGGCAAGGATATGTTGGAAGTGAATCATTGGACCAGGTGAAGGTAGTCACTGGCTCTGCTGCCACAGATTGAACAGCAATGTTGCTTTCGTTTCGGTCTCCATAATAATGTGCTAATCTCTTGGCAAATTCAATGTTCCAATCAATTGTTATAGGATATTGCCACTTGTTGTATTTCAATGTAACAGAAAACTCGTGATGCTTGGCTCTAGCAGATTGATGTTGCCACACATGTATGTCAAGCCTATCATTAGTAGATGCTCCTTCGTTATCCATTGCTTCCAATATGAACTCGTATTTTCCGATGTTCTCATCTAAAGGCAGAGCATACAGCATCTGCTTTTCAGGATCAAATTGAATCCAAGAGCTAGGCTGGACTGCTGTACGTTCAGAAGTCATGAAGAGAAGCTTCAGATGCCTGGTATCACCATCTTCCATATCTACAAAAGTGTCATGTGGAATATGGAATTTCCATACTTTACCAGCTACCATCGTCAGTTTCTTCACCCGTTTTTCAATTGTAGGTTTAAAATTACGTGCTCCTTCAGGTTTCTTGGTTTTCTCAACGACTGTCTGACTCTTAGTGGGCTTGATCTCGGAACTGTATATTTCCACAGATGATACGAAGGTTTGTGGTGAAAGAGCATCGGTCACACCCACGACAGGAGTTGGAATGATCATGGATGAAGCAAGACCAATGATTGGAGTGTGTTCTTCGGGGTAGTGACGACCTGGATAGGGCTCATCGACGACCGGTGTGACTGGAATGTACTTTGTTGGCCTATCGGGGACGATTACAGGTGTAGCACCAATAGGTGTAACGTATGCAGTGTGCATGCGCTGATGGAGCAGAGTTGGGGAAGTAAACAGCATTGGTGAATCTACTGGACGATGATGGTGACCTCGTTCCATACCGATTTCTCCATGGCCATGCCTGTGATGGTGAGAGGGTTGCATAAGAGTTGGAGAAGCCATGGTTGGTATGATTCTTGTTTCAGGAGTCAGGGTGTCTTCTGTCAATTCAAATTCATCAACTCTTTCAGTAAATCGAGGCCATAGAGTTGGTTGCACTCCGAGCACTGGAGTTCCTAATCCAGCCTGCCTCTTGTCTCTGTAGGTTACTTTTGGGAAGACATTAGTTATGTGCCAACCAACAATTGGGTACCCAATCGCCTTGGCTAAACTTCCATCCTCAGATACCCTTTCCAGTTTTGAAACCATTGTCTTTTGTTCGGTAGAGACTAATGAAGAACACCCAACTTTCCATTCAGCAACTCCGCCAATTTTAGTTTTGGTCTTTGCATTGCCTGGGCCAGCTAATACTGCATTTAGGTCAATAGTACTTTTGTCTGTCTTGGCTAATAATTTAAATTTTTTGACAGGTATATTGAGGAAGTTTGACAGTTTCTTTATGACATCGATTCTTTCGGTTATATTCAGCTCTTCTAAATCTAGATCAATTAGCAGGTTGGCGACAGTTTGACTTTCTCCGTTTGCACAAAAGCTACTTAAACCTTCTGTGTCACCAAATCTAGTATCCGTTGAATCTTCTACAACTTCAATGGAAAATACATCTTTAGCTGTGGGAGCTTTACCTACAAAAATTTTTAAATATCAATTATTGCTATAATTATACATGAATTACAAGACACAACATGATTCTATGAGTTAGCCATTAGAAATAAGTGTTTAAAATAATGTGAAGTTTCCGTCGCCTCACAAGAGCTGGGTAGGGCCGTTGGACACGGAGTTGAACACCATGGGGGTCCCCCTCTGCTATGGGGAAAGGAACCCGTTTGGACAAGGCAAGTGAGGAAGCGAGACGCATTGGTTTATGCTGGAGAGGGATGGGGATTATTCCCGATAGTGTATGATCAAGATTTTGGTGTCAATAAATGTTGAAATATGCTCCTGGACCAGTTTTACTGCTTGGGGGACGACAAGGCAGAGGATTAGGAAATCCGCCGAAAGAAAGAACCCTCACAAATAGTAAGTTAGGTATTTAATTATCTATATTGTGTTAATTATGAATAAAATATAGCTCATAACATTTCAAAACATGCAAACACATTTTGGTAAAATTTGAACTTTATAGTAGGTTAAAAATACTGAAATTTCTTAATCTGCCAATAGTGTTTTTCTAACCAAATTTCATTACTTTTTCAAATTGGAAGAGTATGGTTCTTGCGAGTTCAGTGATTTTTCAGCGCGTGAGAACCTTGCATTTTTTTTTCACGTAGACGAGATTTTTTTGTGTGCATATGATTAAAATAGCTTTTGGAATTAATTTTTAAAAAAAATCAGAAACAAGCACGGGAACTTTGCTCTTAAAGCTTACATTAATTAATTGCAGCTTAACTGATGATCGAAAACTCTTCTAAACCCTTAAAACTACACAAACTGAGGTAAAAAAAATAACAATAAAAATACACGTCAACTGCATCACGTTACCAAAGATTAATGTTTGCTTTAATTTTCATAAGGTAAACAAAATCTGGAGTGTCAAACAGATGTTTACGAAAAGCAACTAGAGACATCCAGCTGAACTTGAATGTTTTAAATAAGGTCGAAGAGATTACTTTCCCTTGGAGATTTCAGTTTTAATAATCCGACAGCAAAATTATATTTTCTTCGTATTTAATGAGATTTTCAAAGATATTTCATGAAACTCGGAAATTAATGAATGTCGGAATAAGGAAATATACTTATTCCAGGTCTATGTTAGGTTTTATACAAAAAATAGGATAGCAAAAAATAAAATTGAATTTTATTTTGGAAAACAAATTGCATTCGATCACCCCCCATACGAAGAAATAAACTTTTTCCAGTTCATTAACATTTGACTTTTCATAAAATTATACAGTTTCATCATTGAACATAAATGAGGAAATAGAACTCGAGCTAAAAATTTGCAAACAAAGACTTCTTAGATGATGCTTTCGAATGTAACCTGTGCATTTTAAAGACTAACTAGAATCTTTTTATTTTTCATTTGGTAATATAGTTTTAACATTCTGTTAAAGTACGTTATGTGCTTATAAATAAAAACTGAACAAGTAGTAAAATTTGTCATTTAACGAACCCGAAATGGCGATCCATATAGCTGTTTGCATGAATACGTTGCCAATGTCGGAAATTAAAAATGAATTTAAGTTCTTTCTGTGGTGATAATCTAACTCTATTTCTCATATCCTTAGAATAGAATCATTTGGAAACATTCTATTTCTCATATCTTTAGAATATAATCCTTGGGAAACATTCTATTTCTCATATCCTTAGAATCGAATCCTAATCTAATATAAAATAGTGATATTTCGAAAATCACTATTTTTCTATTGTTTGCTACTTACCTTGAGAGTACCCGACGGCTTTCACGCTGATGTAATATTGTCCTAAGTCTCTAACTAGAGGAACACCAGAAAATGTTTGCGAATCTTCATCATAGAGCAACCATTCAGGTAAGACTGTTTCTCCAGCCTCAGTAACCTGAAAGAAACAATTCTTTTTTCACAAAAACGTATCAAGTAATGAAACTGGAACACAAAAGCACATTATAAACTTTATTTTGAAAACACGAATCGCAATACCATTGGGTAGGTAGTTAAAAACGTTAAAAACACGACGGGCTATTGACAATGGTCCGGAATCGATCTCAGAAGGAAAGATCGAAGGACAACGGCTCGTAATGTTGAAACACGGTGAGATGACGAGGTCTATACCAGAGCTGGCATCTCACACACCAACCTTACACACTACGACAACGTGTAGACATTCTAGGACTCGAAATTTAACGTGTACCAGACCCAAGACGAGAGCACCTGAGCTGGCAGCCTTGTCTACAAACTTCCACACCGCACCAACATGAGACATTTGAGGCTACAAAAGATTTAAAGTGCACCAGCTCTCGTGTACACGACGGTCTTTAACACTATCATTGGTGAAAAGTTCATATATCTTCCGGTCAGATCGGAAGGTTCCTGGTTCGAATCTGGGGCAGGGATGTTTGTGAGCGTATGGTGTAGAGGCGGCTGGTGCCACTTCAATCTGTCACGGCCGAAAGTCCTCACGTTGGGTTGGTGTGGGAGTTTGGAGAGTGGAGTGCCAGCTCAGATGTTACCTCGTCATCGGACCGTGGTTCAAAATTACGTGGCGATACACCGAATGGCTTAGGCTGGGACGGTGGTAAACAGCTGAATATCTTCCGGTCAGGACCAAAGGGGTTAGTCACGATGTCTACTTTTCAGAATCTTAATTTGCGTATACGTTAGAGCCGCTCGTGAGCCGTGCGTTGAATTTATTTTCACAACGAACTTCCACCGATCCATGGGAAAGGAAGGAACCAACCGCGAACCACCAGGCAGTCGTTAGTCAGCCACCGGCGATGACGATAGAGCCTGGAGGTTTGCGATTAGAAAGAAAAGCAAAGAACTACACACTACGCCGTCCCAATCTGATATGACGGTATCCTTCATAAGTAAATCTGATTGATCCAATACAAAAAACAAAATAAATGTCATCAGTGTGGAATAAATACATCCTCTTGTCTAGTCCAATTGATATTAGAACAAGTAAATAATCATAGCTCACTGTAGATAAAAAAAAATTATGAAAGAATCTAATTGAAGAATCGATTAATTTTTCACGAGTTTAATATCTACCGACCTACCTACGGTACAAAATAGAATCTTCCACGCAACGCGGAGCCATTCCAACAAAGACGCGCTAGTACACCTTTGTGTTCGTCGATAAATTGACAGGAGGCGGATCGCCACGAGCCGTTCGTTCGGCGCCCAATCACGAGAACTGGAGGCTCGCGAACCCTTCGGTTCGCAAATACATACACACATTTAAGTTGAATATCTGACTCTCACAAGTGATCACGAAGAAAAAAGAAGCATGCCACGGTACAAATAATTATAATTTAGATCCGCAGATTTATTTAGTTTCGATTTTAAACACATTGTATTACATTATTTTTTAGTTAATGATGCACTTGTCTGCTTTGGACTTTTTGCCCTGACATTGCTGGGTTTTTATGAAGCAAGCGCCATATTTGTTCATGCTGCGATGCGTCACACAAGACAAACAATATCAAGTAATAGACAGACACTATGAAATAAAACTGACACAGAAGAGAGAAATACACACAGGGATGAATCACACCTGTGCCGCCTAGAACTCGCAGGTTGGCTCAGTGGATGTGCTCACATCTAGCGCAGCGAGCACATCCACTGAGCCACAACAAAAAGAAATATAACTGGATCTAAGTTCTTTGAAAGTCTAATCTTGTAATCAATTTGGCATGTATGTTAAATTGCCTGTCTTGAAATTATCAGTATCTAGTAAACTAAGTTTAACGCTTGGTGATCTCCCGAATTTTGACTTCACATCTAGAACATCGCAGAAAACGATTTTATTCATTCTACCTAGAATAGAATGACATTTTCGACCGCTGAAATTTTCCTTCACTGTTTTTCTGAAATTCTGAAACATCTCAAACAATTTTGAGCGAACGGAAACAATTTGTTCGCACTCTCCCATTCGCTTGAAATATTCTTTGAAAAAGAAATATAATACACGTGGGCCGTTTTGGAAGCAAGGTAGAGAGAAAGTTAAACACCGTTTCTTGGAACAATTCGATTTTGTTTCACAATTTAATCACATTTGAAGGCTACACACTCGGTACAGCAAGTTTCTAATCATTTCATACCCTCGGAAAGGTTCCCGACACGAATCAAATCCTTTCGTCAAAGGATGAATGGACGGTGGCGGTAGGTAGTTGATTTAACATCGCACTGGAGCAAAACAACAGGTTATTGGCAACAGTACGGGATCGCTCCCGAATGCAAAGATTCGAGGACAACACCTCGTAATTTTAACCACGGATGACGAGACTAACACATGAACTGACAACCCTTTCTCCAAACTTCCACGTCACGCGACCGTGAGGCCATGTAGAGACGCGACAGATTTAAAGTGCACCAGCACCCCACGTACACGATTGATGGTGGCCATGACATCCTCATTTGACGAGATTTTCTACCCAACAAGTCAAATTTTGAAATAAGAAGTGGCACGGATCTAAGTCTGGAGAAAATATGACCGTCAACTTTTTTTTAAATAAAAATGTTTTATCACTGCACAGAACTCATTTTTGAGGTCAAAAAGATATTTTGGGTATCTTGGGAGTTAGACACGTGTTTAGTACAGTAAACGCCATGGGACAGGAAAAGATCACTAGAGTACCTCGAGTTCGTAAGCCGGTACACAATTAAAGGAGTAGTAATGGTAATTCTTATTAACGTCGTAATGGAGCAACACAACAGGGCAACCGTGGTCACATTAGTTATCGCAAAAAAATACAATGATTCTCAAAACATGATCAAGAAGAGTTCAAATTTTTTTAAGGTAATTTTTAATTAACGTCATACTAGAGCAACACAACGGGCATAGACGACGGTCCGGGATCAATCTCCTAAGAATAAGATCCCGAGGACAACACCACTTAATTTTGAACCCCAGGCAGATGACGAGACATATAGAAGAGAGAAAAACAAGGTGTATAAGGAAAATATGGAAAGAGGGGATTTTATGGAAGATTCCAAAAATGAGTTATTTATAAAAGAACATCCAAAATTTCGTTCTATCTACAGAAAAAACATTAATCGCCAACACACAATTTTTTTACAATACAATCTCGTAGAGCATTAAGTCCATATAGGAAACATAAAACCTCAGAAGCATCTTTTAGGTTTGTTGGGTTGAGTTTTATGACGTGAGGTCTTTGTTCGAGCAAGTTGCGCCAAACAACGTCAAGTTAAATGGACACACACACACAAGGTTTTACAGATAGGTAATGGTAAATGCAATTATTAACTAACGTTGTAGCAAAGCAGCGGTCTATTGACGACGGTCCGGGATTATTCCCCGAAGGGAAAGATCCAAGGAAATACCGTGTAATTTTGAACCACGGTCAGATGACGAGTCAACACCTGAGCTGGCACCCCACTCTCCAAACTTCCACACCAACCCAACGTGAGAACTTTCGGCCACGACAGATTTAAGGTGCACCAGCCGCCTCTACACCATACGCTTACAAACATCCATCATCCATGCACTGACCCGGATTCGACGAGAAGGGTTTAATTCTTCGGGGATAGATCAGGCAGATCGACAAATTCGGGCAAACGGCGCAACAATTCGAGGCTCCTAGTCAGCAGCATTCCAAGTCACATTACACTGCACAACGACTGTTTTCGGCGACGGAATTCGGCTCCAAATTGATAATCTCCCCCCGAGCCACATAATGAAGATTCCCGGAGTCAAGCGAGCGTCGACCTTCAAACGTCGGAGTGGGATTCCGAGATGAAATAACGCGATGACATACAAGTCGCCCACTGCCATTTTAATTGCTCAGCCGCAGTCGTTAGGCAGAGGCGGTTCAACGCCTTGCTGACTGCGTGTGCGATCAATTTCAGCTAACTGAAAGAAGTGTGTTCAGCCCTTTCGCTCTTTGGAGGCAAACTGAGGAATCTAAATGAAGAATTAACTGCAAGATATACGGTAAACAAGTTTGCTGGGTTCTATGGCACAAGGGCTCAACACTGTGTACAAGTTTGCTGGGTTCTATGGCACAAGGGCTTGGCACTATGTACAAGTTTGCTGGGTTCTATGGCACAAGGGCTTGGCACTATGTACATGTTAGTTAGTTCCATGGTACAAGGTCTTAACACTATGTACAAGTATGCTGGGTTCTATGGCACAAAGGCTTTACACAAAATATGCAAGTTTGGTAGGTTCTCTGGTACGCCAAACACAAGACAGACAAAGTGAACATACCCACAACATGTTGGTTGATGTGGTTTTGTGGAGCAAGGGCGGTATTTGGTCAAGCTTTGCCAAACACAAGGCAATGTCAACTAAATGGAGACACGCAAGGAATGTTTTACTTGACACAGAAGAGAGAAATACACCCTGCAATACACAAGAATGGAACCTGCGCCACCTACAACCCGCAGTGCTTACGGAGCCGTGTAACATAACAGTGAAGGATAAAGTGATAATAGACGAACATGCATACACAAAAAAAAAAAAAAAGCAGAACTGACAAAAGAGAGAAATACACCTGTGGCGCCTACAACTCGGAAGTTGCTAGTGCAGCGGGAAAACTCACTGAGCCATGACGGCCCCTATACGCACGAGGAAGACGTTGGCACTGATTGATTTTTATGGCACAATGGCCATATGATCCAAGGACAACGGCTCATTATTTTGAACGAGTCAGATGATGAGGTCAACACCTGAGCTAGCAGCCCACTCTCCAAACTTCTACACCTCGCCAAAGTGAGGACATTTGAGGCCACGACAGTTTAAACGTGCACGAGCCCCCATTGTAAACTACGGTCTTTGGTGGGATTCGAACTGGCAGCCCTCTGGTTGAATTTATTTTAGAATGCGGAACTTGCACTAGTGAGGAAAATGCTCATTTCTGTGTTTTATTAATAGATTTATCGTCAAACTGTTCAAAAACGACAATTAAAACCCATAAAATGGACTTAATATTAAAATTTCAAGTTTTAAATTACCGAAAAGTGCGACAAAAGCACGTGACCTCAAAACGCTAAGTGACGTCATTGTGCACCACGATGTAATGTTTACATTTGTCTAGCGCGTTGAAATTTCCTATTGCTTGCTCTTTTAATTTTTAAACAATCAATTAAAACTTTTTTTCTTGCTATTTCAACTTCGCAACTATTAAAGTAAACAGACCGTCATGGGGCACAGTGACGTCACCAGAAGCGGCGTAAGAAAACTAGCGTTTTTGAAATTAAGTAAATAATGCGAACTTTCAAATTTTTTATTTTACCTTTTCGGGCTATAAAAGTAAAAAAGAAAGATACTTTCCATCATATTTTTTCATTTTCTATATTATAAAAATATAAATAAAACAACGTGCAAGTTCCTCATTGGCCTGGAAGACCGAATTCAATTGTAGTTTGATTTTTATGACACAATGGCCATATTTCGCCAATTTGCGCCAAACACAAGACAGACGATGCCAAAAAATGAACACAAACAATATTGGTTGGTGCGGTTTTATGGTGCAAAGACCATATTCAGCTATGCTGCTGCACCAAACACAAGACAGGCAACGTCAAGTAACGGACATACATATACACGGGGGAAGTTTAAGGAAAATTTTACTGACATAGAAGAGAGAAAAACACGGTGTGTAAGGAAAAGATGAAAAGAGGGGATTTATCAGAAGATTCCAGGAACATCCAAAATTTCGTTCGATCTACAGAAGAAAAAAATATTAATCGCCAACACAAACATTTTTTACAATACAACCTCGTAGAGTATAAAGTCCATAGAGGAAAGATATTACCTCAGAAGCATCTTTTAGGTTGCTTGGGTTGAGTTTAATGACGCGAGGTCTTTGTTCGAGCAAGTTGCGACAAACAACGTCAAGTTAAATGGACATACACACACTAGGTATTACCAGGGGTGAAAACAGTCAAAATGTAAAAAAGAGGAAAATATACGCAGCGTTACTTTAAACTGCAAAAATAGCTGAATAAGAATATTATATTTGTTTACAGAACATTGGTGCAGCCAGAAATTTTTTCTGAGCAGTGTTGGCAAATTTTTGAGATTAAAGAGATTAGTCTGTCATAAATTTTACAAATTCCATCTCAGCTCGTCAACGTTGGTGTAAGAGCCAAGAAATCCGATTTACTGTTATATCATTTACATATGAAACTATTGGGCTACAAAAGAAACAGGACGTAATATCCGATTTGGAAGAGCATAATATCAAGAGAGATACAAAATCGTTAAAAACTTTTATTGGTGGATTTTCAAAGTTTATGGATTTATTCGATCAAATATTAAGCAAAGTTTACTTTTCAATATTTCTAATAGAAAAGCAGCTTCAGAAAACGTGGAAATTTTTTTATTGGGAGAGATTTGAAAAATCCAATTACGAGAGTACGCATTATGAATATTTCTGCTGAAACTATAAAAAAAGGAATAAAAGTGGTAAATATGTACAAGAAATACGGATGCAACAGGATTTGTTTGGAAGTATGCTGGGTATATCAATGGACTACAATGTCGATTTTGAGAAGATTTTATGTTATCCAATTATACCTATTCCAATGTCTTTATGCCATTTCTATGGGACCATTTGCAAAACCAAAGTCAGCAATAATAGAAGTTTTTGAAAAAAATCACAAACCATGAAACATACCTAAAGATTTTGATATCGTAATAGTTGATGGTTTCCATATTTTACATACCATGCGTGATATGCCAGTGACATTCGCGCGGCAACATTTCCAAAAAAATTATGAAAACTCTAACAGCGACCAAAGCTTTACGTGTTAACATAATTTTTGACCAGTATTTTTTCTCATCGATTAAAAATTACGAACGTGCACTACGGAATGAATTAAACAGCATGGATTTTAAAATTACCGGTCCAATGCAAGTACGTCCAACAAATTTCAGTAAAGAGATAAAAAAAAAACATTAAATTCAAGCAGGCTCTCGTAAGATTTTTAATAGACCACTGGACTACACCAGAAATGGCGCCATTTATTGGTAACACAAACATTAATTTAAGTTTTGATCAGTGTGTTACTCTTACACAGATTGAAAATAATAAGGTAATTATGGTAAAAAATGATGAATTGTCTTTTGACGATCACGAAGTAGCAGACACAAAAATTGTACATAATGTGTGTAAAATTAATAATGATTTTGTCACTAGCGTCCTAATAAAATCTTGCGATGCATATTTTTTAATTATGATGCTTGGCAATATGGATCATCTGCAGTCTAACAGTCTGACAATTGTCATGGAGTATTATGAACCATCAGTGTGTTCCAGTTTGCCTGGGTTTCATGCCATTACGGGTTACGATTACAACACTTCTTTTTTCAAAAAAGGAAAGAATAAGTCATTAAAATCTAACGGAGATTATCAAAAAGCTTTTACCGATCTTGGAGCAGCCCATGTGTCAGGTTTGCGATACGAACGTTTTCGGTATTAGAAAAATTTGTCTGTGAAATTTATGGCTTCAAAAATTCAACCGATATTAATACTGCTAGATTCCATAAATTTTGTCCAACATATAAAGCTCATAACGCTAATTAACCGTTCAAAAACTTTTTTGAAAATCTACGATGCATCAAATTTACCTCCGTGTAAAGCTGAGATACACCAACAACTCTTACGCACTCAATACATAACAAGCATTTGACGAAATGCACACTTACGATTTCCAAGTAGCATATCGCCATTAAGGCATGGATGGTATTTGCAAGAAGAGAAATATCAATTTTACTGGTTAGAAAGAGATTGTAAGCCGCCTTCTGTTTTAGATGCTTTAAAAGTAGAAATTAAAACATAAAATAATACAAGTAAATATCGATATTTTTTATTCAACGAAATTTCATTATTTATTGTGCGCAAATGAAAATTAACCTTTTTTTCAGACAACGAACAAAATATCGATGAAGACGGAGAGGCGTATATTGAGGATGAGCATACAGACGATGAAGCATCGGAGAGTAATGAAGAGGAGTAATTAAGTCGAAACTATAAGTTTACAGCTTTTAAGAAGTTCAGCAAGCCAGGGCCCCGGCAGCTGCCAGCGCAGCCGATAAACGTTCTCTCGTACTCATATCTACCAATAAGACTTTGTTGTCGCATTCATGTAAAATCTTTATTTGCGTCTGGTAGTTATTTAAAACCGCCGTGTTCGTCTGGCTTTTTGCACATATTTTGGATAATAATTAATAAACATGCTATAAAAATTTCAAAGTGCCTAAAGAATATTTTTTGCGTTTATTATAATACAAGTTCAGGGCAGTCGGGTAATACTTTGAAACCGTCTAAACAGTCTGGGATTTTTATTTCTGAATTCTATAGATGCTAAAATAAGAGATTAAAAAAATTTCTAAGTGCCTAAAGGATACTTGGTGAGATGAGTTTTTTGCAAATGTCATATGCTGCGCAGTAGCGAAATAACCCCAAACGCCTTTCCCGATTGTCGATTCCCTATTCAACTACCATTGATATACTACCATTTTACAATTTCACAGTGCCTAAAATACCTTCCTCAAATTCGTCATCAGCTCCCCGACTATATACAACAACGTACGCTAACTAGTTCAAAATCCAAGTTGTCCAGGTTTGCCACTAAACTAATAAGCTTCTCACAAAGGATTCTTTTTTAAAATGAATTTGCAAAACTTATCAGCTTACAAAATTTAGGTGTGCAACATTGGCGATATACGTCTTATTTGGCGCAAATAGAAGGCAAAAAAGGGCAAAAGTCAGAATTTTTTCGAAAAAATGATAAAAATCGGTAATTTTCTCAAAAAATTACAAAAAGTCGGAAATACCTACAACAGTCGGAAGAATCTCATCCCTGAAGTAAGGACATATTCACAATTTCCTTATTGTTATTATTATTTTTTTTTTACATTTATTCTTTGGCTGTGATTCCATGATATAATTTAATTCTAAAGAAAAAATTGTAGTAAAAGCAAAAATTCTCGAAAAAAAAAGCGGAAATTTTCGAAAGAAAAAAAAAAAGCGGAAATCCGCGTAAACGCGGAAAATTTTCACCCCTGTATTACAGATAGGAAATGGTAAATGCAATTCTTAACTAACGTCGTAGTAAAGCAAAGCAGCGGCGTATTGACGACGGTCCGGGATCATTCCCCTAAGGGAAAGATCCAATGCAATACCACGTAATTTTGAACCACGGTCAGATGACGAGGTAACACCTGAGCTGGCACCCCACTCTCCAAACCTCCACACCAACCCAACGTGAGGACTTTCAGCCACGACAGATTTAAGGTGTACCAGCCCGCCTCTACACCATCGGTTATAAACATCTATTCACTGACTCGTATTCGAACCAGGAACCTTCCGATCTAGAGGCTAAAGGCCCGCTTACGATTTTTCGTATGTCCGTATGCGTAGGCTCCGCCTTAACGCGTACGAAACTACAGAGAGGGTCTGCGTAATCCCGCTCATTTGTCAATCACGTGTTTCTCCTCTATCATTGGTTCGACGCATACGGAGAATCGTAAACGGGCCCAAACACCTACACCACCAGACCTGTCGGACGGCGTTTTACAGATAGAAGAGAAATACACCAAGAGATGAATCGAACACGCGTCGTCTACAACTCGTAGGTTGCTAGAGCAGGGGACAAACACACTGAGCCGCAACCATCTTCTAAGGGACTCACTTCTTTTACCTTCTTAACAAAAAAAAATTAAACTGGGAATTCGACGCACAGCAAATTTGCAACAAAAGCAACAACAATTTAATTGCGAATAAACTTCTGACACAAAAAGTCATCCGTGTCAAAACACATTCGACACAGAAACGCACACATTTTGCTAAATTTATTCGTCAAGCACGAACGTTTCAAAATAACAAGAAAAAAAAACACTTTAAAAATTATTTTGTCTCATTATTCCGCCCGCTGTTGTTAATAGCAGCACTTCCCCAATGGGAGAAAATTCATTTCTTTCATTAAATCAAGCGGAAAAGGAAAACGGTTCTTTTTTCTCAAAACGTGTTCCGTCGATATCACCTACCACGCTCATATTTTATCTTTCAGTACACCCACTTAAACAAGATAGTGTATCCACCAGAACTGGATAGAAAAAAAAATCCCGTTTGTTAATTCGAACCCAAAAACCTGGCCCGCATCCAAAGCACCGCGCGAGCGCGATTTGGTCTAGCGCCAGGATTTTACGATTTTGATGTCCTGGTATCCAGATGAAGAGCATTTGAGTGCCAAGGACACGAGCGCTGCAACTTCATGCTCTGATTCATTAGGGACTCTTTTTGAAGGTAGCGCATGTAATGTTCTGTTTGTTGACGAAAGAAAAGTGGTAATTATACCACGAAACGGCGCTCGGACAATTTTAATGCTTGTACCGGTGTTTGTTCTCATATCGCTTCAACTAGTTGTGGAACATTTTGATACTTTTGTTGTACTAGTCAAGTTCGGTGGTCCTGGCGGAGTTGACGTTTTTCAAATGTTGTGTATATGAGCGAGGGCCATCTGGTATTTGTCCCAGAAGAAAAATCAGGATAGGTTTTGTAAGTGCGCATGCTCATAATCACGTCCGTGGCACCAATTCAAAGAAGACGTGTGAAAGACAGTGATTTTGTCTGATATAAAGTACTCGGATTATAAGATGCGTTACACTGCCAATTTTTACTTCATTGTTTCTTAATCTTTTGGCAAAGTAGTGGCTAAGTTCACAGCATTTTGACAAACACAAAGTTTGGTATTGGGTTTAATGGTGCAAGGGGGTCATACTTATAGGCAAGCTGCGCCAAACACAAAACATACAATGTTAACTGTGAAGGGTAAAGATAGGAAAGTAGACAAAGATCTATTGGGCACCTGGAGTCTGGAGCCCTTGGTTTACCAGAGGCAGTGAATCACATGGAGAAATCATAGATCACTGTGATACCTCGGGTTCGTTAAGCGTTATACATCGAAAAATGGAAAAACCCAAAGGAAGTTCCCATTAAAAAATATCATGGATAACACAGTAGTGTCAGTGACACGAACAACCAACCTCTTTTAAACCCCTCCTAGGGGTTCCTATCCATATATATGTTCTGAAATGTGCAGTCTTCCCAGCATGACTTCTAACCATCTTTGGTCATGACCAGTGGTTCTTAACCTGGGGTGCACGAGAAGTTTCTAAATTTTCTGTGAGAAACTAGCAAACGCTACGTCGACTTTTGGGACCTCCACTCCTACCTTCGCCTCAGCCTGTGAGGTGTATAAACTGGAGTAAGCGGAGCTGCTTCGAAGGCTTTTTCAATATGCAGACAAGGGATGAAATCTCATTAGGAGCTGGGCTCCCTGAACAAACATATAGCTGCTTCGAAGACTGCACCAGGCTAGAAAGCTTAATGACTAAGAAATATTTTAATCTGCAGTAGAAAAAAACTCTTTTTTTAAATAAATTATCACCATTTTTAGGTTGTATTATTTCTTCTACCAATAAAATGCAAAATTATGTTTTTAACGGAAATTATCAGCAGGTAATAATTATAAGGGTCAGAATTTTCATCACTTTTGCACACAAAGACAAAAGCCAGAAATCGTTCAGTTCAAGTAATGACACATGTTGCTCTTTCAAAAAATGAGTAACTTCAGAAGTATTATTATCAATAAAGAACATAGCCATTAAAAACTGAGATATATTTCTATCTCTCTATATTAAAAAAAAGTTACCGCCGCCGCCGCCGAAGAATTGAAATTTTTGTTGTTTAGCTCCATTCTTAGACGGTTTCCCGAGAAAGTACTGATCGGAAAAATATGAAATTAACATGCTTTGTTCTTCATCGTATTCCCTGGATAATTATTAAGATTTTTTTCCGATGCGGCTATTAGTTTAGGTTTTATTAAGTGTTAAAGTTGAAGAAGTGAAATTTCTTCCGCGAGTGAGCAAAACACATTCAAAATTTCAGTCTTTAGTCGTGAGTTTTTTTTAAGAGTACCTCTCAACGTAAATTTTTGCAGCTCGTCGAGTTTTTTTTGAAATTTAAATGTGGTTCTTGATAATATTTTTTTGAAATTCGGGAAAAATCGGGACATTTTTGTTACTTTTTTTTAAAACTGCCGTATCTATATCTAATTACTATTAGTTTTTAATTTTTAAAATATCGCAGTATACCTCAGAATATACTCTTTCTTACGGTACTATTATTTTTGAAATCGGTTAATAATTAAATTGGATGCGATCAAAAGTTCGTGATACAAAATTCGGAATCTTCGGATATTTTCGCTACGTTTTGTTAAAGACCGTTATGTCTACGGCAAAAACCATTATTTTTTAAATTTGAGAACATCACTGAATACACTACATTACACTCTTTCTTATGGTACAATTATTTTTCAAATTGGTTAATAAACAAAATCGATGCAATTAAAAGTAGGTCATACAATTTTCGGAACTTTCAGATCGTAACTTCCGATACAAAACTAAAATGGTCATATCTATATAGTATTACTGTTAGTTTTTAATTTTAAAAATATTGCAGTATACCTCACAATGTACTCTTTCTTACGGTACAATTATTTTTAAAATTGGTTCATAAATAAATTCGATGCAATCAAAAGTTGGTGACACAAATTTCGTATTTTTCAGTTCGCATAGCTGGTTCGGCAAACAGCAGTGGGTTGCATTTTCTACTATCGGGTTTGCCAGATATCAAATTTATCGTAGCAACAATTGCCATAAAAACGATTTCTTTTTATTTGGCGAGGAAAAAGGCTCGCTTTTTTCCCTCTGTTCTCAAGACAGTTTACCGACAAAGTACAATGTATTGATATTAACACTGTTTACTTAAAATTGTACAGGGAACAAGATACAGAAGATTTTTTACTGATGCGGCTATTAGTTTAGGGTGCATTAAGTGTTAAAGCAAAAAAAAGTGAAATCAATTGCGAAAGAAGTATTGGTTTGAGAAAGCAAACCAAACGGGATTGCGTAGCAATCCCCGGGGTCGGCGAGCGTAAGCGAGCAGGGCGCGAAGCCCTCGCTGTGACGTCATGTACCGGAAAGTGAAATCAGCATAATACGAATTATTCAGATAGTTTCACTCTGTGAAAGGAATGTTGGTTTGCGAAGCAAACCAAATGACATCTGTGAAAGGAGTGTTGGTTTGCGAAGCAAACCAAATGGGATTGCGCAGCAATCCCCGGGGGTTGGCGAGCGTAAGCGAGCAGGGGGCGGAGCCCCCTAGTTATAAAAGAAAATTTTACAGTCTTTTTCAGGTTTATTCGCTTTGTGATTGGTAGACAGCGAGTCACGTGATAGCGAGTCCTGTGGTTCAACTAGCTAATGAATTTGGAGCACGCGCAGACGATAAACTGTTATAGTTTTAACTAATTTATACATTCATAAAATTTGAGAGTACGTGCTAGAAATTTTGCAATGTTTTCAAAAGAACCGGCAAATTTGGTCGCCGTTTCCATAGCAACAGTCGAATATCAAAAAATTTAAAAGTACTATTACAACAAGCAACACGTATCAGCTAAAACATTTAAAACTATGATGAGATTTCCTCTGAATTTTAACAATAAGTTATGCTAAAATATTTCCTTTTTTATGTGGAAATGAGATGTTTTGTTTTCTCGACATTTTAAAAAACATTTTGTTTTTATTTACACTATATTTCCGTGTATGAGCCGAGAATGTTTGGAATGTTTTCTAAAGCTAAAGTACTGATGTTAGCTTATGTACGGATCCGCAAATCTCGCAAAAAAAGTAGCAAATTTTCCGTTACTCGGGCGCATGCGATAAATATCGTAATGGGAAGGGAACCTTCAATTAAAGTTGTAATAGAGGTGAGGGATCAATCCAGCAGCGATCCAAATGGGGATGGATTGTGAAGCAATAATTTCCCACTCATTGTTGAAAAATATAGTTTGGGAAGCCAACTAAATATGATTGCGCAGCAATCACCGGGGGCTGACGAGCGGTGCCCTCTAGTTATTTAAAATATAAATTGAGATATTTTTAAAATATAAACTGATATATTTATTAATTAAATGTATGCGTTAATTATTTAAATGTATATGCTTATTAAATCCAATAAATAAATAATCTTGCAATAGATGTAATTTCCCGAATAAAGAAATAGAAATACATTTTTTCAAGGGGGTACGAGACCTTATTTTTTTTTTGAATCATGGGGATGTCGATCACTAAAAAATTAAGAACCAATGATCTCGACCAATATGTTCTTTCCTGGGATCACTTCACCGTAGATGTGGTTATTCAGTCATTTTGCGTGTCGTGGGGAAAAAGAAACACTACACTGCTCTGGGTGCTCATAGGGTAAACAACATTTGGTAAGAGTATGGTCATATTTTTAACAATGATGAAAGCTCTAAATGACGAATGTAAATGTTCGAAACTCAAACACTCAATGCATCTGAACACATTTTCGATCAATTCATAGCCAGCATAAGACGGGTACGAGCTGCCATTGTGCTAGAAAAGCTGTTGCCCAGAAGAGGGAAAGAAAGCAAATAAAATAAAGAGCTCCAAAAAGAAAAAAAGGACCGAGAAGAGAATGAAATACTAGACTACACCATTTCAATAATATCGTATTTGGTAGGAATTCCAGAAAAGATTTTTTACTTAAGCTCCTTATAAGAAATAAGCACAAAAACTTGGACTTTTTGGAAACTATTTTTTTATAAAATATCTTTTCCTACAATTGCCATCGGTTCTTCGAAGTAACATAGTTCGAAGAATGAGCGCGAGGCTTTTTTCTAAGGAAGATTCGAGGGAATTTTTATTCAAAAACTGTTTTCAAACGACTTTCGAAAGAGGAAAATTTGGCGAGTGATCTGAAAGGCAAATCTAATCGGAAGAGCCAAACCAGCAGTTTGGGGTGATTCTCTTTATGGATAGCATTTGTGCTTCTCCCAGATAAAAGGGCCATGAAAAATATGTACATCTGACACTAAAAAACGATGCTTCACCACGCTCTCTAAAGAAGGAAAATTACGCCATTTTGCTCTCGACTCCAATCGAACGATTCGCTTAGCATGTTATGCCCATACATTTCATTTTCAGAATAAAACTATAATGCAATACTTAGAAAATAAGTATGTTTATAAAAAGGTTGATTCGTTGGGTTTGTAGGGCTCAAAGGTCATTTTGGCTGAGCTACAACGCAAGACAACATCAAGTAATAGATATACACACACGAGGAAATTTTTAGACCGAAAAGTGAGAAATACAACCAGGATTAAGTTATAGAAAAAGAATTTGCGCCGATAACAAATCGCTTGGTTGGGGCACACTCCATAGTCATTCTGCAAGAAGGGCTGGAGATTAGCTTTAGACTTCTAGAAACTTAATAGACGAGAAAACTTTCAAACTTCACTTGGCGTTAGAACTTTTCTCGTTTTTTAGAACAATATTGTTCTCCAGTTTTTTAAAAGCTTTTATTGATAATTCTAAACAAACCAAAATTGAAAGAAACAATCACAAAATTGTTTTCAACAGAAGAACTGTCATACTAGGATAAACTAAGAACTTCTCTCTCAAGTACACATCATAAATCAAGATATATTCTACACTTCTTGTAAATTCTAAACGAAAAGGGAATTTTTTTAACTCTTTTTGTTTTAACTTATTCAAAACAATTTCATTTTTATTTTAAACTGTCAAAACCTTTATTGCACATTCAACAGTCGATCTCCACCACCAGAAGATACTTTCAGAGAAACTTCACTCCCATGATCAGATACATACCCTAAGCGCTTTCGCAATTAGTTTTGGTTACTTAATTAAGCCCCAGACTCAAGCAAAAAAAAAAAAAAATCCAACGCCCATCCGATTCAATTACACGCTTAATTACCCCAACATTAACCACAATTCTTCAGGAGAGCAACAGATGACACAACCGCCGCAGAATGCCAACCATCCAAGGCACGGCGGGGGAAAAAACTACGCTACAGACGACACATTCGAATGACTCACGGACAGTCATTTATACCACCCCCTTCACATCCAGTCACATCAGAAAAACGAAAAGGGGAGGACGGGGTCGTCCTGGCAAACACCCCTCCGGCGGGGCAACAGCCATCTCTGACAGCACATCAACAGGGCCATTCACAGTTTTCATCAATGGCGTAATCATGCCTCCGGAATTCCGTCCTTTCTTCAAGGCAACAAAGTTTCAGAAATGTAAGAGGTGGACGCACAAGTGGGAGCAGGACCAAGGACGACGGCTTCTTTTTTTATGTGTTATTTCTGTGTCTGTAGGTCAGTGGCACTCGTAACCCGAGACGCTCCCCCTGTTCTGTGGAAGTCGATACCAACACAATGCACAGGACGGTCGTTTGTACCCCTCAACATTCCACCCTCCGAGATACGAACGGTGCCCCGTACTCGAATGCGCTTGAGAATGCTGGTTCAGAGGGTGGGGGACGAGTTCTGTACTTACTCTAAACTCAAAGTTGTATGAGTAATATAGGGTTGCTTGACTTTTCTGGCTCAAGGTCCAAAATTATTACAAGCTGCGCAAGAGTACTCTAGGGTTGGTTGGTTTCGGGGTTTTATGGCTCAAGGGCCATATTTGGCCATACTGCGCAAGACACGACATACAATATCAAGTGATTGACAAACACAACGAAGGTTTTACTGACACAGAAGAGAGAAATACACCCAGGGAGGAATCCAACCTGCGCCGCTTACAAATACAAGGTTGCTAGGGCAGTGGGCATATCCACTGTGCTACGACTCTAGGAATTCCAAGGCACTATCTAATTCATATAATTGTTTGTGTCAGAAATTTATAAAAAAACTTAGATCGTTTTTGGTAGTCAAGAAAATTTTTAAAATGCACAGACTAAGTAATTAATGCAGACAAACTTTCAATCACGGTGAGAGTTTGTATAGCTCACATAAGGCACAGGCATCGTTTTATTTTTTTTTGTTACTTGAGCTAGAACATCGAAGAAGTCGTAGCTCCATTACTGGTACTGACAGATGAAGCCACGAGGCGCATTTTTGAAGAAAAAAAAAACGTTTCAGTTTCTCGTGCACCAAAGAAAAACCCTATTGGATTACAAAACGTCGATATATATAAAACCCTAAGGTTGAAAGTAAAACCAAAGAATGTGTTAGAGCGAGATGTCTCGGAATAAAGTACAGAATCGTATTTAGTTGTAAAGCTCCCTCTGGCGGCCAATGCATGCTAATACGTGTCTTGTTACAAATTGAGTCAAGCATTCTGTAGCTGCTGCTCCAGGTTCCTTAGCTCCTGCCCAATATAAACCATCTTTCAGCACTGGAAATACGAAGGGAAAAGAAAAAGATGTTGGCGTAGTAAATACTGTCCCCAAAGCCTTACATATATTCAACACATTATTAACCGTTTAAGAAAGAAAGGAGGTAGGTATTTTAATTAACGTCGTACTGGATCAACACAACGGCCTATTGACGACGGTCCGGGGCCAAGGGAAAAATCCGAAAACAATGTTAATGAAAGCATTTTCACGTTAAACATAATTCGATATTTATTTGAAAAATGAATCAAAATGTCAGTCAATTCACACAAACCTATTAATTTAAGAGGAAATAGAGAACTTTTCTCTATAAAAAAATATGCATAGCTCACTTTTTCACTTATCAGCCCCTGTCCCTACCAGTACTCAAGTTTCGGTCGCAAAAAATATTTAAATGCCATCTAGACTCAGGGATAAGACAGCCACTTAAAAGTTCAAGGAATGGTATCTTGGAGATTATATATACTGTTCCTAATACTCTTCTACACATCCAACTTATCAAAACTGTTTAGAAAGCATAGTTGCACATATTTACTTCAAAAATTAATCAAAATTGCAGTCATTTCTCACAAACTATGATTAATTCATGACAAAATTGAAAATCCTTCTCCAGCAAAAATAAAATCCATAGCCCAAACCACCCGTCAGTACTCAAGTTTCACGGGGGAAAAATACTTTAGTTAGTGTCTGACACAAATCCGTCATCTAGACTCCAGTACCAGACTGCTACTTAAAAGCTCAAGTAGTCGGTTGGTTGGGTTATATGGCGGTATTTGGCCATGCTGCGCCAGACACAAGACATACAATATCAAGTAAGACAGACACTTGCTAGCGCAGGGGGCATACCCACTGAGTCACGACGGCCTCCTCAAGTAGTCGGAAAAAGGGATCTTGGGCCGGACTGTCAGAAACACTCTCATACATTCACCTTCTTATCAAATATTTTAAGCAAGAATGTCCTGGAAGCGTAGTTGCCATATATTTATTTAAAGATGAATCAAAGTTGCACTCATTTTTCACAGGCTATGATGGATTTACGAGGAAATCGGGTGATCCTCCAGCAGAAATAAATTCGATCGCCACCTTCTTCACACTTCAAAACCCTGTCTTAGCCATCAGCGCACTCAAGTTTTGGGAGTAAAAAAAATACTTCAATTAGTCTCTAATACAAGCACACCACCTATACTCCAGGACCAGACTCCGCTACTTAAAAGTTCAAGTAGGGGGGAAAATTGGATCCTAGGGGAAGGAGGGCAAATGGGGTGGAATTTTTTCCCTCCCACGATCCACTAAAAGTAGCGTTAGTCACTAAGAAAGCGAGAAGGGGGAAAAACAAGAGACTCTATGGTGATGATGTTGGCAAGCAGAGCGTGCCAGTCTGTAATGACACCCGGGTTAATGACATGTGGCCCGGGAGCTTGGAAGAAGAAAGGCGAGCCGCAATATGCCAGAGCAGGAAGCGTCAATGAAGTATTTTTATCCCTCTAAAAGCATCGATCATCCGAAGGGAGAGATAGTACGTGAGGGATGGGGACACATCAGTGGCCGAAAAATCCCTTTTTTTTCCCGAAGGCATTCCGTCCAATGGAGGCAAACGAGGCAGAGCTGAAACGATGAAAGGTTGCGTCGATGCGTTTTGGATGTGTTTAAAAAGCTGTCGGGAGTTTTATAGGGGAATAAATCGGTATGCGCAGTTTTTGTTGTCTTTTATTGGAGACTGGTGTGATGAAACAGCTGCTAGTGTCAGGAATGCAACCAGCCCTCTGAGAGGAACCAGGCTTTTATATGATAGGGCGAATAAACAAGGTTGTAGGTTGGCTTGGGAGGTTTATGGCGCAAGGGACATATTTGCCGTACACGACACGACACACAATGTAAAGTAATAGACACACTCTCAGTGGAAGTTTTAATGACACGGAAGAGAGAAATATACCCAGGGAGAAATGCACCTGACTGGAATCGAACCTGCAACGCTTACAACTCGAAGGTTGCTAGGGCAGTGGGTATTTTGAGCCACGATGGCCCCACGAATAAATAGAAATAAGGATCTATCCGTACTTCGTTTTAACCCTCCAGGTGTTTAGACGAGATATCTCGTCAAAGATATGATCTATTTTAGCTAACGACGAGATACCTCATCGAAGCAAAATTGCCCTCCCCAAGGAGAATGGAGATCCAAGTAGGAAAAACAAAACTGCCCCGTACCCAGAACTGGTGACAGTTTCGAGCAGGTGTTAGCACAAGGGATTGGCCACTACATGGCAGTTTTTGATGGGAAGATAAACCAACAGGAGGGTTAAAGACCTCAATTAGAGTCCATCCAAGATTAACCTGAAGTGCAGCTTCCTCCAGCCACATATGAATACAAGTGAGAGCACTTGCCAGTCTGCGGTGGGCGAACTATGTCTATTCGCTTTCACTCTGAATAACGGTTCTTGTAAGAATTTGTCAAGACCCGTGCCATATTATCCCCGAGTCTTACCTAAATCTGCGGCGACTTCAACTAGTCGGAGCGTAGGGGCTGCGTCTCCAAGAAGACACTCTGAGAAGATTCACACGCTTGTGCAACCTGCAGTCTTCTTGTACGTCCTTCTGGACCAATAGAATCTTACCCCCAAGATTATTTCAACCGATACATGTAGTTATTTAGTCACTGTGAGCGCTGTGGGGCTGGTTGATTGATTTGGGGTTTTCGTCACCTGACCGTGGTGTTGTCCTCTGATTTTTCCGTTAGGGGATTGATCCCGGACCGTCGTCACTAGACCGTTGTGTTGCTTTAGTACGATGTTAATTATAAAGTACCATTACCTTGTTTTGAGGTTTAATGACGCAAGGATTCTTTCTTGCTGTGTGTACTGGGGTAAAAGCAATACAACTCTACTCTGAAATCTCACGCCGGCCGGCTAGAAAAATCCTTATTGCTTATAAGAGATAGTCGGACTGAAGCTACACAACGGGCAATTGGCGAAGGTCCGGGATCAAACCCGAAGCGAAAGATCATGGTACAACACCACGTAATTTTCAACCATGATCAAACGACGAGGTCACATCTGAGCTGGCACCTCACGCTCCAAACTTCCAGACCACGCCAACGTGAACACATTTGAGGCCACCAAGACAGATTTAACGTGCATCAGCCTTCTTTATACACGACAGTCTTTGGTTGGAATTGAACTCAAAACAGTCTGGTTTCTAATCCGAATCTCAACCAACCGGACTACCACTGCCCATATCCCTAGAAGAAATTTCAAGTTTTGAAACGTTCTTTGATTAATAAAAAGAATAATAAAATATACAGCCAGTTTCATGATCCAAATTCCGGTGCGTGAACTCATAAGAACTATACTAATGTGGGAATAGTCCAACCGTTAACTACAAGTTTCAAATGTGTGTGTGTGTGTGTGATTTAGACTGCACAAAATTCCAAAGAATCAATACTTTAAGACACACAAAAGTTCATGTCGACTCTACATGTAATAGCTTTATTGAAAGATGGTACTTGGGTTACGTTTTAACGGAGCAACGGCCATACTTGGCTAATCTGCGCCACAAGACAGACAACATCAATGGACAAACACAAATGCCTCGCCTACGACTCACTGGTTAGCAGTAGACATACCCACAGTCGCGGCGGCCCTTTTATTGAAAAGAAACTGTATTATAAAGCACCAACAAAAACTGTGCAGATGTTTCAAATGCAGAAAAGGATCCACAGCGCGGTGCACTCAATACTCCAGACTCGAAAATCAGATCGAAAATACAGATACGACTTTCATCCAATCGCGAATAAGGTGATAAATCAATTTAGGTTTCGTACCAGTCTCCTTTCCCCTTAAAAATGCAGAATCCGCAAAAAAATAAATAAAATACCGAGATTAAATATCTCTAACTTTTGTGGAAGGCGAAATCCGAAGAACGCAGACAGAATTTTTTATGAGAATATAAAACCCCAGTTCTCTCGGCAGCTTGCCTTGGACGGGTGTCTAGTGCTTCATCACGATCATTTACAACTTGCTTGTCACTTTTTCTGCGTGTGTGCAGGGGGTGAGAGTTGTGTGCAATTGCCAGCCCTCTCCCCCCCCTCTTTTATTACGGCAGTGAGGGAATTTGGACGTGTCATTTTTTGGGCCACCCTTCCGCGGTGAAAAATGTTGACGTTCCCCGCTCGTGGATCAAGATCCAAAACCCAAAATCGGACACCTTCCACTTTTTCCCAGGGAGAGGCTGAAATTAGAACCCGAAGACAGATCGGGTTCTAATTCCACATAATACGCGATGGGATGAAAACGTTACCCGGGGAAATAAAATGCCCTGAGAGTGAATAATTTAAGCGTTGCGATACCAGGGGGAAATAAAAGAGAATGCGACTAAATAAACCACTAGGGAATGAGGAGATTTTCAGCACTGAAAAAAAGAACGCTTCATTTTAATTTATACCCGTTAGTAATATAGCCTGTGTGATTAAAATAATAATTAACGGCTTTGTTCCAATTTCATTTTAAGTAGGCAATGGAAGAGGTATCATTAACGCAGACAAACCGCTTGGTCATCCTTTAATGATTTTCTTTAATTGATTACGAGAGCACTGAAACTAAAATAAATTCGATAAAATGGAATCAACATCGAAAGTGATTGGTTAGACTAGCTATTTATTATACCAACAAAATATAACTTTTGTCAGATCAAAACATAGTTAGAACAAATCAGATAGTTAATTAACGTTCCACTGGAGCAAATCGGGCCGGGATTCATTCATTCAGCCGACGGTCCGGGATTAATTCCGAAAGGAAAGATCCAATGAAAACTCTTTATTTTGAATGACAGTCAGATGACGAAGTCAACACCTGAGCTGGCACCCCACTCTCCAAGCATCCACACCACGACAACGAGGACATTTGAGACCACGACAGATTTAGCGTGCACCAACCCCTTTGTACACGACGGTCTTTGGATGGATTCGAACTGGAAACCCTCCGGTTTAATTTATTTGAGGATTGGCCTGGCAGACACAATTCAATCTCTCAAGAAGTTAGCTTCATGTGCTAAGTGGCATCACCATACCAAAACTCATTTAATAATTTACTGTTGTTGTCTTCATTTCAGATTTATCACTTTGATTGTTGAGTACGATTTTGGTTCCATTTTATTTCCTGGTCGGATCCGGTTCTATTTCTCCCTGGGTGTATTTGTCTCTACTGTATCAGCAAAACTTTCATGATGTGTGTGTTCATAACTTGGCGGTGTCTGTATTAGCGCAGCTTTATCCTTGCTTTGTAAAGCCCGAAAACTAACCAATCCTGGTCGTTGCAATTTCGTTTTTACACAGACTTGCTTTATTCAGTTATGACCTCTTCATCTGACCGTTTAAAAATTACGTGATGCTGTCCTCGGATCTCTCCCTTAGGATTGATCCCCAATCCCCACTGTGTCGCTTTAGTGCGACTAGATCAAATGAACCTACCTACATAAAATAAATTCACAATTTCTTTCATAATTATGATAGTTGTTTGGGGGTTTTCATGACGCGGTAATTAGCCACAACTTCAAACAAAAAATGTGAAAGAGGTAAAAAGAAGGATTGGGGAACAGCAGTGGGATGAAAGCAGAAAAAGATCGCTTGGGTAATCCGGGAGTGCGGCACCAGTGTTTACTCTGAAGACAGTAAGCCCCATGGGGAAAAAAAAGATAACTAGAGTACCTCGGGTCCCGTACACACTAGAAGGATATTGTAAACTCATTACTCACACGGTATTAGGGCAATGAATCCTATTCCACTGCGCCCCTGAAAACCTGATCTCCTTTAGGTATGTACAGGCTTCACTAGGTACTCTAGTGATCTTTACTTTTCCTATGAGATTTACTGTCTTTAGTAAACACGGGAGTCGCGTTTCCGGGATACTCAATCGATATGCTTTCATCGCACTCCCCCAATTCCCCTCTTTTCCCTTTCGCATTTCGTATTTGACGTTATCTTGTGTTTGGCACAGCTTGGCCAAACATGGCCCCTTGCTCCACAAAACCTAAAAAAACAACCAACCCATTCCAGTGTAACTGAAGCCGACTGGGCTGCTGTTACGTTGGGTTGGCGTGGAAGTTTGGAGAGTGGGGTGCCAGCTCAGGTGTTGCTTCGTCATCTGACCGTGGTTCAAAATTACGAGGTGTTGTCCTCTGATCTTTCCTTCAAGGGACTGATCCCAAACCGTCGTCAATAACCCGCTGTGTTGCTCTAGTACGACGTTAACTAAAATTACCATTACCGACATTACATTGGTTGTTTTCTTGTTTAAGCGCAAGGGCCATATTTGACCCAATCTGCGCCAATCAGATAACACAACGGGGGAGGAAGGAAAAGCAGAAGGGTAGGCAATGCTAAATATGAAAGGGAGGAAACATCACTCGGGTACCCCGAGGTTGTGATGCCCGTACACACAAGACGCGTTTGCACCGTATTTGCACAACTTCTCTTCCTCGTTAAGGGTTCGTATATGTGCTTCATCTGTATAATATTCACTTCTTACACCACAACATTAAATTCACCACCATATAACATTCTCATAAAATATTTATTTCACCTTCATTTAAATCCTATTTATAAACATCAAATCATTATCACCTTTTAAAAATAATATATTATTTTAATTCAACTCTTGATGTTTGTATTTCTTTTTTCTGTATTGAAACGTCTTTTTGTTTTGTGTTTGTGTTTGTTTGTGTTTCTTGTTCTGCGTTTAAGTTACATTTCCCGGTGTGCCACCGATGTATTAAATGTAATTTTAACGGTGTGGCACCGGTCTTGCATTCTTGGATTCCCGGGACTCCGGATGATAATTGTAATTTTTAACACAAGGCCGGAATGTTACCGAACCATTATAATTCTCCCTTGGGAATAAAACAACCACAGATATAATATTTAAAGAGAAAAAAAAATCGATCGGCCGGCGTGGGTCCTCTTGGGCCCCCCCCCCTTTGTGCTGTGGAAGTCGCCCCTACCCTTTTACCCTTTCCCCCTGGACCACAAATACAATCTAAACCTAACGGTGAGTGGGTCCAGGGAGGGTCTAAAAAAAAAAAAAAAAAAAAAAAAAAAAAAACTTCTCTTTCTCCAAACATCGAAGCTATTCCGAGAAACGGCATTCATTTTATCATCGAGATCTCGAGTGGGGGTGGCGATTTGGAGAGTTTACAGAGCCAAATTTGTTTTCCACCATGAGTCGGTAAAGATCAAAGCGTTGCAACTTTTTTTTTTGGGGGGGGGGATTTCTACGATTCGATTTTCTTGATAATCAACGCTCTTCTCTGTCCTTCGCCCCCCCCCCTGGCCACTCACGCCGTCTTTTCTTCGCTCTCTGAGATATTTTGCCCTCAACGCTTGCCTTGACCACATCTCCGGGCAAACTGCCAATGAGTGACCTATTCAATTTAAATGGCGTGTACGAAAGGGCTGGTAATTGCATTAATAGAACTATTTAGAGAGCGGCCGGTCCTCTGGGACCAAACTACACACGGGTACAAAGACAAAAACAAGAAGAACAATGCCTGGAGTGAAATGGGTGAGGAACTCGACATCTTGATGATGAGTGATCACTCTTCTCTACAAAGGGGTGAGAAGAGTGCGCTCGGATGGTTGCCGATAGCCCACAAAGCGTTTACACCCGAGTCGGTCGAAAAAATGGACGAAAAGGGGGTCAGCATAGGGGAACGTAAAACGTCCTCGCCACAAAAAGGGAGAGAAATGTACTTGCAAATCCGGTGTAAATGCGGCTTTAAAGATGCGTCCCTGAGGGCGAATACCGACCAAGAAATAAAAACGTAATCGCAATCGTCCACAGCAACCAAAACAATAACTCAAAAACATGATATCCATGCTAAAACTCAAGTTTCGTGACAGAAAAGAGAAAAGGACTCAAGTTGCAAGCGGGGAAAAAAAAACCTCAGTTGCCGAGAAAAGGTAACGAGGCCCCACCCAAAGGTCTTAATTTGATTGTTTCCTGAACGATCCGCAAGCACACGAAAACGAGCCCCTCACGTGAAACAATGCCCTGGCAATCGTCAGCGGCACCTCGGGGGACCTATTTTCTATTTCGGGACCCGTGCCCCAAACTCACTCCCCCGACGAACCAAATTAGCTCCGCTTCGTTAAAAGCCAAGCACTCATTTCCCTCTGTTGTTGCACCTTGAAACGATTCGCCGTAAGCTGCCAAAGGATGTTGGTCGGAACATTATTCAGCCCAAGGACATAGGTACTCCAGCGGAAAGATGGGGCTGAAGATACGCAAAAATTAGCGGCACACCTCTCGCATCAGGACAGCCCTTCCGGGTGTTTCAAAAAGCGATACAGTCGATTTAGTTAAGCTGAACACGCGTTATAGGTCAACGGCGGGGTCGTTCAATTTGTGTGGGTCACAAATCGGGGCTGTACAGTGGGAGAGAACCATAGGGAAGCTGATAGATTGGTTTGATGCAAAAGTTCGTACCGTTTTTGGCGTTACATGGCATTGCATCGCAAAACCAGTGTTATCTACTTCGTACAAGGGATGCGACATCGACAGCAAAACATCGATGTTCAAAATTAAAACATCGATGTTGATAATACATCGCCCCAAAAACATCGATGTTTTTAAAATTCAGTATATTTAAACTTCACCTCCCCATTTCTTAAAACCGGATTAGCAACTAGGGATGCGACATCGGCTCCAATACATCGATGTTTTTTTTATAAAACATCAATGTTTTGAAAACATCGACATAGATGTCGCATCCATTCTTTTCAGACCCTTCACCCTTGGCCACTTTGGTCTAAAAGTATGTTCAATTTGCTGATTATAAAAATTATGCTACTTGGTTATTTTTTAAATTTTTATAACGGTACTTTTTTCATTTAAAAATAAAACATCGACAACGTAAGAACATCGACAAGTATAAACATCGACAAGTATAAACATCGATGTTACAAAAACATAGACACCAATACATCGATGTTTTGAAGACATTGACATCGATGTAGCATCCCTACTTCGCACTTGTAAAGTTTTGAAAGATGGAATTTCAGCGAGTACTTGGGTAATTGGTAATTTTAGTTAACGTCGTACTAGAGCAACACAACGGGCTATTGACGACGGTCCGGGATCAGTCCCTTAAGGGAAAGATTCGAGGACAACACTTCGTAATTTTGAACCACGGTCAGATGACGAAGCAACATCTGAGCTGGCACCCCACTCTCCAAACTTCCACGCCAACCCAACGTGAGGACTTTCGGCCACGACAGATTTAAGGTGCACCAGCCGCCTCTACACCATACGTTTACAAACATCCATGCCCGGACCCGGATTCGAACCAGGAACCTTCCGATCTAGAGGCTAACCCCTTAACCACTATACCGGTTGGTCGGCGCGAGTACTTGGGAGGGGGGGGATTGTGTCATTTGGTTGTGCTTTTAAATTTTGTTGAGCCTTAAAAATGGCAGAAGATAAGGAGCATTTTTGACGTATTATGCTTTTTTTTTTCTTTTTACATTTCCAAAAAGGCAAGAATGCATCGCAGCCGCATGGGGAGATATGTTTTGGATAGGGTGAGGGTGCTGTTAACGATTCCACTTGCCATAAGAGAGTCGGGAAGTTTCGTCATCTGGATCAGTTCTTTAGCCAGAAACCTCGGAATTCCTGCGCGCGGGGGATTATGCTGTTACAGGAGAGAGACGGAGAAAGGTAATCGAACTGAATGGCACATATTGCATTGATTAAATGTAATGTTTAGTAAATTTAATATTTTTCCTTCAATTTTTGTTGAAAAAAAAAAACCGTGACGAACTTTTGCATCGACCTAATAAAATAAGTGTAATACCTGAAGTGTTACGAAATGCATTAGTAAAAAATATGGAAAAGAAATCGCAAATTAAAAGGTTTGTTTCCCAACATGGTTCCGCATATACGTATTATTTTTTCTAACATGTTTGACAACCATGAGCTAATTACGTATGAAACAGACGTTGATGATATCACCAATTAAATTTAAAATTAAAATAATAATATTTGCTTTACAAGGTTTTCGTGAACCGAAATTTTTTCTCTAATAGCGTCCCATTGTCTGCACCTGTAGATAATATGATCCACAGTCTCTTCCTCTTCTCCGCATTCACACATATTAGTCTTTGCAAAAAATCTATGTTCTTATTCCCCTAGGGCTCCATGTCCCGTCAAAAGTTTATTTACCTCGAATGAACCTTGGAGTCTCCTAGTTGAGACTTTGTTGTATAAGGTAAGTATTATTCAATCCCTTGATGGAGTTATCCCATAGTAATTGCCACTATTTTAACAGCTCTTCCTTCAGACGTCCTTTATATACAAGATCAAAAATAGTAACAAAAGTCATCTTTTAGTCACCATTGTACTTGATATGTATTGCACATTCGCTTGCTTCATTTCCTCTCTGCAAGGTGACCAACTATATTGTTGGTTGGGTATAATGGCGCAAGGGCCAAATTTGGTCAAGATGTACCAAACAATGAAAAGTAAATGGACATATGCACAAGGAAAGCTTTACTTGACTGATCTTAAACAGAAATACATACCCAGGGAAGAATCAAACGCCTCGCTCAGCGCAACACCCCTCCAGATCGCTAGCGCAATGGGCAAAACTACCGAGAAAGGCCAACTATGTAATTTGCGTAGCAAAATGGTTGGAAAGAATCTCGAACCTCTAGGCTACACACGATAACAAATGAGCTCCTTTTTTACAGTACGCTTATGCTACAAACCTAAATTATATATAACAGGCTCGTCAGTCAATTTGTACCCTTAAAAATTTTTTTTTTCACGTTTTTCGAATCTAACCGCACGTACTGAGCACAATAAGATCCACTCTCTTCCACGAAACGACGGTTCAGATTACACGGCGCATAAATTCTACTTTTCATACGTCTCAAAAAATCACAAAAATCTTTCTTTAAAAAAAAAAAAAAAAAAAAAAAAAAAAAGAAAGAAAGAAAGGCAAAGAGAAACGCGGGACGCAGTGGCTGGAAAAGAAGCCCGGAAGGCAGAGTTCACACAGCACGCACGGTCTAGGGAAGATTTGAAATATTTGCTCAATTTCATAAAAAGCCGGGATAAAGCACGAGTATCTCTTCCTTTCCTGACAAGAATAACGATCCGACCCGTCTCAATATCGCTCTGGCCTACTTTTTATATAAAAAGCTCCACACACAAAGGTAGAACTTTTACGGCAAAAAAAGTGAATGGAAGAACTTTTTTTTTTTCAAATTGCAAAGGGAGTTAAGTCCGCAAGTGAAGTATAAATGTAAGAGCAGGCAAGATAAATGACCTCAAGACCATGAGATAAGCACACATACCTGTGTACCGAAAAATGAATCATGCAAAAGTACTGCGCCAGAATGGATGAACCAGCGTCGGTTTGTTAAAATATTAAAAAGGGAGTTTGAATACGTGAGTCCGATTTAATTGACAAACAGAATCTTATGAATAATTTATTAAACCATTGAATAAAATGTAGAGGACCCCGAAATATTAAGAGCGCAGGAAAAAAGTTGTTTACACATATCGTAAATTTCCAAATTGCAAAGGGCCGACCAACCGGCATAATGGTTAAGGTGTTAGCCTCTAGATCGGAAGGTTCCTGGTTCGAATCCGGTTTCGGGCATGGATGTTTGTAAGCGTATGGTGTAGACGCGGCTGGTGCACCTTAAATCTGTCGTGGCCGAAAGTCCTCACGTTAGGTTGGCGTGGAAGTTTGGAGAGTGGGGTGCCAGCTCAGGTGTTGCTTCTTCATCTGACCGTGGTTCAAAATTACGAGGTGTTGTCCTCGAATCCTTCCCTTAAGAGACTGATTGCGGACCGTCGTCAATAGCCCGTTGTGTTGCTCTAGTACGACGTTAACTAATAATTACCAATTACCAAATTGCAAAGGGAATCCGCAAGGTTCAAAAACGAATAAGCTGAGCCTAACGGAAGATAAAACAATAAAAACATTAAGTAGATAACATAATAGTAAAAATATCAACATCAGACGCCATGCAAACGATTATATGTGCAATCCTCAAACTTTTTGCTTTCACGAAAGTTAGGTTATTACGTGTTGGGTAGGTAATTGAATCAGTATCGCACCGGAGCAACACAAAGGACTATCGGCGACGGTCCGGGATCAGTCCCAAAGGAAAAAATCCAAGGACACATCGTAATTTGTACCACGGTTAGCCTGACTACGGACAATACCTGTGCTGGTGCTCCACTTTTTAAACTTCCTTACCACGATAAAGTGAGGACATTTGAGGCCACTACAGATTTAACGTGCACTGGAGCAACACAGGCTATCGGCAAATGTCCGGAATCAATCCCAAATCGAATGGTCCGAGGACAACTTGTAATTTTAACCATGGTTAGCCTGACCACGATTAATACTTGAGCAGGTGTCCCACTTTTTAAACATACATTTGAGGCTACGACATATTTAACGTGAACTATCCCTTACTTACACGAAAGTCAAAATTACGAGGTATTGCCCTCGGATGCTTCCCTTCGGGGCTGATCCCGGACCACCAGCAAGAGCCCGTCGTGTGCCTCCAGTGTGACACTAACTCAACAGCCTATTTGAATTAAATATTAGTTCCAAGAACGAAGATATTGCACAACAAAACTATCACCCCATCGACATAAAGTTGAGCAACTCGGAATTATTTCAAAACCTTCTGAAAGAATTTTTATCGAAACCATAGGGGTTTCCCCGCACACAAAATCCATTCTTACATAACGAACGAACAGGGTCATACAAGAAAAGGAGAAATGTATTAAAGTTTTGAAATTAAACAACTGCTTCCACAACGGGCGCGACCTTCGTACTAAGAAACGAGGAAGTTCGTAAGAGAACAGTAACAACTCGCCAGATGGTTATCCTCTCCGGCTTAATGAGAACATGAAACACAGAATTTATCTCAGATAATACTCCTGACTTGTCTCGCTTTTCTCAGAAATGACACGTTTTATTGCAACGGGAAATGGGGAGAACTATTTCGAAAAGCGATATCTTTGATACGTTTTTCTTTTCTTTTCCTTTTCCGAACTGGTTCTACGCACCCCGTGATAAATGAAAATGTTAAGGTATGTCGGCGTTGTCAAATAGGTGTCCCCCGCGCACTCCCCCCCCCCTCGGTATGGACTTTTACGGAGCAGATTAACTTTAGAGACGATTTGTCTTTAATCAGGCTCCATCGGAAAGGACGCCGATTGCGCTCTGGGTAAAGTTCAAAAAGTAGCAGTGTTTGACACCTCCCGGTCGGACGAATTTGCAACAAGATTGTTGCGAGATCGAATCCAACCAAAGACCATAATGTAAAAAGGGGGCTGGTACACGTTAAATCTGTCGTGGCCTCAAATGTCCACACATTGGCGTGGTGTGGAAGTATGGAGAGAGGGATGACATCTCAGGTGTTGCCTCGTCATCTGACCGTGGTTCAAAAATTACGCTGTGTTGTCCTCGATCTTTCCCGATGGGATTGATCCCGGACCACTGTCAATAACCCGTTGTGTAGCTCCAGTACGACGTTTAATAACCTACCTACCCTCAGTAACAAGATTGGTTGGGGCTCAATGGCGTAAAGGGGCCATATTTGGCCATGCTATCAGTAATTGTTAAAAATTAATTAACGTCGCACTGGTGTAACAGGCTATTGCCGAACGTCCGGAATTAATACCGAAGGGTTGGTTTGTTGGGGGATTATATTGAGCAAGGGGCTATATTTTGCCATGCTGCGCCAAACATAAGATAGGCAACTTCAAGTAATGGACATACACGCACAAGGTAATTGGTAAAAATTAATTAACGTCGCACTGGTGTAACAGGCTATTGCCGAACGTCCGGAATTAATACCGAAGGGTTGGTTTGTTGGGGGATTATATTGAGCAAGGGGCTATATTTGGCCATGCTGCACCAAACACAAGATAGTCAACTTCAAGTAATGGACATACACGCACAAGGTAATTGGTAAAAATTAATTAACGTCGCACTGGTGTAACAGGCTATTGCCGAACGTCCGGAATTAATACCGAAGGGTTGGTTTGTTGGGGGATTATATTGAGCAAGGGGCTATATTTGGCCATGCTGCACCAAACACAAGATAGTCAACTTCAAGTAATGGACATACACGCACAAGGTAATTGGTAAAAATTAATTAACGTCGCACTGGTGTAACAGGCTATTGCCGAGCCGACCGTCCGGAATTAATACCGAAGGGTTGGTTTGTTGGGGGATTTTATGGCGTAAAGGGGACATATTTTGCCATGCTGCGCCAGACACAAGACATACAATATCAAGTAATTGACACGCACGAGAAACGTTTTACTGACACAGAAGAGAGAAATACACCCAGGGAGCAATCGAACCTTCGCCGCCTGCAACTCACAGGTTACTAGCACAGCAGGCACCCACTTGGGCACGACGGCCCCAATCCCGATGGGAAAGATGCGAAGACAACACCTCGTAATTTTGAATCGCGGTCAAATGACGATGTCAACACCTGAGCTGGAACCTCACTCTCCCAACTCCCACACCACGCCAACGTGAGCACATTGGAGGCCACGACAGATTTAAATTGCACCAGTCCCCACCCAAACGAAGATCTTCGGTTGGACCGAGTTTCAACTCAACCCTCAGGTTGAAAATCCGCAACTCTTCCATCCGTGCTACCACTGCTCCAGATCACAGTAATCACCTCTCTACACAGACCCGACAACCTACAATTGCAAATATGCGTTGATCTACATCGCTTCAGTCTCTACTGAATACACAATGCTGCCACCCTTTTAGAACTAATCTAAGTAGTTCAAGGACTGGGTAATCTGTTAAGCTCACATAAAGAGAATGACGTAATGACGTACATGTCTACCATATTTTTAGACTTCAATTAAACAGGTGCGCTACCCCGCATTACACTTCAATGCGGTGCGTAGGACTCCAAATCTGTTCCGTTGACTGCCTGCCAACTTTACGCGAAACGGGCGGTGAATCGGTGCGTGATTCACAACTTAAAAATACGTCCGATGCAAATGAAAATATTTGAAAAGCTTTTTTCCCCCCAATTCTAAATAACTTTTCACAATATTTCGGAAATTTTTTTATTTAAAATGCGTGCACAAGTACCATCAGCAAACGTAATTTGTCATCATGCCCATTCGATCAACATGTCATAAAACTTAAACAACAGGTAGATAGGTCAGTGTCCCGGTCCATGCGAGCAGAACTGTTATTTCGCAAAAACACAGTTAATTGTTATTGCCATTTCGCGATAAGTTATTAACTGGTCAGCAGTTTTGTTAGGGGTAATGGTAATTTTAGTTAACGTCGTACTAGAGCAACACAACAGGCTATTGACGACGGTCCGGGATCAGTCCTTTGAGGAAAAGATCCGACGACAACACCTCGTAATTTTGAACCAGTTTTGTTAGGGGAGAAGGGGGCTAGCGTATACATGGGGCTAGTGTGGACAACTTGAATAATTCTGCTGTTTGTCAGTCAAATCTCAGCAAGTTTTTGCAGAATAGCAACACTAATATAAACTTTCATGAGGAGTTACATCACAACAGACATAGTTCAATAGCAATATATAAAACTAAGTTTCCATGGTGGAAAAGTAAGTTCTTGATTTATTTTTTAATTACTACATTAGACTATTTTAATTCATTATTTTTTTAAATGGTGACAGTATGTGAAATTAATATATTCATTAGTTATTGTAATATTCCCTTTCGCTCTACATGGTTTAAATTAACAAGTAGTAGGCCTAAATAAACAAATGCTTCCATGGGGCTAGTATGGACACATGGTGGTGGTGGTGTTACTGTAGACTTGTCCACACCAGTCCCATTTAGCTTTCAGTGGTAAAAACATGAGTAGAAAAATATTAAATTTTAGGCTATTTAATTATTAAATAAGATTGTTTATGTGAAAAATTCATTCACAAATGATGATGCAGTCAGATGACGAGGTCACACCGGAGATGGCACCCCACTACCCAAACTTCCACACTCACTCCACCAATGTGAGGCGAAACGATCCGGGATAAATCCCGAAGGGAAAAGAGCCGATGAACACATCTCGAAATTTGGAACCACTTGACATGACGAGATCAACACTTGAGTTGGTACCACACTCTCCAAACTTCCATACCACGCCACCGTGAGGACATTTGAAATCAAGTCAGATTAAACGTACACAACGATCTTTGGTAGGACAGAGTTTCAAACTCGCAAACCTCATCAAGGCCTCTACGACCATCTAAACTTTTTTTGATAAATGTTATTGAAATGGCAGCTGGAGGGATTTAAATTAAATTTCATTGTTAATTAAAAATATAATGGTTTCAGAACATGACACAAAAGTACTTCGAACAAAATGTTTCAAAATCACTTAATGGGGAATTTAAACAATGCTAATTGGCAATGTTTAATCAACATCGTATTAGAGCAACACAACGGGCTATTGACAACGAATTTAAACAATGATTTGAATTTCCAGCAGTTAATTCATAGTTGGTGGTGGCAGTGCTAGCTTAGGTGTTGACTTCGTCATCTGAATATGGTTCAAAATTAAGAGATATTGTCCCGAGTTCTTCCCCATCGGGATTGATCCCGGACCGCCGCCCGTTGTGTTGCTCCAGATCGACGTTCATTCATCTACCTACCAGCGGTTAATAACAACCACTATACAAAGTTGCTAACTGACAGCATTGGTTGCTAACAGATAACAAATCTGCTAATCAGTTAATAACTGTTGTAGCGTAAATAGCAACAATTAAAAGTGTCGCTGTGAAATAACAGTTCCGCCCACCTAAAACTGCGCATGAACCGGAACACTGGAAATTTCAGGGAATGACTGCAACCATAAAAAAATCGCAAGATTCGCCAATTCCAATTTCACACGCTTCCAGCTGAGAATCGCCACAGCTGGGGGCAACTGTTTATTTCCCCTTCCCAAGATTGGTGTGAAGAGGGCCATAAAAAGTGGGACCATATAAAATAAACTTGGGGCCGAGGAGACATAAACCCTCCGTTTTACGGGCCGCTTCCGGATAACTGGAACCGGGGGACAGATAAATGTTTAAAAGGGGATTGTTAAGATACGTTAACCAATTATTGTGGGCCAATCGGATGGGTGGTGGTGAGGGAGGGTCAGGATGACGTCATCAGCGCTACGGCCATAAAAAGGGAGGAAATAAGATGAGGGAGCACGAAGAGGAAGTAACTGAATTATTTCGGGGGGATTAGTTTATGCATGGAAAGACAGATACAAGTTTCATTATGCATTTGACTCAGCGGAAGCGAGTCAGGATACCACTAGGGATAAAAGATCCAATTGGAAAAATAATCTCAAACTCAATGTTGTTAGCTTTTAGGATAGACTCATATTTGAAGTTCGTATAAATATTTTATGACAGTAATAACAGAATCAGACCCCGGCCCCCAATATCGGGTTAGAGGTTGGGGTTTGACTTTAATAGCGCAAGGGACAGATATACCGGAGAAGCTGTACCACAGAGTTAGAAGATTTACTCCCTGATGATAAACAAATCTGCATTTCCAGTACTCAATGTTTAAACTTTTATTTCCTTCTGCGTTTGTACATGTTTATTGTACAAAATGAGATGAAAAGTTTAATAACTAACAAAAGAGCAGGCAGGGCTCACTGAAGCCCAGTTGATAGAGTTACGGATGGGCAACGTGAGGGTTGTGCGTTCGGAAGCCGATACAACCCAAGACCGTCATATACGTTGGATCTGTGGTGGAACTGCCTTTACGTCAGCATAGTGTGGAAGTTCGGAGAGTAAGGTGCCAGCAAGGTGTTGACCTCTTCATCTGACCGTGGTTCCAAATTACAAGATGTTGTCGGACTTTTCCCTTCGCAATTGATTCTGGACCATCGCCATTAGCTCATTACGACGAATAATTAACTACCTACTGTCTCCAGTAAATGACATTGCTTGGCACGGTAAGACCCAGCAATACATCTACACCATTATTGCCGTTACGCACTTGAAATGTTAAGTAAATCGCGATTGCAAGAACTCTTGGTCGATCCCCAAAGAATTTTTTTATCTACAATAAGAACCATTCACTATGTAGTTAACTATGTGCTTAACGTACACAGAATTATTTGCACAAATCTAGCTGTGAATTTCAGCATTCGTTTTACTTAAACTATTATCCAGTTTGATAGGTGATGTATACGAACAAGATCTTTGTGCCACACAATTAATTTGCAATCGAGGTTAGCATGTGTCGTCGGCTTACACAATTACAGTCACAACTTTCAAGGGTCTTTCAGTTTTGCTAGACCAGAAAGTGGCGATTTTTAGACTGTCTACTAAGTCATATGGCGTGGGGTGGAAGTTTGGAGAGTGGGATGCCACCTCAGATATGACCTCATCGTCTGACCGCGGTTCAAAATTACGAGGTGATGTCCTCGGATCTTTCCCTTTGGGGATTTGATCTCGGACCAATTGCCCACTGAGTTGCTTCAGTGCGACGTTAATTAAACTACCTACCTGCCTTATGGAACCTCACGAATGTCCTCCAGATCACCTTTCGTGTAGTTTTACACTTTGGGTAGGCTGTGCGATCATGGTTCGTGGTTCAAAATGACGTGATGTTGTGCCTTTGCGTTTGATCCCGGGCCGTCGCCAATAGCCGTTGTGTTGCTCCAAAGCAATGTTAATTAAAAATACATACAAGACATTTTTACATTGCATGATCCTAAGATTTCGTCTTGAGAAACACTTAGCGAAAGTTTAATGCGTGTAGATACTCCCCCTTAGTTTTGTCAAGTTTTTCAACAAAGTGTATTTCACTCTTGTAAGCCGATGATATATGTAAATTTATTTAAGAAATCAATAAAACGACCTGATGGTTTATCCTTGCGGTTAAAAACTGCTCTCTAGTGGCAACCTTTGTTGTCACCAGTTCTGGGAAAGGGACAATTTGTTTTGGTAGTTTCGATCTTCATTATCTCTTGGAGCAAAAGCACAGTTGTCTCGACAGAACTCCGCAGCAAAACTGACCAGATCTTGTACGAGATATCTCGTCGAACACTTGGAAGGTTAAATCGTCAGAAAAGGAATGATTTTTCTACTGTAACACAGGAGGAGCATTTGTGTGTTTTATGGCGCTAGAGCAACTTTTGGCAATGCTGCTCCAGACACAAGACAATGTCAAGAAATGGACATACACACAACAGGGAGGGTTTTACTGACACAGAAGAAATACATCCAGATAGGAATCGAACCTTGGCCACCTACAACTCGCAGATTGCTAGCAAATGGGCATATGCACTGAGTGTCAGGACGGCCTCTAAAACTGTAGCAGATACGTTTAAGTATATGGTTAGATCGCACATATATATGTAGATTTGAGGCATTTACAGACAACAGTAAAACTCTTATAGCGCATAACGAGAAATTAGTAAGGTATTGGTATGGTAGTTTTGAGTAAAATTGCACTGGAGCAAAAAAACGGACTATTGGCGACTGTCCGGGAATCAAAACCAGATCGTAAAGATCCGAGGACAACCCCACGTCGTTTGGACCCACAGTCAGATGAAGAGTTCACACTCAAGGCCACGATAGATTTAACCCGCACCAACCACTTTCTACACGACGGTCTTTCGTTCGACGGACTCGCAACCCGTCAGTTGCAAAGTCCGTTACACTTCCAACAAAGCTACCATCAATCGGAATTAGTAAGGAACATGGAAAGTTAAAAAAGTGCACCCAACTTCTATAAGAAATGAATGAACAGATAAGGCAAATCAATACCTTCTCCAAAATAGACACAATTGTACCACGATCAAATTAAATTAGCTCTTCAGAAACTGTACCAAACCAACACACAGAACTTCCTAGACTACCAAACAAACACCCCGTTCTTCGAAACAAAAAGCTCTCGAACAGAATCGCACCAGACTTTTATGGAAGCGGATTATAAAACGCAATTTAACGACCCTCTTTAGCCTCGTCTGGTCCACTCCATCCGGTCCCATCGTTGTAAATCCAGCTCGATTAAAATTCCAAGTACAGCCATTAATGTTAGCAGCAGAATTCGAGCACTTGATATTTCCATTTTTAGAGGAGCATAATATGCGCCTCGCATTACTAAAACAACCCCTTTGTGCCCGAGTCGTTTCATTAGAAATGTTTATGCGCGGCAATAGGGGGCATTAATGTGGAATTTCGGCATCAACCGAGGCAACAATTATTCCTTCCAAAAATGGCACCATTCTCTGGTTTAAGAGCCGATTTGCGTCATCCCTCCTAAGACTGGGAGGGCAAGAGAAAGAGGGTGTTTACCTCTTCAATAAAGTCCTCCCTTCGCCGGGTATGAGTCAGTGGTGATATCGGTTGCGGGCTGAAATAGTTGGTTGATGGGGTGGCGGTTGTATCCGAAGTAAATGGAAATCCGCCCGTGGTAGTTATGAAAATACGAGTTAATGCGCGCTGGATCCCTTTTACGACTAAATTTTAATATTATTTTATGCTCCGGTTAGTCTTATTCTGGAGCAAGGAGGGATCAGTGGGTTTATACGTTGACAGTTAGTTGAAGTCACGTCACACTGGAGTAACACACCGGACTGTTGGCGACGGTACGGGATCCATACCGAGGGGAAAGAATCGAGGACAATGCCTCATAATTTTGTACCACTGTCAGAAGACGAGACCAACACCTGAGCTGTTACCCCACTCTCCAAACTTCCACACCACTCCAGCGTGAGGACATAGGAAGCCACGACAGACTGATTGTGCACCAGCCCCCATGCACATGACGGGGTCTTTGGTTGGATCTAGTTAAAATAACTGTACAACTGTATCAGATACTTTAGTATTTATAGCTGAATAAATCGGCGTTGCTAAGGTTTCAAACATGACCGCGACAGCTAAAATATGACCGTGACATTTCCCTGTGTTAACTCATACGCAAACCCTATAGAGCGTGTTTCCTTATCCATATCCATTTATTGCCGAAAAACAAACTTTAGATTTTAAAATTGGGGCTTCGAGGGCACTTTTAGGACAACATGTGTGCCAATTTTAATGGCTACAGATTGGTCTGAAGACAAGAAAAACATATACTTTAGAACACTGCGGAAAACATAGGCTAAGTGTAACAAATTTCGTGTGGATTGATCAAACGGTATAGATTTGTATAAAGAACACACACACGCACGCACGCACACACACATATATATACTATGCCTTTAGATCGCATAATAGATTTGAGAAGGGGTAGTTTAATTAACATCGCACTGGAGAAACACAATGCTATTGGTGACGGGGTGCGGGATCAATCTTGAAGGGAAAGATTCGAGGACAACACTTCGTAATTTTGAACCATAGTCAGATGACGAGGTTAACACCTAAGTTGGCACCTGACTCTCCAAGCTTCCATATCTCGTCAACGTAAAGGCTCAGTTGAAATAAGATTATTTTAAAATGAATGAGAAATTAGGGAGCACACACAGGATGTAGAGGATTCCAGAAGTCAATTGCCTCTTTAATCTTTTCCTGAATATGTATCAGGGAAAAACACCCATACAAACTTTACATTTTGGTTCGATGCCCCGAATAAATTTGATTTATTTTGATTTGAATAAATTTGATTTATTTTGATTTGAATAAATTTGATTTGAATAAATATGAATTATTTTGATTTGAATAAATTTTTTTAATTTTGATTTGATGCACACACAAAATGCCTTTAATCTATGTAGAAATCAATGCATGTTAATAAAATTTTTTCTTTACCTCGATTGAAGATATCTATTATTATTAGAAGAGGAAGTGTTCGTGTGTCTGTGTATGTGTGGGTCTGGTGTCTTCAGACGAATCTATACAAATGTAGTCTCAAAGTTGACCGAATGCACCTCGAAGTCCGAATTTTAAAATTGAATCTAGAACATTCTAAAATTGTATTAGTTTTTTCCCCACTGTTTCTTTACTCGCTGAGCTGACGCCACAGATTCTCAATTGAAGAAACCAAAAGATTTTTCGTCCTTTGGAACTGTGCCAAGTTATTATGTAAACTTAACGATTGTTCTTAGTCCAAGTTTCTATCTTCGCAATCGTTAAAGATAGAGTTAAAATTTCAACGGATTTGAAATCTGCGGAAAATTTTACACCAGATCGGTACCTCGGGTAGTACAAATTTTATACGAACTCACGACATGCCCATGTCATGTCGGGTAGAGGTGGGTATCATTCTTAAAATTGATTTTTTGTTTTAACGTTTTCAGTATCAGCAGGGACACGAAAATACTCCCAAGGGCAACGCCGCGCTGGAATGCTAGTTGAATAAAAATAGAATGTGTTGTAACTAATTTTTTTACCATTCCTTAGATCTGTTGTTTTTGTTTCATTCTTCGACAGGAATTTTTTATCGTTTCCATCTTAAATACAAGTTTAAAGCGAGGCTTTGAATACCAATGAGCTAAAATGCAAGGAGTTGGGATTTTATGGCCCTGGGTCCAATAACGGACAAGCTCTGCGCCAAGAGCAAGATAAAACGATAAAACCAACAGATGCGTCTTCTACAAATCCCTAAACGTATTTCCAGTTTAAGACGCATAAATGATAATTTGTTGTTAATACTTTGCATTTAACTGAATAAAAGGGAAAAGACGTGTTTCAGGAATGAATAACTGTAATAACTCCTCTCACTTTTCACAGCATGAAATATATTTGTAAGTGAAATTACTTATAGAACTTCATTAAAATGCTAACACACAAATACCATTAACCTTGAAAGCAAGATTAGCGCCGTTAACTAACAGAGAATGTGTTGAAATGTATGATTTTAATCATTAGCAGTGGCTCCTGATGAAGATATGTCCATTAGTTGGTAATCTTATATTGCTGGGGAAATATAAGGGTATGATTTTATTTCCTATACCCTATCGTGTTGTCCTGTTACTTTATTAAACTGATAATTACTTCATTTAAATAGCGTAGATTAAAGGGACAATAAATGAAAACTAAGCTAAAAAGCATGCATATAACACATGGTTTTGCGTATAACATATCATTACGAGGTTTCGATGAAGTGTAGCTTTTTTTTTATCCCACAGTGTACAAATGACTACAAAACCACGTCTATCGGTTGAAAAAATGACAGGAAAGATTCCATTAGTCAAGGTCACACTGGTTAGTTGTCATGCACAGAAGATCAAAGGTTGCAGAACGCATGCGAGTAAACCCCTCAGGTTGTTAATAGCAAAGGTTTGACGATTTGTGGATTTCCATCGTGTGAAAACCAATACTCTCCATGAAATATTTTTCTAATATAATCTATACACTGAAAAATATCAATATAAGCAGTTTTTACGATTGCAAAACCACTCCTTGAAATATAGCCATGACATTTTGCCCAATGAATGCTTTACCACATCGTCAGATTTCAATTATTTATTCAAGTAGTCACGAAAATTTGGAATTTTAAAAACTATAACGGTAAAGAAAGTAGTGTGTTTGATGTTATTGCAGACAGAATTTACAAATAGTAAGAATAATAGTAAATGTCTTCCGTCTCAGGGCAAAAGGAGGCTAAATCTAACTTTTGATGGGGGTAAAAGGAGTCAAGTGCCATCATTAGTTAAAAAAATATAGTATGTTTAAAATCGAAACTAAATGAAACTACAAAACTAAGTTACAATTATCTGTATCATGGCATGCTTCTTTTCCTTCCTGAATATTTGTGAGGAAGTGAAATATTCAACTTAAAAATTCTGAGAAGTAGCCATTTTGATTCACCCTCTTTTCCCCATGACACGGAAGATACAGCTACAACTAATCTCAACCATGTAGTTGCTCTCTCCTTTCAAGCTCTTTTACAATACCATTTCGAAAAGAACCAAGAACTGTCTCCCGAAATCAACATGCAGCCAAGCACACGAGGGGATATTCGAACGTCAGCATAAACAATCGAGCACTTCGATCTTACTCCAACAGAAGCAAACTCAGCACACTTAGCGCTTCTTTGAAACAACTAAGCAAGTTACACCAGGAATACCCGAACAGCAATACCAAATCCATTTTGCAAGACATTCCCTTCACGTGTCTCGCACAAGAGGGAAAAAACCCAAAAGAATACCACCGACGTCGTCGTCTCACGTCTTGATCAAGACAACAGAACAAATTCTCCCATTTCCATCAAAGGCAACTCGATGCCCCGAAGGCAGCCGCGTTACAACTCAGCACGGCCTGGAAAGTTCGACGGGAACCGGGAAACAATGGTTAACTGCAACCGGGTGTGCACGGTTGTAATGGATGCCGACGGTGGAATGCAATTACAGCAGCTTTGTCCCGATGCTGTAACAGACAATGGCTGGAACGAAATTAAGTTACGGAGCTGCGGTTGAACTTCCGTACGGGATCCACACGACGCAAATTTATTACGGAGAACTTAACCGGAGGAGTTCTCGGTTAATGCCTAACTCTGCCAGACAATATCCCGTTAACTCAGCAGTGAAGTTTCGCTATCACTTAATCATAGGAAAACGCGGTCCCCATCCTAATGGGATCACTGTTTTGTGCAAATGGTTGACAAACGATGGAGAATCCACCAGCCCAATCTGGTGGCAGACACTAGAACTAGAGCTCATATGCATAATGCAATGAATTTTCTCTCGCTTCAAAAAAATACAAGTATCATCGATACGGTATATGCAGTGACTTAAAAAAGTATGGATTGGCACCAAAACTTCAAAATCGACTTCGATTGGAAAATTTTCTGAGAAATCTGAAAAATATCTCTTTTTGTCGTCTGTTAAAAAAAGAGAGACTCAAATTTTTGTTGACCTTTGGTGAACTTTCAAATAAAAGTTGACAAAATTTTGAAAATAGTTTAGATACGATTTCGCTTCAAAAGATATACCTAGTCGCCAAGGTAGAAAAAATAGCAGCAGATAAATCTCATTTTAGTCGCCCGTGGCGACCCTGCAATCACAACACTGAATCGTTCAAATTCACCCATAAAATAACTACTCTGTTCCAAGAGCAATAAGTTTAAAAAAATGACAGCTCCATTTTTTCGGATGGAAATGAAACGCAACCATTTCTTTTGCTACCTAAAAACAAAATTCCATTTTTTTCATGACAGCGGTGGGAGTTTCTAAGAATTTAAACCTATTGATTAAGTTTGTCTGGGAATGCGGGAAGAGACTCATGAATAATTACAACCTGAAGACCTTTTAAACCTATTAAATACTTAACATAATTTTCAGTGTTTAAAATGTGTAAATGAGTTTAAGGTTTCTTATCAGCGATGGACTTCCGAGACCTAAGCGTTGGTTAAGCAACTGACTTTAACGAAAGTTTAACTTAATAAAACAATCCAGATTAGAGCGTCAAAGTTATTAAAACTTAACGAACCCAAGTGACAAAAATTAACAAGACTGCGACACAATTTCGGAACGCAACCCAGTTGTAGCATAATTTCCTTTAAAATAAATTAACACGAATGCCGAATCTATTGAGGTATTTCCTGTGGTTCATTGTGTTGCGACTGAAGGATGAGAACCATATTAGTCTAAAATATTCAAACCTTCAAAATGAAACATCAGATGACAACTGAATAATAATGTGATATTGTATATCACAGCTTTGCATTTTACTAGTGCAAGGCCGGATTGCCTCAGAGAGAAAGAATGAGGGGCATCTCCATGGAGAGCACTTCCTCCACGAATTCGTTTGGTTCCTGCTCGCAACACTCAACTTGTAATGCCGCGCTTGCACCGGAGTTGCACATACATTTCTTTTCCTTTTTGTGGCTAGGACGTTCTACGTTCCCCTATACTGACCCCTTTTTCGACCGACTCCAGTGTAAACGCTAAGTGGACTTCATCGGCAACCATCCGAGCGCACTCTTCTCACACCTGTCAGTTTGGCGGGAGATGTGGTCAGGGCAAGCGATGGCAAAATATCACAGAGACCGAACAAAGGACGGCATTAGCAACCGACTAGAGAGGAGAGGTTATTGTCAAGCAATCGTCTCGGAGAAATCTCACCAAAAAGTTGAGACCCTTTGATCTTTACCGACTCATGGTGGAAAACAAATTTGGCTCTGCAAACTCTCCAAATCGCCACCCCGACTAGAGATCTTGACGATAAAATGAATGCCGTTTCTCGGAATAACTTCGATGTTTGGAGGGAGAGAAGTTGTGCAAATACGGTGTAAACGCGGCTTTGGAAGGAGAGCAACAGTGCTGTAGTCGTAAATAAAGCAGGGCCCCATGGTATACCCTCTGATGGTACACTCTTTGTATGGTACACTCCTTGAATGATACACTCTGATACCCGCAGAATTTTTTCCATGGGGAGGAGAAACATGTACTTACTACTTACACTTTCTACGTGGATGTGGGGGTAAAAATGTGTATATATATAGAGAGAGAGAGATCTATATATATATAGAGAGAGAGATCTATATATATATATATAGTGTGCAAAGCCACCAGTGTCTGTTGGGTGGTAAATTGGCATCATCTAAACAAAAATACATCAATAAATCCATTGCATTTCAACCCACTATCAGCATTTTACATGCAATGTTATTGCCACTGTCAAATCTCTCCAAACCACCAGTCTCAAGTCTGGTTCTAAATGCAATATCTGTTTTCTACCCACGTTACGTTGCAGTCAGGGTTTGCAGACATGCCCATCCGCAGAACGCCGATAAATTTTTTTTTTTCATTTCCGCTTTAATTTTCTATGTGCAAATAAATTTCCAGCCAGACCATAAATCTTTTAACTGAAGTCAGTTCTTTTTTTTATCTCCTACACCGTTAAAGATGGAGTAAAAATTTCAACGGATTTGAAATCAGCGGAAAATTTCAGTTTTAATTGTTACCTAAAAATATAATTTTCTTTTAATAAATATTTTTTTTATTCAATATATCTTCAACGAATTTAAAATCATCGGAAAATGTTACATCATATTAATACCTTACATCACGGCGTTGCCCGTGGTATGGTTTGCGGAGCAAACCAACACCATGGGCACGGGCAACGCCGGGCTAGCCACGCAGTGGCTAGTATATATATATATAATTTCAAGAACACAAGAATTTCTAAAAAAATGTAACAAAAGTCTTAAAAAATATATATATTTTTGGATAAAAATATTATTAATGATATTCAGACCTATGATTTTAAAGACCTTTTTACCAGCATACCCCTGGACAAATTGAGAGATGTTTTGAACTATTACTATCATGATTTTAATAACTTAATTGATCTGGATTTTGAGGAATGGGAATTTTTGGTTAATTATTGTATTTTCAATAATTTTATATTTAATGGTGAGCATATTTACATTCAAGTTAAGGGTTTTCCCCAAGGTTCCAATTTTTCTTCCATTCTTGCTAATTTATTTCTTCATTATTTTGAAAAAAACTTTTGCCTTCAGATAAATACTGCTTTTAGATTTATTGATGATTTAATTGTTTTTAATAATAGCAACTTTGCTAATATTTGGAAATCCATCTATCCAGACGAACTTTCTTTAATTAAAACCAATCTGGATAACAATAATACTGATTTTCTAGACATAAAAATTTCTGTTTCATCCGGCAAAGTTGACATTAATGTATATGATAAACGAAGCGATTTTAAATTTACAGTCAATAAATTAATATTTTGGGACTCCAATATCTCTAAAAGAATATACTACAACACGATAGCTGGTCAATTGGTACGTTTCAAAAAAATTTGTAATTCTGATGCTAACTTTTTATTACAATGTAAATATCTAAAAAACACACTTCTCAATAACAAATACCCGTTTTCATTCTTTAAAAATATTTTTGAAAGATTTATTAATATCAACACCTACACAACACATGAATAATTATTTTTCGTAATTTACCCAGAGCCATGGGAATTACTTTTCAATTTTATTTTTATTTTTTTACTTTTTATGAATATATTTTTGATAAGGGGCTGGGGATTTTCATATTATTATTATTATTTTTGGACTTGTTGCATCGGAGGTATGATGTTAGCATATAAGTTAGACTGTGTAATTGATGGCATTTGGTGGCAATTTTTTGGCTTGTTGTTGATGATATCCCAGCTGCGGCTTCGGGTTTCATTTCGTTCTATTCCTGCTATGTTTTGGTATTTTGTTCTGTTTTTGTTTTACTTGATTTTTGGTGGTGTTTGGGGGAGTGTATGAGCAATTTTTTCAGCCTAATGCTGCTCATATGTAGAAAACACCATTTTATGTTGTTTGGGTCAGGCTCCTCCCTGATGACGCCCTGATCCACCAACATTTCTTCATTTTTTATTATTTTTTAAGACTTTTGTTACATTTTTTTAGAAATTCTTGTGTTCTTGAAATTATATTGCTTACCATGTTATGTCTGCAGCTTCAGCGCGCTTGCATGGGTAGTTTCGATTTCTGGTTAATGCACCCCGGCTGTTTGGTTATTTTTTGTTATTTTGTGTGTGTTATGTTATTTTGTATATTGTATGTTGTTATTATATATATATATATATATATATATACACATGTAGGAAATCTTTCCTAAGGACCGGGTAGGTATTCATTAAACTAAACCCGCGTTCGCTCTCGGTGGTGGAACATGATAATATTTCAATCGTTCTTAAAAGAGGCTTTAATTTTCCTGGAACAAGTTGGGCGTTTTCATGGGTCCTCAAACCCAGAATAGTGCACATTTCATCTATGCCAAAACGTCGACAGATCCTTTTTACCTCCTTTTCTCCATGGCGAATATCCCTTGTATTTATATTTTCTGGATCAAGCATTGATATATCCTTCAAAAGTTGACACTGTTCTTCATTGACATCAGAACAAAGTCTGGATTTCATTCTATCGACACTACTTTGAATGAATTGCTTTTGATTCATAGGTACGATTTTGGAATTATGTACGAATGTGATATCTTGAAATATAAACTTTTCTCTGGCTTCTCCAGCTATCTGCGTTTTACGTGATGTTTTTTAGGAAAAACAAAGCGGTGTTCGTAGCTTTTAATAAAAAGCAGAGGGTATACGGAATTTGCTGGAAAAACCAGAGGGTATACGGCGTATACCACAGTATACCCTCCACTACAGCCCTGGAGAGCAACCATATGAAGTACAGGGATTACTGGCGCAGAGGAATCGTTCACCTTGGCGGGATAATCCTGAACACCGCTTCTTGACAACACGTTAAAAATCCGGTTCGTGCAAGGCCAAACTTGGCGGTGTTGGCGATAACCGAGAAACGGCTGCTGGAGAGTGAGATTCGAGCGGATTTTGCCAGCAGGCTAGGATTCGGATAAAGGCGAAGCAAGGAGGGCAATTTTTCTATGACCACTGCACCAAGGCCTAAGACTCATTCACTCTTTGTGAATTTCAATAAAATTATGCTTTAAATTTTTCCATTTTTGAAATATTATGAAGAGGAGATGAGCTGCTATGCAGCAGGTGCTACGTAATGACAGATCCAGTCCAGTCGTCGCAAGAATACTGTAATTGAGCATAGAATGAAATGTGTTATCCATTTTGTTTCTTCGCAAAAACATAGTACTACGCATGCGTTAAATGTAACTCGCGAGATAACTCGCCGATTTCGGAGGATCAAAATGTAACACCAAATGGGCAGTTTAAACCACGGATCAGGCATTGTGAATACGATTTTTTCGATAACTCGGGGATTATCGTTGATCCTCGAGTAAACTCGGACTTGTGAATACGGCCGTAAGATCGCACCCTAACATGACAGCACCAACAATCCAGGCACTCATCTATCGTAGTGGCGATTAAGGCCCTTGCGGGGCCATGTGCTCCGTTCAAATTCAACTACAACAATCCAAGATCAAAGAGAACCATACAACGGTACTCACCTCGTATCTCTTGATCTTTCCCGTGAAAGCGTCCTCGGGAATAGGATACGTGAACAGCTTCCCTGCGACGGCAGTGGCATCCGAAATGCCCCAGTGTCGCTTCACGACGTCTTTGCCATCCACAGGCTTCTCAGAAGGCGTCTCCTGCACACCACCGCCGTCCAGGTCGCGCAGCAGCAGCTTCACATAGTTCGTCTCGTCGTCGTCGCTGGGCAGCGTGCACGACCCGCTGGCGACCAGGACGACGAACACGACGGTCGCGAGGCACGGGGTCCTCGCGAACCGAGTTCGCGGGTTCGATGGTCGGCACATGGCCATGGTTGTGGAGTTCTTTTTTCTAGGAGTTGGAAGTCCGAAGTGGGCGGGCCTGTTACGTCATACAGATGCGGTGCGGTGGGTCGTCCACATCTTCGGAGATGGAATTGTTAATCTGGAAGAAAGAAACGAACCATAAAGATCTGCACGAAAATCCTCGTTTGAGGGTTTTACGGCGGAAGGGCCATATTTGGCTTAACAAAAGATAAAGGCACGCAAAGAATGTCGTGGCAGGAATAAAGTTTTGGCTCTAAATCAATCCCGAAGGGAAAGATGCCAAGACAACGCCTCGTAATTTTGAGCCACAATCAGATGACGGGGTCAGGACCTGATGCCACCCCAACTCTACATACATCCACACCACGCCAACGTGAAGATATTTGAGACCACGGTAGATTTAACGTGCAACATCCCCATGTATGATCGAGTTCCAAACTAGCAACCCTCAGGTTGATTTGGAATTGGGATACTGCGAAACCAAAAACTATCGAAAAAAGGGACAAAAGAGGGATTGTGGAACAGAGAAGCGGTATGAAAGCAGTAAAAAATCGCTTGGGTATCCAGAGGCGTGACGCCAGTGTTTACCAAACACACTAAACCCCATGGGAAAAGAAAAGATCACTAGAGCCTCGAGTTCGTGAAGCCCGTACATACCTAAAGATATGTCCGTCACACACACACACACACACACACACACACACACACACACACACACACACACACACACATATATATATATATATATATATATGTGTGTGTGTGTGTGTGTGTGTGTGTGTGTGTGTGTGTGTGTGTGTGTGTGTGGCGCATAAAAAAACGATCTGTAATAACTAATCTAGGACAGCCGTTTTACCACTAACGTCAAATATTTATTTATTGGTTTGGTATGATAGCTATTATAATGTACGTTACACTAATGAAGGCAGCACGACGGGCTATTGCCGACGGTCCGAGATCAGACCCGAAAGGAGCTATTCCAGGACACCATCACGCAATTTTAAACCACGGTCAGATGACGAGGCCACACCCGAGCTAACACCCCACTATCCAAACTTCTGCACCGACATTTGAGGCCACGACATATTTAACATGCACCAGCTCCCCTTTGAACACGAGGGTCTTTGGTTGAATTCGAACTCGCAACCCTCCAGTTGCTCTTTCAACTGGGCTAGAGCGGCATTGTTTATTGGTTTCGATTGTCGATTTATGATCACTTTTTGCTACGCGAGGTATAATCAGAACGGAACCTAGGGAGTAATGATAGGTTCTTGTCAAACACCTATGGATATTCCTGGATTGGTTGGTTTGAATTTTTAAACGCAAGGTCCAGTAACGCACAAGCTGCGTCGCCGCTGCCGCAACGCAAGTACGGTCTGAGATACATTAGATCCAATGGAGTAGTGCACACATGCTTCCGGCGCCGCTGCTGCGACGCACGTCCAACTTGCGTGCAATTTGCACCGCAGTTCCCCACGGCGCCGCAGCTCGCCGGAAACGCTTCTCCGTTCTGAAGTACCTTGTTTTCATATATAAATGGAATATAAACAATAATTAATAAATGGTTGTATCCAGTAACTTCTATTTTGTTACAAAATATACTTTTTTTACACCAAGTAAGCGAAATAAATACGTTTTCTTCCATAGAATATTTGTCGTAAATGGCACGAAATGAGAATTTGCGTCATACCGTAGTTATGTGTGCATAGTTGGCCTTCGATGCCGCAACGGCGCCGCATGTTGAAAAACCGGATATGTGCACCGGGCCCAAGTTAACCAAAAAAAGAGGATGAGATTGCTTGGAACTATGGATAAATTTAAAGGAAACTGCGATATAGGGCATTCCTTAAAATGGGGCCATTTTGAAGAACTATGTTCTTCAGAATATTGTTACCAGATATTTTGCGAAATGATACAAATTTGTATGCTTCAGAACTAAAACATTTGTAAAGATGTTCATCATTTTTGAGGGTGCTGCGATGGCCATTGTTGTTTTTTCTCTCCGTTTTGGAAAGGAGCCGATTTCGATTCTATGTTGTAGGTTCCCTCCAATGTTGGGAAATGGCTATTGTGTGATCGTCCATCAAATTGTTATGTTTAAGAGTGCAAAGTTGCACTGAACGCAACTGTGTTTCGATTCTGAACGTCTAAAACGAAAACACCAATTCATGTGCTTTTATTAGTATGAATTGCGCCGATGGCTTTAAAAATATTTCGTTCAAAACATGATCAAATTCTGAAAATCGCTAAACCCCAATCGCTGATTTAAACGTGGGTTCAGAATAAGAAGTTTTTGATTTCCATCCCCTAAAGACAGATCCGTATTTAGTGTTCTAAGTACTTTCAAATCCCAAAACCTCAAACTTTCCAATTAATTCTACCTCCCATTACGTTAATTCTCCTGGTACTGGTACTATTCTTTGACACTCAATAATAACGGTCACCTATGTAGATACAGAGAAAGAAATTAGTTTATTAACTTTTGATAGTATTCAGAGAATTTTGTTCTTTTTAACAGATACAAGACCAGTGACTAACGAGACATTGTAGTTATGTACAAATATTTCTAAGTAAAGAACCTAAAAGTTTTCAACGTCGAGGTGGATAGGTAGTTAATTCACGTCACACTGGACCAACACAACGGGCTATAAGTGACGGTATGGGATCAATTCCAAATAGAAAAATCGGAGGATAACACCCGAGGTCCAACTCCAATCTCCTAACTTGCAAACCACGACAACGGGATGACATTTGAGGCTACGACAGATTTAGCGTGCACCAACCCCCGTGACTGTTCATCCCACGACATTGTTGAGATGGACAGTTTGTACTTTGTAACCCCGTTGCTAATCCGTGACATTTCCAACTGGGTTACCTGCGTCCAGTTACTTACATCGAAAAATTACCGAAGTTTTGCTACCCATTATTTAGTTTTCTTGTTGCAAACAGCTGTCGCAATCAGACTTCATGAACAAGTTTACTCCAAATTATTAGTGAAGTATAAAGTTCTTTTAATACAGGAAGAAACAGGAACGATTCATTAAAAAAAATTGAAGATATATGTACATAAATTTAAGTGAATATTTCTACTCTCAACTGCTTTTGGCTGGCATTGCAATTCACTAAACGAAAACCTCCGAGATTACAGGTTTAATTAGACAAAAAGCGGAGGAAGAAATAACTTATGACTCCGTGAGTAATACAGCCGCACAGAATAAAAAATCCGAGAAAATAAAACTGTAAGCGGCAACGCGAGCTTTGATGTCAATGCCACATTAACCTCCTTCGGATACATTCTCGAGTTCTTACCCAAGAACATTTCTTAGCCATTTTTCTTTCCGCTCTTACTGCCAACAAACACTCATGGGCTTCAACTTAAGGCCACATGTAAGATCATCCTCTTAAATCAAGACAAGCACAGATGCATGAACTCGACCATCCTTTTCGAGTCGAGTGCTTCGGGCATTATTCATCGCCCATTTATTCAATTACAAGACGGATTCGAAAGGAATAAAGCACTCGTACTTTCGAGTGAGCGGTGTCGAGTGAAGACTACTGCATATTAGATTGAATCGGGACCGGAACAATTGACAGTTTTGAATGTTACCGCTAAATTTGGTATTTGGTTTTACTTGTTGCGTCACATCAAAGATTTTCCAACTAGAATTGAATTGTGGATGGTTTCAATGAACTTGTACATCTTGTTCCCGTGTGGACAAAAGACATTATCTCGAAGGTTGGTTGTTTCGAGAAGACATTGACAAATTGATGAAACAGGATCCCTCAACAAATTGTTGATTGACTGTGCTTCAACTGCTTTCAAACACCACAGGCATCTATTATTTTATGCGCAACCGCTTTTTATCAATGATTAATCTAAAGACCAAACTTGGAGGTACTAGGAAGGCATCATCGAGCTTCGAAAAAAATCTAAAAAACTAAACAACAAAAAGCAAAGGAAAGTTGGTCGGGTATTACGGCGCAAAGACCATATTTGGCCAAACCCAAGACATACATCGTAATGATCACACACACAAGGAAAGTTTTACTGACACAGAAGAAAAAATAACACCCAAGGTAAGTTACAGCAAATGAACCTGCGTCACCTGCAACTCTCAGATTGCTAGTGCAGTGTGTGAACGTTGCAAAAAGGCACATAGGAACAAAAGACAAAACTATCGACACACATAGGCAAATTTGTAAATAACTTTTGCCACCATTATACTTTAGAAGTGCAGCGTAATACCTCATACCGTAGTAAAAGTAGTTATAAATGATTATTTCCATAGTAATGTTAGACATTGGAGTCATGGCGCAAGGGTAATATTTGGTCATGCAGCGCCAAACAAAAGACAGCGTAAACTAATGGACATATACAAAAATATTCCACTGACAGACAAGAGAAACATACCAACGGAGGAAAGAGCACAGCAAGATTCAAATCTGGGGCGCCTACAACTCGTAGGCTGCTAGAGCAGTGAGAAAACCTACTGAGCCTCTACACATGTTATAGAATACTAAGTTTTAAATTTGCTTCGCACAAATTACTAATAAACTTATATTTTGGGATGATTACATGCGGTTTTTTTCACGTTTGTCAAATTGGAGATACATTTTGAGATGCTATAATCAATTTGTTTAGCTGAAATGAAGTAGAATATATTGTGTGTTACTTTTCATTTGTAATAATTCAAAATAGAAATCCGGACATTTTTTCATTTTTCAGTCAATTCTATCTTCTGATTTTTTATTCCATCCGAAACCAGGAAGTATGGAAGGTAGGTATTTTAATTAACGTCGTACTGGAGCACACAACGAGCTACTGACGACGGTACGGGAATATTCCCCTAACGAAAAGATCCGAGGACAACACCACATAATTTTTAACCAGCCAGATGACGAGGCAAAACCTCGTATTGAATAACCCCACTCTCCAAACTTCCACACTCGCCAACATGAGTCCATTTGATGGCACGACGGATTTAACGTGCACCAACCCCCTTTGTACGAGAAGGTCTTTGTTTGGATTCGAACTCGCAACCTGTCGCGAACAACAACTGCGAACTAGAATAATTGACTTTAAAGCAATTATTCTATATTTTGCTGACTGTAGGTGGCAACACTGCTGCGTTAACTGATCTTTTGTTAGAACTAATTTTGTAGCAGAACGTTTTGTCACGAAAGCTGATGAAGAACCAACTGTAATGCTCAAACGGGTAAATATCTTTGTATAAATATTAATAATAACAATAAATTATCCAATATTGTATATAAAATGGCCAATTTTACTTCCATTGCTAACTTTAAGTATAGATTACTGTGAAGAATAATACTAAAAGTTATTCCTGTTTAGCGACCCGGGTTTCAAAACAGAAGTTGAAGCAAGAGAAGTGAAAAAGAAGGCGAGGTCAATACCTAATTAATTATTGTTTTCAACACAACCCACCGGCCCCATCCTTGCTACCGCGGCCCCCAACCAGGAAGGAATCGAACGTTCACCACCTGCAACTCGCAGGTTGCTAGCGCAGAGGGCAACCCCCACAGAGCCACTACGGTCCCTATTCATGGGTTAGATAAACCGACATTTTCTTGTCGCCAGTGCAGAAATTGGCCCCAAGCGACTACCGAAGCCTTCATCCCCCAGAATCAATACATTTCCACGCAACAAAAGAAATGGCATCTTCACAGCGTTTTCAATTCCGCTGTTCCTTCTTGCAACACGGCGCCAAGAGAACCGGACCTTGTGCCCTCTTTGCGCTGTCACGCGATGAAATCATTTTTCTCCAAGGAATGAAAAGAAATAATGCGGGGAGATAAAAATATGGAAACATCATCGTTAGTTTTTTCGCGCTGAACCGAAATATTATCTATCCCATATAGCTCATAAATTCCCCAGAAAAAGAGGGAGGCCCTTTGGAAGCAGTCAGAGCCTCTGAATTTATATTTGATGTCAGCGAGATGTTTCACATTCTGGCAAGACAAACTTGTCAATGATATTAACCTTTTGACTACGGCTATATATATAACAAGCGCGATTCTCAGAGATGCCAACTACTATGGATTCTCCGTAGTTTCTACGGAGGTAAATCGGGTACCACTGATTACGGAATTAATGGGGTTTTTTCTACGGAAAAATTTAATTTTAATTATTTTTCACAACACAACAATTAGTTTATTTATTTCTGTAATTTTTCCATTATTATTATACTTTTTTTATGGTAAATGGGAGAGTGCTTAAATGTAAATATATATATATATATATATATATATATATAATTCTTTCATACACAATTATTGGTTCTATATATGTATTTTCATGTATGATATTCCTTACCAATTATAAATAATATGTGTTGCATATGTTTCAAATTTATAATTAAATATTTGAATTATATGTGTGTAATTAAAGCCGATTTCTTAAAATTTTACTTAACTACTGAAAAATTCTTAAAACCAGATTTTTTCCATTGGTACCAGTGATGTGACATCGACAGCAAAACATCGATGTTCAAAATTTAAACATCGATGTTGATTATACATCGTCCCAAAACCATCCATGTTTTTAAAATTCAGTGTATTTAAACTTTTTTCCACATTTCTTAAAACTGGTTTAGCAACTAGTGATGCGACATCGGCTCCAATACATCGATGTTTTTTTTTATAAATCATGTTTTGAATGTTCAAGCTGTCATCAATGTTTTAAAAAAAAACCGACATCGATGTCGCATACCTACTTTTCAGACCCTTCACCCTTGTCCATTTTGGTCTAAAAATATGTTCAATTTGCTAATTATAAAAATTATGCTACTTGTTTTTGTTTTTTAAATTTTTATAACGGTACTTTTTTCATTTAAAAATAAAACATCGACAACGTAAAAACATCGACAAGTATAAATAAACATCGACAACGTAAAAACATCGACAAGTATAAACATCGACAACGTAAAAACATCGACAAGTATAAACATCGACAACGTAAAAACAACGACAAGTATAAACATCGACAAGTATAAACATGGATGTTACAAAAACATCGGTTCTAATACATCTATGTTTTTTTATAAAACATCGGCTCTAATACATCGATGTTTTTTTATAAAACATCGCAGGTTGGCATCTCTGGATTCTTACAACGTTCGAGGTACAACTGCTTTACCGGCCGCAGTCTAAAGGTTAATAATACTTGATGCGCCGATAATAGCACGGCAAAATTTCCAAAATGTAAGGTTGTTTGTAGTTTTATGGCTGAAGGGCCATATATGAATAAGCTGTGTCAAACACAAGACAACGTCAGGTAAAATATATCGTGAAGGAAAAAGGGGGATTGGGGAAGAGTAATGGGATGAAAACAGGAAAAGATGGCTTGAGTAATCCAGTGTTTACTCTAAAGACAGTAAGCCCCATGTGAAAATAAAAGATCACTACAGTAGCCCGGGTCAGTGAAGCCCGTACACACTTGAAGGAGATTGTAAAATCATTGCTAACGGCAGTAGGAATCCTATTCCTCTGCGCCTTTTAAAAGGACAGGTCTCCTTTAGGTGTGTACGTGCTTCACTATGTACTCTAGTGATCTTTTCTTTTCCAGTGGGATTTACTGTCTTTAATAAACACGGGAGTGGCGTTCCCGGAACACCCAAGCAATCTTTTATTCCCCAATCCCTTTGATTCATCTGACATTTTCTTTGCTTGACGTTATCTTGTGTTTGTGGCAGCTTGGTCGAATAGGGCCCAAATAAAACAGAGAGCGCGACCTCCGTGTTTAGTAGACGCAGTTAACCCCACGGTGAAATGAAAGATCACTCAGATTCCTCGAGTTCATGAGTGGTTCAAAATTACGAGGTGTTATCCTCGTATCTTTCCCTTAGGGGATTGATCCCGGACCGTTGTCAATAGCCCGTTGTTGTTGCTCTAGTACGACGTTAATTAAAAATTACCAAAATTACCTCGAGTTCGTGAAGTCCGTAGACGGTTAAAGGAGATGTACCCCTGAGGGCCCTAATAGAATTAAAATTACCTCCTTCATAAATGGATGCCACATCAAGGGGACTTCAAAACAAACGATTTTCAACAACAAACGAAAATACGACTGACGACGACAAAAAAAAATTATTATTATTATTATCCGAATGTTACGAAATTTGCAGACTGTTTTCTACTAAAATATAGATAAATTTACCACACACTGGTTATCGCGACGGTTCGGGATCAATCCCGAATGGAAAATTACGAGACACCACGAGCATTTGAATTATGGTCACATGACGAGGTCAACACCTGAGCTGGCACTCCGATCTCCCAAATTTTCACACAACGCCAACATGAGGATATTTGATAACCACGACAGATTTTGAATGTGCATCACCCATCCCGATGGTCTTTGGTTACATCGAGTTTTGAATTCGCTACCCTACGCTTGCGAAACCGTCAATTTACCAATCGGGCTACCCTATCCAACACTGTACATCTGACAAATACATTCTGTAAAACACATTTTCTTGCATCACGATTAAGCTTGATGAGAAGCCACTCTTCAGGGATGCTGCTCGATTCTGGTGAAACCTTAATACTTGACTGGGAAAAATGATTCCGCAATAAACCATCTGTGTTTTCGTGATAACATCTACTCGAACTTCAATAAACTATATGAAATAAAAAATTGTTACCAACAGTTGTTTAATGAAATTACCAGTAATTATAGTAACTATGATAGTGGTATTCTTTTTCATGCGAAGTATAGCAATTCGATTTCTAAGCAGCACGGTCGCATGAAAAGTAACGGCTTCTAGACAATTTTGTGGTATTACTATACTTAGATAAGTATAAAGTTCGATGGGCTCTTACTTATCTAAGTACACGAGTAAATCCCGAAATCCTCAACAGTAGTGGAATATCAGTAAAATAACAACAGCGTTTCTCAACTTATTCGATACTTTTTGTCGATTAGAATAATCGAGTTATCCGTTTGCCAATGCACTTACCCGTGACTATTTGAATAAGGATTAGAGTAAGATTAACTTAAAAATCGATACTTTCGCCACGGAGCATGGCAAGGGGAAAGGGTGCATAGATTTATCAACATTAGAGAAGGCATTCGATTCAGCAGAATCGATCGCAGCATCTGGACATCGATTCCTTAAAGGAGCCAACAACCTCTAGGAAACAAGGGCATAAAAACATGATTATCATGGAGCTACGTCTGGAAATTTCCGATCAACGGAATGTTTGGATCGGGGCTGACTTAAGAGCCTTTTAGATTAAGGGCAAAATAGGCTACAGCTCACCCATTCATAGGAAATAAAATGAAAATTTAATTTAAAAAATTTTAATAAAATTAATGTTTTTAAATGGTTGCCTAATTGGTATGGTGGTTGGTAGGTATTTTTGATTAACGTCGCACTGGAGCAACACAACGGGTTATTTTGGTATGGTGGTAATAGTATGCGTTTGTCTGCCACCCACCAGGTCCCGAGTTGAATCCCTGTATACAAGTTATGGATGTTGGTGATTGTTCCCATTAGGAGTAGCGGTGGCTTATACTATTGGTTGCCTCCTCACAAATAGCTGGATACTCGTAATGCCGAAGGTCGAAGATGTCAATGATCGGGCATTGAGAAATTGTATACAAATATAAAATGCATGATTTGAAACGGCAAACTTCTGAGCACATGATTTTAAAATGCAAACATTTCAACAAGTAATTAGAAAAAGGTATATACGGAATACACGGAATAAACTACACAGGAAATATAAAAGCCGAGTGACCAATGATAACCGTTTATGCGCCCAGGATCATGTGACCAACACTAGTGGTAACGTCTTTCCAGGAGAAACTGGTGAATATTCATCATCTGATTGGTCCGCGCGGAAAAAAGAATGGTGAGATAATAAGATGCCAAATCGGCGAACCAATTAAATTCTTCCTAGAGCAGTCATATGACAACTAGTCGACATGTTGGTCACACTTTTGAAGTTTCTCTAAGCATTACTATTGCTTAGACTACTTACATTTCACGTTTACGGTACATATTGTCACAAATACTTGAAAAAGGTTGTTTAGAAATGGTTTATTATTACATGAAATCAGAGAGATCTTCAAGCTGTCATTTAAATACGCTTTTGCCTGCTCTCAATGAATGATCGTTAGGACTGAATGAGAATTCTGTCTGTTTGGATTAGTCCCTTAAACAAGTCGTGGCGAGCCGCGGTAGCTCAGTCAGTAAAGCGTCGGGCTCGCATCAGAAGGGTTGTGGGTTCTGTCCTCGTTGGAGCCTACAATTCTGATGATTACGAGATCGGCGCTTCGATCTGGATAAAGACCGTCGTGTTCACTAATGGTGACTGGGGCACGTTAAATAGGTCGTGGTCACAATGTCCCCCATGTTCCCATACCAAATCAATACCTCTGGGGGTACCTGATCAGGGGGTTATCGGCCTCTGATTGGGATCTAAATTACGATATGTGTGAGTGAATGGATGTATGAAAGGGACCTTCCTGTAAAACGGATGTGTCATGTATGTCGAGCAAAGTCGGACTTCCTCCCAATGGGGCTCAATAACATGGAAGGCGCAACCCCTCGCCTCTTGCCGTCTTCGACGGGCCTGGCATCCCTCTGGTATCCCAGTGTAGGCATAAGAAACAACAACAACTAGTCGTGGCGCCTAAAATCTGTGTTGGATTTGAGCTCCGTTACCTAAACTGGAATCAGGGTCCACTAACTGGATTTTGGGGCTCATCACTGAAACTGTACTTGGGTCAATCATTTGAAGTGGATTTTGGACCCGTCTCCTGAACTGGTTTTTGGATCCATCAGCTAAATTGGTTTTGAGGCCCGTCATCTAAACTAGTTCTCGGGAGTGTCATCAGAGATGTTCTTGGGGTCCATCTTCTAAACTAGTCTTGAGCCTGTCATCTAAACTAGTCTTGAGCCTGTCATCTGAACTAGTTTAAGGGTTCTAAATCTCTACTGTTCTAGGGACCAGTCATTTAAACCGGATTCGTTGCCCATTATTTAAACTAGTTTAAGATCTATCATCCGAATTGGGCCTGACTGCATATGAGAAGGGTTCGCAGTATCACACCATCAAGAGCAACGAAATGTATCTGTTAAAATAAAACGATACACATAAAAGAGGGACAGCGCGGAAAATCTACACTCCTTTAACTCTTCCAAAGAGTTCCCACTTCGCCCTCCCGTAACAGTTTACGCCTCCGCTCTCTTTCATGATGAATGTCGGTCACCATTTCTCTTTTTCTCGGAAGCCGAGAGGACAAAAAAGCCAAGGACGAACCAAAAAGGGGGAAAAAAGACGCCAATGATTTTCCCATTCGGTGGAAAATGAAATTTCCTCGGCGAATGAACTTGAGAAATGGCGTTTTTTTCCCTCCCGGGAGAGAGAACAGAATTAAGGAAGAATGCAAGGGGCGCACGGGAACCGCCGAAAATGACCCACCAGGGAACACCAGCAAAGTAATTATGAGGAAGAAAGACTAAGACCGCAAGCAGTGACGAAAAAAAAAGTTGAATAAAGAGTTTCCCTTTAACAACGGTAGGAGCTTAACGAGAGAGGCGGAGTTCCCAGTTTCAACTGGAAGGGGGGGTATTTGGTGCAGTTTAATGCTGTCCACAAATGAATGGTGGCTATATCCTTTTTTGGCATTCATCCATGAAGGTCTTTTGCGGAAAGATTTCCCTTAAAATGCTATAGCCATGATTTTGAACTGGATTTGGGACTCGTCATCCAAACTGACTTTTGAACACGTCAACAAAACTGGGGTACTTTATCTAAAATGGTAGGTAGGTAGATATTTAACGTCCCACTGGAGGAACACAGCAGGATATTGGAGACTGTCAAATCCGAAAGAAAAGACTAATGGTTCCCGAAAATTTCAATCCATGGGCCATTTTGAAAACAAAGTTTTCGAGGACACCATGAGATTATAAAATTAAATAGCTCAAATGTGTATTCCATATGCGATGCATGCCATAAACAGGCGTTAATCCCCCGAGTAATTTCGACGAGATATCTCGTCCATCAAGAGCTGACCAATTTTTCTAATGACGATATATCGTCATCAACATATTACATTTTTTATGACGGAATTAAGATCTGTTCATGGTTTTGATAATGACGAGATACCTCATAAGGACAAAAACCAGGAGAATTAAATTAAAAAGCAATGGAATGAGTGACGGTAAACCTCGAATCCGCTTTATTTCTTCCGCGTTATTCAAAACCGCGTTGTTCAAGGCTTAAGATTCAGGAAATTTCTAATATTACATACCATGGTGTTGAAACTTTAGCAGTTAAAAGTTTCCGAATCTGTATAAATTTGACATTTGGAACCAAAAGTTTACGGATGTAGTATGTAGGGAAGAACTCGCATATTTTTGAACACAAAATATCCTACGTAATCTGAATAATGGTCCGAATGAAATAACAATCGATGTCATTGTGATCTTTTTACTCCCATTTCCTACAATAACAATATAAAGTAATCCATAGTAATCAAAGGAACCAAGTTTAATTATTCATTGGACCAGATCAATTTCACAATTTACTTATATTCTAGTTAGTTGCGTTTATTTAAACGTTGGAGTTGATTGCTATTTTTTTAAATTAGCGTCGCACTGGTGGAATACAAAGGGCTATCGGCGATGGTCTGGGATCAACCCCCGAAGTGAAGATCCAAGGACAACACCACGTAATTTTGAATCATGGTCAGATGACGAAAGGAAAATGCGGAGAGGTGTGGTTGGTTGATTGGGGTTTATGGCGAAAAAGGCAATACATGGTTATGCTGCTCCAGATACAATACAGACAACGTCAAGTAAAAGACATCACATTGAAGAAAAAATTTACTAGCGGCTGTCAGTGAAATACACTCAGGGATGAATAAAGCCTGGGCCGCTTATAAATCGTAGATTTATTTTTAAAAGTGCAAGGGCCATATTTGAGCGAGCTGAACAAGACACGTTATACAATATCAAGTAAGACACGCACAATGAAAGTTGTACTGACACAGAAGTAATTTAGTAGTTTTTAATTAACGTCGTACTACAGCAACTAGCTATTGACGATGGTCCAGAATCAATCCCGAGGACGGCACCACGTAATTTTGAACCACGGTCAGATGACGAGGCAACACTTGAGCAGGCACCCCACTCTCCAAAACAGAGAGAGGAAGCGCACTCGATAGGAATTGAACCTACATCGCTTACAGCTCGCAGGTTACTAGCGCAGTGGGCATACCTACTTGGTGCCGACAGCTCCACCAATTCGCAGGTTGTTAGCATATGGACATACAAACTGATCCACGACCGCCTCATGGGAAGGTGCAAGCCAATCCTTTGTACTCGTGGTAGGTAGTTAACATCGCACTCGACAACTATTGGCGACAGTCCGGGATTAATCCCCAAGGGAAATTTCCAACATTCGAGCTCCAGAAATAAAATTACGGGCATTCTCCCAGCTTCAAAACGAAACATTTTGTGAATCCTTTTCAGGCACAAATAAATCCAAACACTCGAATCGAAAAATAAAAGTCGCGCTATAAGAGTCAAGTGCACCCCTTCTACATCCCCCCACACTTTCCTCAGAAGATCCAAAGACAAACTCCGTCCTTTCCAGCTAACGCACCGAGACACAGCATCAAGCGCACTTGTAAGAAACGAATCCATTCCCCCTCTCTAGAAATTAATTCAGTAACTTTCTCTTCCTTCCACCCCCTGATTTCCCTCACCCTTCAATCCACTCTCATCTAGAGCTGTGCGGAGGACTTCAGAGGCCCCTAACGTCCTCTCTCCGATCCCAATTTCTGATTTCGTTCCTGATCAAGTATGAATCCTCGCTGTGTTCGGAGCCGCCTGCTTTGATCTGGGCAATCGCTCTTCGGGATTCCGAATCCAGGCGGCGCTAAGATCCAGTCATTATTCTGCATTATGTAGCGTGGCGCCGGTTCTTTTTTTTGTTTTATCTTCCTTCAACTCTTCTAGTCTATGTAGATTATTACCTTTGTAGAGAAGGATTCACAACAAAAGTGATGGCGCAAGTCATATGTGGTCACTAATACATCAAATAATTGTGAAAAGAAAGTAAAAGGGAGAGGATGTTAAACTAACGCCGCATTAGGGGGAGCAACTCAACGGTGCGTTGACGACGGTCAGGGATCAATCCCAAAGGGGTGAATCGAGGACAGCAACTCGTAATTTTGATCTACGATGTCAACACCTCAGCTGACACTATATATTTCCCAAACTTCCACAACACGCCAATGTAGGGACTTTGAGGCCACAATATATTTGACACGCAACAGCCACGACGGTCTTTGGTTAGGTCAAATCTCGACGGTGGGTGAAGTAACGTCGCACTGGAGCAACGCAACGGGCTATGGAATAGCACCTTGAGTGGATAACGCCTCGAAATTCCGAACCACGGTCAGAGGACGAGGTCATCACCCTCTCCAAACTTCCACACCACGCCAACTTGATGATATTTGAGGCCAAGTGCATCATCTTCTCGGTCGACGGTCTTTGGATGGATCGAGTTTTGAACTCGAAACCCTCCGGTTGCTAATCCGTTGCTCTTCCAACCGAGCAAGCGCCCCGATGTGTGATAATGTGATTGTATGTATCGGTATCGTCTATATATGAAGCAAGTTACACTACATGTTACGGTTCCCCATCCATAGACAGCGGTTTTAGCGCGGCTGAGCAATCAGATCGGTTCTTGCTACGACCACAATACAGAAGTTGTACCTTGAAAGTTATAAAAACCGTGCCAAGAAAGAATTTTGACAACGGCCGGTACAGTTTTACTTTAAAAGTTATTATTATTGCGACTAGAAAGAATCGGACCAGTTACATCTGTAGCCGTAGTCAAAAGGCCAATATACTGAAAGTGAGCACGATCCTACCAAAGGACTGTTCCCAACGTGTAACAAGGCGACTGTAGACGTATCATCCATATCTGAAGTTGGTCACACTAGACGTCCCAGATTTTCAATGTAAGCGACTTTACTTAAGTTTTCGGTGGACCGCATTAGCGTGGTAGGAAGAGTTGCTGACTTGCAATCGATGGATTGGGAGTTCGAATTCAACCAAAGACCTTCGTGAACAAAGGGGACTGGTGCATGCTAAATCTGACATGGCCCCGAATGTCCTCTTGTCGTGGTGTGGTAGTTTGGAGATGGGTGGTGCTTGCTCAGGTGTGGCCTCTTCATCTAACCGTAATTCATAATTACGTGTCTTGTCCTCGAATTGATATTAGACCATCACCAATAACCTGTTGTGTTACTTCAGTGCGACTTTAATTAAATACCTACATGCTGCATTAGCAACACAAGTTGTGGGCGATAATGGTGCTATTACTGTACGATTCTATTTTTCCCTGGATGTATTTGCCGACCAACCGGTATAGTGGTTAAGGTGTTAGCCTCTAGATCGGAAGGTTCCCAGTTCGAATCCGGGTCCGGGCATGGATGTTTGTAAACGTATGGTGTAGAGGCGGCTGGTGCACCTTAAATCTGTCGTGGCCGAAAGTCCTCACGTTGGGTTGGCGTGGAAGTTTGGAGAGTGGGGTGCCAGCTCAGGTGTTGCTTCGTCATCTGACCGTGGTTCAAAATTACGAGGTGTTGTCCTCGGATCTTTCCCTTCAGGGACTGATCCCGGACCGTCGTCAATAGCCCGTTGTGTTGCTCTAGTACGACGTTAACTAAAAAATTACCAATTACCCTGGATGTATTTCTCAATTCTCTGTCATTATTTCTTTGTGTGTTACATAATTCCATTTACTCAACTCTTCGTCTTGTGACTGACCAAACAAGGCCTTTGTGCCATAAAACTCAGCCAACCGAAGTCGTTGGATGACTGACAGGCAGAACACTTCACTTAGGACCCTGCCCGACTTCCTTCCAAAGGCAAGCGCAAATCGATCGTCTTCTGCGCCATTTTTTTTCTTCTGTCGTCGCTGTTTTCTTTTCCATTCGCGACGTGACATTTTTCGGGGACGACCAACGGAATCGGAAAAACGATTAAAAGAAAAAAATTAATGTCGCGTTTCTTATTATTCTCTTCATGCGGGTGTGATAAAAGTAATCGACAAGTCCCGGGAAGAACACAGCCCCATAAATCGCTCACGAGGTTTGTGTTTTTTGTTGGCTCCCCTTCAAGCAGACCATTATTCCCGAGCCTTTTTTTGCCGCAGAGTCTCTCCCACCCGTCCAGGTTCAATTACGAATTAATGTGTCTCTGCGTTCGAGCGTTTAGCGTCTGCAACCGCATATAAAGGAAAGGGAATTGCTAATTGACTGCGAGACAAAGAAGCGAAGGGGGATGCAAGTGCATAAATAAAGAGATCGAGAAATAGGTTCTTAAAAGCCACCGGAGACACGGGGATTTCGGGTAATGTTACAAGATTTAATTGGTTGGAAAAGGAAAGTTTCGCATTTGTTTCTTAAGGAATAAAGAAATGAATGCAAATGCATTTGGGTTGGGTTTTCGTCTTTCATAATTTTGATTCTTCGCTGAAACAAAATATTTAGATAGGTCGTTGGATTTGGGTTTTCTGGCGTAAAGGCCATGTTTGGCCAAGATGCGCCAAACACATGACAATGTCGATTGTGAAAAGAATGGTTGGAGAGGAGAAAGAGAGATGGCTAGGGCAACTTGGGGTCGCGACCTCGTATTTAATAAATGCAGTAAAACCCATAGAAAAAGGATAGATCACTAGATTACCTCGTATTCATGAAGCCCGTACATACAAAAAGATATGCAATCAGAAATGACTGACGTAATTAATCTTAGACAATCTTTAGGCATGTTTTCTTTATTTTAGAGTGCTAGATTTATTTGTTTTATTTGCATGTACCATTTTAAATGAGCACTGCAATACCGGCCCTTAAAATATTTCCCCTTCAGGAGCCTATCTTTAGGCGTGAACGGGCATCACAATCCCGAGGTACCCGAGTGATTTTTCCTACCATTAATTTTTACCCTCGACTACCCTATTGATTTTTTTTTCTCCCTCATTGTGTTGTCTACTTTGTAATTGGGGCAGATTGGCTAAATATGGCCCTTGTGTCATAAAACACGCAATCAACCAACTGTAGGCTATTATCCTATCGACCAATCAAAGCGACACACAAAAGCGCCCTCTGTTGAGCGTAGCTACTGACTAGTCAGTTGCAAGACGTACTCCCAGGCGAGAAGTTGTGGTGCTCAGGTGTATAGATGTACTTCCTATTTGTAAATAAATATATTTAGTCCTTATAATGTATGCTTCTTTCCCATTTATTATGATGTGTATAGGCTCCCCACATACAGCCTTAAAATATCTCTTTTTCAATACTCAACAATACAAAATATGAAATGGAAATACCTCAAAGAAACGAGAATTTGTGTCCCAGAGAAAACATTTTACTTTTAAGCAAACAAAGGGGAAAATGGAAAATTTCGGGGGCGACGCTATAAATTTAAATTAACTCTAACCGAAGTCAAGGTAATTGAAATGATTTCAGGTGAGAAAAGAGACGTTTGCGTTTCAAATTAACTGAACTTCAACCTATATTGGGATGACAAAGCCAAGCGAGTCGCACTGAAAATACAAGTAGGTTGTTCATTCAGTTCGTAACTGCCTCAAAAATATTCATCAACGAAACCAAAACACAATAAGCACCTAGGCACTTGTGTGAATGCAGTTTATTCAGAGTTCACATTCCCTCTCGTTTTTCTCATGAATATAAGGTGGGTAAAGATGATTATATTCTCATTTATAAAATAAAGGAATGAAAATACGTATATGTCTAGTTTAGCGAGATTATATACCCATTGTATGGATGCTTTTGCTCTGTGTACAGCTTATATCCACAATGCGTTATTGAAATAAAATTGCATTTACATTTTTGCTGCAAGCGAATATTTTCGGCATTCTGGAATGTTAATAATGGAACCAAAACATAATTTGGAAAGGGAAAAATGCAACATAGTTCTTAGTCTGATAATGCTTCGGACGAAAAGTAAAATAGCATCGTGTATCAACTGCAAAATAAAACTGCCTTCACCTAGTCACCATGATCTTCCTACCGCGTAACGATATTACGTCCCAGTGTGGAAACACGACGGGCTATCGGCGACGGTACGGGAGCGGGATCAATCCCAAAAGGGAAAGAATCGCGGACAATGCCACGTAATTTTAAATCCCTGTCTAATGACAAAGACAACACCTGAGCTGGTACCCCACTCTCCAAGCTTCCACGCCAACGTGAGGACATTTGGACATGACAGATTTTACGTCCACCAACTCCTGTGTACACGACGGTCTTTGGTTAGACCGGGTTTCAAACTCGCAACCCTCTGATCGCTAATTGGTTACTCTTCCAACAAGGCTATCGCGGCCCTTTAAAAGCATTTATCACAACCCATCCCCTAATTTCAGAAAATCAATTTTGTCGAGTGAAATCTGAGAGGTTTTTGGAAATTATGGAACCAAAACCGACAACATTTGGGAAACAAGTCACCTTACTTTGTAATACATTGCTGAAATCAAATACAAATAAACGAAAAGTTAAATAGAATTCTTCTGACGCATGGTATCAATTATAAAATAAAATTGCCATTGGCTTAGTCGCCAGGAAAAACATTCCAAAGGCGAAAACTCTCTTTTCGTTAAGAACGATGGAAATAATTTTTTAGAATGGAAAATTAAACGTCCTGTTTTGAAAAAGCAGGGGGAAGAGTCCCATTTATCTCCAACACCACCCTAATTTTCGACGAGCAATCTCTTCAAACCACTCCACCTTTGTGCGAAAATTAGGGCAAATTCTATTCGGACAATTAAAATAAGTGCCTGTACCATGGCGTGATTCACTCGCTCTCCCTGGGAGGTACGAATTCTTTTTTTCCTTCCTTCACTTCACTTCACCAGCAGTCCCGCATACCATGGCCAGACAGTATGAATCAAACGGAAATGTGCAATTTCTGCGTCGGCAGCTGCGACACGGGAATGAAAAGGACGGACTTTTCTGAGGGCGAGGGATGAGTCAGCGTCGTGCAAACGCGTGTCACTCATCCTGCGAGTGGCGGAGCAGGGGGGCCTGAGCGAACAACAAAATGATTGTGCACGTGGTCTCACAGCTTTGGGTATCGTCTGTCCAACGGAACATCGGCAACCTTCCGCAGCGGTGCGTTAAATTGGATTCAAAGTTGATTTCATCCAATTTCCTGATTCAGTCGTCAGAATGGAATTTTCTTTAAACGAAAAATCGGGTAGGGCGAGTCGTAGTACGGCCGCAAGGTTTTACGTGAACACGACTCGTTAACGAAAAGCATTTATTTAGGTGTCGTTAGTCAAAGAAAGACAAATTCAGTGTTCATCGAAAGCTGAAATGTCGGTCTTCCGTGTAGACTAAGACGTATTTCTGCTTGGCTTTTCCGGCCAGTGTATGCCAATATTGTTATATTTGTGAACATTTCCAACTGCGGTCAAAAGTTCTACAACCTACGTTGTATTTTATTGTACTTCTTATGCTTAAGAATCGTCAGATCTCGACGCTAGCCTTCGTTTGAGACCCATTTTGACGTCGCAGTCTCGTTTTATTCTGATTTGAAGTTCGCACGAGGCACCTGAAAGTTCTACAAACGACGCCACTGAAATCAAATCACGGCGCGCAAACTCAAGGTCAGTAATAAGTCTTTCTTCCCTCAGCTATATGAAATGACACTAGTTTAGTTTGTATTAAAAAAAAATTATTATTAGAACGAACTCTGTGTCCATTTTTTCGTAAAGCTCAACTTTCCGTATTGGCCAGGTAAAAGACATATTCTAACATATATTTTTATCTAAGACATATTTTCAAGACATATTCACCTCAAGGTAAAAGTCTTTTATAAGTTAATAGACTAGTTGGTTGTGTTCGAGATTTTATGGCAGAACGGTATCGAAGGAGCAAGTACCATGAATTGGGTCCAAACCAAGACAGACAACACAATGAGGAAGGGAAAAAATAAAGAGAGGAAGGGGTAAAAGATAGGGAAGGAAGATCACTTCGGTATCTCGGGGTTATGATGCACTTACACGCCTAAAGATGTGCCCCTGAGGCAGACACGTAAAGAGGCATATAAAATTAAATAATTTTGTCACCGTCAACACTGATGATGTATAATTCAGAATTAATTTTGTGTAATGTATATGAACAAATACCTAGAAGTTTTATTACAGTATTTCCAGAAACCAGTTAAACATTGCGGTTGAAGAATTGCCAAATTGATGCACTTAGAGAGAACAAAACACGCTATCTAAAAAATATTTGATTTTAAATTATCCCGTACTGCTGCTGCATACAACAATAACGCAAATAAAATGTCACGCACCTGAAATCAAAGCAATTTTACATTTAACAGGGAAACACATCATCTCTCCTTAAAAATACCCCATCATTCACAAATTGGGTGGATGCAACAAAACCAACACACTTCAACTACAAGCAGAAATGGACACTTTAATTACCGGGAACGAGCCTTATGAAATCCGGCGAGAGAGGAAAAAAAAAAGATGCAATGCTAAAGCAATACTACTCTTCAAGCACTATAATTTTCTCCAATTACAAGACAATAACGGAGAAAACGCACCGAACGATAGATGAACCATAATTTCTACATGGGAGGGCAAGACACTCCGAGAACACCCCCTAATGACAACGAAGGAGGGGGAAGGCGGACGCAGTAATACACTTCGAACGAATCTCACGCATGCGCTCTTCGGGTACACTTTGACCTTGTGGGTGTGCAGCGGCGGAACCGAAACCGAAATCAGAATTTTGTCACGATGCTTCATCAAGGTGTGGCTGCTGAAGTCTCGACCTCAAAAATAGGGCTGTACTTCTCCAGCCCATGATGTATGGTTGCTGCAGACGACCATGAAACACCCTAAGAGCACTTGTTGAGTCCACCCGTTCAGCAACACAGTTGGAAGGAATCATGCATAATTCATACCTCATTTCATCTCCCGAAGTCTCTCTCCTTGGGGTCCATCACACTCTTGTGATGATTTAATTGGAACACCCCTGGGAATACAATGGAACTTCGCAACCTTCGATTGTTGTTCCAGAAAACCACCCCTCACTCCTACGCACAAAGTCTCACATTCGCAGAAAAGTAACAGTAGCGATAGGACAACACCGTTCGTTGGGAAATATCGTAAATTCTCTAAGCCTAAAGGTGCGTATACATTTACGAGCCGCTCGTGAACCGTTCGTTGAAATTATATTCACCACGAACTTCCAGCGATCCATGGGAAAGTAAGTAACCAACCGCGAACCACCAAGGGCACGCCTCGTCAGCCTCTGATAGTGACGATGGAGCCTGGAGGTTCGCGATCAGAAAGAAAAACTCACGACCCCATCCAAATCTGAACCAAGAATGCCTTTGTGTTCGTCGAAAAACCGACATGAAGCGGGTTGACACGAGCGGTGCAGAACCGTGCAAATCATGAGAACTAGTGGCTCGCGAATGGTTCGGCTCGCCGATGTAAATACCCCATACAGTCTAGCCCCTGAACATTGTACCTGCTGACAGCAACAGTTCATACTAAGTTTACAAAATGTGGATTAGCCAACTGCTGTCGTGAAGTCTCCAACTGTAAAGAAAGGGCGAGAATCTTAGGACCTACGACATTCCAGTAAAAGCAGTCACATTTGATCAGACCCCCATACTATACGCACCACTAGCAGATTCAATAATGGTGGTTCTTTTTCACCCTTCTAAAATACAAATATGTATTCATTTCTATTTATACAAACGTGTGAATAAAATAATATTTTTTTCTAATACTAGGGAGCTCCGCCCCTTGCTCGCCAACTCCATAATAGCATTAAGCCGTAGATATGACAGTTTTAACAAAAAGTAGCGAAAATATCCGAAGATTCCGAATTTTGTATAACCAACTTTTGATCGCATCGAATTTATTTATTAACCAATTTCAAAAATAATTGTACAGTAAGAAAGAGTACATTCTGAGGGAAACTGCGATATTTTCAAAATTAAAAACTATTAGTAATAAGATATAGATATGACAGTTTTAAAAAGTTAGAAAAATGTCCCAATTTTTCCCGCATTTCAAAAAAATATATTTTATCAAGAACCAAAATGAAATTTCTAAAAAAACTCGACGAGCTGCAAAAATTTACGTTGAGAGGTACTCTATAGTTTTCAATCCTGCGACAGTGGCGGCCGTAACTTTTTTAATATAGAGAGATTTGGGGCCGCGGTTGGCAGATCAACCGGAAAGTTCAGAGTTCGAAAATAGATTCAACCAAAGACCGTCATGTACACGTCGGCTGGTGCACGTTAAATCTGCTGTGACCTCAAATACCCTCCCGTTGACGTGGATTAGAGTTAGATGTTTGGAGATTGGGGTACCAGATCAGATGTTGGCCTCGTCATCTGACCGTGGTTCAAAATTACGAGGTGCTGTCTCATATTTCCCTTCGGGATTGATCCCACACCGTCGCAAATAGCCCGCTGTGTTGTTTAGTGTACGTCAATTAACTACCTACATACACGATATTTATTTTCTTATCCAGGGATCAAATTAAGATTCGTTCCATGATTGGTTTTTATGGTAAAGGAGCCATATTTGGCCAAGTTACGTCACACACAAAACGGTTGGTCGGCAGTTGAATTTAAGTCTCACTGGAACAACGCAACGGGCTATTGGCGAAGGTTGAGGGAGGATAATATGAACATAAGACAGAGAACAATGCTAATTTACCCGATTTGATATAACCGTCTAGAAGAACGTGGGGTCACACTGGTCTCGTCAGTCTTTCTAGTGTTAAAAAGGAAAGAAAAATATGGTCAGTATGCGAGTACGTTTGTATGTCAAGTATGTTTAAAGATTCAGTTCAAGAGTAAAATATATTTAAAAAAAAAAAAGGCAGAAAAATGTAAAATAAAAATATGTAGAAAATGTTTATATGAAAAGCTTTTTTGAACTTTAATAAAAACGTGAAAACTTCATTCAACAATTCCAGAGCAATAGGGATTCTGATGGAACATGAAGTCAGACATGCTAAAATAAAAAATGAACTTAAAATTTCGGATTTTTTGTAAGCAAACAAAAAACTACTAAGAAGTTTGAGGAATGTTTAATTGAAGTAATCTAATCAAGTCCGAGATTTTAGAAGAAAAATGACCGCCAGTAAAAACACACGGTCGCTGATTCTCACAAAGCAGCGTGAATTCCAAATGAATAGTAAAAAAGACGAGATTTAACCAAACAAGATTCCAAATCATAGCCAGCGGCGGGGAAATATTTCCCTTCGTCCTCTTCTTTACATCCGGAAAAAAAAGAAACAAATTAAATTCGAATATTCTGGAAAGAAATTGGGATTCAAAATTCAACGCTTTTTTCACCAAGTACACGAAAGATTTTAAACAAAATATAAAAGGAAAGCAAATAAAAAGAATCTGCGATAAAATCATTTGAGCTCTCATTTTTTCGCGCCACCGTCTAAAGCGATTTAAAACTGCTTCAATTGAATTTGCGGGAAGACACTTATGCTTTCAGGAGATTCCGCCGCAAATCGAAAAATAAAGCGTGGCGCGAGATAAAATAAACTAAAATCTTAACCAACTTTTGCACAGCCAAAACATTAAATTCACCGTAGGCATTAAGAAATATGGGAGAATAGAAGGAAGAGAACAATAAAACTTCCAAGCGAGAAAATTCTTTCGAGCTTCCGTTTCTTCAATTTCATTTATCGCAGACGATAATATCAGGTGATATTACAACGCCGGGATCGCAAACTGCGAAAGGACGGATATGCATATATTCCTTTTATCGAGTGTAAAGAATGACGTAGAATTCACCATGGAAACAATGAATAAGAAATGGCGAATGAAAGAACGTATCGTATTGCATTCCTTGACAATACGAGGTTTGCTCGAACATTTGAATGTCTGCGCTCTCATTCATAACAAAACGCAAAATTATTCAGAGTATCTTTTTGAAAGATATCGAATAACCTTTTTATTTTCCTCGTCTTTATCAATAATGTATGCCCTTTGGGGTAATCTTTTTCTGTAAGTGAAGCTAATCAAGATGTAGTATTTGCGATGAATTATTTATTGTAAATAATCTGACTACAAATGCGAAAAATATTCTAAATAGCATATTAATATCTAACTGCCTTATATATAAGGAAAAGAGAAGTGAATTGTTAAGACACGAAAGGAAAAAAAAACGATTCATAATAAATTAAAGCAATTATCTATGCTCGTACAAACAAATTGAGCTAAAGAAACACATTTTTCTAATTTTTTAGATGAGCCATGGCAAAAAACGGAAGCCAGTATGAATTACTCACCGGATGTAATGAATAGCTTGTCTTTAATTATTAAAGAGCTATCAGTTGAAACATTAATATATATGCATCCATTTTAAAACTCTTTTTACTTGGGTGTTTTAGTATCTTTTTTGCGCTTAAAAAGGTATTTGTACTTATTTTTAAATCAACGTCAATTTTTTTAATACAATATCTTTGATTATAAAAAGGTTTTTAAGTAGCTAGAAAATAAATATATTAGATCCTCTAAAATGCGTTACTTCATCTTTAAGATAGATGATCGTGAACTGTTTAAACAATTGTAAAATTACTTATAAAAGATAATACTCTCAAAATAAGCGTTCCATTAAGCACTTGAATTTTGTTCCGAAGTAGTTGTAACATTTGCAAAAAAAAGGTGGAAGAAAGATTTCATCGCAAATTAAATGACTAATTTTTTTTTAATACAGTATACCTTCTTAAAATGAATAATACATGTTTATGAATTAAAAGTAGCAAATTAAAAAAGTGTTTGACTTTAATACAGATAATCAGGATTATAATTAATATTACCCTCAGAAAGCAATTTTCAGGTACTACTTTTTCTTTCTTAATGTGTACAATTTTGTAAGCAGATGTTATCTCATTACAAGTTCCATGCTTAAATGTTAATAAAATACTTTATAATCTTTAATTTTTCCTAGCGGGTGCATTATCAAAAGGTTCCTATATTCTATCGGCCTTTGTTTACATGAAAAAAGGCAATCGAATGGAAATCTTAGATTGTAACCTGGAACCAAAATGTCGAAAATGATAGAAAAATTGCAAAATTTTCAACCAAAAAATAAAAAAATATTTTACCACCCACAGAGTTGAAGAAAAGGGACTTGATGTTCGTTGACCTTAAATTAATTTTCAAAAAATGTCGCTAAAATTTTGAAAATGGTAAATTTTAAGACGACTTTGATTAAAAAGATGCCCTTAGTCGCTAAGATTGAAAAATAGTAATAAAAAATCGACAATGTAAGCCCTGTAATACACATGTTACCGACCAAAGCCTATGCGTCACACTTGACCAATATAAACCGCAAAGCAACAACAAAGACTGGTTCAGTATCGCAGAATACGGAAGCAAAGTGCAACAAATCACAACAATCAATCCGGATCAAACAAACGGCACAAGAAAACGCGAATATAGCATTAAACAAACGCGTAACGATCTTGTAAGAAGAAAATCAATCGATACAGAAAGCAGAAAAAACCTCCATTCCATTCAAAACGGGGAAAAGATCACAGATATAGACTGCTCATAAATAGCTCCCATTACAGCCGCCCCTAAGACCGGCTAATGCAATTTCCAATTCCCAGACGGACACAATGCGAACAAGAAAATCAATCAACTATCGCTTTAATTGTTGTTCCATCGAGGTGTGGGGGAGGGGGTGGTCCGAAAACGATCCATCGTCTGCAAGGGGTGGGCGATGGGTTATGCGATATGTAAAAGATTGTTCCGCATTTTGACATGGGAGTATTGAATGGATTATGAGATAATGCAGCTTTCGCTTTTGTCAAACGGTCTGTGTATTGGAATTGTTTAATTTGGGGAAAGTTTGTTGCTAATTGGAACTAGGGTAATAATTTTTCGGGTGAGATTAAATTTAATTACCGATGTGCGACGATCGAGAATTTTAAAGAGGAGTAATTTATGATGTGACTTTGTGCGAGTTTCCATTGAATATTTTATGAATTGTAATTCTTGGGTTGAAAAAGTAGAAACCTGTACATATGTAATTTTAATAAGAAACAGCAAAAGCTTAAGATGAAATCAATTTCTGGCTTGCTACAACCAAGGCTCTTGTGAAATAGCATTAATATTTAAAAGTACACACAACTTTATCCTTTACAACATACAAATGACCAATAAGACCATCTCTTGGTTTAAAGAATCCCAGGAAAGAGGTTAAAACCTGTTAGAAGTCTTGCATTTTGGAGAACGGATATATGTATGCCTGAGTGTGCAGTGTCAAAGAACATTTGAGTTCATTTCAATCATTTCGTGTTTTGTTTATTATCTACAAGATGTGGACGGCTTTTGGAATTATGACTGGTCTTTGGATCCTGTTTACTTTCGTAACAAGTATTTGTTCTATATGAATCTTTTGAATTTTGATTATCCGTTTGAGCTAAGGGAGAGTGGCAAGTCCTAAAAGAAGGGATGTGGACCATATGTGATCTTAATGTTCTCTTAACCATCCCTTACGTGCTGTGTGGGCTGAGCGGTCATAGTCTTAAAAATGTTGTTGATTGGTTAAAGTGATTGTCCAGCGTGATATAAAACACTAGTCTAGGCTTCAATAGCCAATAGGCTCAAGTCGATTTGGAAGTTCATCTGACTTACTGAGATATCACGACGACTCCCATACATGTTCCGTCTATTGCAGGAGTACCCAAACTTGTCCAAGTCGGAGCCACCCTTAAGAGAATTATAATTTTCTCACGGCACCAAGAAAACAGACATAATTAATACAACTCGTATTTAAAATTCACACAAATACTTTAATTGTTCTTCATTGGAAAACATAGGTGTAGGTGAAAGTTTAAATAAAACAAAAAAAAATTACCTTCAACCTGCTCTTGGAGGGATATGTGTGAGCCTGCTGCACAGTGCACAATTGTTCGAATCGTGGAATTAAGATACAACTACTTGCGATAGGCTAGTGATACAGTTACTCGCATTTCTTTTACATTAAATTTCGAACGATATTTGCTCCTTGTAATAGGAACTGCTCCATGGGCGCTTCGCGGTACTCCTAATTTCTCTACGTGGCATCCCAGGGTGCCGCGGCACACACTTTGGGAACCCCTGGTCTATTGCAACAGACGATCATTGATTGCTCAAAGCTGAATTCTATTAAGAGCGACACGCGCACGCCAATCAGAGGTTCCGGCGCTTCTCTTCAAATTGAAATCATTTCAACTTTTGCCGAATCTAATTGTTTGTCGCGTGTTGCTTTGCGCTTCCTATTTGAATCCAACTTCTTACATAGTTTCTTCTCGGCCGACCATTTATCGATCATGATCCCCATTGACATATCCACCACGTTGTGGTTGTATAGGTGGCAGAATGCATTTCTGCCGGTGAAGGGAGTACGAGATAAACGGACAAATACACCTATCCGTTTATCTGCTTTCCCGGAGTGGCAACCGCACGTGTTCTGGAACAGTTGCTGGCGCCAGTTGTTGACTCGGCTTATCTCAGCGCGGGCTTTTCTTTGCACCCTCCACGCGTGCGTGCATCGACGATTAGGGAAACCGAGGGAGTTTTTTTAGGGCTGTAAAAATCTTCCAGGGGGAGGCTCGTCTTGGAAGGAAGTCTTTAAAGTATGCAGACGATAATAAAAAAAATGGCGATGGTTCACGAACGATAAATTTCTCCTTTCGCGTATGGAAGTAGGGCTAGCGGTACTAAACATACCAAACATTTTATTGTGTCTGGAGTCGCTGTGGAGGGTAGATGCAATCAAAAGTAGATATAATACGGATGTTTTTTATGCGTCACTTTAAAACAAACGGGAGTAGTTTCTAGTTCTGGTCGTAAAATATCGGTTAGGATATCCCAAGTACATCAAAGCGATAGTTAGGGGCATTAATTTATACAACAAAATTCGGAATGTTTTTTAGCGTTTTAGATTTTTTTTTGTTTTTGTTCACAGCATTCCGTGATATAAAAACCACTCGGTTTTTATGGGTATTTTATTTTTGCAAATCCTATGGTGGGTAACTCTTTATTGATACGATATGTCACTTTAATACGCGTTATTAAACGGCAGCGTTATACGATGGAAGATGCGAATATTGAGAAGACTACTAATCATTGTATCAAATTCATTTCCACGAGCTAATCGATGTTTGTAGAGATGTGATCGTTAAATTGAATGAAAACTAGTTAATAATAAAGTAGGAATCTTGATCATCTCCTAGTTCCGAATTACCGAGTCTGTGTTATCCGAGTCAGATTTAATAAGGGTGGAGATTTTAATTAACGCCTCACTGGAACACAACGGGCTATTGGCGATCGTCCGGGATCAATTCTGAAGGGAAAGGTTCGATGATAACACTTCCCAATTTTGAATCATGGTCAAATGACGAGGCTAACACTTGAGCTGGCACCCCACTGATAAAACTTCCACGCTAAGACACCGTGAAAAAATTTGACGTCATGACAGATTTAAAGTGCACTAGCCCCCAAGTACACGATGGTGTTTGGTGTTGGATCGAGTTTCCGAACTCGCAACCCTTTGTTTACTAATTCGCTACATTTCTGTCCTGTGGTCCTCCGAATTTGATAAGGAATTTCATTGGTTTATGAATCTTTCAGTAGCAGTAGTAGTAACATCTAGTATAGTTCTAAATTTCGGTACATGATGTTTTGTGTAACAACGTTCGTATTATCCAAAGTGCACATCACCTCGGAACATAAAAATTACATGCTATATATTTATTCAATTTTGGAGAACACCACTTTATGTGCTTGTCACAGAGACATTTCTGAAGTTTTTTCAAATTGGGAATTAATAGAGCATTAAATTTCAAAATTTTCAAACTGAAATTTCACTTTAGAATTTATTCCACTTTTACTCCAAATAAAACATGACACGATACCATAAGTTATTTAATGCATGACCAAGTAATTTTTTATCTCCTTAAAACAATTTGCTTTACTTTTATTTAGGAAATCGAAGTACAAAACTCAAACGTCGTCGAAATATTTTATTACCGCTCTAGCTCTTGGTACAACACTTTACATAGATTCGAATAGCATTGGTGGCATGGATGTTCCTAGAGGTTCGGAATCCTCTCAAAAGCGGTTGGTCCCAGTTTTTGCAAAAAATAACTAGAGCGTCAATAAAGAACCAGAAGAAATTCAATAAAGTTCGAAAACCAGGTACGAGGCGATAAAAAAAGCACTCTAATATTTATAACATAGACTTCACTCACAATACAATAATAGACAAGTAATTTAACCTTTTAATTAAATATGATTTATCCGATGGCCATGCCTTCAAGTTTATTCAAATTCATCCTCTTTTTCACACACACAAATACTAAAAACATGCATAAAAGATTAAACACGTCAATCGCCCACCTAGTTTACTCTTGCAAGAATATAGATAAAAGGACATTTACACACGCCATCACTGACCCCAAAAACTTTCACTGACCAACACGAAAAAAAAGGCAGATCCGGATATCTGCCTACGCCTGCTAGTTGTTTTCTCATCCACTCGTTTACCTCGGCCGTGAAACCTGTTCTACAATGATCTCCAGCCTACGCGAGAGCTAAGTAGGAAGTAGACTAGCATTTGATAGGATTGATTTGGAACGAGACTGAAGTGTCTGTCAAGTAAGTAAAGCTGATAAAGCTCGATGAAGTGATTAGCAGCTCTACAAAACCGGCTTAAACAAATTCTGATCCATCCTGAACAGGGTTCTGCGCTTGTAGTCGTTATTTTTGAAGCCTTATCTCTGAATTTGCAGCTATTTGATAAAGAGCTGTTTTTATCAAACAAGGTTTAACCAGTCCGTCAAAAAAAAAAAAAAAAAAAAAAAATTACGTACATGTAAGATAAATTAGTGGTAGTATCAGTTGATGACCAGTTTTTTGTTTTTGTTTTTGTTTAAGTTGAATAAAGAAGTTGATATTTTAAAATTTAAATACCTTTAAAAATCCTTTCTTATATGTTGATTGTATTTTCTTTTAAACAGCGTCAGATCTTAATTTTGCGTTAACTAAGAACTCGAATAAAATTTCATAAAACATTGATTACAATTTAATGTAAATGCGCCTTGTCGATACTAAATTTTAAAAATGAAATAATTTGTTTAGATAGTTCATTTAAAATTTTTTACTTAGTTTATGTTTTGTTTTACTTTTCTCCTTATTTTCAACTATTTAAACAAAATAAATCAGCTGCTTTGATTGCATTTTCTTCTAAACCTTCAGAGTCTAATCTTTCACAAACAGAAAAGTCGCACATGCTAGAATTGTTTTACGTTTCAAAGCGTTGTCAGTATTTAACAATTACTTCAGGTAGGTATGAAGTATATTTTTGTGCGTTGTAGCATTTTACACCTCTTATTAGATATAAAAATTTGGTTTAACCTTATGGGTATAGATTTAGTTGAAAAAAAGTGGTTCGTATTATAGTTTGCACATTAGTTACTGTTACATTTTTCGTATCATCGTCTGTTCACTAATTACTGTTATATTTTCGTATTATCGTTAGCTCACTAGTTACTGTTATATTTTCGTATAATTTCATCTGATACGAAGGGCAACAGTATGAGAGAGATCGTACAGCTTCTGATCTCCGCGTTCATTCCAATAAAGAATGTCTTATAATGCAGCCGTATAAATATTCCTATGTATGGAGTCAGATTAAATAAAGTGTATTTTCGTAGAGAACGACTGAATAATTCGATTCTTCAAGGAGAGTCTCGTAACATCAATCATTCTTGCCATGAAGATCGTACATGTTTAATTTTGTCCTAGTTGATAATGACGAATTAGACTCGTCATCCGTAATTTAGGCCAAACAAGTGCATGACGAGTCTCAGTCGTCAAATTTAACCAAAGGGTTAAGTAACATTGACGACTAACTTGCGGCTCCTATATTCTAACCCTGATCCTGAAGTAATCAAAGTTAAATGTTTGTATGCATCTATTAAATATTTTAATTCATTTAAATAAAGCAGGTTCTCAACATTCAAAATAAAAGAACAGGTCGAATTCATAATTATAGTTTTGACTTTTTAAAAAAAAAAAAAAAAAAAATTTCATACTAAATAAAATAACTAAGGAATATTATCGAAATAAAAAGTTTCAATAGTTTGTTATGGAATTATATGCTGAACTTAATTGCTACATGAAGGAGGGATCAGCTGCTTAAAATTTACTTCACCCATTCACGCCCACATAGATTTCGACCCAGGATCCTTAGCACTGAGAACGAGAACACTATACCACGAAGGTTGCTCAAGTAAAATAAGAAAAGCGATGTCAAGTAAAAGCAGTAAAAGTAGTAAAACGACTCCATAAGCAGGCGAGAACCAAAGAGGAACATCGAAGCCCAGAAAAAAACCACTTCTGCAAATAAGACATTCAACTCCAGGAAGCATTAAAGAAAAAGAAAATCCCCGTTCCACTACTTATGGGTTCGCGGTAGCCCGGTTGGAAGAGTAGTGGTTTAGCAACTGAAGGGTTGCGAGTTCGAAACTAGGTCCAACCGTCGTGTACACGGGGGCTGGTGCACGTTAAAACTGTCGTGACCTCAAATGTCTTCACGCGTTGATGTGGTGTGGAAGTTTAGAGAATGGGGAGCCAGCTGAGGTGTTGACCTCATCTGACTGGTTCAAAATTACCTGGTTATCTTCGTATCTTTCTTTTCGAGTTTGATCCCGGACAGTCACCTATAGTCCACTGTATCACTCCAATGCGACGTTAATTAATTACCATAACCACATATTAAAGTCCTAGCGGGGTGCCGAGTTCTAAATAAAAGGAAGTAAGTATGTATTTAATTAACGATGCAACACAACGGGATATTTGTGACGGTCCGGGATCAATCACGAAGTGAAATATCCAAGGACAACACCTCGTAATTTTGAGCCACGGACAGAAGACGAGGAAAACACCCAAGCTTTGGCAACAGACTCACCAAACTTCCAAACCACTCCAACGTATAAATCAAAAGAAGCAGGGGAAAATTAAACATTATATTAAAAACACATGGGTCCATAACATGAAAAAAGTGCAAATAAGGGTATAATCATAATGACCACAACAGATTTGATTTGGCTCTAGTCATTTTTCTTCACGAGGTTCAATCAATGACGTGTAATACATGCAAATTAGATGACGCACACAGCAAATGAAAATAAATAGTTGAAAACTTAAATCAACCCCGCTCGCTGATGTGAACATGCTCAATCATTTCAAAACGACGTCATTTTTACCAAAATCTCAAACAACTCCAAAGCTACCACCAACATTTTTGTAATAAGACGACTGTGTGTGCACAGACGAGAAACTTTCTCACACGGCAGAAACCAAAAAAGAACATCAAAGCTCAGAAGAAAACCACTTTTACAAATTAGACGTTCATCTCCAGACAGCATTAAAAAAAGAGAATCCTCGTTCCACTTCTCAAAAAGTACCGAGTTCTAAATCAAAGGAAGCAAAACTCGGAAGCGGCAAAAGCCAGAGATCGAAGACAGCCCCCCCCCATCCCCTCCAAACGACACCCCCTCCCGCATCTCCCCCAAAAGATCCAATATCCAACCCCACCCCAGCCACGGTTCCAGGGGATCGATAGATCTCTCTACTGAGCTTTGGAGAAAAGAACCTTTTGGTGGTGGTGGTGGTGGTGGTGGGGATGAAAGTGGAAAGAATGAGCGAAGTTTTCCACAGGGGAGAGCGAAAAGAACCGTTTCATATTCGCTCGGCCAATCACATCGTGAGGTGCGGGATGGTGGAATCAAAAAGGTATTTCTGTGAAAGGAGTCGAACAGATTCAAGAAAATGCGTAAATGGTGTTGGAAAACGGAGAGCAGTTTTGGTAAATGGTTGGTTGGTTTTCGGGTTTCTGGCGTAGGGGTCAGAGTTGACCAAGCGAACACAAACTAACGGTAAGAAGAAATGTTATCAAAGATAAAATAAGAGGAACTAGGGGGCCCGCCCCCTGCTCGCTAAAGATCGCCAACCCCCGGAAGATTGCTTTGTAATCCTCATTGGTTCGCTATGGGAACCTGTGCACACTTCGCTCGCATCAATCAAGACATGTATCCTAGCAGAAAAAATTGTTTACAAAATATGATATTCCAAAAAAATATTTTTCAAACCTAAATTTGCTGCATTACAGAAAATATATATACAAATGAAATAGTACCCTGAAATCAGAATTAAAATAAAAACTTAGAGCAAATTTTGAGTCGAAATGTGAGCGCTGCTTTGGAAAATGAATATCCAGCATGTTGTTTAGTGTACATGTCCAGCACTCTCGAGTCACACACACTTTTTCATTGAGTTTGTTGTTGAAAGTTATAGTGCAAGCGTCTTGTTGAACTCTATTGTTGGCCTTGAAAAGGACCATTTTTTAAATGGCCCTGAAATGATTCTCCGCTTTCTTTGATTTCTAATTATAAACTGCCACAGCTCGACTAAAATTATTATTTTTTTTGTCAGTAAAATTTCATCCGATAACGCTATAAATTCAATTGAGGCACGAGGCTTCGTGGTAAACAAACAATCGTACAAAGTTGCCAAAACGCGATAACAAATAACGTTTTTTTTTGCGTGCCACATAAGAGAATTATATATATAGATTGGGGAATAGAGTAGTGCAATGAAAAAATGATAGCTTGGAAATCACTGGAGCTCGAACCGCGTGTTTAGTAAAGATGGAAAGCCACACACACATGAGAAAGAAAGAATCACCAGAGTGTCTTGGGTTTGTGAAGCCCGCAGACACCTAAACCTGAAGGAGATCTTATTCAGGCCAAGGTGCGTCAAACACAAGACAGTCAACGTCAGGTTAATTGTAGGTAGTTTGAATTTACATCACACTGGAACGACACAACGGGCAATTAGCGACGGTACTGACCCATTAATAGCGTGAAGGGGGGTCCGTAATAAGTCGAAATTCCACGGTGCTCAGCAAACTTATAGCCAGTCTAATTTTGGATTGTGTAAAGTAAGAAGTGCGGAAGTGCTGCCAGCTACCAAACTACGCTGCAATCACAGGCCTTCGATCAATGTGAAATTACCCTTCAATATTAAAATCAAACTCATGCATTTTAATCGTTTAGGTGTTGATATTGTTGGATATCCACAATGAACAATCTTTTAAACTCCATTTGTCTGCTTCAATCATTCCAGAATCCAACATCAGACGCGCGCCGATCAACCAGTCAGTTGGTTAAGGTGTTAGCCTCTAGATCGGATGGTTCCTGGTTTACATCAGCGTCAGTGCATGGATAGTTGTAAGCGTATGGTGTAGAGGCGGCTGGTGCACCTTAAATCTGTCGTGGCCGAAAGTCCTCACGTTGGGTTGGTGTGGAAGTTTGGAGAGTGGGGTGCCAGCTCAGGTGTTGCTTCGTCATCTGACCGTGGTTCAAAATTACGCGGTGTTGTCCTAGGATCTTTCCCTTAGGGGATTAATCCCTGACCATCGTCAATAACCCGTTGTGTTGATCTAGTACGACGTTAGTTAAAATTACGTTACATTACCAACATCAGATGCGAGTACTCGCGTCAAAGCTACGATTTCTGTCTCGACAAATTACCAGTTTTTTTAAGGTCTTGGATCAGGGAGAAAACTTTCACATCACGGGGAAATGAATTCTGCCAGTTTCTCAACATTACAACTTAGTTCTGCAACTGAGTCACGTTAACTACTAGATGGGGATAGTTTGTAAACCGTCTCTGAAGGCAAACAGCTGGCCCTCCAGATCCCTTCAATTTCGCAGCCGAAGCATAAAAATCAATCTCCAGATAGCATTGACAGGGTTCACGAATTCATTCCTGTGCCCTGGACCACCAGTGCCCAATCCAATCAGAGAGAACAGGGCCTAAGTCCTTAATCCCCATACCTATTGGACCACCAACGGATTCTCAGAAGGGGGTGGTGGAGGTGAGGTCCGCCCCAGCTTAAGCCCTTTATCCCAGCCAATCATTCAAGTGCAGGATCGTTTCCTGAGCACACACCGGGCAAAGGTGGTAACAGGATACGGGGAGGTTCTTAGTGGGAGTGGTAGAGCAGAAGGTCTTCATCCGTGCCAGAGAGGCGACGAGCAGGGGGTGAAGAAGATGGAAAAGGAACACGGGAATCGTCTGTGATGAAGTGAGGAGGTGGAATGAAGCGAGACGCACAAACATGTTTGTTGAGTGGACCCCGTCGCTGATCCGTGAAAGGAAGGGTCAGGTGTTCGGGAAATTACTTCTTTGGGTCCCGCGACCTTTTAACAGTCCAGAAAATTACAGGGGTAATTGCCAAGGTAATCGGGAGATCTGAAGAACCGAACTCGGAGACGGAACACCTGAAATCCTAATCGACTTACAAAAAGGCCGTTAAGGTTTGCTATGATGAGATGCAAACTGTTCATGCGTCAACAGATTTGCATGAGAATGGTTGGTTTAAAGATCATCTCAATAAAATCAGAATACATAATATTGTTCAAGAATACTACAGCATATGTATTTAGAAAACAAAGTCATATTTTCCCAACTTGGTGAAGAGGTGGAATTACTCTGTAGCTTAGTCCTCAGGGTAATTCTGCCAGACCGATGGAATGTGCACAAATTTACAAATTTAAGATAACTTAGGGGATAATTGAGGGGTACTATAAGAAATGAGTGGTAAACTACCGAAAAATACCTATAACGTATAGACAATTGAGGCTACGGTAGATTTCAAGTGCACCAGCCCCCTTTTGTACACGGCGGTCTTTGGTTGGATTCGAACTCGCAACCCTTCGGTTGGCAATCCTTTACTCTTCCAACCGGGCTACCGCGGCCCTCCGAAAGGAATTCGGAAGTCTTGAAATTCCCATAAGCCTGTGAAATAGCGCCCTAGTCTCAAATCTATATCTATAAAATTCAAATACCACTCACTGACTGACTCATCACTGTATCTCAAGAACTACAAGTCCTAGGAAGCTGAAATTTTACAGGGGGATTCTTCTTACACCGTAGGGGTGCACTAAGAAAGGATTTAGAAAAATTCGAATCCCAAGAGGCCTAAAATTGACCCAAGGCCTAAGCCAAAATCAATTTGAAATCGCCATAGAAATAACATTGAGTATAAAACGATTGCTGCACGCATCTCAGATTGCTTTACCCCAGTGTTGATAGAAAAACAATTTTCTTAAAATAAATTAAATTATAATGTTCATGTTTGAACTGAATTTTTACTTCTTTCCCTTATGAAAATAATATTTATAAATATTTGATTGATGAATCTATATCTATAAAATTCAAATACCACTCACTGACTGACTCATCACTGTATCTCAAGAACTACAAGTCCTAGGAAGCTGAAATTTTACAGGGGGATTCTTCTTACACCGTAGGGGTGCACTAAGAAAGGATTTAGAAAAATTCGAATCACAAGAGGCCTAAAATTGACCCAAGGCCTAAGCCAAAATCAATTTGAAATCGCCATAGAAATAACATTGAGTATAAAACGATTGCTGCACGCATCTCAGATTGCTTTACCAGTGTTGATAGAAAAACAATTTTCTTAAAATAAATTAAATTATAATGTTCATATTTGAACTGAATTTTTACTTCTTTCCCTTATGAAAATAATATTTATAAATATTTGATTGATGAATCTATATCTATAAAATTCAAATACCACTCACTGACTGACTCATCACTGTATCTCAAGAACTACAAGTCCTAGGAAGCTGAAATTTTACAGGGGGATTCTTCTTATACCGTAGGGGTGCACTAAGAAATTTATCTATAAACAACTAGCTGTTTGGGTCAGCATATTTCATGATTCTATGCTCCAAAGCTACCACCAACATTTCTGCAATAAGACGGCTGTGTGTGTGTGTGTGCACAGACGATAAACTTTCTCACACGGTAGAAACCAAACAAGAACCGAAAATCGAAATACATGACTACGAGAGATAAGATATTTAGTTGTTTTCTTCGGTCGATCGCATACCATTGTCCTAGGTCAAATGCCTTCTTGAACAATCACAGTAGGTATTTAAAAATGCAACAGCGTTATCTCGATTCTATATACGAGAACAAGGATTCATATAACCGTTTTATAATCAATAACATGGCGAATAAATACGCAGTTTTTATATTAAGCTACTTTTTCTTATTTAAGGACATTGAAATAATGTCGTACTTGAGCAACACAACGGTCTATTGATCATGGTCCTATATCAATCCTCCCGAAGGGTAAGATCCTAGGGCAACATATCGTAATTTGGAATCACGGTCAGATGGAACATGTCACGTGGGACAAATCAATTTCTCACGACGCCAGGCCGGCAGCAGCCATGCTACAGTTAAACTTGTTACCTTCCTCAACAGAAGCGACTAAGCACGACAAGATTTCCCATTCTGCCCTTTTCCCCACGCGTGCAGGTCGGTGTGCTTTCTTCAGCGCCACTGTTGGTTCCATGGCTGTTTCCGGTGAGTGCCTTCGGTAAGCCGATATCCATGCTTCCCTACATTTATCCCCTGTCCTAACCCTAAATCGTAAGATAGCTAATCTAACATGAAATCCCACCAGGGTAAAATAACTCATCACTTGATATCCCCGTGTAATCCATCTTTGCTTTGACTTTTGAAATTATAAGTGTATTTGTAACATTTACGTATATCCAAGATCTATCTCCAAGAGATGAATAATTAAATAAATATCTGCCACTATACGATCTCTTCTCATTAATATTTTCATTTCAGCATAAACTCTAATTTGCGAGAGTGCAAACATTAGGCCTGGTGAAAACTTGGCTCTTTATATGTTACCCGGTAACAGAACACCTCTTGTTTAACTATTTTAAAATTAATTACTTTCCTTAGACAATATAAATCCGCCTTCGGAGGGGGAATTTCCTTTAGGTGTACGGGCTTCACGAACTCGAGGTACCCTAGTGATCATTTCTTCTCCCGTGGGGATTGACTATCTTTAGTAAACACGGGAGTCGCGCTCCCGGGATATGCAAGCGATCCTTTTCAGGTTTCGTCCCATTATCTGTTCTGCAATCCCCGTTCACCATTCACGGCATTTTGTACTTGAGGTTGTCTTGTGTTTGGCACAGCTGGCGTCACTCAAACTGCAAAAGGTCGTATGGCACAAATGTCACGTTTTCTTTTATTATTGCTATGGGAGGTATGTGATTTCCACTTGGTGGCAATATCTCTTGTCATCAGCTGATCCAATAAACTAAGAACAACACCCAAAGTACACTACCCTACAATAATGGACCCGACGCCAGCGTATTTGCATAAAATTCGACTACTTGTTTGGGGGTGTTTTTCGTGGTATGGCCTAGTACCTTCGAATGTTGTTCCTGGTAAATTGAACGCCGACTCATCCGTGAACATTTTGGATAATCAGGTTCTTCCTAAGCTCTGGCCATCTCTATATATAATTCTCTTACGTGGCACGCAAAAAAGACGTTATTTGTTTTCGCGTTTTGGCAACATTGTACGATTCTTTGTTTATCCCAAAGCCTCGCGCTTCAAATTAATTTATAGCGTTATCGAATGAAATTTTATTGAAAAAAAAAATGAATTTTAGTCGAGCTGTTGCAGTAAATAATAGAAATAAAAAAAAACGGAGGATCTTTTCAGGGTCATTTAAAAAAAATGGTCCGTTTCGGGGCAAACTATTATAGTTCAACAAGACGCTGCATTACATCTTTCGACAACAAACTCAATGACAAAGCGTGGGTGGCTCGAGTACTGGGGAAATGTACACACAACCAACATGCTGGGTATTCAATTTCCAAATCAACGCTCACATTTCGAGTCAAAATTTGCTCAAAGTTTCCATTTGAATTCTGATTCCAGCGGTTCTGTAAATATCTTTTCTGAAAAACAGCATAAAATTTAGATTTGAAAAATATTTTTTTGGAATATCATATTTTGTAAACAATTCCTTCTGCTAGGACACATGTCTTCATTGATGCGAGCGAAGCGAGATCTTGAACGTATCCGGAACACGTAAAAAGGTTATCAGTGCTCACCTTACTTATATATTTAATCTATGGGCATTTATAATCGCCTGCATTTCTGCAGTGAAAGTTCTATCAGTGTGTAATGCTGAATTTGAAATCTTATTGATAAGAGAAATCTGACAATGGCCTACTAGTTTTATGGAATTTACGAATGTTACTTCCAGGACGATAACGCTTCATGTCATGTTGCAGCATCTGTCAAGCAGTGGTATCAAGATATGGATGTAAAACGTCTTCCTTCGTCTGCTCAGTGTCCCGACCTAAACCCCCATAGGACATTTGAGGGACGCGTTAGAGCGACGCTTACGGACCAGGGAACCACGTCCGAAATCTACAGGTGAGCTGGCGACATTCTTGCAGCAGAAATCGACACAAATACCCGTAGCTGTGTGTCAAAATCTTGTCGAAAGTATGCCCAGAAGGGTTGCTAGTGTAATTGCAGTACGTGGGGAACCATCCCCCTATTAAAGCATTTATTCTTTCCCTTATACCATCACATGTTGCTGTCCGGTTCATTATTGTATGGTAGTGTATATAATAAGAGATTCAAACCTAGCTTATTTGCTCTATTGAGAAATGCAGGTTTTATATATACGACTTTTTGAACTTTGATTGACGATATGGTCTTTGCGCCATAACCAATACAAATCCAGTACACGTACCCAGATTCGTGAATCCCTGGGTTAGTAAAATAAAAACGAAACCTTAATAGGCAAGTATTTATACTTTTTAACCAAAAGAAATCTCATACTACAACGATAGTTTAATTTAGATAATAAGATAAAACCATTCCGCTTCAACCATGCCATTAACCTAACAAAATGATGAATCGTAACAAATTGCCCAATTACAGTATAAAAAGGTATTACTCGGTAAAGAAGCCTTATTGGGACACAAAAGAAATCAGTTCAAGTTGCTTTCACTATCCAATTTAAAACCAAGAATCGTAGAAACGCCTGCTCTAATCCATTGCCATATGCAACATGACACCAGGTCGACGAACTTTCAACGATACATTATTTTTTAATTTTATGTACAGCACATCAGAGATGGCCCCTATCTCTAATGATTAGAAAACACTGCTCCCAATCACGAAGGGGGCAAAAAACGTATCATTATTACTGTTTTTATGCTTCACTGAACAACCCCACAGTATGCCCACGCCTAATTAGAAACTAATAAAACAGGGAAGGTAATAATAAAAAAAAATGCTTTTAGTTTTCTTTCCCCCTATCTTTGAAGAGAAAGAAACGAGAGATGGCGATGGCGAAAAAAATCGGAGGTTTTTATTAAAAAAGAAAGGCTGCTTTAAGATGATTTGAAGCTGGGTTAATTGCTTCTCCCCACGAACTCCGAGGTGGAACGTTAATGAGGCTTTTTATCCGTGCACGGACAAAATATTGTCGTTTTTTTCCTGTAAAATCTACTGCACAATAAATATTGTTTTTCTGAGAAACAACGACATTTTTGTAAAAAGGTTCACTAATAAAATTTACGCGATTTTTTTTTGTAATGCGGGAAAATGCGTAAAGTTATATTTTCAAGGCATCTTTGTACTTTGAAGGAGGATTACGTTCAGTACCAGGCCTAGGTAGCCCAGTGGGTAGAGTCACGGAATGGAATTTGGGATATTATGGAGCAGGGTCCTGCGTTATATGGTAGAGTCGTGGATTAGAAATCGACGAGTTGCAAGTTCGAAACTCGATCCAACCATGCACCGTTGTGTGAGAGGGTGTCGTGCTCTAAAAATCTGTACTGGCCTCAAATGAGGTCCTCACGTTGGCATGGTGCGGAGAATGGGGTGCCAGCTCAGGTCATCACCTCGTCATTGTGAGGTGTTGTCCTAGGTCCTTCAGGATCGTGAATGTGCAATACCATGTTTTGAAACATCTTTGCTGTTTGAAGGGGGGAATCTATATAGCCGCGGAAGTACAGTAGGTAGATTTACGGATCAGTAACCCGAGGGTTTTGAATTCGAAATTCGATCCAACGAAACACCGTCGTGTGTGTAGATTGATACACGTTGAATCTGTCGTGGTCTCAAATATCTTCACGTTGGCATGATGTAGAAATTTGGTTGAGTGGGGGTGCCAGCTTAGGTACTGACCTCGTCACCTGACTCAGACTCAAAATTACGAGGATCTTTCCGCGATTAATCAGACGACCGTCGCCAATAACTCATTTTGTTGCTCAGTGCGACGTACAATTGAACAAACATAAAGATCCTCCATGGTTAGCGCTTTTCCCTTCGGTTCATCAGACTCTCGGTACGGAATGTATTTTCAGTCACAGGTCCCGATCTACTACCCGAACCATCAAAAATATGTTACACGACAAGGCTTACATATAGGGAGATTGCTGATACTATAAGAAAGGTACTAGGAAGAAAGGAAAGTGAAAAAGTTTTGTACTGCGATGTGCTGTCCATTTTAACCCTCCTGGTGATTCAGATCTTGACGATTGATCAGAAACTGATCTTGATGAACGATATATCCTCTCCTAAACAGACCTTGGCCATCTTAAACGTGCACGGTTAAAGCTAGGAAGTAAGTCTCTAACGAAATAGAGAAAAATGTTACACCTTCTACAGATTTTTACAATAAAAGCTTGTGCATCATGAGGAATCGTCATCTTAATCTTTAACCGACACCTGGAGATATAGACGTGGAAGATAAAGAGTTTGTCACACGTATCGTACGTCTAACATTTTCAGTTGATTGTTTTCATGCGCCTTTTTTGTCCTTATGTTTTCAAGCGTTTTCATCATCACAAATGTTCTTTATGCTATGTCAAATGTTTTTATACGTCATTTGTTGCCCTTGGCAATAAAAAGAAACGCGATATTCAAGCTCCCACAAGCTCAAAATATTGGTCCATTCCACAGGAGGGACGATACAGTTCCACATCATCGGCCTCGTACCGTTACTCTTTCAGTAGCTCACTGATAAGAAGGGCAAACAAAAACAAACCAACATCCAGCACCGTTATCAGCAGACAAACAAACCGAAGGAAAATAGTCGCCGAAACAAGATATTTAGGCGAAACCTCTCCCACTACCAAGAGCAAATTTGAGAGGCTTCCTCCCTCCTAAAAATAATGATGGTTCGGCAAGTGATAGCATCTCCTCGTGTCACGTGCTAACCCCCTCTCCCCTCCAAAAAAAAGAGACGGAGAAACTCAGACATATGGTTCAGATACAGGCGGAACTCTATGACCTCGTGACTCCCCCTCAACCTCAAACATGTCGATGTCCCGACAGAAGTAATCTTCTCGCACGAGAAACCACCCACGTACTCACCGATTTGGATCTCGGGGGTGCAAATGGGGAGGGGGGGGGGCTTTCCGTTGACTTCGATGGGGTCTAATGTTTCCAGCAATGGTTGGTTGTTTTGGGAATTGGTTTCTCAAAGGCCATCCATACTTGGTCAAGCTGCAATAAACGTAAGAGACAACGTCAAGCAATTGCAAAAAGAAAGGAAAAGTTGAAAATCTCGAATTTCAACTTTCGAGAAACACTCGCAAGTTGAGTGCACAAGACTCGCAGCTATGTAATACATATCAATGCGTAAATTAAGACAAGGTCTATAGCTGAATCAACGTCACACTGGAGCAAATCAACGGGCTACTGGCGACGGTCCGTGATCTATCGCGAATGGAGAGATCCGTGAGCAGCACCTCGTCATTTTGAACAAAGGTCCGATGACGAGGTCAACACCCGAGTTTAGTCTCTTGCCTCTCACAGGAAAATTTATTTAGAGCAGCACCTGGATGTACATTTCATAACTCAAATCTTTATTTGCTTTGCATTACAAAAAAGATTATTCGCTATCCTCACCTAGTCATCTTTCACACACACACACGTTGAGGGAAATTTTTTTTACCGTGAACCATTCGTAGGGTCGGTGTCAACATGATAGTTAAGTTGACTAAACACCTGAGCTGGCACCCAACCCACCAAACCTCAACACCCCGTCCACGTGAGGACGTTTGAGACCACGACATATTTAATGTGCACCAGTCCCCACCTTCGATTCTTTGATTAGTCGAGTTTCGAACTCAAAACCCTCTGGCTGCGAATCCAGAGGGTTAATAACCTAAGGGTGAAAAAGAATATTGTGATAAGATGATTTACTGGTGATAATTACTGAAAAATATATAATTAGTCACTGCACATATACGTTTTTCGAAGGTATAAAAATTTTCCGAGTTAAAAATAAATAAAAATTCAAAGACAAGTATTAAATAATGTTCCACATCATTTTTCAAAACAAAATTCGCAAACTCCATTTACAATTTCGCTTGAGCGCAAAATAATTCCCCTTAAATAATTGCTGCTGTCAAACAATATCTTTTCGCAATTTCACGGAGACAAAGACATTCCTAATTTTCAAAGACAGATCATCCATAATTCGCGTACCTTACGAAATAAAGGAAAACATACATCATACAATTTAAATACATTGTTCTGGAAACTAAAGCCTTATTTTAAATGACTCATTTTGCACCCCGACGAGAGTTCAGGATAAATCACAAAGAACAGCTCGAATACCATTATCACTCATGTTTAATTATCTTTTAAAAACTTCAGTCTTTGCAAACATTAAGTTCAAGCGCTACTTGAATGACTGGACCCGCAAATTTACTAATTTATTTTCATGACCATGCTCTTTAGGAAATTAACATTTTCGTGCGATGGTAGTAAGAAGTATTCTTCCAAGAAGGCAGTGACCTTAAAAAGTTCACTTCTGGTAGGTATTTTAACTAACGTCGTAATGGAGTAACACAAAGGGCTATTGGCAACGAACCGGAAACAACCCGCGAAGGCGGAGAGACCAGAGGACACAACCACGCAATTTTGAACCTAGGTCAGATGACGAGGTCACACCTGAGGTGTTCACTTATGGAAAGATACTAAGCTTGGCATAGGAAATAGTTTCCAAAGGCAAGGCTTTGACACTTCTTGAGCTTGCGGCACAAAAACACATCAATTCGGAGAACAGTATAGCTTTAGCAAACAGTATAGGTAAATCTTGTATTTCGTCTACATCTGTTTTCTAGATATATTTCCCGAATAACTTTTATCAGAGAACTGATGTTCCTTAAACATCTGTACTCCGCGTCCTAGTACCAATTTACACAACGAGCTCCTCCTGAAATACAAACGAATATATGTATACTGTGGCTCCGATAAGAAGGCAGATCGCCATGGTCGAGTCCATTAAAGGTGGTAAGTTCACCAAGGAAAAGGAGTACTATGCACATGACAGAACTGTCACAGCCAAACCACTAGTGAAATAATAGCATAAATTTTTAAAAATAGAAACAAAAAGCCTTTTTTTTTAAACCCTCTGTCTGTAACAATTTTAACTGTTCAGAGACAATATGAAAGGGTATAAACACAAAATATAGACATTAAGTATAAAATGTAGACAATAAGTATAAAATAGACGTTGGTAGATCTCGCCAAAAAATTTTAATAAAAAAACCTATATAAATATATTCCATGACAACTAGAAACTAGATTCCAATGTTTTACTCAATCGCCATCCCAAAAAATTTAGAAAATATTTTTTCCGATCACATTTTGTTAGAGGAACATTTTTGCTTACAAAAGGAAATTTTTTTTAAATGTCAACATTTTGTAAGTAGGAGCTTTTCAGACGATTTTTAATGAATCCACCAATAAAGTGAACGAGTCCCCGATGAGCTATTGGTAATGCATCGCATCGTCCAATACAAAAAACAAAAACAAAAAAAAAAGACATGGTTAAACAACTCGTCTTTGGGATTTGACAATCTTGACTACAGGACTCTAAACACAAAAAAGTAATCGAATAAGCGTCACTAGACGCTTAACTTCCTTTCACTCTCCCAAGCAACAAAAGCGTTTCTATAAAAGCAGACAGCAGCAAACCCCGCTCCGCTCTTTATTGTCGAGTGACTACTCTAGGACATTATCCAGCGAGTGGAAGAAAACAAAGCATACGAATCCAAACACATAGGTACAGAACGATTAACTCAGGGCCAACATTGGTGCTAAAGACGCCAATGGTCGACGCACAGTTTACTTTCCAATCTGTCATCAAATGCAATTAATAGAATCGTTCAAAACCACGCGAGTCGAATGCCAACTTACCAGACTCCGGTACATAACACTTCAGCGAATGTATTTCCGACAACATCAAATAGTTGAAAGAGTTTAAATAAAAACACATACTGTATTATTTTAAAGGACCGCCTTCTATGAGTGAGGATGAAAAGATAAACAATCTTCTCGATGCGCCATTGGTAATGCATCGCCCGATACAAAAAAAGACATGGTTAAACAACTTGTCTTCGGGATTCGACAAGCTGGACTACAGAACTCGAAACATAAAAAAGTAATCGAATCAGAGTCATCAAACGCCACATCCATTCACTCTGGCACGCAACAAAAGCGTTCCCACAAAAGCAGACAGCGGAAGACAACAGGAAAACCCCGCTCCACTCTTTATTGTCGCGAGTGACTACTCTAGGACATTATCCAACGAGCGAAAGAATCCCAGAGAACATGCACGGCAAACAAAGCACGGCGAGTCCGAGCACAGCGGGAGAAATCCGCACATCTATTAAATTTAACGGCGAGTGTCGGTAGCAGCAGCTGCATTAGGAATGGCGCGAGCACCTAATAATTAATTAAAAGACAACGGGGAGAGAGCCTGGTTCCAGAGCGGGAGCACTTCGGGTCCTGGAGTTTTCTGAAGGTGTATGATAAAATGACTCCTAATTAGCTCGACATTAAAGTGACTTTGCCAGACTCCGGACGCAACAAGAGTCGTGTTTGAAGGACGAACTTGTAACGGCGAAAAGTATGAAAGTGAAATTTACTGTAGGGTTAATTTCTAAGATACATTCATTTTAATTTATGTCAACCACACGAGGCTATGAAACAGGAAACTTGTGTATACTCCTATATCGAGGGTTTACCGAGCTGAGCCATTTTTATTAATACATAAAATATTTATTCTAGAGTCAGGATGAGAGGACCGTTTAAGGTTTTGGCCACTACTCTCTAGGAAGCAGTACTTACGAAATAGCCGAGTTATATTATTCTAGCTTAAGCAATATTTTCCGGTTAATCGTGATTGAATTATAACACATTCAAGTTCATAGCTATCTCCCTATTGAGTAGGTAGGTAAGGTAGTAGAATTTACCTCGCACTGGTGCAACACAACGCTCTATTGGCGACTGTCCGGGATCAACCCCGGAGGGAAACATCAGAGGACAGCACCTTCTGATTTGGTATCATGGATAGATGAAGATGACAACCGTTTGAGCAGCTATCCTACTCCTCAAACTTTCACACAACGCTAACGTGATGCCATTTGAGGCCACCACAGATTTAACCAGCACCAGCCCCCTTTGCACACGATGTTCTTTGGATGCCATTCGAACTCGCAACCCTTCAGTTGCTAGGCAAGTACTCTTTCAACCTGGCTACCGCGACCCCTTTGTTTGAGTTGAACACAAAACGTAATAGTTGTCTGCGCATGCCTATTAGATTACCAATTAAAAACTGGCATGACTTATGGTGGGATTTTAACTTGTTAAAGCTCTATGAGGAATTGAGGGATAACGCACACATTCTTCATTGCTTGTTTTGTCATCAAAGTTTAAAAAAAAAATCTATTTCAAATGTTCCTTCCTGTAATATGGTTTCCAAAAGGTTGTGTAGCTGGCCACCCCTGATAAAGTATGCATTATTAACTTGGCTTAACGTGAAAGGGATACATTTTTGTTTTTGATGTCCGCTTAAAAATACATAAGAGGGATAAATAATAGATAAAATATCATTCACATATTACCAGTACAATGTCTTATATTCTTCAAACGACCCCCGAGCCCGAATGGAACCCTTGACAATGTTATATAACACTTAGGTCAGTAGTCGGCAAACTCATTATTCAAAAGGGCCACAGATCAGAAGTTACAACGATTAAGATTTTTTTGAGAGCCAAATTTCTTTTCAAGAACCATGTTTTTAGAAGTCGGTTTATACTAGCTACCATATAACATTAAATAAAACCGACTTTTCAGTTGCAATAATCCTAAAAGTTCTTTTTTAAGACCCAAAGACGAAATAAATCGAATAAAAATTGAAACTTGCTCTCCGTCATTTATTTCACAAGATTCGTCAACAGCCATTGATAAACCTGAAACCAATTTTAAGATCTTCGATTTGCTGATTGGTTTGGTTATATTCGAAGACATTTTGACTGTTCTGTCTTTTACTGTTTTAGCAAACAGTGGTAACTCTTTAATTTTTGTAAAGAATTTGTTTTGTTCTTAAAATCCCCCCCGGAATAGCTCTGCGGATGCATTTATTTATAAAGCAACATTTAGTGTATTCGCCATCTGTGTATGGTTTGCCTCTCTTAGCAATCTTTTGACTAACAATAAAGCTTGCAATATTAACAACGTTGGAAGATTGCACCCAATAATTAAATACAGAACTTGGTTTTTCTTGACACTTCTGAAGTTCCTCAACGTCTTTCTTCCTCGCATCACCGGCGGGATATTTACTACCAGAATTTTGTCGAAATCGATTCTGGCAGAGCAGCATTCAAGTGGCTAAAGAGACGCATTCAAGTGGCTACAGAGCTGCATTCAAGTGGCTACAGAGCTGCATTCAAGTGGCTACAGAGCCGCATTCAAGTGGCTACAGAGCCGCATTCAAGTGGCTACAGAGCCGCATTCAAGTGGCTACAGAGCCGCATTCAAGTGGCTACAGAGCCGCATTCAAGTGGCTACAGAGCCGCATTCAAGTGGCTACTGAGCCGCATTCAAGTGGCTACTGAACCGCATTCAAGTGGCTACTGAGCTGCATTCAAGTGGCTACAGAGCCGCGTTCAAGTGGCTACATAGCTGCATTCAAGTGGCCAAAGAGCCGCGTTCAAGTGGCAACATAGCTGCATTCAAGTGGCTACATAGCTGCATTCAAGTGGCTACATAGCTGCATTCAAGTGGCTACATAGCTGCATTCAAGTGGCTACATAGCTGCATTCAAGCGGCCAAAGAGCCGCATTCAAGTGGCCAAAGAGCCGCACTCAAGTGGCTACAGAGCCGCACTCAAGTGGCCAAAGAGACGTATTCAAGTGGCCAAAGAGACGTATTCAAGTGGCCAAAGAGACGTATTCAAGTGCCAAAGAGACGTATTCAAGTGCCAAAGAGACGTATTCAAGTGGCTACTGAGCCGCATTCAAGTGGCTAAAGAGCCGCATTCAAGTGGCTACAGAGCAGCATTCAAGTGGCCAAAGAGACGTATTCAAGTGGCCAAAGAGACGTATTCAAGTGGCCAAAGAGACGTATTCAAGTGCCAAAGAGACGTATTCAAGTGCCAAAGAGACGTATTCAAGTGGCTACTGAGCCGCATTCAAGTGGCTAAAGAGCCGCATTCAAGTGGCTACAGAGCAGCATTCAAGTGGCTACAGAGCAGCATTCAAGTGGCTACAGTGCCGCATTCAAGCGGCCAAAGAGCCGCATTCAAGTGGCCAAAGAGCCGCATTCAAGTGGCCAAAGAGCCGCATTCAAGTGGCAAAGAGACGCATTCAAGTGGCTACAGAGCAGCATGCTGCGGTTTGCCGACCACTGGGTTAATCTATAACACAATATGGATGTCTGAAGTTCATATGGGGTAGGAAGCCTGTTACGCACCAACTGTTAAATACCGCATAAAAGGCTTCTTTAATTTATCGCACCAAATTACGAAAAATGCATTTCACACGATTACTAACTGAACAATTCGCTCAACTCAATTCACGGGGAATTTGTCATCCTTCCATCCGCACGTCGATTCCGCAGCGTACCCTTGAACTCTCCGCCTGCTTGTTTGCTTCTTTCGTTTCCCATTCACAAGTCTCGTAGCAAACCAAGAAGGGAGAGAGCAACTTAACATTCATTAACTTTCAATGGAAACGTACTACTTTCTCGGTGTGTGTGTGGAATTAGCATAAAACCGATTCCTTTTTGCCCCGGAATTCAATTACCATATTAAATTACCCTCGCTTGCCCTCGCGGATCACGTTTCGCGGCCGCTCGTGCGAGCGTCTGGGGCCGCAAACCGAAATAACCCCCCGATAAATAAATAAATGGCAGGGGATGGGTGAAAAAGTCGTTTACGGGGAAACACGGAGGCGCTTGATTAGTGCGGACCGATTAGTGAGGCTCTTAGCAGTGCGGATTCGGTGTTGTTTCGTGAGCTGGCGACAATGCTAGCACGGAGGTTTCCGTTAAATTGTCCGTTTGGTGGGCTTTTTTTTTGTCGCCGTGTGTGTTGAATGGCTTTATCAATCGATTCGCGTTTGCTTATGGGATTGCGTTTAGTGCTTGGGTGATCGCTTGAGGTGATTTGATGAGTCAGTATTGTCGTTTTTTGGAGTTTGATGCTTGGTTGGTTTTGACTTGCGCGAAATTAATTGGTCATTCAAGGTAAATTGTCTGATTGAACACTCATATTCAAACTAGGAAGCCTATTACAGATCCCGCCTGCAATGTGAAGCACTCCATGGTGATTTCATCGAATATTTCCCTGAGGGAATTTATCCCGGACCATTGTCAATGCCCCGTTGTGTTGATCTAGTACGACGTCAATTAAAATTACCTTACCATGGAGTCCAGGGTACGCCATGGCTCAAAGGGTTTGTCCACTGCTCTAGCAATCCATGAAGTGTTGGCTGCGCAGGTTCGATTCCCTGGATGGACTTCTCTAGGTTCTCTAGGAGGAGTAGCCTCTTATAAGACCATTGTTAAATTTGGATATTGGATATCAAGAATTGCTTTACCTGTATATTTTCCATTAAGGAGGGGGCCACGTTAACCCAATTGGTTGAGTCGCGGATTTGCACCCGGAGTGTTTCTTTCGAGTTCGGAACTCGATCCTACCGAACCATCGTTTACGTGGGGGCTGACATAATTAAAATCTGTTGTGGCTCCAAATGTTAACACATTGGTGTAGAGTGGAAGCTTGAGGTGAGGGGTACTAACTCAAATGTTGTCATCGTCATCCGACCATGATTCTATATCACATGGTGCTGTCTTCGGATGTTACCCTCCAGTATTGATCCCGGCCCGGAGCCAATAGCCCGTTGTGTTGCTCTAGTGCGACGCTAATTCAAATACTTACCTACCTTAACTGAAGCATAGAAAATGTTGGTTTGGTTTGTTATATTTTTTGCTGCATACACACAAGGATAAAAGAATTGAGAACAGCCTCAAGAAAAAATCCAATCCGATTTTACACGGTAGTCTCTTCTAATCTCATTTCATCTATCTAAAAGGCAGCGACAATTTTTCGTGGTTAGATTATATCTCTTGTCTTTGAAGTACTTTCTTGCAATACTACCGTCTTATCATCATCCCCCGAGACAGTGACGTCATTTGGATGTCAATTTTGCGTGGGTGATAAATAGTAATGGAGTAGCACATCTTGAAAACTTCAAATAGCTATTCCGGACTTTTGGTTTGGTTTATTACTCTATCTAAGGGTTATAGTTTACATTTCGAGCCTGAAACATCACGAGCACACAAGAAGCTGCATTGTGGATATCTTTAAGTTTTTATAGGGTACGTGTGATTTACGACAGATGTGTAAAAAGCTTTAGATGGCGAAAACGAAAAGTCAATACTTTTATCACCAAAATGAAATAGATAATCATAAAAACCTTTGTGATTTTCACTCGTCACGAGATTTTCGAGTTAGTTTCGACTTACTCTCCCCCACAACACACATAAGGATTTGGTAGGTAGTTGAATCTACGTCGCACTGGAGCAACACAATGGGCTATTGGCGACCGTCCGGTTCAAACCCAAAGGGGAAAAAACATTTTGAGGACAACACCACGTAATTTTGATCCACGGTCAGATGACGAGGTCAACGCTGGCACAGACCAATCTCCAAACTTCCAAACCACTCTAATGTGAGGACATTTGAGGACACGGCATATTTAACATGCACCACAAAAATAACCACTTTTATTGGTTTTGTAGGAATATTAGGAACCATTATATTGGTCAAAATGGTTAAAGCTGATTAGAAGTCACGCAGTGAAGACTGAAGGCTACGAAAGCAGTGAATGAATATATGCGTGATCCCTTCAGTGTTAACATTGAAATGAAATTGACAAATTATTTAATACATTATAGAGTGACGATATTTGTGTATAAATTAATAGTAAAATAATTATTGTTCCCTCTGTTTTGTTGTAGTTCTATTGTGTTTCACCATACTATTGTTGACAGAATTTCCTTTTTCCTGACATTACAATTGAGTAGATTAATGGACAAATAAGTAGGTATTGTGTGAACTGTTTTATGGTATATTTTATGTTTCCCCTCGTGTAGAAAAACCAATTGCCAAGCTTACGGCAAAAAAGTTTCTAAGATAAATGTTGTGACCTACATAATTCACATCACTGCTGTAATCAACAGACACTTCCTACAGTTGGATCACTGCCTGCGCAAGGTTAAACGTACGTTGTTCAGCGAATCTCCCGAGTTAGTTGATTTAGCTGTTGTGACAGATTGCCCTCAGCTATGTTTACTTTAGTCCTGGGATACTACCTATTTTTAAAAGGAAAGTATTTTCTTATTTGGGTTGAAATTTATAACACGCATGCTCTCCAGGTCTTCTGAACATCACGAGCAAGTTCATGTTATATCTCACAGATTAACGAGGAACATACATGGAAAAACAAAGGATTAAAATTTCAAAACAATTGAATGATTTATTAGAGTTTGACCTATGACAAAGGGACGAAGTCAATTAGGCGTTGATCCACCTCTGGTCTGGATGCAAGCTGTCATCCGACTCGGCATAGACTGAAAAATTTCCCTATTGGTGTCCTGCAGAATTTCTTTCCAAATTGTCTCAACTGTCGGGATAAATGGTCAACATTCCGGGATGGTTGCAATAGCCTTCCCATAGTGTCATGAATGTGCTCTATGAAAGAGAGATCAAGAGACCTAGCTGGCCAAGGAAGTGTTGGGAAAGCTTGAAGACAATTCATAGCAACACGTGACGTGGTCCGTCAGGCAGTATATTGTTGAAAAGTAAGTCCGGGTTGTCGCAAAAGGAACGGTAAGTAACCGGTACGTAGAATGTCGTCAACGTACCGCTGTGCTGTAAGTGTGCCAGAAATGACTACCAAAGGGGTACGGATATCAAAGGAGATGGCACCTCATACCATAACGCCCTGTTGTGGGCATGCGTGATGTGCGATAGTAAGGGTAGGATACCCACGCTGCCCTGGACGTCTCCAGAGCCGTCTGAGGTTGTCGTTAGAACACAGTTAAAAAAGGGACTCGTCACTTAAGACTATACGTCCCCAGTCAGCGCCTTCGGGACAGTTGGAAACGGGACTGTTCACTAAAGACTATAAGCCCCCAGTAAAAGCTGTTCAAGCCCGGCACAACTTCTGGACAGCTCCTCTTTGGTGCGTCGATTTTTTTTTGTTATAGAGTGCAGTATTATATATTTTAAGAAATAGCACAAACAGTCTCTTCTCAAACCCTATTTTGCAGCCCTTTTAGTTGCTCAGATACAAAATGAATAAAATACAGCACAAAACGTGATATTAAGTACGAAGACGCGTTGATCTCACCAAGAAATTTAAATTTAAAAAACTAAATATTTCGTTTTATTATTTTCATAAGGATCTAGCAACCAGATTATGAAGTTTTTTATTGAGGGTTGCAACGGATTGGGGCCAAAACTTCGAAATTGGCGCCCTTTAAAAAATTCTACCCCTGCAGAAAATTCTGAAAAATATTTTTTCCCGCCCACAATCAGTTTTAGAATGGTACAAAAATTGCCGTTGACAGTGGATTGAATTTTCAAAATATCCCCACAATTTTGAAAACATGATCTTTTGAGACGATTTTACTTAAAGATACTTCTAGTCGCCAAGGTCGGAAAATCGTGACGGAAAAACAAGGCGTGACGTCACATTTGGAATACGTACAGAAACGTACAGCAGTAACACTCCCCCTAGCTACGCTTAACTTCGCAGAAAAACCGGATATATTACACATAAGATAAAATACAAAAAAAAAAAAAAACATAAAACACTAAATCAACATAACAATGCCTGCTCCCCTTAAAACACTCTACATTTTTAAATTTGAAAAATATCAATTACAATATATCAGTAAAATATTCATCGCAAACTACAGAAAGAATATTACCTTTTTCTCCAAGAATTTAATTCTAGGCAAACTGACAATTCGTAAAATCCGATTCCAGCAAAACTTAACCTTTGAGCAAGTCAATCACATAATCCGTGTAGCCTAAAAAGATAAAAAGGAATTCTCTTTATTTCAATTTAACAGTAATATAATTAACAGCACAAGTAGGAAGATTTAATAAATCAAGTTTTGCTTTCAACTCATTCGATAAAACACTGAAAAGGATTGCTGTTTCATTTGAATAGTTGTTTTGAAATTCGGCAAATGTTTTTAAAGCCAGGAAGCGTTGAGAAAAAAACCCAAGTAAATGCGTAAAATTTTCTCGAAATACATTTCATTTTAAATTGGATTCCGGACCTCAATATCTTAAAATTATTAAATTAAAAGGATTTGTTTAAAATGTGAAAGAAAATTCCCTCGCTTGACTATGATTTTAAATACAAATGGTAAATAAAAGTAAAATGATCTTGTTTCAGGCATTTTCTCTATGTTTTATTTTATCAATGACAATAATCTTGCAAGCCAATTTTTTCTCATATAAGGAAGTAAAACGATTCAATTTAATCAAATCAGAAAAAATATTAGTAATTATTGTCCGTTTTTGAGTTATGCGTATACGGATGTAATTACAAAAAAAGTAGCTATTTTTTTAAAGGTAATACGATAAAATTGAATAGAAAGAAAGTATATTAAAAGAAAACAATATTCACGAGACATATGATAGCGACTTTTTTCGAGAATACGCATTTCTTTATGTGATAAAATAAATATAGATAGAATAGAATGGATACACATTTCGCGACGAGTAAGCCCTTTTTTAATTTTCAACTTTAAAATAAATCTGTCCCATTCCAATTCAATCACCGCCCAATTAACAATCACATATCGACGTTTTACCATAAAAAACTCAGTAAATAAAAAAATTTCATGAGTGATCAAAGAAACAAGGCACAAAATTAAATTTTTATAACTGTTATGAGGCAAGGTAAAGGTAACTTTAATTAACGTCGTACTACAGCAACACAACGGGCTATTGATGACGGTCCGGGTTCAATCCTCTAAGGGAAAGATCCGAGGACAATACCACGTTATTTTTGAACCACGGTCAAATGACGAGGCAACACCAGAGCTGGCACCCTACTCTCCGAACTTCCAAGCCAACCCAACGTGAGGATTTTCGGTCACGACAGATTTAAGGTGCACCTGCCGTCTCAACAGCGATTCGAAACGGGAACCTTTCTTATCTAGAGGTAATGGTAATTTTAGTTATCGTCGTACTTGAGCAACACAACGGGCTATTGACGACGGTCCAGGATCAGTCCCTTAAGGGAAAGATCCGAGGACAACACCTCGTAATTTTGAACCACAGTCAGATGACGACCTATCTAGAGGCTAACACCTTAACCACCAGACCAATTAGAACAGTTTAAATACGATGTTCAAAATTTCACTTATAGCATTTTATAACTGGTGAAGACTTAAGAGATTTGAAGCAAATTTAGCAAGCATATTTCTGACCAAATAATGTTAAAACATAAACCCAAATATTTTGGTTAGTTTGGACCATATTTGGCTAAGCTACACAAAATCGAATTAAGAACATACACACGGTAGGTAGTGGAATTAACGTTACAGTGGAGAAAATTGGTAATTGGCAATTTTTTTGTTAACGTCGTACTAGAGCAACACAACGGGCTATTGACGACGGTCCGGGATCAGTCCCTTAAGGGAAAGATCTGAGGAAAACACCTCGTAATTTTGAACCACGGTCAGATGACGAAGCAACACCTGAGCTGGCACCCCACTCTCCAAACTTCCACGCCAACCCAACGTGATACAGTGGAGGAACGTAACGAGTTATTGGTTACGGTCTATGAACAATTCCGAAGGAAAAGATCACAGGACATCTCGTAACATTGAGCTACGGTCAGACGCAAAAGAACGTTTTTTACTGATACAAAAGGAAAAATTGCAACCAAGGAGAAATCCAACCTGCACCACCTGTAACCTGAATGTTCCAAGCATAGTGGGTAAACCCACTGAGTACAAAGATGTTCGATAATGATAAATAATTAACGTCCCGCTGGAGCAAGACATCGGAGTATTGATGACGGTACGGGATCAATCCCCAAGGGAAGGAAGATCCTAAGACAATACCACGCAGTTTTCAACCAGTCAGATGACGAGGTCAACAACCGACGTTGGCATACCACTTTCCAAACTTCCACTCCACGCCTATGTGAGGATATTGAGGCCACGACAGATTTAACATGCACCAGTCCCCGTGTACACGATTGTCTTTGGTTAGATCGAGTTTCGAACTAGCAACACTCCGATTGCTAATCCTTTGCTCTTCCAACTGCCGACCAACCGGTATAGTGGTTAAGGTATTAGCCTCTAGATCAGAAGGTTCCTGGTTCGAATCCGGGCATGGATGTTTGTAAACGTATGGTGTAGAGGCGGCTGGTACACCTTAAATATGTCTTGGCCAAAAGTCCTTACGTTGGGTTGGCGTGGAAGTTTGGAGAGTGGGGCGCCAGCTCAGGTGTTGCTTCGTCATCTGACCGTGGTTCAAAATTACGAAGCGTTGTCCTCGGATCTTTCCCTTAAGGGACTGATCCCGGACCGTCGTCAATAGTCCGTTGCGTTGCTCTAGTACGACGTTAACTAAAATTACCATTACCATTTGCTCTGCCAACTAGGTTACCGTGGCTCGGAACGATCCGAGGATAAAACCTCGGTTTTTTTAATCACTTACATGCACAATGAAAGTTTTTACTAATACAGAAGAGAGAAATACACCCATGGAAGAATCGCACTTACACCGACTTTAACTCTCAGGTTGCTAGCGCAGTTGGCAAACTCACCGACCCACAACGATGTTCCGGTAAAAGTACAGAGAATAGCATCGTCTTTCATTTCTTGAGGACCAACACTACGAAAGACTCAGTCTCCCACGACAAAGAACCCAAAAAAAATTCCCTAAAAAAACCAGTATATCGAATATCAGCTCACCCATCACACCAAGAGATTTCAACGAAGAAGAAAAAAAGCCATCAAGCCAAATCTCTTCATTCTTCTTGCTTAATGACACACGAGAATGGACATTTATCCGAGAAAACAGTCAAAAAGCAACCCCCAACTCAAGAGTCGAGAAATAATAATAATAAAAAAAATCCAGTCCGTCAAAGCGAATACCGGGAGCTTTGTGTCCCACAAGTTTCTGTCCACAAATGGCCCCACCCCTCAAAGCGACGCATTGTTGCCAACCGACGGGTGCGAAAAACCAGCTGGGACAAACGCAAACACTCGCAGCGACGGAATCCAAAATCGCGGAATAATGGCCCCCTTTGTTTCACGCGCCGATCACAATGGCGAAAGTTCTTTCTTTTCGGAAGTTTATCTCTTCGGGCTCTCACGCACAGTGGGAGGTGGGGTCGACGAGAGGATGTTCCTTCCAAATGTTTTCTTTGGCAGTTCTCGCACACCCCAACCAAGGTCCTGTTTTTACAATGAGTTACACCGAGGGTGAAAAGAGAAACCGACGGAGAAATCACTCACGGACGAGCTACTTGACTAACTCGAGTGTCGTCATTGTTTGCTTGGTGAAGACTAACAATAGTCCTCATAGAAATGACCTCATGAAAAATTAGCTGGTGTGCGGGGGTATTGACGGTTTTCTTTTATTCATGGAATGTTATTTTTCAGGGTTGTGTGATATATATTGTTCAGCCCAGTGTGCAATGTTACTTTATTCGAACATTTATGGCATTTTTTTTTATCATCAAAATGAGTTTTTAGAGGAATGTGTTTTTAACCCTGAAAGTAGTTTCGACGAGATATCGCATCCATCAAGATCTGATCGCTTTTGCTAATGACGAGATATCTCGTCCTTCAAGAACTGACCAGATTTTCTAATGACGAGGTATCTCGTAACCAGGATACAGCCGATCTTTTGATGATGACGAGATTAAGATCTGATCAGTTTTGCTACGACGATTCCACCAGAAGTATTACGCATTGTTTGGTTGCATCACTGTTCTTCACCGTGTTAAGAGTGGTTATTAGTATCACTGTTCTTCACCGTGTTTAGAATGGTTATTAGTATCACTGTTCTTCACCGTGTTTAGAGTGGTTATTAGTATCACTGTTCTTCACCGTGTTAAGAGTGGTTATTAGTATCACTGTTCTTCACCGTGTTAAGAGTGGTTATTAGTATCACTGTTCTTCACCGTGTTAAGAGTGGTTATTAAACAGCTTAACACCAATTATGTATAGTATTATAGCATCCAAAATTCCGACATAACAAATACTTCAGTGTAAATAATACATTACAATAACACTTTCAATTCTTCAAAAACAGATATTGGAATGTGATATCAATAATGTAACTTGGGGGGGAAAAAAGATCTGTGACCATTTTACCAAATTTTGATGACTGAGCAATTTTTATTTATTTATTTTTAAATTTTAATACAGAGCGCACAAAAAACACTTTTCGATGTTTTGATTCTTTCAAAATGAAAGACAGAGAAACGTTTGACGATTTCAATAATTTCAAACACAAAACTTTAATATTTTTCATTAATTTTAACTCGAAGTGATTTGTGGACAAAACAAAAAATAAATAAAAATAAAAGAATTTGGACATTGCTTTTTTTCCTCTAAGATTGGATGACTTTATACTCAAGTAGACAAAAAAATAAAGCTGCCAAAATACCACGAAAGGCAATTTCTACAGAAATTAAATTGCGTTGAACTAAATTAAGTAAGGACGATAAAACAAAAAAGAGTAAACCAAATTTTTTTTACGTTGGAGGTCGTAAAAATATTTTGTTAAAGCAATGTCTCTACCCAGAATACTTGCAGAAACCTAATACACGCGTAATCAAAAACAAACCTGCAATGGCAATAAAATAAAGAACAGGATTAAAATGATTCGAAACAACCAGTTTTCATTTCTCCTCAGTTAAGCTTGAGATAAATCTTAATTAAAGTGAAATCCCTTGATCCTAAGTCAACTTAATCAACCGAACAACTTAAATATAACGCAACTCCAGAAAGTTAAAGACCTTCCCCGACAAGGTGATTAAAGTCCAAACAAATTAACCACAACATAGAAACATTTTAGTCAACAAAGTTTCTCAATTCTGCAAGTGAAGTGAATGGTAAGGAAAAGGTCTTCCCACCACAGAGGAGCGATTCACTCACGGTGACAATTAATTACCAGAGTTTTTACTTAACGGGAAGTTCCTACGTCGATGTGGGTCTCAATCAACCCACATCAGATATAATTGATGGTCTAATGTGGGAAACGGAATTCGACAAAGAAAGCTCTACCAAACAACACAGAACTAACCGAAGCTCCTTAACAAGCAAGCGGTCACCGATGATAAATTATCTGTGGGTGCGTTTTGCTCATTGACCATTGTTGCGCATTCAGAAGTAGGCGGAACTAATTTGTTTTAAATAGCATTTTGGAGCAGGGGATTCGAACTGCCGTGACCCAGTTTGATTATTCTTTTCGTAACTCTGAAGTTGGGTTGGTTGCTTTGGGGTGTTGTGGCGCGCGTGTTTGGTCAAGCTGCACCAAACACAACGTTAAGTAATAGGCCTGTACACACAAGTAAAGTTACTGACGTAAAATAGAGGATTGAATTGGATGTTTTGGTTTCATGGCGCAAGGTCCAAAAGTGCACAAGCTGCGCCAAGCACAAGATTTAGTATTACACACTATGAAAGTACACAATATTTAAAAAATTAAGTCAAAGGCAAAGATGAAAGGTAGATATAAAACATGAAAAAATGTGATGAGAGTAAAAATATTCAAAGTAAAATAGAGGAATACACCCAGGGATGATTCGAGCCAAACAAGATTCCAGCCTGTGCCGCTTACAAATTGCAAGTTGCTAGAGCAGTGAGCAAACCCACTGAACACCGACGGGCCTGTATAGATGTTATAAAATGGTGACTTTAAATATGAACAACGTTGCAAATTAAACATTCCTAATTGACATTGCAAAAATAATTATTGAGCAATTTTTTTGGATTATAGCGGGTTTGTTTAGTTTATTAAAATGAAAATAAATTTCGAGCTGTTACCGTTTTTAATTTGCTAAATTAAAGCGTGTCAAGCAAAATAAATTTTGTTATTTTTAATTGGAATAATTAAAAGTGGAAAATCAGACTTTTTTTTAGTCAATCAAATTTTTTTCACATAACGTAACCAAGTGCGGACTTGAAAACCAAAATTATTTATATTCAAGACAAGACGATTCCGGACAATTTGAGGTTAACAGAATCATTGTAAAAACCACTACAATAAGGAACTTGAAACTTCATTCTAGAAGCCTATTTCTGTACGAGGCACAAAATACACGTTTTTGGCACAAGTTGTACGATAAAGAATTCAAGTTATCTTGAAAGAAAGAATTCCTCAAGATATCAGAAAATATAAGATAACAAACAGCAGACACGAAAACAATTTGACTACGGTGTATAAAGTTCAAATGTAAATGTGAATATTTTTAGTTGAGTATTAAATTTCAATGATTGGTTCAATAAATTCCAATGATCGTTATAGATCTTGTGCAATGAGTCGGTTAATTTCCTTTCAACTGATTCCACTGCTGAATCTTGCAAGAGTACATGATTTCTACAATTCTTTGAGGGTGCTCACGCGTATAGTTTTGTTCTGAAACCTACCGCTATTAGTAAAAAGGGATTAAAGTTTCGAGAATATTTTTTTTTTCGCCAAAGCTTTGAAAACAGGAACTTTTGAAACGATTTTGTTCAAAACTATGATTGACTACACTCCAAGGTTGAAAAACATTTGCAAAAGAGTCTCTATTTTGTCTTTATAGAGGCAGCCCTGCTTAACCCACTGGCTGATTATCCCGCGATTTCCACGGGCAACTCAAATGTAGCAAAATTTGATCATCCCGCGGGCAGGTGTTTTTTTATCTTTATTGAGGAGCGTATCCCGCTTTTTCACCGTTTAACCAATGAAATAAATTACATACAGTGTTAGACGTTAAATTTAGATTTTGGTCAACAGTTGTCGCTAGTCGTCCACTAAATTGGGGCATTTGAAGGTACTTTGTATTTACCGCTCTAACTTCGTGCCTTTGTTTGGCGCCTTTTTCTAATCAGAAATGGCTGCTAGAAAACGTCCAGCGATTGACAGAGTATATATTCCTGATGATTTATCAGATTCTGAAAGTGATTTTAGTTTGGATAGTGATAGTGGTATAGATTTTTCGGACTGCTCCTCAGATAGCGATGAATCTGATCATGATTCAATAAACTTGCAAATCGTTAGGCAGTGGTGCAAAATTGACATGAAGAATATTCCTCCTCCTCCAGTTCCTTTTCGTGGAAATCTGGGAATTACTGAGCATATAGCTAACAATGCAAGTATATTGAGTTATTTTGAACTTTTTTTTGATGATTAAATATTACGAATGATAGTCCAAGAAACAAATAGATACGCTGAACAATATATCCATAAAGCAGTTTGTAAAGAGAATTCCCGTTGGAAAAAATGGAGAGAAACGAATGTTGAAGAACTAAGACTATTTTTTCCAGTTTTGTTACCCCAAGGAGTCATAAAGAAGCCAGAACAAGAGCATTATTATTATTTTTTTCATTTTAGTTTCTCATGATAAAAATCTATATAAAAAGTCTTTTCTAGAAAGAAAAAAAAATGCATATTTCAATTCTCCAATATATATAGATTTTTAATAATGCAAAAAAAAATACACGAGTTTTGTAGCGATTTCGGTCCACAAATTGAGCAGTCAGAGGGTTAAGACAAACTTTACCAATATCATTTCATTTCCCCATTGGTTATTATCACAGACATAATTCTGCCTCAGTATGGCCAATTCGCGAAGCATCCCTGAACAAATGAACAAGCTTACATTAGAGGTAAGGAAAGTGGTTTAATTGACCTCTTACTGCGGGCACAACAACGGGCAATTGGCGATGTTACGGGATCAATCCCGAAGGAGACATCTCGCCATTTTGAATCACGGTCAGATGACGAGATAAACACCTGAGCTGGTCACCCACTCTCGAAACTTCCACACCACACCAACGTGAGGGCATTTGGGTCCCCGACCGATTTAACGTGCACCTTCACTCAGGTACACAAGTCTTTGGTTGGATCGAGTTTCGAACTCGCAATCCTCCGGTTGATAATCTTAACTCCTCTGGGATACCGCGGTCCCATAAATAGCAACGGAATGAGGTAAAAATACAGAATCTCCACGTAATCTATCTTGATAAAAACTGTCAAGATATTAAAGAACCCAAAAACATTTATCGTAAACCATGAAGCTCAACGAACCGGGTTACCGCTCACATTAGAGACTTTTCCCTTTGAAATTCGCATTAATAAATGAGTGATTGAATAACCTTGCGCTTTTATATATATATATATATATACCGCTCCTTTCTCGACCATACCTTTCCCACCAGGCGAAAGTGAAACGACATGCAACGCAAGGGTGGTCAAACCTGCCGGGGCAACCCCTGTAATTACATCCCCAAGTTCATCGTACCGCCGTACCATTGTTACAGAAGCTCGACAATCTGAGTGTCGAATCGAGGCAAGATGCCCAACGCGATAAAGACGAAAACTTTGAACCGACCGACTCCATTCAAGAGGGATGGAGAGAAGAAAAAGGGACCCTTTCTTGGAGCGGGATGGGACAAGGTCAAGGGAGTGGCCCCACGAAAGAGAGAGAGAAAAGTCCAAGATCAACGATATTCGAAACTGCGATAATAGGCCCTTGACGTTTGGAGCATTAATGGCGGCAGATAAGACCGCCAGAAAGGGACGATTGTTGCAATTATTTGCACACAGAGAACGCCGAGGTAGAACTTCTTCCACAGAATTGGCAACAATGTTTCACGAACAGTATGACCCCATTTTTCAAAAAATGCCAGATGGCAGCCAGCATCGGGTATCTCGAACTGTCATGTAGTTTTTTTTTATTGCGTCGGGAGTTGTAGAAAACAAGTTTTACAAGCTGATGAGGGGAGTTTTCACATGCCAAGCAAGCAACTTTCGCAATATCTGTGCTATGCACACGTGAACTCTATTCCCCTATCATAACTGGGAGATAACACCCCTCCCAGAGTTATAATTCCCCTATTTGGTTGGTTGTTTTGGGGTTTAATGGCGCAAGACCCTATTTGGCCAAGCTGCGTCAAACACAAGACACGATTGAATACGAAGAAAAAAATTGTAGTGGAAAGAAAAAGGATAGGATAATAGAATAACGGGGTAAATGAAAAAGATGCACGACCCCCCGCGTTTCTAAAGACAATAAACCTCATGGGAAAAGAAAAGATCACGAGAGTAACTAGGGTCTGTGAAGCCCCGTACACATCTAAAGGAGTTGTGCCCCCTTTGAGAACCGAGGTTTCTCTCAGACTATTACTACTACAAAGAAAAAAAATGAAATAACCAACTGTTTTTCCGACATTAAACAGGCAATTTATCCATAAATTGAAATTATGTAGGATAATAAACTTTATATTACTTGACATGTCACTTAATGTTGACAGTGGTGCCAGTCAAGTATTTGTGAAAAGTGGCATAAATTCTGAAAAATAGAAAGTCTCCTCATAAATCCTATTTTACTAGCAATCTTAGTTGCTCAGATACAAAATGAATAGTCTAAAACCCAAAATGTGCTAATTAAATATAGTATGAAACAGACGTTGAAGATCTCGCCAGTAATTAAAAAATGAAATATTTTGTTAACCTTATGACTACGGCTATATATATTACTTACTGAGGTCATTCTATCTCGACGCGATTCTTATAACTTTCAAGGTGCAACGGCGGCCGTAGTCTAAATTCTTTCTTGGCTCGATTGTTACAACTTTCAAGGTACAACTGCTGTACAGGCCGTTGTCTAATTTCATTCTTGACGCGATCATGGTACAACTGTTGTACCGGCCGTAGCCTAAAGGTTTATAAGATTTTCATGAGAATCCACAGCAGTCACAGATCATGTTTTTCTTTGGCGATTGTCATGTCTAAATTGGCGTCCGTTTGAAAATCTTCAAAAGACAAAATACTATTTTCCATCTGCTCTTAGTTTCAAAAAATTTTTCGTTGTCCAAAGGTTAATTTTCAAAATAAAATAATCGCTTAAATTTTGAAATTATCAGCTTTTGAGACGATTTTATAGCACCACAACACTGTTAACACACCTTTTTTCAAACAGATGTATTATATCATTACATTAGAATGCATTATATCATTACATTAGAATGCATTATATCATTACAAATAGATTTTGTTGATAAAGCCACAGAACATCTGATGGAGCATTGTTATTCTTTAATATTAAAATAAATAAGAGCTGCTTATACATTGATTTTGAAAAAAAAGAGGAAAAGAAACTGGCTTAATAATGCTATGATCTGTGTTGTAGGCTTTGGATCAATACAGGTCTCATGATTTCATACAGAAACTAATTAAAAACAGCGTCAAAAGGTCTGTTAGAATTGTATTTTTATATTAATTGAAAGAAATAGTTTAATAGGCGCCATAGAGACGAGAATTAGTTAAGATATAAACTATGCATTGGTTTCACGCAGCTTACAAATTGATAATCTGTTCACAAATTTTAAGATGAATGGTGTAATGGAAGAATGTGTTGTTTCTCTCCATTGAAACATAGGCCTCGTCGTGGCTCTGTGGGTTTCCCCAATTGCGCTAACAGACTGCGAGTTGTAGGTGGTGCAGGTTCGATTCTTGTAATACCTTGATGTACTTCTCTTTTGTGTATATCCATTTAACACTGGACTCAAAACTATTACTTGGTACAGGTAAATCAGATATAATCCTTTACATCAGAAAAAACTAACTATTAAAATATAAAACTCTTCTCATAGGAGGTGGAAAAAAATACCAGTGTATCGATATATGCCTCACTGATTTTTCGACATTCCTTATCAAAATGAACATTTTTAGTTGGAAAATTCAACATTTAATTTTTAAATCTAATAGCTGGAATATTCTGATTTTTCCAAGTATTTAAGTCGTCGAGAACGTGTATGAACTGCATGTCGCATAATCTGTATTGAGTTTGATGTGGGCTTTAGGTCTGTGAGATTTGAAACTGGCCTCACACAAATGTATTCAGTTTATAATAGGCTAGGCTATGTATCGCTTTCAAGAGTCATTATAAAATTACTTGACTGAAGTCAACTACAAAGAAATAATCATGCTTTTTTTGTGTCTATCCGAAAGTAAATTTGTTATCTGGAAGACTGTGAAGAGACGAGAGCAACTCGATCCTCAACCTGCCGCTTCAGTGACATTCGTGAGAAGTCGGAACGAATTCGATAAATGATGAGACCGAGACGATAAGACCTTCGAAAACATTCTGGAATACCCCAAAACAGCCAAGCGTCCTTTAAAACTAAATTCCACGACAGAAGCATTCACAATTTGATGTTTGGTCCCTTGACTGCCGTCGGAAGTCCGAACTGAAAAATATCAGACATGTCAACGGTGTTTACCCTCAAACTACCATGACGACTCAATTGTAGGGCTGCCAGTCAAATCGAGTCTTGGGATGCACAGGTTCATGTCAGATTCTTTTCCTCCCTGGGTTTCCGTTCTGTTTCAGAAACTTTTCTTGTGTTTGTGTGTCTTACTTAGAGTTATCTGTTTTGTGTTTGGCGCAGCATGGCCAAATATAACCCAAACAACCAAATCTATAGTCCAAGAACTTGTGAAATAGTAGCATATTTTTTTTTTAAATAGCCAACAAAAAAGTCTTATCTTAATCTTTAGACTACGGCTGTATCAGCAGTTGTACCACGATCGCGCCAAGAAAGAATTGACAACGGCCAGTACAGCAGTTGTACCTCGGAAAGTTTCACGAATCGCGCCAAGAAAGAATCGTGCTTCAATAGTCTTAGTCAAAAGGTTAAGCCCTATTTCAGTTGGCGCTAACACCGAAAGCAGACTTCGGTTTATCCTGGAGTGTATTAATTAAAATAAGTGCCCCTCTATGGATTTCTATCACCGAAATTATCCTTCGGGCTTTGCAGTACCCTGTTAACGATTGGTGTTTGCTTTAAAAGAAAAGTATCCATATTTTAATTAATCTATTGAATGAGGTAGATAAAATCATGCAAATTTAGATTGTTTCAAGGTTTGATGAAACTGAATTGTGGAAGTGGTAATTTTCTTTGGAGAGAAGGTTTAATATGTAAAATTGATTAAGAAGGAATACTATCTAAGAAAGACATCTTCTACATAGATATTATCTATGTTGTAGCGAGGATAATAAAGGCTTTTATTATTGGCTCTCTTGCTTTCTTGTAATATTTGTATACCAAGCGTTGAGGTTTGCATCACTTAGAGTTTTTAAATGCCATTTAGAAGTGAGAGGACAGTTAGTTATGTAGTGAATTGCTGAACCAATGTCACCACTAACGATTTGGGCTTAAATCTATTAAGTATCAATTTTAGTTTTCCAGAGACAAATTAATAGGGTTAAACACAAAATGTGCTAATTAAGTATCAGATGTTGAAGATCTCGCCCAAGAAACTAAAATTAAAAAACTAAATATTTTCTAAAAAGATTTTTACGACAATCAATCTAGCAATCACGGATTCTTCCCCCCTTTCATTGTAACCACGGCTTGGTATTAAAAATTTTTTAATTGACGCATCCCTCCAAAACTTCTCTCAAAAATAAACCAAAAAATGAAAAAAAATATGATCAAATTATCGTTAACTTTTCGTGCATTTTAAAAATGTCTCCAAAATTTTTTTAAAGTCGCATATATTTTGAAAACAAGACCTTGAAACGATTTTGCAAAAAATAAAAATACAACCATAGTCGCCAAGTTTAGAAAAAAACAGCAAAATGTCGCCGGTGGCAGCCCTGCAATCGCAAAGAGCGGGAAAAGTGAGAAGAGCAAAACTTGAGAAACAGACATCCAGAGACAAGAAGCCGCGACACTAAATTGGGATAACGGATCTATGAGCTGATAGATAAAGAAACATGACAGCTTCAATAGGGAATAGCGAATTTGTCATGACATGCGTCCTAACTTCTGACGCATGACTACTCATTCTTTTGGCTCTCCCGAAAGAAGAGATAAATGTTAACTTCGTTTTCTCCTCCTCCACCGATATGAAAAACACGAGGCATGCAATGGCAGAAGAAAAAATAATCTTCCAGTGTCTTAAATAACAACAGAAAAATGTATCACACCACTCGTTCAGCCCATATCCCAATCTAATAAACAGAAACCTAGCATTTTTTGCCACACTCGTACCATATATTTGCTAAATCTTCTCAATCATCGTTTCAATGTCAATGCTTCAACCCAACGATTTTAAACCTTTTTCATCCCACGGGTCACTTGAAATAATTATTAAAATTCTGCGGCACGCTAAAAGATACACTACCCTACAATACTGGACCCGACGCCAGCGGATTTGCATAAAATTCGACTACTTGTTTGGGGGTGTTTTTCGTGGTATGGCCTGGGACCTTTGCAGGTTATTCCTGGTAAATTGGATGTCGACGTCTACATGAACATTTTGGACAATCAGGTTCTTCCTACGCTTTGGCAATTTTATGGAATGGACGAATGTTACTTCCAGGACGACAACGCTCTATGTCATGTCGCAGGCTCAGTTAAGCAGTGGTATCGAGATATGGATGTAAAACGTCTTCCCTGGCCTGCTCAGAGTCCCGACCTAAACCCCATAGAACATTTGCGGGACGAGTTAGAGCGAAGCTTCCGGACCAGGGAACCACGTTCGAAATCTACAGATAAGTTGGCGACATTCTAGCAGCAGGAATGGACACAAATACCTACACCTGTGTATCAAAACCTAGTTGAAACACGCCCAAAAGAGTTGCTAGTGTAACTGCAGCACGTGTGGGACCATCTCGCTATAAAGCATGTATTCTTTCCCTTATACCATCACATCTTTCTGTCCTATCCATTATTATAGGGTAGTGTATATTATTCATTCGCCTAAAAATAAAACGCTGCCAAAAATAACTGTTCATCAGTCGCGTATCACTTAAAATTATTTGTGAGCACACTTGTCAAAAAAAAGATAAACCGTGCACAATTTAAACAGTTTTATCAACCGTACCGCACACAATTGTCTTTCTTGCGGCACACCAGTGGCTAATAACTGCTCTTTACTCAATCTATCATTGATAAAGTCTGGCTCGGCCTGATCATCTTGCTCAAGACAGAAACTAGACTTCTAAATTATATTCGAAATCGGTACAGAAATAACAAACACCTTACTTAGTTACAATACCTAAAAAAAATCTCACCTAAGTGCTGTCATTGTTGTTTCTTTTGTTTGACCTGAAAGATGCACGATTTCTGAATTTAAATTGTAATGTTGTTTCTTTTGCTGTGCAGGATGCTTGTATTACTATTTTACTTCTTTAATTTTTAATTATCTCTCCAAGTCCAATCCTATGACCTCATAGTATCTAGAGTAGGGATTCCCAACCCGTGGTACGCAAGGATGATACGAGCGACCCAAGTATTCTACGAAGTTTGTTCCGATTTTTTAGTATGTACAACCACGTTATGCTATTTCTTATGACATTTGTTACTTGTTACTTGTGTGAGAGTGGTTTTTCTGAACTTTTGTATACAAAAAATAAATATAGAAACAGAGTAAGTGTTGAAGAGGACTTAAGAGTGAAGTTAAGCTCCATTGCTCCTGATATTAATATTTTAATAAAAGACAAACAAGTTTCGCACTAAAAATGGATTTTTGATTATGTTAATCTTTGTTTGCTTAGTTTGTACTAATTACTTAAAATTAGTTATTTTTAGACCAGTGAGTAAAAAATAAAACTGTAATTTTCAATAATCGTTTTATTTTTTCCTTTATTAAAACATCGTTAATACGAAATACAAGTGCATTAATCATAAAATATGAGGCTTTCTTAGTATTTTAATTAAAATAAAACAAGCCACTGTGGGCACGTTTCTGACATTAGATATATGTTTCTAAAAAATGTAGAACTGGGGGGTGGTACGCCAAAAATTTCTAAAAATTTCAAGTGGTACGCAGTTACTAAAAGGTTGGGAATCCCTGGTCTAGGGGGTGAAACGGGTAGCACAGTATGTCGGGAGTATATACTACTGGTAGTGTCACCCAAGGCGTGGAGGCTGTTTTTACCTGGTTAACATAGGAATGTAAATGGGTGGCTAAGTTAACTGCTACATAGATGGCTCTCAGATCTCATGATCAATAGCAGACGCATTCTACCCATGTAAAAATGGGATAAGAAATAATATTTTTTTACAAGTGCATTCCGGTAGCCTGATTCGTCCTTAATCCCCTTGTTGGCCGGCCAGGAAACCTGGATTACAAAAAGAAACATCTACATAATCGGTGCAAAATCAAACTCGTCCACAACCACCCCCAATGACATCCTCTGTCTATCCTCACAACAGACACTTCAACAACCATTTGTGAGGCACCTTGCATAGGTGTGCTGCATAAGTGCAGCAACGAAAGGTGGGCTCGTCACACAGCGTTGGAGGAGCGCATAAATTATTCCCACAAATCAATTCGGCGAAGGGAGGAGGGGAAATTATCAGATAATGTCACTCGTTAGTGGAGAATTATGAACTTATTGAGAGACGGGTCCCGAAAGGATCGATAATGCAGTAGTGTAGTAATTATCTGGAGAAAAATCTTTCATCTGCTCTTCCGCTTTCTTCAAGGATGGCAAGAGAACTGAACTCGTGCACTCAGAACTGTTTATCTCGCACTGTGTTGATACTGTAGCACTTTTCGACCAATTGTTTCTGTGATACGTATCAATTGTTTCTGTGATACGTATCAATCGTTACTGTGGTACGTTTCACTTATTTCTACTGTGGTATGTTTCATCAATTGCTACTGTGATGCGTTTCACTTATTTCTACTGTGGTAAATTTCATCAATTGCTACTGTGGTGCGTTTCACAAATTCGTACTGTGGTACATTTGACCAATTGTTACAATAGTATGTTTCACCAATTTCTATGTTACGTTTCCCAAATTGCTACAGTGATGTTTCACCAATTTCTTTTGTGGTATGCTTCATCATTGCTATTGTGGTATGCTTCATCATTGCTATTGTGGTATGCTTCATCATTGCTATTGTGGTATGCTTCATCATTGCTATTGTGGTATGCTTCACCAATGGTTATTGAAGTATCTTCATAAATTGTTATTGTGGTATGTTTCACCAATTGCTACTTTAATGGGATATGTTGCCCCAATTCCCAGTTGCTACTGTGGTACATTGCACCAGTTGCTACTGTGGTACGTTGCACCAACTGTAACTGTGGTACGTTGCACCAATTGTAACTGTGGTACGTTGCACTAATTGTAACAGTGGTACGTTGCATTAATTGTAACTGTGGTACGTTGCACTAATTGTAACTGTGGTACGTTGCACTAATTGCAACTGTGGTACGTTGCACTAATTGCAACTGTGGTACGTTGCACCAATTGTAACTGTGGTACGTTGCACCAATTGTAACTGTGGCACATTGCACCAATTGCTACTGTGGTACATTGCACCAATTGCTACTGTGGTACATTGCACCATTTGCTACTGTGATACATTGCACTAATTACTACTGTGGTATTATTAACCAATTGTTACTATAGTATGTTTCACCAATTTCTACATGCTACGTTTCCCCAATTGCTACTGTGATATTTAACCAATTGCTGTGGTATGCATCATTAATTGCTATTGTAGTTGTATGCTTCATCAATGGTTATTGAAGTATCTTTGTCAATTGTTATTGTGGTATGCTAAACAAATTGCTACGTTACTGGGATACGTTGCCCCAATTGCCACTGTGGTACGTTGCTCCAATTGCTACAGTCATAAGTTTAACCAATTAGTTACTATAGTATGTTTCACCAATTTCCATGCTACGTTTCATCAATTACTACTGTGATATGTTTCACCAGCTGCTACTGTGATATGTTTCATCAATTTCAATTGGGGTATGCTTCATCAATTCAAATCTCAACTTATATGATTAATCAATTCGTACCCAGAACAAAAACCTTCCATATATTGTAAACGCACTCATGCAATGGGTCCAGGTATAATAGTCCCCCTCTTATATAAGTAGAAGGGGCTGAGCTAGACTTATTGGTTGGTTTGTTGGGATTCTATGGTGCAAAGACAACACATACAATATGAAGAAATAGATATCCACATAATGATGGTTTTACTGACACAGAAAAGAGGAATACAATCAGGGAGGTGGGCAGGTATTTTAATTAACGTAGCACTGGAGCAACACGACGACTTATTGGCAATGGTCCGGAATGAATCCCAAAGGGAAAGATCCGAGGACAGCACGACGTATTTTTGAACCATGGTGAGATTACGGGGCAACACCTAAACGCACTCTACTCCACAACCAGGGAGAGAATGACAGGAATCAAACCTCCGCCGTCTGCAACTCGCAGGTTGCTAGCGCAGTGGACATACCCACTGAGACACGAAGGCCCGGCTAGTGATATTGAAATTCGTTGATTCTCACCCTAGGCCGAAAGCTGTCAAACATACTACAGAAAAAGGAGCAGATGAAAAGTTAGTTTAAGAAACGCGCAATAATTTAAATAGATAATTATAAAACTAGTTTCGTAATTGAAACCCTTAGAGCGATTTTTATATTGATTTGAGAAAAAGTTAAAGGTATCGATCTTATTTCGTATCTTCTGGTAAATTATTCAGCATAAACAATTACGCATTACCTTTAAGAGCAGATAATAAAAATTTCATACAGGAAAAGTATGAGAAAGAATATTGCAGATGTTAATGAGACTTTTGAAGAATTCCACGAGAGCAAGACAAGGAAAAAACGTTAATGGGATGTTTATTTAAAATGGAGCAATTTAACCGGATATAATTAAATCGCCGAAAAGAATGCTTTTCAACTTTCATCTCGTTTAATCGCTTTTGATTTATTTTCGCAAAAAAACAATAACGAAAAAAGTCACGAATAGTTTTGAGTTTGGGATAATCACTTTTACCTCGTTTTAATATTTCATGTAGTACGAATCTTTTCCCTACAAATATTTTTCATTCTTCCTGTGAGTTTAAATCAGGAAAAAAAACGGAAAACGCATTTTCCCTGGTTGTCTGTTTACACTAGAAATACACGCGAAAGAGGTTTATGTAATAAATTTTAAATGACGAAGAAAATGGCGAATTGACTAAATTCAGAAAATGTTGAGGATTATTTACTTTTTTTAATCAATTCGGATAGGATCTTGAATAAACGCTGCGTACAAAGTTAGTTTTTATTAATGGAAAACCAACAATTCAAGTTACTCTGCATTCAAGACTCCATTCACTGGATCCTTATAATTGATTTCACGAATAAAATCTTAGATTGTCTTTTCATGAAATTCTTTAATGCATCAACATATATAATAGTTTCACAAAAAAAAAAAAACGAACAGATAGAAACGGTAGGTAGTTCAATTTACGTCAAACTGGATCAACACTGCATACTATAGGAAGGGCTTCTATAGGTGGTGCTGCCGTTGCCATGACAACGGGTACCATGGATCAGGAAGGCTCGTAAAGGGACAAAAAAAAAAACGCGATTAAAAAAAAAATTCATAAAACTGGCGACGTTGTTGAAAATAACTTTTTCACTTGTCAAAATCCCTAAAATGTAACTTTCTCCATAATGAAACCAAGAAAAATGTAAACTAATTTATTCATGTTTGTGTTTTAAGGAGGACACTTGTATTTTTTCTATTAAATGTTATTAACGTTTGATTTCTGTTTTAATCAGCCGCTTTGATTTTTAATAACAATTGTAGAAATGTAGATATGCAAATAAAATTTTTATTTTCCGGATATTAAAACTGTATGTTACTAGTAACTATGTTTATAAACCAAATGTTTATTTTTTACTTAAACAACTTGTTTGTTACATGGTATATCGTATGTCACTCTTATAAACCTATATGGTGTATGTTTTAGGATTAATCTATGGAAAAATGCTTCAAAAACAATTCAAAATGTCTCTGTTCAAACATAAACAGTGTAAAATGGAACATGGGTGAGGTGGGTTAGGTGTCCGTCATTTCAGATGGCGACGGAGCCCACAGATCAATGGGGAGGAGGGGGGGCCTGGCCATGGGTCAATCAATTCCGAAGGGAATGATCCCGAATCAATCGTCATTTTGAACCAGTCAGATGACGAGGTCAACACCCGAACTAGTACCCCCCTCTCTCTCTCTCTCTAAAATTCTACACACTGGCGTGAGGATAAATGAGACCACGACGGATTTAACGTGCACCAGTCTTTGATTGGTTCGAGTCTTGCGATTGAAAATCCGTGATTCTACCAACTGGAGAGAAAATTCCCATGAAGTGCCTCCGTTGTGTTGAAACCCTTCTAGAGTCCAGATCCTCATATCTGTCTCCAATGAGCAAGTCTGGGATTTACTATAAGCAGTCATCCCCCACACCCTCAGTATATATGGTATGGAGCTCTAGCTGCAAAACGGTGGTATAATTTTCCAAGGACTGCCTAGGCACTCTATTTGACTCTGAACCAAGCCGTATATCATGTATCACCGCCAAAGAAAGTGTTTTATAACTTATTAATTTGTGACAGTTCTTACGTTGATAATCTTGGTAAATTTATAGTTAATAAGGTTTACAAATAAGTACATTCTACTGAATTGAGCCACTGATTAAGAGGGTTGTCTTTTATTAAAAATTTGTAAACAAATTTCCCACTTGACTGCAACTAGAGAACTTAATTTTTTTGGAAAAAAATTTCCAATATAAAATTTATATTAAATACTAAAAGATTGAAAACCTTTCGGCATATCTTTTGTATTCAAAAGAGTTAATTTAACTTCAAAATTTCATAAAAAGACTTTTCTAAAAATATTAGTATCGGAGTAACTCCTTTTTCAAATGGAATATTTTCTAATATCAGAACCCCGCGACGAAAAGCAAGTTAAATACAAATAAAATCATATAGGGTTTTTATTTCCACTAATTAAAGCACGGCTGTCCTCTCAGATTGCTTAAAATTGTAAACTATAACTGGAGATAACGTAATTAAAACGGGCTTTTATTCCCTTTAATCTTTCGTTTTCCTGTTTCCTGCGTACTCGAAACAAGTCCAGTTTTAAAAAAAAAGCCTGTCAAAAAATAATAATAAACAAATAAAAAAGAGACGGCAATTAATTTACACGTCAACTTTGCAAAAATTGTAATTAATTGCTTTGCTTTCAAGCTTTTTTTATTCTTAAATGAGAAGGTTTTGCATTTTGGAATTATTACCCAGATCTTAAGTTTAGAAAAATAAAATCCATTCTTTTAGACGTGGGTAATTAAAACTAAAGTTGCACTGAAACAACGCAGCGAGGACTATTGGCGACAGTCCGGGGTCAATCCTGAAGGGAAAGTACGAGGACAACACCTCTTAATATCGAACCACGGTCAGAAGACGTGGCACCCCACTCACCGAACTTGCACATCAACGTCGACATTTGAGGCCCCGACAGATTTAACGTGGTTGGTAAGTAGGTAGTTGAATCAACGTCACACTGAAAGATCACAACGAGCTATTGGTGAAGGTCGGGGATCCATCAAGGAAAGGTCAATGTCCCGGAATTTTGAGTAACAGTTAGTTGACGAGGCCAACACCTCCGAACTTCCACACCACGTCAACGTGAGGACATTTGAGACCATGACTGATTTAACGTACACCAAGCCCCATGTACACGATCTTTGGTAGAATCAATTTTCGAACTCGCAACCCTCCGGTTGATGATCCGCTATTCTTCCGACCGGGTTACACCGACTCGAAGACTTTCAAGAATTGTGTGAATAGTGATTCGAATAAAATAATTTCCGTTCCAAAAAATCCCGTTTTTGAAAAGAAAAGTTTCAACACGCAAAGCTCACGTGATTTCGTAATTTCACATCACACCATGAACGGATGGAATATTCGAAACGAATATAAATCTGTGTTTTTAAACGCATGAGCCCACATCGTTTTCTCAAATGCTGCGTGGTTCCTTACACAGCCGTTTTATATCGTTTTAACCCTTATTTCGTTGTTTTAAAGTATTCAGAAGGGAAAGAGGGAAAAATGAATTCGCTAGAAAAGAAAAGGGAGCAATGATTCGTGCCGAAACGCAATATCCTGAGCAATTTCCTGCGCATAACTTACCAGGGCTATTTCAAGAAACCAAGGGGTGGGTGAGTGGAGTATTCCAGAGAAAAAAAAGTACACAACGAAAAGAAAATGGCGCCCACACGAAACAATCAATACTATAGTCTGGTCCACGAGAGAAAAAGGTCCGTTCAGAATGCCCAAAAAAAGAACAGCAATAATAAAAAGGGGAATTCCCACAAAACGTATGTTCGGAAACAAACTCGGAGAACGATCGTAAATAAATACAGGAGCCCAGTCCAGAATGAGTATGTGGACAGGCATGGGGCAACTGGAAAAAAAGAATAAAAATAATGTTCGAATACGCGGAAAAATCAATCCATAAATGTTCCACATCCAATCGATGCGTTCCATTTCATGAGGTGAGGGGAGAAAACATCGAAAATATTTCATGTATGAAAAGTTGATTACAAGAAGAATACTATCAAAAAGCGTGAAAAGAAAAATGCGAGTGGCAGTGGAAAATAACGCAAACAACTTTGAGTGAAACCAGAAAGAAAACATTTGCGCTAGCTAAGGGAAGGAAATAAAGGCACGGTTAAAGTGAGATTAATGGTTCTGAAAAACCAGGAGAAAAAGTGGCCCCACACAAACAATAGAAACACAGGAAATGCATTACTATAACGACAGATGGGAAAAGTTATTTGTCCCTGTATTATCGTTAGGCCGGAGTATAATAACAAGCGAAAATAAATAGCATTGTTACCTTTAAGTAATTTAGTACACAAATATAAAAATGGCGTCTTTTGTTACCCCTTCTGGGAACAAAAAGGCGGAAAATAATAAAAATGTGGAATTTTTGACGAGACAGAACTTTTAAGGTGCTTTTGCAGAACATTCGTTTTTTTTGAAAATATTGACTAAAAGGATTAAAATTTATGTCAAGAGATATTTATCGTTCGCGAATTCTTCCCTAATTGAGAGCGAACACCACTATCATTATTCTATTTGCGTTTTGCCTTTCCAGTAAATTCGATAAGCTGAAGAACGAATAAAATATCGTCAAAGAGAATTTAATTCGATAAGCGAGAGAAAAGGGCAAATATTTTATTATGTTATATTTTACTTGCAGTGCTAGAGTTAAAGAACCCGGGAAAATGCCAGATATACGCAGTTCTTGTGGTAATTGGATTGGACAGCTTAATTGAATGCTCTGTAATACAATCAGCGGATAGGGCACATTAAATCAGGATGTCAGATAAATAGCAAGTTTATGTTGCGCATTTTATAGACCGATGATTTTTGAGTGTAGTAAGCACACGCATTTTCTGTGGAAAATTTCATTAAAACCTGACAATTACAAAAACATTGTGCTGAAAACAGAAATTTATTCATATCTTTAGAACTGGAAGGATAAATAGTTAGCGCAGGTAGGTATGTAGTTGAGTTTACGCAAGCACACATTCTGTGGAATACTTCACCAAACCTGATAATATCTCTTTTAAAAAAGAGTCACTGCCGCCGCCGCAGGATTGAAAAATCGCTTTTTTTCGCTCGATTCTTAGACGATTTTCCGAGAAAGTACGGATTAGAAAATTACAAAAAAAAAAAAAACATGGTTTTGTTCAAAATCGTATTTTTTAGAAATTTCAATTTGGTTCCTAACAATATTTTTTTTTTTTTTTTTGAAATTCGGAAAAAATCGGGACATTTTCGTTATTTTTTTGTTAAAACTGTCTTATCTATAGCTTATTATTACTAGTTTTAAATTTGAAAACATCACAACACAGAAAACCTTAGAATGTACTCTTTCTTACGGTACAATTTTTTTGAAATGAGTTAATAAATAAATTCGATGCGAATAAAAGTTGGTCATAGAAATTTCAGAACTTTTGCATCGTCATTTCCGATACAAAACTAAAACTGTCATATCTATAGCTTTATACTATTAGTTTTGCCGACCAACCGGTATAGTGGTTAAGGTGTTAGCCTCTAGATCGGAAGGTCCCCGGTTCGAATCTGGGTTCGGGCATGGATGTTTGTAAGCGTATACCAGCTTAGGTGTTGCTTCGTCATCTGAACATGGTTCAAAATTACGATGTAATTGTTAGGAGCAATGATGGCCCTCCCACTGGGTGCTCCTTCACAAGTGGCCATCACTTCCGGCCTTGTAGTGGCCAATGACTTCGGTCAAAATGTACCCGCCATTAGAAAAAAAAAATACTATTAGTTTTAAAATTTCAAAATACCACGTAAAAGCTTAAAATGCACTCTTTCTTATGCTATAATTATTTTTAAAATTGGTTCATAAATAAATTCGATGCTATGAAAAGTATAATTTCGCGACAGTGTACAAATATTTCATTGTGGATATGAAACGTTGGATTCTTATAGCTGGCCTTGGGGTGAAACTCGCTGTAACGTCATGGCCCGGTAATACGCTTGTGAAATGAGTGTTGGTTTGCGAAGCAACCGGGGGTTGGCCAGCTAAGCGAGCAGGGGGCAGAGCCTCCTAGAAACACAAAACAGTGTGGCTGAAAACAGAAAATATAATCATATCTTTGGAACAGGAATGAGAAGAAAAAAAAGGGCATTTAGGTAGGTAGCTGCATATTTACGTTATACTGGAGCAACACAACGGGATATTGACGACGTTCCTACCAGCAAGGGTTTAAGGACGGGTAGGTAGTTAATTAATGTCGTATTGAAACAACACAATGAGCTATTGGCGACGGTCAGGGATCAATACCGATGGGAAAGATACGAGGACAACGCCTCGTAATTTTAAACTACGATCAGAAGGTGAGGTCAACACCTATGCTGGGACCCCACTCTCGAAACAAACTTTAATACTACGTCGAATTGAGGACATGACGCCATGATATATTCAACGTGTACCAGTTCCCCCATACATGACGGTTTTAAGTTGAATCGAGTTTCGAACTCGCAGCCCTCCGGTTGAGAATCCGTTGCTCTTCAAACAGGACTACCACGGCCTTCAGTCCATGACAGATCATAGAAAGAACAAGACCAAAGATACGTATGTACAAACTACAAAAAATGCTCTTATCAGATACAACAGACCAACATCAATTCCACCGAGCTACTGTGACGACCAGGGGACAAAGTTCAATTCCAGCCTTTCTACACCAGCAGGGTCGGAGACCTCGCATACTATTCAAACACCCTGGAACCACTGCATCCCAGAGTCCACGAAAGCATCTCGCTCGACAAAGACGATTTCTTCAGTGGAACAGAGAAAGCAGCAGAAATAAAGAGAGGCACCTTTGACCCGGGGAACCGACGCGTTATCTGTTGCATTTCCTCCACAGATAAACGCGCGTCTTCTTACAAGTAGAATTCCGTGACTTCGCTCTTTTGGACACGATAAAAAAATTTATCTTCTCTTCTTAACGTAGCATTGAATCAGTGGTTCTAGAGTTTTGGGCTTGTCTTTTTCCGCGGGACGGGGGGCTTTGGCTAAGTAACGGACCACACAGGGCAACATCAGTTGAATTGGACGAAGATAGGGAAGAGAACGTACCTTGAATATAGATTTCGATCCCCCTCCCCCAAAAGAATTCTTTGACTCTCAAGCGTCGAAGTTATTTTTCCAAGTGGTTTGGGCAAGATACGTCATAAATCAAGATTCGACCAATTCTGCAAAGAACAAGATATTCCATGCTTTGCAAAATAGATCGGATCTTAACAGTCAGTAGATTAGTTAAAATTGGTCGGATCTTAACGGAATATTATAGACTAGCCGGTCTGCGCCGGCTAGCGCTCGGCGGTGTGTAATAGTGCTTTTTTTTAAACTTTTTTACACACCGTAATTAAACATGCTTTGATTTGTATATTTTATTTATTTTTATGTCATTGCGTATTCAATCAAATATTTAAGGAAAGTTGGTCGAAATATACATATACCGCTACAAAATTATCCATGTCTAGTGATGTTTTGCAGGAAATAGACATATCATTAAAATCAACTCAAATACCCAAACACGGAATTCTAAATCAAATTAAAAAAGTAAACATTAATTCTGACGTGGCCAGATACCGGGTAGCAAAATTACGTTTAAATTACTTTTGCATCAAAGGAAGAAATAAAAAGTCAGTTCAAACATAAATATTACAATTAAATTCCTTATTTTGCATAGAAATTGACCTCGGCTATTTGAAAACAGTAAGAATTCAAAATATCTGGGTTATTTTATTTACGTTGATTGTTGCCATTCGACGATACACAAATAACGTCGATTTCGGGTCCACGTACGTTAGTGTTTTATATATATAGATTAGTTTCACCAGTAGACCACTTACGGCCGTATTCACAAGTCCGAGTTAACTCGAGGATCAACGATAATCCGCGAGTTATCGAAAAAACCGTATTCACAAGTCCTGATCCGTGGTTTAAACTGCCGTTTCGGTGTTACATTTTGATCCTCCGAAATCGGCGAGTTAACTCGCGAGTTACATTTAACGCATGCGCAGTACTATCCTTTTGTAAAAACAAAATGGATGACACGTTTCTTTCCATGCTCAATTACAGTATTCTTGCGACGACTGGACTGGATCTGTCATTACGAAGCACCTGCTGCATAGCAGCTCATCTCCTCATCATAATATTGCTTAAATGGAAAAATTTTAACATATTTTTATTGAAATTCAAAAGAAAAATGGAAGTAAAGATAGCTGAATAAATGTAAACAAGCAGCTTGGCGGAAACATAGATGGCGGTACCTCCGTCGGCTAAAAGGGAAAGGTAGAATATGACCATGGCAGATGCAAATTCGCCGTAGAATAAAAATTATTCTGTTGATTTATTACAATTAAAGAAAATTGATGATGCAAGTTACTTTTCACACCAACAACACTCACCCATACTGACAAGTACAAAGATAATCGACAATGTCTTGATTCATTTGTCAAGACATTGTGTACAATTCTTTCTTGCAAAATTTAGGTTTCCATAAAAATCCAATTTGAAATTAAAAACCTTTGCATTTATTTTCCCAAATCCAAATTAAAATGTCGCATGCGTTCTATTGAATCATAATTTGGAATCAACTCTACGGCGAAGTACGTGCTTGATCAGTATGAATGCAGATTCGACCGTCGTAACCAATATAATGTAAACAATATCACGTGATCGTGAATACGCCCAATCACAGCGAGCGTCTCATTTTAATCCCCGGATCACTTAACACGCCGTTTGAGAATACCGTTTTTGATAATCCTCGAGTTAACTCAAACTCGCGGATCAACTGATTCTCGAGTTAACTCGAAACTTGTGAATATAGCAGTTAGAATTTCGGATTGCACAGTATTTTTTATCCGATGCCCGTCTTCGACCATTTAAATGCCCATAGCTTGGAGTCAAAGGTCAACACCTGCACTCCACTGGCTGTCGATCGTAAATCTCAAACTTTCATATCTATCGAGGAGATCGCCTTCCCATTCAGATAATCTTACAAGGATGCACGATGACCACCTCAGTGTCCCCCAATGTGAAAATTCCTTTGTGGTTTTGGAACTTACGAACCTTCTCTGTCGAGTGCGAATTAAGTGGTTCAAATGATGAGTGGTAGACGACAAAGAGGAGACACTATGTGGAACGGGTGTTAATTATGTACGATTCTAGCGGCCATATTCACAAGTCTCGAGTTAACTCGAGGATCAGTTGATCCGCGAGTAAGAGTTAACTCGAGGATTAGCAAGAACGGTATTCTCAAACAGCGTGTTAAGTGATCCGGGGATTAAAATGAGACGCTCGCTGTGATTGGCTACCTCACGATCACGTGGTATTGTTTACATTGGTTACGACGCATCGAATCTGCATTCATACAGATCAAGTACGTACTTCGCCGTAGAATTGATTCCAAATTGTGAATAAATAGGACTCGTACAGCATTTTAATATGGGTTTGGGAAAAGAAATGCAAAGGTATTTAATTTCAAATTGGATTTTTATGGAAACCTAAATTTTGCAAGAAAGAATTATACACAATGTCTTGACAGATGTATGTAATCCGATTATCTTTGTACTTGTCAGTATGGGTGTGTGTTGGTGGTGTGAAAAGTGACTTGCATTGTCAATTTTTTTTCATTCGTAATAAATCAACAGAATAATTTTTATTCTACGACGAATTTGTATCTGCTATGGTCATTTTCTACCGTTCGAATCTCTGGCTTATAGGACAGAGGTGGCGCCATCTATCTTTTCGCTAAGCTGCTTGGTTAAGATTACGCAGCTATTTTTATTTTCATTTTTCTTTTGAATTTCAATAAAAATATGTTTAAATTTTTCCATTTAAGCAATATTTTGATAAGGAGATTAGCTGCTATGCAGCTCCGTAGTGACAGATCCAGTTCAGTCGTCGCAAGAATTCTGCAATTGAGAATAGAATGAAATGTGTCATCCATTTTGATTTTCCAAAAAGATGGTACTGCGCATGCGTTAAATGTAACTCGCGAGTTAACTCGCCGATTTCGGAAGATCAAAATGTAACGCCGAATCGGCAGTTTAAACCACGGATCAGGACTTGTGAATACGTTTTTTTTCGATAACTCGCGGATTATCGTTGATCCTCGAGTTAAATCGGACTTGTGAATACGGCCGTAAATATCCCATCCATAGAATTTACTTTGAGTTAAGTTATTTTAGTTTTTTAAGAGTTTAAATTATACACCAGTGAATTGGGTCACAGCCCATGTCGGACAAAAACCCCTCGATAACTGTGGGTTATATAGACCGATTAGATACAAGATATAAAAGTTAAATGAGAAATACAACTAATCATGATTTAGTCCAAATTATAACACCTAGCAAGTACGGAAGGTGTAGCGGCCTAGTCCCCTTTCTTGGAGATATCCTCTGTTACGTGAATTCGCCGTCGATACGGGAAACGGCTGGCGAATTTATGACCGGATGGGGGTAGAGGAATGCGATGTAGCCCCTCGATTTTGAACTGTCGAGGGTCGTAAAAACAAGGTACAGGCGAAGTAACGCTTGGTGCTGTACCCTCGAAAAAAGAGAGAATCGTTGCATTTTTTTTTAGATGATCTGCTCCGGTGAAACCCTGGGACAGAAACGATATTTGTCCTTTCCATATTTTAACCTAGAAATTGCCTTAAATTGTAAATATGTTTAGTAATAATTAAATGTGCTGTTTTTAATTGCCTGCAAGTCACTCGCCGCTTCAATCCTTCTCACGACGTTAAAAAGGTGATAAATTTACGAGATTAAATTCCACCACTGTGTACAATGCTATATGTGCCATTGGTTGAAAAATCCTGAATTACATCCATATTTTAGGGATTAATTAAGACTGCCCACATATATGCATTCGACATATTCGAGAATATTGGTAGAACGATGTTGCTTTTCAAGTACACGGCACATCTCGATCGGAAACGGCTGTATCTCTGACCGTTGAGTGATCTCCAGACGAACACGGCCGTATCATTGATTGAGACAGTCGGTCATTGAGATACGAATCATCTCCTTCAAAATATGTTGCCCCAACAACTGTGGTAAATTTGTTTTTGCTCCTCTCGCTAGGAAAGACTTTCGTAATTCGATTCTCCTGTCTCTCCATATACCTTCACGCAGGAGTCGTGTCTGTTATATGTAATGTACTTGATACCTTTCAATTTTTAGTTGATCTTAATGCCCTTTGGAGATTTATAGGATAGGTTTGAATTATTTTCCTCGACCATTTCTATTTCGACTTACTTAACCTTTGGACTACGGCTATGGATATAACAAGCGCGATTGTTTTCACTTTCAAGGTACAATTGCTGTCACGGCCGTAGTCTAAATTCTTTCTTGACGCGATCACGGTACAACTGCTGCACCCGCCGTAGTCTAAAGGTTAACCCCTCCGAGGACTTCCAACGCATACATTCGATCCCCGCAACCAGCAGTCTTCCAACCAATATTGACCTTGACCAATATAATTTTTCATGGAATAGAAACGACAGATATGGTTATTTTCGTCATTATATATGCTGTTGGGAATTAGCAGTACTATACTCGAAAATCCTGACGCCCAGAGTATCAAATGGCAAAAGACAGGCAACTGAATGAACAAAAGCACACAAGCAAAGTTTTGCTGACACTGAAGAAATACATCCTGGGTGGAATCCATCATGCACAATTTACAACTCGCAGGTTGGTAAGCGGAGTGGGCAAACTTACTGACCTTTGTCGACCCCTAATAATTCATCATACAATAAAAATATAGATTTGCATTGTTGGAACAAAAATCGTTTTACGTTAGCCATGCACACGCTCCCATAGTTCTCGAGTTCCAGTACCAAGGTGCAGGCGACCTTCTTCCCCATGAGGTGTGTGTGTGGGGGGGGGGACTTACCCTCTGATCATACTTCAATCATAAATAACTGAAAAGCTTTGTTGAAAACCATGTAAAAAAGTAATCAACATTTTGTTTGTGATCCGCGAGTGGACATGGTTGGTTACTTTGGGTTTTATGGCGCAAGGTCCAAAAATGTATAAGCTCCGCCAAACGCGGGAGATAAAAATTGATTTAAAAATATAATTATCCCCAGACCAACATTTAAACCATGACGAATGATTTATTAATTAGTATTAAACAAACGCGAGTGGACATGAAAGAACAACTATTGAAAAGATTGCATAGATCTATTGACTCTCCACAATGAGACTCCTTCAACAAGGTTTATTTTTTAAAGTAACAATGTTTTCCCTCTTCTGTTTGCGTATCTTCAATCCCTATCGAAAGTATCTGCGAGCAATTATAGTTTCCTTGACGGTTTACGAACGCTTATGAAACTTGTAATCACTCCCTGAACTTTTGACTTTCCCCATCAGATAATGCCGTTTCTCGCTGCCGGAAAGTTAGTGGTATCTTATACACTTTCTTATGTTTGCGTGTCCTTAGAGATATCTTTGGGATAAGGAATGCATAGCAAAGAGGAAAAGGGATTTTTTTTTGTAAAAAGCTACGATGGACTTAATAGTGCGACTGATCTGTTTCCAAAATTGAATAAACGGCTCACAGGTTCTAGTAAGACAGACAAGAATACTAAATTGATACTTTAACTCGGAGTGTCGTGATATTTCCAAGTACTGCAGCACTGGTTGGTTTCTGGTTTTATGGTGCAAGTATCATATTTGACCAAGCCACGCCAAACACCAGACAATACAAGGAAGGAAGAATCTATATAAATAAGAATGGAGTGTTTGTTTGTACATTGAATATTTTCTATCCATTTCAAGTTTTTTATGCGTTTTAGACCCTTCTGATAATCCGCTTCTTGCGCGTTTGGTGCCTGTCTGTCCATCTGTCTGCCTTGTCTGTGCCCTATACACGTCTAAGCGGTTTAATGTATTTTCATTAAATTTTGCATACTGTGAGTACTTATCTTCATTTAGTGACTGAACTTGGTTGCGTAAGTTAGTCTGTCCGTCTTTCTGTTCTATGTTCGATTTTGTATTTGTGTGTTTGTACAAGCACCACATGAATTTTATTCCAGATATTTGATTACAATGTGCTTTATTTTATACATCATATATTAGTTTAGTGAATGCAATATTAAACATTTCTTTATTGTTACATTTAGATAAGTTTCATGCTAAAACACCTGAGTAAGTACACTTAAATCAACCATAATTTGGAAGTTTTGGAAAAACTGGAATGTATCTTTAGTATTACGATTATACTTGGATTGCTTTACCGGTACTGCTGAAAAAGCAATTATTTTTTGTATGGAATTTCAGCTCTGATACTTACATTTATTTCGAGTTTTATTTAGTTCTTTGAGCTTTGTTAAAGATTTCCGACTATTTGGGACAGACGATATTTTTCAACGAAAGGGAATGAAACCGAAACTCGAGTATGTTGATCGCGTGCAGTGATATTTCTACTTTATCGCTATGAATTAATTTTGCATTTCTAAATTTTGTGCTCTTTTAGTTGTTATTGTTACATTTAGATATATTTGGTATAAGGAAATTGTGGCAATAGTGCGAGATCAAGAGATAAAAAAGAATCACGAATTAATATTTTAAGAATATTTAGACACATTTAAGACAACTTTTATTTTGTTTTATTTCGCTGGTCTCCTTTGTCTTCTGTTTTAAATATTTATTAGTTTAATAAATTGTTTTTCCTGTTAATCAAACAAAACAAAACTAACAAAGTATTCGACTTAAAGTGGCAGGTAAGTAAGAATAAAACAAATTTTAAACGTAAGTATGCCATTATTGAAAGAGTAATGCCGTTATTAAAAGAATAATAATGTTTAAAATAATTCAAACTAGAACATTTCAAACATTAAAAAATTCTTTGTCATAATGACAATAGAAGATTAAGAAATTCTACAATCTCGCATGCCTGATACAAGAATATTGTTTTGTTGACTATGAGTACGAGAGCACGCGGCGGTAAATCGTCATTTTTTGAGTTGAACATGAAACGAAATTAAGAAAAGGGAATTCCAAATCTCCATCAAAATCGTCTTTTGTAGTAGTAATTATAGTGTCACCTTTCGTCATTTTGTAGATTTGTCATACAGCAAGGGTGAGATGTATATAAAATGTATTACATGAATGGATATGCAACTAAGGATGTGTCCAAAGTAAGATGTAGAATTTATTAAGATGGCGAAAGATGTGTTAAAATATTATTTTACTCTACGAAAGACACAAGTCATTATATATTTTGATCATGAGTTCAATCTAGAGTAAACCAATTCAAACCGAGTAATGTCGGGTATTTGGCAAGTACTAAATAAAAAAAGAACAGAAGGGTGTGCGACGATGAAAATGAAAGGGAGGAAAAATCACGAGGTTACCTAGGGTTTGTGATATCTGTACACACCTTAAGATGTACCCCTGCACTGTAATATTGTTTTAACCTCCCAACGCAAAGAAAAAATCCACATATATTGGTGGAATATATTTTACAAGATTCTATTAGTCAAGAAGCTTAAAACCGGTTAGAATTTCTGCCAAAACATTATTATTCGAAGGTACGTTTTCAATTTTTGAGAAATACTTGTAAGCTAACTCGTAACAAACAAATACATGTTGATACGTGAATGAAGACAAAAAGAAACTAAAAGATTCCATAATTTTTGTAAGTATATATTAGCAATACTTTTAAATCTATCGTAATGACAAAACCGAAATATTAGAATATAGCGATTTCTACTAAACCCCATTACAATTAAAGCTTCCACTAAGAAAGAAGTTCAAATCGCAATAGAAATTACTTCACGTCGTCGTTTCTTAGAGCAAATACAGAATATTTAAATGTTCCTCGAGTTTAACACACAAACATTTAAAATGGATGGAATCAAGTACAAAGTTTTCTCTGAAAATAAATAACCAAAGTATTCATATAACGGCAGTAGTTTCAAAAGAACGCTAAAACGGCCAGTTAATAAGATAAGAATTTCTGCAACAAACTTTCGCCAGTTCGCTGCAATTTTATCCAATTAAGAGCTGGAACAAACAGCAAGTCTTATGTCAATCTATAAAAGAATTTGCTGAAAGAACAAACTTCTCTTTCACCAAGACAGAATTGCCCTCAACAACTTGTACTTCGAGAATTCCGAAACAAACTGAACGTCAATTACATTCAGGATAAAATAGTCTGGCAATTAGTTGTAAAGCAACTTCCTCGCAAACTTTTAAAGTAATTTTAAAGAAAGTTAGAAGGTCCAATATTTTACCGGCAATGTTCATTTATCTTATTTCTAAATATATCTTGAATTTATTGAAGCGACCGGATAGAAAAACTTTCTTGTATACTCTCGAAAGATATTTACAGTAACCCGCCGATATATCGTGTTTCTAGGGATATGAAAAGCGCGATATATTTATTTATTAAAATAAATTCTACATTATGTTACGCATTTCTTATTTAAATTTACGTGAACCTATAAACACGGTAGAATATTTTCTACTTGTGTACATGGTAGATAAACAAAAATATTCTACCGTACTTCCGCATAAAAATATTCTACAGAATATTCTTACGTTTCTTCTAGCCAGACTATTTTCCTTTCCGGATTTAACCAATATAGAACCTCAACTCCCCTAACTAAAAGACGTCTGCAGATGCCCCAATACAAAATTTGCCATTATGGTAGAATGGCCCAAAGGTAGGAAGGTAGGTAGATAATTAACGTCGCACTGAAGCAACACAACGGGCAATTGGGGACGGTCCGGGATCATTCCCGAAAGGAAATCCAAGAACAACGCCTCGTAATTTTGAACTGCGGTCAGATGACGAGAACAACGTCTGAGCTGGCACCCCACTCTCCAAACTTGCACACCACGCTAACGTGGTGACATTTGAGGCCACGACGAATTTAACGTGCACCAAACCCCCTCTACACGACAGTATTTGGCTGTGACCTAGTTTCGAACTCGGAACCTCTGATTTTTAATCCATTGCTCTCCTAGCCGGTCTACCGTACACTCGAATTGCCCAAGGGAAAAGGATAACAAGAGGGCGTAAACTTGAGGTCACCGAGTTGGAAATCGGTTTTCATGTCAGATAGCACTCCACTAGAGGTTTTGTTTATTTCGTTCACCCAAAAGCAGTATGAATTAAATAAAGATAGCAAATTCAACAAACATTTCATTCAACTATAATGAGTTGAGTAGTCGAATTAAAGTTGTATTGCAAGGAGCACAACGGGCTGTTGGTGACAGTCCGGAAACTACAGAAGGGCAAGGTCCAAGAACAAACACCTCGTCACTTCGAAACACGGTCAGATGGCAAGGTCGATACCTGAGCCGGCACCCGACTCTCCAAACTTCCGCACCACGCCGAAGTGAGGACATTTGAGGCAACGAAAGATTTAACATGAACCTGCCCTCATGACGCTCTTTGGTTGTGGTCGAGTTTCGAACTCGTACCCCTGCGATTGCAAATCCCCTTCTCTTCTAACCGGACTGCCCCGAGTAAATTATGAAAAAAGGCGTTAATAAAAACATTTTTGAAAATAAAAAAGAAATGTTTCGAAAATGAACTTTTGCTTCCTTGAAGAAAACTGTGCATTGAAGCTGCATACATAAATTGATGAAAAAATTGTTTGAAAGTGGGTTGGTTGGGTTTTATGACGCAAGGGACCGATCTGGCCATGTTGGGTTTTATGACGCAATGGACCGATGTGGCCATGTTGCGTCAGACACAAGACAGGCAGTTTTAAGCAATAGACATGCAAACAAGGATAATTGTTCTGGCACACAAGAAAAATCTACACACAGGGATGAATCGAACTCAAAAGTTGCTAGAGCAGTGGTTATACCCAACAAGTCGCTCTCCTCTGGCGGCTTACTTCTGTCTTGATGGTGGTGGATGATTTGCTCCATCGCAACGGATATTGACGGATTTGGTTTTTAGTAAGCAATTTTTGAAGCTTGATCTTTTTACTACGTTTGACTTAAGATTTTCATCGGTTTTTAAAAGATGCTCTAATGAATAGTTCAGACAAAAATGTACTATTAGAAAAAGAATAAAATACATTCCAAATCTTTGTAGGCCCTCGGGCACAACTTCTTTAGGTGTGAGCGATATTCACGTACCCGAGGTACTCTAGTGATCTTTTCTTTTCCCATGGGGTTTGTCTTAAGTTAACACGGGTGTCATGCTTCAAGGATACCCAAGCGATCATTTCCTGCTTTCATCCCGCTACTCTGTTCACCAATGACTTCGTTTTCCCTTTCAAGACAATTTTTATTTGATGCATTGCGTTGATGTTGTTCTATAATACGACGTTAATTAAAACTACCTTACCTTGATGTCTTGTGTTTGGTATTTTAACTAACGTCGCTCAGGAGCAACACAACGGGCCATTGGCGACGGTCCGGGATGAATCCCGAGCAAAAAGATGCGAGGACACCACCACGGAATTTTGAACCTGGTCAGATGACGAGAACAACACCTGAGCTGGAACGTCACTCTCCAAACTTCCACACCACGCGTCCATGTGAGGACGTTTGAGGCGAAGACAGATTTGACGTGCGCCAGCCCCTTTGCACACGACGGTGTTTGGTCGGATTCGAACTCGCAACCCTGCGGTTACCAACCCGTTACCCTTCCAACCGGTCTACAGCGGCCCCTGTCTTGTGTTTGGCGCGGCTTGACCAAATGCGGTCATTGCACCATAAAACAACCAAATGTCTTACAGAACTCAAAATCGAAATTTCTGGGTTCCGACTCTGCTTTGAGAACAATCATCCGAGAGAGGCGTTCAAAACAGCCAGTACGTCCAGAACTTCGGGAACAAACTCAACGTCGATCACATGGAGGATTAAATAAAACCAAGCAATTAGTAGCAAAGCAACTCCACGAACAAACTTTTAAAGTAACATTTAAGGAACCTGTACTCGAGGAATTGAGTACGCGGTAAATAATTTCCCACAAAACAAGACAGGAGCAGGGAGAACGAAAACGGGGGAAAAAAAATTTGTCGGCAGCTCATGTCAAAGAAAGTGACATGTTTCTAATCCGCGGAATTCCGCCATATGGCGCGGACGAAAAAAAGGGGCGCAAAAACCCTTAAATGCATTAAAAGACCGCGGCGAAATTCTGCAGCTCTTCCAACTTATTAGGTACAAGATGTTATGTTCCCGTAGCTGTTAACCGAATACAAGAGCGCTACGCGAAACTAATTTGTGAGGAAATGTTTTCTTTTCGACCCACGAGGGGGAAGGGGTTCATAAAGAACAAGGTGGAAGTGAAAAAAGTTCTTTGGAATGCAGTTTTTTTTTATTCCACGCCTCTCAGATGCCCATTTCGAAATGGTGTAATGCGGCGAGAACGAAAAAACGAACTGTTTTAATTCTTAACTGTGCACAACTATTGCGTTATTTTTTTATCATTTCGAAAGAAAATTTTCGAATAATTAAAATAAACTTTAAATGATCGAGATAAAATGAATTTTAAGTAGTAAGACAACGGGTTTAAGAGCTTAGTTTTCACGCTTCGTCGCTAAATTAAAAACTTAGATTATTCTCCATACCACTCGGAAATAAAATAAAACGAGTAACTCTTCTCATACTTTTTAGAGCACCGTTATCTCATTAAAGGAGATCAGGAAGCAGAAAGAAGAGGAAATGGAGAATGAAGTTGTGAAGAGCTAATCTGATTAACATTCTATTCAGAAAAAAGAGTATTCGTGTTGCCATTTCGTTCAGTGTAAACTTGGATAATTAAATTTCACGAAAAGTCAACTGGGTCTTGTTTTCTTTTGTTATGAGTACATAGTGACATGCGGGTCTCTTTTCAGATGAAATCAGAGGTAAATCCTGTTCCAAGCACGATCACTATTTCAGTTTAGTACACTGATGTAATTTTAATTGGAATAAATAGATTTAAACTAGTCTCTTACAGCGCTATTTTTTATTTTCATCTCTTCAAAATTAAAATCCAGGAAATAAAGGGGGGTTCTTAAAACAACGTTGTGCTGAAGCAACAGAATGGGTTTTTGGCGAAGATCCGGAATCTATCCCGAAGGGATATATAAGGGAACAACACCTCGTTATTTTGAACCACGGCACACCTGAGAACACCCACTCTCCAAACTTTCACGCCAACGCGAGGACATTTGAAGCCACGACAGTTTTAACGTGCACACCAGTCCCCACGTACACGGTCTTTAGTTGGATTGAATTTCGAACTCGCAATTTCCGGTTGCCAATTCTTCCAACCGAGTTACCACAGGACACCCCCCCCCACACACACAGTTTAATATATATATATATATATATATATATATATATATATATATATATATATATATATATATATCAAAGACAAGCAGGTTCTTACTACGCTTTGGCAATTTTATGGAATGGACGAATGTTACTTCCACGACGACAACACTCCATGTCATGTTGCAGCCTCTGTCAAGCAGTGGTATCAAGATATGGATGTGAAACGTATTCCCATAGTGCTCAGAGTCCCGACCTAAACCCCTTAGAACATTTGTGGGATGAGTTAGTTATGAGCAATTATTAACCACGATTCTGGACCAGGGAACCACGTCCGAAATCTACAGCTGAGCTGGAGACATTCTTGCAGCAGTAATGGATACAAATACCCATAGATGTGTATCAAAACCTTGTTGAAAGTATGCCCAGAAGGGTTGCTAGTGTAATTGCTGCATGTGTGGGACCATCCCCCTATTAAAGCATGTATCCTTTCCCTTATGTCCGGTCCATTATTGTAGGGTAGTGTATATATATTTTTTAAATAATAATAATTTGCACAATACATAGGTTTAAATTTTGTCTCGTACAGCGCCATTTTTAATTTCATAGCTTAACTGAAATCCAGCGAATCGAATGGTATGGTTTATTTTGTCAACAAAATATCTGAGATGAAATCCAAAACTTTGTAAATCGTAAATGGAAACAAGTTATTTTGCAATATCTATTCATTGCTACACTCGACTGCTTGTGCATGCCATAGACGGAGTTTCATTCCTATTTTGAAAATAAATTTAGAGTAACTGCATAAACCATACTATTCGCATGGATTTTTTCTTGTTACTATTTTTCGCCACTGTTTTATATAACGCGTTGCCATTGGTTTAAAAATAAATCGCAATACACAAGAGATGAAATTTTGGAATACAAAACTATTTCATGCTTTACTTCTTTTGTCATGAACGCTTTCACCCATGTATCAGTTCTTGAAATGTAGAAATCGATGCATGTATTTGAATTTATTAAGCAAACCGAACAGATTTGGATAAAGAGATAAAATCTACCAAACGGAACATTGAAAGAGATGATATTTACCGAGGAAATTCTATCTTTCTTGCAACATCGTTTCCTTGCAAACGATTATCAGAGGTAGAAAGATTGGAAGGGAGTTGAGAAAAAGAATATTCAGACGAAATCGATGTAGGCTTGAAATAAACGCATTTTAGAAAGGGGACTCAACAATTTGAAGCCAAGTGGAAACCATTCGTGGCCAACGGTTCATTTTCTATCTTACTGCGAATATTTTTGTCTTGAAATGGAAATCGAACTAAATTACGTTTGATAAAAATAACTCTATTTGACTAAACTGCACAAAATGTGAAGAAATTTATCGAGGCTTCAAAGGATTTTTGCACACATTTTCAGTTTTTAAATGGCAATATACACTGTATAACACGTGCCAGACACCTGAAGTAGAAACAAAACAGCATTGGGGATATGACTATAAATTTAAATATTCCATTTCAGAGTCCACATCCACAAGGGTAACTAGAGCTAACAATTAGTGAGAAAAGACATTTAAGGAAGTAATGTCTTATACAAATGTGAAAATGTTTTGTATCAAAATCTAAGCACTGAAATAAATAACTTCATTATCCCTAAATATACATATTCAGAATTCTCAATACGTGTCATCATGAGCACAAGTCCTAGGGGACTCAACTATTCTGGCTAGTCAACAATTATATGAAAGGGTATACACACAGTTCCGATAACTACTCAATCCTTATCTGTATCAATAAGAATGGTGTGTTTGTACATTGAATATTTTCGACCCATTTCAAGTTGTCTACCCGTTTGGGGCTTTATAATGCAAAATCCGTCTCTTCGAATTTGGTGTCTGTCCGTCTGTCTGTTGAGTGTGCTCGTGTTACGTCCAAACAGTTGAATATATTTTCATGAAACTTAGCAGATTGTGAGTACCTACATTCATTTAGAGACTGATTTACTTTTCGTTCAAAACATTTTAAAATCTGTTTTAAGATGCATTTCTGGATTTTCAGTGTGAGGATTTTTGTTCAACTGCTATCAAGGAAAGAAATGGTTTAATTAGTTTTAAAAAATAAACGTTTGTAATCATTGTATAATTTTGGGAAATGTTTCCTAAGTGACATACAATGCATTTATATGTACACTCTGAACTATTCTATGTATTCTGAGTAACAATGGTACACATTTAGATAATTTTCTTTTATACTAAAAATTTAAATTCTACAAAAATGGAAAATTTGGAAAATGCCATTTATTTACACTTAGTGTGGTAGTTGTTACACGTGAACACTAGGAATTACAGTTTACAAACGAAAGCGGAAGTTAGTTAACCAATTCAACCCCAAGTAATATTCTGATAGTTAAGTTATAACTAGTGAATTTGAAATTTTACTTATGATAATGGTGGCGTTAAATGCTGAATTTTCTGTTCAGCATTTTCCACAAAAAATGAAATAAATCCTACCACTATTCTTCTCACACTCAAAGAGCGCTCTTCTATCATTAAACTATGCACATAAAAAAGGAAAGCTTTATCACTTTTGAAAATAAAATTCCCATCCCACCTTCCGAGTCCATTATCATCGGACCTGAAAAGAAAGTTGAAAACTAACTTCTTTTTCTCTGAAAAAGTGTTGAAAGTCGATACTTTGTTTTCCCCCAGTCATTGTTATCACCGATCGACATCGTTTCGGAAAAGAGAAAAAACAAGGGGAAAAAAAAAAGAGTCCTGAAACCCACTAAATAGAGGGCGACACATTGCCTTTATTGTGACGAGAGGACATTTTTCGAGAGGAGAAATAAAAGCAGTTTTTGTGCGTTTTGCCCTCCCTAACAAGCTGGGAATTGGCACGTGATAATTAATACGGCAATTGTGAAAAGAGCCGGCATTCATTTTCACACTAAAGAACGATGTCGTCTACAATCAAACAATAAAACTTAGATGTTCAATAAAGTTGGTGATCTTTTTTAACATCTCAGTTTATTTTGTTCAACAACCAAGTCAACTGGAGTTGACCTTGATCTTATACTTCGGGATTGATCCCGATCTGTCTCCCAAAGCCCGGTGTGCTGCTCCAGTGCGATGTAAATTCAACTATCTCTGTTTCAACAATAAAAAAAAAATATTGCTTTTATCGTTGCTCTACCGGCCTTTTTCGCAAGGTAAGGTAATTTTAATTGACGTCGTACTAGAGCAACGCAACGGACTATAGACGACGATCCGGGATCCATCCCCCAAGCGAAAAATACAGCACGTAATTATGAACTACAGTCAGATGACGAGGCAACGATGACCTGAGCTGGCACCCCCACTCTCCAAACTTCCACACCAACCCAACGTGAGGACTTTCGGTCACGACAGATTTAAGGCGCACGCCTCTCCACCATACGCTTACAAACATCCATGCACTGACCCGGATTCCAACCAGGAACATTCCGATCTAGAGGCTAACACCTTAGCCACCAGACCAATTGGTCGGTCCATTTTCGCAAGACGGAGACTAATTAGACCGGACCTACGTATTAAAGAGGATTGCGAACCACTCCGAATACCTATGCCAAGTCAAGGATCTGAGCACACCTAAAGGTTGTTTGTTTGGTTGGTTGGTTTGGGTTGAATGGTGCAAGGTCCAATAGTGGAAAAGCTGCTCCAGACACAAGACGAAATTTAAAGGTTGTTTGGATTTGGGTTTTATGGCGCAATCTCCATATTTGAACAAGCTGCGCCAAACATATGACAGACAATTTCAATGAATAAATCTCATGAACAGGAAAAAAGAGGGATTGGGTAACATCAGTGTGTATGAGTATCATGGGAATGTAATCCCCGTTTTTACTACACTGAACTCCATGGGGGAAAAGATTGCTAGAGTACCTTGGGTACGTGAAGCACTTACACACCGAAAAGAACAAAAATAGATGTACCCCTGAGGGTAAAACACTTTCAAAAGATAATAAGACTTTTTAATGGTTGGTTTCTTGTGGGGTTTTATGGCGCAAGGGCCATATTTACTTTTTAATGGATAAAGCATTTTGACCTTCTGGTGGTTGTGTCTCGAAGAGATGTCTCACATTCGCAAAACTAACCAGATCTTGATGGACGAGACAATTCGTCAATAGAAAACTGAACAGATCTTGATGGACGAGACAATTCGTCAAAAGAAAACTGAACAGATCTTGATGGACGAGACAATTCGTCAATCAAAAACTGAACAGATCTTGATGGACGAGACAATTCGTCAATCAAAAACTGAACAGATCTTGATGGACGAGACAATTCGTCAATAGAAAACTGAACAGATCTTGATGGACGAGACAATTCGTCAATAGAAAACTGAACAGATCTTGATGGACGAGACAATTCGTCAATCGAAAACTGAACATATCTTGATGGACGAGACAATTCGTCAATAGAAAACTGAACAGATCTTGATGGACGAGACAATTCGTCAATCAAAAACTGAACAGATCTTGATGGACGAGACAATTCGTCAATCGAAAACTGAACAGATCTTGATGGACGAGACAATTCGTCAATAGAAAACTGAACAGATCTTGATGGACGAGACAATTCGTCAATCGAAAACTGAACATATCTTGATGGACGAGACAATTCGTCAATCGAAAACTGAACATATCTTGATGGACGAGACAATTCGTCAATCAAAAACTGAACAGATCTTGATGGACGAGACAATTCGTCAATCAAAAACTGAACAGATCTTGATGGACGAGACAATTCGTCAATCAAAAACTGAACAGATCTTGATGGACGAGACAATTCGTCAATAGAAAACTGAACAGATCTTGATGGACGAGACAATTCGTCAAAAGAAAACTGAACAGATCTTGATGGACGAGACAATTCGTCAATCAAAAACTGAACAGATCTTGATGGACGAGACAATTCGTCAATCAAAAACTGAACAGATCTTGATGGACGAGACAATTCGTCAATAGAAAACTGAACAGATCTTGATGGACGAGACAATTCGTCAATAGAAAACTGAACAGATCTTGATGGACGAGACAATTCGTCAATCGAAAACTGAACATATCTTGATGGACGAGACAATTCGTCAATAGAAAACTGAACAGATCTTGATGGACGAGACAATTCGTCAATCAAAAACTGAACAGATCTTGATGGACGAGACAATTCGTCAATCGAAAACTGAACAGATCTTGATGGACGAGACAATTCGTCAATAGAAAACTGAACAGATCTTGATGGACGAGACAATTCGTCAATCAAAAACTGAACAGATCTTGATGGACGAGACAATTCGTCAATCGAAAACTGAACATATCTTGATGGACGAGACAATTCGTCAATCGAAAACTGAACATATCTTGATGGACGAGACAATTCGTCAATCAAAAACTGAACAGATCTTGATGGACGAGACAATTCGTCAATAGAAAACTGAACAGATCTTGATGGACGAGACAATTCGTCAATCGAAAACTGAACAGATCTTGATGGACGAGACAATTCGTCAATCGAAAACTGAACAGATCTTGATGGACGAGACAATTCGTCAATCGAAAACTGAACATATCTTGATGGACGAGACAATTCGTCAATAGAAAACTGAACAGATCTTGATGGACGAGACAATTCGTCAATCAAAAACTGAACAGATCTTGATGGACGAGACAATTCGTCAATCGAAAACTGAACAGATCTTGATGGACGAGACAATTCGTCAATAGAAAACTGAACAGATCTTGATGGACGAGACAATTCGTCAATCGAAAACTGAACATATCTTGATGGACGAGACAATTCGTCAATCGAAAACTGAACATATCTTGATGGACGAGACAATTCGTCAATCAAAAACTGAACAGATCTTGATGGACGAGACAATTCGTCAATCAAAAACTGAACAGATCTTGATGGACGAGACAATTCGTCAATCAAAAACTGAACAGATCTTGATGGACGAGACAATTCGTCAATAGAAAACTGAACAGATCTTGATGGACGAGACAATTCGTCAAAAGAAAACTGAACAGATCTTGATGGACGAGACAATTCGTCAATCAAAAACTGAACAGATCTTGATGGACGAGACAATTCGTCAATCAAAAACTGAACAGATCTTGATGGACGAGACAATTCGTCAATAGAAAACTGAACAGATCTTGATGGACGAGACAATTCGTCAATAGAAAACTGAACAGATCTTGATGGACGAGACAATTCGTCAATCGAAAACTGAACATATCTTGATGGACGAGACAATTCGTCAATAGAAAACTGAACAGATCTTGATGGACGAGACAATTCGTCAATCAAAAACTGAACAGATCTTGATGGACGAGACAATTCGTCAATCGAAAACTGAACAGATCTTGATGGACGAGACAATTCGTCAATAGAAAACTGAACAGATCTTGATGGACGAGACAATTCGTCAATCAAAAACTGAACAGATCTTGATGGACGAGACAATTCGTCAATCGAAAACTGAACATATCTTGATGGACGAGACAATTCGTCAATCGAAAACTGAACATATCTTGATGGACGAGACAATTCGTCAATCAAAAACTGAACAGATCTTGATGGACGAGACAATTCGTCAATCAAAAACTGAACAGATCTTGATGGACGAGACAATTCGTCAATAGAAAACTGAACAGATCTTGATGGACGAGACAATTCGTCAATCGAAAACTGAACAGATCTTGATGGACGAGACAATTCGTCAATCGAAAACTGAACAGATCTTGATGGACGAGACAATTCGTCAATCGAAAACTGAACAGATCTTGATGGACGAGACAATTCGTCAATCGAAAACTGAACAGATCTTGATGGACGAGACAATTCGTCTATAGAAAACTGAACAGATCTTGATTTTGTAATCCTAAAAAATGGAATTATTTAGATGACGAGATATCTCGTCATAAATTAAATTAGTCAGATTGTGATGGACGATATATCTCATCATCAGAAAACTGATCAGACCTGGATCTCGTAATCATAGAAAATGGAATATTTTGATGACGAGTGTTGCGTTATATATGGTCTCTCTTCTTCGAGATTTCCTCTCTAACGTGAATTCGCCGTCGATAAGGGAATCGGCTGGAGAGTTTGTGACCGGATGGGGGGTAAGGGAATGTGATGTAGCCCTTTGTTTTTGAACTGTCGAGCGTCGTAAAAACGGGGTGCAAGCGAAGTGACGTCGAAAAAGGAGTGTCGTTGGACTTTTGAACGTGAACGGACGCAGAGCTGGTTTGCTCCGATGAAACCGCGGGACTGAAACCATTTTTGTTATTTTATTTTTACTCCGGCTTGACGGACCACAATGTTGTTCCGATAGTTCTACAGATGACTGTATTTTAACTAACAAATTTGCTGTAATAAAAACAATACTTGTTAACAACAAACATAACAGTGTTGCGGATGGACCATTCTCATTAAGGCTAAGGAAGCCTGATTATCGTTAGGGCTAAGAAAGCCGTTTTCATCAGGTCTAAGAGCACTTCTCTCCTCCGTATCTAATACCTGAATGTCCCCCACGCGCTCACACAGCGCTATCTACGGTATGTGGAATCAACACGTTATTCAGTCTCGAAATTGACTTAAATTGTAAATCTTGTCGTAAGTTTAAAATCTAATTAAATGTGTCGTTTCATCAGGTCTAAGAGAGCACCTCTCTTCTCCGTGTCTAATGCCTGAATGTCACACAGCGCCCTCTATAGTATGTGGGAAACAACACGTATTTCAGCCTCGAAATTGACTTAAATTGTAAATCTTGTCATAAGTTTAAAATCTAATTAAATGTGTCGTTTCATCAGGTCTAAGAGAGCACCTCTCTTCTCCGTGTCTAATGCCTGAATGTGACACAGCGCCCTCTACAGTATGTGGGAGGCAACACGTATTTCAGCATCGAAATTGACTTAAATTGTAAATCTTGTCATAAGTTTAAAATCTAATTAAATGTGTCGTTTCATCAGGTCTAAGAGAGCACCTCTCTTCTCCGTGTCTAATGCCTGAATGTGACACAGCGCCCTCTACAGTATGTGGGAGGCAACACGTATTTCAGCATCGAAATTGACTTAAATTGTAAATCTTGTCATAAGTTTAAAATCTAATTAAATGTGCCGTTTCATCAGGTCTAAGAGAGCACCTCTCTTCTCCGTGTCTAATGCCTGAATGTCACACAGCGCCCTCTACAGTATGTGGGAGGCTACACGTATTTCAGCATCGAAATTGACTTAAATTGTAAATCTTGTGCACATGTTTAAAACCTAATTAAATGTGCTGAATATCTTAAAGCTGTTTTTAATTGCCTACAAGCCACTCGCCTCTTCAATTCATCTCACGACGCCACCAACGAGATATATCGTCATCAATAAAATTAGCCAGACTGTGATGGACGAGATGTTACGTCAAAACCTCATGGAGCAAAAAATGGAAAATAATACTCTCTTAAAGTCAGTGGGAACCGTTATAAACTCATTTTACGAAACAGACACATCCAATCTTTATAAATTAAACCGAAAAAACATTTCCCCTGAAATAAATATGTCGCTGTTTCCAAAAAGTAAACTGATTCACACATGCCTGATGCGTCTCCGTGTTGGAAGGATGCTAAGAGGGGGGGAAAAATTAGGAAAGGCGCAAGAGTCAATTTACACGCAGCCCCAAAACTATACGGTTACTCCGTGATCTTTTGACATCACAGAGGGATGAGCATTAAACGTGTGAAACCGAAGCAATCTTCAGACACTTTTGACCTCAGACCCAGAGCATATCGAGTGACAGTGTTAGTCACTTTGTGGAACCGACAAAAAAACAGGTCTTTACACTCACGGTTACTGACTCAAATAAAAAACACGAGAAGCAAGATAAAAACTCGCGGATGCGAGAGAGGAATTATATTGTTTTAAAATCCAGTCTCCCTTTTCGGTTATTTTTTTTAATGAGAGGTTTCGATTTAGAAAAGTTTGAGGTTTTTAAACAGACTTTCTCGAGTGAATGAATGGAAAAATAAACAGGAGCTTCAAGCCTCATTTATATCCTTTTTAAATACACTTTGTGAGGCTCTAAAAACAGGTTTCAGGGATCGAATAAATGGAAATATCGATTTTTGTGGGGTGAAACCATTCTCTACACAGCATTTATATACAAATGAAAACTATGCAAAATGCTTTTGCTGCTGCATTATTGGTCAAAATTATAGCTGAAGCTTCGGAACACAAGAAACTAAAAACCACGTATATTCGTTTCAGCCCATTTAATTTGACAAAAAACTGCAATGAACATGAATTTTGTTTTTTACTCTATACCACAATAATTACAGTATTGCAAGACAGCAATAGAATGAGAATTAATGGCTTCTAATGTTGGATTGCCAAATAGCTTGGTTCGACAACTTTCAACAGGTATCTTCCACAATTTAATTTCAACGGTCCAGTTTTAAAATCTGGCTCATGGTCCCAAATAATTTCAAGTAATAGTGGTATTTTTAATAACTAGTCAAGAAAATATTTTTCAAAGTCACATTGGAGCGAAAATGGGTAGTTTTATGTAAATCAATCAAAATCAAAACCACTTTTTTTGTCAAATAGGCAAAAACATCTTTTTGGTGTGGCGAAGAAAATCCCTTGCTTTGTTGGTAAAACTGTTTGACAATGGGACTTTTGAGAAGCAATTTTTTTTTTTTAACGGTAGGTAGTTGAATTAACTTAGCACTGGAGCAACACAACGGGGTATTGGCAACGATCCAAGATTATTCAAGAAGGGAAATGAGTGGGGTCCTCCAAGGTCCACGCCTCGTAATTTTGAACCTCTATCTGATGAAGGTCCCACCTGAGCTGGCGCCCCACCCTCTAAACGTCCACATCACACCAACATGAGAACATTTGAGGCCACGACAGATTTAACGTGCACCAGCCCAACATACATGGCCAATTTCTTCCTCGATTGATTATACGAGGTTAGCACAGCAAGTGACCCAATGCACCAACATACCCAATGTTGTTGTATATATTTTTAGTTATCCTCAATATGATTTGCGATTCAAAAAATTGGCTTTTGAGTTATCAACAATGAGTTATTTTGCAATTTTAGACGGGAACTTGCACATTAAAAAAAGCTAAAAGTAAACACAATTTTCGGTTTTTATGGGTTAGGCTATTCTTGCTCTGATAACTTCAATAAAAGGCGTTAAATTTGGTTCAAATTTTTATAAGCAGTGCAAATCAAAAATGTTCGGTGACTGCTCATTCATTAAGAAGCGAAAAGTATAAATCTACATAAATTGTGTCAACATGCTACCAGTACATTCTCCTTATCGTGCATAAATCGTCCCCGCATCAGAAAAAGAAGTTAGTCAGTCAGCTTATTTCTGAGTTGCCAACCACCTCATCTGATTTGAAAACATAAGTAAGCATACAACAAACGACATACTACAGTTGCCTCGAAAAAAAGACACCTGCAAAAACTAGGAATCCCTTTCCACAATCCCGAAAAACCCAGTGTCAAAAAAAGCATGTTTTCATTTCCTCCGAGATTAACAGAAAAACCAAATCACGCTGTCGCTTGAAAAAAAATTATGTTCTGAATGCCTGGGAAGACAGGCGCACGTCAAGAAACAAAGAATTTCGAAGTCGTAATTCTCCACATCCTGGAGAAACGTCAGTAAAATCTACAGGCGAGCGAAAAAACGAAAAGAAAACACGAAGTCGGTAACCCACAGAGTATCCCAGTCCTCCCACATTCGATAGGTAACGAACGCCACGGGACGCCAATTATGTGGGATCCAGCTCAAAGACGAGAAATTCCAGCGCTACTTGCAAGCTGAGCCCGAATCAACATGGCATCTCAAACCCAAGGGCGAAAGTTGATGAAAAAAGTCTCAGTTTTTATCTCCCACATTCTTTACTTGAGTACAAAACACTGAAATAACCAAGATTGGTTGGTTTGGGGTTTTATGGCGCAAACACCATATTTGACCAGGTTGCGACAAACACAAGATGTCTACGAGGGGACGATAAACCAAACAGCAGAAGGGTTGGCAAGGGTAAAGCGGACAGGAGGACAGATCGCTCGGGTACTTCGTAGTTATGATGCACGTACACACCTGAAAAAGGCTCCTGTAACGTCGTGGGTATAGTTTTGCGTGGCGAGTGGCTTGAAGATAATTAAAACGACATTTAGAATTACAGCACATTTAATTAATTATAGAAGAACACATATAAGTTAAAACTATTTCGAGGCTAATAGATGTTGTACAAATTAGGGTTTCAGTCCCGCGGCTTCAAAACGGAGCAGAGTCGTCCTGCGTCCGCTCCTGTTTCGGTTTTCCACGATTCTCTTTTTCCTCGAGAGAAGACCCCACGCGTTCTTCCGAAGCCGCTATCGCATAAAGAGAAGGGGATACCCCCATCCGGTCATAAACTCATGGACCACCATGAAAGCTGTGGTCAGAGGGACCCCCACGGTAACGTTACAGCCCCCGAGGGCGAAATATGTTAGATGGCAAGACAATACTCATAATGGTAAGCTCCATGCACTAATTGTCTACGCAGTCACTTAAATGTGTTTACGTCATTTAGCTGCTGAACGTAAGTACTATACAGAGGGTAAGGGACCTCCACGGTATCAGTACGCGGTAGGTAGTTGAATTAACGTCGCACTATATCAACACGTCGGTCTTTCGGCGACAACCTTGTAATTTTAAATCAGGATCAGATGACGAGGTCAACACCTTAGGTGGCACCACTCCGAACTTCCCCACCAAGGTAACGTGAAGACATTCGAGGTCACCGCAGATTTAACGTGCACCAGCCACCACGATTGACTTCGGCTGGATCTAGTTAAATATCGCAACACTCTGGTTGCTCATCCGCTTACCTACTCTTCCAACCGGGCTACAGCGCATCTATTTCCTGGATTTAATTAACGTCGTACTAGAGCAACACAACGGGCTATTGACGACGGTCCGGGATCAATCCCCTAACGGAAAGAACCGAGGACAACACCACGTAATTTTAAAATACGTTCAGATGACGAGGAAACATCTGAGACGGCAGCCCACTCTCCAAACTTCCATACCAACCCAACGTGAGGACTTTCGACCATGACAGATTTAAGGTGCACCAGACGCCTCTGCATCATATAATAAAAATAAATATGTTCAACATGGTTTTAAAATTTCGATAGAATAGCCCGTTGTGTTGCTCCAATGCAACGTTAAATAACTACCAATCTACCTTATTTAGGTTTAATATCACAAAAATGATCGGTGGCTGCTCATTCATTGGAAAACGAAAAGCAGAAATGGATATCCTGTCAATACCAGGGCACTGGATCGTGTGAAGTCTGACGATTCCTCTAAATGTCCCATGCAAAATAAGTTCCATCTCGTCCACGAGAAAAACTGACCAGATCTTGACCTCGTCATCATAAAAAAAATTGGCAATATCTCCATGACTAGATTGGTTAGATCTCGATAGACGAGATATCTCGTCGAAAGTCCATGGGAAAAGAAAAGATTACTCGTGTACCTCGGGTCCGTGAAGCCGGCACACACCTAAAGATGTGGCCTCGAGGACGGCTTTAATATGGATACAATACGAGAATTTCGCTACATTTCAGTTGGAAAAATGTAGAAACGTTACTTATAAATAAAAAAACACGCTAGTAGTATGAAATGCCATGATCAAACCTTTTCCAGGTTATTGAGGCGATTTTCTAGATTCTAGACGAAAATTTCTAATTTTCCCTGACTTTTTAGACCGAAATTCCCTGACAATTCTAGGTTTTTCCTGACCCGTGGAAACCCTATTTTACCTTTTCGAAATGCGCAGGTTCATGTCTTCTAAAATTACAAAACACCTTATTATTGATCCCTGATAAATAAATTTTCAGAATTTCAAATGATATCGTAGCTAAATAAAAATATATAAAAAATGGGAGCAAAAAAAATCCCGTTATTCTCCATTGAGTATGTTGGTGGGTTAGGCCACTCATTGCTCCGATGGCCTCAAATAACCCTCGACATCGATAAAAGGTGATTGATTCGAAAATTCCAGATAAACGAAGAAACAACAATCCCAAATTAAGAAACGTACAACCCAAAACTTTTGCCCGAGATCTCAGAGACCTGTGCAAAATCGCGCGCGAGAAGATAATTGTTATGACAGACGTCTCAAGTAGTTTTGTAACATCGAATTTAAAAATAAGAACGGTTCTTAAAATAAGCCGGCAGATCTCAACCGAAACGGCACACAGACGGTAAACAGTTTCTTTTTTTAGTGCCAGTGCCCGTAGCTTCCGCCCGTGACACTGAATCAGGTTTTTACGGCTTCCAAAACACGCCTTGCTTCTTGTCAAAACGAAGATAATGTCGAGAGCCTACTCCATCACGTAATCGCCGTTCAATATTCATGTCACAGGCAACGCAACGTTTGAGACAGGGGGTTGGCATCAAGGTCACCTCACCCGTTGATCACCCTTGAATTAACCCCAACTTGTTTAAATGGTCTAGTCTAGATAGTCTTCATACTAATTGCAACGAATGGAAATAGTTTTGCAATCATTAAGGCGTTTGTAGGTGCAGAATAAAGTTGATGACACCACTCTGTATGATGCATGCTTTGCACCAATGTCGTGATGATGTCACATCATGTTTTCAGAGGCTAAATCACCATAAAACTGAATTTATGCTGCGAACTGACTGCTGGGAGTTTATTCATTGATAAACTTGACAGAAATGTGCTTATTTTCAGTTTACGTTTGAATATTATAAACACTTTGGAACGCATTTGAACGTATATTTATATTGTAAATTTATTAGTGAATTTCAATTCTCATTTTGTCAAAAGATTCTCATTTTGTCGAAAATTTCTCATTTTGTCGAAAATTTCTCATTTTGTCGAAAATTTTTCATTTTGTCGAAAATTTCTCATTTTGTCGAAAATTTCTCATTTATCAAAAATTTCTCATTTATCAAAAATTTCTCATTTATCAAAAATTTCTCATTTATCAAAAATTTCTCATTTTATCAAAAATTTCTCATTTTATCAAAAATTTCTCATTTTATCAAAAATTTCTCATTGTATCAAACTTACGCCACCTATAACTCGAAGGTTGCTAGCGCAGTGGATATACCCACTGAGCCCCAACGTCTTCAATTTCCTTTGGAAACATCAGAGTAAAACTGCAACTTGCAATATTTCCGTCTGCACATCTCTCCCAGAAACAGAACAGCTTTATTAGCTCCGTGTAGCAAAAAATTACCGAGAGTAACAAACCGAAGGAAACCAAACCCAAAACAGAAAGCTCTACAAGAAAACTAACGTCCTCCAAATGAATCGTTTTTCTTCTGGCCAGTAGCTAGACACGAACTCCACAACTTCCAATCTTTACCTCTGCTCTTGCACCCCAGTCCATCAAAAACCAACGCAGGCGAACCAATCACCAGTCGTCTTGTTTTTTGTTGTTGAGCAGATGCAGCACCAGGATTGTATGTTTGAGTTTCATGGCGCAAGGTTCAAAAGCGGAAAAACTGCATCAAACACAAGACAGAGTATAACCCAACAAAAGTATAAAATATTAAAAAATAAAGACAAAGATAAAACGAAGATTTAAGACAAAACGCACCTCCAGAAATAAGCGCCAATGATGAACAGTCTCGACTGAGCTATTCCGAAAAACAGATAGCTCTACAAGAAAATTAATGTCATCCACCCAAAGAACTGTTTCTAGCCGCTGGCAATGAGCAGAACGAATTCCAGAACATTAACCCTCCTGGTACTTGATCGTCAGAATCTCTCCCAAGAACAGAGAACTTCATTAAAACAGAAAACTTAAGTCCTCCCAATGAACCGTTCCTCTTCTGGCCAGTAGCTAGACACGAACTCCATAACTTCCAAGTTTAGCCTCTGCCCTTGCACCCCAGTCCATCAAAAACGAACGGAGGCGAACCAACAAATCACCCGGTCGTTTTATTTTTGTTATTGAACAGACGCACCACCATAAACAAACGCAAATGATGAATGGTCTCGTGTGCGCTACTCTAAAATCAGACAGCTTTACTAGAAAAAAAATGTCTTCCACCCAAAGAACTGTTTCTAGCTACTGGCCACAAGCAGAACGAACTCCAGAACTTTAACCCTTTCAATACTTGTTTGTCGGTATCTATCTCAGAAACAGAAAGCTATGTAAGAACGTTTTCAAAATGAGCCGTTTCGCTTCTGGCCAGTAGCTCCACATCTTCCAATTTTAACCTCTGCTCTTGCACCCCAGTCCATCAAAAACGAACGGATGCGAATCAACTAATCACCCGGTCGTTTTGCTTTTCCATTCCGTGGGAGCAGACGCACCACCAGAAATAAACACCAATGAGTAACGGTCTCGCGTGCGCTATTCCGCTGCCATCGCCCGAAAAGAAAACCCGACAGACACGTCTTGAGGCGGACACGAGTGGGCGAACACAGTGACGCAAACGCCTCTCAGGACGCCCCCCTCTCCAAGAACAAAACACCAGAGGAAAGAGAAGACAAATAAAAACAGAGACGATCTCTTCGGGAAGGCCGACTCGAGTGCAATACACGAGACTTCCGGTGAGGGGGGTGGAGGAATAATAAGAGAATGAGCGCAGAGACAAACGAGGAATAAGATAAACGAACCGGAATCTCTTTACGGCGAAGAGATCATGATGGGGAGGATGAGGAGAAAGTGCTGCATCAGAAGCAGATGGGGATCGTGTGACGCAATGAACATGCTCGTTCTTTTCAGACTTGCCTTTTTGAGGTTCGATTCCTTTCCTGACTGTTTTTCTCTCTACTGTGTCAGTGAAGCTTTCCTTGTATGTGGGGCAGGGCAGCCCAGTTGGAAGAGCAACGCATTAGCATTGGGGTTCCGAGTTCAAAACCTGGTCCATCCAAAGACCGTGGTTGCAATGCGGCTGGTGCACGTCAAATATTCTAATGATGGCGCGATGTGGAAGTTTGGTGTGTGGGGTGCCAGCTCCCGCGCTGTTTTCGTTTTCCGACTGTGGTGCAAAATAATGAGGCCTTGTCCTTGAATCTTTCTCTTTGGGATTGATCCCGGAGCGCCGCCAACCACACGTTGTGCTGCTCATGCGTTACGTTTATGAACTACCAACCTTCCTTGCAACTACAGTTCGCGTCGTGAATAACTCCGTGACAGTTGTTGGCGTTAATGCTTAATTGGAGGAACGTTTCATGCACTTGGCGAACGCCAAAAAAGTTGTGAGGAGTAAAGAACTTTCCAACTGGTCCAGGCTTCGCAACCCCTGCAACTCATTCCCACATTTTAAATTGTATCCGTCTCTAGGACAGCTCCTTGATAAAAGGTTGGTTGATTGATTATTTTAGGGTTTAATGGCGCAAGGGTCATATTTGGCCCAGCTGCACCAAACGCAAGAGACTACGTCAAATAATTATGAAAAGGAAAGGTGAGGGCGTTGTTAAATTAACGTCGCACTGGAGCAAGACTACGGGCTACTGGCGACGGTCCGGATTCAATCCAGAAGTTAAAGATCAATGGACAACATCTAGTCATTTTGAACCAGTCAGATGACGAGGTCAACACCCGACTCTGGAAACTTCCACACCAAGCCAACCTGAGGACATTTGAGACCAGTACAGATTTAGCGGGCACCAGCCCCCGCGTACGCGGCGGTCTTTGGCTGGAACGAGTTTCCCAACTATCTTGCTAATTCGATACTCTTATAACCGGGTTTTCGCTGCCCGAAAAATGAGGTCCATTGTTTTCGGGTTTCATGGCGCAAGAGCCTTATTTGGGCAAGCTGAGTCATTCACAAGACAAACATGAAGAAAAAGCAAAAAGGTTGCAGAGTAAACCGTAAATGAGAAGATCGCTTGGTCATCAAAAGGTCGCGACCCCCATGTTTACCCATTCCATGAGAAAAGAAGATATCTAGGGTACCTCGGGTTTATCAAATTAGTATACACTCAAAGATGTACCCCAGGGGGGCCTGGATGAAAAGAGTGACTTGGTCTAGGTCATACCTTGACCAAAGGGATTAGTATTAAGGTCACAGAGCCAGATTTACATCCATATACATTTTTAAACGGATGAGATTGAGTGTCTCGTAAAATGTTCTCCGAATATATGCTCCGATACTAGGAAGAGCATAAAGTGCGAGATTAAGCCTTTCTTGTTAAGTTTTCTAACTTGAAAGCGGGTAACTCTATTTGTAGTTGGAAATGGAGGTGAAAGCTTTTGAGCTAATGATGAACTCTCTTTTCCTGAAGGAGTACGTGGCCTTCTACTGATGTTTACGAGTGATTGCCTCATTAAAGAGGCACTTACATTAACTCCAAATAGCGAATGGTCTTTTAAACCCTTGAGGTTAATTATGATAATGCAAGGGACAACTAACTGTTTCTACAGTTTATAGTTTTGCAAACATTTATACGGGTGAGCGTAAAATGAAAACGCATAAATGTGTTGTTTGTTTGGTGGATATATTTTGGTAGCAATAGAACAGAAAAGCGCGTTAAAAGTCCATTTTTATTTGGACATTATTAATATTCCAGGAAACAAATTCCCAGTTGTATCTCCCAACCAACTATGTATTTGTGAAACATCCTTTCAGTGTCTTTACCTTCTTTCTGTTGCCACACAGCGAAAAATACCAAAAAATATCTATACATAAATTAAAATAATAGAAATCGTTAATAAAATATCACTTCTTTAATGAAGATTTACTGTCTGCTTAAATAAAAATAGTTTTTACTTTTAAATAAATATCGTTTGTAAATTACACTTCTGGTGTATTACTATCAACAAATACATTTAACATAAGCGAAAGTTCAGGTATTGACCTCGTCATCAAACCGTGATTCGAAATGACGAGGCGTTGTCCTCGATATTTTCCTTTGAGATTGACCCCGGACCGTCGCCAATAGCCCGCTCTGTTGCTTCAGATGTTAATTAAACTACCTAGCATACACACGACAACAAAATTCTTTCTCACGCGTTTGAGATAAAAATGTTTTATCTACTGTAATCATATTTTACTTTACGAAATTTGTTTTGTCGTTTTACTGATAATTTTCTTGCGGAAATTCTTAGCTGAGTGGGGGTTTCTTGTTAATAGCTTTGTTTAAACCTCAAAACGTCAAGAGTAGAGTGTGTCGCAACAAAATTATGACATTCCAGATTTCAAATAACTTCTTATGATTGTAGTTTAAGCTAACCAACCGGTCTATAACTAGTACCCTGACCAATCGGTCTATTGGTCAAGGTACTAGCTTTAGGATCGTAAGGTTAATGGTTCCAATCCGAGGAAAGGCATGAGTGTTTCTTCCTCTGAAACGAATATGCGGCCTCTATAAACGGGTTATGCCATGAAGTTATGGTTAGAATGTGAATTTGAACATCAGCCCCCCCCCCCTTCGTAGTGTAGTAGGGTTAACACAAAGTCGTACACAAATCCGCCTTGCACTGTCATAGTGACTAACATTCAATTGGTCGGACATGGAGGGAAAATGATTGTAGTTTCTTAACGTTATCATTCGAAAGCTAACAAACTTCGCTACAGTTAATATTGGACTACAGCGATATCACAATTTTTATCAAGCTGTAAATTAATTGGATATTCAAATTAAGCAATCGTTCAAACTACCTATGTCTGTTTTATTTATTCTATAGTCTAATGATGCACAAGTATTGACATCAAAACTACTCGATTTGTGTTCTCTCGACCAACCTTCCAATTTACTTTCAAATCTGTCAATGTGTTGGTTGATATATTTGGGACACTTGCTTTTCCCTATGAACTTTAAACAGACACATTTCATACTCGTAAAAGCATAAATTTACTTCAAAACGGCACGACAATGACGGCAAGATAAGATTCTGAGAATAGAATAAGACTACTTTTGTCCTGTCTTTTCACTGAATAATGTACGTCGTTAAATAAACGAATTTCGAGAATAAACAGGCCACGAGACGCACAAAAATCAATCCATCACGGGATAACAATGATGGACACCTGTTCCCAAAAGCAACCACGCAAGCTCACTCACTACAAAAGGGAAAGTTCGGACAATTCGTCAAATACACTTCCATTTCATTTCGTTTCGATATGACAAATTTGGTGCGACCGAAACAAATTCGTTCTCTCGTGAAGGTATAAACCCAGGACCGGTTGTTGCCGGTGTATTATTACCCAATCATAAGTTAATGGGTCATTCGGCAACGCCGGTCATAGCCGAGAAAACCTGGAAGGGAGGATTAAATCAGGATTGATCAGTTCAAATCGAGTAGTTGCGAAGATTTCCAATCCAAAAAAAAAAAAAAATTCAAATGAAATTGGGAGTGGGAAGTAGGCAAGAAGTTTAACAACCCTGAAATATGAATGGAGACGATGATACAGGAGACCTATATTAAAGGTAGGTAGTTGAATTAACGTCGTACTGATCACAATACAGCGGGCTATTGGCGAAGATCCGGAATCAATATCTAAGGTTAATATACTACGTAATTAGACAACGTACGTAATTAGTTGCAACACTACGTAATTTTGAACCACGATCTGATGACAAGGATAGCACCTGAGTCAACACCTCACTCTCCAAACTTCCACACCCCAACATGAGGCCACAACAGATTTAAAGTGCACCAGCCCGTTACCAAAAACCCGTGTGCACTATGTTCTTTAGTTGGACCGAGGTGTTTGTGTGGGAAAGCTCCTGGTATGTAGATTTTAATTAACGTCGAACTGGATCAACACAACGGGCTATCGGCGACAATCCGGGATCAAACCCGAAGGGAAAGATCCACGAAACTTTTAACTGAAAACGCTATGTAATACGTTGACGTGTAAACGTTATGTAATACGTTAATGTGTAAACACGTTATGTAATACGTTAATGTGTAAACACGTTATGTAATACGTTAAGGTGTAAACGTTATATTCATACTGTACGTCGATTTTTAAGAATTGGACGAAAGTTTGAAAGTAAAAAGTTACGTAATACGTTAACGTATAAACATAACATTGATGCTGGACGTCGATTTGAAGAATTAGAAAACCTGAATTTCGAATCAACTGGAAGGGGAAATCATCATTTCGTAACTGAAGACACAATGGAAATGGTCTCAATTGTGTAAACAAGAGTCGCATTCGAGCACTCGCATCAAAATTAAAATACAACCGTCTATCAAACACATTGCCACTGACAAGCAACTCAACTCGGCTCTCATTCCAAAAACTGCAACTTGCGAAACAAAATAATTCCTGCAGTAGGTGGTTAATTAATTTCGCTCTGAAGCAACACAACTTGCTATTGGCGACGGCCCCGGAGCAATCTCGAGAAGAAAGAACCAAGGACAACGCCGCGTCAATTTGACGAGATGAACTGGCCCCCTACTCTCCAAACTTCCACACTATGCCAACGTGCTGTAGCCTGGTTGGAAGTGAAGCGCACTAGCAACCGGGAGGTTGCGAGTTCGAATCTAACGAATTACCATCGGGTACAAAGGGGGCTGGTGCACGCAATATCTGTCGTGGTCTCAAATGCTCCAACGTTGGCGTGATGTGAAGTTTGGAGTACCATCTCAAGTGTGACCTCGTCATCTAACCGTGGTACAAAACAACGTATTGCCCTTGGAAATGTCCCTTCGGTTGGATCCCGGACCGTAGCCGATAGCCTGTTGTGTTGCTCCAGTGCGACGTTAATTAAAAAACCTACCTACTTACCCATCAAAATTGCCGACCAACTGGTGGCACATAAAATTTGAAATCACATACCATCATCAAATAAACCTACACTTTCGATTCAACTTCAGGTGTAGCCGACCAACTGGTCTGGTGGTTAAGGTATTAACCTCTAGATAGGAAGGTTCCTGGTTCTAATCCGGGTGAGATCATGGATGTTTGTAAGCGTATGGTGTAGAGGTGACTGGTGCACATTAAATCTGTCGTGGCCGAAAGTCCTCACGTTGGGTTGGTGTGGAAGTATGGAGTGCCAGCTCCGGCGTTGCCTCGTTATCTAACGTGGTTCAAAATTACGTGTGGTCCTCCTCGGATCTTTTTCCTTAGGGGATTGATCCCGGACCGTCGTCAATAGCCCGTTGTGTTGCTCTGGTACGACGTCAATTAAAAATTACCATTACCCATCAAAATTAAGACACAGCCGTCTTACAAATTCCTACTTCCATGAAACTCAACTCAACTCGGCGCATTCCAAACGCAGACCGCAACTTGGGAAACAAAATAATTCCAACGATTCAACGACACAACCCGTAACTTGTAATCCCGCTCTCATCAGCATTCAAAACAGCTCATACGACACGGCGAAAAACTGCAGAAACATCCTCGAATTCCCACAACGGGATTCGCAACAGAGCCGAAACGAAAACGAAGCAGCCAAGTTGCCATTCTTTCTTTCGCAAAACTTTCGCGCGGCATCACTTTTAATATTCCTCTCCAGACAACGCTATCGATTCGGCCTCCCTCCACAAAGAGTAATTCTTAAACTAAGATAAACTATCGGAAAAGTGATTTGGATAACTCGGCAAAGCAGTGAAACCGGCGCCGTGTCGGGAAAAATCCACACCGGATCGGGAGAGAAAATGGCCTCCGGTTAAATCAAGCACACGAAGGAGCACATTTGTTGCTTTCGCATTGAAATGAATCAAAACATTATACAGTTGGTCCGGAATTCGAGCTGCTTTTCGGGATTACAATAGATCCTTGAATCATCCCCCCCCCCTTCCCGGGAAAATTTTAAATTACCCTTCTTTGCAGGATTTTTTCTTTATTGGTGAAATAAATCAAGGTGATATAATTCATGTTCAAAAAATTTCAGGAAAAATGGTTAAAAAAATCTTAGTATATATTTATAGAATAAATTTAGCAAAAAACAATATGATGATATCATGTGGTATTTTTTAAATCAAACGCAAACTTTTTCAGAAATTGCTCTAAAAATAACAGAAACACATGTTACAAACCTTTCTTCCACTCATTTTCACTTTTTTAGCAATAGAAACTCAACTATAATAAAACAAAATTAAAAACGAAATCATACGTTTATTGCACTACAACAAACAGCGGAATGACAACTTCAAGCTCGTTTTACTGATAGTGACACTTGCTTATTTTTGACAGCTATGTTTTTTTTTATGCAATGGACATTAAAAAGGTATCCAGACACGATCAACTTAAAGTGAACTTGTTCTTTTATATAATTTTTGGGCATTCAATGTTATGATGGAAATTTCCACCATTATGCAAAGAAGGGTTAATGTCGGTTCATGGAATTCCAACGGTTTGGCTTATGTTTTTGTTCATTTTCAAAATTCTAATTTCAAGAACATTTGTAAACAGAAGTTGTTGAATCAGAAGCTTTAGGCTGTAAAAACGTTTAGCTACTTCGACAGTTCAAGCAATAATTATACACTAATTACTTATCTTCGTTACACCATTGACATTAAGTTAAACTCTCAGAAATGGGAACAAAGATATAGCACACTTGTGGCATTTGGTATTCTTAATTAATGTCTCACTGGAGCAACACGCCGGTCTATTGGCGACAGTAAGGGATCAAACCAAAGGAAGGAGATCTTGGAATTTCGAACCGTGGTCAGATGACGAGGTCACAACCCACTCTCCAAACTTCCACATCACGCCAACGCAAGGACATTTAAGGCCACGGCAGATTTAATATGCACCAGCCCACTTTTTACACGAAGGTCTTTGGTTGGATTCGAACTCCCAAACCTCCAGTTGCTAATACAACCTGCCTACCGCGAACCCCCGTGATAGGAATTAATAATAATGCAACCTGTACATGGGCTCCGCAACCTCTGCAATTTCTCATAATTTGGGTTTCATAAGTGTCTCTGTGTGTACTGATTTAGGTAATTAACGTTGCATTGTTACAACACAACGGGCTATTGATGACGGTCTGAGATCAATTCCGAAGGATAATATTAAATTATTAACCACGTAATTTTAAAACACGGTCAGGTGACAACGTCCCCAACACCCGAACATCCCACTTTCCAAACTTCCACACCATGCCAACGTGAGGGCATTTTAGGTCACGACAGACTTAATGTGCACCAGCCTCCTTTGTACACGACGGTCGGGACAGTTCCTGGATGTGCGGAAGTTCGTAGCTGTGCGACTCGAAAAATATGGTCTCTCGATGACTTAGTTTAGGTTATATCGTGACCAAGGAGTTTGATAACAGCATTATGTCAACAGCCAAATACTAACTACAGTATTCCAATCAACTAAACCAACAGAAACTGCTGAGATTTAATGCACCATAATTTCCATAGTTTGAGAAGCATTATTCATATGCCAAGCAACACAAACTAACAAATAACTTAATAATTTAAAATCATATTTTCTTATTTAATTCATATTTATTTCACATTTCTATTTGTTAGTGCCGACCAACCGGCCTGGTGGTCAAGGTGTTAGCCTTTAGATCGGCCTTTAGTTCCTGGTTCGAATCCGGGTCAGGGCATGGATGTTTGTAAGCGTATGGTGTAGAGGCGGCCGGTGCACCTTAAATCTGTCGTAGCCGAAAGTCCTCACGTTGGGATGGTGAGGAGGTTTGGAGAGCGAGGTGCCAGATCCGGTGTTGCTTCGTCATCTGACCGCGGTTCAAAATTACGAGGTGTTGTCCTCGGATATTTCCCTTAAGGGACTGATTCCGGACCGTCGTCAATAACCCGTTGTGTTGCTCTAGTACGACGTTAAATAAATTACCTTGCCTATCTTTTTGTTAGCAGTCAGCCGTAGCAAACCGAAATTCGCTTTGGTTTAGAACGAACGATATTTAACAAATTTAGGACACCACAATCCATTTTGAAAATTCAAAAGTTGCATTATATTGTCTAGTGAACGTTGATTTATCTCACCCAGTAAAATTCCGAAACAAAATTTATGAATCACTTATTCTTCAATAGAGAATAAGTAAGTACCTCTCAATTGTTAGTTCCCTGGCAATACCCTCCAAGTGGTTTCGACGGGATATATTTCAAGATATAGTCAATTCCACTAATGATGAGGTATCGGGTCATCAAGATTTTGCCGATTTTTTAATGACAAGATCAGGACTTGGTCAATTTTTTTACGACTGCTTATTCTTCAATGAAAGCCAAAGGTGAAGGAGTTCTCCGATAACACCTTACAAGCCGGTTGATTGGGTTTTATGTCGCAAGTCTCATATTTGGCCAAGCATTGTCAAACGTCAAGTTGCTGGAGAATAATTCACCCTTCACGTACTAGCAGTGGAGTACGTCCTGTCTAATGAAGCATAAAAATACCGCGGTATCACTAAGCAATTACCATATAAATATAATATTTGGCTTTGTGTAATGTAGTCAGTTAAAGTGATCCCATCGCACTAGCTCATTGCATGTGACGCGCAGAAAAAAAAGGTAAGGTAATATTAATTAACATTGTACTAGAGTAACAGAGGGCTATTGACAGTCCGGGATCAATACCTTAAATGAAAGATTCTAGGACAACACCATGTAATTTTGATCCCCGGTTAGATGAGAATCTATGGCACTTACAGTAATGGGATTTGGCACACAGGTAGTACAAATTTTTTGCAATTCTAGGGTCGCGGCGAATTTTAAAATTCAATCTAGAACATTTTAAAATGAATTTAATGCAATTTAATCATTATTGAATGCAATAGCATAGAAGATATCACAGATTCTAAATTTATTGTTTTCGTTTAGATTTTGCGCGGAGGAATGATTTCCCAGCCAAGAGGATAAGATAAAAACAAATAATCTTTTAACTGGAGTCACTTAGTTCTATTTCTATCTCCTAGACCGTTAAAGATAGAGTAAAATTTTCACTTTAAATCGACATCTAAAAATATGATTTTCTTTGAATAAATAGTTTTTAAATTGAATATATCTTTAATATTTTCGCAAGAGATTGTAACGTTATGTGAACTCCGCTTTCCGAAAATAAACAGAATGCGCATCTTCTGATCTTCGCGTAAAAAAAAACCGATTACATTTTCTGCCCAATTTTTAATTCAGCGAATGAGAGAAAAAACACATTTTTTTTGACTGGGATTGTTAAGTTCTTTTTCGTAAAAAGCATAATCGTTAAAGATGGATAGAAATTTCAACGAATTTGAAATCTGCTGAAAATTTTACACCAGATTAATACCTTACACCACGGGCACGGGCAACACCTGAGCTTGCACCCCACTCTCCAAATTTCCACACCACGCCAACGCTAGGACATTAAAGGCCATAAAAATTTTATCTAGCACCAGCCCCCGTGTACACAACGTGTTTTGGTTGGACCTAGTTTCGAACTCCCAACCTTCCATTTGCCATTTCGTAACTCTGCCAACTGGGATACCACGTCCCTACGTGCTCAGAGTTCAATTGATATTAATTATAATGTAAAAATAAATTGCGCATGGTTGCCCATGTGGAGGAGTAAGTATATTTTCCAATACACGTGTAAAAAAGTTTAAATATACATATCTTTATATATACACATTATTTTTCAGGCATGTGATGATAAATGTTTTCAGTGTTCTATTTTTTAGACACGCGTGTTATTTTTATCACCCATCACTCAAGTGCCGCAGTCACAAGAACAGACTATAATTAACTGACCAATCATATGAATTATTTACGTACATTTCCATGAAGAGCGGAACATGACTAATGCCAAATACCGATATTTTAAGAACTTAGGGAAATGAATTGATTCCACAAAACAGGCGGTTTACTCTCAATCCTACCGGAGGCCTTTCGTACAGACCTAGTCTACGTCAACTGGTTTGAGACGACCCGACCCACCATTCAAAGAAATTTTAAATCAATTCTGGTCATGACTGGATTGATAAAAAGGCGAATTCGGCGATTGCCTAAGGCTCCGATAACGAATAATCATTAATCCATTTTAATCCCTTGAAAAAATGATATTACTTTCCAGTATAGGAGAAAAAGCCAGGGCAATGAATTGTTTCTATTCAATACAAAATGTATATTTACTGTAAGAAGTAGGTAATAAAATAATCTCGCGCCGGATCGACACACCGGGGTATTTTGAGGGTACGGGATCGATTCCGTTGGGAAAGAATTAATGACAACAACACGTATTTTCCACGTCACGGTTGACGACGGTTAGGGATCAATCCCTTGAGGGATAGATCGAAAAACAACACCACGTAATTTAGAACCACGGTCAGATGACGAGGATACACCTGAGCAGGCACCCCACTCTCCAAATGTCCACATCAACCCAAAGTGAAATATTGTTTGGTAATGGTAATTTTAGTTAACGTCGTACTAGAGCAATACAACGGGCTTTTGACGACGGTCCGGGATCATTCCCTTAAATGAAAGATCCGAGGACAACACCTCGTAATTTTGAACCACGGTCAGATGACGAAGCAACACCTGAGCTGGAACCCCACTCTCCAAACTTCCACACCAACCCAACGTGAGGACTTTCGACCACGACAGATTTCAGGTGAACCAGCCGCCTCTACACCATACGCTTACAAACATACATGTCCGGACCGGATTCGAACCAGGAACCTTCCGATCTAGAGGCTAACACCTTAACCACTATACCGGTTGGTCGGCGAAATATTGTTTGGAGCATACCTGGTCCCAGTGCCGGAAGTGACCACATTTATCAACGCTGTGCCAAACACAAGACACGCAGTCGAAGTTTTAGGAACACAGAAGAGGGGAATAAGCCAGTGGCCTCGGAAAACCGACCCGAGGAATTCCGATACTTTTAATAGCGAAAGGCATTCGAGTTAAATAAATCCAAATGTCATCGATTGGACGTAGTTATTTACCAGATAACGTCTGATTATTTCAAGGCCACGAGACAGAGAAAGCTCAAGTTGAGGGATTTCATTTCATGCGATTGAGACTGGCGCCCTTTCAGACAACTCGTAAAAATAAGCATTTGAAAAATCAAACAATGTAAAAATAACTATAACTGCTACCCACCAGTTTATCATCAGACAACAGAGTCTTTGTTCAGTCTTTAGAGCAGCAAAACAAGCATTCGGCATCAATGAAATCCAAGACAAGACTTACAATTAGGATGACTCGTTAGTTGCGAAATTAAAATATCAATTTGGCACTAAAAGCAGATTTGGAGGTCGATTGCATTTATAATTCCACCACCCACTGTAATGTTAAATGTCCGTGAGAACACCCATGCGGTAGCCTGGTTGGTAAAATAGCGGATTAGCAATCTGGGGTTGCGATATCGGAGAGGGGGGGGGGGCGGTGCGTGTTAAACCTGTCGTGGCTCACGTTGAAGTGGTATGGATTAAATTAATGTCACATTGGAGCAACAGAACGCTCCCGGACAATCGCCAATAGCCCGGGATCACCCCCGAAAGTAAAAGATCCGAGGACACCATGTAATTTTGAAACACGGTCAGATGACGGTTACACCTGAGTTGGCACCCACTGTCTAAACTCCACCACCACGCCAACGTGAGGACATTCGATGCCATGACAGATTTAACGTCCATATGCCGCCCCCCCCCCCACCCCCCCCCCTCCCCTTTGTACACGGCGGTCTTTGGTTGGATTCAAACTCGGAACTCCCCTGGTTGCAAACCCTCTCCACTAAAAAAAAACCAAGAGGTAGTGGGTTTAAAGTTTTCATCACGATGAAAGTACATAGCACGCTGTAAAATACAGGGTGTCCATAAAAGAATGTGCCAGTTTCAATGGTATATTATAACATTTTAATTTAAACAATTTACAACAAATCATGTATCAAATTAAAGGTAAACTCATCTAGTTTTTCTTACAACTGTTGAATATGTGCACCTTTAGTTATACGGCACACATCCAATCTTAAGTCCGATTCTTACCGTAACATGGGTGGCTTATCTGGATATGTTGAAAGAATGTTTCTTTCCCCAATTAGTAGAGGGTGAACCTGTAAACTTTATTTGGCAACAAGATGGAGCCCCTCCCCATTTGAATCTCTTTGTACGAGAGTGGTCGAACGTCGAAGTCCCTGACCGTTGGATTGGTCGTAATGATCGAGACGACAGAGCTCTTTTTCGCTGGCCTCCACGTTCACCTGACATAACGCCATGCGATTTTTTTCCTTCGGGAATTTATAAAAGATCGTTTCTACGTTCCGCCGCTACCTAATGATTTGCCAGAATTGAGACAAAGAATTGAAGAGGTTATTGCTCCGGACTTGTTAACCAAAGTGTGGGAAGAATTGGACTTTAGGTTGGATGTGTAACCGTATAACTTAAGTACATTGTAAGAAACAGTTTACGAACATTTGTAAGAAAAACTAGGTGAGTTTACCTTCAATTTAATATACGATTTGCTGTAAGTAGTCTAAATTAAACTGTTATAATATACCATTGAAAGTGGAACATTCTTTTATGGACACCTTGTACATCTGCCAACTGGTGGTCTAGTATTGAATTTAGGTAGTTAAGTAGTTGAATTAACGTCGCTCATGACAACGGGCAACAGTCCGAATATCAATCCTGAATGGAAATATCTAATTACTTTCTGAATAGTATTATTTTGGAGTTTTGCCAGTTTGATATTGAAAAGAAGGAAGTATTCCACACTGGGCACACATGCACTAGCATCGAAAATCGTACATTTTTCAGTTTCACTTGCCCATGCAGTATATGTTCCTTTGAATGCAACACATTTTTTCAATTCGAATAGCCCTGGTTTGAAATTTTGGACTCGCGTATTGGAAGAGCTTAACATTTGAAAAAATGCACGAACTTTTAACAAAAGGCGACACAAAATAGTATATACACAAAAACAGCGATCGCATTACATGTTTTACTAATCGTGGTAAGTAATCTATATATATAATTCTCTTACGTGGCACGCAAAAAAGAAGTTATTTGTTATCGCGTTTTGGCAACACTGTACGATTGTTTGCTTATCACGAAGTCTCGCGCATCAATTGAATTTACATTGTTATCGTATGAAATTTTATTGAAAAAAAAAAAGAATTTTAGTTGAGCTGTTGCAGTTTATAATAGAAATCAAAGAAAGCAGACTATCTTTTCAGGGTTAACAGTTATAGTTCAACAAGACGCTTGCACTACAACTTTCGGCAACAAACTCAATGAAAAAGTGTGGGTCGTTTGAGTGCTGGGAAAATGTACACACAAACAACATGCTGGGTATTCAATTTCCAAAGCAACGCTCACATTTCGAGTCAAAATTTGCGCAAAGTTTTCATTTGAATTCTGATTTTAGAGGTACTGTATATATTTTTTCTGTTATTCAGCAAATTTAGATTTGAAAAACACTTTTTTGGTAACATATTTTGTAAACAATCCCTTCTGCTAGGACACATGTCTTCATTGAGGCGAGCGAAGCGAGCATAGGTTCGCGCAGCGAACCAATGAGGATTGCGAAGCGATCCTCCGGGGGTTGGCGAGCGTTAGCGAGCAGGGGGCAGGCCCCCTAGTCCAAAATAAAGCAGTTGTAAAACGAAAAACCTTTCATTTCTACTATTATACAAGTGTTTGTGTGTCTTTGTGATATGTCCTGATAAATCTATACAACTAAGTCATGAAATTTGGTCCCCCAAGTAGTCCTAAAGATGATCGAATGCACCCAGTACACAATAAAATGATTCCAATGTGGTAAAAAAAAATTCCGTATTCAAACTTATACACATTTTGCTGCAAATAATTACTCCATGTGAAATTTAAATGACTACAATTAGAGTGCAAAATCCGTATTTATTATTAGTATATACATTTTCTTACAAATAATTAATCCTATAAAAAAGTTGAATACAGAAACTACTATGATGCAGTTCATTAAAACCAGTAATAACGAAACCAGACCCCTACGAAATTAGCACTTAGGTCAAGGTCAACCATTATGTGTGAGCTGAATAGCGGTTTCGGTATTCCCTGAGCACTGTTCCCTATTTTTGCCCCCAGCCCACATGAGGTGACTTCATTGATGACTATCTCCTTCCATAATTCAACACATCCTAGAGCAGTGGGATTTATGATGAACTGCCGCATAGCAATTTAAGGCGATTAAGGAATTCTCTAAGACAGCTATGCAAGGGCTAAGCACATAAAATTAGGACAAGTATCTTTTTGTTAAATTGAATTGGATGTTTGTAGGTAGTTGAATTGATATCGTACGAGAGCAACACAACGGTATATTGGAGACAGTCCAGTATTGATCACGAAGGGAAAGTACCGTGGATAACACCTCGTTATTTTGAATCACGGTCATATGATGTCAACACCTGAAGTTGGTAATTTTTAATTAACGTGATACTAAAGCAACACAACGGGCTATTGACGACAGTCCGAGATCAATCCCTTAAGGGAAAGATCAGAGGACGACTTCACGTACTTTTGGACCACGGTCAGATGACGAGGCAACACCTGAGCTGGCAGCCCCACTCTCCAAACTTCCACACCAACCCAACATGAACTTTCGGCCACGACAGATTTTGGTGCACCATACGCTTACAAACATCCATGCCCTGACTCGGAACCTTCCGATCTAGAGGCTTACACCTTTACAACCAGACCGGTTGGTCGGCTATACCTGAAGTTGAATCGAAAATGTAGGTTTATTTGATGATGGTATGCGATTTCAAATTTTATTTACAGTTCAACTGCCTCTGGTTTGGAATCCCGGTAGAATCTTGCTTTATTGAGTTTCATGGCGCAAGGGCCATATTTGGCCATGCTGCGCCATACACAAAACAGACGGACCAAGTGATCGACATACGTACACAATGAAAGTATCACCAACACAGAAGACAGAAAAACTTCCAGGAATGAATCGTACGTGACAGGAATCGAACCTTCGCCGCAACAAATCCTACAACTTGCGGGTTGCTAGCGCAGTGGACTTACCCGCTGAGTCTCGCCACCCCTAATGAATGGATGCCACTTTAAGCCAGAGGTCCGATTGTACTGACAAATCATACCAAGAGGATCTCCTAGTTGTCTTGACGAGATATCTCGTCATTAGCAACTTTGATTAGATCTTGATGGACGAGATATCTCGTCATTAAAAGAAAACTGACCATATCTTGCTGTCATAAAAAAATACGGCAATATATTGACGACATATCTCATCATAAGCAAAATTGGTCAGATTTTGATGGACGAGATATCTTGTCAAAACCACTTAGAGGGGGAGAGGGAATTTTTTTGTTGTTAAAATTCACGCGCGTCAGTTCAAGTATTAGAAGCATAATAACAAATTTATGAATTATTTAATTTATATAAAATGAAAATACACTCGTTTTTTTTTTATTTATTGAATAAGTCAAATTTTAATAAAACGCATTTGACAAATCATCTTACAACCCAAAGTTTATGGTCATTCTTCAATGAATATAATCATAAATTAAAAATAAATTATAACTGTTATGTAAAAAAAATAACATTTTCATGATTGAGATCCAAATTTCCGACGTCAAAATAAGTATGCGGTTCTTAGCAAATATTTACCATAAAATATTTAAAGTACATCGGTTCCGTCAATTATACAAGACTGGAATTCCATATATTTTTTTTTGCACAACATAAATTATTTGAAAAGGGAATGAAATGTGATGAACGTACTTTCCAAGCATTCAATTTCAATGCCAATAGCTACTACAAACTAGTTAACAGCTCCCAAACCACTGAGCGCTTTAGACTTGTGACCGAAATATCCAATCACAGTTCAAATAGCCGATTCATTCACGAAAATCCCATCACAAGCGGATGTAGTAAACCACAGTGGCAAAGCATACCTGCATTTCAACAACATCACGTGAATGGAAACATGGAATGTTTCAATCTCGATTTCACAACGCCGGCAACACACAAAAATCCATAAGAGATTCTGCACGCACCGAATTCTATTCGATTCTGTAACCCTAACACACAAGAAATCCACCGCTATTGCATGTGGAAAAACATCATAAACAATCTGATTAATCGCAACCTTACCTGTGAGTCAGATGCCAGTGCTCCGTCGGTTAATCCCGGAAGCTTAAATTTGCGTTAAAGGAAATCCTTCGGCAGTTGATTGAGGTGTTTAAAGCACTCGATGCGAACAGAATTTTCTGTTTTTCTCTTCCCCCTCAGACGATCGAGGCAGATGTTGTTCCCCAAGAACACTTCTTTTCGGCCTCTCAGGACGAACTCGGCGATTCCTCGGCATCAGCGTTCAGTTGGCTGCGATGCTCGTGACGTCACGAGGTGGACCGATCCATTTCGAGCCGCAGGGCGAACGGCTTTTCGCCGGCGAGGGGAACTTTGGCGAATTTTCGCTGTTAATGGATTTTTCTCTGCTTTTACCTGCGGGAAAAAAACAAAGGATGAATAAAACTAAAATGTTTAGTGTATGTGTGCAAAACCGTGCAGATTTTCAATTCATTCATTTAGCCCAAGGTTTAAGGAGCAAAGAGAGTTTAAAGGAGTGTAAGTTTTGGTTTTATTTTGTGTTTTCCCGGTTTTAGTGCATTTGTCTGAGGGATCCTCAATAAAAGAACTTTTAGAAATTTAATTTTGCGAACAATACAAGGGATATTTTGGCACACATTTCAGATTTTCTGTCGAATTGCTTTTGCTTTTTATTTTTGAGTATCGTAGATTTGGATATGGGCTGGAAATAAAGGATCTTGATAGTTTATTTTTGGAACGAGAAGAGAGTCAGAGACTCGAATTATTTTGTATGCACTCCACGCATGTAATAAATCACAGAAAATGGAAAACAAATGCATTTGTTCCTTTTTGAATAAATAATCAATTACATTCGACGAATAAATAAATATATCCATCGGGAAAATGCTTAGTAATAGTTGTTTATAGAAAATACATATAACACGGGACAGCATTTGTTGACAGATTTCCAGTTTCAACCCACAAAGAACTCATTTAAGCAAGGCTGGGAACAAAGATAATTCATAGTTATACTCAAGATCTGACCAATAACGAGTTAACTCGTTGTCAAGGTATTGACGATTTTAGATCGTGACAAGACCAAGAACTGGTCAGTCCTTACGAATGACGAGATATCTCGTCCATCAGGAATTGGTCAGTTTTGCTAGTGACGAGATACCTCGTCGAAATAACAATCAGGATGGTTAAGCAAAAAAAAAACTATTTTGCTAATCAAATGTTAGGTTGGTTCTGTGCTTTTTAGCGCAAGGGTCATATTAGACCAGATAGGTCATATTGTGTTAAGCTGCGGTAAACACAAGAGAATGTTGTAGCTGAAAAGAGTGGTTGGAGAAAAGTAGAGAGAGAGATCGCTTGAGTATCATGCAGTTACGACTCTCCCTGTTTATCAGAGGCAATTAACCCCATGGGAAATTAACAAGACAATTAATCCCTCGGGTTCAGTAAATCAAATGTATTTTTCGTCAAATTTCACGATCAGGCCAACCTTGCAAGATGGCACTTCAGTTTCTTGACCGAAAAAGTCTTCAAATTTTAAAACATTCGTAAAATATTTTTAACCTAAAATCGAAATGAGGCCTGTTAACATCAACAGAACTATATGCAATTTTTTTCCGTTTGGTTGTTTTGGGGTTTTATGGCGCAAGGGCCATATTTGTCGAATCTGTACCAAACACGAGACAACGTCAATTAAAAAAATGTCGTGAAAGAGTTAAAAAGATGGATTTGGAAGCAGAGAAGATGAAAGCAGAAAATCGTTTGGAATCCCCGTAGCTCGCCCCTCGTTTTCACAAAAAAACATCAATTATTTCCTAGATGTACTTTTTGAGCTAATTTTTGGAATTTTTTTAAAAATTAACGTCGCATTAGAGCAACCCAACAGATTGACGACGGTCCGGGATCAATCCCCTAAGGCAAAGATCCGAGGACACCACGTAATTTTGAACGACGGTCAGAAGACGAGGTACTATTTTAGGAATCTCTTCAGAATATATATCATAATCAATATAAGGGGTGGTGGTGCTTAATTACTTCATTGGGGCAATTTTGTTCTCACCTGTCATTTTGCAAAGCATAACTATATGACTTCTTAGAAACTATACATCTAAATTGAACATATATGATGCTACATGGGTATAAAGCTACTACACATTATAATACAAAAATATATAAAGCTTAAAATCACTTGTAGTAAAGTAAGATTTTTATTTACTTGATTTCGGTAATAGATAGGTAGTTAACTAATGTCGCACTGAAGTAACACAACGAGCTATTGGCAAAGGTCCGGTATCAGTCTCGAAAGAAAAGATCCGAGGGCAACACGACGTAAGTTTGAACAACGCTTAGATGACGAGACCTTTGCTGGCTCCCTACTCTACAAACTTTCACACCCTGCAACGTGAGGACATTTGAGGCCACGATAGATTGAACGTGCAATAGCCTCCACGAGCAGTTAATTGCTGTTTCGATGACGTTAGGCTTTTAATCTAATTGGTGTTGACCAATCGGATATCCCAAAGCAATTCGGAATTTATTTGGAATTTTTAACGATGATGTGCTGAAATTGTATTTGAAAAGCAATTCAAGTGACGTCAGTTTTAGAATACGTACAGGAAACTAGAGTGCCTATATAATAAGAGTGGCGACAAGGGACCAAATTTGGCCCAATGCGCATGCGCGGCACCCATTTTTCTACCAAAATCGTCTCAAAGATTGTTGGGCGAATTTATATATCATTTCAAGGAGAACAAAAAGTATATGATTGTTATAATATGGATACATTCGGTATAAATGAATCATATAAACGCTCAATTACATGCGTAATTGATGAGATGGATTGCACAACTCGTTAACTTAGATTGCGGGAAACACCATGTTGTTCATGGTAAATGGTAAATTTTAGTTAACGTCGTACTACAGCAACACAACGGGCTATTGACGACGGCCCGGGATCAGTCCCTTAAGGGAAAGATCCGAGGACTACACCTCGTAGTTTTGAACCACAGTCAGATGACGAAGCGACACCTGAACTGGCACCCCACTCTCTATACTTAAACACCAACCCAACGTGAGGACTTTCGGCCACGACAGATTTAAGGTGCACCAGCCGCCTCTACACCATACCCTTACAAACATCCATACCTGGACCCGGATTCGAACCAGGAACCCTTCCGATCTAGAGGCTAACACTTTAACCACTATACCGGTTAGTCGGCCCATGTTGTTCAAAAAAACAAAAAAGGCTATTTACTTAAAAAGTCTTCAAATTTATACTGACAAAACACTAAAATATTAATAAAAAAAACCATTCTAGAACACGAAATGGAACATGAATAAATTATATTTTCTTTTTAATTTAATATACACACGTTTTTCTCGAACACAGAAAAAGTTCCCATGTTAAGTCTATGGAGCTTGGAAAAGACCGCCTCGGGCGGTAGAAAAGGTCTCTAAGCCAATCAGAAAGTGTTTCCCGTGTGTCGCCACTATTATTATACAGGGTGTTTCAGTGAACCGTTTCAGAACTTCTAAGAGGGGTATGGTACATCCTGACGAACCAAAATCATTTACCAATGGGCAGTCAGAAATGCTTTCCTGACGCGGTAGATGGTGTTGTGCAAAAATCCCGAGGTTTCGTGTAGGGAATCTTCATTTCGCACAAGAACGCCAAGTTAGTAGGATGGATGATTACACGATCGAAGAGTTAGCCGATATGCATTTGGCGTACGGGGCTGCAAATTGTAGTGGGCCAGCCGCACAGCGTTTGTACGCGGAACGATATCCGACGAGGCGTATCCCCAGTCATAATTTCTTTGCAAGACTGCACCAGAGGTTAGCTGAGACAGGTTCATTAGAAAGAGCTGACAGGGATAGGGTAAGAACAGCACGGACTGCAGACGTTGAACAGAATGTGCTGCAGCATGTACAGGGGAATCCAAGAACGAGTACACGAAGTGTAGCAAACGCAGTCGGGGTTTCCCATTGCAGCGTCTGGAGGATTCTCCGAGAAGAAGACATGCATCTGTTTAACGTGCAGCGTGTCCAGACACAGCAACCGGAGGATTATGCACCTCGTATTGCTTTCGCACAGAAAAAAAAATTTGGAAAATGTGCTACAAATCCTCTTTTTCCTGCTGAAGTGTTGTTTTCCGATGAGGCATCCTTCACAAGGGAAGGAATTTTCAACACGCATAACGACCATATCTGGGCGGTCGAGAACCCGCATGCAATACGACGTCGTGCAGCACAGATTCGATTTTCAGTCAATGTATGGGCCGGTATTATGGGAGATCACCTCATCGGACCTTACCTGTTACCGTCTCGTCTAACCGGACCTAACTACTTGCTCTTTCTGCAGAAAGTATTGCCACAACTTTTGAGAGATGAACAGATTTCTGCATCGACGCAACAGACGATGTGGTTCCAACACGATGGAGCCCCTGCCCATTATAGCGGAGATGTTCGTAACTACCTGGATGTCACATTTGGTCAGCAGTGGATCGGACGTGGTGGTCCCGTGCGTTGGCCTGCTCGGTCACCCGACCTATCATGTCTTGATTTTTATTTCTGGGGTCATCTGAAATCGCTAGTTTATGACACCCCTGTTGTCAATGTTGAGGAGCTGGTTGCAAGAATTGCAGTAACTGCCGGAGAAATTCGAGATATGCCTGGAGTATTCCAGAATGTTCGGATGTCCATGCGTCGGAGATATGAGGCGTGCATTGTAGCCTGTGGAAGAAACTTCGAACACTTACTTTAATTCATGTACCTTTTGCTTCTTTTCATGTATTATTAAAACGATTTCTCACTTACGGTCTCTTTTCTTTACGGTGCTTCTGTGTACAACACCGCTTCAGGAAAGCATTTCCGACCCCACATTGCTATATGATTTCGAGTTGTCAGGATGTACCCTACCCCTCTTAGAAGTTCTGAAACGGTTCACTGAAACACCCTGTATAGGCACTCTACAGGAAACAAATCTCGCATTAGAAAAACCACCGCCACCTCCATTTATCTGGATAGAAAATTCCTCTCATTTTGAAGCAGAATGACAAATCGATAGTTTCACTTAACTCGGGGTCCTTATTCCAGTTTGAGTAAAGCAGGGCACTCTCAAGCTTCGTCTTTTCATTCCACCGTCCGGTAGCAGGGCAAACAATTATGTTCAACGAACCGTACGCGATCAAGTTAATAATTGAAGATCGCATCGGCGAAACTTCCGATGCGGGTGATTGGATGACAACTGAGGGCTTGGAGACGAAGAATAAGTCGGGGTGAATACTAGATTTTAAGATAAGGTATTTGTAACTTCGTTTTCCAGGAAACGAAGGGGGAAACGGTAGACCGGTTGGAAGTAATCGGCAAACGAAAAGTTATTAGTTCGAAAGTCGATCCAAAATTGAGAACCGTCGAGAATACACGGGTGTTGGTGCACGTTGAATCTGTCGTGATTACAAATTTCCTCGCGTTGACTGCCGACCAACCGGTATAGTGGTTAAGGTGTTAGCCTCTAGATCGAAAGGTTCCTGGGATTCTTTCCCTTCGGGATTGATCCCGGACAATCGCCTATAATCCATCGTGTTGCTCCAGTGTGACGTTAATTAAATACCTACCAACTGGATTTATGGATGGTAAGGTAATTTTAGTTAACGTCATACTAGAACAACACAACGGGTTCTGGATCAATCCCTTAAGGGAAAGATCCGAGGACAACGCCTCGTAATTTTGAACCCCGGTCAGATGACGAGGCAACACCTGAGCTGGCACCCCATTTTACAAATTTCCACACCAACACAACGTGAGGACTTTCGACCACGACAGATTTAAGTGGCACCAGCCACCTCTACACTATACGCTTACAAACATCCATGCCCGGTTTCGAACCAGGAACCTTCCGGATTTATTTGTGGAAGAGAGTGAAGAAGAAATAATAAATGAAGATTTTTTTTTCTGTTGAAGACGCGAAGGGAATGAGATTTCCTTAAAGAAAGTCACGAGTAAAGCAGAATACAAAATACGATAACAGAACTATATCAAGACTAAAACTGTGTATTCAAGAATTATCTGTGTTATCAGGAATTATCAGTGCAATCAAGAATCATCTGTATAATCTGTGATGAAGACCTTTACTGGTTCAAGAATTGTACAATAAGTAATGTAACTTTGTTAATATTTTATTTTCATTTGAAATAAAAAGCTTTTTATGAATTCGGATGACACGAACTATGGTTAATGCGACTTTTTTACAGTCTCGTGAAATTTGATTACATGGTAGAATTGAAGCCACTTCGCTTTCTTTCCAATAAACTAGTATCATCAATTCATATTTTTATGCAGTCTACACTAAACAGTCACTATGCAAAAGTAATTGAAAGTGAATGGAGTATTAGCAGAAGGATGGAAAGAGAAGCCATGATTCTGGCTTTCGTCAAAAGCAATACAGTTTACGGGGTGAAAAATGATTATGCCCGGGTCACTTAACCCCAAGTGGTAAGACCATCTGCCTCTTCCATGACCGGAAAAGGGTAAACTGAAAATGAATGTTAGAAGTCTTAGAAATTTCTGGCATTGATGGGGATGCTTTCGGGGGAACTCTATTCATACTAAATATGGTGTTTACGATAGTTGCATGGCTTTCCATTGATGCTCATTTATGAGCATATAATGATTTATACGCATATGGGAAATTTTTCGGGGTGCAATTATTCTTGACTGAGAGTTTTCTTCGTAAGCTATCTCAACGACGTCTGGTGGTAATCATTGTCAAAAGACACCTGGATGTTAATCAATAACAATAATGCTGTTGGTAAACATACGATCATTTGACGAGCATATTGCAGTGTTCCACTTTATTTTCATATCCATTTTAAAAGGAACAGCGGTAGCCCGGTTAACGGATTAGCAACTGGAGGGTTGCGAGTTCGAAACTTGATCCAACCAAAGACCGTCGTGTAAGTCTGGTGCACGTTAAATCGGTCGTGACATCAAATGTCCCAAAATTTGCATGGTGTTAAAGTTTGGAGAGTGGAGTGCCAGCTGTGGTGTGACCTCGCCATCTGACTGTGGTTCGCAATAACGAGGTGTTGTCGTCGGATCTTTCCCTTCGTGATTGATACCGAACAATTGTCAATAGCCCGTTGTGTTTATGCAGTGCGACAGTAATTCAACTATCTATCAGTATCCATTTGCATATTTTTGCTTCGAATATTAATTGTTTTCTTCAATTTTGAGCTTCACCAACAAGGACAGTTATTAATGGTAATTAATAACTATCCTTGTTCAATAAAGACAATCAATTAGTATTGTTTCAAGCTATTCGATCGTCTTATTTTATTACAAAGACTGAGAAAAAATCGAGGAAAAGAACCTATTCAAAATGGCAACCGCTAGAAAAATGGAGAAGCTAGTTATATTTCCTAAGCGTTCCAAACGTATGGGAAATGGTAACTATGTTCCCCGGAAGTAACGCCTACAAAGTTGTACTCATTATAAGTTCGTTAGTTTTAGGTTTTTTGGCGTAAAGGCCATATTTGGCTAAGCTGAGACCAACGTAAGACAGAAAATGAAATGAATTGTGAAAAGAAAAGATGGAGAGCAGAAGGTATACAGAAATATATATTGGACCTCCTGGGGTCAAGATCACCAGGTTCGAGGCAGTTAACCCCCATGCGAAAAATAGATTACATGGAAACTTCGGATTTGTGAAGCTCGTACACACATAAAGATGTACCCCCGATTACTGCATCATTATGACAAAAGAACATTATGAGAAACATTATGAGAAAAGTTAGAGGCTGGACATTGCCTTCCAAGTAATATTAATCGTAACATTTAGTACTAGGGGGCCTGCCCCCTGCTCGCTAACGCTCGCCAACCCCCAGAGGATTGCTTTGCAATCATCATTGGTTCGCTGCGCGAACCTATGCTCGCTTCGCTCGCATCCATGAAGACATGTGTCCTAGCAGAAGGGATTGTTTACAAAATATCATATTCCAAAATATATTTTTCAAATCTAAATTTGCTATATTACAGAAAAATATATATATACAGTACCCTGGAATCAGAATTCATATGAAAACTTTGATCAAATTTTGAGTCGAAATGTGAGCGCTGCTTTTGAAATTGAATACCCAGCATGGTGTTTGTGTGTACATTTCCAGCACTCTCGAGTCACCCACATTTTTTCATTGAGTTTGTTATCGAAAGTTGTAGTGCATGCGTCTTGTTGAACTATAATGGTTGGCATTGAAAAGGACCGTTTTTTAAATGGCCCTGAAAAGATCCTCCGCTTTCTTTGATTTCTAATTATAAACTGCAACAGCTCGACTAAAATTCATTTTTGTTTTCAATAAAATTTCAACCGATAACGCTATAAATTCAATTGAGGCGCGAGGCTACTTAGTGAGCAAACAACCGTACAATGTTGCCAAAATGCGATAACAAATAACGTCTTTTTTGCGTGCCACGTAAGAGAATTATATATATAGAAGCTATATTAAGTCAAATCAAATTACCTAACCAACTATCTTTGATTTTTTTTATTTATAATTGAGTCTTTCTTTTCCTTTCTGCAAATGTAAAAATTTCTTTCTGTAAAAATTATTTCTGGACAAAATATAAGTTTTGAGTCGGACACTTATTTCGGGTAGGTAAGTAGTTAATTAACGTCGCACTGGAGCACCACGACAGGCTGTTGGCGACGGTCCAGGATTCATCCCGAAACGAGAGATCCGAGGACAACACCTCGTATTCTTGACGCACTGTAAGATGACGAAGTCAACACCTGAGCTTCCACCCAACTCTCCAAAATTATACATGATGTCAACGTGAGAACATTTGAGGCCACGGCAGATTTAACATGCACTAGCCCCTGTTGATCACGGCGATTTTTGAAAGGATCTAGTTTTGAACTAGCAACCCGCCGGGTGATAATGCCCGGTGCACACATGCGGCACCGAAGCCCAACTATGCACACATAACCGTGAAATGACGCAAGTACTCATTTCGCGCCATTTATAGACAACCTTTAGAAATTATGGTTGAAGCACAGGCGTTGACTTTAGTACTGTAAGCAGGATAAGAAAAATTCCATCGAGAAACAGGCTTCGGAATCCCAGTTGGGTTGGATTGAATTGGATGATTGGGTTTTATGGCGCAAGGTCCAAAAGAAAGGACAAGCTGCGCCAAACACGAGACAGAATATGACCCAATAAAAGTATAAAATATTTGAAAATTAATAATATCCTTAGACAAAGTAAAAGGTAGATTTAAAGCATGTAAAATGTATAGATCAGAATAAAAATATTTGAACAATGCTTAGGTAATGGTAATTATAATTTTAGTTACCATCGTACTAGAGCAACACAATGGGCTATTAACGACGGTCCGGGATCAGTCCCTTAAGGGAAAGATCCGAGGACAACACCTCGTAGTTTTGAACCACGGTCAGATGACGAAGCAACACCTGAGCTGGCACCCCACTCAAAAAACTTCCACGTCGCGCCAACGTGAGGACATTTGAGGCCACGAAATATTTAACGTGCACCAGCCCCCTTTGTACTCGACGGTCTTTGGGAGCTTACGTCAGCATCTTTACATACTCTATCTATTTTATCAGAAGGTTGATGTAGGTAGTCCCTTTAATCCCATCGACCTTAGGCCCGGTACACACATCCGGTTTTTTAACGTGCGGTGCCGCTGCGGCAGCGAAGCCCAACTATGCACACATAACCGTGAAATGACGCAAGTACTAATTTCGTGCCATTTACGATAAATATTCTATCGGAAAAAAACGTGTTTATTTCGCTTACTTGGTGTAAAAAGAAGTATATTTTGAAACAAAATAGACGTCACTGGATACAACCATTTATTAATTATTATTTATATTCCATTTATTTATGAAAACAAAGTACTTCAGATCGGAGAAACGTGTGCGGCAAGCTGCGGCGCCGTGGGGAAATGCGGTACAAATTGCACGCAAGTTGGACGTGCGCCTCCGCAGAGGCGCCGGAGATGTATGTGCACTATTCCATTGGATCTAATGTATCTCAGACCACACTTGCGTTGCACTTTGTTACTTGCAGCACGGCGGCGCCGCACGTTAAAAAACTGGATGTATACACCGGGCCTAATCAGTTACTCTTACAACTCGGCTACCGCGGCCTAACTTATTTTGGACTACATTGTTTTCCAAAACCCTCGACGGGTACATATTTTCCTCCTGTAATCAATCACCATAAAACGCAACCAGACATATATTTCCCACGAAATTGGGCAAGAAAGAGGTAATCCAATACACATATCATAAACAGTCCGCTTTAAATCGCATTCGTGAATACTAAACACAACTTTTTTGTTGACAACGACACACAGATATTCCCGTCATCTTATCGCTCACAAAACTTGCATGTTTAGTTCACAACAGGTCATTTTACTGTATGACGCGGCTGATGATCCGATGCCTTCATTGGCCAATAGGGGTGTAACACCTCTCATAATTTCTCATGCATCCTTTTTTGCGGTCGGTTGGAAACGCTTCGGGAAAATCCTGACATCACTGCCCTGTCAAAACTGAAAGGTGCAGGCGTTCTGAGAGGTGACTTCAGTTTATAATTTATTATTCATGTAAATTATGATCACCAGTGTAGCGTAAACTATGGGTCACGGTATCCTTTGAAGTGTCAGAATTAAATAATCGATGATAAAAAAAATTATTTTATGCGTAAGAAAGGGGAACTAACCATGGTAATTATTTTTCGGGGTTCGGCCTCTTGCCTGATCACCTATGATCATTCACGAAACAAGTGGTTTAGGTTAAGAAGTATTCTCTTGTGAGGCAGTAGTGGATCCTGTCGCTTGGGTGCCCCAGGCGCGTGTTATTTTAACACCCAAATGGTTTCCACATGATACATATATCGTCTATCAAGATCTGACCAATTTTCCTCATGGCGAGATATTCCGTTGTCGAGGTATTGACGATTGTCCGATGATGACTAAATCAAGAAAAGATCGTCGTGTATAAAGGAGGCTGGTGCACGTTAAATCTGTCGTGGCCTCAGATTTCCTTCTTTTCGTGTGGTATGTATGAAAGTTTAGAGAGTGGGATGCCAGCTCAGGTGTTGCCTCGACGTCTGACCGTGGTTTAAAATTACGAGGTGTTGTCCTCGGATCAATCCCTTCCAGTTTAATTCCGGAACGTTGTCACCAGCCATTTGTGTTGCTCCATGGGACATTAATTAAATACCTACCTACCTATCAAGCCTTAATCTGTCATCTGTTCAAAATTACACGGAATTGTTCTATGATCCTTCCCTTTGGGATTCATATCGGACCGACGCCAATAGCCCTTTGTGTTGCTCCAGTGCGACGTTAATTAAAACTACCTACTTGCCTCATTCAGACAACCACCAGAAGGTAATGGTAATGGTAATTTTTAGTTAACGTCGTACTAGAGCAACACAACGGGCTATTGTCCGGGATGAATCCCTTAAGGGAAAAATTCGAGGACAACACCTCGTAATTTTGAACCACGGTCAGATGACGAAGCAACACCTGAGCTGGCACCCCACTCACCAAACTTCCACGCCAACCCAACGTGAGGACTTTCGACCACGACAGATTTAAGGTGCACCAGCCGCCTCTACACCATACGTTTACAAACATCCATGCCCGGACCCGGATTCGAACCAGGAACCTTCCGATCTAGAGGCTAACACCTTAACCACTATACCGGTTGATCGGCAACCACCTTAAGGATTTATCCTCGTGTACGTGCCGGTCAACAGGTCCGGTGGTTAAGGTGTTAGCTTCTTGATCGGAAGATTTCTGGTTCGAATCCAGGTCAGTGCATGGATATTTGTAAGCGTATGGTGTAGAGGCGGCTGGTGCACCTTAAATCTGTCTTCGACGAAAGTCATCAAGCTGGGTGGGTGTGGAAGCTTAGAAACTGGAGTGTCAGCTAAGGTGTTGATCGCATCAGCTGACAGTGGTACAATATTACGAGGTGTTGCCTTCGCATCTTTCTCTTCGGGTTCTATCAATAGAACATTGGCAATTCGTTGCCAACAATCCATTGTGTTTGTCCAGTACAACGTTAATTAAAATAACTACCTTCCAAGGTAATAGTAATTTTAGTTAACGTCCAACTAGAGCAACACAACGGGCTATTGACGACGATCCGGAATCAGTCCCTTAAGGGAAAGATTCGAGGACAACACCTCGTAATTTTGAACCACGGTCAGATGACGAAGCAACACTTGAGCTGGCACCCCACTCTCCAAACTTCCACGCCAACCCAACGTGAGGACTTTCGGCCACGACAGATTTAAGGTGCACCAGCCGCCTCTACACCATACGTTTACAAACATCCATGCCCGTACCCGGATTCGAACCAGGAACCTTCCGATCTAAACTACCTTCCAAGAAAAACGCACTCATACTTGCATCCTTTCTTGGTGCCGACCAACCGGTATAGTGGTTAAGGTGCTAGCCTCTAGATCGGAAGGTTCCTGGTTCGAATCCGGGTCCGGGCATGGATGTTTGTAAGCGTATGGTGTAGAGACGGCTGGTGCACTTTAAATCTGTCGTGGCCGAAAGTCCTCACGTTGGGTTGGCGTGGAAGTTTGGAGAGTGGGGTGCCAGCTCAGGTGTTGCTTCGTCATCTGACCGTGGTTCAAAATTACGAGGTGTTCTCCTTGGATCTTTCCCTTAAGGGACTGATCCCGGACCGTCGTCAATAGCCCGTTGTGTTGCTCTAGTACGACGTTAACTAAAATTACCATTACCATTACCATCTTGGTATTGCCTGTTTTGTATGTGACGTAGCATGGTCATATATGGCTCTTGCGCCATAAAAACCCCAAACCAATCAAACCCTTGCGCCACAAAACCCTTAACCAACCAACCAAGACTTTGGTGGTGAATTTGCTTCTTCACTAGCGTGAATTTGTAACCCGTTGAATTTATTATGTCTGCCAGTAGAATTATTACAGCTCTTTCTCAAAGTCCAGGATCATTTCTGCTCTCCTTCAGTAAAATTAAATTAAATTCCGCTGGGCTCCTTTGTCCAGGTAATTATGCTCTCCGTGGAGCCAATAAAAAGACCCCAAACTTGACATCTTTTTAAATGTGATGCATTAATTAAAGCCAGCCTAGCTGGTGTCAGAGACAAATCAGTTCAAATGAAACTTGGTTGTAGATTAGAAGGAAGTTTGTGGAGGGAGATTTCTAGTAGGAAAGAGATTTTTATGTTGCTTCGCGCATGAGGATTAGGAGCAGGAATCTTGTCTTTATTGTTGAACAACTTTGAATTACTTTTGGATGATGCAAAGACATTTAATCGTGAATAGATCGTATTTAATAAAGTTAATGAACATGGCAGAAGGTAATGGTAATGGTAATTTTAGTTAACGTCGTACTAGAGCAACACAACGGGCTATTGACGACGGTCCGGGATCAGTCCCTGAAGGGAAAGATCCGAGGACGACACCTCGTAATTTTGAACCACGGTCAGATGACGAAGCAACACCTGAGCTGGCACCCCACTCTCCAAACTTCCACGCCAACCCAACGTGAGGACTTTCGGCCACGACAGATTTAAGGTGCACCAGCCGCCTCTACACCATACGCTTACAAACATCCATGCCCGGACCCGGATTCGAACCAGGAACCTTCCGATCTAGAGGCTAACACCTTAACCACTATACCGGTTGGTCGGCCATGGCGGAAGGAAATCTTAGAAATCAGCAAATCGAATGTTTGTGTGCGTGAAAGCGATCCGTGAATTTAATTTGCTGCAAAACTCAGTGCAACTGTTACTTTAGTATTCGAAAACGTTATTATATTTATTAAGCAAGCGTAAACTGTACTATTAGTAAATATATTTTTTCATGCAAACGGTTAGGTAGGTATTTTGATTAACGTCGCATTGGAGAAATACAACGTTATAATGGCGACAGTCCGGGATCTAACCCGAAGGGAAAGAATCGTGGACAACAACACGCAATTTTGAACAACGGTCAGATGACGATGTCACACCTTAGCTGGCACCCCACTCTTCAAACTTCCACACAACGTCAACGTGAGGACTTTTGAGGTCACGACAGATTTAACGTGCAGCAGCCCCCCCCCCCTGAACACGATTGTCTTTGGGTGGAATCGAGCCCTGTTAGAAAAGTAACAGTCATTGGCCATTTTTAACGTCGTACTAGAGCAATACAACGGGCTATTGACGACGGTCCGGAATCAAAATCCCCTGGGGGTAAGATCCGATGACAACACCAAGTAATTTTGAACGACGATCAGATGACGAGGCAACACCTGAGCTGGCACCCCACTCTCCACATCAACCCAAGGTGAACAAGGCGCCTCTACACCATACCCTTACAAACATCCATACACAGACCCGGATTTGAACCAGAAACCTTCCGAGAAAAGTAACGGATTAACAACCGGAGCGTTGCGAGTTCGAATCTATCCAAAGACTGTCTTGTAAAAGAGGGCTAATGCATGTTAAATCTGGCGTGGCCTCAACTATCCTCGCGTTGGCGTGGAGTGGAAGTTTGGTGAGTGGGGTGCCAGTTCAGGTGTGATCTCATCATCTGACCGTGGTTAATAATTACGTACTGCTGTCCTCGGATCTTTCGCTTCCGATTGATGCCAGACCGTCCCTATTTGTCCATTGCATTGCTCCAGCGCGACATTATTTAACCTTTTGACTACGGTTATCGATATAGTAACTGGCTATTCTTTCTTGACACGATTCTTACAACTTTCAAGATACAACTACTGTACCGGCCGTAGTCTAAATTCCTTCTTGGTGTGATCAATGTACAACTGCTGTACCAGCTGTAGTCTAAATGTTAAATTACCTACCAGATGAAAACATTTGAAATAAAGCAATTCATTCTGTAAATAAGAATAGAAGAAAGGTAAAAAGAAACATGAAAATAAATTTTACTTTAAATTCCTGCTATATTATTGCACTTCCTCTCACGCAATGCCATAGAGAATCTAGGCTTCCATATGTCCATATGTCAAATGAATCTAGGCATACACAGTGCCGTAACTAACCATTCCTGTGCCCTGTGCAAGAAATTGCATTTAGGCACCTTAAGGCCCGGTGCACACATCCGATTTTTCAATGTGCGCCGCCGCTGCGGCACCGAAGGCCAACTATGCACATATAACCGTGAAATGACGCAAGTACTCATTTCGCGATGGATATTCTATCGAAAAAAATGTGTTTAATTCGGCCACTTAGTGTATAAAAGGTATATTTTGAAACAAAATAGACGTCATTGGATGCTATTATTTTTAATTATTATTTATTTTCCATTTTTTGTGAAAAAAGGTACTTTAGACCGGAGAAGCGTGTGCGGCGAGCTGCGGCGCCGTGGGAAACTACGGTACAAATTACACGCAAGTTGGACGTGCGCCGCCGCAGCGGCACCGGAGGCATGTGCACACTATTCCATTGGATCTAATGTATCTCAGAAAGCTCTTGCGTTGCGGCAGCGGCGCCGCACTTTGAAAAACCGGATGTGTGCACCGGGCTGAATTAATTAGGCTTGGGAAAATAATAAAATAACTACATTACAATAGATTTTTGATAAGATTTATTTTAACTGCAATTTTCTGACTTTGATTCCAGCAAATTCAATTGCATCATCATAATTAATATTTTTAACAATATTGTATTCTGGTGAAACGATAGAAAGATTGGATATTTGTTTTTGTCCGATAGTTGATTTAAATAATCGTTTATTAATTTTAACTTGGTAAAACTTCTCTCGTACGACTTAAATAAACTCAAATCATGAAGAGCCTGTAGAATATTAAGCGGAGATGCAGTTTCTATATTTTGTATAAGAGTTGTTACTTCAAACTTAAAAATTTCAATTTCACATGTGAATTCATACTTTTTTAAATCTTTGCTTTATTTATATATATATAATAGCGAGATCTGCCGCCGATTTTTTTTTAATCAGCAACACTCGTGCATTGTAAAGACGAGCCATAGAGAAAGGAAAATCATCACAAATGGTTTTCATTTTTTGATAACTCCAATCTATCTGAAACAAAAGTGTCAAGAACACTGTAAATTGGTATTTTAAATAATTCTTCGGGTGTCAAGTTACTTCCTTCATCTGATGCTTCATCTTTGTACTTGCTGGAAATTTTGTTCAAAACTTGTATCTCGAAGCCCTTGTAATTGCCTACACAATCCAGCAATTAACCCCTTGTGTTTATTTGACGGCTGAGACTCGTCATGCATTTGTTTTGCCTAAGTTACGGATAACGAGTCTAATTCCTCATCCAAACTAGGACAAAATAAACATGTACATTCTTGTTCATGGCATAAGTGATTGGTGTTACGAGACTTTCCTTGAATCAAATTATTAAATCGTTCTCTACAAAAATACACTTTGTTTAATCTGACTCCACGCATAGAAATATTTACACGGCTGCGTTAACAGACATTCTTTTTGGGAATGAACGCGGAGATCAGAAGCTGTGCGATCTCTCTCTCATACTGTTGTTATTCTTATCAAACGAAATTACACGAAAATCTAACAGTAACTAATGTGCAAACGATAATCAGAACTACTTTTTTTTTCAAATAAATCCGTACCAAGGGGTTAATTTTGTTCCACAGTCTATTGACAAATCTTTCTGTTGTAATGCTTTATTTGTTCGATCGATGCATTGTAGAATTTTACTACACATAGAAGCAGTACGGATAAATCTATAATTAATTTGCAAAATCATATTTTTTACATTCGATACAGCTTTCGTATTTGAAAAATCGTTTGCAATAGCCTGCAATCCTATCATTACTTTAGGTAGTTGTATATACAGCGCCTTTATTGCACTGGCCTTTGATAATTACCTTGTATCAGAAAAACTTTTAAGGGATAATTTTAGGCACTTCATTAAAATGTCTCAACGTGTTGTTGAAGACTAGAAAAAGTTAAATAATCTCTGCACAGTACCAAAAAAGTAATAATTTCTGAAGTTGTAGATGCAGCGTGGACACCAGATAAATTTAGATTATGAGCTGCACAAGGTACAAATATTGCTAAATTATTAAATTCCAAAATACGCCCACTTGCTCCCTTATATTTGCCTTGTTTATTTAATTAAATCCATAATCATCAACTGCATTACGTGATTTTAGATTCTTTCCCATCACTTTCTATTTCACTTACGAATTTCGGTGCTTCGGAGAATTTTCTGCGGTGGAGAATAACAGGATGAACATGCCTCCAATCATGAAATCCTTTTAGTGGGTCTAAAAGATTATGCGATTTGTGTCCTAAAATCCTGCAAGGATAGCAAAATACTGCAGTTTTATTAATGGAATATAAAATCCATTTTCTTCAAAAAATTTCTACATTGATCCCGGATTGTTTAACATAAAACAAGTCTTTTGTAAATTTTCGCCTTTAATCGTCTGCTTTCATCGTATTAAAGTTAATGTTGTGGCCTTAATTTGGACCATATGTGACAGGGGAATATATTAATTTATTTATAATAGCAGGCAAGGAATGGGGATCGTTGTAATTTAGCAGAATTTCTTCTTGAGCAGTAGAGCACATATTTTGTAAGGCATTATCGATATGTGAGACAGTTCTTTGTGTAGGCTCGTCCTCTTTTTAATTATTATGGGGCAACTGTAGTAAAATACCTTGTAAAGCAGTAGATTCTTCTTCTTGGCAGTCGCTCCTTGTTTTTGTTTCTCTGAGAATTGTCGTTCACTGAAGGGGTAGATGTCAAATGTAGTGTATCATCAGCTTGTGAAGCTGTAGTACATTTGACCTCTCCACACTTCCTCCTGTTCTCTGGTGTTTCTGTTTTTAGCCATTTAACAAACTGTTGCAACATTGACTTGTATTCTTCTAATTTTCATTTTCTTATATTTAGCTTTTGTGCACCCGACAGTTGCTTAGAAAATTTTAAACTAAACAAATAATTATTTTTAACAAGTTGCCTGTACAAGTATAAAAGTGTTATAAGATACTGTATACTAACTATTATTTATAGAGCTAATGCAAGCACGTGGCGAAATATCATTTGCTTGGATGCCCTCGTATCCCATATTCCCATGTTTTTTCCAACCAAACATTTTACAGAAAATAATAAATACTTAAAAATTCGTTGCATATGAAATTAATTATTAAAAATTTACTATAAAACTGAATTGGTACACTAAAAAGTACTAAACGAACAAATCGACAAGTACATAAAAAATCACTTCACTACACAAATACAAAAGTACAAAATCACCTACAGAAATAACAAACACCCAACCCAACAAAATTGACAGGGTTATCCAAACACGTTCGTCTTCGCCGCGTGTCTGTTAATGAAATCCTCGAAATATTGCAATCAAATAATCTCAATATTATTATTTGCATTCTTACCTGTTTTCACAAACACATATTCGCGAAAACACAAGTTTAGTTAGTGACTACGTTGCTGTATTCACACTGTAACCTAACCTAAAGCAAGTTAACATAGGCACATTGAAAATATCGGTCAGTTCTGCCATTCATTCGAATGTTCATGCTGTGAGCATAGACATTTAGGGTCTAAGTTAGCCAAAATCTAATCACCAAACCGTGCAGTAGATGGGCGAAAAAATTTAAAATTTAAGAATAGAATTTCTTGTGAACAGCATTTTGGGCCCCCTTTTCAAGAGGGCCTGTGTGGGTGCACCTGTTGCACCTGCCTAGTTACGGCACTGCATACACACCTCAAATGAAATAAAATTGATAGGAAAATATAAATATATCGCATTTCGTGTACTTCGTATGTTATTAATATTTGTAAGTTGTCAATTCCAATAAATTGCATTGCAAAAACTGCACACCGCAGTTACGTCACAACGAATAAGCTTGCAACCGGAGGATTGCGAGTTCGAAACTAGATACCACCAAAGACAATTGTGTATGTAAAATATGCTTCTGGGGACTTTTGTCTCATGGCTTCAACTCTATCATGGCTTCAAATGCCCTCAAGTTGGCGTGGTTTGGACAGTTGTAGAGTGGGGTCCCTGCTCAGGTGCTGACCTCATGATCTGACTGTGGTTAAAAATGACTAGACGTTGTCCTAGAATTTTTCCATTCGGGAATGATCCTGGACCGTAGCCTATAGCCCGCTGTGTAGTTCCAGTGCTACATTAACTCGGCTATCTGACTACCCACAATAAGCTTCTGTGCGTCAGTTGGATACTATTCAAGGGAGATTCAGTATTTTTTGCCGTAACATATTATCACATTAACTCACATTATTTTTTTGCTCTGAGATTGCTATTTTCCAGATTTCTCATTACGTTCTGTATTCATATTGCTGAAAAAATTTCAGCTGTTGAAAGAGACTCCTGAAGAATTTCTAACTATTTCTTACAGGTTTAGTTTTTATATGTAGCATGCATAGCTCTAATTGAGCATATGTAAATATACAGTAAAATTGGCTTTTGAATCTCGTAAGGGTTTAATTTTATATTGTTTATATCAATTTTTGCCATTTGCCAATATATAAATGATCTCGATTTCTGGGCCACGCACGTTGGTGAATTCTGTATAAAGATCTTGAAGAGAGAACAACGTCAAGGTGGTGCTTAAATTGCATCTTGTGTAAAATAAATGGAAACTGGTAGTTATATACATCATTCTTTACTCTACAATATTATCTTCTAAAAACAAACTAAATACAGTTACGGAATTTAAAAATTTTGGATCAAAGGCCAATTAGTTTTCATAATTCGTTGCTGCATTCTGATTGGTACAGAGAAATGTATTTAGTATGGTATGTAAGTAAGTAGTTAAATAATGTCGCACTACAGCAGGCAAAGAGGACTATTGGCGACGGTCCGGGATCAATCCCAAGGACAACGGACCATTTATGGTAAGATGACGAGAACAACACATGAGCTGGCACCCCACTCACCAAACTTCCACATCGCGCCAAGGTAAGAACATTTGAGGCCACCACGGATTTAACGTACACAGTCACTGTGTACACGACTGGCTGGCCCGAGGTCCGAACTCGCAAACCTCCGGGTGCTAATCTGTTGCTATTCCAAGTCTGAGAACCCTTAAAATTGTCGAAATCAACGCTTTTAAGCTCAATTTTCAAGTAATCAACGAACAATGATTTAATTTTTACAATGATCACATTTTTACCACTTATGTATAATCAAGTATAAAGATTAATAAACAACTTAAAAAAATAATAATAAATGAAATATTTTAACTAAACGAGGGGGGGAGGGCGGTCAAGAAATAAAAGCTTTCGGCCAACACGAATATTGCTACCATGTTGTGTGCAGCATAACTAAAGATCAAATGAACCCCAAACCTTCAACATTTTTTATAGTCTAAACAATTTTAGGTTTTTCATTTTCTATTATTTTGAAAAAATCTTAAAAATTATTACTTTTACAACACTTAAAAAAATATTTGCCGAGAAAAATGATACATTTTTTTTAGTGTTCTCAAACTCTCTTAATTTTTTTATAAATTTTAAAAACTTATAGAATATTGAAAACCTACAACTGTTTAGATTATAAAAAATGTTAAATGAAGGTTTTAAGTTCATTTGATCTTTAGTTATGCTGCACATAACATGGTAGCAATATTCGTTGAAATATTTTATTTATTACTTTTTTTAAATTGTTTATGAATCTTTATACTTGATTATACTTGTGGTTAAAATGTCATCATTGTAAAAATTAAATAATTGTTCGTTGATTACTTGAAAATGAGCTCAAAAGCGTTGATTTCGACAATTTGAAGGGTTCACAGACCCCTTAACGACAAATGCTGACAACAGTGTCAATGATGAAGTAGGAAGCAGAGGCAAACCGCATTTCATATATTAATGAGTATTAAAAATAAGTCTATAGTTAATATCAATATATTCACTTCATTGAAAAGAAATAACGGATTGTGGTTTGAAAGATGTAGAATGGCGTCATTTCACTGAAACGAAAAGGGCTAAGGTTTAGGTGAGATAAAATACCGTTGATAAACGATGCATTTATGAACCCAGCGAATACAAACATCCACAATAATCCCAGACCGCAGGATCATAAATGCAACTTTTACAGATACACAAGAAAATATAGCACCATCTGGGGTTTACTGGAATCGAGAAACCTCAAATAAATGTCAAAGATCAAAGCACCCCGGAAAGCAAAAAGACTCTCTGGCAGACCGGGAGAAACACCGAACGGCAAATAGCAAAGGATTTCACCTATTGTGTGGGACGTATGTTTCTTATTGATCACACTCCGCATGGGAAAAATCATTCCTGTTACTTTTTTTACCCGACTGAACAGAGATAAGTTACAGAAATTCTCGATGTAGCAAGAAAAAAGAGGAACATATTGTTCCGGAACCTGCGTTCGTGTAAAGTGACGCAGTTTCGAAAGTCTACCAGACTGCTTCGGTTGTGAAACAATACTTTCATTGAATCTTTTTACTGCAGTGTATTATCAATATTTTGAACGTGCCGATGGTGTGGGGGTAATTTACGATTCAGGATACAGACCGTAAATAGTGAAAAGTTTGGATCCAGCGAGCAAGGATTGATTCAGACTTTATGAACATCCTAAGTTTGCATATAACCATTTCAATATGTATAATTGCCAGTTTTTATAGACGCTAGGGTGAGTAAAATTATTTAACCCTTTAAGCGTTACCAATTTTCAAACTGCTGTAGAAATGTTTATTCACATATTTAATATGTGGTTTAAAGAGTGAACAGTTTTTAATCAAAAGATTTTATTAGTTTTAACATTCCTGATGGTGGTCTTGAATCTTTTCTTCGAGATTGAACCGTTGCCAATTGCCTGTTGTGTTTTTCCAATGCGTCTTTAATTAACTAACGACTAGACTTACCTAGTGATTGCATCGAATTATTACCAAAACTAACCAGATATTGATGGACGAGATACCTCGTCATTTGAAAACTGACCAGATATTGATGGACGATATATATTGTCATTAGAAAAATAACTAGATCTTGATTGACGAAATTCCTCGTCATTAGAAAACTGACCAGATATTGATGGACGATATACCTTGTCATTAGAAAAATAACCAGATATTGATGGACGATATACCTCGTCATTAGAAAAATAACTAGATTTTGATGGACGAGATTCCTCGTCATTAGAAAATGGACCAGATAATGATGGACGGTATACCTCGTCATTAGAAAACTGACTATATCTTGATGGACGAGTTACCTCGTCATTAGAAAACTGACCAGATCTTGATCTCGCTATCATAAAACAATCGGCAATATCTTTGTGATGAAACATTTTGTCATTTCAAAATTGGCCAGATCTTGATGGACGAGATATCTCGTCGAAACCAGCTGGAGGGTTTAGGTGTTATTTAAGATAATCTAAAAAAAGTTTGAATTTTGTTTCTGATTGATCTCACTCCACGTGGGAAATTCATTTCTGAAACATTTTCCCCCGATTTGAACAGATGCGCTACAAGAATTCGCGATGTGGCAAGAAAGAGAGAGGATCATATTGTTCCCGAACATGCCTTCGACGCAGCTTCAAAAGTGTTCCAAGCCCCCCCCCCCCGATTTGGTTGTGAAACAATACTTTCACTGAGTTTTTTTTACTGCTCTGTTCATCAACACTTGTAAAGTGCCGATGGTGGGTATTGGCGAAAACTTCGGACACAGTAAGATGTTCAGACTTTATGAACATTTTTGGTTTGCATGCCATGTCAACAAGTATTTTTGCCCGTTTTACTTTAGAGATACCAGGGTAAGTAATATTATTTTCCCTCTAAACTTTACCAGTTTTCAAAGTAAAGTATTATACATTCGTATACTTGTGATTTAAATCTTTTAAACTTTTTATAAAAATGAATTTTATTACGTCTAAGAAAGGTTTCACCCTGAGAAAGGAGGGTATATTTTATCTCATGGACAAAAAACTGATAAATTCCAAACAAAGAATGAATTTTTTGGTGTTTGGTTTACATGCAAGTTGTTTCCACACAAAAAAAATGTAAAGGATGGCAGAAGGGCCGAAAATAAACACATTTTCCCATAGAATGAGTGTTTGGAAATGCCGCATTTAGAAAGTAAAGGACGCTGTTTAGATCAGTCGATAGCGTCTTTTTTTGTGGCGTGAGGCGTCATTCCTGGCTCAGATTTTCAACGCCAAACTCCGAATTCGAGTAGCTATTCATGCCGTTGATAAAAGAACTTATCAAATGATAATACTAATAAAAATCACAAAACGATGAAAAACGAACGCGTTTAATTTGAATAACTTCGTCAAATGCTCCAACATCAAAAGTTGTTTCTGTATTGTTTTACCTTTTAGAAGAAAATTAGCTGTCATATCAAAGATGAAAATGTTTCGAAACATCATTTATACAAAACAATATAAGCGATTTTATTTAGAAAACGTGCACTCCCTGTTTTTTTTTCGCGTGTATCACAAGCTTCGCAATATTCCTTTGAACGGCAATTAGACTTAGATTCAAAAAACAAGATTATTCGAAAAACAAGAAATTTCCATTGTCATTAAGAGAAAAAACGGATTTCGAAAAGAAATAGAGCAAATTCGAAAACGGAAACAGACACGTACAAATCCAAAGATGATTTTATTTTCTTCTACGGTTTATTTATAGACTTAGTTGGCGTTTCTCCGTTTCGTTATGACTTTTTAAAACACGTGCAGAACCATCATTAGTGCTATTGCTCATCTTTTCGTTCGCTCAAAATAAGATTTGTTATCTTATCTTGAACGACCTATAAATACGTTGCTTTAGCAATAGTACTTAGTTTACCACTCTAATATTTCATTAATCAGCAAATGACAGATCTCCAGAAACATCCATCACTTCTCTTGACGACTGAGATCGTATAAGCATAATCCACCTAAAATCTTAAGAAAGTTTATTTTCCTAAAAATATCCTCTACAGCTATCCATGGTTTTAAAAAATCCTGCCATTTCTAAGCTCTTTATTTTATGATAGTGGCATCTGCGTCTCGTTGTGTTAGTTTAGACATATATTTTTTAAATAGACATCACTGATTTCACTTCATTTCATTCGTTGTTTATTTCTTCATTCGTATAACGTTTCCAAATTAAACAGGAACAGAGAAATTTTGACCACTAGTTTGACAGCTAGTGTCTTAACTTGCTTGGTACTTCTTTCGATAAATATTGTGTTTTGTTTCTGTCTGTTTTGTTCCTGATTTTGTCTTCTGTTAACGTGAAACTAAACTCTGGGCTTTCTTTAGCTTCCATCAAACGCGAATTTTCATGACTTTCATTTATGGACCGCCTACCTAGCTAGTTGATTCTCTTCATTCATTACTTTTCATTAAATAAAAAAATAAATAGAAAGGGAAAAAGACAGCCAAATACCACCCAGAACTAATGGGTGGTGTTTGTTTGCCACCCAGTAGTTATCTTCAGATACATCATTATAACTTTGATACCCATTTAAGTTGATGGATCGTGAATTCTTTTAAGATTTCCACGATATAGGATTTTTGAATGAGAAAACCATGTTTCTCTCTCTCTCAAAACAAAGAATCAAAATTACCACGTCAGAACTCATTAAAATAGTCATTAAAAATCTTTTAGACCTCATTAAGTTCTGTTAACTGTTGAACAGCTTAAATTTAACAATCGGAATTTAGCTGTATAAATGTTATTTATACAACTGAATTCCGATATTGATTTCAACCAACCTTAATAAAACCTGTAATCCAGGCCTCGAAATATATTTTTTAATACAGGTGCACCTTATGCACCTAAGCTTTTAAATTAGGTGCACAGGTGCGCCTAGCGGGAAAAAATTAGGTGCACAATTTTATTTTCATGTGCACAGTGCACCTGTGCACCCGGGTATTTCGAGCCCTGCTGTAATCTGTTGCCAAACATATTAGTTTTAGTAAAATTCTTCCAAAATTAATTCTCGACTTCATTTAAATTGTTTTAACCAAAACTTACACAAATGCGAAAAATCGTGAGCCACAATTTCAGAATATCTAAGCCGTCACCCTCCACTTTCATTGACATTATTTTACCCTCCATTGTTCAAAAATCAAAGGAAATCTGAAGAAATCTTCTTTAAAGCCCTTCTTCAAATGAAACAGAAAAAAGGCTTCTTCTGAAAATGTGGACATTGATGATGCATTGTTTTCTAATATGGAAATATCGAATTTGCCATTCGAGGTATATTAAACCATCTACAAGTCAGGAACTAAACTAAATAACCCTTTTCTATTTTGTGCATCGATTTTCCCTTTCACACAGCTCCGAAAACAACTAAACCAAACATTCCATCGTAATTGGATTCGAACGCATTCCAGTTCCTTCCTAATCTCCAGACAAAGGGCCTGGGCTCGTAAAAGGAGGAAAGAAAACACTACCTGACAGATTCGATTAGAATAATAATCGAACAGCGTGTGTAAATATTCTTCCATCAGAACCCACTGGTAAACATCATTCCACAGGAAGAGTTGAGAGAAGAGAAATTAATAGGAGACAAGTATGCGAAGATCAGAAGTACTGTCTCGCATGTCCGAATGAGTTTAACAAGACACTAATAGTGTTCGGTATATTTTCTACTCAAAAGTTCTTCAGAGACTTACTCAGGATGAGAGACAAGAACACTCTGGACCTGTCACTTTATCAATAACACTCTTAAACTTTTCGAAGAACGATTACCGTCCAATGTTTGTTAGAACATGTTCATATGACCTATCTACAAGTCGTTGTGTACTAATAAACATTTAGTACCTTGCTAAGAATCCCGTTATAATGAGCAGAACTGCTATTTGAAGTTCTTTCATACCAGGGTAGAAATTGAATTTGTCAATAGCAATTTTTGGACAAGACAAATACAAACATATCCAAAATTTGAGGTAGGATGGTTGTTGAATTAACATCACACCAGAGCTACGGGTCTGGGATCAATCTCGAAGAGAAAGATCCGAGGATAACACCTCATCATTTGGAATCACTGTCGGATGACGAGGACAACGCCTGAGCTGGCACCTCACTCTCCAAACTTCCACACCTTGCCAACTTCAGGGCATTTGAGGCCACGGCAGATTTAACGTGCGTCAGTCTCCACTTTTAATATTTAATCAAATTGGTGTTGAACAATCAGCTATCATGTATACGGCATTCATTTCCTAGAATTTTTGTTCTAGAAGTGCTGAAATCGTATTAAAAAGCAAGCCATATTACGTCACTTTTGGAATACTTATAGGAAATGCCTCTCATTCTTTTAGAATTCCTGATATCGGGTGGTTGGTTGCGAATAACACAAACGGTCCCCCCCCCGGGTTTATTAAGTTAGTAGATAAATTACCGTCGCACTGGAGCAACACACAGGGCTATTAACGACCGTTCGGGATCAATTTCGAAGGGATGACAAGGGCTCGTCATTTCTAACCACGGTCGGATGACGAGGACAATGACTGAGCTGCCACACCACTCTCCAAACAACCACACCACGCCAACGTGAGAGCATTTGAGTACACGGTAGATTAAACGTGCACCAACCCCACCGTACATGATGGTCTTTAGTTGGAACAAGCTTGCAACCCTCCAAATTAATACTGAATTCGTATCAAGCAAGGTCACCTGATCTGAGTCCAATAAAGTACGATTGGAATATTCTCTAACGTCACATTGGAGCCTATACAACATCCTCTGTGACAACACAAAGCAAGGACGTGATCTACGTAATATATGCAATGCAATTCTGGGTTAGGCAGCACATTCCCTATTATAATGCTTTTAATAAAACATTTTTTTTTTTTTTTTTTTTTTTTTTTTACAATTACTAACATTTAAAATGTGTGTGTATGGACACGGAAGCATATTTTTACTTCCTTTGTTTCCAGTAGCACCACAGTAGAGCCACACGAATGTTCTTATTTAATTCCACATAGCTTGTGGAACATTCATTTGTCATTTGAGATACTTCATTGCAGATAACTAGGCACCAAATTCACATCTTAGATTGCATTACGCTTAATTTTTAGACTTGGGGTGTATTCAGGTCGCTTAAAAAGAATCTCCACTAGCATGAGATCGTTCCTTGTTGTTTGTTAGTGGTATAAACATGGCATGTGGGCTGTAGCAAATTAAATTTAGTTTCCTCCATGAAATGCTTCAGAAATTATTTCATCGTAAATAATTATCAGCTGTTCTTTTACAGTTGAATACAGATGTTTTGTTAATATAACTTAAATTAAATTAACTTAAATATAATTTGTTAAAATAACTTAAAATAAAAATCCAATAAAATTAAAAGTATTCTGGATTTAGAAACAAAATGTACCACTTAAAAATATTAAATAATTATTTTAATAATCGGAGTATTGCGAATTTGAAATTCAGTCAAGCCAACGACCATTGTGTTCACGGGGGCTTGCACACGTTAAATCTGTCATGGCCTCAAATTTCCTCACTTTGTGGCGTGGAAGTTTGGATAGTGGGGTGCCAGCTGAAGTGTTGACCAAGTCTGGTCAACACTTAAGCTGGCCGTGACTCAAAAATTACGAGGCGTTGTTCTTGTATCTTTCCCTTTGGGATTGATCCCGGACCGTTAATTAACTACCTACCTATTCTTTTAATATGATGTCATTTAACTTTTCGTTATTGATTGTTATTCGTTATTGTGTTTAGTGTTACAATATTTAATAGCTCTACATAAATTGCCAAGCCTCATACTTAATATTCCCTGTAAGAGTATGAATCTTATTCAGCAAAGCTAAGGACAACTTGCATATACTATATTAGGGTAAAAATTCTTTGCATTTAAGTTGTACTGTGAATATAATCGTAATAAGTTACAGAAATATCATAAACGTTTAAAAACGAGAGTTGTAACAGTTCTTAGAATCTAAATCATTTTTCTCAAACTTTATGTTTTATTTGTATCTTTGGCTTTGGTTGCTTATCCGTCTACACTAATTCTTCGTATCAACCCCCCAGTCTAGGAAAATAAAGTAACTAAGCCTAAAACCAAACAACTCAATTCAACAAACTAAAAATGTAAAGAAAACAATTTCTGTTTCCCAAACTATGTGGTCAACAACGAACGTAGAATTCAATAATAGAAAGAGCGCTTTAATTCATTAATATAGTACATCCTGACTAACTTCAGTCCTGGCATTTAATATATTTTCTCTAGTAAGGGTCTCTTGGAATTCTTTGGTACCATGTTAACAAGCATTCTATTAAATTCCTTTCATTTCACATTAATTTGATTCACGAACAGTTTTCATTAGGGGCTCTAAGCGATCAACGTGCTTTTCATTAAGAAATTCTTTCCAAAGAACATACATCGATGGTGTTACAAGAATGATGATCTGGAGAATTGAAGCAAATTAAAGAACAGTAATTGTGTTCGGTTCGGTAAGAACCAATCAGTTCCTCTAACACCCATATGGAATATTCTTATAGGTTGCGTTTTGTTAAGATGCTAAGCGGTAATTAATAACGTAAGTCTGATAAAATCATTGGATATTGAATCCAAAAGACACTCGCGAGATTGTGAAGTAAATGTTTGGTAATTTAAAAAAATAATTTCAAACATGCTGGACTTAGTGGTTCTTTAGTCTGTGTTGACCAGGAGGAAACATAGTAGCGAGATGAAATAGACTGAGCATTGTTACTGAGAGGAGCTTCCAAAAGTGTGATCAACATGTCGACTGCTCTAGAATATCGACTTTGTTGACAGATTTGGCATCTTACCCTCTCGTTTTGGCCGACCAACTGGTATAGTGGTTAAGGTGTTAGCCTCTAGGTCGGAAGGTTCCTGGTTCGAATCCAGGTCCGGGCATGGATGTTTGTAAGCGTATGGTGCAGAGGCAGCTGGTGCACTTTAAATCTGTCGTGGCCGAAAGTCGTCACGTTGGGTTGATGTGGAAGTTTGGAGAGTGGGGTGCCAGCTCAGGTGTTGCTTCGTTATCTGACCATGGTTCAAATTTACGAGGTGTTGTCCTCTAATCTTTCCCTTAAGGGACTGATCCCGCACCGTCGTCAATAGCCCGTTGTGTTGCTCTAGTACGACGTTAACTAAAATTACCATTACCATTTACCCTCTCGTTTGGTGATAAAATATCTCACGACAGGGTAACCGAGTGAATGCACATTTCTATAGTGGCTTCAAAAATCACCAAAGTCTGCTACTATGCCACGCGGACCAATCAGATGATGAATCAGTGGATAGGCGTCTTATACCGTCCGGTAGACCAATCAGATAATGAATGTTAGTTTCCATTCGGCTGACAAGAGTATTTTAAGGGTCACATTACTGCTAGATATTGTCACATGATTCCTGGTCTAAAAAAAAAAGGCTACCATTGCTCACTCTACCTCTAATTTTCTCTATTGTTGATGCTGTGTAATTTAAAGTCAACTACCACTACCTAACTACTACTAAAATTTTTCTCTGATAAAAACAGCTGAAATATTTCATCAAAATAGTTCTTCATTCTTTTCATTTCCCGCAGTAATATGTACATTTTTAAGTTATTTCTCTTGTCTGTGAAGGGACGATTCATACAACGAAAATATTTAAAAGAGCAAGATTTTCCGGCTCCTAGGAGTCGGCCCCTTTGTTCCATGCAGACCAACGAATGCAATTTTTTTTTGTAACCACGAGCAGCAGTAAAGGGAAAGAAACGAAAAAAGATACTAGCAACACTCAAAGGTATATTATTCGTATTTTATAACCATTAAGAAGTTAAATTTCCCTTTCCATTTAACCTTCATAAGGAACAATGTAAGAATAATGAATGCAACTCAATTAGCATTTGTAGGATTAAACATATATCCACATATAAGGTATGTTCCACATAAGATAGGTTTATGGACCCCACATGTGTGTTCGTAATCACAATGTGAGTGCCAATAGAATAAATGCGTCGGTGTTTATTCGTAGATAAAATATCCCAACCTATTTAAGACTACATGCCTGAAAAGAACTTATTCTCACCATATCAATAAATGCATGATTCGATGCCTCCACTGTGCATTTACAAATTTGTTAGTGTGGAAAGTATTTTTCTAGACACACGCTTTAAGCAATTCCCTTGACTTCGCAAAACATTTATACCACAAGAGCTTTAAAAATCTACACTGAGGCTCGACACATCGGTTTTTTATACCTCCTGGGATTTCAACGATTCTTTATGGGTTAAAAGTAATCAGCAGAAGTGAGGGAAGAGACTGGGAGGACTTACCGATGTGGGGGCGAGGGGTGTCTCAACTCACCTAGGGAGTTGAGTTGTTTTAGCAATCTTTCAGCAGCAGCCGCTATGCAATAAGCACTGCAGGCCTCATGAGACAATTGGCATTCGATTCTTTTCTAGAGAATGAGACTTGACTGAGTGTGAAATTTAGGTAAGCTTTTAAAATGTCAACATAATATCGAATATAATAAATAAAATACAGAAAGTTCAATGAATTTTGATAAAATCATTGCAATGAAAAAAACTACAGGGTGTTCCTCTTAGGATTGTTATAAAAGAAAGTATATATTTTCTTTGCTTAAATTGGTTTGATGCAAAAGTTCGTCACATTTTTAGAAAAAAATATTGAAATTTTTTTTTTTATTTACTAAAAATTATGCTCAATTATTATAGTAGGCCCGTTCTGTTCGATGACCTTTCATCATCCCGCGCTCATAGAAGTTCTGAGGTTTCTGGTTAAAGAACTGATCCAGGTGACGAAATTTTCTAAACCACTTACGCCACATGGAATTGTCAACAGCCACCCTCACCCTACATAACATATTTTTTTTGCGTCTGCGAAGCATTCTTGACTTTTCGGAAATAAGAAAGCATATACTATGAAAAGAATATGTTGAAAGTGCTCCTTATTGTCTGCCATTTTGAATGTTTAACAAACTTAAAAAACACAACAAAATAACACAATTTTTTGCTCAAAATAGTCGTTGAAATTCCTTCTTTTAAACAACACGAAAACTTTTAGAAGTGTGAATTAGATAACGCTTCGATTTTTGGTGATGCAATGCATCTAACACCAAAAATGGGACGAACTTTTGCATCAAAACCAAATATATATTCCGAGCATGGCCAGCACGGCGTTGCCTGAGACAGTTCTTTTAGTGGGGTCAGGTGTGACTACTGCTCGCTAACCCCCGGTGATTGTTACGCATTCGTAGCCTAATGGATAACAGCCATAACGGTGTTGCCCGTGGTGTTGGTATCACAGCTCTGCATAAAAATCAGCCCCGACAACATTCCTGCTGATTCGTATGTAAAATGACCCACTGAATGCGAATATGACAGAAGCGGCTCAATCCCATTATAGTACTTTACGCAAGTCCAACTTGATTGGTTAGTTTCACGGGCTTGGCTTCACTTGGATATCTCGCCAATCTGATTGTTGCAGTAACCATTTTGATTTTGAATATGCGCGTTGTTTTGTAGAATTACAAATACAATACATACAAGGTAACTAGGCTTAGGCTAGGCTTTAAATTAAACATGGAATTCAAATGCTTTTTGTGTAGTGCTGAATTTTTTTTAAAGTGCTATTTGCACGACCATTTATCTCGTAAACATGAAATACAAAAATAATGTTAAAAATGCCGAAAGCGAGATTTTTTGTTTATATTACGAAAAACATTTCGCTTCTAAAAATAGTTTAACGAAACACTTGAGGAAATTTCATGAAGTTGTAAGGACTACCGTTGTTTGCCAGGAAGAAAATTGCAATGAAAAATTTCGCAATGTGTGTGACCTGCGAACACATTTATGTAGCATGCATGAAATAAAAGGCATTGATGTTATATCAATGAAAATCATGTTAGACACCCTATTTCCTTTTTTCTATAGCCCCTCTTGATTATACAGCATATCTGAATTTAAAGTTACCGAGTCAACTAAAATATATAACTAAAAAGCAGCAAATAAATTTATCCGCACATAAATTTCGAAGTTCGCCAAAAGAAGAGATAAATTGCCAACATAAAAATTCTCATGACATACTTATCTAGGACATGTGATCCGATTAGCCAATCAAGTTAGACTTGCGTAAAGTACTATCATGGGATTGAGGCGCCTGTAATATGACCCCCATTTTACCCCATCACCAACCGTTTTCTGGGTGAGACCCCCTTGTTAATCACTTTTCGATATAATTTTATGGCCATGAATTTGATTTGGAGGAGGGAAAAGGATTATTTTAACGGTTAAATTTCTTCTGAGGGGCTTGAGAGGCGAAAAACTCTAAAACATGGACATTTGTAGCAATGAGGGAGATTTAGGGGGATTTACCCCCTTAAATTGTAAAAAATATCTTTCAAAATTATAGCCTTTTCTGGGTTTTTTTACGCAATTTTTTCATTTATTTTCTGCATATTCCAGCTTTCAGCCCCCTTTTTCACCCCAAAACACCTCCAAATAATAAAAATACATAGAAACAATTTTGGATAAAAGCTGGTGAGTGGGGGGGGGGAGAGGTCCCGAAGCCCCCGCAAGAAAGTTTGGAAGATTCACTATACGACTGTGGCGCTCCCATTATCTCGCCCGCTTCGTGGTTTGCGCAGGAATGTTCATGGTTTGACGAGTTTAAACTTGCAATACTATAGTTGTGAACTGTAATCGTTATCTTCTCTCAGTACATCTTTCGCGATCGTAGAGTCAACGTTTCGGTGTTCTAGACCGAGATTCTGTGTTTTCATGTTGTTTAAATTGTATAATTTTCCAAAATTCCAAATTTTTTGCTCCAGATTTTTCAAAGTGAATTATAATCCGTGAGTGTAAGTTGTGCTTCATACCGAGCATTGATTTACTGTTTAATATTGCTATACTTTAAAAGCGAAACGAAAATCCTTTCTCCGCTTCTTAAAACTGTTTTGTCCTCATGTTGGGTTGGCGTGGAAGTTTGGAGAGTGGGGTGCCAGCTCAGGTGTTGCTTCGTCATCTGACCGTGGTTCAAAATTACGAGGTGTTGTCCTCGGATCTTTCCGTTCAGGGACTGATCCCGGACCGTCGTCAATAGCCCGTTGTGTTGCTCTAGTACGACGTTAACTAAAATTGAGGTGTGTCAATTTGATTGACCTTCCAATCGAGCAAGATCTTATTTCATTTTTGATTGCCCACTAAACCAATTTCTTCGGATAATTACTTTTGGACAGTTTTCACAATAGCTTACTCAATATTTTTAATGCTTTTATTTTCCTTTTATTCCCGATTCCACACTCATTTCTTTGGAAGAAAAGAGAGAAAACTTAATCCTGTTATCTTCGTGGCAAAAAGCATCATTAAAAAAATATTCGATATTGCACTTAATCGATTGCTGCTATTGTAGGCTATAGAATTTAGATTGATTTTAAGGGGAGCATAGATTATACCAATTCTTTTGACATGAATTTAATGGTGAGTGTCAAACACAAAACTAATGCGCACACGATGCCATATCTCTGTCTTGGTAAGTCTTAGATCTGGCTTTTCATTTAGCATTATTGATAGAAAGGGAAGGGCAAAATAAAGTTGGACAATGGACTATTAATTCTGAAACGATATGATAACGCTTGGAAAATTCTTCCACCTGTGTGCCACGGTGGCTCGTTTGGAAGAGAACCAGATTAGCAAATTATTGTGATTATTGTGATTTCGAAACTCGATCCAATCAAAGAACTTCATGTACGTGGGGGCTGCAACGCTTTAAATATGAAGTGGTCTCAAATGTCCTCACGTTGGCATGGGGTGGAAGTTTGGAGAATGAGGTGCACTGACTCAGGTAGGTGCTGACCTCGTCAACCGACCGTGGTTCAAAATTACGAGGTGCTTTCCTCCATTCTTTCCCTTCGGTATTGATCTCGGTCCGTCGCAAATGGCCCGTTGTGTTGCTCCAGTGAGACGTAAATTCAACTACCTATCCCAAGAAAAGACCGTCGTATAAGTAAGGGCTGTTAAACGGTCCACCCGTCGTGATGCAGATGTCCTCACGTTACCGTGGTGTCAAAATTTGGAGAGTGGGATGGCAGCTCAGGTGTTGACCTCGTCATCTGACCGTCGTTCAAAATTACAAGGCGTTGTTCTCAGATCTTTACGTAGGTAATAGACTTAACTCCGACCTGAAGCAATACAACGAGCTATGGCGACAGTCCAGGATCGATCTCGAAGGACAATACCTCGTAATTTTATGCCACGGTCGGGTGACGAGGTCGACTCCTCGCCGATTTAATACTGTCTTACGCAAGTCCATTGGCATACGAGAGGACAGATAAGTGGCTTCCTTGGTCCATGGCAAGTCATTTATCCAAAAGATAAGGAAGCAGCCATCACAGTAGTCAACTCCTCCATCGTCATCGCACAGATGGAGTTAACAGTTCTCATTCAGGTTGATATAAACGAAGGCTCCATCCAATTTGCAAATACCTACGCTCTTCAATCCTGCGATTTCTCTTCCCTTCTCGAAGGATTCTCTTCCTACCTTCGCATTACTGACGATGCCCGGTTTGTTCGCAGGCGGCATCAATGCCAAGAGTCCGCTGTGGTGATACAGGACAGCAGATAACCGTGGAGCAGAGCTGCTTGACTTAGCAACCTCGAATCACCTTCTCTTAGTCAATCAAATTTCTTTTCCTTTAAGAATTCTAGACTACCAGAGCATCGGGTAACCTTTGCTCGATGCTCACTCGCCAACAAAATCACAGAGTGGGAGTTCTCTGAGATCCCCACAATGAGCGATCACAATTACATCTGCTACCACATTGAAACAAGTCCCCACTTAAATATTAGAAGGAAACTTAAAACAGGATTTGGAAAACATAAAAAGTTATCTTGTCTTATCAAACAGTAACAAGACTTTCTGAATTCATCTCTTATCCAAGTCATATCCAGCACCCAACTAAACAATTTCACAGAGACTCTACTATCAATAATATTGGAAGCGGCAGTGAGAAATGTTACAAGTGGTCCTCTTGCCAGAAAGAGCCCTCATTCTCTTGGTGGACACAAGATCTTTCCATTAAACGAAACATAATGGGAGACATTTGACGTAGACAACAAAAAACCCAAGAACAAGAGGAAAAAACAGCTATGAGAATAAAATATTAAAAAGAAAGGGCGGAATACAAAAAACAATTAAAATCTGCCAGAATCACAGCCTGGAAGCGGTTATGCACATATTTCAAAGATACTGAAGCTGACATAATCAGAAGGTTTTATTTATTTTGAGAAGTGAGAAGTGAAAGGGGAGTGAGAACTGAAAGTGTAAGTAGTTCGCGATTCTCACCAACAAACCGTTGAAAATGGTGGCGCTGTTCAAGTAACCGCAATACCTTCGGAACGGCGTACCGCCTGTTCAGGAACCCCTACATTGCTACCCCTGAACACTCTTGGCTGATCTTTGTGATCGAAACGGAACTACCATGCACTCTGAAATCATCACCAACATCATTAACATCTTCTTCACAGATACACCACATCTTCTTCTTCCAAACATTTCATCCAGTCTCGTGATGACTGAACTTGAGGACACCGTCCAAATCATCAATACCAGAAAGGCCTCTGGTCCAAACAACATTGACGGAAACCTCATCATCAGAACTTTTAGTGCTATCCCGAATCTTATCCTTGGTTTTGTAAACACGTGCGGTAGACTTTGATGTTTCCAAACACCCCCCCCCCAAAAAAAAAAAAAAAATCCTACTCCAGAAACTAGGCAAAACTCCATCGATCACAAACTCTTACAGACCTATCTGTTACATATTCTGGGAAATATTTTTTGGCGAAACTCGTCATCTCAATCGCCTAGGCCACTTCTTTCTAACTAAAAGTTCGCTCAGCGAAAACCGTTACGATTTCACAGAGGGGACCTCTACTGAACACGCCATTCTGGACGTTCTTGAAACCATCCGTCGACATCAAAGGAGCCTTCGACTCTGTTCAATGGCCTCTTTTCCTGAAGAAACTCTCCGACTTCAACTGTCCTTCCGTTCCGAGTGGAAGCAGACCCCTCCGTGCCGAGTTATTTAAAACACACAGCGGATTAGCCACTGGCTAGGGAAAGCCTCGAGTACGAAACTTGAGGAGAAAGGCCACAGTACCAAAAATTCCCCTGTCCGCGAAGGATAGGCAGGTCGGGGAGTGGACGTGGTCGACCCATAGTGAGGTGTGCGCTAAGATATGTGGCCCGGCTCATAAATATCATTCAACAGAAGTCATGAATTGAGCCGGATTAGTTTTCTTCATAGATTTCAACTGCCCTTCTACCTCTTTCATTTAATATCTAGCTTCCTCCATGAAAGATAGATTTTTACGACATAATCCTCAGCAACAACCAACAAGTTTGTCTCCCAGGGCTGCACTCAAGGTTCCAAACTGGATCCTTTTCTATGGAAAATCCTAGCTGATGATGTCCTGTGAAAATATTGGCCAGATCACTGCCGACTTTCGTCAACGACTTTCTGTTCACAGTGTTTGGCAGTTCAAGACTAGAGCTAGAAATCAGGGCAAATGAATGTCTTTAATCGTTCTGAGAGTGGGCTATACACAACCAACTTATTAATAGCCAGGGACAAGACACACGCCGTCGTCTTCCGAAAAAAACCGATAGGCAGCTTCTCCGATCACCTATCTTCACCCTTAACAGCACTAGTATTCGTATTGTCGACACCATGAAATACCTGGGTGTATAATCGACAAACAGTTATCATGGATCTCTCACGGCAAATACCCGAGGGAAAAATACTATAAAGAACAAACGGTAATAATTAGATTTGCTTCAAAATTGTGGGGTATCAGGGGAGAAATTTTAAAGCTCTGATATGACATGGTAGTAGAAATAATTCTGGTTTACACTGCAGCCTGTTGGGGTAAGAACTCAAAATGCCAGATTTTTAGACACCTGGGCACTGTTCAGAAATCTTTCGCTCTTAGTATTACCAGAGGCTACAGAACCACCTCCACAGATACAGTACTTTTACTGGCTGGTCAAGAACCAATAGACCTCCTGGCAGCAAGGGAAGGGGCTACGGCTCTTCTTACCAGGCGTGGCAGACGCAATACAGCATATGGTATCTTCTGGTTTCCCCACCAATTGGTAACAAAAACTCCCAGACTTCGCTGGAAACCAACACTTAAGTGAATCCCTGCTCATCAACACACAAACACACATAATTCGTAACACCAAGTCCCCCAGCAACACGCTGCCAAATCTATACAGACGGGTATGAAACCCAGGATGGAACAGCCACACTCTTTTGTGTGTTCCTAGACATCAGGAAGATCTTTGAATGGTCACACGCAGACTGCACGATGATAATTCAGTTTTCCAAATAGAGTTACTTGCCATTCAAGCAGCTTCATCCTGTGGGCAGTCCGAAATTGCTCAGAAAACACGTGTATTTTCTTGGACAGTCTGTCCAGCGTGACTCCATAGACCAACCTTCTCGCTACTAGCCCGATGGCACAAAAAATACATTCCATCATTGAAGCGGCAGCTCCATCGACGTGCATTTATATATCTTAGGTCAGAGTTCATTCCGGTGTTGATGGAAACGAAGCAGCAGATGATCTCGCAAAAAGTGCCACCGGTAATGCGGCCATCCGTCTGCATCCCCTCCTTTTCCCGTCGTCTCATCTGAAGAGGACCCTCAAGCTTGCATCAATTAACAGCTGGCAAGAGAGATGGCTAAACTCCGTCAAAGGTCGGAGAACATTCGGGTTTTTCCCCAAGGTCTGCATGAAGCGTCTCATCTCCACACCAGATCTCACACACTTTTACACGGACCATGCCTGGTTCCTGCAGTATTTATTCCGGAAGAATATCCACTGTAGTGACGTCTGCATCAGTGGCATGGAAGCAGACCTGGACCACTATGTTACCACCTGCCCTATCACATCTCAACTACACATCAAGGAACCAGCAACTCAGTACTACGACGCCTGGCTGTTCATTCCTTGCTACTAAGAAAAATAATACAAATCGTGCGATTTGTGGCCTCCAGGGAGTTTGAACTCAAGCAAGCGGTTTAAATTCTGTTTTTTGATTAAGACACTTTAATTGCCTCTTTAACCTCATAGAAAAACATTTTTTAGAGCAGCACCTGCGTGTGTATCTCATAGCTCAAAATTTCTGCTTTGCATCACATAAAATTGTGTTTTTACTTTTCTCAATTGGTCATCTTTCACCTTTTGGGAAATTTTGTTTACCGTAAGCCCTTCAGGATCGGTATCCCATGATGGAGAGTTAGGTTAAGTTAAGTCGAATCCCATATCCTGGCACCCCACTCTCGAAACTTCCACACCACTCCGAAGAGAAATAAGAACGCGGACGAATTTTATTAGAGCGTCGAATTTATAAGAGATTGTTGTGCAATTTTACAAATAAGGTATGAATTCAATCGAACAAAAAACTGAACCTCAAGGGCCGATACAATACTTTTTGATTTTTCGCTGTAGTAATTTAAAACATACACTTCAATAGATCACAGTAAAAATGGTGCTTGTGCACGTTAAATCCGTCGGGATCTCAAATGTCCATAAGTTAGGGTAGTGTGGAAGTTTGGAGAGTGGGGTGCCATCTCAATGTTGCTTCGTCATCTGACCGTGGTCCAAAATTACGTGGTGTTATCCTCGGATCTTTCCCTATGGCAGGATTCCCAACCGGTGGTACGTTTCAGGTGGTACGCAAGGATGATACGAGCGACCCAAATATACTACGAAGTTTGTTCGATTTTTTAGTACGTACAACCTTATATGAAATCAATTTTGTGATTAACGTTTTTATTACACTGTAATAAATAACGCTAACAGTACCACATTATTTAAAGAGAAACTTTGTTGCTGATTATCTATTTCTATTCAATGGCTATCTCGGCGAAATTAAGTTGATCTCTCTCCCTGTCTTATGTCATTTGTTACTAGTTACTTGTGTGAGAGTGGTTTTTTAGAACTTTTGTACATAAAAAATAAATACAGAAACAGAGTAAGTGTTGAAGAGTGAAGTTAAGCTCCATTGCTCCTGATATTGATATTTTAATAAAAGAGACAAACAACAACAAGTTTCGCACTATAAATGGATTTTTGATTATGTTAATCCTTGTTTGCTTAGTTTGTACTAATTATTTAAATTTTTTTGTTTTTAGACCTGTGAGTAAAAAATAAAAATGTAATTATCAAGAATCGTTTTCTTTTTTCTTTTATTAAAACATCATTAATACGAAATACAAGTGCGTTAATCATAAAATATGAAGCTTTCTTAGTATTTTAATTGAAGTAAAACAAGCCATTGGACACTTTTCTGACATTAGATATATGTTTCTAAAAAAATATAGGACTGGTGGTACGCCAAAAATTTCTAAAAATTTCAAGTGGTACGCAGTTACTAAAAGGTTGGGAACCCCTGCCCTATGGGATTTACCGTCAATAGACTGTTCGTTGTGTTGCTCCAGTACGATGTTAATTAAAATACCAACTTACCAACCTCAATCGATCACAATCAGCTAGTGTCTGTCATTGTGACATATTTTTAGAGAACAGTGTTTTCAAAAACATTTCCCACGGAGAAGAGTTTGCTAGTTTGATCACCCAAGCTTTTCCTGCTGATCCAATCGATGGGGAACTCCCTCTTAACTTTATTCATATATTCCTGTTGTGAGATTTCCAGAGAAGGGTATCACCAGTTTCTGCGGCAAGACACCAATTCTTATATCACGGGTATGCAACTGACTCTGTTAAGGATGGCATTTGGATTCATAGAAGTCAAGACCCTCAGGAGCATATCCCCTTTAGATGTAACTAGGTAACCAGATAATCACCAGAAGAGCCCCAGAACTTGTCCTTTTAAGGGACTTAACAGCTTGATGGGCACTCTGAGTACTTTATTAAGAACAAAAAAGTGTTAAAAAAATAAATAGATCATTGTTCAAAAATCATAGAGTGGGGTTGCGAGTTCGAATCCAACCAAAGACCGTCGTGTACAAAGGGGTATGGTGCACGTTAAATCTATCGTGGCCTCAAATGTTGTCGCGTTGGCGTGGTGTGGAAGTTTGGAGAGTGGGGTACCAGCTCAGATGTGAACTCGTCCTCTGAACGGGGTTCAAAATTACGTGGGGTGTCCTCGGATCTTTCCCTTTGGGTTTGATTCCTGATCGCCCATAGTGTTGCTCCAGTGCGACGTTAATGAAATACCCAACGTCAAAGAGTGGGGATTTTTATTAATTCACCACTGTTCTATTGCAGCACTTTAGCAGAAGGGATGGACCTCTGGAAATAGATTTCCGTTGTAATATTTTCAGTAGCTAAACAAATGAAATACAAAATAAAAATTGATTTTAAGTACTAAATTACTGACTGCCATTTTATGTCAATGCTTCAGCAGAAAAGGAATTGCTTCGCTACTCTGGTCAAATGCAATTTTTCTCCAAGCGCTGTCCGGTCCACTTTCGCCAGAGCGCACGTGAAATTCGGTCAAAGGGGATATCGGGTAGCAGAGTGGAGAGGGGAGCCCACCGAAGCACCAGCACAGAGATCTGTTTCGCTTTACCCGAATCAGTAAGTAATTAATTAACGTTGCTCTGGAGTGATACATCGGGCTATTGGTGACGGTCCGAGATCAATCCCAAAGTGAAAGATCCAAGAACAATACGATGTAATCTTGCATCACGGTCAGATGACGAGGCAACTCCTGAGCTGGCAACCCTCTCCCCAAACTTCGACGTCACGCCAACGTGAGGACATTTGAGGACCACGACAGACTTAACGTGCAACAGCCCCCTTTGTTCACGACGTTCTTTGTTTGGATTTGAACTCGCAACCCTCCGGTTGCAAGTACATTACTCTTCCAACCGGACTACCTCGGCAAGTCATTTTGAGTGAAAATCTAAATACAGAAACGCAGTGTTTTAGAGCTAGCTGTTCTTGGAGTATTGTTGCATTGAAAGTTTATTTTTCTCGGTAGAGTAAATCTTGAAGTAAAATCTTTTAAGTTTAAGGTCCTTACGATTTTTGCCGTGGCTCAAAAGGTATGTCCACTCCACTAGCAAACTGTCAGTTGTCGGAGGTACTGGTTCTATTCCTCTACGGGTAGTTTTTTCTTCTGTATCAGTAAAACTTTCAGAGTGTATTTACCATTACTTGACGTAGTCTTTCTTGTGTTTGGCGCAGCTTCATAAAATATGCTCTTGCGTCGTGAGAACTCAATTCAACCAACCAAATTTCTTACGCGATTTTCAGAAGGGGAAATTTCACATTCTGAGGAGAAAATTCCCAGTCAGTAAGCCGAACTTTTTCACCTTAAAGCTAAGGATGCTAAAACTGTTTGAACCTTTGACTACAGGAACACAGATTCAGACTGCAGTGTAAGAGATTTGCACTTCGATCTGTGTGATACCGATAGTGAAATTTAAGAAGTACCATCACAAAGCAAATACAAATGGGATCTGCAGAAATCTGCGAACTTTTTCACCTTAAAGCTAAGGATGCTAAAACTGTTTGAACCTTTGACTACAGGAACACAGATTCAGACTGCAGTGTAAGAGATTTGCACTTCGATCTGTGTGATACCGATAGTGAAATTTAAGAAGTACCATCACAAAGCAAATACAAATGGGATCTGCAGAAATCTGCGAACTTTTTCACCTTAAAGCTAAGGATGTTTGAACCTTTGACTACAGGAATACAGATTTAGACTGCAGTGTAAGAGATTTGCACTTCGATCTGTGTGATACCGATAGTGAAATTTAAGAAGTACCATCACAAAGCAAATACAAATGGGATCTGCAGAAATCTGAGAACTTTTTCACCTTAAAGCTAAGGATGCTAAAACTGTTTGAACCTTTGACTACAGGAATACAGATTCAGATTACAGTGTAAGAGATTTGCACTTCGATCTGTGTGATACCGATAGTGAAATTTAAGAAGTACCATCACAAAGCAAATACAAATAGGATCTGCAGAAATCTGCGAACTTTTTCACCTTAAAGCTAAGGATGCTAAAACTGTTTGAACCTTTGACTACAGGAACACGGATTCAGACTGCAGTGTAAGAGATTTGCACTTCGATCTGTGTGATACCGATAGTGAAATTTAAGAAGTACTATCACAAAGCAAATACAAATGGGATCTGCAGAAATCTGAGAACTTTTTCACCTTAAAGCTAAGGATGCTAAAACTGTTTGAACCTTTGACTACAGGAACACAGATTCAGACTACAGTGTAAGAGATTTGCACTTCGATCTGTGTGATACCGATAGTGAAATTTAAGAAGTACCATCACAAAGCAAATACAAATGGGATCTGCAGAAATCTGAAAACTTTTTCACCTTAAAGCTAAGGATGCTAAAACTGTTTGAACCTTTGACTACAGGAATACAGATTCAGATTACAGTGTAAGAGATTTGCACTTCGATCTGTGTGATACCGATAGTGAAATTTAAGAAGTACCATCACAAAGCAAATACAAATAGGATCTGCAGAAATCTGCGAACTTTTTCACCTTAAAGCTAAGGATGCTAAAACTGTTTGAACCTTTGACTACAGGAACACGGATTCAGACTGCAGTGTAAGAGATTTGCACTTCGATCTGTGTGATACCGATAGTGAAATTTAAGAAGTACTATCACAAAGCAAATACAAATGGGATCTGCAGAAATCTGAGAACTTTTTCACCTTAAAGCTAAGGATGCTAAAACTGTTTGAACCTTTGACTACAGGAACACAGATTCAGACTACAGTGTAAGAGATTTGCACTTCGATCTGTGTGATACCGATAGTGAAATTTAAGAAGTACCATCACAAAGCAAATACAAATGGGATCTGCAGAAATCTGCGAACTTTTTCACCTTAAAGCTAAGGATGCTAAAACTGTTTGAACCTTTGACTACAGGAATACAGATTCAGATTACAGTGTAAGAGATTTGCACTTCGATCTGTGTGATACCGATAGTGAAATTTAAGAAGTACCATCACAAAGCAAATACAAATAGGATCTGCAGAAATCTGCGAACTTTTTCACCTTAAAGCTAAGGATGCTAAAACTGTTTGAACCTTTGACTACAGGAACACGGATTCAGACTGCAGTGTAAGAGATTTGCACTTCGATCTGTGTGATACCGATAGTGAAATTTAAGAAGTACCATCACAAAGCAAATACAAATGGGATCTGCAGAAAGTAAGACAAGAGTACAGAGTTCTGTACCGGAAGCGAGTTTAATTCGGAATAAGACTCCTAAAATCAGTTCAGATAAATATAATCAAATTTATTCCATTTTCTCCTGTGAAATAAAACACATTGCTTTCATCCGATCAGCTGCTGAATCAGATCAAGATAATTTCAACTGTCCTGCATTGTCTGGTGTTGAATCAGTTTCATTCAAACAAGAAAAACGAAGAGATGGTCCACAAATTAAATTCAGAGTACAGTAAATTTCAATTCAATATTTTCTCAAAAGTTTTAACACTTGATTGCATTCTATTACTGAGAAGAAATAGAAGACAAAAACGATCTTGAGATTTGCAGAATTGCATAAAGATATGAAACAAAGAAATTAATAATCAGTTGGAATTTCAATTAACGTGGAGCTCAAGTACTATTGAACTGATTGATGCGATAACTCGTTCGAAAACAGTGTTATCTGAATCCTCGGGAACTTTTATGTACCCTAATAGATCTCTCGACTCGATAAAAAAAAATAATGGAAGAGTTTTTGTAATTTATTCAGAGGATTTAACCGACAAAGCAATTGATAATCTGGAAGCTTTACAAACCGATGGTTCAAGTATGGTTGTGGGTAGCTGAATTTACGTCGCACTGGAGCTACACAACGAGCTGTTAGTGACGGTCCAGTGTTTTTCTGTCAAGAGAAGATCTCCATGGAGGTACTTATCTGGTGTTGAACTTTACTTAGACATCGGTCCGAGTACCATGATACCTTCCATGCTATCCTCCTATGAGTCACCACTGGGTTATGGACACAGAATTAGTTTCAAAATATTATGTTAGATTACATATTATATTACACTAGGGGGCCTGCCCCCTGCTCGCTAACGCTCGCCAACCCCCGGAGGATTGCTTCGCAATCCTCATTGGTTCGCTGCGCGAACCTATGCTCGCTTCGCTCGCCTCAATGAAGACATGTGTCCTAGCTGAAGGGATTGTTTACAAAATATGATATTCAAAGAAAATATTTTTCAAATCTAAATTTGCTGTATTACAGAAAAGATGTATACAGTATCTCTAAAATCATAATTCAAATGAAAACTTCGAGCAAATTTTGACTCGAAATGTGAGCACTAATTTGGAAATTGAACACCCAGCATGTTGTTTGTGTGTACATTTACCCAGTTCTCGACGCACCCACACTTTTTCATTGAGTTTGTTGCCGTAAGTTGTAGAGCAAGCGTCTTGTTGAACTATAATTGTTGGCCCTGAAAAGAACCGTTTTTTAAATGGCACTGAAAAGATCCTCCGCTTTCTTTGATTTCTATTATAAACTAACTGCAACAGCTCATTAAAATTTCCTTTTTTTTTCAATAAAATTTCATCCGATAACGCTATAAATTCAATCGATGCGCGAGACTTCGCGATAAACAAACGATCGTACAGTGTTGCCAAAACGCGATTACAAATAACGTCTTTTTTGCGTGCCACGTAAGAGAATTACATATATAGATAAATCTGAAGACCGATTAAATCCGAGTTGAAACAAAAAATCTTGTAAGGCACTGTAATGGTACGATCGCGAGATTACACATGAATATGTCTTGTTTATCGCGTAGTATTTATTTGGGTTTAGTAAATGTAAGAAAGTCAAATTCATAGCAGTCGATTCAGTGTTTATGGAAAGCCGACAAGTTGCTCTACTGCGTGGAATACGTTCGATGATTATACTGATACGAAGTTTGCACGGCAGAGGGGAAAGTCCCCTAGCCACGTCCTCTCTACCCTATCCGCATATCACGGCACGCGAACTCAAAGTCACTAACAAGATCCTCCTTCCCTCTTCGTTCCCTCAGTTATCGATTGACACTTCGTTAGTATGGTATGCGTTGATAATTTAGAAATAATCAGATCGCATTGGATGCCCATGTTTTTGTAACGCTCTACTTTCTGTTCTAGCCACCTGAAACTGTTCTGATTTAAAAAATATACTCAAGTCAAAAAAAACTAATCGGTTTAGGGAATACAGAACCGAGCTGAGTCTAAGCATCGTTAAATACCCATCTGATATTCTCCCATCGTGAAATCAACGCAACCAGTTATTCATCAATCAGAAGAAAAAAAAATATTTTTCCTTGATAAAATCGAAATTAGCTTTAGCGTGAGAGTATCACGCTATTCTAATGACAGGCGAGTAGCCAATTTTCAAAAAATACATGCAAGGAGTTGGGGCAAGTTAAGGTGTAGACACTTGGAAACAGTAACTATTACAAAAGTAAAGACGCTCAAAAGATAAGTTTCAGCAAAAAAAACTCGAGCACTGATTAGCACTAGCAGAGAAAGTACGGTAAAATCAATACGCGCATTTTTCTACCTTTGGAGATGTTTGATATATTTTTATAATATTTTGTTGCGATGGGGGACTTTTTCCCCCGACTTCCCCTCCTGATTAAAGAGGATTGTTGGAAAGTTTCCTCCTAAATCGCCAATAAAATGTGAAATCGGCAGAATTTTGCGGCTCGTAATTAACTAGATAAGGGAGGAAAAGCCATTTATCACAAATGCTGCTTCATGGTAATTGGGCAAGGAGTGGTGGTGAATAGGGAGGAGGGGTAAATAGAAGTGACGACGAGCAAAATTCTGCACAAAAACAATTAGAACACCCACCAGGACAGAAGAAGGCGAAAAAATGCCCCACTTTTTAATTGCATTGAAATGGATGATTTCTTGGAATCATTTATAGGTGGATGTGATATAATAGTTTCCAGTTAAACTTTTACTGGAGTTTCTGAGTAAGGAAGTTACAGTACTATTAACAAATCGCACCCCGGCAAGAAAAGGGACACACGTCAAGAAATAAAAATGTTGATGATGTCATTGAAAAATATGTATGAGGTGCCCCAGCGCGTTATATTACTATTTAATAGAATATAATAGAAGTTATCACCATAAATACTTAACCAAAATTTAAAAGAGAAGCTTATACTATTTCAATATAAGTTTTATAGTATACTTTAAGATCATGTTTCACAAATTCAGCAATTTTGAGTTGCGGCTCTTTTCTCGTTGGGATGCGATATACTAAAGAACCTTGATAGAACCTTGAGATCCTTCAGTGCCATTTTACCTTTTATTTTTAATCACTAAATCATCTTAGAACAAGGTATCTAAACGCCATATTCCTTATGAAAACAAAATTTTCATTGGCGAAGTGCTGAAATCATATTCCAAAAACAAGCGAACTGACGTCACGGTCAGAATACGTACCGGAAACACGCATTTACACAGACACACTACCGCCACCTATACTTGAGGCTATCAGAGCAATAGTGGCCTAACCCACTAACGTACGCAATGGAGGAAAACGCGATTTTCTAGCTCCCATTTTTTATATATTTTTATTTATCTACAGTATTATTTGAGATTCTGAAAATGTATTTATTAATGATCAATAATAAGCTATGTGGTAATTTTAGAAGAGTTTAACCTGCGCATTTCAAATAAAGTAAAAGGTTTGAATAAAAAGTAAATGGTACAAAGTAATAAAATCCAGAATCCTCCGGACCTCGGCCATTCCAGATTTCGGATGTTTCCGGATTTAGGATTATTTGCATTTTTTTAAACCCTAATCTAACCCACCACCCCCTCGCACGCGAATTTGTCCGCGCGTTATCCACGTCCGGAACACATTTGTATACTAAAATAGCATAGATATAAATAGGAATAATTTTTTTTAAAGGAAACAAAGTTTTTAATACGATGCACACAATAAATTTTATTCTTCTAAATCTTCTAATTTTTCTGTGTGGTATTTACTCTAAACATGTCCGTTATTTTGCGCTGCTTCATCAATTTGGTCCGGGTTGAACACTTTGTTCTTTAAAAATTGTCGGAAGGGTGAAGAAGCAGAAAAATAGAAGAAAATGAGGGGAAAAGAAAAAAAATGCAGGTTAGCCAAACGTTCGGATTTTGGACAATTCCGGATTTTTGACTTTGTACTGTAATAACATTGTGATATCTGGCTGCTGTTGGCGATCAATTTAGGAAAGTTCTTGGCGACTAACTTCCCTTCGTGGAGGGGTTGCCATAGAGAAAATTCAGACGGATATTTGCCTCGGCTGAGAGAGGTTGCTTTTGTTTTTGAGGTGCGATGTACTGCACCGGATGAAATTATGTTCGATTTTGTATGCCTTTTTATCATTTAATTAAATTGTTATTTTTATAATATCGTGCTTGGTTATTGGAAGAGAAGAACATCATAAACATTTTCGGGATTTTGTGTGTTAGGCCACTTATGCTCTGATGTTCTCATGTAAAGCTGACTAAAAATGCCTCTCATGGACTCTTAATAAAAGTAACCAACTTTTGCGATCACCATACGGGATTTCGGGAATGTCAGCCTGGAGCTAACTACCTTTAAAGAAACAGAATCTCTGCCATTTCCCCGAGGTCATCCGTCTTCTCATTACAGCCGCACTGTAACAATTAAACGAAGGGGAGGAAAATCAACAACTCCTTCCTCTCCGCAACCAGTAATGTAATTCAATTTTGAAAAATTGCGAACGCATTCTATGCGGTGGAAAACGGTCGACTAACTGTAACAACGCCACAGCGCTCTAGAATCTACAATTTCATGGTCTTCTACACACGTATCTCTTGCCTACTCCGCGAAACTACAGACGTATAAATATAGAAGTTATAAAATGATAAATTACCGTACTGTATGACTGAAAGCATAAAACAAAAGATAGTTATCTATTTCTTGATTACTTTTCGGAAACAATTAGGAAATCCGAGAAATCATTAGATCATTATCGAATGAACAGAAAAACGTCATTTCCAGAATTTTTTGTTGTCTCTAACTCCATGTTTTTTTGTAATTAAAGTAATTACATAATATAAATAGAGATGAAAGAGATTCGGGCTCTTCTCGACACTTATATCCATAGAATATTTATTAATGCTGTCTTATAGAAAAATTTCATGATGATGTAAAAAAAGCACAGAAAACAGATCCACTGAAAATATTCCAAGGAATAAACACATTTAAACAATATAAAATTTAAGATGGAGCTTTTAAAAGGAAGGTGGGTAGTTAATTTATTAACCTCGCTATGGAGCAATACACCGTACTATTGGCTGCCCGTGATCCATCCCAAAGGGAACGATCCAAGGACAACGACTCGTCATTTTGAACCACAGTCAAATGTCGAGAATAACACCTGAGCTGGCACCCCACGCTCCAAACTTCCACGCTACACCAATGTGATGACATTTTAAGCCACGACAAATTTAACGTGCTCAGCCCGTTGTGCAGGATGGTCTTTGACTGGACCGAGTTTCGAACTCTCAACCCTCCAGTTGCAGCCCCTTTGTTCATCAGGAAATTTAAAAAGTATAAAAATCAGAACCTAAAGCCCATTTAAATTAACAATATTGAGAGCAAATGCTTAGGACACAATTTATTCCAACGACAAATTGCTATAAGCAATTGAATTTTTATTTGGGTATTGAACCTTTTCTTCTTTCCACAATTGCGCTAAAGTTTCTTTTGACTTCAGCCCGCTTAAAGAGTAGAAATATTGTGTTCTTTTTAATAATCTTGAGTAACTGTCGTTCGAATTGTTGTAGAAAAGAAGTTGAAACATTGACGATAAAGCTAAGTTTGAAGTTTGTCTTTCCTCTCCTAAAACATGTCAAACAAGCACAATTGTAAGAGACGTTGGAAACGTCAAAGTTGTTGAAAGAATTAATATTTCAGGGAAAGTTTTCCTTTCTCAAAAGCGTATTTTTAAGTTAGACGAAAATTCAAACACACGTTCGTAAAAATGCTCAGGACGTAGCATCCGCCATCGTAACTTGTTACAATCGTGGAAAAATAGGAAGCACCCATGTGCTATAATTATGGCTTATTTATACGAATTCGTGAGAAACGAAACTCTTAAAAATTGTGCTTACTGTCTACTTTCAAACTGTTGCCATTCACAAAGGTCTTGAATAAATGTTTTAGAAAAATTATGGGGAATTCGAAATTTTGAAAAGTAAAGAACTAAAGCTTGTAATCTAAATGATATTTTTGGAAATTTATTATTTCGATTTTAAATAATTAAAAACACCGCATGTATTTATAATTTCGAAGAAAATTCCCTTAAAAAAAGGTTAAATGCAATAGAAATAAAATATATCAAATCGAATAACCACAAAGTAGGTAATACGTTGCTACAAAAATTACATTTATTTTCTAGTAGCATTTCTTTTATCTCAATACTTAAATGTCTTAGAATGTTTATAAAATTACTGCTTGCTGTTTATACTATCATTAACATAAATTCATAATCATATCTACGTTTGACTGTTTACGCAACTATAAAATGTTTCAAATAGAAAAACTTGTTTTAAAGAAAACAAAATAACAGTGAATCTCTCCATACTTGTCGAAGCTTCAAAGTTGATTTAATATGCGTGCTAACGATAATTTTATCGTTCCAGTTTAAAATCTTCACAGAAAAGCAAAAATTATATTCTCTATTTGTCGGATTCTGATAATCTCATAAGAGTATTGGACATGTAAGCAGTTTTCTCTTATTGATAGTTTTAAAGTAAATGTATCACTGTTTACTTTTCGAATTAGAGAGGTGAAAAGAAAAAAGAGAATCCAAGAAATACGACAAAACTTTAATCCAATATTACTAATCGAATTCTAAAATGTGTCTTCAATCTTTCAAAATGATACTTATTTAAATATTTGCTCACTAAGAGAATTATTTATTTTTCCAGGGATGTTGTTTACTTTTTATTTTAAAACTGTCTGTTTATATCACAATCTTTTCTTTTTGTTTACATTGGGTTTTGCATCGGTGTCGTTAAACTTGATCGTATTTTCCAAGTACATTTTAAATTTACACTTGTATTACAAGTTTTAGGAAATTATAGTTTTTTCATCGGTAAGTAGTGTTACACTATGCCAATATATTTTTTCGATTTTATATAAAAAGTACACAAAGTAGCATTTACTTCCATTAAATTAATAACTGTTAGATAGTTTTATTTGATTTTTTTAAAAATTTTACGAGATACAACGAAAACTAATATTTTAAATTTATTCAGTTCAAGAGAAACACAAACAATGATTTATAATATCTTCACATCATTAAATGAATTAATAATTGGTATAGAAAACATTTGAATTCTGATTTTTTACTTCAAAATTATCAAATAAATCGAAAGAGAATCAATATATTTTTTTAATGTAACACAAAAAAAGAACATAGTTTTTGGAATACAGTTAGCCAAAGTGAAACCCAAGCGACTAACCTTACAATTATTAATTTTTGTTTGAAGTTATAAAAAAAAGGATACATTTTCCATAAAATATAATTTGTTTTAAGAAGTACTATTTACCTACAAGCTTTTCAACAAAAAAAATGAATGTAGATAGATAGCACAAGTGTTTATGTGGTAGAACGAGTTTCCTGTAAGTACAATATATATACACTCATGTCCATAAATTAAGGATAATGCCAGCTCCGGCAAATAAAGGTTCAGAAACAAAACAAACGTGACTTATTCATAAAGCCCATTTATTAAACAAAACATAAAGAACAAAAAGGATGGTGTATGTATGATACCATTCATAAAAACTACGATTTTTGCTCACTGGAGCAATTACAAAAAATATCGACCTTACAAAAACTTAACATGGCATGGTTGCTATGATGGTTAATACATTATATGTCTCCCAGACGATGAAATGCAGTCCGTATAATGACTAGACATGCTAAAGATCTAAGTATCGAGCTGATATTGGGAAGATCACTCCACTCAGCAAGTAATGCTCTCCAAAGTTTCGTTACACATGTAGGAGGTGGTTGACGGACTGCAACTCGTCAGCCAAGCATGTCCCACACATGCTCTATCGGATTCAAGTCAGGTGAGAATGCTTGCCATTCCATACGGGGGATAACCTCAGATTCAAGGCATTCGTTTACAATGTTTGCACTGTGAGGACGGGCGTTGTCATCCATAAACACAAATTCTGAGCCCATGGCACCCCTAAACAAAAGTACAGGTTGTTCCAGAATGATGTCCCGATAAATTTGGCCTCTCATGGTTCCGATTTGAACATGTAGATCTGTCCTGGAGCCCGGTATAATTCCGCCCCAAACGAGCAATCCTGCACCACCGTAACGGTGTCGTTCAAAGATGTTGTCTTGGTGGTAGCGGGTACCTGGCGTTCTCCATATGAACGTCCGCCGTGAATCAGACTGCAAGCTAAACCTGGACTCGTCGAAAAACATCACACAAGCCCACTGTGACGATGTCCATATTGCATATTCTCTACTCCAGGCTAACCGCTGGCGGCAGTGAATTGCCGTGAGCGGAACACATCTGACAGACCTGCGAGCATATAGACCAACATGTCCCAAACGTCTGTAAACAGTTTGCCTTGAAACTGTCGTTCCCGTGGCTGAAGATAGCTGACAAGAAAGGTCGGATGCTGTTCTCCGTCTGCTTCCTTTTGCAGTTACTGCCAAATACCGTCGTCATTCGGCATTATAACTCGGGGGACGACCTGTACTGTAGCGTCTACTGACATTTCCATCATTTTGGAATCGTTGCCAAAGCCTACAGATGACACTTTAGGCGATTCCAAGTTCCACTGAAACTTACTTCTGAGTACGCCCACATTCTAGGCGGCTGATAATTCTACCATGTAAAAAATCATCTACATGCGTCCTCTGTGCCATAACTATTCTGTTGTAGCACAGAGCGGCTTACAGAACGCTTGTGAACAATTTTACTTCTTTGCTACCATTCCTTATATGCACCTCTCTTACACTCTCGTCATTGTGACGTACTATCGGCGTCATCTGATGGCTTCCTGTAATTTGGATATTATTCTTAAAGATATGTGCGATAATTCTACAGTTGAAATTTTTACTTTAGAGTTTGATTTCCGTGTGATTCTGAATTATCATTAATTTATGGACATGAGTGTATATTCCGAATTGCTAACCGGAAGTACGATTCTAGTTTCTAGGTGACTTGTTTCTCTGCACTAAAAATACATCTGATAATACTACTAAAATACCGAGTAATATTGTTAAAACTTTAAAAAATAAATAAAATATCTGATCATATTCCACGTACATTTTCAAAATAAACACCAAGCAGTCTTAAGAGAGATTTTCAGTGCACACAAGCAAATCAGACGATGTACTAAAATATTTCTTCTGCTGTCCAATTGCTCATATTGCATGATACTTATCAGGTTGTGATTTCCTTAAAATGGAGTTTATTTCAAATTTGGTAACGCTTAGTCTAATTGGTGTTCAGCAATTAACTATCATATATCAATATGGTAGGTACATATTTAATTAACGTCGCACTGAAGCAACAAGACAGGCTTTTGGCGAAAGTCCGGGATCAACCCGAAGGGAAAGATACGAGGATAACACCTCGTAATTTTGAATTTCGGTCAGATGACGAGACAAAACACTTGAGCAGGCACCCCTCTCTGAACTCCCACACCAGGCCAACGTGAGGATATTTGAGGCCACGACTGATTTAACATGCACTAGCCCCCATGGACTGGAGAATCTTTGGTTGGATCGAGTTTCAAATTCGCAAGCTCCCGGTCACTCGAATCCGCTTCTCTACCAACCAGTGGCGGATCAAGTCAAGTGGGGCCCCAAGCGGTAAAATTTTCGGGGCCCTCAAACTCAAGTTAGAAAAAATATGTTTAAAATGTTTTACGAATACTCTCATTAAGTTATAAACAAAAAAGAAAAGTAATCAAAAATTTCATACTATAACGCATTATATAAATTAAAAAAAAAACACATTTTTTACATGAAATTCCGTGTTGCTTTATTTCTTGCAAATTCGTCAATTATTTTGGCAGCGTCAATTAAAATTTCCTGCTCTTTTTTCAGAACGGCCATCTTAACTAATCTTCTTCTCCCATAGTACTCCTACGTCATCTGACCGTGGTTCAAAATTACGAGGTGTTGTCCTCGGATCTTTCCCTTAAGGGATTGATCCCGGACCGTCGTCAATAGCCCGTTGTGTTGCTCTAGTACGACGTTCATTAAAATTTGCCAATTACCAATTACCCATAGTACTCCTTAAATAATTTTTTACGCTCTTTAAAATGGAAAACGATCTTTCTCCTGACACATTAGATAAGGAATTGTTTAAAAAAAATGTTCAATAATATTTCAACATTCGGAAATGGGCAAGACAAGTACGTTTCTTTGGCGGTTTGATAGATGTCTACTGTAGTTTTTTTTATGGTGTCCTCGTTTTCTCTTAGAAATATTAAAAAATGGTAAAATTCATCTTCACACACAAAAGTACAAACATCAATGTCATTTTGTAAATCCAACTTTTTTATCGTGTTCTTTTTTTCTTGTATTAATAAATCCCAATCGAAAACATATTGGAAAAGGCACCACAACAACTTCATACGTCCAAGTTCTTTGAGATAATTATGCCTTGGTGTTATGACATATGACATAAAATGTATTCACTATGAAATTTTCTCTTATTGTAAATTCATGTGTCCATCTTCTACATTAAATGATAGCCCTGATAAATGAGTTGCCTATTTTTCAAATTCTATAACATTTTCTAATGACTTTAGTAGGATAGATCATTTTAATAGTTTGCATTCCACTGATTTACTAGTAGTATGTATTTTTTGTAAAATAGTACTCCAAGTAACTGTTATTAGGGCGGTTTCATATTTATCCATTTTCTTCAGAAGTGAAGTCTTCTCCACTACGCTAACTTTTTTCCTTCTGAATTACAAACTTCAGTTAAAGCCTCTTATATATGTGTGAAACCAAGTTTTATAGATAATACAGCATCTGCTCTTGCTGACCCTCTTGTATTAGAAACTCTTTTCACTGTACTTACAGACGCACACTGTAAAGACTGTCACAACTTTCCTCGAACACTAATGAAAAGACATTTTAAGACCTCGGCCCATAAGGGGCCCTTAGGTATTCCAGGGCCCTATGCGGCCACCTAATCCTCCACTGCTTCCAACTAGTCTACTCCCTGTATAGCTAAAAAACGAGTATTTTATAGAAGTTTACTCATCTGACATTTTCACGTCATTTCTTTACGAAACATCGCTCTAAAGTATTTGCATCCACGTGTTCATTGCATTTAGCTATAAACTGAAAAACATCCAAAACGTAAGCAAAATTATTTATCAAAATCCTCCAAATGGCATTCAAAGTCATTACGTGTTCTAAATAGAACAACAAAATTGAAAGTCCGATTTTTTACAAACTGCATCAACCAATTTCAATCCGATGTTCTGTTTTCACTCTGACCCCCTCGACTTACAAGATGCTAAAAGGAATTAGAATAACTCCAACCAGCAAATGAATACGAAACAGCAAACGCTACGCTGCAGTCGAATCCCCAAGCAAGCAACATTAATAATAAGGTAGGAAATTGCATCTAAGGGGTAGAAGTGTACCTGTCGCTACGAGGTTAAGTACGTAAAAAAATACTCGAGTAACAGTTTGGAGTTGGGGATTTTAATTAGACGCAGATGAGCAAAACATTTAAGGTAAGTGCAATTCCAGCTTTCTTCATGCTCACCAGATCCAAATTAAATTTCGCCTCGTTCCTTAGGAACAAAGAAGAAATGAACAGCGGAAGCTTAATTAAGTTCTTGTGCGCTCATTTATTTATTTGTTCCTGAAATGAACAAAGCAGACACACACACAAAGACGGGATTTAGTATTATCATTCTACGTTCTCGTATCTGTTCATTAGGAATAGCTTGCTGCATAGAATGCCTTTTAGTCCCTGACATTTTAAATATGGTGAAGCTTATATGAATGAAATATTATTTTTACTTGTTACACCTCCAAGATGTGTTCCTGGAAAGTTATTAAAAGTCCTGCATAGCTTTTTGTTTCTAATAATTAATATAACCATCAGTATTATAATTATCGTTACTAAGACTTCCGTTACTTAACGTTACATATCGTTACTTAACTTCTTGTCATCTTCTATACACTCATTGCAATAAAAATTTGCGCACCAAGAAAAAGTCGTAAAAATTAAACGAAATTTTACACATCTGAGTACTACTTTGATATAAGTAAGTTATTAGAAAATTAAAGAAAAAGGATCATTTATTGCAGAAAAAAGTACAAATGAGCGGAAGTTTTAGTACTCTGTTGGACCCTCTCTAGCGCGAATGCACGATGCCATACGAGCGGGCATTGAGGCATTCAAGTTCCGTATGATGACCTGAGACATCTCGTTCCACAGTTGCTGTAAACGCGCCTCTAGTTCGACCAAACTCGTAGGGTGTCCAACTTGCCGTCCCAAATGATCCCAGATATGCTCGATTGGTGACAAATCTGGGGATCGAGCAGGCCAGGGAAGGGTGGTAATATGTGCGGAGGCAGTCTTGTGACATCCTTGCTGTATGTGGCCGAGCATTGTCTTGTTGAAAAATGGCTCCTGGGAGCCCTGCCATGAGTGGCATCACATGTGGCTGAAGGATGTCATGGACGTACCGTTGGGCTGTCATTGTGACATGGATCAATATTAGGGGTGACCGTGTATCGTAAGCAATGGCACCCCATACCATCACACCAGCTGTGGGAGGGTGTGTCGCTGTAAAGCGAAGGCAGGATTGAGGCGTTCGCCACGGGTCCTCCACACGCGAACACGATTGTCATCACTGCTCAAATTGAATCCAGATTCGTCGCTGAAAACGACCTGGTTCCATTCCGTTGCAGTCCAATCCCGTCGTGCGCGACACCACTCCAAACGGAGGCGTCAGAGGGTGGGTGTCATTGGCAGCACACGTAATGGACGCCGCTATACCAGATGTCCTTCAGCCAGGCGCCTTGCGATGGTTCGGGAAGACACAGGGGGCCGTCGTGAAGGTGCTGCATGTGTCTGGATAGCGGCCAATGAGGCAGTTGGCTCTACGCGTGCGTTTCGTATGATGTGACGGTCTTCTCGACGACTGATCTGTCGAGGGCGTCCTGAGCCTGGTCACCGTGTAAATGACGTCTCTTCTGTCCCCAACTCCTCCTCACAGTAAAATAAGAACGACCTACTTAACGAGCTACTCGCCGAACTGACCACCCAGCTTCCATCATCCCGATGATTCTTCCCCTCTCGAACTCTGACAGCTGCTCATATTGTTTAGATGGCGACGTAACGGCATGTCTATCTCAGCGTTTCCTTTGTAAAAGATTAAGTACACTCAAACAAGCTCTTCTTTCCTGTTTTATAGAAGGAGAACGAAGTTCAACGCCCTCTAGTGGCATTACGCAATGCGCAATCACGCTGCATTTCTAATCATTTGCATATCTGGCCGACATGTACCTTCATGCAAAGTTTCGTTACGATCCCACAATTATTTCTTGGTGCGCAAATTTTTATGGCAATGAGTGTATGTATAGTAAATATAGTATGAGTGTATGTATAGTATGTATAGTATGTAGTATAAAAAGGATGTGGGTGTATGTGTTCTCTATGCAATACGTTTGACCATTCCACACCAAATTTGGTACACTTACACTATAGAATATTTCGAAAAACATAGGCTATTTCTTTCCTGTCTTCATGGTCTGACCAATCTGTAGTCATGAAAATTGGCACACAGGTAGTCCTAAAAGTGCCCTTGGAAGCCCCAATTTTAAAAATCTAAAGTTTGTTTTCCTTCAATAAATGGATATTGACAAGGAAACACGTTCTACAGGGTTTGTGTATTTAAGTTAACACAGGGAAATGTCGTGGTCATATATGAAACTCGAGCAACGCCGGGTTACTCAGCTATTGTTATAATGAGAGATTTTTAGAACTCAAGAGTTCTTAGACTTGTAGTTCCCTTGTTGATTAATATGAGGCTTCAGAAAGATTTATGTTAGTTGTAACGGTTGAACTAATTTCATATGGGTTGGATATTAAATTAAAATGAACCCACAGTAGATTCACCACCCCAGCGGATTTGGTGACATCTATTCGGTAGACTGGTTTGTTATATATTTGCAGGGCCACGATATTAAGGTTGGAAGATTAACGAATTAGCAATCAGAGGAAGGTTGCGAGTTCGAAACTCGATTCAACCAAAGACCGTCATGTATGTAGTGCGCTGGTGCACATTAAATCTGTCGTGGCCTCAAATGTCCTCACGTTGGAGTGGTGTAGAGGTTTGGAGAGTGGGGTGGCAGCTCAGGTGTTGACCACGTCATCTAACCACGGTTCAAAATTACATGGTGTTGTCCTGACAATCGTGCAGAATTACAGTGGTGCCGGGCTCGATAAACTTAGAACGGCGCTGACTGGGGACGTATAGTCTTCGGTGACGAGTCCCATTTTCAACTGTGTCCTGGCAACAACCGAAGACAATCCACAGTCAACTGCAATTTTTGTACCATTTTAAAACTGATTGTGGTCGGGAAAAAAATATTTTTCAGAATTTTCTGCAGGGGGGAGAATTTTTCAATGGACGCCAATTGCGAAGTTGTGGCGCCAATCCGTTGCAAACAACAAAGAAAAACTTCATAATCTGGTTGCTAAATCCTTATAAAAATTAAAAAACGAAATATTTAGTTTTTAAAATTTAAATTTCTTGGTATGATCAACGTCTGCTTCGTACTTAATTATCACGTTTTGTGCTTTATTTGATTCATTTTGTATCTGAGAAACTAAAAGGGCTGCACATTAGGGTTTGAGAAGAGATTGGTTTTGCTGCTATTTCTTAAAATATATACTGCTCTCTAGAAGAAAAAAAATCGACGTGCCAAGAAGGCGCTTTCCAGAAGTTGTGCCGGGCTCGATCAACTTGGCACGGCGCTGACTGGAAACGTAGTCTTTAGTGACGAGTGCCGTTTCCAACTGCGTCCTGACGGCGCTGACTGGGGACGTGTAGTCCTTAGTGGCGAGTCCCATTTCCAACTGTTGCCTTGACGACACCTCAGACGTGTCTGTAGACGTCCAGGACAGCGTGGGTATCCTGCCTTTACTATCGCACGCCACATGTGTGTGCCCACAACAGGGCGTTATCGTCTGGGGATGAGATCTCCTTTGATAGCCGAACCCCTTTGGTAGTCCTTTCTGGCACACTTACAGCACAGCTGTACGTAGACGACATTCTACGACCGGTTGTGACACCGTTCCTTTTGTGACACCCCGGACTTAATTTTGTACAAGATATTACCGGACAAGGCACGTGTTGCTATGAATTGTCTTCAAGCTTTCCCAACACTTCCTTGGCCAGCTAGGTCTCCTGACCTCTCTTCCATAGAGCACATTTGGCACGTTATCGTTAATGAGTTTCTGCGCTTAAAGCCGACGGTTGCATTCGTCAGTGCTTTGTGTTGTAATCGATCAAGTTAGAAGAAAACGTTGTCAGATGACAAGGTCAACACCTCAGTTGGCACCCCACAGTCCAAACGTCCCCACAACGCCCAACGTGAGGATATTTTAGGCCGACAGATTTAACGTGCATCAGCATGCATCTTTCCGACTATTCCTTTGTACACGACGGTCTTTGGTTGGATTTGAACTCGCAGTCTTCCAATTTCTAATCCATTACTATTCCAACCCGGCTACCATGGTCGTAATTTGGAACCACGGTCAGATGACGAGGTCACATCTAAGCTGGCACCTCACTCTCCAAACCCACTCCAACGGGAAGGCATTTAATTATTGTAAAGGTGGCTAGGTTCACGAATTTCTATCTTACGACTCTGTACTAAATCGGTAACACCGGAAAATCCCACGGGACATCTCTCCGCGTCATCACCCGTTTTTTTGTCACACTTCAAAACCAGTAATTTCTGTATGCCAGAACATGAGGAAGGTGAAAACATGAGCGACAGAAAGAAAAACTTCACAAGCCGCAACGGAAAGAAAAGCGCACTTAAAATAACTCTTCCTCTTTATCTGGAGAGATGGAAAGAGGAGAAAGAGAGGAACAAAACGGCAAGAGTAACAGCGCCTGTTCACGCGCTTAGGAGATAAATCTTTTGGGTCTCACTCCAGAGCTATGCGGATTATGCTCCTCATCTTCTTCCCGATGCCCTCAAAATGGAAAAAAAAAATTCGTTTTTAGATCGGGCGAGCTTTGAAGTTCCGAAGATAACTTCTCGAAGATTTTTTCCACTTGACAGTTTATGAAGTTATGTGACGGCTCAGAATTCCTTTTGACGTATGCATCCCTTTTCTGCGCTGGTTCGTTTAAGGTAGAGTAGCAGGATTAGTTTAATCTGGGAGATACAGAAGATTATAGGGGATTTTCTTACAAAATTATCGCAAACCCGTTTCTGGAATGTCATATTAAGAAATGCTGGGTGGTTTTTTTTCATCAAAAAGGGCATCATTTTGTTTTGAATAACTTTTATTTATTTTTTTATTTAATTTTGTTACTTATTGTTAATTTTGTTTCTTATCATCCCAAATTTATCCCAGAACTCTTTTTGGAATATCATTACGAAATACAGGGTGTTTTTACGTAAGGATACTATTTTGTTTTTTAATAACTTTTATGTAAAATATTTTTATTTAATTTTGTTACTTATTGTTAATTTTGTTTCTTATTATCACAAAATTATCATAGACCTCTTTCTGGAATGTCATTACGAAATACAGGGTGTTTTTACGTAAAGATACCCTTTTATTTTTGAATAATTTAATGTAAAATATTTTTTTTATTTAATTTTGTTTCTTATTGTTAACTTAACTTTGTTTCTTATTATCACAAAATTATCCCAGATCTCTTTCTGGAATGTCATTACGAAATATAGGGTGTTTTTTTTTTAATATGAAGGTACCATTTTGTTTTAAATAACTTCGACGTAATTTTTTTTTATTTCCTTGTGTTACTTATTGTTAATTTAGTTTCTTATTATCACAAAATTATCCCACACATCTTTCTGGAATGTCATTACGAAATACAGGGTGTTTTTTCGTAAGGATACCATTTTGTTTTTGAATAACTTTTATGTAAAATATTTTTTATTTAATTTTGTTACTTATTGTTAACTTAATTTTGTTTCTTATTAACACAAAATTATCCCAAACCTTTTCTTGGGATATCAATAAAAAATACAGTTTATAAAGGGGGCAAATTTTGTTTTGGAATAACTTTTATGTGAAATATTTTTATTTAATTTTGTTACTTATTGTTTACTCAATCACTTTATCATTATGGAAATGACATTGGCCGAATAATCGTTTCTGGCCACACTGCAAATATGGGCTATCGATCACATTTTCCATTACGTTTGGGCATATTCCGAGGTGATTTGTTCAATGTCTTGAATGTTTCGCTCAAGCTTTTGAATCGTTCGTCTTGTACCGTAAACTCGTAAGAACCCCCACCACCACCACACACACACACACATACACCACCACCACTGGTTATTTTCTCGACAAGATACCTCGTCGAGGCAACCACCAGGAGGGTTTGTCATCAGAAAAACTAACCTATTTTGATGGACGAGTTAACACGTCATTAGAGTAAAATTGATCAGTCCTCGATTTCGCCGCCATCCCAAAATCAGTGATACCTTGAAGACGAGGTATCTCGTCATTAGTAAAATTGGTCTTATAGTGAACGAGATAGCTCGTCGAAACTATTTGGAGAGTTAAATAGCCCTATTCGGCGCAATCAAATCAGAGGAACGAGGGGGCCAATCGAGATTTCCAGATTTCGAACGTTTTTTGGTACGGAAATTAGAATTCGCATGATTGCATGGACTGTGTGACATGCTCTTTCATCCTGTTGAAACCATGTGTAAACTTTCCGCCGAATGCTGTACTCTTTCCGTCGATCAATTTAAGACCGAAAGAAATTTTGCTGCATCGCACAATATCGTACGTAATTGAAAGCATACGCATTTTCATATGCATCCTCGAAAAACAGTCAAATGTGTGCAAAAAGAAGGTATACTCCACAATGCACACCGGGTCGTGGTATTCCGGTTGGAATTTGGTAATTTTGAATTAACGTCGTACTAGAGCAACACAACGGGCTATTGACTACGGTCCGAGATCAATCCCCTAAGGGAATGATTCGAGGTAATGGTAATTTTAGTTAACGTCGTACTAGAGCAACACAACGGGCTATTGACTACGGTCCGAGATCAATCCCCTAAGGGAATGATTCGAGGTAATGGTAATTTTAGTTAACGTCGTACTAGAGCAACACGACGGGCTATTGACTACGGTCCGAGATCAATCCCCTAAGGGAATGATTCGAGGTAATGGTAATTTTAGTTAACGTCGTACTAGAGCAACACGACGGGCTATTGACTACGGTCCGAGATCAATCCCCTAAGGGAATGTTTGGTAATTGGTAATTGGTAATTTTAGTTAACGTACTACTAGAGCAACACAACGGGCTATTGACGACGGTCCGAGATCAATCCTTTAAGGGAAAGACCCGAGGACAACACCTCGTAATTTTGAACCACGGTCAGATGAAGAAGCAACATCTGAGCTGGCACCCCACTCTCCAAACTTAAACACCAACATAACGTGAGGACTTTCGGTCACGACAGATTTAATGTGCACCAGTCGCCTCTACACCATGCGCTTACAAACATTCATGCCGTGACCCGGATTCGAACCAGGAACCTTCCGATCTAGAGTCTAACTCCTAAACCACCAGATCCGTTGGTCGCTCGGATCCCGTTTGGAAGAATAATGGATTAGCAACCGTAGGATTCAACCAAAGACCGACGTGTACAAAGGGCGTTGGTGCACATTAAATCTGTCGTGGCCTCAAATGTCTTCACTTTGGCGTGGTGTGGAAATTTGGGGAGTGGGGTGCCAGCTCAGAAATGACCTCGCCATCTGACCATGGTTAGAAATGAAGTGATGCTGTCCCCGGATCCCCTTCTTCGGGATTGGTCCCGGACCGTTGCCAAAAACCCGTTGTGTTGCTCCAGTGGGGTGTTAATTAAAATACTTATCTACCAAGCATTTAATTAGAAACTATCAAATAGAGAGATTGTTTGAAAAAAAATTAATTTGACACGAAACATTATATTTCTATACACAAAAAAAGTATATAAAGGATGTTAAAACTATGTGTTTCGAAAATATATTTTAATTTCATATAATTGGGTAATGGTAATTTTTGTTAACGTCGTACTAGAGCAACACAACGGGCTATTGACGACGGTCTGGGATCAGTCCCTTAAGGGAAAGATCCGAGGACAACACCTCGTAATTTTGAACCACGGTCAGATGACGAAGCAACATCTGAGCTGGCACCCCACTCTCCAAACTTCCACGCCAACCCAACGTGAGGACTTTCGGCCACGACAGATTTAAGGTGCACCAGCCGCGTCTACACCATACGCTTACAAACATTTATGCGCGGACCCGGTTTCGAACCAGGAACCTTCCTATCTAGAGGCTAACACCTTAACCACTATACCCGTTGGTCGGCTCATATAATTGGGAATTGTAAAATAGTATTTGTTTGAAAAAATTTGATACAAAACTTTCACTTGATGATTGACCATGTTGATACATCAAAATATGTTATAGGAAGTAAAAATTTTGGATGATTTTTATCGAGTGCAAAAGATTATTAAGTTTATTTTTCTGAACTCTTGTGGATTTTTTGGCGACCTCTTTTTTCTCATTAAAATGCAAACGGAATGAAATTAAGACTGATAATTTTAATTGCAGGTTATAAATTGAATTAATTTTTCCTAGGTTGCAGCCACCGAAACATATCTAGATCATCAAAGATAGTGCAAAATTCATTAAAAAAAAGCTAAATTCATTAATAAAGTTGATTAAAAACTTAAACCCTCAGATTCACAGTTTTTACTTAACTGAATAAAGTGTTCCTCTTGGAAGTAACTGTAGAAACTTTTAGATTTTCGTCTTAAGTCTTTAGAATTACAATCCTTTGGGAGTCAATGCTTTAATACAATACTCAATTCTTTAACTACCCTAAGCTGCTTGCTGATTTTTATAATGTAACTATTACTTTTGTTTCAAAGTTAAAATAAAATTATTCTTTACTACATACAATTGAAAAGATTGCTCTCAAAATCGCAACCTCAATAGGATTTTAACCAGAGTATTGTTTTTAGAATTCTTGTGTTTTCAACCATTTGTATCACCGTAGGGATGCGAGTTCCAAACTAGATCGTAACAATGACCGTCGCGTGCAGGGGGGCTGATGCACGTTAAATCTGTCGTTGGTGTGAAAGTTTGGAGAGTGGGGTGCTTGCTCAGGTGTTGACGTCGTCATCAGACCCTGGTTAAGAATTACGTGGTGCTGTCCTCGGATCTTTCCCTCTTGGGTATTGTTCCGTCACCAATGATGGCTGTCACCAATAGCCGGGCGTGTTGTTCCAGTTCCAGTTTACGCTCCAGTTCGACGTAAATTACCTATCTACCTACCAATTTGCATTCCAGGTGTTTTTTATTTCAAAAGGTAGATTCTATTTTGAAAAGCTGCTTTGAAAACACTATTGGCTTGAATTCGGAAACTTAATAAAAGTACGAATATAAGGGAAAGCTTGAGGGTATTACAGATATCGTATGTGATGATTGATTCTTCAATCTATAGAATTGTTCGAAATATCCTTTTTCATAATTGTTCATTAAAATTCTGGATGCATTTTGTTTGCTTACCGTATCACGTGTCCAAGGGGCTAAATACCAGCACTACAACGCCTGTTATGCATGACTCGCCTTTCTCAGAACTGCATCCGGGGGATAGAAACCCTTCCTTGACCAGAGAGATCCCCAGATATGTTTCCCATTGAGCCTTTTTGTGATGTGCTAGCCTTAGCTTGCGTCAACTTCGGAACACAAGGTATATGAAGCAACAGCTGCAGAATGCTAGGGATAATTTACCACAGGACAGCATGCTGATATATTACCACTACCTAACATTAACTTGACCATTTTGCTTGACTGAAAAAGCCTCTCATAATAACCACCACACGTAATCAGTGGCGAGAGCAATTCACATGCTTGATCAAGGGTAGCGAAAACTATATGGCCGTCGATCCCTTCAAGAGTTCCTTGTCTTTTCATCGACTCTCTATTTTGCTATTACATGATTATAATAGGATAAGCAAAAAATCCCACTATCTTTCGCATGCCAATATGTTCCACCAGGACCTTTGAAACAAGATGGCTTCCTCACTCTTCCACATATGTTTTACAAGCAATTCCAGTACTTGAATACAGTCGCTATTGTTCACTCTATCCAACACAACCATTGAAAACGCCTCAACATATTATAGGGCTTCATAAAACAGCAAAACCTTCAATTGAGAAAAAAACTTATTTATGTGGATGTGGACTTAGAGATGATGTGGCATACACGTATAGTTAAATAGTGGCGATACCAACGCTCGGAAAGGTGCATGTCAACCTCCCCCTTATGCCAACTAGCACCGGTCTCCCCTATGCAAAATACAGTATAGATTAATACATTGGCTTAACGTGAAAGATATAATTTTTTTTTGGCTTCCTCTTAAAATTACATATTTAATAGAAGGTATAGATAATGTGTAAAATATAAATTTTCATTTAGATATATAATATACGCGTACAATGACTTCATATTTTTCTATCGACTCCTCACAATGTTATATCGACCACTGTGGTAGATTAACTGATAGATATTTTAATTAACGTCGTATTGATCGTACTGGAGCAACACAACGGGCTGTTAATTGCGGTCCGGGATCAATCCCAAAGGGAAAGATCTGAGATAAACAGTACCAGGTTAATTCTCTATTTTATGAATCTGAGTGAAACCCGTCCAATGAAGAAAGAGGCGCGCTTTAATGTTAGAGTTAAGACCCCGCTTATCATCTGTCGCACCACTACCGAAGCCCTAACGAGAAACAGATACCTCCTACTACCAAAACAGGAAACAGTCCATACCCCTTTGACAGTACCATGAAACACAGGACGAGCTTTCCGAAAAGAGAAACAACAACACATCAGAGAAGGAAATATAAATGTGCACCCTCCCGCCGCAGTTTCTTTAATGCGACTTGAAAAATGACATTGCAGGTGCTCCCAATTTTCCTTTTTTATGTGGCCGAACATTCAAAACGCTTTCCCTTCTTTGAGCAATGTTCCTGCCGTGTTTTTCTGCGAAAGCGACGGCTTTATCCGGAGCGTTCGAAAGCCACGCGGACTCCTCGGCATAATTTAGTCGGCTAAAAGCCCTCCGTCGCGCGGCATCAAATATTGAAGGACTTGTCCCGAGTTATAGAGTGGAAGGGGGTTGGATTAACTTGGAATGTGCGTGGTGACTTCGGAGGGGTGTTTCAGAACTTTTGAGAGCTTCGATGGGGATAGTAGATGTGGATGTAAGGAGGGGACGATGTTGAGAAGTGAGTGATGTGGTCGAGATTCTCGTGCGTCAGAACTTTAACTGCCTGGAACAGCGACATGGAATTTAAAGAAAACCATAAAAGAAAATTTTTCAATACATGTTGGCAATGTTTATATTTTAATTCTGTGAGTGGTTCGCATGTATATGTTCGTCCTGCAATCTTCGATCTTCTCTGCATGACTTTAAACAAGTTCCAATCTTCTTGAATATAAGAATCTTTCTTAAAAGCCAAAGAAATAAATTTCCATTCGTTGAATTTGTTGTAGTTGGTGACTTGGAGTTTTAGAGATACATAGGACAACCATATTACTTTTTGTTTAAAAGGCACACTTTTGCAATCTAGCCCAATCAACCAATTTTTCAAATTCTAGTCTGGGAATGGCAGTAGGCCTTTTTTCTAGATTGGTTAACCGTTTGCTTGGTTGAGTTGGATTTTACTGCGGAATTGTCATATTTGGGCAAGGTGTACGTCTAAATGGACCCACAAAAGAAGTATAATAACGCATAAGAAAGAAATACACACAGGAAGGAATCGGACCTGCCGAACCTACAACTTTGTTTTTCTCCTAGGAATATTACTTCAACACTCATAAAGAAAGCTCACACGCATACGTTTTACAAACTGCAACCTACTCTGCTTAGCTTGTAACCAGTTTTGACTATTTTAACCAATCAAATCATTCCTGAGATTCTTTCAACCAGTAGATATGACCGATGTGTGTGTTGTAGGGGGGAGGAATAACAGTACACTATTACAAAATCTTATGACCCTAGGTGTGGTTGTTGTGAATCAACTAACTAATGAAGCCGCCTAACTGTGGTCATCATAGTCATCATCACAACTCCATCATCACTTGTCCTGTGTTCGAATCGTGGTTTATAAGCATATGGATGTTGGCAATTGTTAGAAGTTTCGATGGCTTACCCACTGGGGGTGTTCTTTCATAAATAGTGAACAGTTCGTCCCTTGTAGTGTCGAGGAGGCCAGTAGGTCGGGCGTTAAGGTAGTTGATTATTGAAAGAAATATTAATTTGTCACATTATTTTTCGGAACGATTATGCAGCTGTCGTGATGAGATCAAGTTCGTTGCCTAAGATATAACGAGGGAGAAAGCATCTACTTTTACGAGGGAGAAAGTATCTACTTTCTTTCTATTTACTCTTCAATAACAGCTATCTTAAATCTAAAAAAAATTTCAAAAACTGAATTGATTGATATGGGTTGTTCTCAATTTCTGCTAGACCAAACTGACTTGGTACCAATATCTTCAAATTTTGTAGCAGATGTACCATTGACTTCATTGTTTGGATCTGCGTGTACAACATGAGCTGGCACTCCACTCTCCAAACTTCCACACCACGCTAACGTAAGGACATATTTGAATCGACAGATGTAAAAAGGGAAAATATTACTAAACTCAAATTTTACAGGAGAGGTTAAAATGTGCACCACTTTAATTACGGGGTTCATAAACTAAAGAAAAAAATTCAGATAATTGATATTATATAGCCACTTATAATCCAAGTGTAATTCACGAGTTTTGTTATTGCCAGAGCCTCCCATATTCAAAAAACACAAAATCCCCTTTTTACACATCTTACCTAGTGTAACATTGAAATTACTGGGAAAAGTATAGAAAACATAATGTTCTGAACAAAATTAATTATTTTTGACATACTTTTATGACAAAATACTTTTTTTATAAAAATACTTTTATGACATAAAAACGAAGGTTTTATTATGAAAAAGTTAAAAATGGGTGACAATTGAAAAAAATATAATTAATCATCAGCCTCACTGTTGCTGACTTCTGCACGAGTTGATAGCCACTGCATTATAGACGAATGGAAGCTCATATGTTGCTGGGATGTACTGGAGGTGATTTTTCAACATCAGCTATCTTTTTTCATTGATTCGGACTTTTCCTGTTCTGTATGCTGGTTGGTCCAACAACTCAGTAAAAGAACGTTTGCTTTCTTCAGCGTGAAAATGTTCTTACTTGAACCATGAATGTAGGTCGATAATGTAACTTTGTTTGGCTCATAGATAATAATGTGGCAAACTGAAAATATCTTGAAGGCTACTTTGTCCTCTTTTCTTACATGCTTGCCATAACATTCATCAGAAATGCATGTCTTATAAAATTGAGTGACACTATTTTTTAAACTTTACATCTTCGGTAATAACTTTTATAACATTAAATCTTCCGGTATTGCTTGATTTTCTAATGAGCTCCTCATATTCGTCAGGTGATTAGAGCTGATAAGCTTTTCGAATTAGATGTTTCACTGTCCCAAAGTCCCTGTCGCAGGGGAGGAAAAAGCGACCTCTAATAGGGAAAGAGATTTCAACTTTTTCAAACATTCGCAGTTTAACTAAGGCTGTATATTTTTGTTTTCATTTGTTTCATTCAAGTGCAGTGCTTTTTCTGTGAATTGGACTTAGTGCTTTTTCTGTATGTTTGATTTTGTGTAGTGCTTTTTCTGTGCATTGAGTGCTACTTTGCATAAGCATGGGTATAGTTAGAATGTTCAAGGAGATGAGGACAGAGGGAGCCAGTGGGGAGTTCTATGTGGAATGTGACTTGTGTGGGAATATGGTTGAGGCAGGAAAGGGGTGTGTGAGCGGGATTAAAATGTCAGAGAAGGTTGAATTTACATGCAAGAGTTGTTTAGAGGTGGGTGATTTGAGGAAGGAGCTGGAGGCTTTGAAGGTGAGGGCTGCAGAGGGAGTGGAAAAGGGTGTCTAATGTGTAAACTTGGGGCATGTTGATCAGGGGGATAAGGTAACTAGAGGGGTAGTGGTTGGTGATTCGATGGTTAGGGTTTTGGGAGAAATGGTAGGGCGTAAAAAGCGCAATTTTGCAAGGTGTTGCTTGCCAGGTGCCAGGGTAAAACATGTAGTTGAGGCAGTTAAGGCAGGTGTGGTTAAAGGGGAGGAAAAGGCAGTAGTGTGGGTGGGAACAAATGACGTAGAGAGGACTACTAATGTTGAGTTTAAGAGGGAAGCAGAAACACTTTTAAGAGGCATTAAGTCTCATGGGGCAGAAGTAACAGTATTAGGATTACTACCTAGGTATGGGTTAGGCAATGAGTGGTTAAATCAAAGGGCCAATAAGATGAACGGGCTGTTAAGGGATTTGTGTGAGAGGGAGGAGGTTAGATTTTTAGATGTTTGGAAGGAGTGTAGGAGGGATTGGATAAGCAGGGACAATTTGCATTTAAGCTTGATAGGTAATAGGGAGGTTGGCAAGCGGGTTTTGAATATTCTGGAGTCAAAAAACTAGTATACAAGCAGGTATGGGAAGGACATAGAGGGTTGACAGTACACAGTAATTGCTTAGGAAAACTAACAGGGTCTAAATTGCAGGAGACAAACAATACAAAGGGAAAGTGCAATGTAAGGGAGAAAAACAATACCAAGACAAATAATACAAGGGGAAAGTGCAATATAAGGGTGAAAAATAAGCTAAAAGTATTTTATTGTAATGCTCGCAGTGTGAGAAATAAAATGGATGAGCTCAAGGGAATTGCACAAGCAGAGGATATAGATATCATTGGGATTACTGAAAGTTGGGCAAGCAGTGAAGATGCACAAATTTTAGAATTAAGTGGATTCACAATGTTTAGGGAGGACAGAGAGAATAGGAAAGGGGGTGGGGGTTTTGATTTATGTGAGAGAATACTTAAACTGTACGGAAATAAAGTTAAATAGTAAAACTGAGGGTATAGAATCAGTCTGGGTGAAACTGAATACAGACAAAGGCAAAGGACTAATTCTGGGTAATATATATAGACCTCCTGTTTGTAGTGAAGAGCAGGAAAAGGGCATGTGCAATCTGATAAATGAAGCATGTCAAAAAGGAGAATTAATTTTAATGGGGGACTATAACTATCCAAATATTGACTGGACAAACAATCTAGCTACAAATGGGAAAGGGGCAGAATTTTTGGAAGTGATACAGGATTGTTTTTTGTACCAGATGGTGTATGAGGATACTAGGGACAATGCAATATTGGATTTGATTTTTAGCAATGATGAGGATAGGGTGCAGGATTTGGTTATAGGTGAGCCACTGGGAGAAAGTGATCATAGAAGTATCAGATTAAGTATAAATTTTCAGTCAGCATACACAATCAATAGTAGAATAATTCCAAATTTCAGAAAGGTAAATTTTCATAAGATAAGGGAAGAGTTAAAGGAAACATTCAAAGGGGGATTATTAGCACTGCATCATTCTGAACAATGGGAGGAATTCAAGAATAAGTTAGACAGGGTGTTAAAAAAACATGTAACGTTCATTAAAAAAGGAAAATCTAGAAAATTGCTCCCTATGTGGTTTTCAGGGGAAACACACAAAGCTTTAAAATTAAAACAAAGAACATACAAGGTATATAAAAGCACTGGTAACGACAGGGACAAGGAGGCATATCAGAAAGCCAGAAAGGAGTTTAAAACTATTAGTCGGAAGCAAAAGGTGTCCTTGGAGGAAAAATTAGCAAGGGAAATAAATATAAACCCAAAAGAATTTTTTGCATATGCAAGTGGTAAAAATAAATTTAGCACTACACTGGGCCCGTTAGAGGGGAAGGGAGGTGAATTAATTCAAGACGAGGTGGGAATGGCAAACGTGTTAAATGACTTTTTTCTGGGGGTTTTCAATGGTAACTATAGTTTAAAAAAGGATCCCAAGGATGGAGCCTTTGCAGGGGGTATAATTAAAGAATGCAAATTCAACAGGGAAGAAATAGTACATCAGTTGAAAAGAATTAAGCCATCTAAAGCACCAGGGCCAGACGATATTTATCCGAGAGTACTAGTGGAATGCGCGGAAGAACTGGGGGAAGTAATTCACACGATATTTAATTCAACATATAGCACAGGTTGGGTGCCAATGGATTGGAAGTTGGCCAACATAACTCCAATTTTCAAAAAGGGAATACAAAGTGATCCGGGCAACTATAGACCAGTAAGTCTAACATCAGTAATTTGCAAAATATTTGAATCTCTGTTAAAAAAGCATATAATGTTATACTTGGAGGGGGGGGACTGTTATCAGAGAATCAGTATGGGTTTAGGAAGGGCAGATCCTGCTCTACAAACCTTTTGAAGTTCTACGAAAAAATTACTGAGGAGCTGGATAATAAGAGCAGTGTGGATATCATGTACATAGATTTTCAAAAGGCTTTTGATAAAGTACCTCATGAGGCATTACTGTTTAAATTGGAAAGGCTGGAGATTCAGGGAAAAACATTAATATGGATAAAAAATTGGTTATTGGGTAGAAAGCAGAGAGTGCAGGTAAAAGGAAATTATTCACAGTGGACAGAAGTTATAAGTGGGGTGCCTCAGGGATCAGTTTTGGGACCAATTTTATTTATAATTTTCATAGATGATATAGGTCAGGGGATCAAGAATAGAATCAGTATATTTGCAGATGACTTAAAAATATGGGGGACAGTGGATACCAAGTTACAGGTAGGAAATTTACTAGGAGATTTTGATAAGATATCCGAATGGGCTGTAAAATGGGGTATGTCATTTAATGTAGGGAAATGTCAAGTTCTGCATATGGGTTACAGGAACAGTGGAGCCGAGTACTGTCTGCAGGGAGTAAAGGTAAAGGAGGGAGAAACAGTCAAGGATCTTGGGGTGATAATTCACAGGGATTTTAAAATAGGTCACCAATGTTCAGCTGCGGGTAAAAAGGCTAATAGGTTATTAGGGTATATTAAAAAGACTGTAACTTCAAGGGATAAGAATATAATCTTGCCATTATATAAGGGTTTAGTAAGACCACATCTAGAATATGCTGTACAATTCTGGGCTCCATATATGAGAAAGGACATAGAATCAATTGAAAGGGTTCAGCACAGAGCTACAAAAATAATAAAGGGGCTAGCAAATTTCGACTCTAATGAACGTTTAAGTAAGCTAAACATGTATACACTGGAAAGAAGAAGAAGGAGGGGGGATTTGATTCAGCTTTTCAAGTTTGTAAAACAAGGGGACACAGAGGGCTTAAATTTCAATTGGGGTAACAGAACAAGGAGCCATGGGTTTAAATTGAATAAGACACATTTTAATCGGGATTTAAGGAAAAATTACTTCTTTAATAGGGTAATAAACATTTGGAACGCGTTGCCGGAAAATATAGTTAATTCAAAGGGAGTGTACGAATTTACGACACAATTGGATAGTCAGTGGGAATTGGAGAATTCATAAACAAAGGACCAGCCTTGTTGGGATTGAGCCTGTAGCTGGTCGTCAATATTTGTATTTGTATTTGTATACACTCTTAGCAAACAATGATTTTTGTTTTGTCCCCTACATCCGTCAGAAATGAGAAACATAATTCCATGTTCATTCGTTTTTGTTATACCATGTATAGAAACAAATGCCTTTTTTCAAGCATTTATTGTCGAACCTTTAATCTAACGCTGTGTGAGAAACATTTTCTTTTTCTTTTTTAAGTTTTTGGATTGCATAGATTGTAGACGTGCCGAAATACATATCCTTCTAAGAGTAGCATCAATATTTAAAAAAGTGAAGTTAAAAATAAATTTTGTGTATCTTTATTAGGCAATTCGTTAAAATCGATTGTTATTTTTGAAAAATCTTCCTCCACGAGCTTGGAGAAACAAGCGAGTTTGGGCTGGTCACACAATAAGGGCCTGTCGATCTGGCATTTAAAGCATTATCTGCATTGAAAAATCAGACCATTTAGATTTCACAATCAGCATGAACGCGTTCGATTGATACTCATCGAAAAAATATTTCCTTACCAGCATGGTTTATGTAGCTTGTACACCTAGTCCTTGCTGTCTTTATAATTTTTCTTTGGTACAGTTCTCGGTTGTTTTTTTTTCTCCTTTTTACACGTCCATCAATCACATTGCCTTCAGAAGAATCTGATTCCATTTGGCAAAAACTTTCAAAAGCACAACACTTTTATCCGAACTCTTCTTCTAACCCAAACAATCAAAACGCACGTTGCTTCATAAAACGATGTGTAAAGGGCTCTGTTGGTAGACTATGTTACTGTTCGTCTGCTCACAGATGTCTCTAACAACCAGGAGTGGTAAAATGGTGGTATGTGCAACACATGTCCTTTTTACAAAGTTTCGGATATTAGACCGTCTATTTCTCACATTTAGGTTACTTCATGGAAACCTCTCTTTACACAGTATGTGGGTCTTAGTATAAACGTATGCTTCCTCCAATAACGAAATGTCATATATCCCCTTTTTACAACTACCGATTCATTTGAGGCCACGATATATTTAAAGTGCACCAGCCCGTACGTACATGACTCTTTCTGGAAAAACAATGATTTTTCTTTAAAAAAAACTATGTCTCTCAAATCGATTTACCATCTTTTAAAAATGGTTATAGATTACTGATGTCGTTCTACTCAAGACATTCATTTTAAAACAAGTTCATTTATTAAACTAGCGACAAAATGTAATTTTCAAGAAAAAATATATTTGCTTTTAAAACCAATAACCAATTCAGTTAACCAATTCAAGTCGAGTAAATTTGCTAGTTCATAATCAAAATCAATATCTATACGAATCTATATCATCGTATGGATATCATTTTCAAACAAGATGAAGGGGAAAAGATGAACGAATGCAAGCTCTTTCGAAAAGGTGAACGAATGCAAGCTTAATTTAAGAATTCAATAACAAAACTTAATTACACTCTCGTAAAAAAGTTACATTTTCACTTTGATTTAAGAAATCCTCGATGAAAACGTCTTTCGCTAACGATAAAATTAATAACTATCCAACCAGGGGAGGAAGCTAAGAACGCGGAAATAGCAATTTCACTTCTTCGAACATTAAAAGCGTTATTGATTTCAATATCACGCAGTTTCCGTTACTCGAACAAGCACCGTTATTGCAATGGATGGACGATGAAGCTCTTTTATGTACCGTGATTAAGCATTTAGATTGAGTTGGTGCCGTCTTATTAAATTTTATGGAGCTGTGTTTGTACCTCGTGAGTGAGAGACGAAAAAATAACGCTAAATTCTAATATGCTGTCGCTTAAAATAGTGCAGACGCATAAAATTTATAGTCTAGACTTGGAGACAGACATATATCTTTGACTCATTATCTGACTTAGAAAAATTAAGAGACTACTTTAAGAGAAATGAGACTAGAAAAAATATTCGGCGGAGATAATTTTTTTTGTTTATCTGCTTCTCTCTCAGCTTTTGTGATGGGAAAAAAAAAAATCATCTCCACCGAATATTTTTTTGATATATGAGTTATTAAGTTAATGAGTTAACTATATGAGTCTAGTCTGAACACTTTTTAAAAACAGTATTTTTCTTAAGCCAAACGAAATCTTGTCTCAAATCACGTTTTTGTAAATAAAAGTTTTGATAAACAGGAATATAGTACAAAAATTATTCAATGTGTTATTACTTGCCTACATATTCACTGTCACAAAGATGAATTCAATTGTTTCTACATTCAATAAACTGCTAATATTCGTATTGTCAATTGAAGTTGTTGAGAAAAAAAGAAATAAATGCAACAATTACACAAAATCTTTAAGCTATAATCGTGTTTAAAATTCTTTACCACAGGTTCGAGACTAGGATCAACCAAAGACATTGGTATACGTGGGTCAATACCGGTGAGGAATCAGTTCCGAAGGGCAAAGTCCAAGGAAAACACCTCATAATGAAACACGTTCAGATGGTGAGGACAACAACTGAACTGGTACCTCACTCTCCGAACTTTCACCACATCAATGTGAGGACATTTGAAGGCACGACAGAGTTATCATGTACTTAACTTAACTTAACTCCGTCATGGGTTGTAACCAACCCTTAGAATGGGTTTACGGCAAACAAAATTTTCCATGACGTGAAGGTGACCAAATGAGAAAAGGAAAAAGGCAAATTATTTGGTGGGATGCAAAGCATGTATTACAAGTTAAGAAATGCACTCGCATGTGCTGCTCTAATAAAAGTTTGCTATGGGGTTATATAGACAGTTAAAGTCTGGTAGTCAAAAAGTGAACCTAAACCGCTTGCTTAAGTTCAAACTCCCTGGAGGCCATAAATCGTAAGATTTGTATTGTCTTCCTTTGAAGCAAAGGCTGAACAGCCAGACGATTACGCCAAGCGTCGTAGTACTGAGGTGCTGGTTCCTTGATGTGCAGATGAGATGTGATAGGTCAGGTGGTAACGTAGTAGTCCGGGTCTGCTTCCATACCACAGATGCAGAGCACACTATCTGTTATAATGAATGTGTGCATAAGAATGAAAAGAAATGAGGTAGGTTTCACACTGGAGCAGCACAACGGATTATTTGCGACGGTCCGGAATCAATCCGAAAGGGAAAGATCTGAGGACAACGCCTCGTAATTTTGAGCGACGGTCAGATGACACGAGGCAACATCTGAACTGGTATATCACTCTCCAAACTTCCATATCAACGTGAGGACATTTGAGGCCACGACAGATTTAACTTACTCCTTTTACACGATGGTCTTTGATTGGATTGGAACTCGCAACCCACCGGTTATTGATCCTTTACACTTCCAACTTTGCTACCACGACAAGAACGAATTAGAGAGATTTTCAATGTAAACAAACAAGTCGAAAAACGGATATTTTCTTTTCAGTTAGCCAAATATTCCAGTTTGATCCTATATGATGCATAACGGAGTTACCTTAAAAATTGATTTTACAACTTATTTGGTGACATTTGACGTTTAATCTTATCCCAGGTGCAGAATTATATTCAGTGTTCTGCAACACAACTCCAAGCAATTGCAATTGTTCTGCAGGCATTTTGTCCGAATTTTGAAAGCTGCAGTCAAATCAAAAACAGATGTGAAACGTTATTATCGGCTAAATATGTATTACATATTTGTAATAAAACACATAAAAGTTAGTTAACTTACTTTATTTCAAACCAAGGCATACTTTCAGAATTTACAATTCGGCGGATAACTTTTGAAATTAAATATTTTGTCATTGACACAGAAGATGTGTTATTTATAAAGTGATTGCGGTAATTTGGGGTGGTGTAGGGAGTATGTTCCGTAGCTAGAGAAGGAAAAAAGGTGTGGCAAGGAGCGCGCTTTACAGTGCAGAACATCGTTACTTATGATTGAATAAAAAGTCGGCCAAAATTTTGATAAAATAAAGGAAAAATCGTTCTGCAAAGACTTTGTTTGTTCAACGACGTACGTCGCAGTTTTAAGCCCTTTCTGCTCCAGGGAATCTAATTGACGTCGAACAATCAACTATCTAACATCGATTCAGAATTCATTCTTTGGAATTTTTATTTCAGTGCTGAAATCGTATTTTCAAACTATCCAAATGACGTCACGTTCGGAATATGGAAAGAACTTTAAACGGCTAAAACGTTACCGCCATGTACATTTAGATTGACAGAAGAAACCACTCATGGATAAAATTGATACATTTGTACTAAATGTAGTACGATTTTTGTCCTTGGATCTTGGATCTTTGGCAAAGATCCAAGGAAAATGCCTCGATATTTGACCGACTGTCAGATGACGAGGCTAACACTTGTGCTGGCACCCCACGTCAACGTGAGGACATTTGCGGCCGCGGTAGATTTAACGTGCACCAGCCCACTTGTGCACGACCGTCTTAGGCTGTACCGAGCTTCTAACTTGCAATTCTCCTATTGTTAATCCGTTCCTATTCTAACTGGGCTACTTCGAGCCTAAAACGAGTATTAGAGATACACATTAGTATTTGATGACGTACCCGGTCATCTCATATAAGTATAGGACTTATAGTCTAACCTAGTACTGTAAGGCGAGCAGGGTAGTACCCGCCATGTTATATAAGCCTTATTTGGCCCGATTTAATATAATTGATTCCACGTAATCTACGAATGGAATATGCAACCGAATGTCAATTTTCATAACAAATTTGAGCGGCCTGTATGCGTTATTAAACCGCATATTGCACCGTAATTGATTCCCCATGTCCAGGGTGACAGCTGTCAATTATTGACATCCTAACCCTAACAGACTGGAGTATGGGAAATTAAAATCCTGTCACTCAAAGTAGGACCACGTTGCTTTATCAAATTTAAGATATTAAAATGAATGCGAAGTTAGTAAAATATGCTCACTTCCAGTGCAATTTCATTTAAAGAAAATGATAGGTATTAAAACTATTTTTCAGAATGTAATTCTTAAATGTTTTGGGTGCAGCTTTGATTTAAAGCCTTTTTCGTGGTAACGCTTTTGGTGTGTATGTAGTAATCTGTGGCAGACAAAGGCAATCCCGCTTTATTAAGATTATGGCAACCACGCAATTATTTGAATATTTTATTATTCAATTTTTAAGATTCCTTTGTTTAAATTTAAAAATTTTTTTTTTTTTTATATTTAATTATTTTTCTAAAAATATTTTTTTTCTAAGAAAACAGCGGCATGAAAAGCACGCCCAAAACCCACGAAAAAGTATTTTCTTGTGACAAAAAACTTATCTACTTATTTTTCGTATACTTGTGAGAGGGACATTCAACAAAACAAACTAAAACGCATGTTTTACTTTTGATGCCCTTATAATTCGGCATGATACATGTTGGTTTAACTAATATAGTTTATCGCCGATTGATAACGCTTAGCATTTAATCTAATTATCGTTGACCGAAATTACCTATCGTACATCAATTCGGAATGGAGTCCTTGGAATTTTTATTTTCGACCCATTTCAAGTTTTCTATCCGTTTTGGACACTTCTTATGCCAAATCCGCCTCTTGCGCGTTTGGTATCTGTCTGTATGTCTGTGCCACGCGGTTTAATATAGTTTCATGAAACTTTGCATACTGTGAGTACTTATCTTCATTTAATGATTGAACTTGGTTGCATAAGTCTGTCTGTCCGTCTTTCTATTCTATGTTCGATTTTGTTTTTGTGTGTTTATACATGCATCACATGGATTTTACTCCAAATATTTGATTGTAATGTGCTTTATTTTATACATTATATATTAGTTTAGTGAATGCACTATTAAACATTTCTTTATTGTTATATTTAGATAAGTTTCATGCTAAAACACCTAAGTAAGTATACTTAAATCAACACTAATTTGGTAGTTTTGAAAAATCTGGAATGTATAGTGAGTATTACGATTATTTGGATTGCTTTACCAGTACTGCTGGAAAAAGTAATTATTCAAAAAAAAATTTTGCATGGAATTTTAGTTTGTATTCTTTATTTATTCCAAGTCTTATTTTTGTTCTTTGCGCAATGTAAATTATTTCCGAATATTTGGAACAGACGATATTTTCATCGAACAGGAATGACATGACACCTTTCGTCATTTTGTAGCTTTGTAATACAGCAAGGGTGTAATGTAATTGAAATGTATTACATGAATGGATATGCAAATCTAGTATATGTGTCCAAAGTAAGTTGTAGAAACTATAAAGATAAATGGCGAATGGTGTTAAAATATTATTTTATTCTACGAAAGACATAAGTCATTACATATTTTGATCATCGCTTCAATCTAGAGTAAACCAATTCAAACTGAGTAAGGTCGGGTATTTTGCTAGTAAGTAATAAATTTAAATTGATATATTTTCATTTACCTGTATGAATCAATAATGCATTATCTGATCTCGTGTGTATGCAACTAACAAAATTTGCAAGTTTTATGTCCATTGCTTCAATTTGATTAAATTATGATTGAGATACAAGAAAGGATAAATGTATCTGTTTTTGGAATCTCTGCAGTGTCTACATAAAAAAATGTAACAATTAAATCTACATTTCATTGACTAAATACGGAAACTGTGATAATCTTCATCAAATCGCCATGTAAAATGGCTGATGTGATAGTATTTGCTTCTAATTTTATAATAATATTATAAAAATAATGGATATTATTGCTGTGAAAATTTATGATTAATGTAAGTTTACGAGGAACACGATTTTTATATCATCTGTACATTATTCAGAAATTTGTTCGAGGATAAAATTTTAGTTGTTTTTCAATTCTTATGAGCAAAACTATTTTTAAACGAACAGGAATGTGGCTGAAAAAACTATTTTTTTAGAAATGCTGATAGCTAAATAACTAAACATTATTTTATACTTATTAAATATTGTTAGATACTAATTAATTATTATTAGAAAATTAAATGCATAAATATTGGATAACATTGAAAATTAATTGAAGAACTTGTTACTTGCGTGTATCTTCTGTTTTTTGACATTCGAAGGCGAAAAGGTTTTATCATTAGGAATTATTACATTTATATAATTCAAAAACTTTAGCCAAGCAAGCATTCTTTCTTTTGTTTTCTCAAATGTGTGTGTTGCCTCAGCAAACGAAAATTCCATAAAGATATTAAATGCATTTAGCACTGAAACTTTTGTTGAAGATTAAGGCCCGGTGCACACATCCGGTTTTTCTACGTGCGGCGCCGCTGCAGCAACGCAAATGCGGTCTGAGATACATTAGATCCAATGGAGTAGTGCACACATGCCACCGGCGCCGTTGCTGTGACGCACGTCCAACTTGCGTGCAATTTGTACCGCAGTTCCCCACGGCGCCTCAGCTCGCCGCATACGCTTCTCCGGTCTGAAGTACCTTGTTTTCATAAATTAATGGAATGTAAATAATAATTAATAAATGGATGTATCCAGTAACGTCTATTTTGTGTTTCAAAATATACTTTTTTTTTACACTAAGTAAGCGAAATAAATATGTTTTCTTCGATAGAAATATTTATCGCAAATGGCGCGAAATGAGAATTTGCGTCATCTCACGGTTATGTGTGCATAGTTGGGCTTCGGGGCCGCCGCCGCAACGCAAGTGCGGTCTGAGATACATTAGATCCAATGGAGTAGTGCACACATGCTTCCGGCGCCGCTGCTGTGACGCACGTCCAACTTGCGTGCAATTTGTACCGCAGTTCCCCACGGCGCCTCAGCTCGCCGCATACGCTTCTCCGGTCTGAAGTACCTTGTTTTCATAAATTAATGGAATATAAATAATAATTAATAAATGGATGTATCCAGTAACGTCTATTTTGTTTCAAAATATTCTTTTTTTACACCATGTGAGTAAAATAAACATATTTTCTTCGATATAATATTTATCGCAAATGGCGCGAAATGAGAAATTGCGTCATTTCACGGTTATGTGTGCATAGTTGGGCTTCGGTGCCGCAGCGACGCCGCATGTTGAAAAACCAGATGTGTGCATCGGGCCTAAAACTATCGTTTGCTGAATTGTACAAGGTATTTCACCAATAAATAAATTGCATTTAATAAAATATCTTTCTTGACATTTAATAATAACATATTGTGAGATACTGTTTGAAAATTAACTAAACAACTATTAGATATTATTAGATATATGATATTACAACATTTTTTTTTTAAATTTATTTCTCGATTCATTTAGTAACTTCGAAATTTGTTTTGCCGAAACTTTTTTCTTTTGTTTAAAAAGTTTTGAAAATCATTGAAACAAGCAGAAAAGCTTCGTCACCAGTTATCCGTATCTTTAACAACGAAAAAAAAAACTTCAGTCTGTTCAACAAAAAGTTTCTTTCAGCGCAGAAAGAGATTCGCACAATTGCCCCTTTAATCTTTTGAAGAAACTTCCAACTTGAAGAATACTTTAATGTTTTAATGAATAATTTTCCCATTGAGATAATTGTTTTTATTTATTTTTGTGGAATATTTTATACGCCTTCCAAAGAAAATAATTGTATCTCTTTTCAAAGGATTTTATCATCAAGGATAAGGTTTATTATCATCTCCTAAATCTCAACTCATTCAGCTATTTAATGATAAAATTCGAGCCGCGGTAGCTCAGTCAGTAGAGCGTCGGGCTCGCATCAGAAGGGTTGTGGGTTCTGTCCTCAGCGGAGCCTGCAATTCTGATGATTGTGAGATCGGCGCTTCGACCTGGCTAAAGACCGTCGTGTTCACTATTGGTGACTGGGGCACGTTAAATAGGTCGTGGTCACAAAGTCCCCCATGTTCCCATACCAAATCAATACCTCTGGGGGTATCTGATCAGAGGGTTATCGGCCTCTGATTGGTATCTAAATTACGATATGTGTGAGTGAATGGATGTATGAAAGGGACCTTCCTGTAAAACGGATGTGTCATGTATGCCGAGCAAAGTCGGACTTCCTCCCAATGGGGCTCAATAACATGGAAGGCGCACCCCCTCGCCTCTTGCCGTCTTCTACGGGCCTGGTACTCCTCTGGTCTGCCAGTGTAGGCATTAGAAACAACATGATAAAATTCAATTAAGACAAAACTTCTTCATATACAGGGTTAATTCGGATAGCATGGGACAAACTTCAAGGGGTGTTTGAGCATACTAAAACCACCATTTTTATGAATAGCAATGTATGGGTGCAAGTGAGACGTTTAGGCGCAAGCACAAGAATTGCTTTGGCAACGAAACTTAATGTTCATTTATATCATTAGTTTACAATTACTTATTTTAAGTAATTTTTTTGCGATGATTGCTTTGCAACCGACGTTGATGCAAGCTTGACAGAGTGGCAAGCTCGCGAAACCCGCCTTTCAACTACCGGTTTCAAACTAAGGAACGATATTCAATTACTCCAAACCAAACCGTGAACTCTAGAGGCGAAAGAGGCAATCTATGAATAAACGCAACCAAACTGCCATTAAAGTTCGTGGTGGCTCCTTTGAGCGCAGTTATGAGCAAGTATGGGGTTGGGGAATCAGTGACCCAAACTAATACTAACATCAGTTTTGGACTGTTTCGTCTGCCGGGTGGAAACGAACATTTAGAATCTGAGTAGTTTACGAGATGGGAGAAAACTTCCATCCATTGATTTATCATCTGATTGGTTTTAAACTAGACTAGTGATTTTACAATTTTGCGCGTACACACACCTACCCTGTGCATAAGATGTTACATCACCAAACGAAGCGATAAGATGCCAAATCTACCAAGCAAGTCAAATTTTTACCGAGAAGTCACATGACTACTAGTCTACATGTTGATCACACTTAAGAAAGCTCCTTTTACTAGTGTAGGATTGGTTTACGCCTAAACCTCTCTCGTCCAATAGGAGTTCCCTCCTAAAGCGCCCTCTATACATAAGTTACTTCCTCTTAGACAACTGCTAAGATGTCACGCTGATAAGATGTGCTAAGATGTTTCTCGCTAAGATGTAACTCAGATGTTATTTACTGTTTTCCTTTACTTTAAATGTTTGTCCCAACCGTGTAACTGTCCTCAATGTAATAATAAACGTTTATGAATATCTAATATAGTGTTCTGCTTGAACATTTCTACAGTTAGTAACGCTGAGTCTAATTTTATTTCACGTCTATGGCCTGACTCCTTGCCACTCGCATGTTTGTGGATCAACGGGTGATCAACTGGAAAGTTGAGAGTTCGAAACTGTCCAGCCAAAGACCATCAAGTACATAGGCTTTTCTTCTGCCGTCTCTAGGGAATCAAAGCAACTAGGGACTTACAGGTGATCCTCTTATAACACGGTACTTTTATAACACGTATTCCCTACAACGCGGTACTGAAATTGCGACGACCCTCGTATAACACGATAATAGTTTCTGTATAACACGGTTTTAGATTTGTAGTTTGTCTGGTCTGTCGTGTCTGTCTAGTCTGTCGTGTATGTAAAGTTTGTCTGGTCTGTCTAGTCTGTCGAGTTTGTCTGGTCTGTCTAGTCTGTCGTGTATGTCGAGTTTGTCTGGTCTGTCGTGTCTGTCTAGTTTGTCTGGTCTGTCGTGTCTGTCTAGTCTGTCGTGTATGTCGAGTTTGTCTGGTCTGTTCGTCTGTCTGTATGCCGTGTTTGTCATGTCTGTTCGTTTGTCTGATGTCGTGTCTGTCTGATCTGTCTAGTTTAGTCTGTCTGATCTGTCTAATCTAGTCTGTCTGATCTGTCTAGTCTAGTCTGTTTGATCTGTCTAGTCTAGTCTGTCTGATCTGTCTAGTCTAGTCTGTCTGATCTGTCTAGTCTAGTCTGTCTGATCTATATATTCTGTATAGTCTGTCGTGTCTTTCTTGTCTGATCTGTTCTGTCTAGTCTGGTCTGTCTGTTCGTCTGTCTTGTTTGTCTGATCTATCTATTCTGTCGTGTCTGTCTGGTCTGTCTGATCTATCTATTCTGTCGTGTCTGTCTGGTCTGTCGTGTCTGTCTGGTCTGTCGTGTCTGTCTGGTCTGTCTAGTCTGTCGTGTCTTTCTTGTCTGGTCTGTTCTGTCTGTTCGTCTGTCTTGTCTGGTCAGTCTGTGTGTCTAGTCTGTCTGTTCATCTGTCTGTCTGTATAGTGTGTAACCTACACACGCCCACACGGTTTCATATACATAATTAAAACTTTTTAAAACTTATATTATTTCATGATCCCTTAAGTAACTTTATTTGAAATACAAATAAATGTTAACTTTTTCTTTGTTTTTAGTACTCCGTATAACACGGTTTTAGTTTCCTTATTACACGGAACGCAAACTCTACTTTTATATAATTCCTAAGTTTCGCTTAACACGGTTTCTATACAAAACGAACTATCTTATAGCACGGTTTCCATATAACACGGTACCACATATACAAAATTGTATGACCCCCATGTTTCGTATAGCATGGTTTCCTTAATTACACGGTACCATTTGACCGTGTTATAAGAGGGTCACATGTAGTTCAAGGATGATCAGTAAAATATTCAACTTAAAGGAGTTCCGGTGTGTGGTTGTTAGAGTTTGACCAGAAATTGGGACTTGATCCACTCTTGTTCTGAACGCCTCTACTACCTTCAGCTCGTTTGAGTTAATTTCAAGGATGAGAATAAATCTTCATTTTCACTTTTGTTCCAGTGATTTAGCCATTGTATCTATCGAATTACCAGTAGAATAATCTTGCTGAACATAAATACTTTTCATCTCGCAAAGAAAAAAGCAATTGATAGACAACAGTTTCGTCATGTTCCCTCAGGGATAGAAAATATATCTCATTACAGAAATATCTTTTCACCTTCATTGTCTTGACCGAGCTTGTCTGGTTTGCTCTCTTCAAACGGAGAACACGATTGCATTTTACACACGCAATGCACTTTTTTATTTTATTCCAAAGGGATCTCCTTTCAATAGAAAAAAAGCGGCCTTGGTGAAAGAGTAAGTTAAACAGGAATAAAACCTAACTGTTTGAGAAGTAATTTGCCCAATACTTGTTTTACTGACATCTGTAGAAAGTCTGTGGTGGTAGGTTGTTAATTAGCGTCGCACTGGAGCAACTCAACGAGGTATTGGCAACGCAACACCCGTAATTTTGAACCAAGGTCATATGATGAGAACAACACCAGAGCTGGCACCCCACTCTCCAAACTTCCACACCAAGCCAATGTGAGGACATTGGAAGTCGCAGTTTGGAAGCATTGGAAGTCGCAGTAAGGAAGAAGTTTTAACGCACACGAGCCTAGGGTTGCCAGAAGATAAATCTCTCTATATTAAAAGAAGTTACCACCGCATTCGACTCCGCCCCCGCAGGATTGAAAACAATGTTGTTTAGCTCGATTCTTAGACGGTTTCCCGAGAAAGTACGGACCAGAAAAGTACGAAATTAACATGGTTTGTTCTTCATCGTGTTCCCTGGATAATTGTGAAGTTCGATGCAGCTATTAGTTTAGGGTTTAGTAAGTGTCAAAGTTTGAAAAGCGAAATTTCTTCCGCGAGTGAGCAAAACACATACAAATTTTCAGTCTTCAGCCGTGAATTTCTTTAAAGAGTACCTCTCAACGTAAATGTTTGCAGCTCGTAATGATTTTTGAGAAATTTCAATTTGGTTGCTGATAATATTTTTTTGAAAATCGGGACATTTTTGTTACTTTTTTTTTTTAAACTGCCGTATCTATATCTTATTACTATTAGTTTTTAATTTTTAAAATATCGCAGTATACCTCAGAATGTACTCTTTCTTACGGTACAATTATTTTTTTAATTGTTTAATAAATAAATTCGATGCGATCAAAAGTTGGTCATACAAAATTCGTAATATTTGGATATTTTCGCTACTTTTTGTTAAAACTGTCATATCTACAGCTTAATACTATTATTTTTTAAATTTGAGAACATCACTGAATGCCTTAGATTATACTCTTTCTTATTTTACTATTATTTTTTAATTGGTTAATAAATAAAGTCGATGCAATCAAAAGTTGGCCATACAATTTTCGGAACTTTTAGACAGTAATTTCCGATACAAAACTAAAACTGACATATCTATAGCTTAATACAATTAGTTTTAAAATTTGAAAATACCACGTGAAAGCTTAGAATGCATAGTTTTTTACGGTAAAATTATTTTTTAAATTGATTAATAAATAAAGTCGATCCAGTCAAAAGTTGGTCACACAAATTTCATATTTTTTAGACCGCAGAGCATGTTCCTCAAGTTCACGGTAGGCGAGCGTAAGCGAGCAGGGGGTGGAGCCTCCTAGATTTGATAAAGAAAGGACAGGAAAAGTGAAAATACAGAGAAGTTTTTTAATTACTTCCTAATGAGCGTTCGATCAATTGAAAAGCTTGCGGGAAAAAAGAATGACAAGATTATATCTCAAAATACATGGATGAGACTATACCTCCTATACAATTCTATATCAAAATGTACTGCCCGTTTAGAATTTCGATTAATAAATTAACTGCAACCAATATTATATTCTTTTAACTTTATCACATAAGCAAATTTAAAAAAAAATTATAATTTAACAATGGGCAGAACTAATACAAATACTGACAAACAACATAACACATAATTATAACTCACCGAGTTCTGCGAGGTAATCAATGCTAAAAGGTGGCTAGGTTAGCAATGCAATTTTCCTTCCTAACTTAAAAGGGCTGCGAATCTCACGTTTGTCTTACTATTCATTCTGATATAATAAGAACAATATTTCTTACTATTCATTCAATAAGAGCAATATTTCTTATTCATATTATTGTAACACGAATCTAAATTCTTATTGGTTATCTATTTGATCTCCTAATGAGACGTTTTAACATGGAGCTCAATATACACAAGAGGTTGAACTTCCTATTATACGTTGATACGTTTTAATAATACGTACGATTTTCGTACAATGTACTAGACTTTACATAACGATGTTCGTTACATAACGATATATCTAGTAGGCAATGTGAATATATTATTGCGTAAAGTTTGAAAGGGGAAATATATTTTTTTACACAATCCGAAATAATGAACAAAGGGAACAAAAAATGAACAACCGAAAAAAAAAGGACATAAAAATATCCGACTTAGAAAAGAGAGTGAAAAAAAGATCCGAGCGGAAAAAGAGGACATGTTCTCTTTAAATGACATATTCTGTCAACCTTACACGATCCCCATGTACACGATTGTTTGACTGTACCAAGTTTCGAACTTGAAACTCTCCTGTTGCTAATTCGTCACTCTTTGAACTATGCCCCTAAACAGAATGAAATCCCAACTTTTAGTGAAGTAATTTACCCAATACTCTTGTTCTACTGAGATCTGTAGGAAGTTTGGGAATAGTACAAAGTGGACATTTTGAAAAAGGTAAAAAACCTCTCCTCAAACATAACAGCCCCACGACCGAAATAGTAAACTTGTTTCTCTCAGTTTTATTTGTATATCCATGGTATGCGAATGACAACTCTTTCGGTTATTTTTCACCATTTCTCGCTTGTACACGAATCCGTCTTGTATGATCGAATGGACGACATGTTTCACTGATCGTTAATTTGAAACGTAGCAGCCATGTGAGATCGCGCCGTTACTTTGTTTGCGTACATTGTTGCTTCTATCTTCATTTGTTTAAGTCTCCAGATTAAACAGAAGTGTTCCCTTCAGCAAAATTGAATGAGTTTTAGCTATTTCTACTTTCAAACATGTTCCGTAAATGAAGCTTTTGTTTGTCTTTTCAAGAGTGTTCTACTTAATATTTATTTATTTTCATTTCTTTGAAACATTTTCGGTTAGGTAGCTAATGTATTGTCGAAACCATTTTGGAAAATTGTTCTACGCAAACAGTTTCATTTACTGGATTTACTATTTGCTTGGAATTTGTACATATTTCTCAGTTCTTTGGTCGTTTTGATACATTCTGTAATCAACGGTTTCATTGGTTCTGAAATTTTATTGATTGGAATCTATCAGTGGAACACATGCATTTACGAGAGTTTTTCTTGGAATATTTATTTATTTGCAAATGTCAGACGTTTGACAATCAACCTATGCTTCCCAATGTCTCTGAAAGTTTCGGAAATATTAAAGTAGAGTAATGGTAACATTTTTGTGTGCTCAGGAACATGTTACCAAAACTATTAGCAGCATGACTAGTAGACTTCTTTCGTCTGCTGGATGGAAACGAACATTTAGCATCTAATTACTTCATGGGACGTAAGAAACCATCCATTGATTCATCATCTGATTGATCCGCTGGACATAGTAGTAGAATTTGGTGATTTCCTCATTTTTATCGCCGCTCCATATAATGTATAAACACATATACACTATCATAAGATGTTATATCGCCAAACGAGGCGATGAGACGCTAAATCAGTCGACCAAATAAATTTTTCAGAGAAGTCTCTTTTTCAGATTTCGATATTTTTATCGCCATTCTACAGAAATGCACATCCACACACCTACCTGTCATGCGATGTTCTATCGCCAAACAAAGAGAATGACAGTAGTAGACCAACCAAGTAAATTTTTTCATTGAGCAGTCATGTGACTGCTAGTCAAATCTTGTTCACACTTTTTGAAGTTCTTATCAACAGTTATACTTACTTACCCTAATGAATTTCACGTCTACGCTGTGTGAACAATTCTATCAAAACAATTAGTATCTAAATGTTCTTCGTATCAAAATGGAAAACCTTTCATGTGTCATTGGCTTGTCTGAAACACTTTGAACGGTAACATTAATACCATAATTTTATTGGTTGTGTGCTCGGTTTCTATTTTGATATTCGTTGGCTGTTTCGACATTTCCGAAAGTAACATTTTCATTGATCGTTTTGAGTAAATTCCGACAGTACTAAAACATGTCCACTTACAAAAAGATTTATCTTTGAACATGTTCAAAAAAATTCATTTTTTGGCTGGTTTTATTTAACAGAAGTTCTGATGTTGACTACCCATTGTTCAAAAACATTTTGCTTTTTTGCCAAACTATCACATTGGCCCTGTTGGAACTTGTTGCGAGGAAATTAGTTTTGTCCACAAATTGCAGCCTCGAGAATACTGATTTGGTTCAAAACAAGTCTAGAATTTTTAACAAAAGGAAACATAGATATATTTTGTCCACCACTCAGCAACTTTTTGAGTCTTTTATTTTTTCTCACTCTGTCCGTATTCCTATCTTCGTGCTTTATCTTTTTGTTTCTAGTTATCCTCATTTTTTTCAATAACTCTCTTTTTAATCTTTGAGTTTAAGAAAATACAACAAAATACATCCTTCTACTTTTTTCTCCGTACTATCTTCCGATAAATCTCTTCTCTGTTTCGTTTTTTATTTTCCCCTGCTCTAATATCTCTTTCGTCTCCTTCGTAATCTATTTCGCCTCTTCAATCTTCTTTCTCTGCCTTTCACCACTGTCAGTTTTTTTCCCTGTCAAAACATCTAATTCTTCTATAATAATCTATAATAAATGTCTGTTTTTCTAAAAATTATAAATACTCCAAATGCTCTCACTGTCGTTGCACAACACGATGCAGTAGAAAAATTAAGGTGGACTTAAGGCGTTATTTTAATATAAATAAGTCACCCAATAGGAGTTCAATGCAAACTACAGGTCTGCATTTGTTGAAAAGATTGATAATTTGATATCAGCTTTCAAGGATCGTTTTTCTGATTTCCAAAAAGTATCGCGGTTTTAGATTTATTTGGCAACCATCGTGCCTGAAAATGCTTCCGAATCAGTTCCAGCTTGAACTCATCGACATGCAAGACGATGAGAACCTGCGAAATAAATTTAATGAAGACAATTCATTAAACTTCTATCAATGTGTCGGCGATGAATACAATTGTAAATTGTTACTAGATATAAAAATGCACAAGTCTCTTATTGTCAACATATATCAGTATTTTCAGTCATGAATATTAGCAAATCGAAAAATACTAACTGCTAGACTTATGAAAATTTAGAATCAAGTTTGCTCTTGGCTACTACAAAAATCGGAACAAATATTTTAAACAAATGTTTAATCAATGCAGTGTCGCTCATCAAATTAAGTTCTTTATTTACTTTTTCATTTATTTGCAACAATATGTGATAAACATAAATAAAATAAATAATTTATGATAGATAACTTTCATGACTACTAGGGTGGCTACTAGTCAGTGATCCTTGATCTTAATAAGTCTGTGTATACCTGGTCTGGAATGTTAACCCATCCTTCAAAGAGCCTGAATCATTATGACAAAAGTCGATAAACAGAAGGCATACATCTTTTGATGAGTTTTAGTGCTTTGCGTAATCATTTTAGAAACAAACAATCAACATCAAAATTATCTTCCGTAAAATCTGCTTCTGAAAGACGTTGAGAAATGATAAAGTTTTGAAAAATGAATGAATAAATCAAAACTCCATTTCTAATTATGAGTGTAACCTTTTCAGCCAGAATGATTAGAAAATTGGATTAACACACGCTCGAATAATTTCAAGCTTTTTTTGTAAATGTTATAAATTGAATGTATGTATTTGAATATTAAAGCATTCTGAAATATTTCAGCTTTATGAATTCGTATCTGGACTTCAAAGAAGACGAGCATAATATGCATATTTTATTTACTCCTTTGAAAGAACGTTTCACAGTATGAAACTAAGTACTATAGCACTTTGTTTATTTTTCTTTCCATTCGAGTTTAGCTGATTTCAACTAGATAATGCGTTTAGTAATTTTTATGTAGCAGTATTTAAATGGGTAAGAATTATTTTTCAGTTTCAATATATTTAACTGAACTCACCGTTATTTCTCTTAGACGGATTTTGTATATCTTAGATTGTCATGCGTTCCGGTTGTATCGAAATTGTCCCGGTACAAAACATCCTCCCGGGTCCCAGACATCACCGAGGTCACATTTTTTACGAAAATATCGGCTACTACTCACATTAAGAGACCATTTGTTCATTTTAAATACGGGCTGTATTCGAAAAGAGTAGCGTGGGTGAGCAACTGGAGGGTTGCAAGTTCGAAACTTGTTCCAACCGAAGACCTTTGTGTTCGTGGGGGCTGGTGTCCGTTGTATCTGTTGTTACCACAAATGTCCTCACTTTGGAGTGATGTGGAAGTTTGGAGAATGGGTGCTGCTCCAATGCAATGTTAATTCAACCATCAAGTTCGAAAACTCGATCCAACGAAAGATCGTTCTGTACGAGAGGGCTGGTACTCGTTAAATCTGTTGTGGCCTCAAACGTCCTCACTTTGCCGTAGTGTAGAAGCTTGAAAAGAGTGGAATGCTAAATCATGTGTTGACCTCGTCATCTGACTATGGTTCAAAAGGGCACAGTGCTGTCCTCGGATCGTTCCCTTGGATATTGATCCCGGACCGTTGAAAAAGGCATGTTGTGTTGTTCCAGTGCTAGATTAAGTAATTACCATTCCACAAGACCGAAAAGCTTTTAAAAGTAAAGTTAAGTAATGCACTGAAAAACTCTTTAGCTAACACAAAAATGTTCCCATCGCTGGCTTAAATACTCGGTTTCGTATATTCTTTTGAAGTTTTGAAAATCCTCACTTCAAACCGTTCACCGTCGTTTTTGCAGCGTTTCCATCGGCTTCATTAATTTGCTTCACCAAAAGGGATGTTCATTCAACTGCCTAATTACCTTCCATTTTGAATAAAGTACTTTCGACAACCTTTCGAAGCACTTCGAATTTTTTTTTTATCCGTAGCATTCCAAACTGTTACACAAAAAGTGCGATATTAGTCTGTCTTAATGATATTAGTGGGTCTTAAATGTAAATATCTGTAGAATATAAAAGCTGTAATAAACTACAGTGAACAGTTTGATAGTAATTATAATTTTTAATTAACGTCGTACTAGAGCAACACAACGGGCTATTGACGACGGTCCGTGATCAATCCCCTAACGGAAAGATTCGAGGACAACACCACGTAGTTTTGAACCATGAACAGATGATGAGGCAACACGAGAGAACTGGCACCCCACTCTACAAACTTCCACACCAACCCAACGTGTGAATAGTTTGAAGTTTCTTGTGTTCAAAAGGATTTTCGAAACCTAGGATTCATGTCATTTTCGATACGGGAACATTTTTTTGACAGCCTAAAGTGTTTCGTTGCATTTCTTACCTTTACTTTTTGAAGCACTCCGGTCTTGTTCAATGGTAATGGTAATTAATAAACGTCGCATTGGAAGCACGCGACGGGCTATTGGCAAGGTTCCGGGGTGAATCTTGATGAGAAACATTCGAGGACAACTTCACGTAACTTTGAACCACGGTTAAATGACGAGAACAACCCATGCGCACCCCACTCTCCAAACTTCCACACCACGCCAATGTAAGAACATTTGAGGCCACATCCTATTTAGCGAGCAAAAGCCCCCAAATACACGAAGATTTGATTAAATGCCTGATTTCCACAAAACTAGTTAAGAGCAGTAAAGTTACAAGCAAAAAAAATTGCAGTTCCATAGCTTTTTTTTATAAAAAAAAACCTTTTTTCCAATCCATTGCAATCTTTAAATTAAGACTCATGAACAGAAGTCGAATTGGAGGTTGAAAGGTTATTGAATTTATCAAATATGTCTGGCGAATCGATTTCCTCGAATCACGCTGTCTTATTTAATCAGCTTTCTGGAAGCAGCGGGAGCTTCCTTATATCGCCCCTCCATATTTAATCAGCTTCGTCCCAAGGAACTGATAACCCGCAATCAGAGGTGACCGGATGACGTCACGGGACGAATGAGAAATGGCAAATTTATCGGTATAATTAGCCGTATCATGAACGACGTCGTCCGGTGATCAATTGGAGCTTTATTGCAATTTAATATAATTTATTAAAATGTCATCCGAAATGCGATTACAATAGCAGTTACCATATCAAGTTCTATTAGAATAAGTAATGTATGGGGCTATAGAAAGCATTTGCATTATGTCCTCCATTGCGTGGAATATCTATGGTTTGAGGATTCAGACTGGTGAGACTGTGAATACAAAGCCATTGTTTAATGTGGAGGGGATATTCTATATTAAGCTGAACAAAGCATATTGGAAATTCACTTTCTGATATATGGGGTTGAATATTATTTTCCTAAAGGGGGAGAGTTGTGTTGCTCTAGTACGACGTTAATTAAAAGTACCTTACTTTGTCTTATCTAAAGAGGGAGGAATTAATTCTCATCGGAAGGTTAATAGATATTCAACTAAAATCCATCTGGAGCAACACAACGGGCGTTTGGCGACAGTCCGGGATCAAAGCCTAAGGGAAAGGAGGTGTAATGCCCGGTGCACACATCCGGTTTTTCAACGTGCGGCGCCACTGCGGAACCGATGCCAAACTATGCACACATAACCGTGAAATGACGTACGAACTCATTTCGCGCCATTTGCAATAAATATTCTATCGAAGAAAACGTGTTTATTTCGCTTACTTGGTGGACAAAAAAGTATATTTTGAAGCAAATTAGACGCTACTGGATACAACCATTTATTAATTATTATTTATATTCCATTTATTTATGAAAACAAGGTACTTCAGAATGGAGACGCGTGTGGGGCGCCGCGGGGAACTGCGGTACAAATTGCACGCAGGTTGGACGCGCGTCGCCGCAGCGGCGCCGGAGGCATGCGTGCACTATTCCATTAGATCTAATGTATCTCAGACCGCACTTACGTTGCCACAGCGGCGCTGCACGTTGAAAAACCGGATCTGTACACCGGGCCTAAAGGATACGAGGACCGTGGTTCAAAATTACGTTGTTTGTCCTCGGATCTTTCTCATTGTGTTGCTCTAGTGCGACGTTAATGAAAAATTACCATTGCCATTACATCGGATCTTTCCCATTGTGTTGCTCTAGTACGATGTTAATTAAAATTACCATTACCATTACCTCGAGTCTTTCCCATTGTGTTGCTCTAGTACGACGTTAATTAAAAATTACTATAACCATTACCTCGGATCTTTCCCATTGTGTTGCTCTAGTAAGACGTTAATTAAAAATTACCATTACCATTATCTCGGATCTTTCCCATTGTGTTGCACGACGTTAATTAAAAATTACCATAACCATTACCTCGGATCTTTCCCATTGGGGTTGATCCCGTACCCATTGCCCACTGTGTTGCTTCAGTGTGACGTTAATTAAACTAACTACCTGTCTTACGGGACCTGACGAATGTCCTCCAGACCATCTCTCGTGTAGTTTTACACTTAGGGTAGGTTGTTCTTTCATACGGTCAAAATAAGACCTTGTGCCACAAAACCGAATGAACAAGAAAGTTTTCTTTTTCGACGATTTGGAATCCTCAGCTTTCGGTAGCAGAGTTACAGGGCAGGGAATATCTTCCTCAGAAGCATTTCCATCTCATTCATCACCACTCAACTCGGGAGAGTAAGATTTGTTCGTTGCGGAGTGGCATCATCGCCAGCTGCGTAACTCAGAGGCATAAATCCGGCGGACCGATGATTGCAGCTTCTGGGCGCGGACATAAATATTTACTCTAAAGATCTAACTAAAGGTGAACGAACCGATTTCCAGCGGCGATGGCCCAATATTTGCAAACGGGGTGGAGGGATGTAAATATGTATGCAACGGCGAATCAGAGGAAGATGTGTGGGGTGTTTACTCGATAAGATATCGTGTTCCACAGCCGAAAACAAGTGCTCTGCGTGGGGGTAAATACAATTAGCCTTTGTTTGATTATCGTGTATACAGTAGCGCGATAACAGGATTTATTGGGCTCCCCTTTCTTTAATTAGTTTTTGAAAAGTAATGGATTTTGCTTCGTTTCCATTTTTTGATTGTTTAATTTCATAAGCTTTTGGTAGATACCGAGTCGGAATGGGAGAAATTGCGTTATCTCCGAATTTCTGTATCATTATGCATTGTTATCTGCAGAGTAGAGGCTCTTTTTCAGTATCAAATTAAGAAGAAACTTATATTAGTTGGAGCTGGGGTTTTTTCGGTTCCTATTTTTGTTTTATTTCTTTTAATTGGTTTTGTTTTTGTTTTTTTGGTCGTGAAAATTAAGTGTCTAGTTCAATCTAACAGTTGCCATTTGTTCATGCATCGTGCAATGTTGAAGTAATTAGAACGTTATTGATTGTATAAACGTTTGCCGATAAACCGTTCGCGATTCAAATCAATGAATATCAAATTGAGAAAAACTAAAATTTATTGGCGCTGTTACTTTTACGTTCCTGTTTTGAAATTATTTCTTTTACTTGTTCTTTTTTGAACGTGAAAAAAAAAAAGTGTCTCATGCTATCTAACAGTCGACATTTGTTCATCCCCGTTAACTGTTGAAACAATTAGATTGTTATTATTTGTATGGACATTTGTGTTTTTTCGATATTTACCGTTCCTAATTCAACTATGAACGTTTTTTGATCGTATTTCCTTTCTCTAAGGCAGGCCGCGAAATATATTTTATAATACAGGTGCACCTCGTGCACTTAAGTTTTTAAATTAGGTGCACATGTTAGATTTTAGTAGCACATTAAAAAAAAAACTTAATATAAGAGCATTAATGTAATGTAAACTACTTTATTAGTTGTGTATGTTTATATAGGTTAGTAGTAGATAGTAAATAAAAATATTTAAATACCTAAATTCTCCCTTCTTTAGCGCACGGCTGTCGCGACAGTCGCTTCAACCGAGCCATCTGGAAAATGTTTCGATCATCGGAAAGTTCTTGTGGCAGTGGTACAAGTAAACCTTCCTCCTGTATAAACCGGTTACGGCCCAGCTATTTTGTTTTCGCATAGTGTTTATATCGGAATTTTAATTACGTTCCTTTAGAGCAAGAGAGGTCGATTCTAATATTTTGTTCAAAAATCAAAATGACATAAAACACGTAACTTCTTTTTTTTTTTTAACATTATGTGCACTGCGTGCACCTAGCGGGAAAAAATTAGGTGCACAATTTAATTTTCATGTGCCCAGTGCACCTGTGCACCCGGGTATTTCGAGCCCTGCTCTATGGATTGGATAGTTTTCTTTCAGAAAATATTTTTCACTAGTGAAGTTACAGTTACAAAAAGAAACTGAATTATTAAATTTTTGGGTTTGAGTGAAGATATTATTTGTATTCGTTATTCAAAATCCTACTTTAACTGTGGGGACTAGCTTCTTACATCACATTTAAGAGTCCCATGACAGGTAAGTAGGCAGTTAATTAACGCCGCACCGAAGCAACACAACGAGATCCGAGGACAACACCTCGTAATTTTGAACCACGGTCAGATGACGAGGTCATCACATGAGCTGGCACCCCACTCTCCAAATTTCCACTCCACGTCCAATTGAGGACATTTGAGGTCACTTACAGTTTTAAAGTGCACCAGCCCCCTCGTAAGCGATTTTGGTTCGACCTAGTTTCGAACGCGCAACCATCTGGTTACTAATCCTCTACTCTTTCAACTGGATTACTGCTGTCGGATGTCTGTAACCGAATAGTCGGATTTGTAACCACAACCGTGGAAACGCTACCTACGTCAGTTGTCCTGCCTGCGTCATGTAAACACGCTCTTAATATGTACTCACCTGTGTATGATACTTCGTTACTTAACTATAAATAAACGTATTTAAACTGGAAATAACTAGTTGTTCTAAGTAAGAACGACCCGGTGATCTTGAATATTGATCACACTTGAGATAGTGTCAGATAAATTCCAGATGCAAGGAGATGGCGAATCCTAAAAAAAGACGCGAATTCTGAAGCGTCGTAATTCCTATTGTGGAGCTAAAACATGGAAGCGATTAGAAGCACCAGGGGAACTGAAGTTCTCATCGGGCAACGTGAAAGAAAACTGGAGGAAGTGGGGTCAGCAACTCGAAAACTACATGCTTGCGACTGAGAGAGACACACAGCCGGACAAGAAGAGTTTGCTATTCTGTTAAACGTACTAGGGGATGAAGGCGTGGACGTGTTTAACACATTCAAATTTGAAGAACCATCGAAACGTGAAAAATACGACGACGTTATGGACTAATTTGAACAATACTGCCTGCCAAAGCAGATGCTGTGTTCGAGAGATACAAGGTTTTTTTTCCGTGCAACCAATAGTTGGGCCAATCCATTGACAACAACGCAGCTAAAAACGCTACGACCATCTCACGGGTGTAAGAATCATAGCGATTGCGCATGCGTCAATTTATTCCGGTCCGGACTTCTGCTACAACCCATTCTTTACGAATGGTTTGTTTGGCGAAGACGAGGATATTTTCACCCCGCGCCAAGCCAAGAATCTGTCGTTGACATTCTAGAATGAATGAACAGAATAAATGCTATTCTTGTGACAAAACTTTCCAGTATCGACAGAATTTATTGCGTCACATAAAAAAGGTGCACATTGTGACTAATGTCAGCAACAAAAGAAAACTTAACATAAACTGCCCTGCAGTATCGTGTGAAGAAACATTTTCAACACGAACAGAGCTGAGGGAACATGTGACGAGTGCTCATAATGTAGTATTGGATGTAGAGCACATGGAATTTCCATCATTTGAAGGTAAATAATTACCATCACTAGATGAAATCCTCTCTACTATAAATTATCTGTCATATCATTTGATTTTCAGATCTTGTACTCTAATTTAAATATTCTTACAGAATTTAAACAGTGGAAGATGGAGTTGGAAAAAGAAATAAATTGCTCTTATGTACTCAGACAAACACCCAAAACTCTAGCGTCAAAGATGACAGCTTATTATTTTTCATGCTTCAGTATTAAATGTAATTATAAAATAATTTATTTTTCAGAAACTCATAATGTACGTGTTTGGCATTTAAATAACTTTTAAATTATGAACTTACACAAATTAACTTTTCGTAGAAAGATAGTATAGAATAGATAGCACTTAATACTTATTTACTGGTCGTAAAAAAATCGTACTTATACTAAACTATAAAAATAGGATACTAAACTGGCCGTACTTATTACTTTAACATCTGGCAGCAAACTCAAAAAATCCGTATTTTAAGCGATAAATTGCCAAATTTGGCATACCTTTCCCCCGAACCAAACATGCAGTTAAAAATTTCCAACTCCATACGCATGCGCAATTGCTATGATTCTTACACCCGTGAGATGGTCGTAAAACGCTAACCGCTACAAGCGAGTTTAAAGACCAAGAAGAAGGCCTAATCCGGAACCGGATCGTCCTTGGAATTCGTGACAGTGAACTAAAAGAAAGCCTATTGCGGGAGCCGGTGTTGACTGGATAGATCCGGAGATATTGTTCGAGCCTCAGAAGCAAGTAAACAACAAATCCAATCCATGAAAGAGACTGTAATAGCATAGACAAGCAAAGAGAGATATGTGCACGCTATAAAGAGCAAGAAAAATCCACGAAAGAACTTTTCCAAATAATCGGAGTATGATTGTAAAAAGTGCCGATGTCGACATAAGCCACGGGTGTGCCCTGCTTATCGGAAAATATGTTCCAAATGTAAAGAGAACAACCACTTTTCAATCGTGTGCCACCAACGAACAAAGAATATACATGAACAGGAAAACTGTGAAACAAGTAAATTGAACGTTTTTATTGACTGTTCAGCACAAGCAGGTTGAAACGGTACGTGGTGTAAAACTGTGGATGTAGCCATAAACGATAAGAGTATTGACATAAATTTTAAACTTGATATTGGCTCAGAAGTCAATGTATTACCATGGTGTACTGTAAAAAGAGAAGACCCTAATATCAAATTGAAGGCCACTGAAACGACACTAATGTCGTGTGGCGATTTTAATATCAGGCCTAAAGACACAATTGTTTTAAGTTGTTCAACAGATAAGTTAAAGAAAGGGTATTGCATTAGAGTTCTATGTGGTGGAAGGCATGTCGACCTATCCTAGGGCTGAGTGCATGCTTGGATTTAAAACGCATTGAAAGAATTGACCAACTTAAAATGGGAAACATAGATAATCTTGTAAATAGGTACAGAGATGTATTTAATGGCATATGAAAATTCCCAGATGAGTCATACAAAATAGTATTGAAGGATCAGGCTATACCTGTAATTAACCCCCCCCCCCTCCTAGACGTGTTCCTCAAGCAATAGAGGCTAGACAAAATCCACTGTAAATAATCTAGAGAAGGATGGTATAGTTTCGAAGGTTAACAAGCCAACTGATTGGGTACAGAGCTTGGTAATTGTAGAGAAGCACAAAGGTAACCTAAGATTGTATCTGGATCCCCGGGATCTAAACAAGGTAATAAAAGGGAGCACTACTTAATTCCATCAGCAGAGGACATAATAAGAAGAGTAGAACGTGAAAAAATACTTCCTGTATTAGACCGGCTGTGTGTAAGGACGGATTTTGGCATGTGTCACTAGACGAAGCGAGCTCTGAGATTTGTACTTTTAATTACACCATTTGGGAGGTACAAATTCAATAAAATGCCATTCGGAATAGCATCTGCCCCAGAGGTCTTCCAAAAAAACAAACCAGAAACTGTTTGGAGATATTCCAGATGTCGAAATCTATTTTGACGACATCATCATCACTGGTGTGAGTGAAGCAGAACATAATATAACCATGTTTAAGGTCCTTGATAGCGCTAGAAAGCAAAATGTAAAATTTAACCCAGACAGATTTCAGTACAGGGTGCCAGAGGAAAGACACATAGGATAGATAAAAAAAAAGACAGATTTAAAAGCTGACTCGAGTCACATAAAAGGAATTATGGACATGCCACCCCTAAGAGACAAATCAGAAGTTAGAAAGTTATTGGGAATGTTAAATTTCCGGTCTAAATTCATAGCTAATGTATCAACTGTTACTGCCCCCCCCCCTAGAGAAATAATTAAGGAAAAGGTTAAATTCACCTGGGAGAAACCCCAAGAAGAGTCTTTAAAAAAAATTAAAACTGCTAACAAAAACCTCAGTATTGAAGGTATTTTCAGGCTCAGAGCAGGTGATAATACAATGCGATAGCTCAAAGGATGGGTTTGATACATGCTTGATTCAGAAGGGTCAACCTGTTTCGTTTGCCTCTCGAAGTTTAACAGTGTGAGAAAAATCATGCGCAGATAGAGAAGGAATTACTATATATATATATATATATATATATATATATAGCCATAGTATTCTCATTTCATAAATACCATAACTTGGTATATGGACGGAAAGTGATAATACAAAGTGACTACAGACCCTTCATGTCCATTGTAAACAAACCCATGCACAAACTATCATCTCGAATGCAAAGGATGCTTCTGAAACTACTTATGTATGAGTTTGAGGTAGTGCACGTGCCTGAAAGCCAAATGTACCTAGCGGACACTTTGTCGAGCATTCTCAATCCATGAACAGGTTGATAATGTTACTGAAATGTTGAATATTGTACTTAGCATTACAAAATACCAACCAATGAGTGCTGTTAAGAAAGCACAATTTCAAAACGAAACTAAAGCCGGTTCTGACCTAAGTCAGTTTCTCAAATTTCTAGAGGAGGGATGGCCCCAATCCCAAAAAAAGAATGTCCAGTAGTATAAAAACATATAATAAACTTCGAAATGATCTCCATACCAACAATGATCTAGTATTTCTAAATGATAAAATTGTAGTCCCTTCTTCATTAAGAAAAGATGTGCTAAACGTAATTTATGAGGCACATTTTGGGATGGAGAAATGCAAAAATAGGACTAGGGAGCTATTATATTGACCTAAAATGAATTCAGGTATAGAAAAACTAGTATCGCAATGTGAGATATGTGAGAAATTTAAGAGAGCAAACCTGAAAGAGCCTCTAAGGCAGGGGTGGCTAACCTGTGGCGCATGCGCCAAAGATGGCGCAATTGATGATTACAAGTGGCGCATTGCATCCTTTCGCCTACTTATTCTTTTGAAGTAGGCGCCATAGCTGAATCCATCTTCATACTTTCAACACCACAGTGCTCTCAGTTCAATTCACGCAGCCTTTTTACTCATCAGTTCGTCGCATTTTTTTAAAAGCAAATCCATTTTTGAAAATGAAATTTGATTAGCTTTTTTTCAGATCTAAATGGCTTTTGACCTGAATAATTTTCGTGAACATTAAAAAACCCCAGAACTCCAAGACTGCGATCGCCCTCACGTCCACGAGATCATCTCCTACTAGTGCATGTTGGTGCTCCAATAAACGCGTGTCTTTTGAACTGGCGCACATACACTAATTTCGTTTTCTCTAAGTGAAGCAAATCCTACCCCAATCTCTATTGTCCAACCCCAATCATGATCGTAAGAAGGTAGAATAGGTGCGTGACATATGGCGCATCTGAACTCGTATGTGAAATAAAATTGGCGCATGGTATGTAAAAGGTTGGCCACCCCTGCTCTAAGGTCGCATACAGTCCCCCATAGACCATTTGAGAAAGTGGGTGTAGATATGAGTTTTGGCAATATAGACTACCTTGTTCTTATGGACTATTATTCGAAATGGTTGGAATTTTCTAGGCTTAACAATAAATCGTCTATCTTTTCTAAATTTGGGGTACCAGATACAGTAATTTCAGATAACGTGCCTTTTAACAGCCATGTTTATAAACAATTTGCCAATAAATGGAATTTTTACTATGCATGCATCAATCCTCACCACTCACAAATAATGGGAAAGCATAAAGGGCTGTTGGGATTGCAGAGAGTCTGTTACGGAAGGCGAGAGAGGGAAACAAAGATCATCATGTGGGTCTTATGGAATACAGAAACACCCCTATTCCAGGACTTGACCTATCTCCCTCCCAAATGATGTACAATCGCAGGTTGGAATCAAAACTGCCAATAACTAACAAATTGCTCAATCCCGAACTATGTACTAACATTTGGGAAGATTTAGTATTAAGGCAAAAGAAACAAAAGTCATACTATGATAAACAGCTCATGTACTGTCAGAACTAAAGCCAGGGGAAAATGTAAGTATAAGAGACTACAAAAATGGAACATGGGAATCAGCCCGAGAAGTAATACAAGATCAGTCAACCCCCTAGTTCATTCCTTGTTAAATACAAATCTGATAGAGCTCTAAGGCGAAACAGAAAATATCTTAGAAAGTCACAGATTCCATTTGTAGAGCAAACTAACCCCATTGAGGAGAGTACCAGTGACCCAAGCAATACAGGGGATACAAGGGCAAATATTAACACAAGTTCCAGTCCCCAACAAGACGTAAACACGTCAAGGAACACAACAAGAAGTGGTCGTATAAGTAAGAGACCTGCATATCTAAGAGACTATGAATGAGATACAGGCCTATTAAGACTATTAAAGGCAACATGTAACAAAAATTTTAAGAAACTCTTGTTAATGAAGTATATGATATGTAATATACTTCATGTAAATGTATTTGTATGTTAATGAACTATATAATATGTAATCAAGAAATTTAAAGGGTGGATGTCGGATGGCTGTAACCGAACAGTCGGATTTGTAGCCACAACCGTGGAAACGCTACCTACGTCAGTTATCCTGCCTGCGTCATGTAAACACGCTCTTAATATGTACTCACCTGTGTATGATACTTCGTTACTTAACTATAAATAAACGTATTTAAACTGGAAATAACTAGTTGTTTTAAGTAAGAACTACCCAGTGATCTTGAATATTGATCACACTTGATAACTGCAGTTCCCTAAAACGGCTCATGGAACAATGTACTATCTAAAAATATTCAAATGTTACAGTATGATTAAACAGTAAAGTTACAGTATGACTTTTCTGTGGTGACCAGTTTACGACCTCACAGGAAAGTTTAGCATGGAACAATGTACTATTTAAAAATATTCAAAGAACAAGACTGATAAAAAGTGAATGCAAGGAATAATTTTATACTAAAACAATAAGTTTCGTCATTTGTGTGTACGAGAAATAATTCTATAATTAAGTAAATATAAGGTAAGACGGTGAAATTAGGTGAATGTTATACATCTCGAATATGACAGAAGTAAAAAATGTCTCTCATGGTTTGAAAGTGCTTTCTAAATAACTTTCTATTTTCAACATTCCTACACATTTACCGTGCACGTAACACTCGGGTGTAAATACACAAATATGTGTACAAAATTATGCTACGAATGGGGGCACGAAACTCATGCATTCATATACTCGAACTTACAGACATACCTAAAATCTCATTCAAACTCAAAACACGCATATCATCGGCTTAGAATAAAAATTCATTAACTGGCATTTTTTCGACGACACTACATGTTTATTTTCACGCTGACGAGAAATACATTTTCATTTTGTAATCTGATCAAATGATGTATAACGCTGTCAAAATACTTATATTTCACATGTTTTTTACCTGAAAGCTAATATTTATTCTTCACACAAGCAGCTGTGTAGTCAAAATTTTCTTTGGTTAGTTTACTGATAGACAGATTCATAATTAAAATCTGTCTACGTCAAGAATGACTGATTATGAATTTAAAATTTAAAAACCAGAAGGAAACATTATCGGGAACACATAGATAAAACTTTCAACGAAATTAGATTCTTTGTCATATTTATGTGTCATAATTCCAAATTCGCTTAGTTTAAACGTAATTTAGTAGTTATCCCGATAATACTGCCAAACTCATGTTTAATTATGCTGAGAGTCTTCGAATTGAGAGCAGACGATAGATAACCATTCCGCCTGCCTTCAGCGAAATTCAGTTCTTTCACACAATTCCGAATTCGTTTATTTTAATGTAGTTTGGACGTAGAATTCGTCTTACCTTTTGAAACCAGGGTAACACGCATAATTTTTAAGTGTCGCAAAAAAAGAAAATCATGAAAAATTTAATGTCTTGAAAAATATAAATGATATATAAATGAACTATATCGCATTCAATAGAGCATTAAACAAGGCATGTTATAAATATGCATTAATCTTGCGCTGACATCATCGGCTGATGCAATCGCAGCGCAAACCAGAGTCACGAAAATGCACATTGAGGCTCGCATTAATTTAGTTTAGTCTAGGTCCGGCCTTCTTTGTGCAAGCATGACGTTTGAAGTTTCATTTGTTTTGTCTTTTTGCCCTTTATTAATAATAATAGAAATAAAACCGAAATATTTAATATTTGTTTACATATCGGATTTCGAAGTGTGGAAATTTCGCAAATATTTCAAAATGTCCAAATATATCCATAATAAACACAAGAAGAACTATAGAATACGTCAACAGGAAGAAAGTTCAAGAGATGGTAATCCAACAAGATCCGAATATCTCCGATGCTGAGCGTCAACGGGCTCGGCGGGAACACCTCAAAATTGAGGCGGCACGCCGTTAAAGTTAACCAATGCGTGATACGAATGCGCCAAGTACTTCCACCGCTTAGTTTGACGCGAATAGTATATCTAAAGACATAAACGCTTCATTATGGAGTGATGGAGTTTAACCCAGAGGTATGGGTAATGTGACACAACCATCAACATCAACAGCGCATGCATCAACTATGACATATGTGCAGAGCGATGAATGTACGGTAATTTGCGACAATTAGACACTTTTGAGTTGTATTCATAAATAGGGAATTTGGATATTCGTGTAATGTTTGTGATAGACTTTGGTTTGTAAACAACTTGAAGCAGTCACGGAACACTAGAGTGATATCATTACTCTATCGCGAGTTTCCTCATTCCAATGGGAATGATTTCATGATGTGTAGTCATTGCAGAACGGATTTATAAAGAAAAAAATACCACCGTTAATTTACTTGATTTTCAATATCGACCAGAGCTAGACTTGCCATCACTTGATGTGATCAAAAATCGAATTATGTCATCGCGACTACCATTCATGCAACTGCGGCGTTGCGCTATGAAGGACATACGATTGTGGTACACGTTATAAATGTTCCAGTCGATGAACACACCATCAATGCCGCGAGATTTGAGTGATGATCGAGTATTCAATGTAGATATAAAGAGAAATTTAATTCATAAAAATCAACATACTGAAGTGTCGGTTGGCTTAAATTCTACATGCGGCCGCACTGACGTATTCTACGCCTTAAACCTAGCGGCCGTGTCCCGACACAGCCCGTCTGTTTTTCTTTGTAGTAATCCCGATAACATTGCCAAACTTTGATGTTTAATTATGCTGTCTTCGAATTCTGATCTGACGGTGATGAATTTAGCTACGTTAATTTTGTGTTCGTTCTGAGCACATCAATAAAAACCTTCAGCGAAATTCAGCTCTTTGTCACGATTTCAAATTTGCTTACTTTTAAAATACATTTGTGTCCTGTTACGATTGCCAAAGTTTTATGCTCATTTATGCCGAGTCTTCGAATTGAGAGCAGACGATAATCACAATTCGGCTAAATTTTAATCCTGTATTCCGAACACGAGTATTCTCTCCCGTTTCAGTGCTGATTGTGCTTGGCGTGATAGGAGAGGCAAGATCGCTTGAAGTTAAAAGGGTTCTGCCTCCAAGCAGTACATAAACAACTCAGAGCCGTTCGTTAAGAGAAGGAGCACGTGTTTCCTTTGACAGCTCATCTGAAAGTCCGAGAGGGTTATGGGTTGCGGGGCTCGGTTTTCAGATTTCTAGGAGGAGCCCTCGTCTATTTTTAAAATGTTCCTTTTATCATCTGCTTCTTGTCATGGAATACAAGGTCCACAAATAGAGCTTTTAGAGCTATCCCGTAACTACGAAAACGAAGGAAGTTACGACACCGAGTTGCTGATCTGATTGGAAGAAGGTTTGAATTCATATCCAAATATTTTGGCTCACGACGATTTATTGCTCCTAAATTGATGTAAGACACAGCAAACGGCAAAACACTACTCGTGTTTGAGAACTATTTTCTCCTTTGTGCCATTTGTTGTTATTGTGGATGAATGGAAGAGATAACACAAACATACAATTTTTAGTTGCTTCAACTTTGAATCATATATCTTTGAATAAAAAACAGAAGCATACCTGCTTCTGTTTTTTTCCGTACTTAGTATGCTTCCTGAGCGAATGTTTATTCTTTTTTAATTTATCTCGCGCCTGAAATCTTGAAAATATAATCTAATCCTGAGCAATTCAGATCCTTCTCGCATATACAATCCAAGCAACATTACCGGATTTGCGAACGGCCCCCAATGAAAAAAAAAGTCTTCTCGTTTAACAAACCCGTTCAGCAGATCCTACAACCTGTTGTTTTGCCTTTCATGTCATATATCCAAAGGGCGATTACCAGCTTGATAACACCCAGTCATACTCGACTGGCCCCTCTCCCGGGAGTTTCTCTGAGGAGTTCAAACCTTTCACTGGCCACCAAGATCCCCAAGTCTATCTCCCGATGAGCATGTATGGGATATACAAAGCAGTCAATTGCATCCCCTTTAGAATGTAAAGGGTCTGGAGCAGTAGCAGCAGAATTATTGGCATAAATATGCCGTTGGATACCGTAAGAACATTTTATTCCGGGGTGTCACGCCGTATGTCATGTATCGCCGTCAGAGGGAGCCTTATAGCTCTAATTTGTGATCTTTCTGGTTTAATTTAATAATAATAAAGTGTCCTCTCCAGTTTTGATGATATTATCATATTTATTTTATCTCATCACACCAAGTTTCACTAGGATCGGAGGCGGCCTTCAGGGTGTTTCGATTTTTTTGCAGGCACAGAGTGCATATGAGACTTATTCGTGTCTTACATACTTAAGCGTGGTGTTATTTTTTTTCATATAGCCATATTTTTTTAATTCAATCCATATACTTGCAAAGCCGGAAGCCATGGCCATTTGTGAAGGAGCACCCAATAGGCGGCCACCATTGCTCCTAGCATAGGACAGCACAATTTACATCCGTGCCCTGACCCCGGATTCGAACCGGGATCGTTCTGATCCAGAAACCAACACCTTAACCACTAGACCGTGATCTATACAGTGTGATTTGGAAATTCATGGGACAAACTTCAAGGGGTGTTGGAGCATTCTAAAAGATTCATTTTTGTGTAACATTGTATGGGTTCAAGTGATACGTTTGGGGGCAAACAAAAGAATTGCGCAGGATATTAAACAAAATGTTTATTTACGTCGTTATTTTACAATTACATATTTACAATGACTTTTTGCAATAACTATTCAAAGGTGCCTCAACCAAAACTCATGCTTGGCACAGAGTCGATACATAGATTGATTGACTTTGCTGCTAGAGTTTAGTTTGTAGAGCTTAAACATCGTTCCTCTGCTGGAACCCGACAGTTGGAAGGCAATTTTCACAACGTGAATTAATATTGGTGGTTGCACCTTTGAGCAATTATTGTGAAAAATCATTCTAAATAAATAATTGTAAAATAACAACTGTTTCATTTCCTGCGCACATCTTGGGTTTGCGACCAAACACGTCACCTGCTCCCCTACATTGATATACAGAAATCATTCTTAAAAGTATGCTCTAACACCCCTTGAAGTTCGTCCCATGAGTTTAGAATCACTCTGTGTGTATACGTTTTCATTATTAACCAGCTGAATAACTCGGCGTTGCTCAGGTCTAAATGGTTAAATATTGATTGAAAGGGAATTACGAGGGCTATTCAATAAAGAATGATCATAAATTAATACAAAATTATTTCCTGTACTAATCCTCCAAATTTTTATCGTCTTTCTCAAAATACTCTCCATTACATGCAATGCACTTATCCCACCTCTTTTCCAGTCTTCAAACGCATGCCGGAAGCCATTTTTTGACAGGTCCTTCAAAATCGCCCACGCAACTTTTACCACTGCCTGTGATGATGACAACCGCTTTTCCAGGAGGTGTTTCTTCAAATTCGGGAAAAGAAAAAAAATCGCATGGTACATCATGACTACATGGAGGATGGGAAACAAACATGACATTGGTTTCTGAAAAATCTGATGCCTTTTTATGGCGAAAAAAAAATTTCAATGCACTTCGCGTGTCATATCCATTTTTGCCGTAGGCAAAAGTAAAACAGGCGTTCTTGACCGGCTGCTAGGGCTGACGTCATGACCGTGAAACTTCGCTATCTATTCTCCACTTATCCCGCTACACATTCAATATGAATTTTATTTTTCTTGATTATTTTAATCACCTTTAAAAAAAATTAAGGTCATTCTTTATTGAACAGCCCTCGTAGAATAATCACTTTTCTTACAAAGAAAAATGCAATCATTGTATTTGTTTGAAAAAACTTTTTAACTTCTTTTTAACTTTTTCATAGCTTTTTCGATTTACTTCGAAATATATATATTTAATTCAAATATTAAAATTTCAAATATAATTATTCAATTATATAAAATTATATAAATATATATATAAAATTCAAATATATATATATATTTAATTCCTGAATAATATATTGCAATATGCAAAAGACTAAGATATACAAACAATTCCGATGCAAAGTGTCGAATTTCGACTTCAGAAAAATATTGATGAAGACGTTAACGATTTATGAAATTTAGCAATTCTCAAATTTGACCGCAACATTTACGCGGGATTAAAATAAGAACAATTGTATCCTTTCAGTTTCCTCTAGAACGTGTTTCCTTGTCCTTACCTAATTATTGCAGGAAAACAAACTTTAGATTTTAAAATTAGGGCTTCGAGGGGTACTTTTAGGACTACCTGTGTGACAATTTTCATGGTTGTAAGTTCTACCAGATTGGTTTGAAGACAAGAAAGTAACCAATACTTTTTTCCGCAATGTTCCAAAGTATAAAGTGCAGCAAATTTGGTGTGGATTGGTCCAACGGTGTAGATTTGTATATAAATATACGCACATACACACATCTTTTTATACACACTACCCTACAATAATGGACCGAACACCATTGGATTTGGATAAAATCCGACTACTTATTTGGTGATGGTGTTCGTGGTATGGCCTTTGCATGTTTTCCCTGGTCAATTGACCTTCAATTGACTCAATTCCCTTCAATAGACTCAATTGAACGCCGACGCCTACATGAACATTTTGGACAATCAGGTTCTTCCCAAGCTCAGGCAATTTTATGGAATGGACGAATGTTATTTCCAGTGTCCCGACCTATGCCGCATAGAAAATTTGTGGGACTAGTTAGAGCGACGCTTACGGACCTGGTAACCACGTCCGAAATCTAAAGCTGAGCTGGCGACATTCTTGCAGCAGTAATGGACACAAATACCCATAGCTGCGTATCGAAACCTTGTTGAAAGTATGCCCAGAAGGGTTGCTAGTGTAATTGCAGCACGCGGTGACCATCACCCTATTAAAGCATGTATTCTCTCCCTTATACCATTACATCTTGCTGTCTATTATTGTAATGTAGTGTATAAATACATAGATAATATAAAACTTCAAAATATCTATTAACTTTTTGAATTTAGAATGTAAATTGTACATTACAATACAAAATATTTCATTCCACATTGCCATTCAAAAATTTTCATAACCATTTACAAAATCATTTCAAGTTTTCTTTACCCTAGTATAATCATAGTATCAATTGCACACTTACGCGCGCATTTTGGGTCCAAGTACTAGATTAGATGGTGGGCCCCATCACTAGGTTGACATATCCGGCCCTTCATGAAATACTAATATGTATAAATACAAGGGAAACAACTTTTTAAACATGTAAAATGAACAAAAGTGCAAAAACTTTCCACATTTCCAGCGTTTTTACTTCCTCACTTTATTATCCCCATATATACGTCCTAGGGAACTGAATTGGTCCCAGCACCCCCTTCATAAAATTATTGACTAGTCAAAATGGGTTAGTTTCCTAGACTCATGATGACACATATTTAACATTCTAAATATGGATATTTATTGATAGAAAAATGATTGCTACGTACTTCAGTGTTTAGATTTTGATGTAAAACAATTGCACACACACGTTGCTATCGGACATACCTTCCTTAAAAATGTCAGTCCATATTCACTAGTAGTTAGCTGTGTAGTTACCCATGTGGATGTAAGAATTGAAAATTTAAATTTATAGTCAGACCCCAAATAAATGCTGTTTTGTTTCTACTTCAGGTGTCCGGGGATTTTCGTCAGTACAGTGTATATTAAAGGCCTGACAGTGCGTTTTGCCAGTATTAACGATGAAGTAATTTTCAGTATGTGTGGGTTTTGAGCGTTCTCTTTTCCTTAACGTTTAAACAATCTCCTATAATCTGCAGCAGTTACATAACCGAGATGAAATTTTTTCTTCCGATTTCTTATCAGTGTTTTCTTCTTGGTTAATGCCGAGTCTTGAGAGAAGCTTGAGGAAATTGAAACCGTTTCTCTCGCTGTGAAATTGTGCATGTGAAATACTATCTGGTGTTACCCTATATTAATTTTCGTTGGACAACGTTTCAACCGAGTTTCCTTAGGTGTAAGATTCCAAATTTTAGCACTCTTGCGGCTCGAATTTTCTTGACTTTGAAATCGGAATACAAACGGAGCAAGACGTAATGATGGTTGTTATTTTCATAACCGCTTTCGAATTTATTTTTTGCTATAATGATAAAGCATTTCAAGTTTGTAGTAAAGCTTTTAATTTGTGACTCCTCTTCCTAATTATTTCTATTGACCACGGATGCCCAATTGGAAGTGCAACGGATTAGCCACCTGTTGTGAGTTCAAACTAGGTGCAGCCACATACCGTCGTGTACTAGGGTGTTGGTATGGTAGACGTTAGTATTGTCGTGGCCTCAAATATTCTCACGTTGGCGTGGTAGGGAAGTTTGGAGATTGGGGCACCAGCTCAGATGTTGACCTCATTATCTAACCATGGTTCAAAATTACGATGTGTTGTCCTCGGTCTTTCCCTTTGGGAATTGATCCCGGACTGTCGCCAGTAGCATGTTGTGTTGCTCCAGTGAGACGTTAATTAAACATCTACCGATCACGCGCTTTCTGCAGAAATTAAAATAGTGTTTGCGTATATTTCTGATTCTATAAATTATTATTACGTGAGATTCAATTGGATCCCTTTTCAAACTATTTGCATTGTTCTTCCGATCAAAAAATTGTGTAAATTATCCTTATGTATTTTTAATTCTGACAACAAATTTCAAGTCATTGACATCGACTATTCAAATAAGAGTCCTTGACATCTATCGAACGAGTGAGAACGTATGACTGAACTCAATCAGTGAATGAGTCTACTTTATCCGAGATTTATTATCAATGTCTTAATATCGATCAAACTCGAGAAAGCTAATTATATTAAGGAACGGTTAGGTTGCGTAATTTAGTTGGTTTGAATTAGAATCAATGTCGGAGAGAAACTAGTTACTATCATTGATTGAGGTTCGAATTATGCTCCTTGTTTGGCAATGCAACAAGATTTCGTTTAACTTCCGCATCAGTCCATCTTGAGACTTCATTCTACTCCTGTTGTTGTTTCTTATGCCTACACTGGCAGACCGGAGGAGTGCCAGGCCCGTCGAAGACGGCAAGAGGGTGCGCCTTCCATGTTATTGAGCCCCATTGGGAGGAAGTCCGACTTTGCTCGACATACATGGTACATCCATTTTACAAGAAGGCCACTTTCATACATCCATTCACTCACACATATCGTAATTTAGATCCCAATCAGAGGCCGATAACCCCCTGATCAGGGACCCCCAGAGGTATTGATTTGGTATGGGAACATGGGGGACTTTGTGACCACTACCTATTTAACGTATTAACCTATTAACTATATTAACGATCGATACCCAAAACAGATTTATTATTCAATTATTTACAATTTTATTATTTAATTAATTGTTAAATAATTAATTATTTATTTAAAGAATCACATTTAAGGTATCTGGTATAAAATTTTCCGCAGATTTTAAAACCGTTGAAATTTTTACTCTATCTTCACCAATTGCAAAGATAGAAACTTGAACTAGGGGAATAAAAAAACATAATTTAATGCTTACGGAAAGCTGACCTCGAAAACACACGTTAGAAAACGCCGCATGTGAACAGGGCCCAAGAGTCACGTGACTACTAGTTTTGGTCACATGATTCTGGGCACATAAAAAGATTACCATTGCTCACTCTACTTTTACGTATTATTATCTAAGTGTTGTCGCGTGATAGGGATTTACTTAAAAGGCAGTTTATCGCCGTTTTAGCGACGTTTATTGTTTATCTAATTGACGTTGACCAATCAACTGTCACACATAAATTCGTGATTATTTCTTTGGAGGCTTAATTGGTATGTTCGAAAAATAATATTACAAAAACAAAGCCATGGGACGTCACGTTCGGAATAAGTACAGAAATCGCGTTCTTCGTAGAAACGCTACTGCCCCCTATATTTAGTTTCACAGAATAGAACCTCTCATAGTCTGCACTGCTGGGTTTTCTTTCAGAATTTCTCGTTGCATCAATACGAAAGAAAATCCCAGCCGTCTGAACTCACACTACCTAGATCCGAAAGATAAACACCGGGTTCCAGCAACTTGCACGGTGTGAGGTCTGCCCCAAACAAAATCAATCTAGGTAGAGGGAGATACGGTCAACAACTTTATGAAACATTTATGCTCCCTAACTGCGTCTTACTTCCGCACCTGTTACAGGTGCGGCACTTAAGAAATATGCCTCTGGAGAACCTTTTTTCACCTTGAAGAAAAACAACTGCATTTATTTTGATTTTGAATCACGACACTATAAACTGAATCGCTGTTCACACTAAATCTGATCAGAGCGTCTCTTTTTTTCTCGATCGTATCCCCATTTCCTATGTCTATACAATATGTCTGGATTGTGAGTCTCCCTTCGTTGTTCCCTGTATGAGTGCGGATTAGACCGGGACCTGCGATTCAACCATCCAAATGGTTTCGACGAGATGTCTCGTCCATCAAGATCTGACCAATTTTGCAAAATGGCGAGATATCTCGTCATCTAGATATTACCGACTTTTTTATGATGATGAGATCAAGATCTGGTTAGTTTTTTCTAATGATGAGATATCTCGTCCATTAAGATCTGATCGGTTTTGCAAATTAACCTTCACGAGACAACCACCAAGAGAGTTAAAGTGAATTCCAAACTACTATAAACATCCGTGCCTTTACGGGGATTTGAACCTTGAGCTGTTTCAGCTAAGCTCAGAGCGATTACAACATTGCTAACAATCCAGCGTCTATGTATTAGTTATTTGGTTGACTCTTTCAAGAATGCAATATAGTTTGGTAATTTGTAATTAACGTCGTACTAGAGCAACACAACGGGCTATTGACGACGGTCCGGGATCAATCCCTGAATGGAAAGATCCGACGACAACACTTCGTAATTTTGAACCACGGTCAGATAACGAGGCAACACCTGAGCTGGCACTCCACTCTCCAAACTTCCACACCAACCCAACGTGAGGACTTTCGACCACGACAGATTTAAGGTGCAACAGCCGCCTCTATACCATACGTTTACAAACATCCATGCCTGGACCCGGACTCGAACCAGGAACCAAGAACGCAAGGACCACATTTGGCCAATCTGCGTTAAATATGTCGAGAAAATAAAGTCAGGGCCAAAAGCCCTTATTCACAGGCTAGGTGACCTGGGCCCTATTTGGACCTTGCGCCATAAAATCCAAACCAACCAACCTGAGCCCTAAAAGTAAATGGACACACACAATCCACCGTACATCCCCAGGTGCAGAATTACATTCAGTGTTCTGCAACACAACACCAAGCAATTACAATTGTTCAGAATTTGCAATTCTGTCGATAACTTTTGAAGTTAAATATTTTGTCATTCACATAGAAGATGCGTTATTTATAAAGCGTTTGTGGTAATTTGGGTGGTGTCGGGATGTTGTTCTGTAATTAGAAAAGAAAAAAAAGGTGTGGCAAGGAGCACGCTTTGCACTGCAGAGCATCGTAACTTACGATTTCAAAAAAATCGGCCAAAATGTTGAGAAAATTGTTCTGTTAAGACTTTATTTGTTCTGCGACATACGTCGCAGTTTTCAGCACTTTCTGCTCCCGAGCGTACACCATGAAAAACTACCGGTACAGAAGAGACAAATACACCCAGAGAGGAATAGAGCCTGCGCAGCAAAAATCGTAGGTTTTAAGAGCAGTAGGCAAACCCACCAAGCCTCGGAGACCCTGTAAATGTAATTGCAGATTTTGATTGTATAAGGCAAAACTTTATTTCAAATTTAGTTTGAGCAGATAACTGTTGTTCAATCTTACCTATTGCACACGAAAATTTTTGATAACCATAAGACTGTAAACCAAAGAAATACTCATCCAAATATCTCCATATACAAATAAACCTTTCATCATATTCTTATTATATATCTCACTAAATGTGTATTCTGAGCCATCTGATTTCGTGTACTACCGGGCTCTATCATACGCCCACTGCGTTTGTGATCTGTAGGCGACATGTATTCGAATCCTATAATCCTGTGTGTGTTTTTCTCTTCTGGGTTAGCAAAACTATAAAGGCATACGTTCATTCACTTGGACCCTTGTGCCATAAAAAACATAGAGGGAATACAGAAGTTGAGTCAGCACTGGTAACTACATAGTTTGGATCATGTGATCAAAACCAGAAGTAACAGGACCCACAGACTGAATTGTGGGTGGAACCTTACATTCACTCTCCGATTGGCCCATAAGACGGAAGAAGACGCACATCCATCGGTTCATCATCTGATTGGTTCATCGATTGATCATCTTTTAGCCACGGCGGTGCGGTTGCAATTAATTGGTAATTGGTAATTTTTTAGTTAACGTACTAGAGCAACACAACGGGCTATTGACGACGGTCCGGGATCAGTCCCTTAAGGGAAAGATCCGAGGACAACACCTCGTAATTTTGAACCACGGTCAGATGACGAAGCAACACCTGAGCTGGCACCCCACTCTCCAAACTTCCACGCCAACCCAACGTGAGGACTTTCGGCCACGACAGATTTAAGGTGCACCAGCCGCCTCTACACCATACGCTTACAAACATCCATGCCTGGACCCGGATTCGAACCAGGAACCTTCTGTTCTAGAGGCTAACACCTTAACCACTATACCGGTTGGTCGGCCAGCGCGCCAACAAAGGTGGTTACAAAACTACGAGACTGAAACTGAAATCTCAAGAACAGCTTGAGGTATTTAAAGCGTGAACGCATGACGCAGCATGCGCACGTCAGAAGTCTCTTGAAGTTGAAGTGGAAGTAGTCTCTAATTTGCATAACACCACAATCTGATAGTAACTGACGATTTCATCACTTTTGTCGCCACACTTATCATATTCATAGACCTACCTTGGCATAAGATGTGACATCTTCAAACGAGGCTATAAGGTACCAAATCGGTCAACCAAGTCAATTATTCATAGAGGATTTTAGGGGTCACCCTGTCATTCAACTTCCAGAGAATTTGGTCACTCAGAAGAACTGTTGCAGAGCTCGAGCTGAGCGGGTGTAGTATTTAGTGGTTCTGGTTAGACCCAGCCGTAAAGAAAATGCGAGTAGATCCCATTTTCGGTAACCCACTACCAAGGGACACAAATTCCTGATTGGATATAGTGTTGTGATACTATACATTTAACGTAAATAAACGTCAGTTATTTGTAATTTATGATGCGTCGTTGTGTTTATTGACATATCACTCGGCACGTCTACTTATATTTCAGTCTATGATGATAAAAAAAACCATCCGAGGAGTGTGTGATTCTTATGAACTACCTAATCTTCCTGACGGTTGTCTCTATGAGGTATCTTGTCATTAGCAAAACAGACCAGATCTTGATGGACGAGATATCGCCTTATTAGAAGAAAATGACCAGATTTTGATCTCAGCATCAAATCTTGATCCCATCATCAAAATCGGGAATATTGTATTGATGACGAAATATCACGTCGTTAGAAGAAAATGACCAGATTTTGATCTCAGCATCGAATCTTGATCCCATCACTATAATCGGCAATATATTGATGACGAGATATCTCGTCCTTAGCAAAATTGGTCAGACCCTGAAGAGCGAGATATCTCGTCGAAACAACTCTGAGGGTTAACACAATATCATCACCACAATACGAACCCCGAAAAGATTAAATATTCCAAATTTCTTATCAAAAGTACCATCAACATACCCAGACGATGCACACTCAAATTAATCTCATCTGAAATATTCAGTGGTTAATTAGTGAATCCTCTTCGGTCTTCACTTCGTGGTGAGCCACAGTAATGCCAATTACGTGACTTCTCCACAAAGAGAGTTTCTATTTACTTTTCTGCAGAAGCTTTTCCCGGAAAGGCGCTTCCAATTTCTCCCCATTTCACTATGGTTTCTTCTTTTGTACGAAAACTCCGTAAGAATAATTATCGGTAAGGAAATTCGGTGTAAGCATTCCCTCGCAGTTACTCTCGGCTATGCATATTTTGTGTGTTATCGGAAATGAAACCCGTCTTGTTTCGGAGAAATTTAAAATGATGCATTTTTCTTTTCATTTTTATACTTATTCCAGATTGCAACAGAAAATTCTTATGTAATTACCATAGATTAAGTGCAATTCTAAGTACGCAGTGCCATGTAAAGATCAGGAGAGTAAATTTAAATATACATTGCGGTGGATTTATTGCCAAAATGTGCTTTAGTCAGAATTGGTTATGGTTACCAGATCAAAAATTGTAGTCTATGATAAACTCAATTATTAATTCCTGGTATTTCAGGGTACTACTTCAATTCTAATTCCCCTGAGTAACGTTAAATTTGTAACAGTTAATGGCTCTCACAATTTCAATATTATTGCTTCATTAAATACACAGTCCAGTCACATTAATGTGACCACCACCTACTTTCGACTTCAACGTGAAATAACCAATCAAAAAAGGCAGGTGGCAGCACATTGCAGTGGAGTGTATATAAAGGATGTCCTAGGGCATCGGAAAGAATTTCAATCGTTGGCGTAATGCAGAAACGTAGCGATTTATCCTACGTCCAAAAGGGCGTGATTATTGGCTTTCGGGCCAAGGGTGGAAGCATTTCGGAAACGGCTAATTTTGTGAACTGTTCGCGTGCCGCCGTGGTAAAAGTATACCATGCATGACAAAATGGCACTATCCAAAATCAGCGGCGTGGCAAATCTGGTACATCACGGGCTATAGATGATAGAGGCGAACGAAGGCTACGGAGATGCGTTCGGGCGAATAAACGTGCAACTGTTGAGCAACTGACCGCCCAGATGAACCAAGGGGCTATAAAGAGTGTATCCTCAACAACGGTTCAACGAACGTTGCCGTGCATGGGCCTCCGCAACAGACGCCTGGTTAATTCATCTATGCTGACTGCTGTTCATCGGCGACGAAGGCTGGAATTTGCACGCCAGTACCGCAACTGGACGTTAACAGAGTGGCGGCAAGTGGCTTTTTCCGATGAATCACGTTTTTTGCTCCATCGGACAGATGGACGTTGGCGTATACGGCGTGAAACGTCTGAAAGCAAACACCCTGCAACAATTGCGGGAAGGATCCAGGCTGGAGGAGGGTGGTAATCTAGCGCAGCCGGCCACGGCACTGGAGTCGGCATGGCTCAACATCCCAGTGAACAACTTTAGAAACCTAATTGACTCTCTCCTGCACGTCTCCTAGCGGTCCGCTCTGCCAAAGGTGGTTATTCTGGCTTTTGACAGGCGGTCACATTAATGTGACTGGACTGTGTATATTACTTCATCCCTCAATATCCAACAGGCAATATAAAAATTATATTTCATTAATATGTAGTTAGTAAGAGGGGTGTAGTTGAATTTAAAGTCGCACTGGAGCAACCCATCGGGCTATTGGTGATAAACAACTCGTCGTCATTTTGAAAGACGGTCAAATCACGATGTCAACAGCTGAGCTGGCACCCCAAGACAACGTGAGGACATTTGAGGCCACAGCAAATTTAACGTGCACCATCTTTCTTTTAACACGATGGTATTTGGTTGGATTCGAACTCTCAATCCTAAGGTTGCTAGTCCGTTACTCTTCTAATAGGGCTTCCACAGCCCATCTGATATCCAGTCAACACCTGAGCTGGCACTCTCCAAACTTCCATGTTGTAAATTTGAAATCATTACATATAAAATTCCAACATTATGTTATCGAAATGCAGAATATTTTCTGCCCGTTTCATTAGTAGCTATTAAACTCATATTATTAAAGAAATACACGAAATACATTTCTTTAATTCATGATTCTTTTATGCATAAAATGGATAAGAATAAAACAGTAGTTTAATAAAAGTCGAGCACTATTTTTTGGTCTCACTTCATTATAATCCCTGTAATGTAGCTTCATAAGTTCTAGAAAGGGCAGCCATGTTTGTTCTGATTAACACTGAAAACACTCGGCCGAATCTCAAGAACTTTTTTGAAGCGAATAATTAAACTGCAGCTTTGTGACACAGCTTTGAAGCACAAACATTTTTTTTATGACTTTCGTAAGGATTACGCGTATAAGGAGCTTGAGTTAATAAACCCCTACAAGTCTTACACCAGCTTTCTTAATTTTTTTCAAGTAAGCGATTATGGGTTGAAACTTGTTAGATCCGATCCGAATGTTTTACATCCGAACATGAAACTTTGTGTGTTGCATGTTCAGTTATTTTGTAATTTACTTTATTTTTGTGTCCGTGATAAGAATATGTGTTTTTGTAAAAAATGTCTTCAATTGAGGTTGTGAAGTAGCCCAGTAAGAAGAGCAACGAATTAGCAACTGGAGGGTTGCTAGGTCCAACCCAAGATCGTCGTGTACACGTTGAATCTGTCGTGGCCCTCACGTTTTCACAACACCACAAATGTCTTCACGCTGGTGTGGAAGCTAAGGTGTAGTTCCTATCATCTGACCGTGTTTCAAAATTACGAGACGTCACCTATAGCCCGTTGTGTTATTCCAGTTTGAAGTTAATTAACAACCTACCTTTGAAGAATTGATGTAATAAGGTATCAATTATTTGATAGAAGCTCCCATTTTTGTTTCAGTTAAAGTAATTGCATGACCTTCAAAAATGCATAAAAAAATGCAAAATTTTTCAACTTGAAACTTTTTTTTTATGTGCGTTTTGCATCAAAACTTATTTCATCTGACCGTGATTCAATGTTGAAGTTTGGAGAGTGGGGTGTCAGCTCAGGTGTTGCCACGTCATCTGACCGTGGTTAAAAATTACGTGGTGTTGTTCTCGGATCATTCATTCCCTTACTAGGGATTAATCCCGGACACGCATTTAGAATCCCTGGCGCTTAAAGCCCAAACGGAAATACGTCATATACATAGATGCGCAGACGCGCCCGCGCAGGCAAACACCGCGAGCCAGCATACGACGCCACACCGTGAACGGGTCTCATGTACTTTTTATTTAATTCTAACTATAAGAATCTTTTCTTGGTGAAAATTACAGTCTACTTAACAATTGCAACATGTCCATGCACACATGATAAAAGAATTACCATTTTTTGGAGGTTTTATGTTTACTTACAATATGCCGTGTCAACATTATTAAGGAGGTGATTTTGACATGCTTTTATTTAATTCTCTGTAATAAACTCCTTCCAAGTTATACAAAAGAAAGAACACAGTAAAAGAAAGTTATTAAAGTCAAAATATTTTGGAAAAAAACAAAAAATAAAAGTTCTGGGTCTCATAAGTGTCTGTTCACCTTCGTCGATGCATTTGCACTGAGTACTTGTTTCATGTACTTTTTAATTAATTCTAACTTTTTTAAATGTTTTCTGGGTGAAAATGTGAAAGCATTTGTGATTTCCAACCTGTCAATACAAAGGGAATCAAGAAATTATTACTTTTTAGAGTTTTGTGTTTGATTTTCATATGCTCTGTTACCATTGTCAAGGCAGGTGATTTTGACATGTTTCCATGAAACTTTCATTTAATTCTACGTAATAATCTTTCCAAGACAAAGAACACAATAAAACCAAGTTATTCATGCAAAAAAATTGTGTAAAAAACAATAAATAAAAATTCTATGTGTGAAAGTTTCTGTGCATCTTTGTCAAAGCATTTCACAGTGAACTTGTTTTCATGCACTTTTTCAATAATTCAACGTATTAAATGTTTTTCTTGGTCAAAAACACAAACTATTGTATAATTGCAACGTATAAATATTAAAGGAATGAGGAAAGTAGTCGTTTTTAGAGGTTTTGTGTGTATTTTAAATTGGATGTGTTAACATTATAAAGGCACCTGCTTTTGACATGTTTCCTTGAAACTTTATACTAATTCTATGTATTAAACTATTTACAAAATATACAAAAGGAAGAACATAATAAAATCAACTTATTGATGCAAAAATATTTTGGAAAAAGCAAATAATAAAATTTCTAAGTCTGAATGTGTGTGTTCAGCTTTGTCGATGCATTTCACCGTGAACTTGTTTCATGTACTTTTTACATAATTCCAACTTTCTAACCATTTTGTTTTTGTGAAAAACAGAAAGCATTTATCATTTGCAACCTGTCCAAGCAAAAGAAATCAAGAAATTGGCACTTTTTGAATGTTTTGTGTGTCTTTCTAACATGCTGTGTTAACGTCATGAAGACAGATCATTCTGACATGTTTCCATGAACCTTTTTATTAATTCTAATTAATAAACTATTTCCAAGGTATATAAAACAAAGAATACAATAAAAGAGACTTACTGATACAAAAATATTATGTATAAAAACATTTATAAAAATTTGGGAATGTGTCTGTTCAACTTTGTCGAAGCAGTTCACTGTGTAGTTTTTTAATGCAACTTTTGGTTATTTCCTACAATTAAACTTATTTCTTGGTACATAATTCAAAGTAAACACAGATATGAATTTATAAATGCAAAAAGAAACATGAATGAAGCTTTTTTTTTTTTAATTGGCTCTGAAAGTACTTTGTTGACCCAGCTCACCGTGAACATTTTGACACTCATCTTTTAGTAAAATTCAAGTGTTAATGTTTTTTCTTTGTAAAAAAGTGAAACATTAATTAAAACGAACTTCTTCATCCCAAAAGTAAAAAGAAGTAAGATTTTAAAGAAGTTGTGTGTGAAAATGTGTGTGTATATGCAGCTTTGTGTAAGGATTTCACCGTGCACTTTTCTCACCCCTCTTTTAGGAAATTTGAATTACTAATGGTTTTTCTTGGTAAAAAGTGAAATTAATAATTAATTCGAACTTCTTAATGTCAAAATTAAAAAGAAGTAGGCATTTTTTTAAAAGCTGTGTGAAAATGTGTGTACAGCTTTGTCGAAGGATTTCACCGTGGATTTTTCATTTCTCTTTTAGTAAATTAGAACTATTAATGCTATTCTTGGCGAAAAAGTGAAAGCACCCCACTCTCCAAACTTTCACACCAACCCATCGAGAGGACTTTCAGCTACGACAGATTTAAGGTGCACCAACCGCCTGTTCACCATATGCTTACAAACATATATGCCCGGACCCGGTTTCGAACCAGAAACCTTCCTATCCAGAGGCTAACACCTTTACCACTATACCAGTTGGTCGTCATTATATTTGATAGAAGTTCCCAATTTTGTTTTATTTAAAGTAATTACATGTTTTCAAAAAATGCATGCAAAGAAATCCAAATTTTTCAACTCGAAAATTTTATTTTGTAAAGTGCTTTTTGCATCGAAACTCATTTTATCTGACCGTGGTTCAAAATTACGAGCTTCGCCAATACCCCGTTGTGTTGTTCCAGTGCAACGTTAATTAACAATCTACCTTTGAAGAATTGAGAGGAATCAATTATCTGATAGAATCTTCCAATTTGTTTCCCAGCCGACCAACCGGTATAGTGGTTAAGGTGTTAGCCTCTAGATCGGAAGGTTCCTGGTTCGAATCCGGGTCCGGGCATGGATGTTTGTAAGCGTATGGTGTAGAGGCGGCTGGTGCACCTTAAATCTGTCGTGGCCGAAAGTCCTCACGTTGGGTTGGCGTGGAAGTTTGGAGAGTGAGGTGCCAGCTCAGGTGTTGCTTCGTCATCTGACCGTGGTTCAAAATTACGAGGTGTTGTCCTCGGATCTTTCCCTTAAGGGACTGATCCCGGACCGTCGTCAATAGCCCGTTGTGTTGCTCTAGTACGACGTTAACTAAAAAATTACCAATTATTACCAAAAAAAAAGCACATGGAAAAAAATTCAAACATTTTTAACACGAAATATTCATTTTTTTACTATGTGTTTTACAACGAAACTCTTATTTCGATATCACCTTTGAATGCTGCTTTGTTTAAACTCTCTACCGACCAACCGGTATAGTGGTTAAGGTGTTAGCCTCTAGATCGGAAGGTTCCTGGTTCGAATCCGACTCCGGGCATGGATATTTGTAAACGTATGGTGTAGAGGCGGCCTGGTGCACCTTAAATCTGTCGTGGCCGAAAGTCCTCACGTTGGGTTGGTGTGGAAGTTTGAAGAGTGGGGTGCCAGCTCAGGTGTTGCTTCGTTATCTGACCGTGGTTCACAATTACGAGATGCTGTCCTCGGATCTTTCCCTTAAGGGACTGATCCCGGACCGTCGTCAATAGCCCGTTGTGTTGCTCTATTACGACGTTAACTCAAATTACCTGTTTAAACTCTGAAAAACTGATGTCGTCTTCAAAATTCTAACGTTAACGACTCCAAAAAATCGTAAATATTGTATTTTCCCCCCAGGTAGATAGTTGAATTAACGTCGCACTGGAACAACACATTGGACTATTTGGCGACGATCCGGGCCAATCCTAAAAGAAGAGTTCCGAGGACAAAACGCAATTTTGAACCAACGGTCAGAGGACGAGCTTTTAGCGACAGACCGTGACCAAATCTGAATGGAAAGATTCGAGAACACCTCGTTATTTTGAACCACGGTCATATGACGTGGTCACACCTGACCTGGCACCCCACTCTCGAGGCCACGGTAGATTTAAAGTGTACTAAGCCCCTGTACACGACAGTCTTTAGTTGGATCGAGTTTCGAACTCGCACTCTAATCCGTTACACTTTCAACCAGGCTACCGAATCCCTATCTTTTACGCAGAGAGTCTCTTTTAGACCAATATATTAAATATACTCTATAACAAAAAAATTGACGCAAGAAGGAGTTGTCATATTTGCGATAAAAACTGGTGAATGTGAAGAACATACATAGAGAAATAAACTATTCAAATTTCAGAACAATTAAATGATTTATTGCAGTTTCACCGTTACAAATTGAGGAAGTCGAAATAAGGTGTTGGTCCACCTCAGGCCTGGATGCAAGCTGTCACCCAAAGTGGCATAGACTAACAAATTTCCCGGATAGTATCCTGCGGAATTTCTTTCGAAATTGTCTCCAACTGTCGAGCTAAATGGTCAATATTCCAGGATGGTTTCAATCGCTTTCTCATAACGTCCGAAATTTGCTCTATAGTAGAGCTCAGGAGACTTAGCTGGCCAAGGATGTGTTGGGAAAGCTTGAAGACAATTTATAGCAACACGTTCCGTGTGCGGCCAGGCATTATCTTGTTGAAAAGTATGTCCAGGGCGTCTCAAAAGGAACGGTAACGAAACCGATCGTAGAATGTGGTCTACGTGTCGCTATGCAGTAAGTGTGCCAAAAATGACTACCAAAGTGGTACGGCTATCAAGGGAGATGGCACCACAGGCCATAACATCCTGTTGTGTGCATGTGTGGCGTGCTATAGTAAGGTAGTATTCCCACGCTGCCCTGGACGTCTCCTGTGAAGTCTGCGGTTGTCGTCACGGCACGTTTGGAAACGGGACTCGTCACTAAAGACTGTACGTTTCCAGTCAGGGCCGTTCCAAATTGATCGAGCACGGCACCACTGTAATTTTGCACCTTCTTGGTGCGTGTATTTTTTGGTTATAGAATGTAAGTTTTAGAAAACCATTTTCACGGATCGATTATCAACTTTAGAACATCGCATTGTCAAGGCAACAGAAGTCGAATTACGCCTCTTAGGCCTGGTGCACACATCCAGTTTTTCAACGTGCGGCGCCGCTACCACAATGCAAGAGAGCGGTCTGAGATACATTAGATCCAATGGAGTAGGCACACATGCCTCCGGTACCGCACACGCGTCTTCGTTCTGAAGTACCTTGTTTTCATAAATAAATGGAATATAAATAATAATTAATAAATGGTTGTATCCGGTAATGTTTATTTTGTGTGTTTCATAATACACTTTTTTTACGCCAAGTAAGCGAAATAAACACGTTTTCTTCGATAGAATATTTATCGCAAATGGCGCAAAATGAGTTCGTGCGTCTTTTCACGGTTATGTGTGCATAGTTGGGCTTCGGTGTCGCAGTGGCGCAGCACGTTGAAAAACCGGATGTGTGCACCGGGCCTTGCATAGCGTAAAGTTACCGTTAATGGTGCGAACTTTTAAAAGTTCCACAATACTTCAATAATGAATTATTTACTTAAACTTAAGTTTCCCTGCACATATCCTAAACCATTTTAATTTGTTATGTCCATTTCTGAAGCAGATGTCGCCGTGTCCATTTTGCACAGCTTTGGCGATGTCGATTATTTTATACCTGCAAAGCCGTTCTTCAGGATGGTAATCAATGGTTTGAAGAGCAGCTGGTATTGTAGGGCAGATGAATACATGATGAAGCATGAGTTCAACGCCCAGACGGTTGTTACAATGTCGATATGTTCTGGTTCCATCATCGTAAATTTTCACTCCTTTAAGATATCCTATTCTCAGTCGGGATTTTGTGATGGGGTTTTTTCTATCGGTGTTGATTTTACAAATATGCTGTTTTATTTAAATATTTTGTGAAAAGTCGTATGTTGTAGTAGTTTATCAACGTCGCACTGGAGCAACAGAACGGGCTATCGGTAACGGTCTGAGATTAATCCCTAAGGAAAAGATCCAAGGACGACACCTCATAATGTTGAACCACGGTCAGATGATGAGGTCAATCTGACGGCTGATTCGGCCACCCACTCTCCAAACTTCCACACCACGAAAACGTGAGAATTTGATGTCACCACAGATTTAACATACACTTGCCCCCCTGTACACAGCAGTCTTTTATTGGATCTAGTTTCGAACTCGCAACACTCTTTTTGCTCTAATACGTTACTCTACGAACTGGGCTGCCATTCCCTGAGACTAATTAGGTCATACTTCAATATGTGATATTCATTTAGTATCTTTGTGAAATTCTGAAATCTGGTCATTCTACGGTCATTTTCTGCTGCATATGGATTACTTTGAAAAGGGACCTATGGCTCAAAGTGGATACCAAACCACTATAGACATCCATGATTCAAGGCGAGTGTGATTAACCAAGGTCAAAGCGTTAACCACTTGTAGGATGAGTTAGAAATTCTAGAGATGGAAAAGATATTTGTATTAATATAAAACAATAGCCACTGCATGGCTAGCCCGGCGTTGCCCGCGCCCGTGGTGTAAAGTATTAATCTGGTGTAAAATTTTCCTCAGATTTCAAATCCGTTGAAGATATATTCAACTAAAAAATTACTTATTTGAAGAAAATCATATTTTTAGGTATTAATCAAAGCTAAAATTTTCCGCAGATTTCAAATCCGTTGAAATTTTTACTCTATCTTTAACGGTCAAAGAGATAGAAAAAAGAACTGACTTCAGTTAAAATATTTATCGTCTGGCTAGAAATTTATTCGTCCGCGCAAAATCAAAGCGGAAATGAAAAAAATAATTTTCTCCGCGTTCTGCGGATGAAAAAAAATTTTCATGTTATCTAACCCTGACTTCAAGGTCACACGGGTAGAAATTGTTCTCCGCGTTTGAAAAAGCGATAGAGAATAAAACTATTAAATTCATTTAAAAATCTTCTAGATTAAATTTTAAAATTCGCCGCGACCCAAAAATTGCAAATAATTCGGACTACCTGTGTGCCAAATCTCATTGCTGTAAGTGCCATAGAATCATCAGGATTTTGCGGCACCAAACAAACAAATACTTCCTTTTAAAATATTAGAGATTCATGTGGGCCAACTTTCGTAAATTAATTTATTCGTAGAATATTCGTTATTAATAACTATCACGTTCTTAAAGTAATTTTTTTTCTCAAAAGTTTTAACAAACTTCTAATTTCAATAGCGTCGAATATATCAAGTTCTTCAATCAATGTCTTCTTTTGAAATGTAAAAATAACCTATTGCACTAAAATGTACATCATTCTTATACCGAGAAAGTTTGTATAAAAATTATTTTGACTCTTTAGTTCCTATTAAACAAATACTTCTACTTTCCTTCATAACTATTTCAATTTAAAGTTTTTAAAATAATACGTGCCCTCCCCTTTACTAAGTTACTGAGTATTTAGTCGCTGTGAAATCCACGTTAATGGAAAATATATTATATTTTTTAAAAGTCACTAGTGAGAAGTTTAAAAAGAAGTATTTGGCTGGTGAAAATATGTTAACAAGCGAAACTAATTAGATTTAAATAAAAATACCCATATGGAAGATAAAACATAATATCCTATTACAGGCCAGAAACGATATGACTGCTTTGGGCTTAGCAGAACATTGGTTGATCTTTTTTTTTTCCAAGGGAAATTTCTCCGATTTCATCTTCTATAGTTCTTTTTTCCCATACGCTTGCCTTTCCTGCACAAGATACTACACTGCTGGCCAACGTTAATGCAACACCCTGAAGGAAACAAGCAAATAATATGAAATTTACTACATGCATTAGCGGAGGTGAGATATGCAAATGATTAGAATTTCAGCGCAGATGCACATCACGCGCGCCTGTGGCGCCACTTCAAAGCCTATTTAAGACTTGGAGATTTCGACGATTTTAAGTACGGCAATTGTGTTTTTCTTGCGGTTTTTTCAAAAAACTATCAATTATGCCTCGTAGAAAACAGCGATCATATTTTGATCAAGTATCCGAGTTCGACAGATGAAGGATAGTGGCCTACCGAGATTGTGGATTATCTTTCAGGGAAATCGGTAGTCGTGTTGGACGAAACCAAACAACTGTAATGCGGATATGTGATGCAGGAGGGTACGACGGACCGACGTGTTCGATCGCATCCACCTCAGTGCACCACTTCACGTGATGACAGGCATATTGTGCGTATGGCAGTGACGGATCGCTCAGCCACATCACGAACCATAGCACAGCACATTCAGTCTGTAACGCATCATCCAGTGTCTGCGCGTACCATTCGACGCCGTTTACAGCAGAGTGGGCTGTCCGCAAGACGTCCATTGCTTCGTCTACCCCTTGACGCAGAACCACAGACGTCTCCGCCGCCAATGGTGCGATGAAAGAAGGATGTGGACGGCAGAATGGAATGAAATTGTCTTTACTGAGGAGTCAGGCTTCTGTCTGCAACACCACGATGGTCGGATTCGAGTCTGGAGACACCGTGGAGAGAGGATGCTGAACAGCTGCGTTATGTACCGCCACGCTGGTCCTGCACCGGGTATTATGGTATGGGGAGGTATTGGATATCACTCTCGCACTCCTCTAGTACGCATTACCGGTACTTTAAACAGCCAGTGCTACATCTCCGAGGTGTTGTAGCCAGTTGTCCTTCCTTACCTTCAGGGCTTGCCCACAGCCATATTTCAACAGGATAATGCGCAACCACACGTTGCACGCATTGTCCAAGGGTTCTTCGTCAATCGCCAGATTGAATTGCTTCCCTGGCCAGGTCGCTCTCCGGATCTTCCTCTGATAGAAAACATGTAGTCCATGGTTGCTCAACGATTGACCCAGATTACATCCCCAGCTGCCACACCAGATCAACTTTGGCAACGTGTGGAAGCTGCTTGGTCTGCTGTACCCCAAGAACACATCCAAAGTCTCTTTGAATCAATGCCGAGGCGTGTGGCAGCGGTGATCTCCAACAACGGCGGCTTCTCTGGCTACTGATTTTGGCAGGAACCACACTTCACAGAAGTCTATAAATTTAATCATTTGATACTTGGTCAACATGTTATCTACAAAATAAATTTTGTTGTGATATCTCTTGTCTTTCTTGGTGTTGCAATTTGGGTGGCCAGCAGTGTATATGTAATCACGAAATTCGGATAAAGAAATGTAAAAGTAACGCTAAAAGGGAAATAATAACTAAAAGGCGTCTAGAAGGGTCTTTAACTTTAAAACTATGTATAGCAGTGAACAAATTCATGATGAAAGCAAATTCACGTGAAGAGACTCATTCACAATACTGCAACAACAAAAAAATTTAACTCTAAGCTTGCAAATGAATCAATAAATATTTTATTTCGTATAGGTATGTATTAGTCGAATGAACGTTGCACTGTCGCAACATAACAGGTTATTAGCGACGATAAGGTAAGGCAATTTCAATTAACGTCGTACTAGAGCAACACAACGGGCTATTGACGCCGGTCCGGGATCAATCCCCTAGAGGAAAGATTCGAGGACACCACGTAATTTTGAACCACGGTCAGATGACGTGATCACACCTAACCTGGTACTCCACTCTCCAAACTTCCACACCATGTTAACGTGAGGACATTTGAGGCCATGTCATATAAAACGCGCACTGTCCCCCATGTGCACGACATAAAGCAATTGCGTGTCTTAAAAAAAAACATACAAAGAAATTCAAAACTTTTCAACTCGAAATTTTCATTTTTTTTTTACTGTGCGTTTTGCCTTGAGTCGTATTTTGATATCACCTTTGAATGCTCATGTGTTTAAACTTAGCTAACCCGATGATAACATCCAAATATTATAGTGAACAAGCAGAAATACCCGGCTCTGCTCGAGTTAAATTAATAATACGTTGATTGAAAAGTCATCATCAATTATTTTTCATAAAAAAATGTTAGCATCATTTAAGGGCACGGAAAAAAAAATTTTAATAGCCATTTTAACTTCTCCCCATTGCTTATACAATTTACTTCGGACGCAAATATACATACATGCTGTATCCATCCATATAATCCATTTCATATTCGTCGCACTTTTGCTGAAAGTTTTTTTTTCTAATCTGACTACTACAGAAGTTGATTTTGGGTTTTCGAGTGACTACTAATATTCCCGTTCCTTCATTTTCCGTAAAAATACCGAAGTTTTGGCGGATAGTCTTGCATTTAGTTTTCCTATGAATAATATGTTTTAATTGTGCCATTCTTGCACCTAGTATGCGATTTTTTTCGAATTACATCATCAATATGAGAGGATGGTAAATTAAATTGATACGGCATTCGTGACTAATTTAGTTTGAAGCAGACGCCATTTTTCTTGAAAATTCCATTCAGTGGCAGGTGGAATAACGGAACTTCAGTTAGATATAAAAAGCAGATTTGACGTATGTCTGTTCTCTATACAAATCCACCTTTTGACCAATCTACACCACATTTGGTACACTTATATTTTAAAACCCTGTGGGAATGGTAAGCTACATATTAATCCGCATTCTATTTGTCCAAGGGGGTACGGCATTCATGACTAATTTAATTCGAAACAAACGCACTTTTTCCTGAAAATTCCATTCAGCGGCATGTAGAATAACGAAGCTTGTGGTAGAAATAAAGATTTTATATCACTTGTACAAAACGAAAAGCACTGCATTCAACGAATGATTCACATCTATCTAAGTTGGATAAGAACAGCTTCAATATGTTCAGTAAGCAACTTCGACTTTCTGTCACTTAAGACAAAAAATTTCAAAATTACTAACTGTGATATTATTCCAATATCAACAAAGTCTTGTCTAAAATTCCCTTTTTTCCAACAGACATGCAGTTTTACACTCATGTCCATAAATTAAGGATAATTCAGAATCACACGGAAATCGAACTCGAAAGTAAAAATTTCACCTGAAGAATTATCGCACGCATCTTTAAAAATAATATCCAAATTACAGGAAGCCATCAGATGACGCCGTTAGTACGTCACAATGACGAGAGTGTAAGAGAGGTGTATATAAGGAATGGTATCAAAGAAGTAAAATTGTTCACAAGCGTTCTCTAAGTCGCTCAGTGCCAAAACCGAAAAGTTATGGCACAGAGGACGCATGTCATTATTTGTTACGTGGTAGAATTATCCGCCGCCTGGAATGTATGCGTACAAAGACAGAAGATTCAGTGGAACTTGGAATCGCCCAAAGTGTCATCATTAGGCTTTGGAAACGATTCCAAAATGATGGAAAGGTCAGTAGACGTTATAGTACAGGTCACCCCCGAGTTACAACACCGACTGACGACCGGTATTCGGCAGTAACTGCAAAAAAGAAACAGACGGAGTACAGCATCCGACCTTTCTCGTCAGCTATCTTCAGTCACGGGTACGACAGTTTCAAGGCAAAACGTTTACAGACGTTTGGGACATGTTGGTCTATATGCTCTCAGGCCTGTCAGATGTCTTCTGCTCACTGCCACTCACTGTCGCCAGCGGTTAGCCTGGAGTAGAGAACATGTAATGTGGACATCGTCCCAGTAGGCTTGTGTGATGTTTTCTGACGAGTCTAGGTTTAGCTTGCAGTCTGATTCACGGCGGACGTTCATATGTACAACGCCAGGTACCCGCTACCACCAAGACAACATCATTGAACGACACCGGTACTGTGGTGCAGGATTGCTCGTTTGGGGGTGGAATTATACTGGGTTCCAGAACAGATCTACATGTTCAAATCGGAACCACGAGAGGCCAAATTTATCGGGACATCATTCTGGAACAACATGTACGTTTGTTTAGTGGTGCCATGGGCTCAGAAGTAGTGTTTATGGATGACAAAGCCCGTCCTCACTGTGCAAACATTGTAAACGAATGCCTTGAATTTGATGATATCACCCGTATGGAATGGCTGGTATTCTCACCTGACTTTAATCCGATAGAGCATGTGTGGGACATGCTTGGCCGACGAGTTGCAGCCCGTCAACCATCTCTTAAATGTGTACCGGAGCTTCGGAGAGCATTACTTGCTGAGTGGAGTGATCTTCCCCAAGATTTATGAATGGTATCATACATACACCATTTTTTTTGTTCTTTATCTTTTGTTTAATAAATGGGCTTTATGAATAAGTCACGTTTGTTTTGTCTCTGAACCTTTATTTGTCGAAGCTGACTCTATCCTTAATTTATGGACATGACTATAAATTGAACTCTTATGGCACTTTTTTAAATTCACAGAAATTTGTTTTCTAAATAGAAAGCACTTACCTATTTAAAATGATAGATGTAGTTACTTGACTATGAAGTACAACTTTCAATAACACCGAATGAAACACGAGTAACAAATGAAGTTTAATTGATTTTAATCGTTTTTCAATGAAAAGCTACATCAAAATTTTGAAATACAACCTCTGACAATGAAGTTCGGTGAATAGTCCTGTAACATTAACGTAGATGAAATATTAACGAAAGTTACCTTACTGTACTTCGAAATAGTCACCTCCCATTACTATGCTCTACTGAGATCTGCTATACATGTCCTGGAAACTTTGCAAGAAGTCTTCTTTTTGGATGGTGTTCAAAAGCCTCGTCACGTTTCATTGGATGTAAGTAATATCGTCAAATCTCTTTCCTTTCAAAGCTAGTTTGAGTCGTGGGAATAGGAAGAAGTCTGGAGGATTGAGATCTGGCGAGTATGGTGGATGTTCAATTTGCGCCACCCATTTTTTTGACAGGAACTGTTTGATGATATTGGCTGTGTGAGGGCGATCACTGTCGTGGACAAAAAACCATGAACCATGTGCGTACTGGGGTCGTACCTGCGTAGACGTTTCATGAAACGGGTCAAAATTACAATGTACCTTGCAGCATTCATCGTTGTTCCCTCAGGTAGAAATTCCTTGTGGATCATGCCTTGACTATCAAAAAAGACGATGAGCATCGTTTTGATGCGTGGTTTTTTTCTACTCTGACCTTTTTCCGATGAGGTGATGCAGGAGAACGCCATTCTATGATTTGCCGTTTCCTTTCAGGGTTTTTGGTGTCTCATCCGCCGTATCGACAAAATCCTGTGAAGCCTCTAAACGTGCCTGCTTCTGATCGTCATTCAAGTGATGTGGCACAAGGTGTCTTGTCAACCTAAAACAAAACTTTAAATTGATCTTTTGTTCGTTAATTTTCCTGTTCTCAGTTAAGAACCAACGCACTAAACAAACATTTTGTAAAACAAGTCTTACACGGAACACAAACGACGCTCAACTGAACAACGGAGGGGTCAGATGGTCAACACCTGCCGCTACGCAGGTGCAGCGCTTTGTTTCGCCAGTGTTGCCAGATCAGCCGTTCTGACTTCATTCACCGAACTTTATTGTCAGAGGTTGTATATTTGAGCTACAAAGTATGACTACCCATTTCAATTTAATGTAACCCATCTTACCTTAAAGTAATTTTTTTTAATTTACTTGTTATTTTAAAATAAGAAATTACACGCTTTAAAAATATTTTGATGTGTACATTTTATTTATTTTATGACACAGCAATCTGCACACCATTACGTATTAAACAAAGATGTAAAGAAAGTTGGTCGAAATATACATATACCTCCAAGGAATTATCAATGTCTAGTAATAGTTTGCAAGAAATAAATCATTAAAATCTAACTCCTGAATAATATTTCTGCAATAGGTAATATACCGGAACACATAAACGGAAAAAAAAATTCCAATCCCTGAAAAAAATGCAGAATTATGAAAAAACAATTCTGTGCTAACGTGTTATATTTCGACTTCCTGAATATATTCTAAAATAGAACAATTCGACAAAAGACGAAAAATATTGATAAAAACAATAATGAATTATAAGCAAAAAAGAATGCTCAAATATGACCGCAACATCTCGCCATTAACTCAAATACCCAAACAAAGAATTCTAAATTAAATTAAAAAATTAAACATTAATTCTGACATTGCCAGATACCGAAAAGCAAAATTTCGCTTTTATGATCAATGAGTTTTTCTTTTAGGCTTTCGTTTTCCATTACAAAATGTTAGTTATGTAAAATGAAATGCTTTAAATAATCTTTCTTCATCAATCAAATATTTATAAATGTTATTTTCATCATAAGAAGAAGTAAAAAGTCAGTTCAAACATGAATATTATAATTTTTTTTTTAATTTTTTTTCGATCAACACTGGTAAAGCAATCTGAGCTGCGTTCAGCAATCGTTTTATACTCATGTTATTTCTATGGCGATTTCGAATTTATTTTGGCTTATCCCTTAGGTTAATTTTAGGCATCTTCCAATTCGAATTTGTCTAAATCCTTTCTTAGTGCACCCCTACGGTATAAGAACCCTGCAAAATTTCAGCTTCTTAGGACTTGTAGTTCTTGAGATGAGTGGTAGTGAGTAAATGGTATTTGAATTTTATATATATAGATGACTCCAAAAACATCGTTAATATTTTATCTTTATCACATACAGGTAGTTGAATAAACGTCGCACTGAAACAACACAACGGGCTACTAGCGACGGTCCGGGATCAATCCAGAAGAGAAAGATCGAGGACAACGCCTCGTAATTTTGAACGACGGTCAGATGACGAGTACAACACCTGAGCTGACACCCCACTCTCCAAATTTCTACTCGTCATCTGACTGTTTTTCACAATTACGTGGTGTTGTTGTCGGTTCTTTCCTTTAAGGATTGATCCCGGACTGTCGTCAATAGTCCGTTGTAATCCTCTAGTACGACGTTAATGAAAAAATACCAAACATACCAAATACCAAACTTTTACACCATGCCAACATGACGACATTTGAGGTGATGGCAGATGTAACACACACGACGTTCTTTGGTTGTATTGAGTTTCGAACTCGTAACCCTTCGGTTTCTCATCCGATATTTTTTCATTTTATTTTCTTTAAGATATTGCTAAAGCTTCTGAGATAATGATGAAAAAATTTTAAAGACTCTTTCCTAAGTATTGAAGGACCTGAACCTATTATGGAAGTTTTTCATTTACCATTGTTTTAATTCTAATTTAAAGTGAGACAGATATCGATAAACTAGCTGTGAGGCCCATCTAAATAAAAATTTACCTTGCCCTAGAAATCACTTATTGCCATTCACGTGCTTCTTATTAACTTCTGCGGAGTAATCGTAAATAATGACTGCGCATTGAAACATATGTACGTGTGATATGTTTCCATTGCTCGCGAATGTTTGCAACTCAAAACACTCAGAATATTAACTCAATTAATAAAAATCTCACAACTAAAAATACGTCTTAATCTCAGTAATAACCCCATAAAACTTAGAGAGAGTGTTACAGAATTAAAAAACTCAATTAAACTCGCAGCTCAAAACTATATCTCAATCAATAACGTAATTAAAAAAATTAAATATATTATTGCCGTTATAAGGTATAGAAAATTACGTACTTATTAATAATTTAATTCATTATACTATCAAATGCCGTTTTTTTACTTAGTTTCTGCATAAAAATCGCCTGTGCATTCTATTTTATCATTCGTATTATCTCCATGATTATCTCTTGAATATTTCTTCCTACATCTATGACATGATGCAATATTTATTTATTGGGTGTGACATGTTTCTCTTGAAAGTATTTAAATATTTTTTTTAAAAAAGGAAAAAAATATTCGGAAAAAGAAAATTACTTTCTTGTTAATAATTTAATTGTACTATCGCTTGTGCGCTTTCTGCAATTTTATCATTCACATTATCACTTGCATTACTTGTTTCCTTACATCTATTTCATGATGCAATATTTATTTATATACTGTGCGCCATTAATTTATCTTGAAAGTATTTAAATATTTATTTATTTTTAACCATGTAAGAGAATGAAAATTTATCTACGTCATCTCAAGTTTGTCTATTACGTAGTACGATTCTCTCTGTGACAACTTATCTCTCTTCCAAAAAGGTCTTTCTGTCTATTCAATATACAATGGAAACAATTACCATGTTGCAGTTCACACCGTTAACTTCATAAACCCCACATTAAATCAGAAATTAGTTCATCTACAGCATAATACAGATTTTCTGTTTTTGAAAATCCATGTAAATACCATTTTAATCTCGCTTGGAGTGACTTTTTTATTTCACTATTTTAAACTCTTGCTGTAATCTGTCGCCTCATCATTGAGAGTCTCTGAAAGACCATTTTTCTCTAAATAAACAAACACTTCCATCGAAATTCGTTAAGTATTACAGAAGTGGGCAGATTTATAACACTACCTCCATCAAAGCGGATGTGTTATCGCTTATCCATTAACTATTCATAACAAAACAACGTTGAGTTTACTCTATCAATATTTACCACCTTTCGCGGAACTCAATTTTTTTACCTTTCAAAAAGACGAAACCAAAAGAAGAAAACCTTCCAACAATTACATTTTTTTCTTCCAGAATGTTCTTCAACTTATTGGTCGCTAGTCCTTTCAAGAAACCCACAACACAGTCGTTAGAGACCCAGCAAAAAAATCATTATTGATTGTTTGCTCAAATACATTTTTAAGACAAAGGGCCTGGGGTATCACTAAAAAGTAGTTCGGGACGCTGCAGTTAGATACTGATAAGAGACATCTTCCGGGATTTCTTTCTGTCCTCTAGTAGACTTCAAAAGAAATCGATGGCAACGGCAGCGACAGTGACGTCAGTATTTGAAAGGGCGGGCTGGTATATTCATCATTCGACTCGGAGAGAGGGTTCTTTTTCCGATATCGAATTATAACCGAGAATTTTTGCTTCGACGTCGATGATGGAGAACCTTTCTTGAAGCATGATTGGAACGCTTTTCCATGTCACAGATGAAACTAAATATCGGAATGCGAAAAAGAGAAAGTTTTATAGCATTTAGAATTATCGTTAACCGCGGTTGAATTTTTGGTTAATGAGGCGAAACGGGAGGCGGATTTTTTCTGTTACAATATTTGTCTTCGGATTCGGTGTCTTTAAGTTCGAATGTATACTACATTGGTATCTGAGCAGAGAATCTAAACTGCCTCATTTATTTCAGGAAAATTATTATGCTTTCTCAGATTCTTCACTCAAATATTTACTGCGTTTTCATTCCATTCGATCAATTTAAACTTTTTCTTCTTTTGAATTCAAATTGAATTTTTAAACTGTTGAAGTCACATAACATATGTACCTTTTAGGAAAAGTTATCAGATAATGGTAATTGATTAATTAGCACCGAAATGGAGCAATGCAACGGGTTTTATACCTACAGCCTTGACGGTCTCGTTGATTAAGAAATACTGTCGAAAGCCAGGAATTTGCATAGTTATTTTTTTTCAAAATAAACACTACAACCATCATTTAATACTTAATAGCTAATTCCCGTGTGTTAAATAGGACAAATATAGTTGGATGTTTTTCATTTTTGCAGTTCAATGAAGAATATATTTGAAAACTAGCTTTGAATGGAGGACGCGAAATTTCACAACTGTTTCTTTTAACTTTGCAATCATATACATAATAGTCGGCACTCTGATAAATTTAAGATGTTCACACGCAATTCTCCTACAACAGTTTGACAGAAAATTGCTTACCTCTTCTTTTTCCCTTCTGTATTCTACACAAGATCATAGGCGAGGCATAACTTTTTGACTTCATTCTTCATATTTTATTAAGATAAGCTTCTACAATTTTTTAAATTACGAGGCAGCATCCAAACCCTCGAAAAAGAACATAAATGTAAGCCCAAAATAAAGATGATAATAAAAATGACATAAAAACAAACTTGGTGATGAAAATGTCAGTAATTCTGCGTAAGCTTTCAGAATTTTAAACATTCACTACCTTTCAGATCAGTTACTCTACGAACAGTACAGGTAATTTAACCGGACTCAGTGATGAAAAAGAATCATGAAATTGAATCGATAGACATTCTTGGGTACCGAACACGAAAGGAGAAACATGTATTTTTAGATGGATTACCAGAATTAAATTTACTATAAAAAACTGATGCTCTTTCTCGCTCTTTCGTTTGGCGTGATGTGGAAGTTTGAAGAGGTGTGATGTCAGCTGTTGTTCTCGTCATCTGAGTTCAAAACTACGAGCCATTGTCATTGGATCTTTACCGTTGAGATTAATTCCGAACCGTCGCTCAATAGCCCATTTTGATACTCCAGGTCGACGTTATTTAACCAACCTACAATCACTCTTTTGTTTCATGAAGAATAAAATATTTAGTTTTAGTTCAGGGCCCCAAGATCTGTTCTCTGAATCTAAGAATGGGTTTAGATGAGGGGTCCCACAAGGAAAAACCTTCCGAAATGAAACCAAAAATAATAAACCAACTTCAGGAGATACAAACATCTACAACAGCCAAAGCATGTGACTTCGTCGCATAAATTTTCAAAACAGTAGAAAAAATGTCTTTTCTCAAACTCTAGTAGCTCAGAAACGAAACGAATCGACTAAAACATAAAATTAAGTATGAAACAGATGATTGAGATCTTGCCAAGAAATTTGTGTTTCGATTTAACACTTTCGCTGTCGATCACGCGCCAGCATGTGATGTGGCGTCAACGCTAAAGAGTTTGTCACGCGCCAGCGCGTGGTGTTGAGTGATATCTCAATAGCCAGTCACGTGTTCGCGAGGAAAGAGCTGCGCCTCAACTTTTATTCTCCGCTTCAATTCGTATTATATGTTAGGTGTTGGCGTAGTATTGGCATGGAGTAAAGGTATGTGGTTTCGAATTTATAGCTTTATTAGTTATTACAAAAAATCTTGTATAATACGAGTTGTAGAGACGATAGTTCTGCAGGGCCTTCACGCCCCTAAAAAAGAAAAATGCTATCTAATAGATGATGAATTTGAAAATTTGTTGGCTGAGCTTTCGCCAATCTATTCTGGTATTGGCTTATGGGAAAAATCCATTTCTACGGCGTAGCAATAACTATCAACGCACCATAACAGCTTTGGCAGCGAACGTGTTAAAAGCTAAATATTTTCCTAATAAGGTGTTCATGACATCAGAAATTTATACTGTAGATCACAGGCTTTTCATCACGTTTTCACGCATCTAATTCGTCATAAGACGTTACATCGCCAAACGAGTCGATATACTAAATCGGCAAACCACAGAGCACTCGCGTGAATACTAGTCAAGATGTTGGTCACCTTTTTGAAGCTTCACAGTAGCAGTGCTCAGTCTACCTACGTTTCATGTCTAGGGTCGCAGCCCGTTTGGTAGAGTAGCAGACACAGTGGGCTACTGGCGACGGTCCGGGATCAATCCGGGAGAGATCCGAGGACAAACTCTGGTAATTTTGAACAACGGTCAGATGACGAGAACAACTGAGATGGCACCCCCATTTTCCTCACTACGTGAGGATATATGAGGCTATGACTGATTTAGCCTGTACCAGCCGCCATGTGCACGACCATTATGGGCTGGACATAGTTTCGAACTATCAACCCTCGGTTGCTAATATGTTGCTCTTCCAACTGAGAGTAGTATATACATGTTGACAACTACGGCAAAACCAGTAATTGGCTGTGTTTGATAGCCAGTATCTGTTATTCCTCCAGGTTGTTAATTCCTCTGGAGATCAAAACCGAGACAGCGGAGAATTTTATAATGAAGGAAAAAGAACGAACTCCCCGGATGGTGATGGGTAGTTAATGTAAAAGAGTTTTCCGTGCCAGTACGCACACAATTTGGTGCTATGAAACAAAATTGTGCGCATACTGACACGGCAAACTACTTTTGTGTTTACCTTTCGTGTAAGAACTGAGAGAAAAATAATTATTCAAAATGAGGATTTATACCATCGATCGAAGAGGTTGTGTTGTTATACTTAATTGCAAGCAGTTAATGTAAAATAGGAAAAAATAACGAACTTACCAAGCACTGCATGGTTAAGTAACAGCTTGTAAGACATCCAAAATGTGAGCATAGAAATGCACACACTCACATCTCGGATATCCTACAGACCCCTCTCGGCGTTGGACCTGTTGTCCATTACCACATAGAAGTAGGACAAGTAAAATGTTGTTTTTGAAACGAGCATTTGTTCTCGAGTTCAGAACAGTTTTACCAAATGATATGGGACTTTTCTGTCCGGTTTTGAAAAAAGAAATGTTTCCGAAACCCACTCGAGCATTTGTTCTCGAGTTCGGAACAGTTTTACCAATCGAGTTCGGGACTTTTCTGTCCGCGATCGAAAAAAGGAAATGTTTCCGAAACCCACTCGAGCATTTGTTCTCGAGTTCGGAAACAGTTTTATCAATCGACTTCTTGACTTTTCTGTTCGCGATCGAAAAAAGGAAATGTTTCCGAAACCCACTCGTGCATTTGTTCTCGAGTTCGGAAACAGTTTTACCAAGCATGACTTCGGGGGCTTTTCTGCCCAGTTCAAAAAATGTTTACCGAAACCAGGTCGAGCATTTGTTCTCGGCTTAGGAACAGTTTTTGAAAATCTGCCGGCCTGAGGAACCCGCTATAGAAATAATTGAATTTTTTCACAATTATTTACTATAGCCAGGCCTCCAGGCTCCTCTTCGAGGAGGTCCTCACAAAAAAATCAAGGAAATAAGATCAGGAAATAGATTAATACAAATTTCAAATCCAAAAGTAAATTACACGTTTCTTTTGACCTTCCTTTAAATTTATATTTTTTGAGTCACTTTTCCCAGACAGTGTGATGAACCTATGTGATTACGTAAATGCAAAATATCTTGTCACCAGCTGATGTGGATTAGTAGTTTGTTGTTAAGATAATAAGTGACATGTTAACATGACATCCATTTATCTAAAGCCATTAAAAATATATCTAGTGTGGATTTTTTTGAGGCATCGCCTTTTTTATTGTACGTGAAACCTATTTAGAGGTCTTTTCACTCGCCGTAAGTCGCACATAAAAATGAAATAACAGTGTTATGCTGGAAAAAAATGTCAAGGAGAGTTATTTTTTTGCCTTTTCGCTTTATTATCTAATTTATCTAGTTGTAGTCCGTTTTTACTAAATTTTGGACATGGATGATTTTGATTTTTGAAAAAATTTGGTTAGTAGGTATTAAATTAACGTCGCACTGGAGCAACAAAGGGGTATTGGCGACCATCCGGGATCAACCCCCGAAGGGAAAAATCCGAAGACGTAATTTTGAACCACGGTCATTGTACAGTCCGGTCATATGCACACTTAAAATATTAACAGTATGACCTTTTGGAGTGATGTCGCGAAGAACCAACGGGGTGTTTTTTAGTAGAAGAAGGAAGTAGTGTGACTAGATAGGGTATGCCTTGAGTGGACGTTATGCTCGAACAATAGTTCTTCTGTGAATTAATAATTTAAATAAGTAGTGTGACTAGATAGGGTATGCCTTGAGTGGACGTTATGCTCGAACAATAGTTCTTCTGTGAATTAATAATTTAAATAAGTAGTGTGACTAGATAGGGTATGCCTTGAGTGGACGTTATGCTCGAACAATAGTTCTTCTGTGAATTAATAATTTAAATTTAAATTATCCAGTCATTTTAAAACTTTTCTGTAAATTCATAACCAACCTATAAATTAAACCTTCATTTTAAGTTAATTAATCCGTTCTTGTATTAATTGAGCTTGTAATCAATGACTCCTTCAAAACACTGCAAAATGGTCACGGAGGGCTCATCCGAGCGCATTTGAAGGAGGTACGGAAGGAGAATTCTTTTATCATATGACGAGGTCACACCTTAGGTGGCACTCCACTCTCCAAACGTCCACACCACGCCAAGTGAAGACATTTATCGACATATTTAACGTTCACCAGCCCCCTTTGTACACGACGGTCTTTGGTTGGATTCGAACTTGCAACCCTCCGGTTGATAATACCCATACCGCGGCCACATAGAGCTAATTTGGATTACTGCATAAATGTAAATGATACTCGGGGGGAAAAAAAATTTATCCTTTCGTAAATCTAGGAACTAAGCAAGTTTCAGTTGTCATCAAAAATATTCTCTTTGATTTTATCCCAAATTTAAACTTGGTATGCCTTTTTTCTTCAATCTTTTATATATATATCAGAAAAATATAAAATCGTACAAAACTTATACTCACATTTCATTGACTACTTTTAAATAAAAAGACACGGCTATTATAAATTCTAGCATGAGAAGGATTTTCATTGTTATCAAGCAAACCTGACGAATATATTTTTAATCTGAGCTACCCAAAGGCTCTAACAGATATATCGAGAATTCTTAAAAATATCGCCATTTTTAAAGACATGTATCGTTTAATCCTATTGGCGTTGATTTATCAACTACTAGCTGAATAAACCAGCGTTGATAGGGTTTCAAATATAACCACTACAGCTAAAATATGAACACGACCTTTCCCTGCGTTAACTAAAATACACAAACCCTGTATAACGTGTTTCCTACAGCGATAGGTAAAATATGAACGCGGCATTTCCCAGTGTTCTCAAATACACAAACCCTGTAGAACATGTTTCCTACAGCGACAGGTAAAATATGAACGCGACATTTCCCAGTGTTCTCAAATACACAAACCCTATAGACGTGTTTCCTACAGCGACAGCTAAAATATGACCGTGACATTTCCCTGCGTTAACTCAAATACACAAACCCTGTAGAACGTTTCCTACCGCGACTGTTCCCTGTGTTAACTCAAGTACACAAACCCTGTAGAACATGTTTCCTTGTCAATGCCCATTTATTGCAGGAAAACAAACTTCAGATTTTAAAATTTAGGCTTCGAGGGGCGCTTTTAGGACTACCTGTGTGAGAATTTTCATGGCTACAGATTGGTTTGAAGACAGGAAAGAAATGGCCTATGTTTTCTGCAGTGATCTAAAGTATAAGTGTACCAAATTTGGTGTGGATTTGTCTAGCGGTTTAGATTTGTATAGGGAATACACATACCCGCACATCTTTTTTTTTATATATGGAGATCATATAATCAATTCAGAATGCATTCTTTGGAATTTTTATTATGAAATCGTATTTCAAAAACAAAGCCAAACGAGGTCGTATTTGTAATACGAATAGAACGCCGCAGAAATACTCCCACCACCTACATTTAGTTGGAAAGAAAATGACGCATACTGTTTCAAAAGGCCAATTTATGACCGATCAACCGGTCTGGTGGTTAAGATTTTAGCCTCTAGATCGGAAGGCTTCTAGTTCGAACCCGGGTCAGTGCATTGATATTTGTAAATGTATGGTGTAGAGGTCGCTGGTGCACCTTAAATCTGTATTTGGCCGAAAGTCCTCACGTTGGGTTGGTGTAGAAGTTTGGAGAGTGGAGTGTCAGTCAAGGTGTTGCCTCGTCATCTGACAGTGGGTGAAAATTACGTGGTGTTGTCCTCGGATTTTTCCCTTAGGGGATTCATCCCGGACCGTCGTCAATAGCCCGTTGTGTTGCTCTAGTACAACGTTAATAAAAAATTACCAAATTTCCAATACATTTATGCGACACAAAAAAATGGTTGCGAATGGAAATAAAAACGGTACGATTTGCCAAGTCTTAGAAAAAATGAAACTTTCTAAAACGAATATTAAATTCCAAAATTTTAAAATTAGTTGAAATCTAACTAATTTACTCAAGCTGTTAGTTTCGTGATTATTTAACTGTTTCTTTGATTGTGAAAAGATCACACACGTTCGTTTAAAACAGAACATCTCAAAATATTCCATTTTCCCAAATAATGAGGAAGTCAAATGAAATCCCTTCTAAATTAATGTTTTCTTTCCATAATCGTTAATGTTTTACGTTAAACACCTCTTTTACCACTTTTAACATTTCCTTTAATCTACGCATATGTTCCTATTTTTTTTTAAATTATAATCTAAAAATTATTTTGTTGTCTCCACAGAGTAGGGAACTTCTCTCTAGAGAAGGAAATTACTTCCGCATTTTCTTTTCCATTCTTAAGAATTAAATTAAAAATTTCGTTATACTCTACATGGAGTAAAGTAAACATTTTTTTCTGTCTTCAAAAATTAAACTTTCTTTTAAATAATGTCTCTTTGTTGATCTTGCGACATAAAACCAGAGATTCCATTCCATTTCATTCTTTTTTAAAAACACCAAAAAAGCGCGCATTTTTTACATTCCATCTCCTGAGTATTCGCAATTTTTTTTTATCATGTGTGAAATTTGCTTGAATTAAAATCCTGCTTCAAAGAACCAATTTAAAAATAATTAGAACAAGATAAAAGATTTAATGAGAATGATTCAAGAATACAAGAACTTAATGCAAACGATATACATTAACTTTTAAAATGTTCTATGTAGTTTTAGATTTTTTGGCGCTCTTTCCTTCCCTTTTCCTAGCGTAAAAAATGTAAACTTTTCATCCCCTCATACGCTATATCTGCAAATACAACCTATGGAATTCTAAGGATTTGAAGTTTTCAATTTTAGCATCTTTTGCTGTACGATGCCAGATACTTCCAGACTTCCGTGACAAGCAGCTAAAAAATGTTTTCGAGCCGCTTCATGTTTCTTCCATAGAATAGTCGCCTAGTAAAAATGATGGCGGAACAGCTGTGAAGAGACAGACTTCTACTTCGAGATTCAAAAGAGCTTTTTTGTTGATGCATAATATATGCTCTCCAGTTCCCAAGAAATGCATATCCTTTAAAAAATATTCCTGAAATGTTCGGTAAAGGCTTAAAGGATCGGTAGAGAATGTTGGTTGAAGAAAACTAGCATCCCATTTTTCGAATTTATTTTCCCCCTTCCAATACGTTCTGGTACTTTAAAGACGTTTATTTAATTCAACACATTCGGGTTCCATTTAAATAATTTTAGAAAATATTTAAAAAAGAAATTGTAACAAAAAATACTCACATTTTCCAGTAATTCAAATCTAAAGAGTATTATTTTCAGTCAAATAAAATAGTCTCTGAATTCGATCGCTTCAAGTTCGATTTCAAAATCTTCCTGATCATAGGGTATGATAATGTTTTTTCACTCTATATTAAAAAAATGTTACCGCCGACGCCGCAGCAGGATTGAAAACTGTGTTGTTTAGCTCGATTCTTAGACGGTTTCCCGAGAAAGTACTGATCGGAAAAAAACAAAATTAACATGGTTTGTTCTTCATCGTATTCCCTGGACAATTATTAGGTTTTTTTTCCGATGCGGCTATTAGTTTAGGGTTTATTAAGTGTCAAAATTGAAGAAGCGAAATTTCTTCCGCGAATGAGCAAAACACATACAAATTTTCAGTCTTCAGCCGTGAGTTTTTTTTAAAGAGTACCTCTCAACGTAAATTTTTGTAGCTCGTCGAGTTTTTTTTTTAATTTCAATTTGGTTCTTGATAATATTTTTTTGAAATTCGGGAAAAATCAGGACATTTTTGTTACTTTTTTTTAAAACTGCCGTATCTATATTTTATTACTATTAGTTTTTAATTTTTAAAATATCGCAGTATACCTCAGAATGTACTCTTTCTTACGGTACTATTATTTTTGAAATCGGTTAATAATTAAATTGGATGCGATCAAAAGTTGGTCATACGAAATTCGGAATCTTTGGATATTTTCGCTACTTTTTTATACAACCGTTAACTAAAACTGTCATATATATATCGTATTACTATTAGTTTTTTATTTTGAAAATAGCGCAGTATACCTCAGAATGTACTCTTTCTTACGGTACCATTATTTTTAAAATTGGTTCATAAATAAATTCTATGCAATCAAAAGTTGGTGACACAAATTTCGTATTTTTTATTTCGCGGAGCATTGTATTCGCGGAGGGTTGTATTTTCGACTATCGGGTTTGCCAGATATCAAATTTATCGTAGCAACAATTGGCATAAAAACGATTTATTTTTATTTGGCGATGAAAAAGGCTCGCTTTTTTCCCTCTGTTCTCAGACGAATTACCGAGAAAGTACAAAGTACACATCGTAAAGTTTGGAGATTAACAGGGTTTACTTAAAATTGTACAGGGAACAAGATGCAGAAGATTTTTACTCATGCGGCTATTAGTTTAGGGTGCATTAAGTGTTAAAGTAAAAAAGAGAGTGAAATCACTTGCGTAAGAGGTATTGGCTTGCGAAGCAAACCAAACGGGATTGCGTAGCAATCCCCGGGGGTCGGCGAGCGTAAGCGAGCAGGAGACGAAGCCCTCGCTGTGACGTCATGGACCGTAAAGTGAAATCAGGATAATACAAATTATTCAGATAGTTTCACTCTGCGAAAGGAATGTTGGTTTGCGAAGCAAACCAAATGCCATAGGTAAAAGGAGTGTTGGTTTGCGAAGCAAACCAAATGGGATTGCGTAGCAATCCCCGGGGGTTGGCGAGCGTAAGCGAGCAGGGGGCAGAGCCCCCTAGTACTACAAAACATACAAACCATACATTCTGCTAAGATTTTACTACAGCTACCCAAATGCTTTTGCTTTATACATAACAGAAATTACCTTAAAATGAAGTTTATGACCGTTTTGGTGATGTTTGTCTTTTAATCTAATGGCAGTTTACCAATCAGTTATCATATCAATTTAGAATTCATTCATTCAAATTTCATTTGCCGATCTGGGGAAATCATATTTATTTTACAAGCTGTGAAGAAACGTTCTGATTATGTAGAGGAAATACGCTTTACCGCAGAGACGCTACCTTCACCTTCATAACGTCGAATAAAGGGCCATACGAGAGCATTTGGTAACAGGATGTAAAATCTGTTTTCCGACATGTTTGTTTACACTATAAATCTCTCTCGTAAGCTGTGCCCGCGTTAGCCCAATTGAAAGAGCAACGTATTAGTAACCGGAGGGTACCGAGTTCCAAGCCCGGTACAGTTGCGTACACGGGAGCTGGCGCACGTTAAATCTGCCCTGACCTCAAATGTCCTTACGTCTGTACGGTGTACAAGTTTGGAAAATGTGTTGTCAGCTCAGGTGTGACCTCGTCATCTAATCATGGTTGAAAACTACATGGTATTGTCCTTGGATCTTTCTCATGGGAACTGATACCGGACCTTCGCCAATAGCCTGTTGTGTTGCTCTAATTCGACGTTAATTAACTACCCTCCTCTCATAAACTGTGGAGACACTGTGTGGACGTAAATATTGCCAGGACGAAAAATTGAAGAGAGTAGAAATGAGGAGAAAAGGTCCATTTTAATGAACCAGACGATTGCAAATAGTATTCGCAAGATTTTTCGAAGAATGATGTGATCATCTCAAAGTGTCAACAAGGAGTTGACAGTCCGACAGCATGTGGAGCTTTAGATAATATCTGGACAGCAAGGTAAAAGAAAGAATAACACGCAAGACTCCTGAAAGTTACCAGGAACCCTCACTTCATGTATGATGCCTTGCATTAACACTTTAAAATGACAATTTCGCGAGGCCGTAATCCCATAAATGATGGTGTCTTTTTAGCTTACACAGTCCTTGTGATGGAGATAATTTCCAATGTAATAAATTGAGAAATATTTAGAGAATCATAACCTGGTCAGTTCATACAGATAGTCGCAAGCAGAACAACGCGGTTGTACTTAAATAAGCAATCGTTAATTCATGAGAAATCTTTTCAGGACAATTTAAGATAATTTCTAACACTGTAAAATACGTGTTTGAAGTATCAATAAGTGAGGTAACTATTGGATACAAGCTGAAAAACCCGGCGTTGCTCTGGTTGAAATGGTTAAATGTTGATTGAAAAAAGAATTAGAATAATCACTTTTCTTACATAGAAAAACGCAATCATTTATTGCATTTTGTGTGGAAAATACTTTTTAACTTCGTTTTAACTTTTTCATAGCTTCTTTAATTTATTTCGGATGCAAATATATACATTTAATTCCTGAATAATATATTACAATATGCAAAAGATTAAGACATATACAAACAAAAACGAAATTCCGATGAAAAAATGCAGAATTCTGAAAAACGAAAGAAAAGACAGAAAAATATTGATAAAGACAATAATGATTTATGAAACGTAGTAATGTTTAAATATGACCGCGACATTTCCCTGTGTTAACTCAACTACACAAACAGGGAATTCTAAATAAAATCTATAAAATAAAACGTTAATTCTGGTTGGCCAGATCTCAAATAGCAAAATTACGCTTTATGATCAATGAGTTTTTCGTTTGAGCCTTTCGTGTTCCACTACAAAATGTAAGTTATGAAAAATTAAATATATTAATTGTTACTCGCACGGCATTCCTTGTGACAAAGTTATGCTTATAAAGAAAAGCGCGGGTCCAAAATAAGAACCATTGCATCCATTCAGTTTCCTGTAGAACGTGTTTCCTGGCCAATATTTAATTATTGCAAGAAACAAACTTTAAATTTTAAAAATGGGGCTTCACAATGGGCAATTTTAGTACCTGTGTGTCAATTTTCATGGTCGTTTGTGTTACAGATTGGTCTGAAGACAGGAAAGTAATAGCCTATGTTTTCGCATGTTCTAAATTGAATTTTTTGATGTTTTCAACACAAATTCATGTGGTTAGCTTTCTTCACAATCTTTCACAACTTGGCCCACACCACACGTGAAATTGTATACCTCTTGGTAGGTCCTCTACAGTTTAAATTTTGTGTGAACGCAACACCTCTGTTATAGTCTTACAATTACTATTTCGTGAGTTCATTTATTTATAGTTGTATTCGATAAAATTTTTTATTTGCATTTAATATAGTTTGTGGTATAATGGACGTACATTCCATTTTTTGCAGAAAAATTACACTCCATGTTCCTAGAATTGCTGGAATATTACGATGACAAGGGTATATTTGGTAATACGAATTATAGCATGCATCGAATTCTAAATCATACATTGTTTCAAAATTTTACTCTGCTATTAGAATCATCAAATTTTAAAAGCTTTTTCTGGAGATATTCGAACATGTTAGAATACATTCTAGTGACCTTTTATTTAAGCATAAAAGTAATAAAAACATGTTTTTCATTCTTGTTTCGTTTCCAGATACGACTCTAGTTTCGAGGCTCGGTTTTTTTTTATCGCAACTGGAAAGGCTTTAAAATTTATTTCTTAAGAAAAAGAATTACGAATGCTTTGAGGCAGTGGTAACTTCATTTCTATTACTGCCTTAATATTAGGAAACAACAACTTCAGAAAATTTTTCTCTTGTAAAAGAATGGCCGAAAAATATTTTCTTTTGAAAATTTGTTTCAGCAAAGCGATATAAAGAATGTTGTAAATAAAGTGATTCTCGAACGTATCCCCTTTACCCGGAGGCTTTATTTTATTTAACGGAGGAAGATACTTTAAAAAGGATAAATCATGAATTATATATAAATCTGTGCTCATGACTTTGGAATAAAGCGGAACAATAGAAGGAACGATGATATGAAATTGAATAATACTTTTTATAAACACGCATGATTGCCTAAAGGTATGTGCTTCGATTTTTCCATCCAAAAATTTTCTTTTTAGAATGTTTTAAAATGTGTTTCCTTCTTCTGGATATCACATACCTCCATAATACACGTTATCCTAAAATAGCTGTGGTCAGTCAGTTTTTCGGACTAGACTTCTTGAGAAAGTTGTAGTTCGAAATGTCAATTTCCAACTATCCTCTAACTTAGTCATTGTCGTACCAACATTATCAATTTACCTAATTTTTATGTACAGAATTGCACAGAATTATTCCGAAGATAAATTGCGATCAACTTAACTACAATGGCTGTTGCAAAATGCGATGTTCCAAGTTTCTATGAAAGTGTTGCATTATAATTTTGCTAACGTTTTTATACGTCGAAAGATATGTCTCTTCTACTCTTTGCTTTTTATTCGACTACTAGCTGAATAACACGGCGTTGCTCGGGTTTAAAATATGAACACGACAGCTAAAATATGACCGCGACATTTCCAAATACATAAACCCTGTAGAACGTGTTTCCTACCGCGACAGGTAAAATATAACCGCGACATTTTCCCTGTGTTAAATCAAATACATAAACCCTGTAGAACGTATTTTCTTGTCGATTTCTTGCAAGAAAACAAATTTTAGATTTTAAAATTCGGGGCTTAGAGAAACACTTTTAGGACTACCTGTGTGTACCAAATTTGGTGTGGATTTGTCTAACGGTGTAGATTTGTATAGAGAATATACACACAATCAATTTTTTTTTACACTCGGGGGCTACGTCGCCTGCTCGCATACGCGAGCCAATTTAAAAAAATAATTATACCATAAGAAATAGTACAATCTAAGGTATTCAGTGTAGTTTTCAAACTTAAAAAATAATAGTATTAAGCTATAGATATGATAGTTTGACAAAAAATAACGAAAATATCCCAAAATTCCGAATTTTGTATGACCAACTTTTGATTGCATCAAATTTATTTATTAACCAATTTCAAAAATAATTGTTCCGGAAGAAAGAGTACATTCTAAGGTTTCCTGCGATGTTTCAAATTTAGAAACTAATAGTACTAAGATATAGATATGATAATTTAAAAAAAAACGAAAATGTCCCGATTTTCAAATATAAGAAACCAGGAACCAAATTGAAATTTCTAAAAAACTCGACAAAATGTGTACGTCTTATGCTCACTTGGGTTAGAAATTTCTCTTTTTCAATTTTGACACTTAATAATCCCTAAACTAATAGCTGCATTGGAAAAAAACTTCAAAGTTGTCCAGGGAACACGATGAAGAACAAACCATGTTAAATCGTAATTGTCTGATCCGTACTTTATCGGGAAAACGTCTAAGATTCGAGCTAAACAACACATTTTTCAATCCTGCGGCGGCGTTAATTTTTTTTTTATATATTGAGAGATATAGATTCTAAATTTGTCAGAAATATTTTTTCAAAAAAAATTTAAGATAAAATAAATAAGACAAGTTAGTGATTGATAATTGAAGTATGCCGAAACAATTAGAAATCGTAAAATTCACTGGTGCGCTTTATGAGAGGTTTTGCTGGTAAGCTAGATGTAGGTAGAGGTAGTGTTTAGTAATGGAACGTACTTTCTGTACGCATTCCATATGTTGTGTCAGTTGGTCTTTCAATACGATTTCAGCACTTATCTTAATAAATGTTCCAAAGTATTCTGAATTGATATGTGGTTGTTTATTGGGGAGGTCAAGGCCAATAAGATTAACCCTCTGACTGCTCAATTTGTAAACCAAAATCGCTTCAAAAATCGTGTTTTTTTTTTTTTTTTTTTTTTGCATATTAAAAATCTATATATATTGGAGAATTGAAATATGCATTTTTTTCTTTCTAGGAAAGACTTTTTATATAGATTTTTATCATGAGAAACTAAACTGTCAGAAGTTATTGTTAGCTATATGCACAGTAATTCCCGGATTTCCACGAAAAGGAACTGGAGGAGGAGGAATATTCTTCATATCAATTTTGCACCACTGCCTAACGCTTTGCAAGTTTATTGAATCATGATCAGATTCATCGCTATCTGAGGAGCAGTCCGAAAAATCTATATCACTATCACTATCAAAACTAAAATCACTTTCAGAATCTGATAAATCATCAGGAATATATACTCTGTCAATCGCTGAACGTTTACTAGCAGCCATTTCTGATTAGAAAAAGGCGCCAAACAAAGGTGCGAAGTTAGAGCGGTAAATACAAAGTACCTTCAAATGCCGCAATATAGTGGACGACTCGCGACAACTGTTGACCAAAATCTAAATTTAACGTCCAACACTGTATGTAATTTATTTCATTGGTTAAACGGTGAAAAAGCGGGATGCGTTCATCAATAAAGATAGAAAAACACCTGCCCGCGAAAATCGCGGGATGAGCAAATTTTGCTACATTTTAGTTGCCCGTGGAAATCGCGGGATAATCAGCCAGTGGGTTAAAAGTTAAACTTCCCCAAAATAGCGACGAAGTACATTTTAAGGTAACCCTAATTATGCGAGAGGATTTGGGTAACGAGATATGAAACATCCTTTTCAGTCTGGTTTGTTTGTTTACACTAAAAATCCCTCACAGAATAATCTCTACTATTATAAAAAGAAGTGTTTGTTTGTGTTTCTTGCCGCAAAATCCTGAAGATTCTATGGCACTTACAGCAATGAGATTTGACACACAGTAGTCCGAATTTTTTGCAATTGTTTGGTCGCAGCGAATTATAAAATTCAATCTAGAACAATTTTAAATGAATTATATAGTTTTATTCTCTAGCGGGTTCTTCAACGCTTTCTTCCGGAAGATGAAACACTCGAATCTAGACTTTTCTACCCACGTGACTTGTCGTCAGCCTTTGGAACCATGCCGTTTTTTCAACGCGGGGAACTCGGAGAAAATTATTTTTTGCTTTCGGCTCTCTCCACCTCCACCTCTTGTTAAGCGTTGTAAACCACGCGACACAAGAGCTGCAGCTGGCGCCAAAATATAGCCAATCAGAATACATTCGGCATACCGATGACACAATGGAGTGGGCACTTGCTCTGCAAATGACCCTTCCTGAAGTTCAAGCACAGCGGAGTTTCTCACGATGTCACTTTGGGTTTTAGGCAAATTTTCGACTGTTTCCGACTCAAACAGCAACAAGGTGCCACGATAGACCGGTTGGAAGAATAACGGATTAGCAACGGACTGCGAGTTGTAATCCACACTTAAGACCGTCGTGTACAAAGGGAATTGGTGCACGTTAAATCTGTCGTATCCTCAAATACTCTCGCGTTATCGTGGTGTGGAAGTTTGGAGAGTGGTGTGACAGCTCAAGTGTAGCCTCGTCATCTGACCGTGGTTCAAAATTACATGGTGTTATCCCCGGATATTTCTCTTGATTGGTTTGATCCTGCACCTTCACCAATAGCTCCAGTTTAACGTTAATTAAAATACCTACCTACCCAACAGCACCAAATTTCCCCCAATCGGCGACTTTTGGTACAAATTTTCTTTTTAAAAATATTCCATTTATTCTATTTAGGTGCAGATGCCTCCAAAGTGCGATAGTCACTCTGTATTCAACCATATATATATATATATATATATATATATATTTTTTTTTTTTTTTTGTCACTTTATTCGACGAGAGACGAGGAATATTCAAAGAAAGAGTAAACCGAAATAAAATGACAGATAATATAACAGTAATAAGCCTCCATCTGATAATGTTAGGAAAACAAATAAAAGATAATGGTTTTAGAAAGTGAGGACGACCCTGCTGCAGAGATGACGACTTCCGCCTTCTCTCGTGAGAATATTTATTTTATGACAGGAAATTAGTCACATCCGGATTTTGCTGAGCAAAGAAGGGAAAACTTGACTTCTACCAAAATTAAGATTATAGGCGTAGCAAGAGCTTCATAAACGTGGAGTCGTAACTTTCTCCTTTAACATTTTGACTACGGCTTGAGATATAACTGGAGCGATTCTTATATTTTTCACGGTACGAAAGCTGAACCGGCATTAGTATAAATTCTTTCTCGGCTGTACTGGCCGTAGTCTAAAGTCTTTCTTGGCGCCTTAGACTAAAGGTTAAACCACCATCCAAAACGTTATAATCCCTTTCAAAGTTTCTGAAAACGTATTTAGGGTCCAATTCCGACTTTTCGTGCCTAGAAAAAAACTTCAGGAAAAATGAGCATATGGTAACGGCAAACAAATTAATTGATATCCAATTTTCTGTTTGAGGTTTAATCGCAACTGGCGACTAAAAGCAATCCATCCTTACATGAACATATTGATCCTCCAGATGGTTTTGACGAGATATCTCGTCTATCAAGATCTGAACAATTTTGCTAATTACAAGATATTTCGCCATCAAGATATTGCAAATTTTTTCATGATGATTATATTGATTAAGATCTGGTCATTTTTTTTTCAATGACGAGATATCTCGTCCATTAAGCTATGGTCAATTTAGATAATGACGAGATACCTCGTCGAGACAACCAACAGGAGGGTTAAGTGTATCCCTATTATTAAAGCAGAAAATATGTTTGTTTCTTTCTTTAATTTCTAGGTTAATGTAATTATTTTCAGGTTGAAGCTTCATTCCCTTAGAACCATGAAATAAAATTTAATATAGCATATTGCACGAGAAGAGACCAATTTTTAATCTAATTAAAAAGAACACAAAACGGCAAAAGCTATCTCGAGACAAGCAATCGGGAGAAGAGAAACAGCACAAACACGTAAAGCGTACAAACCTCAAAAAGCTTTACAACAGAGCAACGGAATTGCTCAAGAAACAGGTTCGACTTGGCTTGAGTGAAGTAGGAAAAACTATCGGGCCAATCTGGGTATCAAGCGAGTTCTATTTTAAGAGTTCCTAGTTTTCTACCCAAAGAATAATGAAATAAATATTTGTGTTGAAGCAAGTGTTCAACATCTTACTTCCTGTAGCGCTTATAATTAGCTAATTATACTGCTGTTTGTAAAAAATACAACACCATGAACATCAGAATTAAATGAAATTTAATACACAAACGGCTTGTATTAGAAAAAATAAATTAATACCATTTCAAAGCAAAAAAACAATATTAAGTGTCCGAAATCAGTATTTGGTGTAGCCACCACGCGCTGCAATAAGTGCTGCTATACGACGTGGCATGGAGTGAAACAGATGTTGAATGTCTGCTTGAGGAAGAGAATTCCATATTGCTTGTATGCGCACCATATTGTTTCCACATTGTTTGTATGCTTTCGTCTTTTGAAGCTGTAAGACGCGGATCACGAGCGAGACGCCGACCAACCAAATCCCACACATGCTCAATAGGCGACATATCCAGTGAATAAGCAGGCCAAAGAAGAAGTTGCATATGTTGGGCTGAAAAGAAGTCTCGAACATTCCTTGCAACATGTGGGCGTGCATTATCCTGTTGAAAAATTGCTCCAGGGATGCCTTGATGGAAGGGAACCACTTCGGGCTCTAGCACTTCACGGACGTACATGTTGCTATTCAGATTACCCTCAATTCGTAGCAGCTGAGATCGTCCATGATACGAAATCGCACCACAGACAATAACTCCGGGTGTTCGGTCACTATGACGTTCGATAACACACTGGAAGGCAGCGTTCACCGGCATATTGTCTAACACGAATGCGGCCATCATCGTTCCACAAATTAAAGCGGGATTCGTCAGAAAAGACAGCTTGTTGCCAATCAGCCCGCCAGGCTCTGTGCTCATGAGCCCATTGCAGACGCAGCCGTCGATGGTTTGGCGTGAGGGGAATCCTGTATAAAGGAATCCTTGCACGCAGTCCTCGGTGCAGCACACGTCGGCGAAATGACGAAGCCGACATTAGTACACCCGTAGAAGTAGACCAAAGTGCTGATAACTGCCTGGAGGAAACTGTACGGTCATTCACCGCCATGTGGACCAGGTGTCTATCATCGCTACGTCACCTTCCGTCATCCACTCCCAGTTTTTCGAGTTGTCCGGTGCTTGTCGGTCCACTGCTTCCAAACTCGCATCACTGTGGAACTGTTCCGCTGCACACGAGCTGCTATTGCACGATAGGAAAATCCTCCTTCACGAAGGCCGATGATTCTCCCCCATTCAAACTCCGTAAGTTGTTGAAATTTCACCCTATGTCGTCGTGGAGGCATACTTAGGTCTCACTAAACGTTCGCCACTAAAAAATAACCATGCACTATTTCCAACGTCCCGCTACAGCCCTCTATTTATACGCTTTTAGCATCAGTTCAGAGGGCGCTGCTCACACCACGCATGAGTGGTGGCTCTGAAACTTCACTACTTTGCATAACATCCTATAATTGACATTTGCTGCAAATTTCATTTCATTCGGATGATTCCTTCGTGGTGTTGCATTTTTTACAAACAGCAGTGTATTTCTCGTGTTGTGAAGCAAGAGCGATAGATTAAACCTGCTGTCGCTTATGCGTGAGACAACATATTCTGGGTGATTAATGCATATACAGGTGGTTATTAATCTTAGAGTTTTCGGGAAAAGTAACAGTAGCCCCAAAAAATTAATGAACATATTCTCGTTTACGATTCTGCGTATGTGCAACTGCGTATGCTCCGCCTTAACGCATACGCGGAGGATAGTCGTTTACAGTTTTGCGTATGGGCTTGCGTCGGAACGAGAAATCCAGCTTTCGATTATGCACACTAGATGGCGTGTTTACTTTTCGCGCGCTTTCTTGATCCATTTCAGTATTTTTTTACGAGCGTTTTTTTTTCTACCGTCTTATGTTTACTTTAACCAATTTTGAGAACCGTTGGTTTTTTTTTTCTTTTTCCACGCGAGACATTTTTGTAGGTACTTGAGAACATTGCGAAATTAACATCACTTTGGAAACTTTTAACTCCGAACAAAACCAAAATTAGAATAAACAAGTAAATCTCGATTTCTAAAAAATATTGTACCGATTGTGAATACTCAGATAAATCAACATTAAACTATTTTCTTTCCAAAACAACTGTCTACTTTAAACTGAGACTATATATAAGTGTTAAATTTAATCAGAGCATTAAAAACCAAAATGAAATGAAGTTACATGAATAATTTATTTTAAAATCTTTTTACTTTTGAAGCCTTTTATGTGAGATTGAAGGAAAACACGAAATTTGATATCTGATGAGGGTTTCTAGTTATTGAAATGTAGATAAATATATCTTCGATTTACTCATTATCAGGGTGTCATGATTTTAATCAAATGATTTTTTTTAATTCACTGATTTGAATCACAACAAATCACAAATTTTGTATAACTAAGTAAATACACCATAGAAGTTGTAAAACGCTTTAATGTTTCTGTACTCATGGTGATTTCAGCATTAATGGCTACACTAAGCTCAGAGAGAACTGGGTCAATTAATGCATATTATAAAAGATTGCAACAGCCAGTTGTAACATATTAGAATATACTATATACTGGAAACAGTAATGTAAACACACATGCCATCATAAATCTAAATGCCAGGAAGAGTAACGTATAAACATTCCTGATTAACAGCACTCATTTTTTAACACTCAAAAGTATGTATGCAACACAGTTTGATTCAAAATTATAAACTAAAGGGTAGTTTACTAAAGAGAAAGAGGCTAAATTACTTCCTACTAGTGTTTTTTTTAGGTATTTGTCAGTTAGCTTATTTTTGTGGTGTGCAATAGATTAAAGAGTAGAAATATACATTTTCACACACACAGCCATTAACATGTCAGCAGGAAGAAAGAAGCAGCCTACAGAAATTTAAAAAATCTGATTTTTTTACACCCTGCTCATTATATTTAATCCAGCCAACCACCGAACAAAAATTTAGTTGTCCATACAAACCTCATTTTCCTGAAAATTTGTATCATCTTTTGTAAAATCTACAAATTTTTTTTCACATTAAACAGAATAAAGTAAGCTTTAATGAATTGGAGTATGTATATTTTATCATTGGGTTGGTGCTATAAATTCAAATTGTCAGCATTCCATTTCTGCCCAAGATTTTTTTAAACTTGAACAAAACACACCTTGAATGTTGGGAAGTATTGAATTTTTAGTCAGCGAAACATTTTCCAATGATATATTCTGTAGTTAATTTAGTTTCAATAGAAATGTTATTTTGTACTGAGGGTTTGAATATGTTTCTTGTGTCAACTCACTACAATAGGAAAATTACTGTGTTTCTCATATTTAAAGAAATTAATTTATGCATACTACACATGTATGTGGTAACCATGTTCTTTTAATCATTTAGATTTAGTTTACCATGTCCTCTCTTTTATGATTTGTGTGTCTTGCATATTCAATCTTATAAGCATTGTTAAATACTTAGTACTAGTCGGGCTGCGCCAGCTAGCGCTCGGCAGTGTGTAATAGTGCTTTTTAAACTTTTTTACACACCGTAATTAAACATGTTTTGATTTGTATATTTTATTCATTTTTGTGAAACAATTCTTTAAATCATTGCATATTCAATCAAATATTTAAGCAAAGTTGGCCGAAATGTACATATACCGCTACAAAATTACCCGCGTCTAGATATTTTGCAGGAAATAGACATATCATTAAAATCTAACTCCTAAATAATATTTCTGCAACATGTAATATACCGGAACACATAATGCAAACAAAAATAAAATTCCAATCCTTGAAAAAATGCTTAATTCTGAAAAAAAAAACACGTACGTATCTTTTCAAACGTGTTGAATTTCGACTTCCCGATTATATTTATTGTGAAATAGAATAATGCTACAAAAGACTTTTCAACGATATTGACAAAGACAATAATGATTTATTAACAAAAATAACACATTTATAATACTTGGGAATCCTCAAATATGTCGGCAACATCTCGCATTCAACTCAAATACCCAAACACGGAATTCTAAATCAAATTAAAAAAGTAAACATTAATTCTGACGCGTGGCCCGATACCGGGTAGCAAAATTACGTTTACATCAAAGGAAGAAATAAAAAGTAAGTTCAAACATAAATATTACAATTTAATTCCTTCTTTTTAATAGAAATTGACCTCGGCTATTTGAAAACAGCAATAATTCAAAATATCTGGGTTATTTTATATATGTTGATTGTTGCCATTCGACGATACACAAATAACGTCGATTTCGGGTCCACGTACGTTAGTGTTTTATATATATAGATAGTTTAAATATATAAGATAATAAGCACAAGAACAATGCAATTTACTATTTCATATAAACTTCCTATTAAGATATTCAAAGAAAATTTAAGTTACTTATGTTTAATATTATACTTGGATTGAATGCCGTTCACTGAGCAAATAATTTCAATTTATAAAATGGATAGGTGGCAAAATACAAGTGAAGTAAACACAGATGAGAATAATTAATTTATAATAAATGTAATATGATGCATGTAATGTGTTATTTTAAATATTTACCTGAAACATTAAGAAATAATTAGTAAGCAAATATAATTTCACTTTATTTAATTTAAGTATTGAAAAAAAATTATTTTATTCTTTTTCTGCATTTGTGACTCAAAATTATATTAAATACAAAACTTGTAAATTTTAAAATGAAACTAGTACTAAAGATTATGAATAATAAAATGTACACACAAGAAATTCTTAGCATTAAATTTATTTAATTATAAATCTATCAATATAAGCAAGGGTGCAATTGTATACAGTCGAATTATGCCCATGGAGTTTACAAAACTATCATGTAGCTCAAGTGTATTCTTTTGCCATTGACAGAGCAACTGATATCTTTCAGAAGTTAGCTTCTTTCTCTTCTTTAGAGAATAATGTCTGAAATATAAAATGAAATAAACAAAATGCAAACTATATAACCACTGGTCATGAAATTCATCTTATGGATACTAATTTTTTGATATATGGTATTAAACATGAAATCACACAGTAAGTTAACTTTCGACTTTCTGAATAACTCAAAAAGAAATTTTATTAAACTGGGAGTGGAGTATGTTTTATATTCAACTAATAACCACTATCTCAGCCTAAGCCATTCGGTGTATCGCCTTGTAATTTTGAACCATGGTCAGATGACGAGGCAACATCAGAGCTGGCACCCCACTCTCCGAACTTCTACACCAACCAAACGTGAGGACTTTCAGCCACGACAGCTTTAAGGTACATCAGCCACCTCTACACTATACGTTTTATATAACTTACAACACTAACTTAAAACAGTTTTACGCAATATATTGATTATTATCCTGGTGTAATAAGATTATAAAAACTTACATAGCAACACTTCAAAAACTGAATTAATCAACATTTAGTTTTATATCACTTTTAACATGGAAAGTACATTGTTTTTCAAATTTGAGATAGAAATTTTACAGAAGAATCAATTGCGGTTACTGTGTCTTGATTTGATGGGTATTCAAGGATGTTTCAAAATTTCACACAATCACTCGCTGAAAGCAGAGCTTTTAAGGAGTTACATGTAAATCTAGACACATTGCCGGAGTAGATGAAAAATTATGATACTGACTACTCACAATATATAGTTGTCACCTAAGGTAAAATATTAAATGTATTGAGGGGGGGGGGAAGCAGAGTATAGTAATTAACCTTGTAAACATACATAGAAATGTTTTCTCATAAACAGATATACATCAAATGCATTGCAACTAAGCATGAATAAAATGACACTAGTTTTGAATTACAAACATAAATATTATAAAAATGTTAAGTTATAAAAGATTATTTTACATAGTGTTATTACTTTATAAACGTATTTTTCGTGTCCCTTATCTCCGGAACAGTTTTTGGCACCACTCTTTTATAGGCATAACTTTTCATGTTCTTCGAACATTGCCAACTTCTCAGAAAGTGACTGATCTTGTGACAAAGTAGAATATTGCCAGCGTTTCCATACAAGAATCTCACACTTTATGCATTTACAGTAGAAAACGGTACTAAATTTTGTGTTTTTTTTAGACACGACAAATTTTAAATATTACCAGAATTATTTAAACAAACCATATTTTAAGAAAATAATGAGTGACCTTTTGTAAGAGAACTGCTCAGTATTGCAGCATCTTCTGTCTTGCTACAGCATTTCCATTGAACATCTGTCCCTGGATGTACTTTCATCACTTAAATGAAGTTGGATATTATTCTGCAAAAAAAAATTTCAACCAATTAGTTGACACAGGAATTAAAATTCAAAATTTTTAAGGTTTCTCCAAATATGTGCTGTTTGCACCAGAAGCGTCATCTGTTGGAAAGGTTTCAACTGTTGGTGTGTTCTTGAGAAGCCATCGAGCGGTTTCAGCTCTCAGAGTAAGAAACAAATAAGCTACAGTCCAAATGAGGTGTTCTTCCTTGTGTTAAGCATCAGGAAGTTTATTTTGTGAAAAGCGGGTTCGAGAACCAAAACCTAACCTATCATGTGAATACATGTACTTTCTTTGACTTGCAAGGGTAGTGGATTTCAAGTGAGCCCATTACATTTGGTAGTTTGCAGCGGCATAATTTCCTTTGATTTTATTGCTTTCGACAAAGAAATCCCTCTTGATGCCATTTGTACTGATACAAATCCACCACAAGAAAATTGATAATACATTTTACTTGGAAGGTACTTTTCGGTTAACTGGTTTTTAGTCATAATTGTGCGGTAAAGCTTTCAAAAGTGGAAATTTGTTGCAGTCTCGTTCTTCCAGTGCAGTGGCTATTCGGGCTGTGAATCGAAATAATGCTTTCGTTGGCTGTGCCGGTCCGTTCAACAAAACCTTTGAATGCAGAAAAAAGACAAAAAATAAAAAAATGTGGCAAAAGAAAGTATAATTTAATCTGACTAAACCAAGAAATTTTCAGTCTTTGTTGAAAGCCTATGTATAGGGGTTGTCATAAGACTTGAACTAAAACCAAAAAACTATCAGTAGAAAAATTAATGAAGATAATTCTGTTTAAAGTAGCGAACTGAAGGATTTTGGTCATCAAACACTATCACTAGGAAAACTGAAAACAAATCTCAGGGTTTGGTTAGGTTTCAACGGTGCAAGGGCCATATTTGGCTGCACCGTTAAATGCGCTGTGAATACATGTCAAGTAATGTACATACACAAAGGTTTTACTGAAACCAAAGAGGGAAATACACTGAGGGAGAAATAGAACCTATGCTGCCTACAACTGGCAGGTAGCTAACTGTGGGTAAAGCCTCCGAGAAACGAAGGCACCTCAATCTCAGGGAAAGAACATTTGCACATAAAAAAACAGATGAAGTTTTTTGTACATTTCCTCTTAACTAAGCACTTTAGTAGAAGTTCAAGTGTTGTGTTTTGTGAGGTTGGGAAAGTAACAATTATTGGTCAAAAGAGGAGGTGGAATGGAATAATTAAACAACAAAAGTTTCCTACATTCACAAATGTTTACGACCACAATAGTTTCAGTTATAAAAAATAAACAGCTATTTCTATCGCTCACTTTAATTTGCCAATAAACTTAAAAATCGCTCATAAACGTTGAAATAAAAGCTACACAACAAATCAACTTCGAAAACAATTTTTCACTAGCATAAACTAAGAGGTTTTATTATTTCGGATGAAACTAGGTAAACAAAATATAGACATATTGCAATGCAAATTAAAGATTAGTGTAAATACATGTACTTACAAGGAATTCCCAAGGCCTTTGCAACAGCTGTCCGTCTCTTTCGAAGTCAAATTCGTACATAACGCATGCCCAGTGTTTTATAATGTTTTTTAAACTTCCACAGTCAGCATTCAGCAACTCGCTAACAAGTTCGGTAATGGCGATGTTTAGTTTATTACTCGATTGAATCAAAACATTAGATGCTGGATTTTGATTCGTCAAAGTAGTCGCGTTTGCTTGCGTATGTGCGTCGAGAGTTGGATCTGATGAAGTATAGAATTTGGACCTTGCGTTGCTCTGCAGAGAGGCTGCGTGATCCCGCCCATCTGTCAATCACGTGGTTCTCCTCTATCATTGGTTCGACGCAACCGACGCAGTTGGACATACGCAGAATCGTAAACTGGCCCGACGAATCTAAGGCACTAACAATAATAAAATTTGGCACACAGGTAATCCGAACTTTTTGCGATTTTTCTACGGGCCCGAATTCAAAAATTTTATCGAACATTTTAAAATGAATTTATTAGTTTTTTTCACCATTCCTACTTCCCTCCGAAATGTGACGTCAGAAAGAAGAAGCGAGCCTATTTTGCGATTTTCGACCGCTGACGGCACAAGCGTTTTTCATCCGAATTGCCTCTTGAACCATGCCAAATTTTTCCGATTTAAGCGTGTTTTGATTTACGTTGTTGATAACAGCCACCTCGAGGCCATCACGGAGCCCATGGAGTTCGATTGCGAAGCAAACCAAAAGGGAATACGTAGCAATCACCGGGGGTTGGCGAGCGTTAGCGAGCAGTGGTCACACCTGACCCCACAAAAAGAAGTGTCACGGGCAATGCCGTGCTGGCCGCCACGTAATGGCTAGTGTAGAATAAACGAAGAGTTATGGAATTTATGAGAAGCGGCTCAATCCCATTATAGTACTTTACGCAAGTCCAACTTGATTGGCTAGTTTCACCGGCTTGGCTTCACTTGGATATCTCGCCAATCTGATTGTTGCAGTAACCATTTGATTTTGAATATGCGCGTTGTTTCGTAGAAATACAATACATACACTAGCGCCTCAGCGTACAGCGTAAGTGTCCGACAAGTTGACTCTGATTTGTTCCTCATATATATGTTGTATGGTTGTTGTTAGTAGTATTTCTTGCCAACTTATATTAAGGGTACTTATACTTTAAAGAGCCTCTTTCCGTGAAGCAACGATGGCCTAATGGCTAAAGTCACCCACCTTCAGATTAGCTTCGGTAGCGGAGAATGACTTCCCGAGTTCGAACCCAGCTGGCGGAAAAACTTTTAGATCCTCCAAATTATTTTTAAAAAATTCCAATTTACTTTTCCTAATTTTTAATACCCTTTTCATATTTTTCCAAGCTTCCGTTGATTTTACATAAATAATCTAAGAACCACTCCTGAACTCACTACCTGCTGATATTTTTCCGCCCCTTTGCTTTAGGATGATGGTGTCGTATCCACGGCTGGCTTAGGACCATTCTGATGTAACAAAAAGCATACATAAAACACTAACTTATATAATTATTAACTTATATAATAAAGGGATACAATTTTCGGCTCCCACCTCTACCCACCCATAGCCATGGATCTGAAAAGAAAAGAAGAAAGCAGAAAGGAAGAGATAAATCGCCAACAACTATAAACCTTTATGACTTACGTATCTAGGTCATGTGATCCGATTAGCCAATCAAGTTGGACTTGCGTAAAGTACTATCATGGGATTGAGGCGCCTGTAATTTATGTCATGAGATTATGATGCTGTTTACCGTGAGAAAAGTTGCCAAACAGTATTCAAAAAGAGGATATGTTACTTTTTTAATTGAAATTGGCGTCTTTTGTCCTTAAAATATCCTCCCTTTTTGGTCTACACTGCTCTGTATTTACATTTGCCCAAAGAAACTACAGAAGTGCACCGCGTGACAAAAACCCCAAAGCATGATCAAAATTGGTTTTTATAAAATTTCATGGTTAGTTATGGTTAGCATGTTAAGTTACTACTAATGTTAATCAGAATTTATATCCCCTTTCAACTGCACAGCTGTTTTACCGTAACCTTTATCAACTTTTGTTCCTCACTTCTCAATGTTAGTGGGATTTTGCGTGAAGTGAGTTTGAATCAATATTCTGTTTTTGTACAAATTATTTTAACGAACCCTGCTATGACTGTGTTAAAGTAAGTAGAGCCCTTCAAAATTCGTCGTTAATTTTGGGTCGCAGCGGCCAGTTTGGAAGACCATCGGATTAGCAACAGAAGGGTTGCGAGTTCGAATCCAGCCAAAGACCGTCGTATACAATGGGATCTGGTGCTCGTTAAATCCGTCGTGGCCTCACATGTCCTCACAGGGTGCCAGCTCAGGTGTTGCCTCGACATCTGACTGTGATTCAAAATTACGTGGTGTTGTCCTCGGATCTTTCCTTTGGGGATTTATCCCAGACCATCCTCAATAGCATGTTGTGTTGCTCTTGTAAGGTGGTCGGCAAACTCATTAGCCCAAAAGAGCCAATAATTAGCAGTACAATGATTAAGATCTTTTGAGAGCCAAATTTCTTTTCAAGAAACATTGTTTTAGGAGTCGGCTTCCATCTTATCAATCTCCCAAATCATAACCACAGCTCATGCATTTTGCCACTTCATTTCGGTACTAATTGCTTGCCACTCCTCAATGTCTCCTCCCCCATTGAAAAGTGAATTGGACTCCTAATTGTATCAATTACTAAATTCTATCGTCTATCTAAATTACACTCTATAACAAAAAAATCGACGCACCAAGAAGGAGTTGTCCGATGAAGACAAAAATTGGTGGATAGGAAAATTATGTACAGAATAGAAAATTATTAAAATTTCAGAACAATTGAATGATTTATTTCAGAGTTACAGTAACGAGCTCAATAAGGTGTTGACCCGCCTCTAGCCTGGATGCAAGCTGCCACAGGGCGTGGCATAGACCGATAAAGCTCCCGAATGGTCTCCTGCCGAATTTCTTGCCAAATTTGCTCCAATTGTCGGACTGCGTCATCAACATTCCCTACCGGATGCAGTCCCCTTCCCATCATATCCCAGACATGTTCGATGGGAGAGAGATCTGGTGATTTGGCTGGCCAAGGAAGTGTTTGACAAGCTTGAAGACAGTTCATAGCAGCACGTGCCGTATGTGGTCTGGCATTGTCTTGCTGAAAAATAAGCCCAGGGTACTGCAAAAGGAACGGTAGCTAAACAGGTATCAGTATGTCGTCAACGTACCTCTGTGCTGTAAGTGTACCTCTAATGACGACCAAAGGAGTCCGGCTATCAAGGGAAATGGCACCCCAGACCATAACTCCTTTTTGAGGGCCCGTGTGGCGTGCAATAGTGAAAGCAGGATCGGCACGCTGCCCTGGGCGTCTCCAGACACGTCTTAGATAATCATCAGGACACAGCTGGAAGCGGGATTCGTAGCTAAAGACTATACGTCCCCAGTCAGCATCATTCCAGCCTGATCGAGCCAAGCACCACTGTAATCTGGCTCGACAGTGTACAGGCGTGAGTGGCAGGTGGCGTAACGGTCGGTACGAGCGTAGATTTCGCTCTCTCAGCCGTCTGTGAATGGTCATGGTGGACACTCGTGTGTGGGTCGCACGACTGATGGTTGATAGCGATGAATCAGGCGCTGCGACAGCTGATCTGTCAATCACTCCGTCCTCGTGATCTGTTGTGGCCCTACGTCGACCGCTACCATCATGACGCTGAAATCTGCCATTGTCCACCCACTCTTGCCAGCATCTTCTAATCGCCACATCGCTTCGACTCACATGACGAGCGATTCTACGATTTTCCTAACCTGCCTCTTTCAATCCAATGATACGATCTCTTTCAAACTCTGAAAGTTGCTCGTAATGAGCTCGAATCCTGCGGCGAGGCATTTTTTCAGTCGTTGAAAGGTATCCTAAATCACAATGCAGCAGAAAATTTTAACAACAGTTCAAGAACAACTCCTTATATACATCTGCTGGATGCGCAGTTCCGATGCGCTGGAGATCGCACTATTCATTCATTGGACACCAAATTTTAATCATTTGCATATTTGGTCAAAACAATTTTGCATACGAAATTTTAAAGCAATCGGTTGATTCCTTCTTGGTGCTTTTTTTGTTATAGAGTGTATTTACCTTTTTCATAGTGCAGCGTCACTACCTTTAACTTTCTTCCCTCATTTTTAAGTTTACAACCATTAAATTCTCTATTAATTCTGATGTGGAGGTTCTCAGTTTTCAGCAAGGTACTCCGTAATTAATACGTCCGCTCCGTTATGAGTCGGTTTAAACTATACTCGGTGGCAGGCTTTCTTAGCAGTATAGAAATACGCAGAGAGGAGACAAAACAAATAGTTCCCAGCGTCTTGCCCGATATTTGAGTGCAATGAGGCACTGCAACTTAGAAATGTGATTAATTTGTAAACCTCATACATATATAACGCTTTTTAATCGTAATTAGCGTGAAATGTTGAATATTTTGCCTTTTACATGCGGGGTAGTAATTTCATTTAGAATCGCGGCCCAGCCAATAAGAGCCAACCAGCATTTTCCGTTCGCTCTCGATTCTTGTTGCTTGGCGACATTGGCAGATATTTACTTAGAAGACTCCCCATAAACGTTTTTAACGAGGTTCATATCCTCTCTATTTATGGAACATGTGATGATTTATTTAGATGACACTCAAGGTTATTCCTCTAAATTGTTTTAATTCTTTTAAAAGTTTGTAGTAATGTTAAGCAATAATAATAATTTAAAAAAATATTTATAAACATTACTTACAAAAATTGTTATAAATATGTTGTTGTCGTATGTTCTTCTGGGATACATATGAAAGCAAGAGATGAACAGAAACACATTCAAGACAAGTACAGAATAATAATATTTTTTTATTACAAACGATGATCAGAAAGAAAACCGAGGATCATAACCACCATACTGGCTGGGCGGCTGTTATAAATATAGTTCTAATAATTAAAAGTTTAAAAAAAATCATACGTTCTCTTCAATTTTATAAACTATTGTATAATATTTTTTTATGATTAATATTTTTGAACAGCAAAGAACAGGTGCGCTGCTTTCCTTTCAAGACGAGAATCCATTTCAGGCGAAAGTCCGACTTCTTTTCCCAATTTTACATCCATGCCTCATCCGGGATTCGAACCCGTGCCCACTCGGTGACAACCGAGGATCATAACCACCATACTGGCTAGGCGGCTGTTATAAATATAGTTCTAATAATTAAAAGTTTAAAAAAAATTATACGTTCTCTTCAATTTTATAAACTATTGTATTATATTTTTTTATGATTAATATTTTTAGAATTCTTGAAATTTAAGATTCTTTTATTTAGAGGGCAAACAAAGTTACAGCAATCACATTAGCCATAAGTATATTTATTAACATTGAATGAAAATAACTCAATATTGTGAAGCAGATATTGAGTAATGTTAAAAAAGAACATCGAGCATTATCCTAAAGCTGATATTGAGCAATGACAAAAAAGCACATCGAGCAATGTCAGAAAAAAGTATTTATCAATGTCGAAAACCGATATTTAGCAGTATTGCCAGGAGGTCATTTTTACGCTGTGCAATATTGACCGACATATTGCACCCCGGCAAGAAAAGTGACGACTCAAAATTGCAGCATTTGAGAAAAATCAACTTTAAGGATACAATAAAACTTATATTAAAATATAAGTTTTGAGTAATTGAAGTACAAGCTTCTTTTAAATTTCAGGCAAGTATTTATTGCGGTATAAATTCTATTATATTCTTTTGAACAGTAATATAACACGCTGGGGCACACCTCATACACATTTTTCAATGACAACCTCAAAAATTTCATTTGCTACCTGGGATACTTCTTTTGGAAAATGTTTCGGAAACAATAATTTAAACATATACCATTGCAAATTGAAAAAATATCTTTTGATCTTATCTATTATTAATCTCTCTATATTAAAAAAAAGTTACCGCCGCCGCCGCCGCCGCCGCCGAAGAATTGAAATTTTTGTTGTTTAGCTCCATTCTTAGACGGTTTCCCGAGAAAGTACTGATCGGAAAAATATGAAATTAACATGCTTTGTTCTTCATCGTATTCCCTGGATAATTATTAGGATTTTTTTCCGATGCGACTATTAGTTTAGGTTTTATTAAGTGTTAAAGTTGAAGAAGTGAAATTTCTTCCGCGAGTGAGCAAAACACATTCAAAATTTCAGTCTTTAGTCGTGAGTTTTTTTTTTAAGAGTACCTCTCAACGTAAATTTTTGCAGCTCGTCGAGTTTTTTTTGAAATTTAAATGTGGTTCTTGGTAATATTTTTTTGAAATTCGGGAAAAATCGGGACATTTTTGTTACTTTTTTTTAAAACTGCCGTATCTATATCTAATTACTATTAGTTTTTAATTTTTAAAATATCGCAGTATACCTCAGAATATACTCTTTCTTACGGTACTATTATTTTTGAAATCGGTTAATAATTAAATTGGATGCGATCAAAAGTTCGTGATACAAAATTCGGAATCTTCGGATATTTTCGCTACGTTTTGTTAAAACCGTTATGTCTACGGCAAAAACCATTATTTTTTAAATTTGAGAACATCACTGAATACACTACATTACACTCTTTCTTATGGTACAATTATTTTTCAAATTGGTTAATAAACAAAATCGATGCAATTAAAAGTAGGTCATACAATTTTCGGAACTTTCAGATCGTAACTTCCGATACAAAACTAAAATGGTCATATCTATATAGTATTACTGTTAGTTTTTAATTTTAAAAATATTGCAGTATACCTCACAATGTACTCTTTCTTACGGTACAATTATTTTTAAAATTGGTTCATAAATAAATTCGATGCAATCAAAAGTTGGTGACACAAATTTCGTATTTTTCAGTTCGCATAGCTGGTTCGGCAAACAGCAGTGGGTTGCATTTTATACTATCGGGTTTGCCAGATATCAAATTTATCGTAGCAACAATTGCCATAAAAACGATTTCTTTTTATTTGGCGAGGAAAAAGGCTCGCTTTTTTCCCTGTTTTCAAGACAGTTTACCGACAAAGTACAATGTATTGATATTAACACTGTTTACTTAAAATTGTACAGGGAACAAGATACAGAAGATTTTTTACTGATGCGGCTATTAGTTTAGGGTGCATTAAGTGTTAAAGCAAAAAAAAAGTGAAATCAATTGCGAAAGAAGTATTGGTTTGAGAAAGCAAACCAAACGGGATTGCGTAGCCCTCGCTGTGACGTCTTGTACCGGAAAGTGAAATCAGCATAATACGAATTATTCAGATAGTTTCACTCTGTGAAAGGAATGTTGGTTTGCGAAGCAAACCAAATGACATCTGTGAAAGGAGTGTTGGTTTGCGAAGCAAACCAAATGGGATTGCGCAGCAATCCCCGGGGGTTGGCGAGCGTAAGCGAGCAGGGGGCGGAGCCCCCTAGTTATATAAAAATGTCTTTTAAAACTACTATAATTGTGCTTTTCTTATATGAACTGACAGGCAATCTGTCAAAACATTTACGTGCTAAATTTAAGGTCAAATTAGAGTAATGTTCTAAGTTGGAAGCTTGTAAGTGTGACGTCTCCTCTAAACCTTTGCCTGCAACCCAACAGTATACAGATCACTCACTTTATCCCTCCGCGAGAGCGGGGCGTCAGTGCCAAGAAACGTTGCAATCGAGTATAGCTACTAACCATAAATGAAATATACCATGAAATAAAACCAGATATCATAACAATAATAGTAATCATATTTATTAACAAAAACAATTTTTTTACATTAAAATAAAAATATCACAAAACACGCGTTTAATGAGAACAATGACTTGCATTTCCTTGAAAAGTTTGGATAAGCCAGGTGTTAATGTCGCCTTTTTTAATTTCGAGCATAATTCCAGCTTGTAAAAATAAATTATTGGAATATTTCTCTCGTATAATTTTAGACTAATTATATATAAATAAAGCATCGTTCCATTTTACCATTTTGATTTGACAGTGAAGAGTTAAGGCTTCATTTACATTAAAGAAACGTGAATGCTACAATTTTAATGTTCAACGTACTTAGATTGAGAAATCTTTTATTTTCTTTGATAGATTCTCTTAAGTAAATCAGATAAAAATCAGCCAGTACAAAAATTGTAATTTTTAGAGTAAAATATTAAAAGTTATTTGAAAAATTTGCATCGAAAAGAGATTATTAACATTTATTACTTGTAAAAGTCTAAAGTCTTGTTTAAGTGAAAGTCTAAATTTTTAGAAACGGTTGAAACCTACTATTTAGGTCAATAATTATTAGATATGATATTGCAAACAATAAGCGGATTTAATATCTGTAAACTACTACTCAATGTATATCACTGAAAGTCTACAACTTTGATTCGTCTCTGTACGATAATTTTTTATATCACGAAGGCTTATTACACTGACTGAAAGTAAGAAGATTGAAACTAACGCAAACAATTCAAAAGTATAAAACGTAAATTGTGAGTAAAATTAAGTAAATAAAAGTGCTATAACGATTCCTTAATAAGCGGTTATTACAGTAAGAAAGAACATAACTTCAGGTAGTCAACTGAAACGTAACTGACGAAATATCGGAGGGAAAGAAACAGCTCAACCAGACGCAATATACCCCCTAGCTTGCATCTTCGCCCCTCCTCTATGCTTTCCCTTGCTTAGGGGTGGAGAGGCTCAAATTGACACTCGATCGACAATATACCATTGATGCTTTAAGGACCATCCATGAAAGTGTTCAAAACGGGCCAGTCCATTTCACAGACTCATTAGTAAACAAACCCCAGGACACAACTGTACCGAGCTTTCGACTGCCTCCGGATTCAGAGGGTTAACGATCCCGATTTTACAAAAAAAAAGTACTAAACAATGCCAGTCAAAAATTATTTGCTTTGCTTTCCTTTCAGCTTTTCTGGTTTTTTTCTTGTTCTTCAAGCTCCAATTCCTACTCCGTCCTGTCCGACTGCAAAGGTCCCGGTTTTATACGACAATGACATTAATCAGTTAAGAAGGATTAGCATATTTCAAACATGAATTAAAACGTGGTTTAATAATTTAAAATAATAGCTGAAGGAGGTGTTATAAGATGTTGTACTTACCTAAAATAAATCTTTAAGCAATTAGAAACTACAGAGTAAAATCGATGGACAGAAAATCGAACCTCTTCTACTCGAATTTTTTAAAACATCGGCATCGACAAACACGTAATCTACACTGACTTTCATTCAACACCAAATAATATGGTGGCTGTCTGCAACTAGTTTCATGCGTTATTCGACAGATAGCAGTAATAATCTACTCAAAACTGCCGGGTCCCGATTTTGTCCAACTTTCCCCTACCAATTGTTTATGATTATGCTTTAGTTTTCATCTAAGATAATGAACAGCACATCACCTTCTCTTTGGTGGAATAACAAAAAAAAGCACATCTTCAATGATGTCCTGCTTCATCTTCATATTTAAAACGTATTTTCTCAAATTTTGACAGATTAACATCATGACAGTTCAAAACAGATTAGGATTATACACAGATCCTAACTTAGTGTTTTGTTACATGATGTTAAAGTCCAAATAAACTAAAGCATTAGATTAGTAAATGTTTAGAAACTTCATCATTGCAATCAGTAATTGGGGATCCTGCAAGAAATCAAAGCTGCCCCGACTCTCGCTGAAAAAGCCATGATCCTAAATGAAATCATGCTTAATTAATTTCATCCTTCAAAAAATTCATGTAACGCTCAGGGCACTCAGCCGAAGTTAAGCCATCCACACCCGTCCTACTTAAGGCCGTTACGCACGTCAACCGATTCAAAAACATAATATTACAGTTGATGCAGAGTGGGTTGGTCTGTTTGGGTCTTTTGCAGAAGCTAGTTCTGTGATTGAATCCGCATTTAAGACATCTAGTTATATGATAGTTGGCACTGCCATGTCCAAAATGATTGCAGTTGTAGCACTGCGTAGGCCCCTTGGTGCCTTTGAAGTGCTCAATTGTGATTCTGAGATACAACATATTACTGATATTGTAAACAGAGTTCCAATTTTCAGTTCTAAGGAGGGTGATTAAAAATATTGGCAAGGGGTCTTTTGTTTTGAAACGTTTTAGCTGAGAGATTCGTTGAACAACAAGACCTTTAGCCTCGAGTTCTGTTTTAATTTCGTCAATATTGGTGTCAGTGGGAGGTCCCTTAATAACAACTTTGGCTGGTCTTTGGTTGCGTGGGGTGATTTCAAAGAATTCGATTTTTTCAGAAATTAGATGATTCCGGATGGAGTCGTATTCGGATTTGCTATTGGATTGTAATTTAAAGTGACTGCCTGCAATTTTGCAGGAGGGGGTGATTTTAGTTTCCTCTTCAAGTTTCTTAAGAAGGACGGGATGGGATAGTTCAGTTCGAACATGAATGGGTGGCATTTTAGATTCGGGAGCTATTTCTTCGGTGATGTCTTCAAGAGCTTCAAAGTTGTTTTCAGTTTCAATTTCCGGTTCCGAGGTCGGCGGTCTGGTTTTTGCATTCAATCGTTTGGGGGGGGGGGGGTTTGAAAGCTGATTTCCTCGGCAATAGGTCGTTTTTTGCTGGATTTTTTCCGTTTTTTGGTATGCTTGGGGCAGTGTTCAAGGCAGTCAAACAAAGTAACAATCTTCCACATACCCTTCAGCTTGGCTAGTTCCGTCTTGGTTGTTTTCAGGCTTTTCTGTAAGGTTTTCTGCATGTAGGCGGAATGGTTCCCCATCTTGGCGGCGCTGATCGAGAATTCCGCAGAAGAAGTAGCTCTGGCTAGTTTCTCCTGGATTTCTTCTTTCTTCAGACAGACATCTTCCGGCGTGAGCGCTTTGATGGCTGTTTCCAATTCTTCTCTTTCTTCACTGGAAAATTCATCCATATTCAGATTGGATTCCTCCATTGGCGAGGTCATGCTCAAAAAATCAACAGGGCTTTATGCCTTGAAAAAGGCAGTTTTGGATTCGAAAAGTTCGAATCAGGGAGCAAGTTGAAATATGTCCTATGTGGTCGAAAGAAAATGTCCGCTGTGACGAATATTCTGTTCTTGTCTCCGTTCCTTTTATATTAATTTCTTGAACCACTACTTCAGTTCAGTTCATATTTGTGTTTTCACATCTTATGTATCACTTCACGTCAGAGACTTCACCACAATCTCTTAAGGGGAAGATCAAAGGACAACACCTCGTAATTTTGAACCACGGTCAGATGACGAGGCAACACCTGAGCTGGCACCCCACTCTCCAGATTTCCACACCAACCCAACATGAGGACTCTCGGCTACGACGGGTTTAAGGTGCACCAGTAGCCTCTACACCATACGCTTACAAACATTAAAGCCCGCATCCGGATTCGAACTAGGAATTTTCCGCTCTAGAGGTTGGTCGTGTTCATACATTGATGATAAAAATAATGTGTTAAGCCTACGCTGATAATTTATGTAACATTTAATAGTTTGAGTGGCAACATGTCAGCATGGTTTGTGGTTGTTTTGGTGCCATGATTCAAAGGCTTACGTATTATTTTATTTAAAACATCGAAGTAATTTTGAATTTACAAAACTTTTTCGTGTCAAAAATGCTTTTGAAAAACTGTTTCTGTGGTATGGTAATTAGTTAAACTGAATGTTTTTCCTCTGATCTCGGTCTTGGCTGGAATGTACTTTAAGTTTTAATCTACATTAATATACATAGAAAATTAAATATTTGTGGAATGGCTGCTTCAGAAGAGCCCTTTCGTGTGTTTAAACTCGCCGTAGAAAATGAATTGCGTGTTTTGGTTGGAGATCTATCAGACATGGTAAGAATCGAACTCATTAGCGGCAAGGCCGAAATATATGGAAGTGAAATGGTGGTCGGTACTGTGTATGGTTTCCCTGCCAATTCATCTATTGCTGTGCACACGTGGCATGGCTGCGAAGTAAGAGTGTCGGGGAAAGCCGAAGACGCTCGTGTTGTAAATGAAAACCAAAACATGATTCTTAACTGCGTTTTACATGCTGTTTTGGAAGAACGGAGATGCCTAGCCGACTTAGGAGACACCAAAGGACCCCGAACCCTCGTAGTTGGACCGACAGACGTCGGTAAGAGTACTCTGTGTCGTATACTATTGAACTATGCTTCACGTATGGGAAGGAAACCTCTTTTCATAGAGCTTGATGTAGGACAGAATTCTATTTCAATTCCAGGAACAATTGGTGTCCTTACTATTGAGAGACCAGCTGAGATCACCACTGGATTTGACGAGCAAGCAGTTCAAGTATATCAGTATGGGTACAAAAGCCCTGGACACAATTTAAAGTTATATTTCCTCATGCTGAAGAAGCTAGGCCAGTTTCTAAAGTCAGGTTTGCAGACAGCCAACAAAAATGTCAGGTCATCTGGTGTTGTCATCAACAGCTGTGGTTGGGTGCGAGGTCACGGTTACAATGCGATCACGCACGCTGCAATGGTCTTCGAAATTGACGTCTTGTGTGTTCTTGAAGAGGAGCGCCTGTATTTCCAACTTAAACGCGACATGCCGTCTTGTGTTGAGATTATCTACATTCCCAAAATGGAGGGCGTTGTTGATAGGAGCAGGCCGCTTCGATCCCTGAGCCGAGACGCTCGGGTCCGTGAATATTTCTTCGGGCCTACGAACCTCTTGAGGCCATTTACATTTGAGGTCACATACTCTGACATACAGGTTCTTCGGGCTAATCGCACACACGTGGACGATGACGATCAACTGAGCAATGTCACACTGAATGAAGTCAGTATTATGGCTGTACCACTGGGATCCAATCTTGTGAATCAGGTGCTTGGTTTGAGTAGTGCTGACAATGTTAGTGAGGATCTACTGTTGACCCATGTCATTGGTTTCATTTCTGTTACTTATGTTGACATGGCTCGGGGAGTGATGGGAGTACTTTCACCTCAGCCCAGTCCCATGCCAAAAAAGATATTAATTATGGGAGATATAAGACTAGTTGACTGTCCAAAATTTTGAATCGAATATTTGTATGGGCTTGGACAATGGTGAAAGACGTGAACAGGTTTTGTAGTTCAAAAAATGTTATTACAAGCATGGATGTTGATGAGTTGAAAATTCCTGACCCTACACTTTTGGGGAAGGGCCTTGAATAATTTATTCCATTTTTTTCTAAATTACAAATTGAACAAAGTTAAACTCGGTCGGGAAAAAAAAAATTAACATTTTGTCTTTTCTTTATTAATTATTCCGTAAAACCTCAAGAAAAACTACACTCTTCTAGAATTCTGTTTTAAAAGTAAACTAAAGATTTCTCATCTGTGTTGATTGAATGCTTCAGTTTGAAAGCAGAAATCAAATAAAATTTAATTTGGAAAAAAAAAAAAAACTGGAAAAGGAAAAAAGCTCTCGGAAAAAGTAGCATGAATTTGCATGTGATCAAAATCCAGGCCAGGTATTTAACATTCTGGAAAAAAAAAATTGGATTTCCTAAAAACTAAAGTGCAGAATTTTCTCTTATAAGCTCAAAATTATTCATACTTAGTGTTTGTTTTTGTGAATAAGGATGTTATAAAGCAGCAGTTTCAATACCTGTCAAAATTTGGATGGGGCCACCGTGACTCAGTGGGTTTGCCCACAGTGCTAGCAACCTTTCAGTTGCAGGCAGCGCAGGTTCGATTGCTGTGAAGCTCTCTGTCTCTCTTCTGTGTCAATCAAAGTGTTACTTGTATGTATGTGTCCATTGTATAACAATTTTTTAATTTACATCATTTTTGTAGATGTATTTTGAATGACTAGGTTTTTGGACTGACTTTTTTTGTCTATTTGCAAGACCATACATTGTTAGAAAGAATGAATAGTGGGTTTGCACGAAAAAGCGAAATATTCATAAAAGTTGTTAAACAAAAATTGTGTTTGGTTGGAATGCGACATCGATGTATCGGAGGCAATGTTTTATTAAAAATGAACAAAGTACTATTTTAAAAATAACCAAGTAGCATAATTTTCATAATCAGTAAATTCAACATACTTTTGGACTAAAGTGGCCAAGGGTCTGAAAAGTCGATGTTTTATAAAAACATTATTGTACCATTGATTTATTGGAGCCGATGTTTGTTTAACATCAATGTTTTTAACTTGTCGATGTTTTATTTTTTAATGAAAAAAATACCATACTAACAATAATTATAGTTATGTACCTACCTCTACTTATACATATAGTTACTAATACATATTTCAAAATGTAAATATTACTTTCTTTTGTACTATTCAATTTGGAAATAAAAAATTAGTTAATTGTTCTATTCATTTTTTTTAACTTTGTTTTGACAGTTAAAAAGGTCTTATAAATTAATAAACAGCAAATTACAAATTAAATCTCCCCCTTGCGAACATTAATGTTTAAAGTTACTAAACCAGTTTTAAGAAATGAGGGATAAAAAAGTTTAAATATGCTGATGTTTAAAAACATTGATGTTTTTGGGGCAATGCATTATAAACATCGATGTCACATCCCTAGTCTCTGGATCCGAAAACTTAGTCATTGAAATTAGTTTTGTGTAAAGTATGACTAGCAGCTTTGGAATCTGCTGCCTTGCTATTTTATTTTAGATTTTTTTTACAATATATATATAGTGAATAACCTACACATACTGTGATTGTTTTCATGATTTGATAACGGAATAAATTATTTAAAACAAAAGAATTGTTTTAGATCCACAATATCAGTCAACATACACTGCCTACTAGTTATCAAATAATAGCAATTGTTAAAGATAAAATGGTGAATATGTATGCAGTTTTTATATTTTATTAAATACTATTTTCTGATTTAAAAAAATTATAGAGTTGAAAAATTAATCAAACAAGAGAAAACACAAGTACCTATTTTCAACCATGACATCAATTTGTACGCAACAGTAGAACTCCACATGTCTAAAATATAGCAAACCACAGATTATCTGAGCATGTGTAATATTCATTTGATTGAAAATGGATGTAATTATTTGCTTTATAAAAAGAAAATATCTAATTTCCATAGATAATTGGGTAAATAAAATATCATTTGACGTTTCTAAGAGTGTGTAAAATTACTCAACTTAACTTAAATATAAAAATGTTAACCTGATTTTAAAAAAAATACTTTTAATTTGTGATCATATTGAAAAGTAGTGATGATACGTATATGCATTTAAATTATTAAAGAAAACTTACTCAAAGGTATATATAGTATGTTTATTCTTGAGTTCACTTCAGATTTATGCCTCTATCTGGTCACCCATCTGTTCAGTTTCACATATCTACATAAAGGAGTTGCTAGTGGAAACATTACAGACAAGTTACTATACCAAAATAAACCATTACCTGACACTATTATATTTTTCACCAAGGTTTATCTGTAGATCATAACTATTGTTAAATTCAGGAAAGCAGTGAATTTTTTACAATTTGAATCTTAATGATAAAAATTCCTTTATTTACTTTACATGCACTCTTAATTGCTTTACAAATTAAAGGAACAACTATAAAAAGGTGGTTTATATTAAGTGAACTTCAATGAAAGGTGATTGGTTGGTAACTCAAGATCAACGTTATCACATAGTCCAATGGGATTCACCTTCGCTACAGAAAAATATGCCAATTTTTTAGCCCATTCTTTCGGCACATATGAAAAGGAGTGCAAGTGGGTGATCTTAAATCTAATTTTAAGGATTGTATGAGTAGTTAAATAAAATTTTTGCTTGTAATAGGTGGAATATGTCGTCCAGAAGATATTTGATGTATTGTGAGAAATGGCGCACAATAGGGAAAATGAAAGCAGGACAGACACTGACAGGGATCTGTAAAGACTTAAAAATAGCCAAAAGCGTCATGTCAAGAATCTCGAAATGGTTTAAAGACACTGGTAATGTGCACAGACAACCAGGTCAAGGTTGAAAACATGCCGCAACAGACTCGGGACCGTTATTTGTCAAGGATTGCTAAAAGAAACAGGCAACTGACATCAGTTCAGATTACAAGGGAGTTCGCTGCAGCAACAGGAACTTGACAATGCAGATTTTCAGCGAGTCATGGGCTGCATAAAAGAGGGTTGTATGCAAAGAAACACGATTTCTATTCCACTAACTCGGGCAGCGAAATGCGCCCATTTAAAGTGGTGCAGTGATCATCGTGATTGGAGTACCACAGACTCGAGCCGAGTTCTCTACCGATGAATCCAGATTTCGTTTGGAGATTGATTCCAGACATGTTACAATATGGAGGAAGAAAAGCGCATGCAATAAGCCTGCACACAGCCTTGTAATGCATGGTATGGGTGGGCATCATTTTGAATGGCCGCACTGACCTACACAATTTTAACCAGTGCAACTGTAAATGCAGAAATAGGCAGTCCTGCATTTTGAATATATGTCAGATATGATAAAATAAAGATCTTGTTCAAGTTTCATGTTATCTGCAAAATGATTCAAGTTAGATGAGTTTTTATAGTTCCTTTAATTTTTCTCTCCAGTGTATAAATGTTCTCAGTTACATTATATATTTAGGAAGAAATATTTCCAATCAAAAACTTTTACTACTTCATTAATTTCAAGAACATAAATCTTAATACAGTAAATACCGCGACTTACACGAACTCAGAGTTATGCAGTTCTTATGCTGTAATAATCTTTGGATGAAATGTCCAAAATATCATTAAATAATGTCTGAAAGAAACTTTGGTCCATTTTTTTTTTCAAAAATAAGATGGAAACAATGCTAGAAACTGATCAGTAAGAAGTTGTTAATCTTGCCAATGAATTAGATTTGGAAGTGATGAATGGTGATAATGTCAACGAACTGTTGGATTCACATAGTCAGGAGCTGACAATTGATGAGCTTGGAGATGCGTGAGCAAAACATCCCTGAAGTATCTGACACTTCAGACCCAGTTCCATCAGAAGGCACGTGTTTTTGTTAGTCCTTGGTCCCAATCAAACAAAATTTATATGCAAAGTTGTATCCCGACTTAAGGATTTTCGTTGAATCTACCTATCATGCAACTTCAGAGTATTACTGAAAATTAAACTGGAATTAATTTATTATTATCTCTTTGAAGTTTGTATGAAATAAAATAGTTGTTTTTATCATTTACAATAAAAAAACACTCATTTCCTTGGTTTGAATATCTTACACTGCATTGAATTTTTTTCTTTATTAAATTATTGAATGTTTCAAGTTATTAAATCAATAAATTGACCCCTCAGTTGAATTTATAAAAGTTACTAGCTAAATATTCGTGCTTCGCTATAGAATAATCTTTAAGATCATTACAGAAAGTTGCTTTTATGTACTAAGAAATAGTAATCAATTTGTTAGATATTTATAAGAGAACGGAAAATAAGTAGCAACATATATTTTAAATAAACAATATGGTAAATTTGGCTAAACTTTTTGTTAAACATCCTTGTAAACTACATTTTATGGTTGCAGAATCATGAGGTTGTCAGGAGAGCTAACATGTAAACAGGCTACATACAACTGACCATGGAGAAACAGTCATTTTGTAAAACAAAGCGTTGCAAAGACAAATACTCGGAGAAAGATGGTCAAAAATAAGAAGATTCAAAGAGCCCATTTTCATGTCAACAGGATGGAATTTTCAAGAAAAAGTGTGAATTAACATCTATGACATGCACTAAGCATTCTCTTAATTGCTTTTATTTATTAATGTCAGTGTCGTTACTCACATATTATGTGTCATTTCAATCCATTTATGAGGAACATGGAATTCATTTTCACATGAATAGATTTCATACCCCAAAATGAATTAAAATTTACATTTCATTATGGGACCAGAACACCTAAAGCATAATATGGGCCTTTCCTCAACAGGCTCTTCACAAAGTATATTTCATGAGCAGTCTTAATTTTACAGTGGGAGGCATAAATGATACTGAGGGACATATGAGCCTGGAACTCAATGATGATTCTGTATGTTACCACACAACATCATAGTAAACTCTTGAAACCATTGATACAAATGTGCTGTATGACACTATTACCAGCACCTGAGGCAGCAGTGAGTCAATACATGAAGCAAGTTGGGAAATAGAAAAAACAAACTGTCCCCCTTCATAAACGAAACACAGTTAAGTACCATCAACCCAAACGTAATAATGTGTATTAAGAAAAGAAAAGGTAAATAGATGTAGCTATGAGAAATAATTGCGTATTTTTGGTCTCTTAGGAGTCGAACTCTTCAAAAATCTTGGTGCACCTCTACAGTATATGAATCACCATGCAAAATTTCAGCTTCCTAGACCTTGTGCATCTTGAGATAATGATCAGTTAGTGAGTGGTATTTGGATTTTATATATAGTATGCTGAAGGGGAGGGATCTATTCAAAAGGCTGCCAGAAGAATTTGGCCAATATGCAACCTAAGCAAAAATGTCATGCTTTACATTTGAAGCATTAATAAAGTTCAGCATAAGCAAAACTAAATCCTCACACATTTGATAAAATTCGGTTTGAAAAAATTCCCAATTCTACATATTTAAAATCCTGGATTCTGTCTATTATGAATATTTGGCTTTGATTCTTGTTGCCTTGGGAATGTTATATCTCCAACAGGGCAAAGTCAGAGTTGATATAAGTACAGACTAAAGGCAGTGTCTATATGTCAACAAGCATTGGCATTCCCTGAACAAAAGAGCTGCAGTATACCAGTTGAAAAATTAGAAGATTATCAACCATACGATTGCGAGTTTGAAATTCGATCACACAAAACACTGTCCTGCACATGTGAACTTGTTCACGTTAAATTTGTCGACCTCGAATGTCCTTATGTTGGTTTGGAGAGTGGGGTGTCAGCTCAGATCTCTGAACCTTGTTATCTGACAGCGGTTCAAAATTAAGAGGTGATGTCTTTGGATCATTCCCTTTAGGATTTGGATCCCGAACAATTGCCAATAGCCTGTTGTGTTACTAAAGTGAGACATTAATTCAGATACCAACCAACCTGATAACAAATAAAATTTTATGACAAAAAATAATTGATAATAACATGCAGTTTGTCCTTGCGCATGATCTGTCATTCTCTCTTCATTTGGATCATGCATACAGTTGCCTAGATTGGGTGCAAGTTCTAGTGGTAAAAAGGATTTCCATTGTATCAATGAAGAAAAGAAACAATGTTGAATCGAATTGATTTTATGTATCTATGACAGTTGTTGGCACTACTCATTAATTAGCGCAACTTTTCATGTACTTAGCAAGCAGCAAGACAGTTTGCAAACTTCTCAGTGCTTTATCTCTTAATGCGATAAGTTGATATTGCCAGCGTTTCATTCCAGGAACAATTCTTTATGTAATTAGGAAAGAACACTCTGTTCTTAGAATAGTACAGCAATTTGAATCAATGTAAACATAGTTAATCCAGTAAGGTTTGTATTTTGGTATGAGCCATGACATTTAGCTTTATTAAGAGAGAAAGCTCAACAGATCTACAGAATAAATTCTACAATTAGAGGTTTTTTTAGACTTTGAGGCAAATAAAAATATTTTTGGAGCCGAAGTTATTGATGCCAGCATAGAAATAAAATTTAATTATTTAGATTTTCATTTTCTACTTACTCTTTTTGTAAACATCTGTTCTTTATGTATCCAACTTCGTTTTTTTTTCTTCCGATGGCGGGCACATATCGTACCCTGGCAAGAAAAGTGACACAACTCAAAATTTCAGAAACAGCAACTTAAAGGATACTATAAAACTTATATTGAAATAGTATAAGCCTCTTTTAAATTTTAGGTAAGTGTTTATGTCTTTAAATTTTATTACATTCTATAGAATAGTAATATAACACGCAGGGGCACCTCATACATATTTTTCAATGACATAACATCAAAATTTTTATTTTTTGAGTTGTGTCACTTTTCTTGCTGTGGTGCGATATGAACTTAATCATTGGCCACTACAAGGCTGGAAGTGATGGCCACTTGTGAAGGAGTACCCAGTAGGAGGATCATCATTGCCCCTAACAAATTGCAGCACAATATACATCCATGCCCTGACCCAGGAACCTTCCGATCCAGAGGCCAACACCTTAGCCACTAGAGCAGTTGGTTGACATCGTTGTTCATCCTATATTTGTTTGCTTAAAAATTAAGTGCAGGTCTTAGAGGTACAAACAATTTTTTATTTTGATTGAACTCTTCAGTTTTTAACACATGATGATTTCTGTTTTTTACTTGTCTTCGATCGTTGAAGCTACATTGATTGAAGTGTACAATTGTTCACAAAATCATGTGAAACTTTTAAACATGTTTAACTGAAAGTAAATTAGATACATTTATACAGTTTCAATTACCACCAACTCTACATTCTTTAAAATGTTGTTACTATTTGCTTATTTTATTTGCATTGTAATATTCAAAAACATTTTTATTTTATATAATTTTACAAAATAAATAAAACATGCAATTAACTTCACAATATTTAGACCTCTATTTCTCTAAAAAAAATGTTTTTCTTGGCCCTCACTACATTGAGCAGCAGAAGGGCTACTATGCTTCTAATCTTAAAAATTGTTATTGATCCCACCTGTAGTGATTATTTTAAAGAACTGCAAATCACTGTGAAGGAGTAAATATGTGCATTAGTTCTAAATGTATTTTCAGACTGATAATTCTATTTGACCACGTGGTCAAACAAGGCAATAAAAAATAAAACTGGCAAATTTATTCAACAAATTTAAATGTACATTTATTGGGATAATTTCATAAAATAAAATGTCTCATAAGCTAAAAATTACTTTCTCTTTTTAAATCCCCATCTTTGGTATCAAAATTACAATTCAATATGTATTTAAAAAATCTAGTTACATTTGTATTTCAAAAAATATTTTAAGCAGTATCTTGTAGAGAACATCTACAAGCCAATAACAAAACAGAACTTTTTAAAACATTTAGTATTGATTTTAAAATAATTAAATTAATGTTGGAACTCTGCAAAGATCAATGTAAAAAAAAAGTGTAAACATAATTTCAACACAAAAATTTTCTAATTGAAATTTATTTTTTAGATACTTGTTATCTATTTTCAAAATCAAACTGCAAATCACCCATGAGTAAAAACTTTTTTGGTAAAGGATTTGGCTGGGGAGATAAAAATGTCATAATTTGACGTTCCATATCCACATGCTTCACATGAATAAAACCAAGAACACTTGTTGCGATGATGTCTTCATTCAAATCATCTACATAACTAAGAGCAAGCACTTGATTCAAAAGAACTGGTGATATGGGCACAGGCAATAGAGAAATGTAGTTTCGAATATCGTTTAACAAGTCAAGGTTAATATTGACTCTGGATGACGCCACTTTAAAAATTTCAACATCAGTAAACTTCACTTGAATTACATAAGGTTCTATTGAAAATTGAGTTCCATAGAAGTATTCAAAAATTAAGCTGTCTCGGTTATGACGTCGGTAGGTCTGATTCCGTTCGACAACACCACTTAGTTTGGGAATGAATTTCAGTTCAACATTCCGTGGCACATCGTGTTTCAGTTGAGATAAAAGTTTTCGGTCAGCTATAACGATGATGGTGTCCACATTGAATGACTTAGCAGCAACAATGATTGATTGATACCCTTGTCCCATCACCCATCCACATGTATCAATTATTGCACCAGAAATCGCAACATCTTGTGAATTTCTCGCACGGCATTGGACTGTTTCTCCTAACCTCTGGATGAGAAGAAAATACAGCAATATATTGAGCCCAGGGCTTTTATAACCAAAGTAGTAAACAGAAAGCTTTTGTTCATTAAAGCCTTTAACAACATCCCCTGGGCTATCTATAGGAAGAATACTCATGGTGCCTGGTATGGATACAGAGCTCTGACCGACATCAAGATCCACAAACAAGGGTTTCCTACCAAGACGAGCGGCGTAATTCAGAAGCGATCGACATACTGTGCTTTTTCCAACATCCGTTGGCCCAGCGATTAAAGTAACTGGTCCTCTACCCCCTTCTCTCTCAGCTCGAGACCTAGATCTTTCAAGAGAGGAATGCAAATCATAAATTCCGCTATTGCGAGCAACGCTATAAGATTTCGCCAAATTTCCTATTACTTTTAAATCACAACCATGCAGAGTATCCACGGCAAAGGAATATCGAAATGTATAAATCTTGTTAAGTATCATCTCTGCGCCGAAAATTTCCGCAACACCATTCAGAAGTTCTATAGTAACCGGTTCAGAGGGATCGTTGATGACAAATCTTTGTTCTTGATTTGCACTGAGAGTAAGGACATCTTGATTTTTTTCCATATTGTACATTCTGTAATGTACACGAACCAATATAAATTCAACAAATAATTTTTATGCTTAGAAACTAAAGTGCTAAGCATTTCAGAAAGAAATTGGATAATAAGAATGAAATTTGATCGACAATTAAATCAATCTGATTCAAAAGAGGAAATATTTTTTGTTTACTTTTGCTATTAAGAAAATTTTAACTTTCCCACATGACTCCGTTTATGTACAAATTTAGAGTTGCCAACTTGTTTTTCCTAACCACACGCGTAATCTATACTCATAAGATAATTAACTTTTGCTGTAACAAAAAATGCCGAATGAAGAACCAGAAAGAGGCATAATTTTTTCAATTGGATGTTTAATATTTATTGTTTTTACTGTTATTAAAATTTTAGGTTTGTTAGGTTTTAACGTCTTACTAGAGTAACACATCGGGTTATTGACGATAGTCCGTGATCAATTCCTTAAGGGAAAGATCCGATGAAAAACGTAATTAAAATTTTCCATGTAAATTAAAATTTTAGAAAATTCAAACAGAATATTTATTTACTTTTGCATCAACACGGAACAACTTCAATTTCACAGAAAAGTATTAAATTATCAATCAACAAATCAGGAACTAAGTTGATCGTTGTTGATTGTGAAATGATGTATTTGAGAGGTTGAGGAGGAAACTCGAAATATTTATTAATTTCTCGATCTGCTTTCTCGTTTCTTGTGTATACTGTCTGTAGTTTAGTGATCAAAATGTCGGAGCAACAGAGAACAAGTCCTATTAAAAATTTTTTGGCTGGTGGCGTAGGAGGAATTTGCTGTGTTGCTGCTGGTCATCCACTTGATACTATCAAAGTAAAAAATCAAATTTACGTCGTTGAAATTTAATTGATATTTTAAAGTTTTCTTTTCCCCAAACCTCTCTTGTAAAATCTATTGAAATTAATTTAATGACTTACCTCTGCCAATTCTTATTTAAATTTGTAATTTTTAATATTCAATGCAATAAAATCTAAAATTTTAATTTATTTCTTTGAGCCGTCTATCATCAAAAATTTTCGATGATATACCTGTATAGATAGTAAAAATCAACCTGCAAAAATCTAAGCCTTCTCTTTGCTGAAACGATGCATACATGTGCATAACCCCTCTATTCTACTATTCTAAGTCTTGCATGCCCCCAGTAGTATGCATACCTAGGTTGAAATTCCAGCTGACCCATATCGATTGCCATGTGTGATTTTATCATCTTTCCCCTGGTGAGCATATCACCTTTCTGGAAAGAGACCTCAAGGTCATGTGCCTTCACACCAGTGCTGCACTAATTGAACTTAAATTCATTTCTACATTACTACCCCACCCACAACACTAGCAACCTGTACATCTAACAACATGCAGGCTGCTAGTGTTGTGGGTAATCCTCCTGGGTTATAGAGGCTATTGTCTGTGAAGGGACCTCGATATTTGCTCATTTTACTGAATGCACATATAAAACGGGTTCATGAAAAATTCATACACACTTACTATATTACACATACATTTACTTACTTACTTTTTTTATTTCTGTACAGTACAAAAGAAGTTGGTTAATTCACTTTGAACTGTCTTATCGTCTTTTCTTGTGTTATTGTTCTTTGGAGAAGACTCATGCCCTGAAAAATATCGTCATTTGCATTCCTGGCTTCGAAAAAGTTTGAAATTTTTCTGCACACTCAAAAGCCATTGAGTATGTTGGGGGTTGGTTCAGCTTGAAATTCTTCACATTCGTCATTATCATCGTCGCTTTCATTATTTTTATCATCTGCCTTAGCTTGAATTTCAGCTACAATATCCTCGGGAGTAGGTATCTCGGAAGTGATAACATTGGCCCATCAACAGATACATAATTTTCAAATTCTTCTCTACTCATTTCCAAATTTTCCAAGTCGTCTACAACTTTTTCCTTAGTGATTTGCCCCTCTTGAGAAATGTCCAATCCAGCCTTACGGAAACAATTGGTAATGCATGTTGATGTAACGTTTTCCCATGCATTGCTCATTAAACATATCACTTCGAATACGTTTATATTAGCATTTAAGGTGGCTCCAATTTTTCTCTTCTATCGAGAAGCATCAAAATTAAGTGCTTACAAAAGTTTGATTTAAAACTTCTAATGACCCCTTGGTCCATAGGCTGGATAACACTTGTAGAATTTGGCGGTAAAAATTAAATCCTGATGTTTGTAAGTCCATTGATTTCGGGATGCGCTTTACAATTTTCAATTAAAAGGAAAATGTTATGCTTTTCTTTCCTTGGTTGCTTCTCCCATTTTGAAATTAATTCTATGAAAATGTCCAAAGTCATCCAGGATTTCTCGCTGTGGTCATAATCAACAGGAAGCTTTTTTACATGCTTGAAACACCTATGGTTTTTGGACTTGCCAATAACCGACAGTTTCTTCTTTTCAGTGCCAGACATATTAGAGAACACACTAAAGCTGTCAATCGATTTTTGTAGAGCTCGCCTCCGATGCACTTTCCACCCTTGAACTTAAAAGTTTGCTGTGGGGTTACATCAGCATTATAAATGTCATCGTTTGTGTATCCTTCTCTGATGACACTCGCCACTTTTCACTTATCTATGTCAGAATATCCGTCATATTTGCAGACTTTGCTTCATCACAAATTTTTCAAAAGGTTATCCCATGTCTATTCTTGAATCAGATCAAGCCATCCATTCAAACATACAAATCCAGAATAGCCAAATTGTTCAGCAAATTTTTCTGCTTGAACTTTCAGAAATGGATCACTTACAGAAAAATCTTCTCTAGGTTGCACCTTTATCCACTTTATAAGAGCTTCGTCCAAATCCTCTTAAGCACATTTCTTCAAACGTTTACAGTCATTCTTATACCATCATGATCGAACGCAGCCATTAATTTTTTCTTGTTCTTTAACAGTGTTGAAACAGTAGATAAATCATACTTCATGCAGATTTCGGAATTTTTTATGCCATTCTGTAACTTTTGTAAAATTCTTACCTTTTCATCGACTGATACAATTTTGCGTTTCGACATTGCAAGATAAACTTTGACGAGAGTACTCTATGAATACAGATCAAAGAATGAACTCCACACAAGTCCCCTACCCTGCCACTCTTACGCAGAGTAAACTTACGTCCAATCAGCAACCTCAGTCATCTCCTCAAGGTCGTTGTGGGATGTCCTTGCACGTGGACTCCACAGGATGAAAAAGAACGCCACCACATGTTCGCACGATTCATGATTCATCACTAACTTTCGGCTGACTTCAGAATGTTAAAGGATTTTATCCAAGAAAGGATTAGCTGAAGTGGAAGTCAATAGAAATTTTATGAATCGCAATAATATTGCTCGTTATAACCAGGGTTTGCTCATTAAAAACGAGTTATGCTCCCATAGACTTAACATTGTATCAACCAAGTATTTCTGGTTTCCTCATTAAATCTGGGTTCTTGTTAAATCAGGGCTCATTATAAACGAGTTGTACTGTACTATAATTATATGTATAAAAATAAGGAATTCACTAATCTTGGGACAAGTATAGTAATTGATTCATCAAATTTTGTACTGCAACCTATGTTTCATGTATTTCAAATTTAGTTATATTAGTATTTCTCAAGATATTGGTGAAAACCCAGCTTGCCTACTTTGTTATATCATTTAAAATAAATATAAATAAAAATATTGCCCTGAATATTGATGTTCCTGTTTATTCAATTTTTGATTATTTCAAACACAAATGGAGCAGAGCATGTTTTCAGAAATTGATTTTAATTTATACATTCTCATCGTTGTCTCTGATGTTTGTTTAAATTTTCCAAACATAAATTTCAGGTCCGTTTACAAACCATGCCAAAGCCCCTTGCTGGACAGCTACCCATGTATGCTGGAACATTTGATTGTGCTAAAAAGACAGTAATAAAAGAGGTATTTTTTAATGTTTCAATGTATGTCTTGAATAATGTCTACAAGGACAGATTTGTGAATCACTTTACGTTTCCTTGGTGCATCACTGGAGATTTGTTCACAGTACACCTTATAATATATACCACACGGTGTAATTGTAAAGACCACATTCATATACAAGGTTCAGTCAGTAAATTCGGGGACTTTATTTACTACACTTACAAAGTAATTAAAACACAATTGCCTTCAGAATAATGTACTTCCGCAACTATACACTTCTGCCAGCGATGATACAGCTTCTGGAAACTGTTGCGTGAGAGCTGTCGTAAAGTGGTTGTCGTTGTTGCCATCACTTCTGCATTTGCAAAGCGCTTGCCCTTGATGCGATCCTTCAGTTTCGGGAACAGGAAAAACCACAGGGAGCCAGGTCTGGGGAATACGGCTGATGTGGCAGAACTGTGGTGCTGTGTTTAGCAAGGGCATGGTGCACCTTCAGAGATCGGTGTGCCGGGGCATTGTCAAGCAACAACATCCACGTGTTTGATTTCCAGACATCTGGACATTTACGACAGATTGCCTCCCGGAAACGACAAAGAACCTGTACATGTTGTTGTTGTTGCACGCCCCCATTGGCCAGCAGTGCTAGACCAGGTCCATGATGTTATACACCCTCAAAAAATCCAACACCGTCAATGGATCGTCAGTCAAGTCCTGTACATACAGTTCTTTGTTGATTGTGGCACCTTGTGGAAAAACAACTCCAACGTAACTTTCCCCCTTCGAGCGATCCATTCAAAACTTTTTCAACCACAGTGACTGTAGCTATTTCCAGTGTGACGATTGGTTTGGGGATCGTACAGGAAACATGTTTCGTCCCTGTTGATGATTCGGAACAAAAATGTCACTTCATTGTCGGCAGCACTGATTAGGTCATCCACAATTGTGCACAGGGTGGTAACAGAACCTGGAAAACCGGGAAATCAGGGAATTCTCAGGGAACTTTTTATTTCTGGAAAAATCAGGGAAATCTCAGGGAAAATTTCCAAATTTACAAAAAATCAGGGAAATTTTGACAATTTAAACGGCTACTATTATCGTTTGTCCTATTTTGAGATGCTCGATTATGAGTGTTTCTGTGAATCAAATAAATCGTTTTCGCTGAAATTGTAATTCGAAAAAAAAACCATAGTGTCGTAAATTTTGAACACTGCGGAAACCGCCGCCACCGTTTTTTTCGCGGCTGCAGTGTTTTGTTGCCTTGAGGCTTGTGGGATACAATTTGAAATTTGTGCAACAAATGATATTTTTTGTGTATTAAATTAATTATATTTGTTTGCAATTACATTTTTGTAGAATTATTTATGTATATCTGCATCTGGTTTCGATGAATAATATGACTATGTAGGTTCAGGTGTAAAAAGTTCCTTAATCAAAATATTTTTAATTTTTTCTCCAGTTTTTTGAATTGCAATTTTAAGAGTTCCATTAAGGGTTCCAAACAATAACAATTAAAATATCTAGAAAAAAACATAAAATATTTGTGGAGAATGATCATTTTACACTGTCTGGCCCTAAATATTTAAAAATAGTGTTGTGTGGATACTGTATATCGATACCAATCGAGGATCATAACATTTCTTAAGGGAATTGCTAAATCAGGGAAATTTTTGTGAGACTATCAGGGAAATCATGGAAATATCAGGGAACTTTTTTCAAGAATTTTGTTGCCACCCTGTGTGCAGCACTCAGCCTGTTAATCATTGGTGGGGTTGTGAGGAACAATGCGCTGGAAAGCGATGCATGTGCAAATCTAAAGAAAGGATCTTGTGACATGTTCCATGCGAAATGCCAGTCTGTTCAGCCGTTGCATCGACTGTTTGCAGGTGATCACTGCTCCTTCCCGTTAGATGTTCATTAATCCTGTTGGCTTTGGAACTGTGCACAAACAGCCTGTAGTTACTAATTTTTAAAACCAATCGTAAATGATTTTTCTGGTGGGATGTTCTTTTCTAAATTGTGATCGAAAATTCCATTGCACAGCGGTGACAGATTCCGTTTTGCTCAATTCAAGAACACAAAATGCCATCTCCTCTGAAGACGCAGCCATTTCCACTGACTAGTCAAGTGACACGCTCACTATTGCCTACGTCACTTCGCTCAGGAAGGGGGACACAAACTTAATGAGTATACCTAGCTAACAGTTCGCATTTAGGGACCATGTCTTAAACTGCTTTTGTTTTACAGCATCTGGAAACTGTATACATACTTATGAATCGCCATATAAGTTCATTGATACCATGATGCTTATGACCTAAAAATTAGAAAGGCTATCAGGAACTGTGCTTCTCACACTGCTGTAAACATTACAGTTTTAATGTATTGAAACCTGTAAAGTAAGTGACAGAATGATTTAAATAGCTTATTCAATATTTACAGTGGTAAATTTGTTTTGCAATTTTGTTTCTGTTGATAAGATTACAGTTTCTTATAAACTATCAGACAATTAGTTTATTTTTTCTATTTTGAATTAATGAAATCAAATGATATTTTGAATTTCAGATTTAAATAATAGCATATTCTAAATTTGTTTCAAAAATGTACTTATGTTATTTATATGTTTATAGGGTGTTCTTGGCTTGTACAAGGGTATGGCAGCACCAATAACAGGTGTGACCCCAATGTTTGCTGTTTGTTTCTTTGGTTTTGGAGTAGGAAAGAGACTTCAACAAAAGCATCCCGATGAAGAATTGACGTAAGAACTGGAATTTCTGTTAAACCATTAATTGAGAAATAATTTTTTAAACCCAAACCATAAAAATAATGAAGTTATAAATTTATCAATAAAATGCTTTCTTTTTATTCTGATGTTGTACGCTACAGAAATACCAATTATTTAAATGCAACACATGTACTTCATTAATAACATGCCCTCAGGGGCAAATCTTTAGATATGTGCTGGCATCACAACCCCGAGGTACACACAAGGAGTTATCTGTTCTTCCTTCTGCTTTTTGCTTTTTTTCAACCTTGTCTTGTGTTTAGTGCAGTGTGGCTAAATTAATCTCTTGTGTCAAAAACAAAACAAAAACCAACCACTATTAATAACATGGCATCTGGAAACTGGTTTACTGGTGAGAATTTAATTCACTTGGAACTGTCCAAAAAGTGAAATTATAAAATGGTAGATAAAACAAATTCACTCCATTTATTGTCCAGTTCTTCAATCTTGCAGCCATTGCAATTTGTCTATACATCTCCTTAATTAAAGTGACTGACTTTTGAAAGCTTTGCAGGAAATGTTTTAATGATGATATTGGCCACAAATACACCATGTTTACCAAATGTCTAGTTTGCATATTTGGCATGAAGCCAGTTGCTGTTTAACACGTATTTCAATGTTTGTAAATCCCAGCAATAGTGCAGAAAATCTGCTTGGGTAACCTGAAAATATACACCCTGGCTTACTCTATGAAGAGCAGTACTTATTAACGTTTTTAATCTTATCAATCTCTGTATTTCGATATATCAGCCGTTATTTTTAAAGAAAGGTATAAGTGCATTTTTTCATAAATCGAGATATTTACGGGTTTCCGTTTTAATTAATTTAAAAATATTGCCAGTCGTTAATCAATTGAAATGTTTTTTTTAAGACTAAATTTGTTAAATTTTACTATGCACCAACAATTATTAAGACTGTTAAAGAAAATAAACGATTTTTTAGTTCCAAATGGACTTGTACCTCTTTCAAAACATATAAGAAATTGAAACGAAAGGAAATTTAAGTCCATATTTTTATAGACATTAGCTTTACTGAAATGGATTTTTTAATGTAAAAAAATAATAATTAAAATGAAGACATGTAAATACATTAATAATCAAGTTTATAAGAATTAATTTCAGTTATACTTAAAAAGAAGATAAATAAACAAATGTAAAATGTTGTGGTGTTCGTTGGTGTGCAATTAATACAACATGAATTAGAACACAATAATTTATTCCACAAGACGAAGAGAGACACAAGACGAACAACAACCGAAAGGGAAAAGTTAAGAAGTAAGAATATTGACAAGCGCTCCGTTCACAATGCTTCGCGCATGCGCATTACAAACTTGCGCCGAGAGAGAAAGAGAGCGATATTACGCGAATCGTCTGCTTCTGACAAGAACAACGAATTTCAATTCGTACTCTTGTTGAATGTAATTACTTCATTAAGATAACTAAAAATTTAAAAAAATTATATTTTAAACTTACTTCTTCTTTACAGTTAGCATACTGAAGTATTCATGGTAAATAGGTGGTATGTGAGGCAGTAAAATCATTGCTGTATTTCTCTCTTGTTATAGGTCTTTTATACAGTGGCAACAAACATAGTAATTTCACTGAGATGTTTGGGTCCTCCTTGTTTTCCAAATAAAAAAATTACTTTAAATGAAACATTTTCTTCGATACCAGTTTTATTTAAAATTTTGTGTGATTCATCCCTTTTAAACCTCGTCCAGCATATTTTCAGCAATTTTATAATTTCTATGTTCGTATTTTTTTCCTGTTTGATATTGCCTATATAGATTTGGCTGAGAAAATCTTTTAGTTTCATTTCATACAAAATGAAGCTATTTTTTTCGCCAATTCTTTATTGCATTATAGTCTTGAGCAGTATATAATTGATCCTTTTTTTAATGCTATTTCCACAATGCCAAAATATCTGTCCTTTAGAAGAAATGAATGACACAATATTAAAAATTTGGTTACATTTATGTTTTTGTCAGCTGATTGAACAATCCTTAACCACATTAGTGTGAGCTTAGTATTTCAGTTTTGTACTGTACACATGTCACTGTATGTGTGAATGCTATAATATGGTCTTGAGTTGTAACATTCTGAATATGTTTCAGGCAGCAAGATGATACTTCTTCCGCACCTCTAGATGGTACAGTTTCCTCCCATGCATACATATGAACTTTGTCATGAAAATTATGAAAACCTTCATTCAGAACAAACATTTCACTTATAGTATGCAACAGAAACTGATTATTTGGGATATGGAAGGGCGTTTTGTAGATCAAACGAAAAAGAGAAATATTTATCTGGGTTCTTTGATGCTAAGTTTTGATCTTCTTTTAAACATTTTCTAGCCAGTTAAATGAATGCCCTGTTCTTCATGCCATTAGGCTGTTTTCTTCATCAGTGTCTGAGGTAACTTTTATATGCAACAAATCACACATTTGTGACACCTATCTTTATGTGCGTGATGAAAGCTTAAATTAAAGTCTTTCTTAAAAATGTTCCTATTTATTTGCTCTCTGAGAAATGTATTGTTCTCTTCGCACTTTTCAACATATAAGTAGTACATTTTTCTTAAGTTCAATTCAGAACTCAAGTATTTTCTGTCTAGATTATGAGAACGCATGTAACGGCTTTCATAGAGTGGAAAACTTTGTTTGTGATCTTTTAAGGAAGCCACTAGTTCTTCATCACTCGTTCTGCAAGATCCTTTCATTTTTCCACGTAAATCTTTTCCTAATACCTTTGCTTTGAGAGCCCTATGAAGTCTTCCTATATCAAATGTTTCTATAAAGAACTTTTTACTTACTGTCAACGCTTTCCTTTTTCAATTTTAAAAAGTATGTATAACTACAATCTTTGGGTGATCCTTTAAAATTTCTGCGTCGTCGTCTTTTTACTGGTGCACGGTGCATTCCTCATTAGGTGTATTTCTTCTGTGCGATTAAAACTTTCATTGTCTATTACTTGATATTGTTATATATCTTGTGTCTGATGCAGCATGACCAAATATGACCCTTGCACCATAAAACCGTAATGAACCGACTAAAATTTACTTGTTTATTTACTTTTAGGTTAGTACAACTTTTCAATGCTGGTATGTTATCTGGTGTGTTTACAACTGCTATTATGACACCAGGAGAAAGAATTAAGTGCCTTTTACAGGTAAATCCTATATGGTTCTTTTTATTACTTAGTTTTACACTCAGTTAAGAATGCTAAGTATCAATAAGTTTTATGTAAAGTAATGTATGTTTATTAAATAGTTTATTGATTTATTTGGTTAACAAAAGCTGTTTCTAAAACTAAGAACGTAGATTGATTTAATTGAAGAAATACGCACATGTACATGAAGTTAAGGATAATACTGAATCTACATCAAACCTGATCACATTTCAATAGAGTATGCTTGGGATGCTCTTGGACATTGCATTGCAGCCTACACAAGGACCATAAATAAGTGAATGGGACTCCTACTACAGGAATATTTGGATAGCCTTGCAGAAAGCATGCTGTGAGGCCCATGTTTGGGTCAGGCCACCACATTCCCTGTTAGGTTGCTTTTCACAAAGAAAAAAATTATTTCACATCTAAAACCTGCAATGTGTGTTTACTCCTGAGCATTTCCCCCTTTCTTATTTCTTAAGTTTCCAAGTAGCACATGGTGTTCTTATTTTATATCTTGTCGCTTGTGTAACATTCATTTGGCATTTGAGGTTCTTCAGTGCAAACATTGAACACATGATTCATTTTTGATATCTGTTATAAAAGGAAGTGTTTGTTTGGGGCTGCAAAATCCTGACGCTTCTATGGCACTTACAGCAATGAGATTTGGCACACAGGTAGTCCAAATTATTTGCAATTTTTGGGTTGCTGCTAATTTTAAAATTCAATCTAGAAGATTTTAAAAGGAATTTAATAGTTTTATTCTCCATAGCTTTTTCAAACGCAGAAAACTTTTTCTACCCGTGTGACCTTGCAGTCAGGGTTGGGAATCATGCCAAGTTTTTTTCATCCGCAGTACACGGAGAAAATTATTTTTTTCATTTCCGATTTGATAATGCGTGGACGAATACATTTCTAGCCATACGATAAATCTTTTAACTGAAGTCAATTCTTTTTTTCCATCTCCTAGACCGTTAAAGATACAGTAAAAATTTTAACATATTTTAAATCTCTGGAAAATTTCCGTTTAGATTGATACTTAAAAATATGATTTTCTTTAACAAATATAATTTTTTAATTGAATATATCTTCAATGGATTTGAAATCTGCGGAAAATTTTACACCCGATAAATACCTTACATCACTGGCAATGTCGGGCTAGCCATGCAGTGGCTAGTTCTTAATATTTGGAAATGTACAGTTTAATTTCAATACACAGCAGTGGCTCCTGATGCACATATTTAAAAACTGACATTTTTAAGTTTTCTACTTTGTATAAAAGAACAAAACAGTTGAAGAGTAACTCTTGTTATAAAACTACTCGATTTTTAAAGTTTTTTTATATAAATATATATAGTTTAGAATATATATGTATTGCTGGTACTGCCATCTCCTTGCCCTTCTAGATGTAGAATGGTTTGGGAATTTGTTTAGGCATTATCATCATTGAGACTTACTTTCATTACATGTTTTGTTTTCTTTTGGCAATGAATTGGTGTGATTTGGAAGTTTGTAGAGTAGGGTACCAGCTCAGACATCACCTTGGCATTGACCATGGTTCAAAATTACGTGGTGTTGTCCTCAGATCTGGCCCTTCAGGGATTTATCTTACACTGGCTCCAATAGCCTATTGTGTTGCTCCAGTGCAACATTAACTAAATACCTACCTCTTGACAAAGAATCGAACACTGTTATGAGCTTATTAGTGAACTTGTTTATGACATTGTATGCAGGTTACTTCTCTGCTGTGCCCACATCCATGCCTTTGTAGATTTTCTGGTTTTGGAAGGGGCTGAGAACTAATAGCTTCTTCATCATTGGAATTGCTATTTTTTCTACCTTAATCAGACAGAAAATATTCTTAGTCATTAGAACTGCAAGTTTCACTATATCCCTAACCTATTTAATCTAATCTTTGCAATTATTCTCTCAAAACCTCTTCATGCTTAACCTATGTCTGCCTGCCATCTTCTTTCTCAACCAAGAGAGTAACTAATCGTTTGTTCCTATTCAATATGCCATCAAAGAAAGCATTAGGCATTGTAGTTGTTGAGTCTAAGAATTGTTGTTCTTCTGCCAATCACTACTAAATCACATTCATTGTGTTATGAATCTTTGCTCCCAGCTGAGTAGGGTTTTTAATGCTTGCAAACAGGATGTAGGAGGGGGAAGAAAAAGTAAAACTATTTTCAATGCTGGTACAAGGTAATTATAGCCATCAATCAGGAAATATGTCACACAATCACTGTAAAATACTATAGAGGCTATTTTGGTCCCTTCCCATCTTCTTCCCTTTCGTTCATCATCTCCGCTTCTTTGACAGTTAAGCTAAAGTGATTAAATATACATTCCGTTTGGGCTAAATAATTAAAAGTCATGAAATATCAACTTAATAATTTCATGGGCTTAGGTGTTGCAAGAAACATCGCGAGGGGCCAAAAAGGCCCTTTCCGTCTTTCTAATGTTAATTGGTAAATACTTGCATAGCTGCCAATCCTTCCGGATTACCCGGAAACTTTCCGATTTTTCCAGTTTTCCGGCCGGAAACAAGTTTTTTCCGCTTTTTGCATTTTTTAAAGATTATTGCTAGATTATAGATTACCAAGCATTCCCAACTTACGTGTTACCCAAGTAATGTGTTAATAAATATTATAGCCAAGAATAGAAATATTATAATCAAGAATTGTGCATTTAAATTATGCTATTATTAAGATATAAACAGAAACCTGATGTATGTTAAACTGTTATGTATACAACTTAAGTTTTATAGTTATTTCCTAAAATTAGTTTTTTTAAACTGAGGTTAGTTTAAGTTTTCTAAAGGTTGTTTTAATACTGATATTACTAAAATTTTTAATTTAAATCATAAATTTCTGCCCTTTGGTTCATAAATAATAAATTCTTCTGTTTTTTACCCAAAATCTTCTGTTTTTTTACCTTATCCAGTTGGCAGCTATGTACTTGTATTTTCCCATACACAAAGCTGCTGGCAATTATTCAAACAAAGTAAAATATCCCAGCCGAATGAATAGTTTGATTATGAGAAATCGGTTATTGAGATTGAAGTGTTTCTTAATATTCTATCAATCACTTGTATAAGTTTACTTTCCATAGATCCGAAAAGCTGACTTGTCATCTATATAGGTCATTACACTATGTATACTTCATGACACTGCATCTCTCTTCTGTGGCATTGCAATTACCATTACTATTTACTAAATGCTAAGAATAACATGTTTCCAGTATTATGAATTTTAGATTGCTTCTGATTCTTGATGTAATTAGTGAAATTCCTCGTTTCTTATTTTAAAAAGGAGTTACACTTTTAAAAGCAGTAAATAATCTTATATCATATCATCTGAAAGATACAACGATATTTTATCTTTGTAAATGAGATTAATATAATAATCATATATTGGACTATGCCCCTATCAATATATGTTAACATTACACATAGTGTTGTTAACATATATGGATTAACATATACAGAACCAAAACTGGAAATACCATTTCAATTGGAACTTAGTTCTGCAAAATGCTTATGAATATACTGTTAAAGTTTTTGCTAAACTAACTCAAAAGAAATTCATATTATTAACTTTTTTTTATTCCAAATTAAATAAAGGCTGAGTGGTAAACCTATTGAATAACATTACTCTTCTCATCTATCTCATCAAATCTAAAACGGATTATTTATAGTGTTTTAACTTTCATGTCTGACAACATCAACCTCAGTAACTCCTAGAGAGAAAATCTCTAGCCACATTTGAAGACAGCCCAAGGTTGTTCCATAACTGAGTAAAATACAAACTAAAATATCTACTATTATAAAAAGAAGTGTTTGTCTGTTTTTTCGTTACCGCAAAATCGTGACGATTCTATGGCACTTACAGCATTGAGATTTGGCACACAGGTAGTCCGAATTTTTTGCAATTTTTGGGTAGCGGCGAATTTTAAAATTCAATCTAGAATATTTTAAAATGAATTTAATGAAATTTAATCATTATTGAATGCTACACCATAGTAGAGATCACATATTCTTAATTTATTGCTTTCATTTCCGTTTTGATTTTGATCAGAGGAATAATTTTTCAGCCAGACAATAAAAACAAACAATTTCTTAACTGGAGTCAATTAGTTCTTTTTATATCTCAAAGACCATTAAAGATACAGTAAAAATTTCAATGGATTTGAAATCTCCGGAAAATTTAACATTAGATCCATACCTAAAAATATGATTTTTTTATATAAATAACTTTTAAATAGAATATATCTTTTATATTTTCGCATGAGATTGTGACATCACTGTAACTTTCCCTCTCCAAAAATAAACAAATTGCATTTCATGCCGTTCGCATTTTTTAAAAACAGATTACATTTCCTGTCCCATTTCCGCAAATGAGAGCAAGAAATAAAAAAACCTATTGACTTGTTAAGCTTTTTTTCGTAAAATTGGAATCACTAAAGATAAATTGAAAATTTCAACGGATTTGAAATCTGTGGAAAATTTAACTTTAGATTGATACCTAAAAATATGAATTTCTTTAAATAAATATTTTTTTAATCGAATATATCTTCACCAGATTTGAAATCTGCGGAAATTCTTACACCAGTTTAATACCTTACATCACGGCTTTGCCTGATGTGTTGGTTTGCGAAGCAAACCACCGCCACATACATGGGCAATGCCGGGCTAGGTGATAAAAGTGGATCAGAAAAATTGATATCTTGAAAATAACTTGTCTTCTCCTGTGTAAAGCAGGACATGAGCCAATGGACTTCAATAAGGGACATGGGGCCATCATAGCGTAGTGGGTATGCTAGCAACCTGCAAGTTGCAGGAAGTGCAGGTTTGGTTCCTCTCTAAATGTATTTGTCAGTAAAACTTTCGTTGTCTGTGTATGTCCATTGTTTGATATTGTCTATCTTGTGCCTGGAGCTGCATGACCAAATATGTCCTTTGCACCCCAACCAACCGATAACAGACTAAAAAAAAATGACTACGTTGGAAAAAAGTTTTATAAATACTAATACAGTCAAAGTCCAAAATCTGGAATCCTTCGGACCTCGGCAAATCCGTTTTTCAGGATTTCGGATTATTTGCAGTTTTTTTTGTCAGAAAACGCTAATCTAACCTCAGTGCTCAAATTAGTTCACGCATTATTTACTTTTAGAACATGATTGCAATACTAAAATAGAAAATATATAAATAGGAATAATTAAAAAAAAAACTAAACAATGCAAAAAAATTTTACTTACAAATCTAACTTTTCTGTGGTATTTACTCTGAACATGCTAGTTATTTTGCATTGCTTCATCAATTTGGTCCAGGTTGAACTCCTTGTTCTTTAAAGAGGCGGAAAGATAGCAAAAAGTGAGAAAAAAACGTTGGTTGGGAAAACGTCTGGATTTTGGGCAGTTCCGGATTTGGGACTTTGTACTATACTAAAATGAGGATGTGGTGATAATGAAAGCCTTTGCTTTTGTTTCGTTTCAATGTTCTCAAGTTGATACTTATGCTTCAACAAATGGATGCAAGTTCATATATTTTTGTTTACTTTTTAAACATAAAAGTTCTAGACTAGGTAATTTCCTTTTCATCATGTAAAAGTTTTTCTTTCTATTTTATAATAATTAACTTTATCATTGGCTTATGTAGGTGTGTTCTATGGCATGATTTATAAGTAGTTGATTTAAAATATGTGTTACTAAAATTTGTATGCTTACAAATTTATTCAAAATTATCTAAGATGGTTTATGTAGGTTTCTGTCTTGTTGAAAATATAGGTTCAGCAAGCCTCATCTTCTGGTGAAAAAGTAAAATATGCTGGGCCTGTTGACTGTGCCAAGAAGCTGTACAAAGAAGGAGGAATGAGAAGCATTTATAAAGGAACAGCAGCTACTCTCTTAAGAGGTAAACTGATATTCTTTATCATTCTTACAACTAAATTCATGCAACCTCCTAATTTTAAAATTAATTTGTCTCTTAAACTTACAGTGTGCATTAAGTCTTCTGGAAATGATCTGTTTTCTTTTATAATAAAAAAAAACTGTTTTATTTATTCTGCACCTGAACATTTGGGATTCGATGATATACAAATGTGTTATAAATAAATCGTCAAGTAATATAATACCAAATAATTACCTGATTTTTTTGCAAGATAAATTACCATTATAACTAAGTGGTTTTGCTAAAGAATCTTGACTAACAGATTTGCTTTTAAAAACATTTTTTTAAAGATGTCAAAATTGAAGTTATTATAAAGTAAAGTTTTTCATAATATTTAAAACACTTTCACTGTATTAGTTTAGTAAGTATTCACAATCCTTTGTATGTATGGTTTCGAATATTTTCTTTCTTTTTATGTTCACATTTTCTTTCTTTTTATGTGCATAAAATTGTGTTTTCTGTAATAAAGCCATAATAACTGAGCCATTTATATTACACATTTGATTTTAGTCTGTTTAAACTAGCTATAATTTTCACATTATGAAAATTTCATCAATTATTTTATATCTCCGATATTAAAATCATACTGAGTATACAAATTAGTTTTCCAAGTTAAAAACTGTTTTTTTTTTGTTTTTTTTAAATTCTCTGTACATTAATTTTTTGCTTGAAACAATTATAAATCAAAATTTTAATTCATAAAAATAATGTACTTTTCTCAGTGAAGTATTCACAAACCATTCGATTACCTCTGAAATACTATTACATATGTACAAACTGATATTGTGTCTCAATTCAACCTGTTACATCCAAGAACTCTTAGAACATGAAATGCACTTTGACTTTTGTAAGATTTTGGATGTTCACATCTAGGTGTAAAATCTATTTTTACATCTTCTGGCATCTTGTCTGTATGAACAGTGTCATTGTATCCATCGGATCTTGAATATTCAAATTGTGAAGTAACAATATCTTCCTTCCAATACTGCATATAGCATGAGCAATTCCATGGGTTATTATAGAGTGCAATTGCTTTCACATTATGCAATGGAAAAAATAAATCATTGGGCACTATCTTCAGCTGGTTGTCATTCAGAAGTACTTGCTGAACTGATTTTAAGTGTTTAAACGTTCCCTCTGGCAAAATTTGTAGGAGATTTCCTGACAAATCAAGAAAAAGCAGTTTTTCCAACCCATAGAAAGATTCTTGGAAAACCTTTTCTATTTTGCAATCGTGTAGGATCAGCTTTGTCAGAACCTTGTGGGCTCCATTAAAAGCCCTGTTGTTGATGACCTTTATACGTCCTCTCAGGTTCATGTGGCTCAGAGATTTCAAGTCGTAGAACATGTGCTCGAACAGAGCATCGTTGTCTATATTTGGAATGTGCAGGAACAGCAAGGAGTATAGTCCTCGGAAACTGAACTTCATGAGGTGAACCGGCTGTCTCTGATGACCCAATGTGAGGTGTTGAGTTCCATTTAAGTATTGGAAACAATGAGGGAATATCACCTTTATGGGGTTGTGTTTCAATTCGAGGTATTGAAGATGGGGCAGTGGGGGAAATGTTAAACCCGAAAGGTGGTCGATTCGATTATTGCTGAGGTCGAGGTATTCTAGTTTCAGTAATCCGACAAATGCGTCTGCTTCGACAGTGAACAGATCATTGTGTGAAAGGAACAGACGCCTCAATTCTGGAGTACCGTAAAATGCAAATCCGTATAGCCCTTTGATGCCACTCTGCGGGAGGTAGAGTTCCTTGAGGTTTTTCAGTCCATCCAACATTTCCCATTTCAGGTACCCGATGTCACAGTGAATGACGTACAGGACCTCCAGGGTGGAGAGCTTGGCCAGAGCTTTTTCTGCTCCTGTTAGGTCGATTCTCTGCAAGGACAGATACTTCAGGTCCTCCAGTCCATGAAATACGTCATTCGTGATGTGTATCTTCGCACTGGCTAGAGAGCCCTGCATGTCTATGCTTTTCAGTCTGTGGAAGTCTTTCAGGACGTCATGGGTGAAAGTCATTGAGTTGTTGTCGTTGGTTTGCAGCACCGTGATGGATTCGGTGTCCTTTGGCAGGTCAAGGATTGTGTCCAAGGTGTCATTTTTCAGGACGCAGAGTATTGTTTTTGCTGTGCTGTTTTCATCTTTCCACCGTGATATCAGTGTTTGGGATGCACTGACAACTTGACATTCACATTCTGATGGGCAGTTTGTGCCCCATTCCTGGTCATGGGAATCCTACAATTAATGAATAGAAAATGTATCAGTAAGAAGTAACATACTTTTAAATGAAGCACTTTTGTCAATTTTAAGATATTTATGCCAAACATTTTATAAACAAAGAACTTATTTTGGGAATTATGGTAGTTAAACTTATAAATGGAAAGGATTATTTGGAATTTGATTTAATATTACCTGAAAATACTACTGACTGATAGAAATAAGTTACACAAAAACTTTATAGTAATAGGAGTATATGTTATTTGGTATGTGATTTTGAGTGTGAATCCCAATATTTATACAAGATCTTAAAAAAGGCTTTTTTACTCTGACACTTCACATCATATATGTTTTTTACCTCAAGATTTATCAACTCCATGGCTTTACATTAACACTTCGTGTTTGGTGTATCAGAAAATTATATTGAGTTTATGGATTTCAAGTGGTTATGAGAAAGTGCAAGAATATGACATAAGGAAGTGTGCGTGTGCATGACAGATATTTTAAATGCATGTATAAAAATAAACTCATTCATGTAAAACTAATTATAAATTTTAACTAACTTGTTCATTGAAATTATAACTTTAATTAGAAGTCATAGTATAATTATAGTATGAATTTTAAAACATTTGCTTCAATATTTCACACTTAGATGTATACTCTTTAAAATGACTAATATAAATACACTGCTGAAAAACTCAAAAAATCATGAAGGCAATGTTTAATCGGAATGAAACCATGTGTGCGATTTACATGAAAAAATAAAAAAAGTTATCACTATCAAATCTAGAGGACTCTTTATTGTAGAAATACATCAGTTATAAATTAGTGAATTGTTAGTCTCCTCTGGTGATACATGTTGATATAAGGCATGATGTCAAGTTTTGTCACTGGGCATTTTTATGTGATATAGAGCCCCTTGATATGTGACAGGATTAGGTTACAAGATATACTGGATATATCGATGTGCTGTTAAACTACCTCATATCACAACTAGTGGACTGGCTTTCAAGTGATGGTTCCCCAGTCACACACATTACACTAGGGGTTACAGTGATGTGCCAATCCATAGTATCTGGTGTGTGACTCCCACTATTCATTCAGGGCCGTTGTGGATCAGTAGTTATCACTGCACTAGCAACCCTTGATTTTGTTGGTTCAACAGTTCCACCCTGGGTGTATTTCTCTCTTCTGTGGCTAAATATGGACATGCCATGCAATGCTATATCTGCATATATCACCACCAGAGCAGGCTTTACAACTTATTACCTTTCTGATGCAATTCTACAATAATAGAGTGTCCTAGATTTGGTATTGTAATATTGGGTCATCCGGAAAATTCTGCGTTTTTTTATGATAAATACTAACTGAAGCGGTAGAAGTGCATCATAAAATATTATTGAATTACATAAGCACCATTTTGTTCTATGATCTTTCCGGCAGCTAGAATTCTTTTTTTTTAGTCATTAGGCCTTATTTGTAAAGAAGTTATTGAGGTGCTGTTTGACAGTCTCCAAAGAATTGTACCCCAGGCCGTTCAGAGAATTTTGAAGTGACCTGAAGAGGTGAAAATCTGAGGGGCAAGGTCTGTTGAATATGGGGGATGACACAAAACATCTCAGCCATACTCAATAAGTCTTTGTCTGACATTCAGTGAAATATGGGGCCACGCATTGCCATGCTGGAAGACAACACCTCGACGATTGGTCAGTTCTGGCCGCTTTGCTTCGATTTCTGCTTTTGATATTGCCATTTGAGAACTGTTTTTCCGAATTTAGTGTCTGATTTTTGTGGCAACAAATCATAATGAACAATTCCTTTGTAGTCCCACCACACACAATTAATTACTTTTTTAGGATGCAGCCCCCCCCCCCCCTCTTGATGTTACTTAGAGAGATTCATTTGGCTTACCCCATGATCTTTATCTTGTAACATTATTGTATAGTATCCATTTCTCATCTCCAGTAATGAGCCATTTCAGAAAAGGAGCTTCTTCATTTCGTTTCAGCAAACAACCAATTGCCGAAATTTGAGCAAGCATATTCTGTGTTAAAGGATGAGGTACCCACACATCGTTGCGGCTTACAAACCCAATCTTAACTTGGATTTTCAGCGCTAGCATCTTTTAATAGGTCCTCGTTTACAGAGGATGGTCGTCTAGAGGGGGCATCGTCTTCGAGGCTGAAATTTCCACTGCTAAATTTATCAAACCACCTTCGAACTGTGTTATCAGAAACAGCACTTTGTCCATATGCAGCACACATTTTACGAGCAGTCTGACTAGCATTTTTTTCTTTCTTAAAATAAAAGAGCATTATTTGACGAAAATGAACTTTTTGGTTCTCCATTCTTAGCACTGCAGTGAAACAAATACTATGACACAACACAAGCTAGAATTATGCAATGAAAGCAGAAAAGACCGAATTCACACGTCTGCTTCAATCAAGGTCACTCCTTATCAGCAGTAGCAAAGTAATAGTAATAAAGCACGCTACAATTTGAAAAACTGCAGAATGTTCCAGATGACCCAATTGTGGTTTATCTCTTCATATGCATCACATGCTGTTTCTTTCTGATCGAATACTAACTTTAAGTATTTCTATTCTTTTGGCATATAGTATGTAAAAATACTTGTCACTTATCAGCTATACATTAATTCATTAGCATTTATTTGTTACCATCTCAGTAATTTAGTTTCTGTGTTTTAATGTACTACTATTCAGTACAGACATAATGCTTTATTTTGTGTCCTACAGTAAAATTGTCTTATAATGACATCGCTTTGATGATTATTCTTTACATAATTATTGTTGGCACAAAAAAAATCAGGATACTTTTATAGCCTTGCTGTTTTATTGAATTGAACTTATTGAAACAGAAAGCTAAAGGGAAAAGTTGGGGATAAATAAGGAGATTAGAGAAGTTAATGAAATGTTCCAGGAATGTTATACAGGGTGTTTCAAAATATCTGGTGAAATCGTAAAGGCTGGTAGAAAGGCCCAAAATAAACATTTTTTGTCAAAGAATGTGTGTTGGAAAATGACTCGTTTAGGAAGTAGAGGGTTGTGGTTTAGTTCAGTTGAGAATATCCTTTCTATGGCATTATTTTCCAATTGTATTTCAATGGCAAGCATCACTACACAAATTCAAAGCTCCCGGATATGCATCTAATATTTTTTTCTGAAGTAAAACAATTTTGTTTTAAATTAAAATTTTATTTTGGCCAGATATTTTCAAAAAACCCTGTATAATGTGTTTTGTGTCAACTAAATAAAATTTCTCAACTGCTCTTCAAATCATTGAAGTTTGCTTTTAGATACACTTTATTTCACTCTTCACTAAAACATATGATACCCAACTATATGAAAACACGTTTAATTCAATTTAGTTTAAGTAGTTATTGAATTATTTAGTTTAAGTAGTTATTGAATTATTTAGTTTAAGTAGTTATTTAATTCTATCCCCCTCAACAATAGAATCTTGATTGTTTTGGAGTAATAAAGATTTATCTTTGGATAAAAGTGTCATTGATAACGGAAGTTTGAATTTATTTGCATGCCAAACAGCTGCTAGATATGTTGCACAGATTATATAGTGCAAGTTGAAAAACAGTTTTACCTAGCATTTTTAATTGATAATCAATAGGAGAAAAGAGCATTCAATTTTTAGAATCCTCAGTTAAATCCTTTTGAATCAATCTCACCTCCTGGTAAGTAATATTTTAAACTACACTTTATAGTAATTTAAACTGAAAATTTCTAGATTTAAATAACCCTTTTATGTTACTCTGATCTCAAACAAAACCCAGTAGCTGTGTTCATGTCTTGAATAATATGCTTATACAAGTGCTTATACAATATGCTTATACTTAAATGAAGTCTTGATAGTATTGATGGTGTAATCCATTTTACCTTTAATGCTCGGATACAGGAGACAGTTGAAAAGAAATTATTTTTTTATCTTTTAAAATTGAGCATTTGTCTTCTAACACTAGAAGTTTGTTTCAAATTTTAATGTGGAAAAAGCAATGTTTTTGAAGTTATATGAATAACAAAATGTAATTTCTGTGATACATGATTAATATATCAGATAAAAATAGGCTCAAACCTAGTTTGTGCATATTCTTTACTTACAAGCTTAGTTTAAGTAGTTATATTTTTAGTTTTGTACAAAAAAAAATATTCTATTAAACATTAAATTGTTTAACTGTTCAAACTTTTCACTATTGTATAACCATGTCTGTTGATAATAAATGATATTAAAATAAACCCAAGTGTAAGGTAATACTGATTTAAGAAGAGTATTATTTGTTTTGACTTAAACATTGAAATTAATATCTTTTAAGTGTCTAGAGTACATAAATATAAGGTAAATATTTGAAATATTACCTTAATTTGCTGATGAAAAGATTTTTCCTTAAAAAATAATTCCAATAATTTATTCAAAATTCAATTATGGATTAATTATTTTAGTTGGATAAATGTATGTAAAAATGAAAACAGAATGAAGTACTACATTATTTCCCTTTAATCTTACAGAATATATTATAAAAGTATTTGTAAATCATTCTTATTTCTTGAGCTCAAAAATGAAGCTGTCTGTCAGTTATTTTTTATCTATTTTTATATAAGAACCTACTTAAAATGAAGTGGAATGTAATTACCATGAAAACGTTATCTATATAAATTTGAAAACTTACCTGCAAAGATTCTCTGATTAAAACAAGAATTAAGATCACTATGGATAGGTTAAGCTTAAGCATGATCTTAAAACTATTTTTCTTTACCTGAATTACATTTAGCTCACAAGAAGCATGGAATGTTCATATCAGCATGCTTAGGTTATACTACTTGATTGCTAACTGAATGTGTTGCCTTAAGAGCATCTGGTTTTAGATTACGGATATAGCCACTTCCTGTTTCCTGTGATTTTAAGTTCAAACCCTTCCTATGGCTTCCTTTTGATTGCTTCTCCCTGTCCTTAAGTGTTATAGCACAGCCCTGTTTCCTTCTTAGATACTAAGATGTTTTGTCAATAGAATTTTACAAAGGAAGCATTGCAACAACCTCCTGTTTTTAAGTTGGAATGCAAGATGTGTGCTTTAAATTGTGGATAGTTAATGTAAAGTGTTGGTTTATAAATTAACATAATTAATACGTTCAGTAAGCACTTTGAGACAAAATAATTAAAAGTTTTTGTTTCTTACAAATTTTTAGTTTTGTGGCATTTGAAATCTAATTAACACAATTTACTGAAAGAATATATGACTTTCAAATGCAAATGAGTTGCTAAACTTAGACAAAATAAATTTTAGAAACAGCTGTACAAACATTTAAATAGTTGCTAATTGATTTTTTATATAAACAAGACGAGCAAGTGTTGTGAAATTCTTAATTTGATTAATTCTTTGATTTTCACATTCACTCAGTACTAATCATTGAATACACATTTGTTAACTTTAAAATTATAAAATAAAGCTGATTTGAAATAAACAGGATTGCTTGGTTACCAAAATCTATTTCTGAATATTGCTTACAGGGTCCTTGATTTTTAAGATATTACAAAGTATTTCTTTCAATTGTTTGTGAGATTTTCATGACATGTAACGTATAATCCATCCTTGTTTCTTATAGATATCCCTGCTAGTGGAATGTATTTTATGTCGTATGAATGGCTTCAACGAGTTTTAACACCAAAAGGTCAAAAGTATGCATGTTTCAAAATAAATTTATAGATTTTAATTTTTAAGACTTCAATTTGTTTTTAATTGATTGTTAGAGTTTGAATCTGTTGTAGCCAGATATTTCCCTTTGAATTATCACACTGAACCCCCAAATACCTTTAAGAACTCCCTGTATGCATTTTCAAGAAAAATTGGTTAGTTAGAAGGATGGTTGTTGAACAGACATTTCGAGGAAACATCATTAGGTAGTGTTTCAGACATTTTTCTTCACAGCCCCTTCAAATCCACAAATATAGCCATCCTTTTAATAAAACATAAAGATAAAAGCAAATGCAGTTCTAAAGTGGTAGACTTTTTTAATTTAATTTTTAAGAGTTGCTAGTCAGGTAAAGCAGAGTTCCTTCGTTAATGTCAAAGAGCCAGGATTGCTTTCCAGGGTCCCAAAAATTAATTCCTGAGAGTCGCCAAGGAAATACGCTCAGCATGTGATTTTTAGTATTGATAAATGAAGCAGCTATTTCATTAAGGTACTATGCTTTCAGCCTCTTGAGAGACTGATGCTGAAGTAGAAGCATCAAAATATTATGTTTTTAAGCTATTCTCTTATAATGCCAAAACTTTATTGTTCCAGAATATAGTTTCATGATTATTGTTGACAATCTTCATTTTCACCAATGATTAATAATTCTATGAATAAATTATATTTAATGCATTTATATATCTTTTTCTCAAAGGCAGTTTTATCTTTATTGGTAAGAATACTTTTAAGGCTAATTTAAAGAATTTATTGTGTGCCCCCTTAAAAGTTATTTAGACCCCAAGGACTGCTCTCAACTGTTTGAAAAACCCTGTCGTAATGGGAAATATTACACTTTCAAATGATATGCTTCATATTCCTATATTCTATATGTTATGTTACTATCTTCGATGGCCCTCACTTCATCTTATGTATGGACGGTACTTGGGGATTCCCACTGGATTGGCGAGAGTCGAGGCAAAAAGGGGTTCTTGTCCTAATGAGAAGGGGTGCTTCACCACTTTCTTGTCTTGACAAAAAGGAGGGGAGATGACGGGAGACAGCGAATGGAGGAGGACCAAACTGGGCTGCTCCTTGAGAGGCGCGAGTGACCCGAGCGTCAACTCCTGACACTAACCACCGTAAATGCCTAGATCTTTCCTTTGATGAGCAGATTCCCAACAAGTCCATTCCCTCTTCATCTGACAAAAAGACTCAGTCTCTTGCCATGATCCAGCTACTCCTCAGGCAGAGCTGATTTTGCCAATATAACTCTGGACATTAATTAAGAAGAGTTTTTCAGGAATCACTAGTTGCTTTTATTAATGAAATTGAATCACAACTCCAGCAGTTATCTTCCATATCAATATTTACTCTCCAAGTATTACGCCCAAACGCAGCATGGAAAATTGAATTCCAGTGCAACCCATAAAAATTCTTGCTCAGAAACCAGCAGACCAAGTTCTGAAATCTTCACAAAATATTTCATGTCTATCAACCTCTGCGCAGAAACCCCTCTGAAATGTACTAAGTATGCTGCTTGCAGGGTTAAGTGTTGTCATCACAGATTAGATAAGGATATACTTGTGATAGAAAGGTACTATATAACAAACCTTTTCTCCTTTGTGATAGTTGCTTTTATTGAAGTATAGTGCTTTGAAACTGCAATACAAATCCATTTAGATTAGATTCAGAAATCTATTATCTGCCATTGTTTAATGCTTTATAGCATTCTTTCCATTTTGATTTTTTGAAATCACTCCAGTAATGTGATATCGAATCTTATTTTGGATTAAATATTAAATTAGCACACATCAATATTTCTAGCTCAGTTATATGAATACTTTATGAAGTTTATATTAACTAAGTTTCTCATTCATATTCTGAACAATTATAAGTTTATAGTCCAACTGAATTGGCCATACACCCATTTTAGATGCACATTTTTTATACCTCGGGAGTTATGTATACTGAAATAGAATTATTTAATTTTCTTTGCTTGTATCACCTATTTTTAATGATTAACCCAGAATCTAGTTATGCTTATAAGTAGGACTCGGATCGATATGCAAAAATATGACCTGAAATATGCATTTCAAAATCACAAAAAATGCACTAAACTCCCCAAATATGCGAAATTGTAAAAAACAATATTAATTCTTACAAAAAGGGGTAGTGGATAGAATAACGTGAAATTGAACCACACTTTCATTCAATTAATTCACAATTTTATTTTTACAGCGCAGTTATAGATAATAAAAAATATACAAAGCAACAAATTAATAAATCGTACATCGTTGGGGGAAAATGTAGATTTAAATTAAAGCATTTCAAATTTCCTCCGGAATGTAATTAGGTGGGTAGACGGGACATGTGCCCGCGACGGAATGAGTAGGGTTGCTAAACATGGCAATGACTTTTTTTTACTAGTATATATATTTACGCATGATAAAAAATGAAGAGGAAAATTTATTAGTTGACTACAAAAACTATAAAAGGAACTAAATGCAAATTCTGTGAAGGGTTGTACGAGTCTGATGTGAGTAAAGAAGTTTAGGATAACGGGCTCGTGTCTCGGTAGTTTCCTGTCCTCCAAGTGGCTTTGATGCGGCGACAAACGAAACTGAATTCGGTTAGCTTTAAAAGTGTCTAGTTGAGACGTCAGTTTTACGGTTCGATTATTTGTCAAGGAAATTGCTGCAAATTAATCGATTTACTTTTGAAAATTGAAATTAAATCCTAACCATCTCTGTAGAATTAAAAAATTTTGAATTTGTGGAATTAATGTGTGGTGGCGATTACAAGTGTTGTCGGGGAGGTGTTCCCGGGCGAAAACACTAGTCTAGTTACATCCTCGAACTAATTGAAATTACATTGAATAATCAATGTTTTTTCAAGGTTTTCAACCTTGGAACTTCGTCTATTGTTACTTAAAACATTCTTCAATGAGGAGAATGACCTTTCCACGTCACATGCGACGATGGGGAGAAATCGGTAAGATAGTATTTCTTGAGGGTCCGTCTACTCACATTCTGGTACAACCTCTCCATTCAAAATCTTTGACACAGCGTGAGAAGTCTTCCATTCAGGATTTCTTTTCAGTACCACATCCAGCTTCTTCCTCGTGCTTTCCCCGATGGGCCCGTTCCAATCTTTACTTTTCGTAATCAAGTCGTCGATTAGAGCCACAGAATTACACAGATCCATTCCTCTACTTTCCAGAGTAGTAATTAAATCAGGAAAATTGCCAAAATTGGATCTGACGTAAGCCACATTTTGGACCACAGAAGAGTTGTTCAGTGCAACTTTTGCTTTCACAATAGCTTGGTTCCCGGTATCATCAAAACTTCCAATCACTTCTTTCAATTTTTGGTGATGTTCAGCAAAATAATTAGCCGTAGAAATCTACGTGCCCCATCTTGTGATTATTGGTTCAGGTGGTAGAGGAATATTAGGATATGCATATTTGAAAGCCCTTACTCTGCTAGGTGCCTTAACAAATACCTTTTTTCTCGAAGATATTAATTTATTCAAATCAGGTAGACTATTCCTCAACTCTTCTGCAACGCGATGGACACCATGAGGCATGCACGTTAGGTGAATCATCTTGGGATAAAACATTTTTAGGCTTTCTTCAGCATGAAGGCTGCACTATCCGTAACAAAAGTCAACAATCGTTCCTCCCCATACTGCTGCGCGTGAAACCCCCACAAAATATTAATCACTTCACCCACTGTCATGGCGATCGTGGAGTGATTAGTTTTTTCCAACTCTGCATAAAATTAGGTGACCACGTCCAGCTTCCTCTTAATTGAGTTTCCCAACTATTACATGGTCTACATATCTGCCGCAAGTTTCAGTCGTTCATCAATTGACATCCAGATGATGGAATCACCTATCTCATTTTGTATCGTTTTGATCACCTTCTCATACACTGGCGTAATGTAATATTTCATAAGTGTGGATTCACGGGGAATTTCTTTGCCTGCGTATTTCTTCAAGAAGGCTCTAAAATGTTCATTCTCCAACTTATTAAGAGCAATATTTGATTTCAACATTGCTTCGCAGAGATCTTGGAACATCTCGTTCTTCTCCGACGATTGAGACTCTGACTTCAACAGCCTTTCATCGAGTCAAAGTTTAAGATGCTTTACATTTCGAGCCCTTTTCACTCTTTGTTTGTGAGTCGCAGTTGATTTGTGTTGATCAAAGTAGCTTGCAGACAGAGAGTCTCCGTTGCAATTCGATTATTATAGAACTAAGCAATATGTTTTGCTTCATGTGCTTATGCTTTCATTACTATCTTTCTCTTCTTATTATATCTATACATTTTTGGCTAAACAAGAAAAGGCCAGGCCAAACAACCCAAATGTGTTTTTTGTAAAAATGTTTAAAAATGGAAAATTTTATAAATGAGTAATAAAAAATTGTTCATACATGCACAAAACATGCAAAATGGTCCCAAATATGCAAAAACATGCAAAAAATAATTCGTGTTTTTTTTTTATGCAAATTGGTAAAAAAGCACATAATACATATTTCTATCAACATTAGGGGTTAAAAAGAAGATATGCAAAATCCGAGCCCTACTTATAAGTGTGCTGTAGGATTTGACATAAATATGAATGGAATACTTTCTTAGATGAATTGGGCAACTTATTTTTTTAAATTATGTATCTGAAATAGATGTATCAATATTAAGGTATATATCTCCTATATATTTCGGAACTATCTCTGATGTTCTTGAAATGAATGCATTTCTTTGTGATTTTATTTCCCTTGCATGTTTTTTCTGTTGTTAATTATTTATTATAAATGTTAATAATGTGCATTTTTGATCATGCATTTTTTATACTTTTATTGCAATATAGTTTTAATTCTAATGCAGAATTTGAATTTTAGTCGCAATGAGCTTAGTGTCTGGAGAACATTAGTTGCTGGTGGAACTGCTGGAATTTGTAACTGGTTGGTTGCCATACCTGCTGATGTACTGAAGTCTCGTTTACAAACAGGTGTGTATGTTAACTCCCAAGGAAAATTTTCTCCCGTAATTAGAAATAAAATACAAAAATTTAAATGGTGTAAGTAGAAGAAAAGGTAAGCACTTTTACAGTTGATAAAGGGAACCAATTTCCGTGTTAGTTTAATAGTTAAAGTTTCTTTCAGTTCATCACATCTCGTTATTTAGCCTTGAAGCAAAATATGTTGTAAACAGTAAAAGAGTAAAACTATTTGTCCAAGCTACAATGTAAATTGACCTGTAGTGTTCAAAAGCTTTATTCCCTAAAAGATTTAACTTTAATGTCATTTCTTTCAAAATGAGTCGAATTGTAATTTTTTTCATTTTACTAAAATTTAAAAAGAAAACCACTTTATTTTTTATTAAATGTTGCTTTGTGAGGCCTTGTAGCGGGCTTAGCTACCACTCCAAAAATTAACTTATGATTGAGTAGTATATATATATCAGTGTAACCCAACTCTACTATGAAGTACTTTGTGGTAGATAAAGTTATACTATCATTCCGGCTTGTTATAAAAATGACTGACGGACATGATTTACAAATTCGATGGATGACCCACGATGGATACTTTAATTGTCAGCTAATAAGCAGCTGCATTAATAAACAAACGCTGCTAATGATGTATCATAGCTTCCATCCGATCATTGCACAAAGTATGGATCTAAAACATCATTTATTCGACCAGAGCCAGTTTTGGGTCTACCTTACAATGTGGTTAGAGGGACTATCAAAGGTTTACTCCTTGCCTAGTCCTACCATACATGGCTTCAATCTAATGATCAAAGACAAGCCAAAGAGCTCAATCAACAATCTCCCTGGAATAGATCAAGGGAACTGCTGAAATTGAGCAGGACAGAAATCAGGGTGGCTATTGGCCTTCTGACTGGCCACTGTACCCTGAATAGACACCTCAACATTATGGGTGTTTTAGATGACCCATTATGTATAGGCTGTCGGATGGCAGAGGAGAGTCATACATGTTCTGTGTGATTGTGATTTTTACTCTGCACAATGACTCGAATATCTGGGATACCATTGTATCGAACCCTGGAAACTGGGCAACATTCCAATCAAGTACATGCTAAAATTTATTTCGGCAATCGGTCTTTAGTGGATCAGCAGGGGTCTCGGTACAATAGACTATTTGTCACAGTGCTGGCACTCTTCGGAGTCACCCCCAAGTCAGAAGTCATCTGTTCATTGCTGCTAAAACCAACAACTGTGATCGCAATGCAGATCTTTCAGTTTAACGCAAAATGGTCATTCAACTAGTGACAGCGTGGCCAAATCTTGCCCTTGTGCCATAAAAAACCAACCAACCAACTAGTGACGTCATCTATCGAATTTCGGCTTCTGCTAAATTCTGTAGGGGGAGTATTGTAGCAAGCTTAGCTACCACTCCAAAAATTAACTTATGATTGAGTAGTATATATATCAGTCTAACCCAACTCCACCATGAAGTACTTTTTAGTAGACAAAGTTACACTGCTTCATTTCGGCTTGCTATAGCCTCTTATAGTGAATCCTAGGTACCACATCCAGACACTGTCAGAGTGTCCAAAAATGTATCACAGTAGCTCAGGCCCTATGGATCTCTCTGTATGATCCTGAATTATTTCATATCTAACTTTAAAAAAAAATAATAATAATAATAATTCGATTTTGCCTTTCTAAAAATGAAAATTTTTGCTTACCCTCTATATATCAGTTTTCTCGCAAAGAGAACTATTCTTATTATCTTACACCATGTTTTATAACTTACCAATAGCCATGGGTGGAAAGAATCTTGAAGGCTAGTTAGAAAAATAAATTGTAGGTTTCAGTGTAGAATAATAAGTTTCCAAATGTTCAGAAGTTAAAGAATTACAGCATTACTTTAAGGTACTTTTAAAAATAACCTGCAATATATATAGTTTAATTCCTATGCCGCTAGGTATAAAATCAGTCTTTCTTTGGTAGTCTCAGTTTCAGTAGTCTACATTATTTCATGATATCAAATTAATTTTGAGGACTTAACTGTAGTGAACATTCATGATCATGACAGGTTGTACTTGGATTCTTAAATTTATAATATTCCGAGTCATCAAACTCTTAGAGAAAGTCGGGGATATTCTTTTTAGTTAAGTTTAAAAAATGAAGTTAGTTCTTGACACTCATGTTACTAGAAGATTAATCAATTATCTGGTAAATTTTTTTTAATTTTCATTCTCTCGCAATACAAAAAGAGATTTTTTTTGCCTACCAAGCAAAATCCATGGTTTTGTCACATGGATAAATAAATGTACATATTTCCTGGGTGTTTAATTATGTATTGGAGAACAATTAAAGATTGATTTTGTTGAGTTTCTTTTTGGGAAAACTCCATATTCATAATTTTGGCAAAACTGCTTACAAACAATTTTACACTTCATTTATAAGGTTACACTATATTATCTTGCAAATAAAGAAAACATATTTGAAGAATTTTTATTTGTTTATGTTTATAAATTAAAAATATAATTAATGCAAATTTTTCAAAATTCTGCAGCACCTGAAGGCACTTACCCTAATGGAATCAGGGATGTTTTCAAACACGCAATGAAAGAAGAGGGTGTTCGAGCATTGTACAAGGGAGCAACTCCTGTGTTGCTAAGAGCCTTCCCTGCCAATGCAGTAAGCAACTCTTCTTTTCTTACCTTTAAATTTCAGGTGCAAATTTATTTTTTGTTGAAAATTCATAAAGCTCCTTGCTTTTGGACAGTAAGAATAACATTTTTTGACCATTTCAGCAAGAATTCCAGTAAGTTCAGAGCAAAATGCAGATGCTTCTCTCCCCTGCTTTTGCTCTTGTTTGTATGCGATTTGATTATCTAATTTTAGTGCTACTCATGTAACAAGTTCATTGATTTCTTAATTGTGTCAGTGTTTACATTTCTTTACACGAAACAGTTGCTGGAAATAACTTTATGCACTAGGTTTTATTTGAATATTTTATTTGTGCATTATACCTGAAACACTGATTAATGTCCAAATACCTTTACATATTTTTTTACTAACTTATCTTGCAAATTACGTTAGAATAACTAAAATTTAAAATTTTATTTTCCTTGCAGAGAAGAAACTTTCTTGAAACAGTACTGAACTGTATAAAAAAGTTGTAAGCTATGTAATATAAATGTTGCAAACATTGATGGCTTTGAGATATTTTCTCATCAAAAGACTCCTTGATCTCGATTACTTTTAACATAGTTCATAGAAATCAGAATTAAACAACGTTTGGTTTTTCATTTTTATCACCAAGAAATCTTTGAAGTTCCTATTGCAAAGTTTAGGTATAATTAACTGTTTGACAATTAACAATTTAGTTGCAATGCGATTTGTAAACATTTCATTTTTGAAAAATAAGTAATAAATAGTGCAATCTTTCACATCTGTTACTGCAGGTTTGAGATTACAATCGACCAGTTCTGTCAGAGTGACCAATCGAATTCTAATTTGATTGACAATGTGTGTGTTAGTGGCCAAGAACAGGGACACTACACACTTAAATTGAACATGGACATTTATTTACAATACAATATAAAGTTTCAAAATACACGCCGCACCGTCGGGTAAAAATCACATCACTCTTCCAAATTGTAAAACAATTCTATTCTTATTCATGTTCTTTTTCATTAATAGCACCCAATATTTCATAATCTTAATCACATCAGAACCCATGCACTGTTATCCATTGATGTTCATCCACTAGAACAATAGCAACTAGAACACAAGAACAACTGTTCTTGTAACCTATCTGTGTTCGTAACTCCTTGTAGGGTGTATCTGATACATTACCAATGTGGGGAAAGACAGGGAACCGTGACAGGTTCCAAAAAGATATTGGGGTTGCTGTGACTCAATGAGTACACCAACTGTGCTAGCAACCTACGAGTTGTAAGCAGCACAAGTTGGATTCATGTAACTATCTTGAGTATATTTCTCTCTTCTCTTTTAGGAAAATTTTTCTTGCATAGATATCCATTTATTTGACTTTCTTTCTTGTGTTTGACTCGGCTTAGTCAAATAAAACATTCGTGGTACTTAAACCAACCAAGAAGAAATTGAAAGGTGCTTTAGTTTTTTACGAATGTTTCCATTAAGATCCTAAGAAAATTAAAGGAAATTACAATTTGAAGCCTCTTGATATTTCTTATATTTGGTTATAGCTCAACCATGTTTATATAAAGTGTTGATCAACTGTCTGGAACTTTCCCTGTTTAACAGTCTGGAACTTTCCAGATAGTGATTCTGTCAGTTTGACAATGCATCATTTAGTGGCAGTGTTCTTGTGCAAGCTCTTGATTGTCATAAATTATTTTTGTGATATCTTGGGAAGAAATTTGGTCAAATACTGGTTAAATAGGAAAACTTATTAGTAAAATTAATTTGATTCCAAGTTTTCTTTCTGATTATCTGATTTGATTTCTTTTTAAGGTGGTTAATGATGTCGTTACAATCAATCCAATTTAGAAAGGTTTCCTGTAAATATTGATTTTACTGAGCTCTGTTGCTACCTCCAGTCCAAATTTTTATTTACTTAGCTGCTGCTTTAAAGCTGTTAACAGTTTGTTTATGACCAACAGTGAAACTTTTAGGGATTCCAGGTTATGGTTCGTTTATTATTTAAGAACTGATAAACTGTTAGAGTAAAATGTAATCTTCATCTGAATTCATGAAGTTTAAAGCTGCTCAGGGGGAATATTTTTCATTTTCAGGGGCATATGTCACTAATCTGATGTTCTTCCAAAGTTCATTTATGTTTGTTAGACGTAATTGACTATAGATAATATTTTGAGGGAGATTTTTGTCCTGAGAAGACACACTTTAAATAAAAAGTATTTTCAAATTGGTTTTTATAGTTTCAAAATTGAAAACTAAAAAGGTATTTGGGATTGATGAATATTTAAGTCATCGAGTATTTGTTTACAAAAAACGAAAAATATTCATAATTTAGGAGAGGTCTTTGGCTCCTGCTTGTTTCTTGCATGCTCTGTCAGAAGAGTTTTGATAACAGTAAGGAATGTCTTGCATAATTCATAGAAGTTTCAACAGCTTTCATATGCCGAAAGAAACAAAACAACAATTTCCATAATATAAAGTATTTCTAATTGTCGTACTGACAATTTTAATCCACTTTAAGTTTTTTTTAGATGTAGATTCCAGGGATTTTTTTACTTCACTTTTTTCAAGGACTGCATCAAGTTTCCATCAATGTTTAATAGAATATCATTTTTCAAATTGTTAGAATCTTGGTAGTGTGTATGACTGGAGCTGTAAAGAAATATGCTATCTGCGTAAATTGAAATTATCACTTTTGGGATAGTGTTGAAAATATATCTTATGCTGTGAAAAGTAAAGCTGATATACTGACCTTTTGAGATACTCCACATGTATTGGTTGTGGTAAAGGAACTGTAATTTATCCTATAGACTGACAATTCTGAAAATTATGTATCTATCGAGATACTTTTCCAGTAATTTACATATTTGATCATTCATCAAGATCAAATCATAAGTGCTATAAAGTATGTTTTCTTAGGAATCATAGCTATTGCCTATTAGTATTGATATTTTCTAAATATTTAGAAACTTTATCTGATGTCCTTCTCGACTATATTTTGTCACCTGTTCAAAAATACAGAAGCAACTAAGCATGCACATATACAAATCTTATGCATTGAACCAATGTAAAAATTGCATTTTGAGTAATAAATGTAAATGTATCTGAATTAAATTTGGCAAATGGCCACTAATTTTTAAATGTTTGAATCTGTAATGAGTTGTAAAGACATTAATTTCTGCTACTTTTTCCACAGGCATGTTTCATGGGATATGAAGTTGCAATGAAATTCCTGAACTGGCTAGCACCAAACCTTTGATCCATGCACAGTTCTAGAAAGTCAATAAAAACATCTTTTAAATTTAGTTTAGAGATTGTTTGAAATATTTTTATATTTAAATATTAGTGCCTTTAAATCAATCAATAAAATAAATCATATTTATTTTTTATCTGCATGTGGTGCAGGTATTTTATGTAGTACAGTAGAGAATACAAAGAAATCTGAATTTTTATTGAATGTTAAATTCATTTGGTATTGAGAGGAATACATTTTTTAATGAATGTTTTTTAACAGTATCCAACTTGATTTGTTTTCAAATTTGGCGAATCTATTTAAAAAGTGTTTCTGTTATTAAATATTGCATATTTGTTTACAGTTCTATGGAAATAAAAGTTATTGATTTGAGTTGCTTTTTTGTTTTCTGTTTGATTTTTGGATTAAATAAAAAATGAGGTTTACCATACTTTTCTTTCAAGCTGTGGAGGTACCCAAGTGATATTTCCTTAGTTTTTCTTTTATCTTTGCTTACCCCTTTATGTTTCCTTTTCTTTCTCCTTCATCTTTTGTGTCTTTCTTGTGATTAGCACAGGTTGACCAAATATGGCCCCTGCACCATAAAACCCCGAAACGACCAATTGTCCAAGCTGTGATGTTATTTCATTGTGGTGTGATCAGTGTATTCTCAATTTCAGGATTTCTGTGGTATTGAAGTACCCTTTTCTGTGATCAGGGTTCCCACTGGTCAGGAAAATTAATTTTGTCCAAAAAATCAGAGAAAAGTCACGAAAATTACAAATTTTCGTCTCAAACCTGGAAAATTGCCTCAATGACCTGGGAAATGATTGCTCTCAGTTTCTCAGACGTTTTGGAGAGAAATAGCCATTAAGATTAGTGCACAGTTCGGATCACTTAATTTTATGAATTGAGTTTTTCAACCGATTTTAAAAGAAACTAATATTTAATAGGTAAAGAATTTTGTGATGTCCACTGTCTTAAATTGAAGAATTTCTTGCTTATAATACATTAAATCACACATTGATTTAAGTCAAATATGCTGGATTGTTTGAATAAGTTATTTTTATGTGAAATTACTTTTGCTTTGTGTATTAATTTTTACAGTGTATAATTCTTTATTGGTTTTTATTATTGGCTATTGAATGCTAAATTATTTCAAGGTTTTTCACCTTAAAAATGTTGTGAATTGCTTAAGTATCACCTGAAATTTTGTAAAAATTTGTCTGGAAACCAGGAAAAGTCAGGAAATTTTATTTCTGAAATAGAGTGGGAACCCTGTGTGACATTCTTTCAAATAGTGCATGTAAAATGCATATTATAAGAACACCTGAAGTGTTAGTTCACTTTTTTAAACCATACATTAATGTGCTCCAGAAAAAAACAGGAACCTGAAACTTTTTAGCTGGATTTACCACACAGAAGTTTATTAATTTTAAGAGTGACTTGGAAAACAGTAGTTTTTGCTATCATGAATCTCGATTTCTTGGCCTTTTATTCCATTGAACTCGAATACAACTCAGTTCAATGCTTTTATTTTGTTTCTTTTTTTACTAGTGATACATTCATCTCCATTGAATCATACTTTTTTTAATGATATTTTTTATGTCTTCTGGACGTGTGACACTGCACAACACACCTTGAATCTTGGCACTGACCAGGTTGCCTCCACACACTGTTTCGACTGTCATCTCCACTTAAGACAGAAGCGGGATTTGGCAGTGAAGACCACTCGATGCTATTCGACTCCATATGTCCATCTGGCACGACACCATTCCAGTCTTTGACAACGATGTAATGCTGTTAAAAACAGTCGCCGTAACGGTCTACATGAGTTTAGTTCCACGTTGTAAAGTCGTTGACAAATGGTTCGATGAGTTATTGGATGATCGAGAGAGGTTCCCACTGCCCGTTGAATGTCTGTAACAGTAACTGTTGGATCAGTACGTGCATGTCTTACAACACTTCTATCCTCTTAGTCCGATTTCTCTAGGTCTTCCTGAGCCTGGTTGATGCTGGCATGTGCCTTGTATCCCAAAGCTGCCAACAGCATGCAACAGTAGCATCACAACAATCTATATGTTGCGCAATCCGTCGATTATACCATCCACCTTCTCGGAGGCCAATGACTCGGCCTCTGTCAAACTCTTCCAGTTGCTTAAATTACTTGCAAACTTTTTTCCGTGGTATAACTCAAAGAGAAACAACGTAACTAAAATAGCACGAGTCAGTGAATTTGCTGTGCTACTGGATGTCCTTTTATGCCCCTGTATGCTTTGTTTTCTATTTATACTGAAGTTAAATTTTTAAATATTTGTTATTCGGATCATTCTGTTCTTCATAATTGAACTATTAATTCCTTATGTAAAATATTACTTCTATTCAATATTATTGGCTTCAAATGTCTAAAAAAAAATTCACACGTTTTGAAGACTAAGCAGAGTTTGAATTACAGGTAGGTATTTTTTCAATCTGGAGCAACAAACACAACGGGCTATTCTCCAAAGGAAAATATATACCTTTATCTTTTTGGACATGTCGGAAGGTTCGAATCCGGGTCCGGGCATGGATGGTTGTAAGCGTATGGTGTGGTAGCGACTGGTGCACCTTATATATGTCGTGGCCGAAAGTCCTCACGTTGGGTTGGTGTGGAAGTTTGGAGAGTGGGGTGCCAGCTCAGGTGTTGCTTCGTCATCTGACCGTGGTTCAAAATTACTACCTCGGATCTTTCTATAGGTAGGTAGTTTTAATTAAAGTCATACTGGAGCAACACAGCGGACTATTCAAGACTGTCCTCTGGATCAACTCCCGGAGAAAGATCGCCGACCAACCGGTATAGTGGTTAAGGTGTTAGCCTCTGGATCGGAAGGTTCCTGGTTCGAATCCGGGTCCGGGCATGGATGTTTGTAAACGTATGGTGTAGAGGCGGCTGGTGCACCTTAAATCTGTCGTGGCCGAAAGTCCTCACGTTGGGTTGGCGTGGAAGTTTGGAGAGTGGGGTGCCAGCTCAGGTGTTGCTTCGTCATCTGACCGTGGTTCAAAATTACGAGGTGTTGTCCTCGAATCTTTCCCTTAAGGGACTGATTCCGGACCGTCGTCAATAGCCCGTTGTGTTGCTCTAGTACGACGTTAACTAAAATTACCATTACCATTACCCGGAGAAAGATCCGTGGATGGCACCGGGTATTTTTGGACCACGATCAGATGACAAGGTTACACCTGAGCTGGCACCATACTCTCCAGCGAAGTATTTCGGGATTGATCACGGTAGATATATATTTTAACTAACGTATCGGAACAACACAACGGGTATTATAGAGGGTCTGGTATCAACCCCCCGAAGGAAGCACTCTAGAAGGTAGGACTGCACCGTGTAATTTTGAGCCACGGTCAGATGACGAGGTTACACATGTGCTGGCATCCCACTCTCCAGCGAGGTCTTTCGGGATTGATAACGGTTGCTAGGTATTTTAATTAATGTTGTTCTGGAGCAATACAACGAACCGTTGCTTATATCTCTGTGTCTTTGGTCGATTATAAATTTCATACTTACCAACTTTTGATACGTCGTATGAACCTGATTCAAAATTACATACTTTTGTCCTCGATCTTTCCCTTCGGGTTTTACCCTGGATTATTGTCCCCATACAACCGGTCTGGTGGTTAAGGTGTTAGCCTCTAGATAGGAAGGTTCCTGGTTCAAATCCGGGTCAGTGCATGGATGTTTGTAAGCGTATGATGTAGAGACGGCTGCTGCACCTTAAATCTGTCGTGACCGAAAGTTCTTACGTTGGGTTGGTGTGGAAATTTGGAGAGTGGGGTGCCAGCTCAGGTGTTGCCTTGTCATCTGACTGCGATTCTAAATTTCGTGGTATTGTCCTCAGTTCTTTTCATAAGGGATCGATCCCGGACCGTCGTCAATAGCCCGTTGTGTTGCTCTAGTAATTAAAAATTACTATTACTAGTTAATTAAAAATTACTATTACCTGGACCATTTTCAATAGCGCGGTGTGTTTAGAACCAGTATGACGTTAATTAAAAGTAAGTCCTACCATCAACCTTCGAACTTTTGATTTAAAGTTTGTTTCTATTAACTGCAACCTTAATGTCGGACAATCCATGTGTGTTTATTTACAATTTCGAAGTATGGTTTCCAACCGCTTTTCTTGATCCGTATGTTAGTTACATAAAAAGTTTTCAAAACATGGATTTGAATATCTTAATTGACTCAAGTAGGGAACAAAATTCCGTACTCAAAAACATTGTGGAGAGAGCCTTCGATTTTGGTTTTGAGTGTGTTGCTATCAATACCCTCGTAGAATCATCGTCGCTTTCTGGCAAAAACATATCCATTCCAGAGCCGCCTACAGTGGATTTCATCACGAAACCTACAAGGAATTTCCGTGTCTTAAGCCGACTGACTGCCGTTATCGAGGATAACATTCACAGCCATCATCTACTAAACCACCCTGTCACCAAAAAATACGACATTCTTGCGGTTCAACCTGTTGGTGAAAAAGTGCTACAGCACGTTTGTAATTCGTTGAACATTGATGTAATATGTCTGAATCTGAGTGAGAATTTAGGATACCATTTGAAAAGAACTTACATCGGTCAGGCAATCCGCAAAGGAGTATGCTTTGAAATATCATATGCGCCTTGTTTAAGAGACCAGACATCAAAGCGAATGGTCATCAGCAATGCCCAGCTTCTAGTGGAGGTCACGAGGGGGAAGAATGTCTTGATCTCCAGCGGTGCTTTGAAACCAATGGAGATGAGGTCGGTCGAGGATGTGATGAACCTCGGACTGCTGTTTGGATTCCAGAGAGATCAAGCAGAAGCATCTGTTAGGAAAGTGGGAAACCTCGTCATTTCTCATGCAGGTACACGAAACAAGACGGGTTGTGGTTTTGTGTCGATTTCGGGTATGTTCAGACTGCCCAAACATCAAGGGTGGGTAGTTAAAGCGTGCAAAGTACCCAAACTTTCAGAGAAAACTTCTACCTCATCTGCACAGAAACGCAGTCTGAGCGCAGCTGCAGATGATCAAGATGGTGAGAATTGTAAAAAGCGTAGACAAGATTAATAAATTCTAAACCATATTAAAAATTTATTTTATGCTGTTTGTTATATTGCAACACACAGAACTGAACATTAAAATGTGGATACAGCTTTAACATAGAGATTTTTTTGTGGCAATGCTTTTGGTTCGTTTTTAGAGCGAGTTGTGGCAGACAAAAGCAACCTTGCTTTATTTGAATTATGTCAACCTCGTGATTATTTGATTTCCTTATCCATTTTTGTAAATCATTATCTTTTTTTTTTACCATGTCTAAACAACTTGAGTTTGCTAGAATATATGTTAAAAACTGGTTCCATTTTACTTAAAACTAATAAATTTTTAACTAACTGATGTACAAACTTTTACAGTATTTTTTGGAAAAAGTAGATTTTCAAAAAATAAAGTACTTTTAAGTTGTAGTAAGAATAATCAGTTGTATGGATTCTATTAAAAAAATTATTTTTTGAATTAATCTTAAAACGGTGTTTTTTCTAAAATATTTTTCTTCTTTGGCAACATAAAAAGCATGACACAGAAAAATCTTTACATCAAAATGTTATCATCTAATATCCTTGTAATACTAAAATCTAATTTTCCTTGCTTAACTCCTGCAAGTGGTAGGCAGCGCATTGGTGTCGTCGCCCCAAAACGATAGCGTGAAAACAGTATGAATCATACACAAAGAGATGACAACCAAAGCTAAGATATTTACATTCATATTATTCCAAGAACATAAGATAAAAACAGTATTTACATCATCACATTAACAACAAAGTATGTATCGTCAGTACAGAATGGTGAACCATGTGACCACCCACTGCTTCTCGCTTTCCCTCTAAGCTAACCTCTTCTCTCTCTCTAACCTATCCTTCTCTACTCTATCGTGTTCCAAAATCTTCTCTAAACAATCTTTCATGAATCTCATCGTTATCCAGTGCCTTCAAAATCACCTTTTTCTTATCCATTATTGGACACATCAGTCTCAAACTCTTCTGCAACCAAGAGTAAAATCTTTTTGGTCTGCTTGTTTAGAGAATCTGCCATACCTCTTCCCAGAGGAACCTCACCACATATAAAATGCAATTACAGAAATATTACACTAATTTTTTTCAACAAAAATGCAAAAGAAAATCATGGGAGTAATAATTTAAACAGAGTATCTCCCTACACAAAGTACCACAAAAGTCCTTGTCCTAAAAGTACACTCATCCTAGAAGTACTACACAAGTATCTTCTCAGTAGACTAATTGCCTTTTCAATTTCAAAGCACCCTACTGCACTACCAAAATTTTAACTAACTTTCCCTGAACTTAAAAAGCTCAAATCATATGGAACAAAACTTTTCGTAAAATGAAGATGAATTAATTTAATCTCCAGAAAACTACTATATTACAGAAACTTCGAAATCAATTCATCTATTCCAATTCACTAACAAGTACACACAAAATAATTATTATCAAACCATTTCTACACATTTCAGCTTTTTGTGTGACTTACTAAACCTAGAAATCTTTAAAACACTATAATAACTAAGCAATGAACCTCAAAGTGATCCCAACCAAAATTTTCTTGCTAATATCTTTGATGTCTACAATTTTATATCACAATTTGGATCTCCTAAATTAACATTCCAGAAAATATCGAGACTCACCGTTCGATGCTTGATCACTTCTCTGAACTTCCAGATGCTTTCCTTTTAAGCCCATCTCAGATCATAGAAAAAGCAAAATATCCTTACTTAACTTATTGATTACTTCTTTAAAAATCACGTATAAAGGTGTTTTGATATCTTGCAGCCATCTAATATTCATTGCTTTCAACCCATTTACAAAAGTGTTCCATTTCTCATTTACTGGAGTTAGATAAAATAATTGAAAATTTAAATATTTCATTGACATATTTTCCCTTTAATATGGCAATTTGTCTTGGAATAAGCATTTTAAAAGCGATTTCTAGGTAACACATACCAAAATTCTATTCTCCAGCTAACACACTCTAGAACTGGTCTATGTCACACATTTTAAAACTAGTTTCTAAGTAATACACTAATAAAACTTGTCTAGACTTCAAAGAAATTTTTAAATCCTTTGCTCCTTAATAAACAGTTAACGATAAAAAAAAATGTAACTCCCATCAGATAATATAATTCAAAATTTTAACAGTTCATTTCAGTGAATGTTGATACCTTTACTTTTTATGTGGCTTCTATTTGTCTTAGTATAGTCACTTTGAAACTGATCTCTAGGTAACATACCCAATCAATCTTCTAGGTAACTCTGGAACTAGTATCTAGGTCACATATACTCTAAAACTAGTATCTAGGTAGTATGTAACACACTTTAAAACTAGTTTATATTTCACGAAGAAATTTTTAAATCACCCTCTAAATAAAGAGCTTACAATAAAAATGTAGCCTCCAGATTGATATCACTGGTGTGCCTTTGATCAGGTTTGATTGCTCCTTGTGTGTGTGGATGTATTCTATGTTATTCTATTCTATTTCTATGTTAGTAAAACTTTCTTTGTGTAAGTTCATAACTGTTGCAGCATGGCCAAATATGGACCTTGTGCCATGAAACAATGAACCAATCTAGCTTAGCTCCTCTCACGGAAACAGAGTTGTAGAATATTACCCTAATTTATTTTACATCATAAAAGTGAACAATGTTTTGAATAAGCAAACATTTTGCTATTTTAAGGAAACTGAGTTGTAAGGCTGCTCATTCATTTATTAATCTCTCTATATTAAAAAAAAGTTGCCGCCGCCGCAGGATTGAAAAATGTGTTGTTAAGCTCGATTCTTAGACGGTTTCCCGAGAAAGTACTGATCGGAAAAAAATGAAATTAACATGCTTTGTTCTTCATCGTATTCCCTGGATAATTATTAAGATTTTTTTCCGATGCGGCTATTAGTTTAGGTTTTATTGAGTGTTAAAGTTGAAGAAGTGAGAAATTTCTTCCGCGAGTGAGTAAAACACATTCAAATTTTCAGTCTTCAGTCGTGAGTTTTTTTTTAAGAGTACCTCTCAACGTAAATTTTTGCAGCTCGTCGAGTTTTTTTTTAAATTTCAATTTGGTTCTTGATAATATTTTTTTGAAATTCGGGAAAAATCGGGACATTTTTGTTACTTTTTTTTAAAACTGCCGTATCTATATCTCATTACTATTAGTTTTTAATTTTTAAAATATCGCAGTATACCTCAGAATGTACTCTTTCTTACGGTGCTATTATTTTTGAAATCGGTTAATAATTAAATTGGATGCGATCAAAAGTTGGTGATACAAAATTCGGAATCTTTGGATATTTTCGCTACTTTTTGTCACAACAGTTATATCTACAGAAAAAACCATTATTTTTTAAATTTGAGAACATCACTGAATACATTACATTACACTCTTTCTTATGGTACAATTATTTTTTAAATTGGTTAATAAATAAAATCGATGCAATTAAAAGTGGGTCATACAATTTTCGGAACTTTCAGATCGTAATTTCCGATACAATACTAAAACTGTCATATCTATATCGTATTACTATTAGTTTTTAATTTTTAAAATATCGCAGTGTACCTCTGAATGTTCTCTTTCTTACAGTACAATTATTTTTAAAATTGGTTCATAAATAAATTCGATGCAATCAAAAGTTGGTGACACAAATTTCGAATTTTTATTTCGCGGAGCATTGCATTCGCGGAGAGTTGTATTTTTTACTATCGTGTTTGCCAGATATCAAATTTATCGTAGCACCAATTGCCATGAAAACGATTTCTTTTTATTTGGCGAGGAAAAAGGCTCGCTTTTTTCCCTCTGTTTTTCAGACGGTTTACCGAGAAAGTACAAAGTACAGATCGTAAAGTTTTTAGATTAACACGGTTTACTTAAAATTGTACAGGGAACAAGATGCAGAAGATTTTTTACTGATGCGGCTATTAGTTTAGGGTGCATTAAGTGTTAAAGTAAAAATAAGTGAAATCACTTGCGAAAGAGGTATTGGTTTGCGAAGCAAACCAAACGGGATTGCATAGCAATCCCCGGGGGTCGGCGAGCAGGTTGCGAAGCCCTCGCTGTGACGTCATGGACCGGAAAGTGAAATTAGGATAATACAAATTATTCAGATAGTTTCACTGTGCGAAATGAATGTTGGTTTGCGAAGCAAACCAAATGGCAAATGTAAAAGGAGTGTTGGTTTGCGAAGCAAACCAAATGGGATTGCGTAGCAATCCCCGGGGGTTGGCGAGCGTAAGCGAGCATAGGGCGGAGCCCCCTAGTCATTAAAAAAAAAGTAAAATCTGTTGATTATAAATGTGTTTAATGAGCAGACATTGTGTGTGTTTTAATTAGTTTAAAAAATTGATTGTTATAAAATACTGATAAATTTTGTGATCATGAAATTATTAAAACTAGGTTAGACATTTTTAAAGAAAAGGCTGTTACACAAGGATGCTAGGCTAGGGTGGTCACAAAAAATCAATTTTCGAATTTCTACCGGTGCACCCCCCCCCTAAAATTTGCCTATGGGCTAGAAAATGTGATTGGCAAAGTTTTAGCTCATTCTGATAATATTAACCCGTGCCTCATTGAGGTTAAAGTTAAGAAAAACAGCAAAAATCGTAGTTTTTACACTTTAAAATCGAAACTATTCGTCCTAGAAACCTGGTTCTTGTCTAATTTCATAGGAAATTTTACTGACTTAAAGTTTGATAACATCCGGGTTTTTTTTTGCTAAAACTGATAGAATGGTATTTAGCATTTTTCAGGTAAGATCGCAGTGGATATCCTCAAAAGTGAATTTTTATGCAAAGCCCTAAAATTATTAAAATATTCAATTACATCTGCTTTCCAGATTTTGCTTTTGTATTTTCCATTTTGTACATTAAAAAGGCTTTTGTTAAAGGTATTTTCAAAAATAAATCCAACAACATTCAAATTCAAAATGAAGGAATTAGGGGTAAAGAAGAGGAAGCAAGGAGTAAAAATGACTACAAATAAAGTTCAAATGTATTTACTAATTATATTGTTGAATTATAGATCATTACATTATTATTATTTAAATATACAAATTAGGTGGTAATTACAAATTAAGGTGGTAATGTCTTAGATATTGTAGCTTTTAAAGAGTGTTGAAAATTGTGCCTACATTCAGATACAACTTGTTTAAGTACTTCAGATACAACTTGTGAGTGGTATTTAGCATTTTTCAGACATTAGGTCATGACCCACAGAATTTAATTCTAGGTACAAGTGTCATACGACTCTGCAACTGATCTCATCAAAAATAGATTTAGAATTTCCGATTTACAGGGAGCTGTTGGTTGTGCACTGGGATGGGAAATTGCTTCCAGATTTGTTGAGTGAAGAAAATGTGGTGCGGATAGCGATTTTAACTACATTAGCGATGAAGAACAGTTGATAGGTGTTCCAATCCTTGAAAATAGTACGAGGATAATTCAGGCAAAAGCTGTATTATCAGCAGTTGAGCATTGCGAAAATTCAGGCATTGTATTTTGCTACAACAGCAGTAAATACTGGTCGCCTTAAGGGAACCTGCGTTTTGCTAGAGCAATTATTAGAGAAAAACTTTCTAAATTTAGCATGTCGCCACCATGTTTTAGAAGTTGCTTACAAAGCAGTTTTTAATTGCAAAATGGGCACATCCACTGGTCCTCAGCCAGATATTTTTCCAAAATTCCAGACTGGGTGGTCTAAGCTAGACAAGAAGAAATACAAACTGGTATAGAAGATAAAAATATTAGAAATAAAATAAGTTATCCAGACCAAATTTCAAGTTTTCTTTTTGAACAATTAAAAAAACGACAGCCCAGGGATGATTGTAAAGAATTCATCCAACTTTGCTTAATTCATTTAGGGCATCTTCCTCAAAAAGACATTACTTTTAGAGTACCTGGTGCTATTCATCACTCCAGATGGATGGCAATTACCATTTATTCTCTTAAAACGCATATTTTCAGGGATCAATTTTCGTTAACTGATTTAGAGAGAAAAGGTATTGCATATATTTGTTTATTTGTAATCAATATTTATGTAAAAGCATGGTTCAATGCCCACAAACCCACTTTTGCCCCAACCTAGACCTACAATTATTAAAAATATTTAGTTAGATACAGGAAAATTGATAAAGAGGTTGCAGACAAGGCCCTGTCTAAAATAATAAACCATCTGTGGTATCTGAACTCGGAGCAAGTTGCATTTAATTTTTTGATGATACTTTGGGGAAAAAAATGCCAAAACAAGCATGGTTGAAAAAGTGAGGTCCGAAGTAGAAAATGATGAAGATGATAGGGATGTAAAACCAAAACTCGATCTCCCACAAGTTGTTCAATTATTGGACAAAGAAGTTAATTATTTTGTTTCTGCTTGAATTCTAAATTTTTTTAAGAGATTTGAAATCGATACAGATTTTTTAAATACTGATCCCGATGTATGGTGTGAAAATCAACATTATTTAAAAGCTAAAAATAAAAAACGGTTTAAGGGTTGTTAATGATAGTGCTGAGAGAGAAGTAAAATTATTTAAAGACTTTAATTCCTCCTTGACGAAAGACTAAGAACAACGGCAGTTCCTTTTACAAGTAGTATCTGAATGTAGACAAATTTTTCCGGACTCTTCAAAAGCTACAATATCTAAGACATTACCACCTTAATTTGTAATTACCACTTAATTTGTATATTTAAATAATAATAATATAATGATGTATAATTCAACTATATAATAAAAAAAAAAAATTTGAACACTATTTGTTGTCATTTTTCCTCCTTGCTTCTTCTTTACCCCTAATTCCTTCATTTTGAATTTGAATGTTGTTGGATTTATTTTTAAAAATACCTCTAACTAAAGCCTTTTTAATGTACAAAATGAAAAATACCAAAGCAAAATCTGGAAAGCAGATGTAATTGAATGTTGTAATGTTTTTAGGGGCTTTGCATAAGAATTCAATTTTGAGGATATTCACTACGACCTTCCTATAAAATGCTAAATACCATTCTATCCGTTTTAGCATAAAATGCGGATGATATCAAACTTCAATTCAGTAAAATTTCCTAAGAAATTATACAAGAACCAGGTTTCTAGGACGAATAGTTTCGATTTTAAAGCGTAAAAAATACGATTTTTTGCTAAAAATCGCTGTTTTTCTTAACTTTAACTTCAATGAGGCACTGGTTAATATTATCAGGTTGGACTGAAACTTTGCCAATCACAGTTTCTAGCCTATTGGCAAATTTTAGGGGGGGTGCCATGGAAGATTGGGCGGAAAAAACTTTTCCCCATATACCTTGTGATCACCCTAATGTAAGGCCATGAAATGTAAACTTTAATGATAAGGATTTCTTTAAACATGTATAGCGGGTTACCTAACATTTATATATTTTTTTGTTTTATATGTAGTTAAAATTACTACCTAAAATTTGCCAGCCTCCCTTCTAAATAAAAAATAGTCTTGCTGATATATATATATATATATATATATATATATATATATATATCTGGCCACCTTCTGTAAACATTAAACAAAAATGTAAAGAATAATGTCTTGGCAAGTTTGAAAGTCGACATGAGGGCTAGTGCACGTTATATCTGTTGTGGACCCAAGTGTCCGCAAGTTGCCGTGTTGTAGAAGTTGAATGTGGTTCAAAATTATGAGGTGTCCACATATCTTTCCATTCAGTATTGATCCTGGACTGTTGCCAATAGCTCGTTGTGTTCCTCCACTGTGACGTTAATTAACTACCTACTTCATGAAAAACTCATCTCTCACATTCACTTATCTGTACAATGTTTTAAAAGTGGCAGAAAAAAAAAGAAGAGAATTTCAAGAAACTAAAATTAATTATTTCCTCATTGCTATAGCATGTCATAATTGCCTCAGATTTCGTTGACTTGTCAACGAAACCTTTTAGAACCTTTTACAGTGCTTTGTACACAATGCACATGTAGAAATTCCATATGCAATCTCCTGATCCCACACAGTGGTTCAAAAGTATTTGGTGTTGTCCTTGTATCTTTTCCTTCAGGATTGATCCTAAATCATCGTCAATAGCCTGTTGTGTTGCTCCAAAGTATGTTTAAAGTTTTCAACTTGGGTTTAATTTAATTTTTGCTTAAGCATTCCCTAATCATATTCACATTTACACTTTCGATGTTACTACAATCTGTTTTTAATTCAAATGACTCATTTGTCCAGCTTCTCACTAAAGAAATCCCAACCTATCCATCAACTTGAAACAAATCCTTATACACTTTTGTACTAGTGGGTGAACTACAAGTGGAGGACAAAATAATACGAACACCTGTGAAATAATGGAAAAACTTTATTAATAGGGGGTTGGACCACCCTTTGACTGAAGTACAGATTTAATGCGACGTGGGATAGATGCATAAAGGTCATGGACAATATTTAAAGGAATATTAAGCCATTCCTCCTGCAGAACGGACTCTAATTCCGAAAGTCTGGATGGAGGTGGAAATCGGGAACGAATTTTGGACTCCAAATATTCCCATAAATGTTCAATAATATTCAAGTCCGGAGACTGAGGGGGCCAGGCGACATGTTCAACTTCATCGTCATTCTCTTCGAACCATTCTTGAACACACCTAGCAATGTGGATAGGGGCGTTGTCGTCTTGAAAAAGCGGTCGCTCTCCAGGGAATACAGTCTGGACAAGAGGATGGACATGATCCCCTAGAATGCTTAGTGATTGGATATAATCCTCCCATGTAGAATAACAAATGGCCCAAGACCGCTCCAAGATATCGCACCCCATACCATATTGGAGCCATCCCCATGCTTCACAGTCGGCAAGAGGCATTCAGAAGTAAACGCTTCTCTGGGCGTTCTCCATACATAAACGCGTCCGGTCGTCTGAAATAGGGTGAATGACGATTCATCTTACCATATTACCTGATGCCACTGCTGTGGGGACCAGTTTTTGTGATCTCTGCACCATTGGCGTCGCTTGAAAGCATTAGTTGCTGTCACCAAGGGTTTACGAATTGCCACTCTGCCATAAATGTTCGCAGCATGAAGTTCCCTTTTGACGGTTTTTGTTGCAACGGGGTCCTGGAGATGACTGTTCATTTCGGATGTTATTTCGGATAACGATTGCTTGTGCTTTCGGGCTACTATGCGCTTCAAGACCCGTCTATCCCTATCAGCAAGCTTTGACTTTCGGCCACTGTTGTGCTTTGAAGACGTCGTCTTAACCCTCTTTCGTGTACGCTGTCATAACGGCTGATACCGTACTCCTTGCAAACCCCAAAAGGTTTGCTGTTTCCGTAACCGATGCTCCACCTAAACGCGCTCCAACAATCATTCCTCTTTGGTCTGACAGGTTTGACATTTCAACTTATCACAGACAGTTCGATAGACACATGCAACGCAGGTGACTACTGTTGAGAGACTGATACCTTCCTCTTCACGCCCACTAGGTGGCAGACTTCTGTTGCAGGTGGCGCGGCTGTACTGCAGGTGTGAAATACGTCACTTTTTTACAGGTGTTCGTATTATTTTGTCCTCCATCTGTATCTACACTGGAAAGAGATTTTCTCTCTGGCAGGGTTTGGCTTAAATAGTTTGTGGGTCAGTATCGGTTCTTAGGAAAACTAACTTAGGTAAACTGGACTGCTAAAAATATATTTTAAAAGTGTGAACACTTCTAAATATAACTGAGATAATTAGTGCCGACTGTTTGTCCTATGAGAGTTTAGATGGATGATAGATGTCTGGTAAATAAATAGATTTCCTATTTGAGCTCTTGTAACATTATATACACTCAAAAAACATTATATACTGCAAGACAAAAAAGAAGTTGCACTAAGAAGGAATTGTCAGAATGCAATGAAATTTACAAGGTTGGTAAAGTGCTTATGAATGAGTAAATGATTAAAATTTGAGACTGAAACATGCAAACTTGAGAAAAATTCAAAAAATTGGTAGACAATGTGGCGTATGACCACCATTATTCCTAATGCAGCATCCCAAGCGCCTTGGAAGTGAATCATACATTTTTTGATGAGGTTCTGCGACAGTTCATCCCATGCTGCTTGAACCCTGTCACGTAGTTCCAGCATATTACGCGGTACGGGTGTAGTGGTGACATGTCGTCCAATGGCATCCCATACATTCTCGATCGGGAACATATCTGGTGAGTATGCCGGCCATGGTAAGATATCGCTGTGTTGTAGATAAGCCCCATGTCCGTCTAGCACGACACCATTCCAGTCTTTGACGGCGATGCAATGCTGTTAAAGGCAGTCGTAACGGTCTACATGAGTTTAGTCCCACGTCGTGAAGCCGTCGACAAATGGTGGGATCACTTATTGGATGATCGAAGAGGTTCCTACTGCCCGTTGGATGTCTGCAACAGTGGCTGTTGGATCACTACGTGCATGTCTTACAACACGTCGATCCTCTCTCGGTCCGGTTTCTCTAGGCCTTACTGAGGCTGGTTGACTCTGTCATGTGCCTTGTTGTATCCACCACTACCAACAACGTGCAACAGTATCATCACTACAACCAATATGTTGTGCAATCCGTCGATTAGACCATCCGCCTTCTCAAAGGCCAATTGCTTGCGAACTTTTTCCGAATCATAACTCAATGAGAAACGATGTAACCAACACAACAGCATAAGTCGAAATGAATTTGCTGCGCTACTGGATGTCCTTTTATGCCCCGGTATGCAGCGTGTTTGAGAGCTGCCCTGCGCGTGGCTCATGCTCTAACGATTCTGAAAATTTGATCATTTGCATTTCCAACGCAGATATACCACTCCTTCAAATTTCATTTACACCGATTTACTCCTTCCAGGTGTGCAACTTTTTTTTTTGTCTTAGAGTGTACATGGTTTATCTCAACTATTATAAAATGAAGTTTTTGTGTGTATATATATCTCTGCAGTGTCCTGACGAATTTTGCACTTACAATAATAAATCTGGCATACATATAATCCTAATTTTATGTACAGCCCGAATTTTTAAATTTAATCTAGAATTTTTTTAAATTTATTACTTTTTTCCCCCAACGTTTATTTTTTCGTCACAGTACTTGATTGAAGGAAGCAAAGGATTCTGCATTTTTCATCCTAATACCTTTGGAACCATGCCCAATTATGACGTTACGTTTTGAAAGAAAAACCGGCTAACGGTCCAATAGCCCGTTGTGTTACTCCAGTGCGATGTTGATTTATTACCACCATCTGACGTAGTCAGTGGTGGATTTATACTTCTGCCGCCTAGAGGCATAAGCGTCTCGAGTCTTGCCGCTCCCCCTTCCCTGCTCCTTGCCCTCAGAATGATATTCCACATTACACCTCACTTCAAATTATAGAGCCAACTCCCTCCCTCTTATTCTTTCTCCTCATAGGTTTATTAATAGCACAAAATCATAATAATTTCAGCTACCCTAATTTTGTTCAACAGTGGTTTTAGATAAATTAAAAACCAGATCCAATTATAACGAGAACAACTTAGAATAAAATTTGAAATAAACTTGGTATACATCTAAATGTCATTCATTTAGACATAGTATCAGTGAAATCAGCAAAACAACTTTTAATAATCTAAGTTCAATAACAGATATTGAGAAATTACTGTATAATTGAAAATACTGTAATAAGGAGCTGTAGTTAAAAATAAGAAACACGTTCTGAAAAAAATTAAAAATGTTCTGATAGTAAAACATACTAATGGTAGGTAAATGTTTAAAAAACTTCCTTCGTGAATTGGAGTTTGAAAACGAATGTATAATATCATCAAAGTTTAAATTGGTTAACATTTTAAGAATTTATTTATTGTTGCCTTTTTAATTTTCCAAAACATTTTGCCGCCCTGCCCCCCCCCCTCCTAAATCCGCCACTGAACTCAGTCTACGATGTTCGGTACACATCTCAGTTTACTGTCGAGTGGCAAGTGTCAGTTCCTTCTAATAGTGGGACGACGTAGTAGCAAACGTCTTAGCGGACGACGTGCCTACAAACTGCCTCCATCAGACGGCTGACAATGTAATACTGTAGACGGCTGAATTGTAGACGATAGGATTGTTGGATGATCAATTAGCAAAGTAGGAAGGAGCAGTTTCTACCTGTATTACTTGCGTACCCTTGAAAAAAAATTTTAAGAGTTCCATAGAACAATAGATGTTTATAGAGAAACGGTGAATTCGTTTCTCTGGAAAAAGTTATATTGAGAATTCTATAAACATTTCCATAGAATGTAGTTTATAGAATTATGGCCCGTTTTTCTATAAGTCTATAAAGTAACCTTTATACACAACCCTACAATAATGAACCGGACATCAAGGTGTGATGGTATAAGGGAAAGAATACATGCTTTTATAGGGGGATGGTCCCCTACGTGCTACAATTACACTAGCAACCCTTCTAGGCATACTTTCAGCAAGGTTATGACACACAGCTATGGGTATTTGTGTCCATTCCTGCTGCAAGTATGTCGCCAGCTCAGCTGTAGATTACAGACGTGGTTCCCTGATCCGTAAGCGTCGCTCTAACTCGTTCCATATATGTTCTATGGGGTTTAGGTCGGGACTTTGAGCAGGCCAGGAAAGTGGTTTTACATCCATATCTTGATACCACTGCTTGACAGAGGCTACAACATGACATGGAGCTTTGTCGTCCTGAAAGTAACATTAATCCATTCCATAAAATTTCCAGAGCTTAGGAAGAACTTGACTGTCCAAAATGTTCATGTAGGCGTCGGCGTTCAATTGACCAGGAACAACATACAAAGGTCCCAGGCCGTACCACGAAAAAAAAAGCCAAACAATTTGTTGGATTATATGCGAATCCACTGGCTTCCGGTCCATTATTGTAGGGTAGTGTAGAATGTCTGTAGAAACCTCTATAAAAGCCCATTTCTTTTATTTCACGACTTTACTTTTTTGTAGAACCTTCTATAAAATGTATTTTATTAATCGAATTACTGAACTTTTCAGACACACCTCTCTTTCAATAAGGAAGTTTTGAACTGAGCATAACAAATGCAGCTTAAACATTTAGAGAATTTCGCGATTTTCTTTTACAAAAGATGCAAGTTTTCTCCATTCACAAGATAAGTAAAAGTTTGACAAAGAAAAACATTACTTTCATACGATTGGTTTTTAATCTTTGATGGGGTATTTAAAAAAATGTTAAATCAGCATTATTTTCTTCAGAAGTTCTATACCCTTATTCATTGCCATTGCTACAACAGTAATTAATTTGGCGGTTTATTATCCTCTTACGAATCCGTAGTTTTATTCCAGAACTTCAGACATAAACTCTGTTCCAGTGATATTGAACTCTTTTATCTCTTTCGAACATTTTACATTCAACAGTGTGTTTGTAGATGGACACATATTTGTTCCCAAAGCACCTGTAGTTGCCAGCTCTCGTGGCATTATCCGTTTTGTAGAACATATCGCGAGGATAGTCGACAACTTCACGAATGGCATCTGCAACTTTTTTGACATCAGCTTTATTAGAGTAATCTTGCGTGTAGCAGCATATGACTCCTTTGCCATCATCAACTAGCTTAGTAAGAAGCCGATGATCCGGCCATCCTGTGGAACATTTGGCTTGATGCATACCTATTTCCTTGCCTCGTTTTTCTACTAGTCTCTTAATGAATTGCCAGGCATAGTCGTGATGCGTCATACCTCTGGATACGTTCTCGTGAGTATCGTCCAGGAACAACATCCACTTTCCAGATGTGGTAGGTTCTCCTTCATCATCAGACTCATCCAAATCCTCGTCGCTTTCGTTTATAATATGGTCCTCGTCCTCGTATATGCGTTCCTCTTCAATGTCATAGACATCAGGGCACAGAGCATAAATCCACTTTTTGTTTGCGACTCGACTTGGCACAACAGGATTCGGCGGGAAAAAATACTTCCGGCTCATATCTAGAGAACAAGAAATGAAATAAAACAGCATATTAATATGTTTAATTAAATTCACCAAGAACACACCAATCAGAAGACTGATTACTCTAACGGATAGATTGTGATTTTAAGATACGTCAACAGGAGTTTGCAGTTTACAAGTGCATCGATTTACTGACGACAATGATAGGATTTTTCTGTGAATTTAAATGTAGGTGGTATTTGTACTATGGGATGTGTTTCTTGTACCAAAAGGTGTGTCACTTTTCTTGTTTTACGAACACGATTTCAGCACATTGCCAATGAATTCATGACATGAGTTTATTCGATCAAATGTCCCGAAAATGGAGATTTGTTTTGTGAAACTAACTGTAGGGTGACTTGTTTCTGCTATATGACGTGTACGTATTTCAAATGTGGTGTCACATTGCTTGTTTTTCAAACACGATTTCAGCACTTCGCCATCAAAAATTCCACAGAAGGAATTCCGAACTGACATATGATAGTTGATTGGTCAACGCTTATTATGTAGATACTAGCCACCGCGTTTCCAATAAGGTGTTAACCGAGACAGTTCTTTTCGTGGGGTCACGTGTGACCACTACTCACTAACCCCCTTGGAATTCATAGCCTATTGCATAACAGCAATAAGGGCGTTGCCCGTGGTGTTGGTTTGCTTCGCAAATGGGAATTCGTAGCCTATTGGATAACAGCCATCTTGGCGTTGTCCGTGGTGTTGGTTTGCTTCGCAAACCAAATGGAAATTCGTAGCCGATTGAAATAAATTCCCTGGGAATTCCAATTTGGTTCGCTTCGCAAACAAAATTATGAACTATGGTTTGCTTCGCTAACCAACACCACGGGCAACACCGTGATGTCCTCGTCACTGTCAAATTCGAATTGCTAAGAGATCCAATCAGCGTGACGTCACAATCCCTTGCGAAAATATAAATATTCAACTGAAAAATTATTTATTAAAAGAAAATTAAACGTATAAGGTATCTGGTGTAAAAGTTTCCGCAGATTTCAAATCCATTGAAATTTGTAATCTATTTTTAACGATCCCGATTTTACAAAAAAGAACAAAACAATGCCAGTCAAAATGTTTGCTGTGGAATCGTTCGAGCGGAGACTACGCTTAAGCGGTGAAAAGATCAGTTGAAATCACTTGTTCCAATTATTCAAATTATTATAGGGGGATAGGTACACATTAAATATGCCGTGACCTCAAATGTCTTTTTGAAATTTTAACAGTAATGTTAAGTAATAAGTTGATTAGTTTTCATAGTAATATAGTAATTTAAAGTTCTCCAAAGCGTATAGCCCCACAACTTCAAAATCGAACTTTCGTAGAGCTTGTGGAATTTCCAAGATGTTTTTCCAATCAACATTCCGCGAGTTTGAATCCAACTAAAATAATCGTGTATATGGCACTGATGCAGTAGTGGCCTCAGATATCCTCTCGTTTCCGTTGTGTGGAAGTTTTGAGAGTGGAGTGCTAGCTCAGGCAGTGACGGATTAAGCGGTAAGAGGACTAAGCGGCCGCGTTGTGCCCCAGAATTCCAAAGGGGCCCCGAAGTCTTAAAATGTATTTTCACTAGGGTTTGAGGAAAGTTGTGACAGCGTCTTTACAGTGTGCGTCTTAAAAAACAGTGAACAGAGCTCATAATACAAGGTGGTCAGCAAAAGCAGATGCTGTATTAGCTATAAAACTTGGTTTCACCCATATAAAAAAGGCTTTAACTAAAATTTGTAATTCAGAAGAAAAAAAATTTACCATAGTGCAGGCGACTTTACTTCTGAAGAAAATGGACAAATATGAAACCTTCCTATTAACAGTTATTTGGAATACTATGTTATAAATAATAAATACTACTAGTAAATCACTGCAATCAATGGAATGCGAACTATTGAAAGGATCCATCCAACTGAAGTCATTAGAAAATTGTATCATTAATTTCAGAGAAATTGAAAAAGAGACAAATGATTTATCAGGGCTGTCATTTAATGTGGAAGATAGACATACTCGCAGACAAGAAAATAGAAATTTTTTTATGATGAAAACAAAGAAGTCGGACAGGAGTTTGCAATAAGAGAAAATTTCACAATCAATTCATTTTATGTCAAAAATTGAAGAATTTCCAAGAAATAAAGCAAGACGGAAATTCATATAAAAATGTTTTTTTAATAAATTTATTTAATATGTTACGGTATGAAATTTTTTATTACATTTTTTTTGTTGTTATTAACTTAATGAGTTTTCTTGAAACTTTTTTTCTTCCAACTTGAGTTTGAGAGCCCCTAAAATTTTACCGCTTGGGGCCCTCACTTGAATTGATGCGCCACTGAGCTCAGGTGTGACCTCGTCATCTGACTGCGGTTCAAATTTACTTAGTATTATTCTCGAATCTTTCTTTTCGGGTCTGATCCCAAACAGTCTACACTAACCCGTTGTGTTAATCCAGTGCTACGTTAGTATAAATACCTTCCAACCGAATACGAAAATTTTAAAAATCTACTAAATATTATTTTGGAACCTTCTTCAAATCCGTCATTTTTTTTCAACAATTATAGAACGTTTCTTTTATCTATATTCTGGTCCAAATATGTTCATTACATTTTGTAATATAGTATCACCTTCTACTAGAAAATCTATATAAAGAAGAGCTGGCGTCTGTCTGTTCTCTATAGAAATCAACACCGTATGACCAATCCGCACACAATATTTTAGAACCCTGCGGGAAACGTAGGCTACATATTAACCCCCTTTCTATTCGTCCTAGGCGTGCAGAGGAGTTAAAAACAAATCGAAATCCCCATAGGTAATGTTAATTTTAGTTAACGTCGTACTAGAGCAACACAATGAGCTATTGACGACGGTCCGTGATCAATCCCTTAAGGGAAAGATCCGAGGACAACGCCCGGTAATTTTGAACCACGGTCAGATGACGAAGCAACACCTGAGCTAGCACCCCACTCTCCAAACTTCTACATCAACCCAACGTGAGGACTTTCGGCCACGACAGATTTAAGGTGCACCAGCCGTCTCTACACCATACGCTTACAAACATCCATTCCTGGACCCGAATTCCAACCAGGAACCTTCCTATCTAGAGGCTAACATCTTAACCACTATACCGGTTGGTCAGCGAAATCCCTATAGCAGGGGTTCCCAATCTTTTAATAACTGCGTACCACTTGACATTTTTAGAAATTTTTGGCGTACCACCAGTCTTATATATTTTTTAGAAACATGTATCTAATGTTAAAAAAGTGCCCAATGGCTTGTTTTATTTGAGTTAAAATACCAAGAAAGCTTCATATTTTATGATTAATGCACTTGTATTTCATATTAATGATGTTTTAATAAAGGGAAAAAATAAAACGATTATTGAAAATTACAGTTTTATTTTTTACTCACAGGTCTAAAAATAACTCATTTTAAATAATTAGACAAACTAAGCAAACAAAGATTAACATAATCAAAAATCAATTTTTAGTGCGAAACGTTGTTTGTCTTTTATTAAAATATCAATATCAGGAGCAATGGAGCTTAACTTCACTGTTAAGTCCTCTTCAACAATTACTCTGTTTCTATATTTATTTTTTAAATATAAAAGTTCAGAAAAACCACTCTCACACAAGTAGCTCGTAACAAATGGCTTAAGAAGCATAACGTAGTTGTACATACTAAAAAATCGAACACACTTCGTAGAATATTTGGGTCGCTCGTATCATCCTTGCGTACCACCTGAAATGTTGCCGCGTACCACCGGTTGGGAATCACTGCCCTATAGGAATAACTTTGAGACAAACGGTATTGCGGCACGCAACTCATTTTCTTTTACCAGTACTTTTATTGATGAAATTACTTTGATTGATGAAAAAAAGAACTTTTCCATTAAAGTGATTTTACCAGTATTGCTCTCGTCATCTGACCGTGGTTCAAAATTACGTGGTATTATACTCGTATCTTTCCCATAGGGATTAATCATGGATCGTCATCAAGAGCATGTTGTGTTACTCTAGTGTGACGTTAATTAAAATACCGAGTTACAATTCGAGTTATTTCGAGCAATACCTACCAGTATAACAATGTTTTCCAAAACAAATTAAAGTTTAATACACAGTCTAGTCCAGGGCTCGAAATACCCGGGTGCACAGGTGCACTATGCACACACACACACCTAACTTTAAAAAAAAAAGGGGGGGGGACGTGTTTTATGTTATTTTGAGTTTGAACAAAATATTAGTATCAACCTCTCTCGCTCCAAAGAAACGTAATTAAAATTCCTAAATACACACTATGCAAAAACAAAATCGCTGGGTCGTAACGGGTTTATATAGTAGGTAGGTTTACTTGGTGTCACTGCTACCTGAACTTTCCCATGATCGAAACTTTTTTCAGATGGTTCTGTTGGAATTTCTATATTCTGTATTCCCGCATTTCTGTAAACACTTCGTGTTTCAATAAAGTGTAAAACCGTAGGAATTCTTGTTAATTGCCTAGCCACTGCACACCGTAAACAAAATTTTTCATTATTTATCTTTAAACTCAGATTCTATCTGCTTAAAATATTGTATTACGTTAATGCTCTTACATTACGTTTTTTTAAATGTGCACCTAAAATATAATATGTGTATCTAATTTAAAAACTTAGGAGCACAAAGTGCACCTGTAATAAAATATCTATTTCGAGACCTGGTCTAGTCACATTTTTGTGACTACCACCTACTTTCGACGTCAACGTGAAATAACCAATCACAAAAGGCAGGTGGCAGCACATTGCAGTGGAGTGTATATAAAGGATGTCCTAGGGCATCGGAAAGCATTTCAATCGTTGGCGTAATGCAGAAACGTAGCGATTTATCCGACGTCCAAAAGGACACGATTATTGGCTTTCGGGCCAAGGGTGGAAGCATTTCAAAAACGGCTAATTTTGCGAACTGTTCGCGTGCCGCCGTGGTAAAACTATAGCGTGAATGGCAAAATGGCACTATCCAAAATCAGCGGCGTGGCACATGTGGTGCACCACGGGCTATAGATGACAGAGGCGAAGGAAGGCGTTCGGGCGCATAGACGTACAAATGTTGAGCAACTGACCGCCCAGATGAACCAATGGGCTACCAGGAGTGTATCCTCCACAACGGTTCAGCGAACGTTGCTGCGCATGGGCCTCCGCAGCAGACGCCTGGTAAATGCACCTATGCTGACTGCTGTTCATCGGCGACGAAGGCTGGAATTTGCACGCCAGTACCGCAACTGGACGTCCACAAAGTGGCGACAGGTGGTTTTTTCCGATGAATCACGTTTTTTGCTCCATCGGACAGATGGATGTTGGCGTATACGGGGTGAAACGTCTGAAAGCAAACACCCTGCAAGAATTGCCGGGAGAATCCAGGATGGAGGAGGTAGCATTATGGTTTGGGGAATATTTTCCTGGCATTTACTGGATGCACTCATCATTATGGAAGGCACGATGGATCAGCACAAGTACGCATCTGTCCTTGTGGACCATGTCCACTCCTACATGCGAATTATTTTTCCTCAGAATGATGGCATCTACCAGCATGACAATGCGAGGTGTCATACAGCTCGCAGTGTATGTGCGTGGTTCGAAGAGCACCAGGATGAGTTTACCGTACTCCCCTGGCCAGCAAACTCACCGGATTTAAACCCAATCGAGAATCTGTGGGACCACCTCGATCGGGTTGTTCGCGCCATGGATCCTCAACCGCGTAATCTAGCGCAGCTGGCCACGGCACTGGAGTCGGCAAGGCTCAACATCCCAGTGAACACCTTCAGAAACCTAATTGACTCTCTTCCTGCACGTCTCGCAGCGGTCCGCTCTGCCAAAGGTGGTTATTCTTGCTTTTGACAGGTGGTCACATTAATGTGACTGGACTGTGTATTTATGTTAGAACACAAAGAATTTGTGTATATTTGATTGATGAAAAAATATAGTTAAAATATTAATTTTTCATCAGTTACATTTTGTAATAAACATGAAAAGCCCAAACGAAAAATTCATTGATCATAAAAGTGTAATTTTGCCATTTGATATCTGGCGACGCAACAATTATTGTTTGATTTTACAATTTTTCTATCGTAATAGCAATATAGGAAAGCCTCAAAATTCCCTCAATTTAAAACTTTACAAACAAAATTTCCCGCAAATTTCTCTTTGAAATTGAAAGAAATAGCAACCTTGTAGTAAAAGAAATTTAAAATTATGGTCCAACGCCCCCTAAAATAAAACAAGATCTCGAAAACTCTTCTTGGAGACTTAAATTCTACAACTCCCCCAATTCAAGCTCCCTACCATTTGTCGTGCCGCCAATGATAACTCTGTATTTCATTTTGCACAGCCATTGAGAAGCTCTTATCCATTTCAACGCTCTGTATCAGTACTTCGGAGCTCTCCCAAGTGCTCATCCAGATCAAAGCTTAACTTTTTCAAGATATATCAATTAAAAAACATTACTTTGAGCTGGACTTAATCTAGTGACAGAAAAAATAAACCGGACTTTGATCCGGCCCGCGGAACATTTTAAAATCGCGCTCAATAAAAAAGCAAATATTCTCGGTTCTCGCCAACAAGAGAGTGAGGGGGGGGGGAACAAAAGCCTGAATTACGTGGGTCAGTGTTTCTCAATCTTTTTTAGTTGACGACACACTAAAAATATCTTGAATTATTTGGGCACACCTGAATATAAAAATGTTAAAGTTGGTATTTCCAATACTACCTTATATAGTTATTATTATTAATAAAATTAGTATTCGATATATGAGATGGCTGACCCTGTTTTCTTGAACAATTAAATCAAAACGAGGTTTCAAAGTCGCCAGACAAGTTATCGGCGACACATTGTGTCACTCAATTCCACGGATAATCGAGAATAATAATTATAAATTTCATTATTAATTGTATCCGAGAAACGGCCTTTCTCTTCTTGATTCCATTCCTTACTTGCGGATGTGATACACATCAATAATACTCGGATAGTTCTTTTCCATGATGAAAACTAATAAATCGAAGTATCGAACCAGGCTTACATATGAAAATTTGGAATACACTCTGCACCTTTGTTTTACTGGGATTGATCCCAACATTGATTATATTGTTTCTCAAGTTCGAGCTCAAACTTCTCATTAATTTCTGGTTATTGTAAGTAAATACTTAATTAATACGATATTATTCTATTCGTGTAAAAAACGTGCCTTTAACTGCGTGTAACTTTACCATTCTACTTTATAAATATATAAAATAAAATAAACCTTATCACTTTTTCACAACTACCTATTATCTACGGACCGCGACTTCATTAATATCCTAAAGTTTAGCCCGAAACTTTCCAAAGGTTGCCCATACCTGCCTTAGGGGATTGATCCCGGACCGTCGTCAATAACCCGTTGTGTTGCTCTAGTACGACGTTAATTAAAATTACCTTACCGTACCTTCATTATCTACCAATATATTAGAATTCTCACATACAAAATCAGGCCCCTATATCAAGAACTATACTGTCAATATTGGAGATTGAGGATCCTTCGGGGCCAGGTTCTTCACGATCTTATCAACACCATTTAAAAATTTTATTTAGAATTCCGTGTTGTGCATTTGAGTTAGACAGCGAAAAGTTGCGGTTAGTTTCAAACACTTCAAAGTTTCGTAATTTTTTTCCCTAAATAATCATTGTCTGTCAATACTTTTAAAACGCCTTTTTTCGCATACCTCTATTTCAGAATCTCAGGAAGTCGAAATTGGACACGCTTAATCAAATCTTTCGTTTGTAAGATTTCAACTTCTTTCAATTTCCATGAAAACTACGTCTTTATTTTGCTAACAAAAGTATGCCCCAAACAACAATTTGTAAATTAAAATGCAATTTTCACTTGACAGTTTATGTGCCAACTAATGTTACGTTAAGTTTAAATTTCACTAACGGCAAAAGCCTAGTTGAATATAATTTAGATAGAAGAGCATAGCAAACAGGAAGCTTATACTGTAAGCTCAGAATTGTAATAATCCTAAAACATCTAGGGGCATGAAGTAAAATATTTTATTCAAAGACTGAAGCATATCAAATAAATAAAAAATAGCAAACAAATGCTTTAAAATGCCCAAAAATCTAAAAAATACCATATTCCATAGAATTTTGAAAAATGCAAAAAAATGTAACAAAGGTACAAACAAGTTATATAAAAAAAAAAAACTTTTTGTGCAATGTTCTAATCTTAAACATGGCAATTAGTTGCTTCATATAGGGTATAAAAATGATAGTGAGGATAAAATTATCTCAATGGTTTCAAAAGGGTCTTTTCAAGTGGAAAAAAATTAGGTTAAGCCAAATTACGAGAAAGACACATAACACTTGTTATGTTTCTTGATGTCTTCGAATGTTACCATGAGTTTCACACGTATGATTTTCATAATGTATATCCCCTATTGCTTCATCAGTGTAATGTCGACTCTTCAGAGAAGAGAGACATTTAGAATTTTATTAGAATATTAGTTAATTGGGAGCTAAAGTTTATCACCTCGAGCTGTTACATACAGCTTTCGGACAAGAAGCATGTAAAACAGCTGAGTGAAAATTAAAAACAAATTTTGGATAAAAATATTCTTAAAAGTTTAATACCTGAAGGATATTTTCTGCACAACCAGGCTTTCTACAACTGATTAGTTCCCTGCTCTAATTACTAATATAACATAAATTATTTACCAATTCGCTTCAATGCAGTATTACCCAAACTATAACAAAGATTCTCTTCAATTGGTGATCCAATACTTTGGAAATTCGATGGAAAGATAACACATTTATATCTTGCGTGATAAACAGCATTCGCTTCGACAGGGAACTTCCCCATTTTTATTCACACAACAGGTAAGATTATGAGCTTGAATTACCGATACGTAAATTTGCACATTATCTTATCAGATCTGAGCTGCCTTTAAACGATCTGAAATAAAAATATTTCTTTAGCGCTGTGAGGAGGAGGGAGGGGGGAGTTTTAACACGTATATAACCGCTTTACAACCTTCAGTCTATTATGCATGACTTTCAACCTGTTTTCAGATTTTTGACCAATAGAATCTTTTCTAGAACTCTTTCAACCAATAGCCGATGTAGACGTTATGTATGTTGTAGAGAAAAAGCAATGCCTGCAATCTCAAAACGCCCCCCAGGGAGTTAAAATTATATATTTACTCAGTCATATCACAAAATCTCCGTTTCTTCTCGATTAAAGCTACTTTTCGGTTCAGGCTTAATCGAAACGAAGACAATGTTTACTTACCTAATTTCTACGTATCTTGGGCCAAGGTAGCCTGGTTGGAAGAGTAACGGACTAGCAATAACGGACTAAGTAAGCGTAACGGACTAGCAAAGAGTAACGAATCCAACCAAAGACCGTCTTGTACAAAGGGGCTTGTGTAGGTTAAATCTGTTGTGGACTCAAGTGTCCTCACCTTGGCGTGGATGTTTGGAGAATTCGGTGCCAGCTCAGATGTGATCTGGTCATCTGACTGAGGTTCAAAATTACGTGTTGCCCTCGAATTTTCCCCTTAGAGTTTGATCCCGGACCGTCGCCAATAGCCTGTTGCTTCAGAGTGGAAGTTAATTCCAACTACCTACCTTCTACGTGCCGAACAACCTCGTATAGTTGTTAAGGTATCAGCTTCTAGATCGGAAGGTTCCTGGTTCAAATCCAGGTCAAAGCATGGAGCGTATGGTGTAGAGGAGGCTGGTGCACCTTAAATCTGTCGTGGCCGAAAGTCCTCACGTTGGGTTGGTGTGGAAGTTTGGAGAGTGGGGGTGCCAGCTCAGATGTTGTTTCGTCATCTGACCGTGGTTCAAAATTACGTGGCGATACACAGAATGGCTTAGGCTGGGACGGTGGTAACTAGTTGAAACCTATCTTTAACATATCATTCTTTTCTCAGAATTTACTGATAGGAAGGTATTTAATTAATGTCGCTCTGGAGTAACACAACGAGCTATTGGCGACGGCTCAGGATCAAACCCCAAATGGAAAGATCCGAGGACAACATCACGTAACACACTACACAAAAGTACTTCAAGGTGGCCTGTGTTGATATTATTGGAGCCTTTGGCCTCGGTGTAAGATCAATAATCCCGCAAAGGCATTAATCTCCAGTCGATGGGTGAGACTTGACATGGTGCTTGTCTTGTTAGTAGGTAGTAAGATTTAACTATAATTTGAAATGGGTCTAGCTTATGTGATACTACGGTAATGGGACAAACTTGAAGGGGTTGTACAGCTTACTAAAACATACATATTTCGTATAGGAATGTATGGTTGGAAGTGACACGTGGAGGCACGAACACAAAAATTGAGACATTAACAGAAAAACATAGCTTACTTACATCATTGTAAAGTGCTTCTAGGCAGCAATGTTTACAATAAATGGTGAAAATTTCGACCACCAACAGTAATACAATCTCGGCAGCTGTGATTGGCTGGAAATGTTGTGGGTATGGGGCAATAGTGTGCCTGGACATCCGTGATCTGATGCATCTGCGGGAAAAAGTCAATTGCAACTGTGTCGTCGGTAATCGGAGTTTGTAATCACATCGGTGCCTGTTTTGCGGGGCTAGGGATTGGGTTTCTGTACCTTGAGGTTTGGTTCGTGTATACTTTGGACGGAATATACCTGATAAGTGGGTTGCTGGTGAAATGAAGACGACGGGTATTTGGTATCATTAGGTTGGTCTGGAACTGCACTTTTAATCTTTTTACGTTTCCTATGCCGCAATTGTACTTTAGTTAACTATATTTTGACTTCAAAGGGAAACCTTACACGTATCGTCAATTTCCACATCCCGCACAATTTTCATACAAACAATTTAAACTGTCAACTAGCCGCGGTAGCTCTGTCAGTAGAGCGTCGGGCTCGCATCAGAAGGGTTGTGGGTTCTGTCTTCGACGGAGCCTACAATTCTGATAATTGCGATATCGGCGCTTCGACCTGGCTAAAGACCGTCGTGTTCATTAATGGTGACTGGGGCACGTTAAATAGGTCGTGGTCACAATGTCCCCCGTGTTCCCATACCAAATCAATACCTCTGGAGGTATTTGGTCAGGTGGTTATCGGTCTCTGTAAGGTTCGCCATCTCGCATCTTACAAGAAGTGAAACGCCAAGTTGGCAACCCTACATAGAAAACGCCAAGCTGGCAACCTAAGAACAAAGCTTTTTCAATTAAAAGAAACGTCCACAAGATTTCAAGCCGAGGAAGTGCGGCAAAAGCCAATAAAAAAAGTCAGAGCAATAAATAGTTATAGTTACCAAGACAACTAAAAGATAAAATCCATCTTTAGAACAGAAGAGATGAAGTAAAGATTTTATACAGCGGTGGGAGGAAAGTTACAATTTTGAATGCCTATCCAAATGTAATTGCTACTTTATACTACATGTAACTTACGTGACGATCGATTAAATTTAGTAAAATATACTCCAAATACAGAATTTTGACTCTGTGTCTTTTGAGTTTTTTTTTACTAAACTTTCACGACGGAGTTCATCAACAACCATCGGCCTCGGACCACTACTGGCGCAGTCATCATGGATCTTCGAACCCTGGAAATGAAGGTGAGAGCTCATCCTGAGTTTTAATTTTTTTTAATTCATGCAACTCCCACACAATTACGGAGCGAAAGTAGACTTTGTTGAAATCTAATGCTATTCATTTTGTTTAGAACACTTACGTGTTATGTGCACCACAGTGCAAATTTTATTTAGCACACCATGTGTTAATTAATTCAATGGTTTATTGGGAAAAAGTTCATCAGAACTAGATAACTGTTGCGTTTTGGTTTTAAAAAGAATAGCTACTTTCGTTTCGGTAATACATGTATGTAAATGCGATTTATCTGTATTATTGTATTAATATATGAAAATTTTGATTAGCACACCATGTGTTAATTGGTACAGAGGTTAATTGATAAAAAGTTCACCAGAACTAGATACCTTTTGTGTTATTGAGTTAAAGAATAACTACATTCGTTTCGGTAATGCAGGTATGTGAATGCTATTTATGTGTACTATTGTATTAATATATGCAAATTTTGACTAGCACACCAGGTGTTAATTAGATTAATGGTTAATTGAGAAACAGTTCATCAGAACTAGATACTTTTTGTGTTATTGGGTTAGAGAATAACTATTTCGTTTTGGTAAACGGGGATTTCTGCGAATGCTTGTTGCTAAGGCGTAAAGTTAATATAAATCATAATTTTAGACTATTTAGAGTGAGGTTTCCAACCCTTTTTTTTTATTTCTGCATTCTGTGGCGTAAATTTAATTCCTGCGTTAAATTCGTTTGGGATGGCGTATCTCGCGAAAGCAAGGAAGGAGGATTTGAAGGTGTTGGCAGATGAATTGGGGTTAGATGTGTTGCCGCAACACAAAATCATCGATTTAAAGAACTCAATATTGAACAGCGAAGAATATGAACAGGAGTTTACCGAAAATCTTTTAAACAGTATCATAACAGATCGGAAAAATGCCGAGGAAAGGCGTTTCTTGGCTGAAAGTGAGGAAAAGCGCATAGCTGCTGAGTCTGAAGAAAGACGTTTTGTGATGGAACTCGAGAAACGTTCTGCTTTCGAGTTAGAAAAGCTAAGGCTCGAAATGGAAGGCCGTCACAATACAGAAACATCAAATGAAGGGAATTCGAGCAACTCTAAGCACATCTACGATTTACAAAGAGTGATGCAGAAGTTCGATCCTAAAGAAGGAGACATCAGTCTATATCTGGTTCTTTTCGAGAGGCAGGCAGAACATGCTCACATAAAAAGGGAGGACTGGGTGTCACAGCTTTTGGGTTTATTACCCTATGACATTACTCAGTTAATTGCTAGAGAAGAAGCGGCTGTCGCATATGACTACAGCCACGTGAAAGGGTTATTGCTAAAAAGGTTTAAACTAAGCCCAGAAACCTTCCGATTGAAATTTGTCCAGCTCAAGCGGACTGAAGATAAATCGTGGAAGGATTTTGCCTTTGAATTGACAAATTATTTTGAAGAATGGATTCAAGGTCTTGAGGTTGCGGATTTCGAAACGTTAAAGCATCTGGTAATTACGGATCAATTCAAACGTAAGGTACCTCCGGAAATGCGAGAGCATTTTGTCGATGAGTGGAGCACAATAAAATCTCATACTACTCTAGCGGAACTCCTTGACAAATACGAAAGTGTTCGAGGGTTCAAGAAGAAATTCCAATCACCTGAAAACATAGTAAATAAGGAAAGAAATTCACATTTTCAAGAAAGAAGACGCTTTCAAGAAAGGAACTCCGATTTTCCTGCTAGATATGGACAGTTTCACGAGAGGAGTACTCATCAACGTAATACGAGTCCGAAAAATGAAGCGGGAAGGAAGAAGAAGATTCAGTGTTATTCTTGCGGATCATTTCAGCATCTTAGAAACGCATGTCCTAAGCTAGGAAGAAGACAAACTTCAGCAGTTGTGAGCAATATTGGAGCCCAAGACGCTACAACATCATGTGCAAGGGAAGACATGGTGGAGCATCCATCGATGTTGACGGCAAAAGTGACCGTTCCAGTCACAAAGCCTGTAGAATACCAAAGAGGTATTGATGAACTCAAGATAGTGAGTTTAAAAAGCGGTAATAATATCTTCGACGGTATTATCGACTCTGGAGCGCAGATTTCAGTCATCCGGGCTGATCTGATTGAGGATTCTCAAAATGAAGGTGAAGGAAAAATTAAAATTGTATCCGCATTTGGTGAGACAGAAATGGCACCTCTCAAGATAATCCATGTGAAAATCAATGACGGACGACACGGAGAAATCCCAGTGACATGTGAAGTGTCTGAAAAATTAGTAAGCGACATGCTCGTAAGCGTTTCAACGTATGACGCTTTAAACTCGAAGGTGGAACTTTATGGCAATATTATTAGCCAAGAAGGGGTTTCTCGAGTTGGAGAAATTTATTCAGTTTCGTCCTTAAACGAACTTACCTTGGCCCGTAGTGACACCGCAAATCACCCTGGGGTTAATGAGAAACGGAACGAGTTCGTGCAATTTCAATTGGAAGATGAAAGTTTAAAGGATATTTGGGAATTAGCAAGAAATAGAAGAAATGCATTCGAAGTGCAAGATGGGTTATTGGTACACTCAGAAATCGTAGGAGGAGAGAAAATTCAGCAGGTAGTTTTGCCTAAATTTAAAAGGCCCTATGTCCTAAAAATGGCACACGAAATTCCATTGGCCGGTCATTTAGGAGAACAGAAAACCAAACAACGGATAAAGTATTCCTTTTACTGGCCGAATATCAAGATTGATGTCAAGCATTTTTGTGAAAGCTGCAAGGTCTGCCAGCTACGTAGAGGTACCACTTACAATGACAGAATTCCTATCCAACCTATTGTGAGACCTGAAAATCCTTTTGAAGTGTGGAGTGTAGATTGTATTGGTCCCCTAGAGCCACCATCCTCAAGAGGGCACAAGTTTATCGTTTGTGCTGTGGATTTGTGCACGAGATGGGCGGAAGCTATACCAGTCAAGAACATTACTGCGAAAACAACTTGCGACGTCCTGATGAAGATTTTCTCCCAGACGGGGTTTCCTAAAACTATCTGTACCGATCAAGGGACAAATTTCACAGCACAGCTCACCAAGGGCTTCATGCAAGTCATCGGGGTGTCACCAAGATTTTCAACTCCGGGGCATCCAGAAAGCATGGGAGCCGTGGAGAGATGGAACAAAACCCTGAAGGATATGCTCAGTAAGAACATACAAGAAAATGGTCGACAATGGGATATTCATCTCCCTTTCTTACTATTCGCATACAGAGAAGTACCTCACAGTACCACGGGAGTATCGCCATTTCAGTTGGTGTACGGAAGGTTACCTCCAGGTCCATTAAAATTAATTAAGGAGAGTTGGTTAGGAGAAACCGAAATTCCAACAGGAGCATCTCCTTCTGTTGAAAAATACTTAGAAGACCTTCGTCAAAGGATGAAAACGGCACACGAGATTGCCGCAGGGAATGCCGAAAAGGCACAAGGCTATTACACATCTAAATATAATCTGAGAGCGAGAGAAAAGACTTTCAAGGTTGGTGATAAGGTACTGATCCTTATTCCATCTTCTAGTCACAAACTTCTGAAGAACTGGTCAGGACCTGCAACTATTATCCAGTTAACTCGACCTCATTCTGCGTTGGTCGAGATGGAGGATAAAAGCCGAAAAGAGCTGCATTTCAACAAACTACGACCTTATATAGCCCGAGTTGAACAGGTGGGGTTGATTTTCGAACAAGATCAGGACTTTGGGGAAATCTTTTATGCCCCTACTCGAAATAAGAGTCAATCTGCATACGATATTAAGGGTCATGTGTTCCAGACTACAGAGGCGTTGTGCAAAAAACAGCGACACCAATTAGTTCAGACCTTGGAAGGGTTTCGAGAAGTTTTCAGTGCACGACCTGGCCGAGCCAGAGTTGATGGACATTCAATCAAACTAACTAAAGATTGTGTACCAAAGAAAATGCATCCCTATCGGGTTCCCATCGCCTTACAAAACGAGGTGGATCGCCAAATCCAAGAGTTACTTGAACAAGGACTGATTGAAGAGAGTGACAGTGAGTGGGCACACCCAGTCGTCTGTGTGGCCAAAAAGGACGGAAGTGTAAGACTTTGCGTCGACTTTCGAGTTTTGAACAGTTTTACTGTCCCGGATGCTTACCCAATGCAACAGGCCACCGAGTTACTATTTGAAATTGGTAGTGCTCCTTTCATCAGCGTTCTAGATTTGACAAAGGGTTATTGGCAAATCCCTTTAGAAGAAGAAGCTAAACCATATTCGGCATTTGTGACACACTCTGGTCATTTTCAATGGAACGTTTTACCATTTGGACTTAAAAATGCTGGAAGTACGTTCCAAAAGTCCATAGACAAAGTACTTAAGACACACAGAAAGTACTGCCGTGCGTATATCGACGATCTGGCCATTTTTTCCAGCTCGTGGGAGAATCACTTGCGTCACATCAGAGACGTGCTGAGAACTCTACAGACCGTTGGATTAACAGTCAATCTTAAAAAGTGCGAGTTCGGTAAAAAACAAGTGAGGTTCCTGGGACACATTGTAGGTTCCGGAAGACATGCACCAGATCCCCAGAAAATCGAAGCCATGCAGAACTTAGCACGTCCAACTACTAAGAAAGAGTTAAGAGGCATAATTGGTCTGGCAAGCTACTATCGGGAGTACATTCAGGATTTCTCGTCCTTGGTTTTACCCTTAACAAACTTAACAAAGAAAAGGGTGCCCAACAAAATACCTTGGAGTGATGAAGAGGAAGCAAGCTTCCAACAATTGAAGCAAAGGCTGACGGAAATTCCATTCTTATATACTCCAGTGTTAGATCAGCCATACCAGTTGTACACCGATGCTTCTGCAACAGCGATTGGAGCGTGTCTAGCTCAGCTAGACGAAGACGGAAAAGAACGTCCTATCGCCTTTTACAGTAGAAAACTCACCCCATGCCAAACTCGTTGGGCCACTATCGAACGGGAGGCGTATGCTGTTCTAAGTGCGTTGAAAAAATTTGACACTTGGATATTTGGAGCACAAGTCCAAATTGTCTCCGATCATAACCCCCTTACTTATTTGACCCAGGGAATGCCACAGGGTGCAAAACTTGCACGTTGGGCTTTGGCATTGCAAAGATATAACATGAATATATTGTACAGAAAGGGTAGTAAGCATGGCAATGCAGATGCCTTATCGCGCATCAAAATTGATGAACCTTAGTTTTTATTCAGTTTATATAAATATGTATATATATTTTTTTCTGCTCAAAACTGTAATCTGATTTAGATAATTTTGATAACGTTCTTGTGTCTTGTATTATGTATTTTATGTGGGAGTTCATGAATGTTAATGTAGATATTTTTTTTGAGCTCTCACGCTTCTCTCGAAGGACTGGATATCATAATGAAGACCAGCTAATTGATTATGACTTTTAGTTATGATTCTAGATGGCGATTGGCAGCAGCATCATCACTTATGACTTAAGTGATGGATGTGCTTCCCCGGAGGGACATGTAAGGTTCGCCATCTCGCATCTTACAAGAAGTGAAACGCCAAGTTGGCAACCCTACATAGAAAACGCCAAGCTGGCAACCTAAGAACAAAGCTTTTTCAATTAAAAGAAACGTCCACAAGATTTCAAGCCGAGGAAGTGCGGCAAAAGCCAATAAAAAAAGTCAGAGCAATAAATAGTTATAGTTACCAAGACAACTAAAAGATAAAATCCATCTTTAGAACAGAAGAGATGAAGTAAAGATTTTATACAGCGGTGGGAGGAAAGTTACAATTTTGAATGCCTATCCAAATGTAATTGCTACTTTATACTACATGTAACTTACGTGACGATCGATTAAATTTAGTAAAATATACTCCAAATACAGAATTTTGACTCTGTGTCTTTTGAGTTTTTTTTTACTAAACTTTCACGACGGAGTTCATCAACAACCATCGGCCTCGGACCACTACTGTCTCTGACTGGGATCTAAATTACGATATGTGTGAGTGAATGGATGTATGAAAGGGACCTTCCTGTAAAACGGATTTGTCATGTATGTCGAGCAAAGTCGGACTTCCTCAATAACATGGAAGGCGCACACCCCTCGCCTCTTGCCGTCTTCGACGGGCCTGGCACTCCTCTGGTCTGCCAGTGTAGGCATAAGAAACAACAACAACAAACTGTCAACTAGTCAAATGGAACTGTACAACTCGTCGTTTTATTCAATTTAAGCAGGCACTCGCCACGACCCGTCAATTAGAACTGACGTTACAGCTGTCAAACAGGCCAGCATATGGGTGTGTGTGCCTGAAATGTGACTAATTCCCACATAATGCGGTACAAAAGTCAGAGGGGGGGGGATTAGTGGTCAACCTGGTCATCGCGGACCATCTTCCTCTATTCGATGGTAGGTCATTTATTCTCATAGGCCGATTCCCCCGAAGTTGTTGGGTTTTGAGGTATCAACACTTTGCAAGACGTGCAAGTTTCTGCCGATGACTCCCACCATTCATGCGCCTTAGGTAAGTAGGTATTTTAATTAATGTAGTACTGGAGCAACACAACGGGCTATTGATCACGTTCTGGGATCAATCCAAACGGGAAATCCGAGGACAACACATATAATCATGCGCCTTAAACTCCCAAACCGATTTTAAAGACATATTTAGGCCAAAATATCGGGTTTTGCATCGAATGATAGGTAAATTCTGTTTTGTCATTTAATTTATTTTTTCACGTTTTGTCATATGATCTGGTGCGTTCCAAATAGAAATATACAGACCTTTTTTAGGGGTCCAAATATTTTTATAAAGGTTCTCCCCGCTCTGAAAAACGAAGAATAAAATTAATAATTATATCGATCATATCGGTAGCCAAATATGCTGGGTACTGAAACTCTCTCGTTCATTAGGTCATATGACTTAGTAAAGTGACTTACAGCGCGTTTTTCTGTATTTCATTTTAGTGACTTTTTATGTGATCTGGTGAGCCGCAGAAAGTAATGCTCCAGGTTTTATCTATTTTGTTACCAACAATATCTTTATATATGCAATATTCGTCTCCCGTGTTCGGACGAGGGGAGTTAAATCATAAAAATATTGAGAGGGCTTCCAATTTCTAGATCCTCACCCAAGTATTTTTATGGTTCTCGCTAGACCTAAAAATCCATGGAGGGGAAGTTTACTCATTTACAGGTAATATTTTTTGTGAAATATGTAAAAAAAATTGTTCTGAAAACACACGTAAATAAAGACCAAACTGAGTTTTTTTCTTTGTTCTCAATATAGTTTTACTAGCTGGCGCAACTATCCAGAATTGCAATTCGATATGACATTTGAATCTACACGTTGATGACAACCACCAGTCCCCTAATTTAACTAATAGACTCATTCAATGAACCCTGTGACTCGACTATCTTCTCGCGGAATTCGTACTTCGATTACATATGAAGCATACAAATTACCGTCAACTCGCAAGGACCAAACTTAGATTCCTTTTCTTGGAATAGCATGGCACAACACCATTTCTGAAATGGACTCGTTTCGGGTCATCTGCCTTTTTATCAGTCATACTATAAAGGGAGAACAGCAATGGTTCACTTGAGTATGAGAATACGAGTCTTTAAGTATGGACGGCGACATGAAAGCAAACGTTGTGTGAAACAGGAATATTTCATGTTGTAAGGCGTGATGATGGTAGGAATAAATATTGAATCACTCCTGAAGTGTAAGATATTCTATGGTTGATCCTTGTGGGTTTCTTTCTTTAGTATTGGTAACCCCTTAGGTTGGATGCACGTCAACCATCTCGGAATTCCTGTAATGATCCATCACTTGCGAAATCCATGCTACGAATGACTAATTTCAAAAGAATGGAATGATTTGACAAACGCTGGCATCAAGAGCCCTTACGCACAAAAGTTTCGGCATATATTCTTTGACAAACAATGTTTCTTTTTGTATACCCTGTAACCCTTTGAAGATTATTTTAAATTATACTGTGTTTTGCATATCATAATTAAGACATAATTATAACAAAGCAAAACTAAGCACTACATTAAAAAAACTAGTTAAAAAGGAACCACTGTCTGAATGGCAGAATAGATAGTAACAGACGAATAAGGGAAGAGAGGTATTTAGGACTTATAAAGAAGTCTCAATAAAGAAATAACGAGACACGGAGTCTTTGACACTTATCATATACGTTTCTTTCACAAGAGTGACTTATGTGACTGCCAGGAGGGCATACAGTGTTGACCACGTGGTGTATCATTGCAAATATTTCCAGAACATTAGAGATAAGAAATTTCCTAGCGAAGATCTTGGAGCCGATAAAAAACTACTGTGGACAATCACAAATTCAAGCGAGGGACTGAAGGAGATCATAAGAAAAATGCTATAACTCAGAATCGAACAATTGGACACTAATGTTTAAATTCTGTATATTGATTGTTTGGGTTGCTGTTGCAACCCAAACCCCCGCTGCATGCCCTAGGGTGGGACGGCTTAAATCAATCAATAAAACGATTTGACTATAAGCTTTTTGCTCCTCTTCAGGCAATTGTGATCTTAAATGTATAGTTATATACATTGAATGATGGGAAATTACTTATTTGTTTCAAGATTTTAGATTTAAAAGTAATACCACTTACAACCTGCCACTACTTGTTCATTATGAGATGTTTTACCTCCATATGTGTTCAACTTAAGTTACGTTCAGTATTTTAGATGAATGTAACACTGTTCGCATTCATAATCCACAGACTTTCGGAACTAGTTTTTCAGGAATTGTTTTAATGGATCTGTATATACAAACTTTATCTACATATTTGAAAAAATGAATTGCTTGCTGTGCTTTTCTTTCACTAGATTTTCTTATTTTAATGCAGATGCAATCTTGATTTATCGAATCAAAATTGTCAAAAATTATCCCCATAGTAATTATTTTGAACGATGAACTTGAAAATGGGGTTGTCAAATAGTGTTTAATGTCGATTAACAAATGGGGTTGGATTCGGGACGAAATTTATATCTTCAGAATTCAATTTTAAAATATGATAAGGATTTCTTTTTATCAAGTAATAACGTTAATTCTACATTCAAATATAATTTCAATTAGTTTTAGGGTCTAAATGTAAAGTGTGCATTTTGATTTCATAAATTTGTATATCCTAATGCATGAATTCAACATGTTGATTTTTTTAATCGAATTTACTAAATTTTAACAATACTATTACATTTTTATTGATAATTAGATACCCAAGGCTTCGCTCTTGAATAAAAAAGAGCAAACCTATAGATATTTTAACCCTAAAATGCATATTTCTTATAAATTTTATAAACTTAAATTCCCATTATTCTGAAACAATGCATGTGTTTCAACAGTACTCAAAACAATTCGAATCTATACAGACATGAGTATTATTGAGTATCAATACTTTTCGAAAACAATGTTGCAAAAAGACCAACACCTCGGATATTTACTCTCCTAAAAGTATTGTGCTTAACGATCAACATCAAGTGCGAACATTTCCGCATCGATTGTGTGTATTATTTCAACATAAAAAAACCATTAAGGTCGCTGAAATATGATGTTTGAGATTTTGATATTGGCAGTAGGACGCATCATGTGAGTAGCAATGGCAATTATATCAGCAGTTAAGACAAGTGTTTGACTTGATAATTGTATATCGCTATTAAATCTAAGCATTTAATCAATTTGCTATAATCATTAAGTTATTCATATGCTTTGGAATTTTCTATACTAAAAAATTTTATTTCTTCGTACATTTTCCCTTTGTAATTTCCTCCCATAAGAGTTAGATTGTTAAAATATGCACCAATTCTTTATCGTACAAATGTTATCATATATTATATGAAAAATGATTATTTTATTAAATGCTATTTTAAACAAAAAGATCTCACATTATTCAAGATTTGCGTATAACATACCGATTAAATATTTTCTCTTGTAGGATATTCAAGTTCATAATTAACATCTGGTGTTTATAAAATTTTTATCCGCTTTTAATGTTTTAAATAAAAAATTTCTGTCACCGTTTTGGAGCAGAAGTTCATCAATTGACGTGGAGACAGTTTATGCTTATTTTCTGGCATTTTTAAAATTAGTTGATCAAAATATTTCAAAATATTTAGTTGATCAAAATTAGTTGATCAAAATAATAAAATATGCACCAATTCTTTATCGTACAAATGTTATCATATATTATATGAAAAATGATTATTTTATTAAATGCTATTTTAAACAAAAAGATCTCACATTATTCAAGATTTGCGTATAACATACCGATTAAATATTTTCTCTTGTAGGATATTCAAGTTCATAATTAACATCTGGTGTTTATAAAATTTTTATCCGCTTTTAATGTTTTAAATAAATAGTTTCTGTCACCGTTTTGGAGCAGAAGTTCATCAATTGACGTGGAGACAGTTTATGCTTATTTTCTGGCATTTTTTAAATTAGTTGATCAAAATATCCTCTTAGCCGACGAAATACTAATTCATTTTCATATCACTCGTACAGATAACATCTTACCCATAGAAAACACATAAGACATTTTAACGCAGTTTTATACCAGTTTGTTCTGTCCAACTTAATTTAGAAAGTGACTGTAGTAATGCTTTTAAACTTACATCGAGTACTTATACATCAATTACATTTATAAGTACGTTTCAAGTAGAAACTACTGTGAAATTTTCAATAGTGCTGTCATAGAAATCGTTAAGATACAAACTACAGGCAGAAAGGAATACAAACTTGGGTACAGCTACACTCTACGTTTATGAGTGATGGCAACGGCTTGGCGATTTTTTTTTGGCGCGCTTCTAGTAGCGAGTTACGATAAATTAAGGCAACCCATCTTTCGTTTCTGTTGTTGTGGTTTTCATGGCAACCTCGGCAAACGGAAACTTTCAATTTTCATTTTGAATATTCTAGAAAGTTCTTCCAAAATCCGTTAAAGTCGTTTGATTTCATTGATTCGTTTGAAATTTTTTCTTTCCTCCCATTGGTTATTTTGTTTTTAAAAATTTCCTTTGATTGCATTGGTCCTTTTAAATCGTTTTGGGTGATACCATTGGTCCATTTATTTGTATTTTGACAGTTGTGGAATTTTTATTTTATTATAATAGTTTTTTCTTGAAAGGATTAAGAGTTTTTTTTTTTTTACCATTTTTGTATTCATTATTTTTTTACGAAAGAATTCTGACGTTATCAGGTTGTCTTATTTATTGCTTTTGTTTTCTTTTGTAAATCTTTCTCTTTTTCAACATGCCCACTGTATTTAGTGTAATTGATAATTTTCACGGTATTCTTACCCAACATTTGTAGCTTAGTTTCTCTGCTGGTTCACAAATATGTTTTGATATGTGCTTAAACTTACTACTTTTTGTGAAAGTTTTTAAAAAATATACTTTTTAAAACTTTCTGAAATGTATTTAAAAAGTGTGTTGTAAAAAGAAAAAAATTTGCGACAGAAAAAGAGTTAAGAAATAATTCTTTCTTGGCGACTTTAGAAATGCGCCAAAAATATCGCCAAGGCCGTTGCCATCGCTCATAAACGTAGAGTGTAGCTGTACCCAAACTTGAAATGAAATTTTCTGATGCATTGCATTCTAAATAAATCGATAATCTTAGTTACAGTGACATTACTTTTACTTTTATCTGCTCCTCGATCGATTTCATAGTTTATTATAGTTGAACTCAGTTTTAAAAATAAATTATAATAAAACATATATATTAGAATTTTTGCAATTACAAACAACACCTTGAATCTACGAACACACAACGGCTGAAATTTTTAATTATATAATTTTTAGAAAGCTCTGTGAACAAGGTTAAAACCTGTTGAATGTTAATATTTTTTAAAACATGAAACATACTGAATTTTGTTGAAAAACCTGAAAATATCACTTTCTATAAGTACAGGGTTTCACTGAGACTTGAGATATAACTTCAACATCCAACTTCAAGACTTCAAAGGAGGTTAGTATTTGAGTGACGTCGCACTTGAGCAAATAAGAATTCCTAATGTAACAAAATAAAACTATATAAACATTAAAAATATTCTTTTCAAAGTTCCTTATTTTCTCTAAGTGCTAAACCTCTCTAATTTCTTTTGTAACCCACAAATCAAGACCTAGATTTTAACATTTTCCTTGCCGACGAAAAGTTTTTTTGAACGCATGCTTGCAACATTGAAACCATTTGCATCTGTAGTGTTCCATTTTCCTAAAAATGCTGGAACAAATTCTTTCAAGCTCCACAATTTCTCATTGGATACATTAGTCTAGGAATCTGGTGGCGAATCGCGCTTCATTCTGGTGTGTAGTTCAGTTGATGCACAGTAATATTGAACACAAGACGGATTTGCTTGTTTGGTTTGATGTGAACATAAGAATATTAAATTACTTCCTTTGAAAGATCAGTCCCATCATTCTCTTCTTGCAAACATTAATCAACGCGTTTTATAAAATAGAAAATGTGCATATATTTAGTTGAATACTTATATTTAATATTTCTATTCGCTATGAAACTTGGTAACACTTTTTCTCAAAATTAGTTCAAAACTCATTTTTTCATCACTCAGTAAATTTCTCCTAGGTTCCTAATTGTGCAAACCCATGAGGAAGTGGACAGAAAGGTGTTGTGTTGTTTCTTATGCCTACACTGGCAGACCAGAGGAGTGCCAGGCCCGTCGAAGACGGCAAGAGGCGAGGGGGGTGCGCATTCCATGTTATTGAGCCCCATTGGGAGGAAGTCCGACTTTGCTCGACATACATGACACATCCGTTTTACAGGAAGGTCCCTTTCATACATCCATTCACTGACACATATCGTAATTTAGATCCCAATCAGAGGCCGATAACCCCCTGATCAGGTACCCCCAGAGGTATTGATTTGGTATGGGAACATGGGGGACATTGTGACCACGCAGGCCCTGATTTACCATTAGGCCCGCGAGGCACGGGCCTAGGGCCCCCATAATTTAGAGGGCCCCTAAGTTTCAAAAGTATCTAAAAATTATAAAAAGTTTTTAAGTAGTTACATAAATTATTGGGTATTTACGTAAATGTCCGTTGACCGTTTCCCCCACTATCACATTCTTGTAATTACATTAATTATCTAACTATTATGTTTTTAATTTTCATCTGCTTTATTTTGTTTTGCCAAGAGTTATAAATAATGTCACGATTTTCTCAAACGTTTTGGTGACATCTGTGAAACGGTCAACAGTCAAATACGTAAGTACCAATTATTGTTATAAAATTAGTTTTTGTGATGAACAAATAATATGAGGGAGGGGCCCCTTCCTGCGTGTTGTGCCTACTATACCAAATTTTCTAAATCGGGCCCTGTGACCACGACCTATTTAACGTGGCCCAGTCACCATTAGTGAACACGACGGTCTTTAGCCAGGTCGAAGTGCCGATCTAGCAATCATCAGAATTGTAGGCTCCGCCGAGGACAGAACCCACAACCCTTCTGATGCGAGCCCGACGCTCTACTGAATGAGCTACCGCGGCTCGGAAAGATCAGTCCGAGGACAGAAAGGTGACAGAGGTGAGTGACAAGTAAAGATACTGATACATCTCTTACGTCCAATGATTAGTCGCTGCAAAAAGTACACATTTCTGCAAATACATGTTATAGGTATAAATGTTAAAGACAAATGTGATTCTGCACAAAATAAAGAATTATTTTGACAAAGTAAGAATTATTTTTTTGAAGTTAAGAATTCTTTTTTTGCAAAATTAAGAATTATTTTTAACAAAAGTAAAAATTATCTTTTATTACTAAAGAATTACTTTTTACAAAATTATTCTTATTCTATAATATTTTCAAATAGAATCTTAATTACCATTCTTTTCAGAAATCTATACTGTCACTGTAACAGTTTTGATATGTATTAAATTAAAGTTGCGCATCATAAGAAATAGTTTTTCTGATTCACATTCGTTCATAGATAATGTTTTTCATCCTCGTAAAATGCACCTGTTTATTTCATGAAAGTAAAGTGAAGTCTTAGGAATGCACACATATTACCTTTCATTTAACAAAATTACAGAATTAATTGAAAATCTATAAACACTTAATTTCTGTTTTAAACATTATAGCATATACATATAAATGGGTTTTTTAGTTTTTGTATGTGAACCCCTCTTGTTATTTTCAGAAGAAATACCTGAAAAAGCCGAAGACTCTCGATAAATATCTGATAGGAATGAAAACCACAATAACATCGTCGGAAAAATCACAGAAGGAATTGAAGGAAGAATTGTAAACCCTTAAAAATTCTTACACAGTTTATTCTATTTAGAACATTTAAGTAAGTGTTCCAAATATCGCCTACCCTAACAATTTCTCTATATCTCAGCCTCCTGTGTTGGGAAATTAAGCTGGAAATTAAACGAATAACACTAGGAACTATTCTTCTTTGGTTCCCAGAGATTCTATACCTTCTTTACTTATGTCAGTTTAAGTTATTTAGTAAGCCTTCAAAAAGTTTCCCAAGACAATTTTCAAGAGTGGTTTCCTAATATAGCCTACCTCTGTTCCTATTACCACCCACCAGGCAAAATTAGAAGCTACTATTAAAAAAGAGTTGCTAGTAGAGCATACATACCTACATTTAGTATTTAATGTACTTTGAAGATATTTAAATGAAATTATGATTTGGAAACACTTATCTGGATATTCTCTGAATTGATTGGAGACACAAAATACGTTGATCAGAGCCTCAAATACTTCAGATGCAATTGTGTTGTTGATATAACTGATAGAAAACTTGCCGGTGGCGCTACGTGTGGCGAAACCCTAGACCAGGGGTGGCCAACTTTTTAAATACCATGCGCCAATTTTTTTCACGTACGAGTTCAGATGCGCCATAAAACTCAAGCACCTATTCTACCTTCTTACGTTTATGATTGAGGTTGGAAAATAGAGATATGGGTAGGATCTGCTTCATTTAGGGAAAAATAAATTAATTAATGTACGCCAATTCAAAAGACACGCGTTTATTGGAGCACCAACAAACAACAGTGAGAGATGATCTCTTGGACAAGAGGGGGATCGCAGACGTAGAGCCCGCTGATGGTGCTTTTGAGCCTGTTTCGATTTTGCTAAACTTTCAATGTTTGGTGTTGAATTTGTTACCGAGAGCAGCATAGAAATCTACAAATTTGAATATTCACGAAATCGTTTTGTTTTTAATAAATTTCACGAATGAAAATGTTTGTTCATATCTGTACATCGTCCCCAAACGACAATTTTTTTGCAAATGTTCTTAGTTCTGTGAACTGTTTATACGGTACGCAAGAAATTAATCAGGTCAAAAGCATTTAGATCAGAAAAAAAGCTAATGAAATTTCATTTTCAAAAATGAATTTGCTTTTAAAAAATTGCGACGAACTGATAAGTAAGAAGTCTGTATGAATTGTTCTTAGACTCTGGTGTTAAAAATATAAAAATGGATTCAGTTATGGCGCCTACTTTAAAAGATTAAGTAGGCAAAAAGATGCAAATGCGCCACTTGTACTCATCCAATGCGCCACGTTTGGCGCATGCGTCACAGGTTGGCCACCCCTGCCCCAGACCGTCAAGGTAACTACATAAACTCATCGATGTCGTGCATAGTAGTTTGCAAACACGAATAGGCGATATTAAGCACAGGGCGATATTTGAACACTTACCCTATTCCCAGTCGAAGCTCAATGCGGAAGAGTTTTCTAAAGTTTTCCTATTTTCGTTCTATTGTTTTAGTTCGTGTATTCTTTCAAGTTTAGAAAATAATGTTGAAGCATGATAACGTGTGCTAATTAACTTAGACATTAAACACTAACGGTATACAATCCAAGGGGTGCATTTTCATATTAATACTGTTTGACACAGGAAAATTGTCATACCATTTTTAGTTAACTCTTTTTGTATTGAAAGCAATTTACTTCATTAAGTCTTTTCTCTCTTATACAATGCATGGTTGTTTTGGTATTATGGCTAAAAAGCTGTATTAGGCACGCCTTTCCAAACGGGTGCCAATGTCAAGTAATGGACATGCTCAGACTAAAAATGTTTTCGAGAAATTGGGAGAAATTCACCCTAAATATCCCCAAAACTTTCCAGTTGCTATCGCAGTAAGAAAATTCAATTTAGACAAGAAGGTTCCGTACATATAGAAAAATCAATTATGTTATAATGCTTAGTGAAGTTTTCGACATTTCTAAATCTCAGCCGTCTTAGAAACATTTATACTGTGATGATTAATAGAATAATATTTTGTTATGAATATTTTGGTCTCTGAACAGACGACAGTGTAGTGGTCCCAAAGACCTGCTAGTTTCCTTGCATTGGTTTCGTGTAAAATTTTATGGAATACACATCTCTTCGGTGTCAATATTTCAGTACTTAATATCGCCTAGTTACTTGTAACTAACTCTTAACTCTATTTGTCGAATTGAGTTTCTTTATTATTGAGTTCGTATCTGTGTGGATCCTAGTTTTAGATTTATTTTTAAAACTGCACCTAAAATGAGTCAAATGAAGTTGTATGAGAAGTAGCTCTTTTTGCACACTAAAGGATTCTCACGGTGAATTGTTTTTATTAAAAACTTTCACTGCAAACAATATTAAGATTGTTCAGAACTTGTACACTTTCTCCTATTTTGCAGACAGTTTTATGTTTTCAGAGCAGTTTCATATAGATTTACGGGTGGATTTATGCGATGTAATGCAGTTGGTGTCGAAAATATAAAATGTTTATTTCATGGAAACAGGTGGCAAATATATGTTCCTTACGTGATGAATAATCAGACTCATCAACAAATTTTAAAGTATCTTATTTTATTTTTAACATAATCTTATAGTTATTTTGCGTTACATTTAATTGGCCTACAACCCATACGAAAGTACTCAAAGACAATATAATTTTGTTATAGAAACTGAGACAAGATGGAAGCATTAATATAAAAAGTTTCACTGTGAAAACATTCAACAAGTTTTTTATTTAGAATAAGGTTTTGATGAATTTTTTGATATATAGCCCCTTATTCAGTGTGTCTTCAAATCTACCTGGTTTCCCACTTAAGTTTAATGTCACATTTTACATTTCATCACGAAGCTGAACAATTGATTTTATCAATCATTCTTTAGAATGCATTCTGCTTCAGACAAAAAGTGTTTTGAATGTTATTTGTGACTTTGTAAATGAACACCAAAGATCATTAAATAGGATCTCTGTTAGTATTCTGGCCCCCAGGGGCATTCCTTCTTTAGGTTTGTACGGGCTTCACAACCCCGGGGTACCTGAGTGATCTTTTCTCCCTTTCGTTCTCCTCCTCCTCTACCCTTTGCTTTTTGCTTTTTCTTCCTCCCTCGTTGTGGTTGCCTCTTCGGAGGTGAGGGCTCCCCTTGAGAAGCTTTTCGCCAGTCTGTGCTTTTAGCTCCTCTTGGGGATTATATCACCCACGTGTTTGCCGTGCGTGGAGACCTGTGTCTTCGGAAAGGGTGATCCTGGTGATTGAGGGACAACATAACGCCCCAATACATTGCTTCGGCTCCTGCTTCGAATAAACAGGAGGTGTACTTTGGTCCCAGTACATTGATCGGCTGGTGGGTATACCCTGCTAGGACTAAGGACCTGCTCACCAACTAGCTCCTTAGGGCAGTCATAGAGGTGAGTTGGGTCCGTATAGTCCCTGGTTAGCACCGGTACAGGAACCTGTATCCCCTCGTTGGACTCCATGGTGGGTGGTGCCGCCAGGGACTGAACATCTTTTTTTTCAAACATGGAAAACAAAAATTCAACTTCTCCTTCAGTGGAGCACCTATCTAACGAAAATAATGACAAAAATACACCAGTACAAAAAATTTTTATTATGAAAAGTAACGAGGGCAATTTAAAAAACATATAGGCTATTTTACTTCACAAAACTATATTGGGAATGGTAGGAGATACAAAAAACATTAAAAAAACCCTAGCAGGAGATGTACTTATAGAAGTAACAAATAATACACAGGCTTCAAACATCCAAAAAATAAAATTTGTCGGTCCAATAGCAGTAACTATAACACCCCATAAAACTTTAAATTCGTCAAGAGGCGTGATTTCCGAAACCGATTTGACTCATGATACTGAACAAGACAACCTAGAATCCCTGTCCGATCAAAATGTAATCAATGTAAAAAGAATCACTATATCAAGAAATGGCCAAAGAAAAAATACCCACCAAACATATTATAACTTTCAACACACCGACAATACCAAAACATGTTAAAATAGCTTATATCAATTGCCTGGTTCGACCGTTCATATCTAACCCAGTCCGTTGTTTTAAATGTCAAAGATTCGGCCACTCTTTCCTAGCTTGCCGTGGCAAAGAAACCTGCGCAAAATGCTGTAGTACAGAACATAAGACCGATGTCTGTACGTCATCGTCCCTTTGCTGTGTCAACTGCAAAGGTGACCATCCAGCTTTTGCCAGGTCTTGCCCTAAATTTCAAACTGAAAAAGAAATCCAAACTATTAAAGTGCAACAAAACATTTCATTTCCGGAGGCCCGAAAAATTGTAAATGATCGCACCACGAAACATGGAATATCTTACTCTTTAATAGTAAAAAAAACTTTCAAAACAAACGGAACTCAAACCGATGTAACTATTTTTAAGCCATCTGCCCAACATAAAATTTCAATGAACCAACCTATAACGCCTCTTTTTTCTAAAGCATCAGCTACAACTTCATCAAATACAAAACACATAAATCAACCAAATCGCGATCTATAAATACTTCTTTAAAAAAAGCCATATCGTTTGAACAAAGCAATATAAAAATAGCAAAAAGTTCTATCAAACATGTCTTCAGACTGACGTTACATCCAAAAATTTCATAACTGATCCTTCTACAAGCGACCTTATAAATCTATACAACACCGAAAGTGATATTTCCTCTGTAGAGAGTGAAGGCTTGGAGACTTCGCCACCCAAGTCCAAGAAGGATCTTCGGCAAGACAGATCTCGTCCTAGGACGAGAAAACACAAGTAGTTTTCTCTTTTCTTTTATCCTTTATTTTTATGGCTTCCTTTCTTTCCTGGAACTGCCGGGGTTTTCGACAAAAAATTGATGATTTAAAAGATATCATAAATAAACACAAGCCATCTGCAATCGCCCTCCAGGAGACCTATTTAAGAAAGAATGATACCACCAACATTCGTCTTTTCAGTATATTCAGAAAAGATTACGATGATGGCCAAAGAGCATGTGGAGGTGTTGTATTGCTTACCTCCCATGACTTACCAGTCACCCAAATTAACCTTACAACAAATCTCCAAGCTGTTGCAGTAAGACTTCATGTCAATACTTTAATAACAATATGCAATTTATACCTTCCTCCTAATACCCATATCGCCGCATTTGACTTAAATAATTTGTTAGATCAACTTCCGCAACCATTCATTCTATTTGGTGACCTCAATGGCCATCATATTCTCTGGGGCAGTTCAAACATTAATCGTAGAGGCAAGCAAATTGAAAAATTAATAACAGACAATGATTTATGTGTTATGAATAACGGCCAACCTACTTACTTTCACTCACCTTCACTTACATACCATTCAATAGTTCTGGCAATATGCACTCCTTCTATTTTACCATTTTGGACCTTTTCTGTGGATCCTTACCTTTACAATAGTGACCATTATCCTATAAAACTAAAATATGCAGGCCAGTACGACACTCACTCTGTCAGTCAAACGAACTATATTTTTGAAACTGCCAACTGGCCTCTATTTACTAGCCTTGCTGACATTACTAACACGGTAGAATATGATGATATCGATGAAGTTACTAATAAAATAACAGACATAATCATAGCTAGTGCTGACGCCTCAATTAAAAAAGTAAGAAATGCACCTAAAAAACAAAAGAAACCTTGGTGGAATGAGAAATGTAGCGATGCCTATCGGAAGCAAAGGAAAGCCTGGAGTATCTTCAATAGATATCCAACAAGAGAAAACTTTATTATTTACAAAAAAACAAAAGTGGTATTTCGAAAAATACAAAGACGTAGTTTAAGGGATTCTTGGATTAATTATGTAAATAGTATAAATAGTAAAACCACAAGTAAACAATTGTGGAACAGAATTAAAAGGATTTCCGGTGTTTACCCCAATAGACAAATTACTATTTTAGAACATAATAACCAAATACTATCGGCAACCAAAGACATAGCAAACACAATTGCGTCATGCCTTTCCGAAATATCCAGCTCCAATAACTATTCTGAAAGTTAAAAAAAAACTAAAATTGCATCTGAAAAGAATAAAGTTAATTTTATTTCAAACCGTATATTATCTTATAATTGTAATTTTACTTTTTCTGAATTGACAAAAGCTTTATCCTTAGTTCACAAATCAACTCCTGGCCCAGATAGTATTAGTTACATCATGCTCAAACATCTTTCAAATAGTTCTTTAAATCATCTCCTGAAATTTTATAACAGAATTTGGAATGAGCACACTTTTCCGCAGTCATGGAGATATGCTACCATAATACTCATACTGAAACCGAACAAAGACCCCAAGAACCCTTCGAACTACCGTCCAATAGCCTTGACAAGTTGCTTATGCAGGATTTTAGAAAAGATGGTTAACGCGAGGTTGGTTTATATATTAGAAAAAGATAAATGTCTCTCTCCACTTCAAAGTGGTTTCCGAAAAGGTCGATCCACTGTTGACAATTTGGTTGCTCTCGAGACTGAAATTAGAAATGCTTTCGTTCAAAATAAACACCTCGTCTCGATATTTTTTGATATAGAAAAAGCGTACGATCGAACGTGGAGACATGGAATATTTTTAAAAACGACATAAGGGGAAATCTGCCTATTTTTATTCAAATTTTTTTAGAGAAACGATATTTTAAAGTACGGATTGGATCAATTTTCTCAGATGTTTTTATTCAAGAGGAGGGTGTACCACAAGGCAGTGTTTTAAGGTTTACTTTATTTATTTTAAAAATTAATGATATTGTTTCTCAATTGCCGCCATCAGTTAAAGGTCTTATTTACGTTGACGATCTGCAAATTTCATGCGCAGCTAAAGACATTCGTTTAATAGAGAGACAACTTCAACAGGCAGTCAATAAAATCACACATTGAACTAATGAAAATGGTTTCAGTTTTTCACCCTCTAAAACCGCTTGTGTTTATTTTTGCAAAAAGCGAAATCTTCATCTTGACCCTGAAATATTTTTCAAAGATATTTTAATTAATGTTGTGGACAATTTTAAATTTTTAGGTATCATATTTGACAAGAAGTTGACTTTTCAACCGCATATTTTAAATCTACGCAAACGTTGCGAAAAGGCCCTTAACAGCTTACGCTTTTTATCAAAATTATCATGGGGATCTGATCGTACTTGTCTTTTGAAAATATATAGAGCTCTAATACGATCAAAATTGGATTACGGCTGCGTGGTGTATGGCTCAGCAAGAAAATCTGCACTTCAAACTCTGAACACTATCCACCATACAGCTTTGCGCTTATGTACTGGTGCATTTAGAACTTACCCGTAAACAGCTTATATGTGGACGCTTTTGAACCTTCTCTAGACTTAAGGCGACAGTTGTTGTCCTTAGAATATTATTTTAGAATTTCCTCAATACCTCATCACCCATTGCATACCCTTCATCATAGTCCATATTTAAAACGCCTCTATCAAGCTAAAACATCATTCGTCCCTACATTCCACTTAAGAATGCTGGATGTGATGAACGGATCCGAGTTTTCTTCACTTGACGTCACCCAGAAAAAACTGTATTATTTCTCTCCTTGGTTTAATCATGATTTTGAATTTAAAAACACATTCCAAAATTTCAATAAAGCAGATACCTCTGATATTATCTACCAACAACTATTTCAAAAGCACATAGAAAAATACTCAAATGTTATACAAGTTTACACGGACGGGTCTAAAAGGGCAAACTACGTTGGAGCTGCGTTCACTATTAATCACTCTGTTCACAGTTTTGAACTTCATTCTTCATATTCTGTTTTTACTTCTGAAATCATTGCCATTTATAAAGCATTAGAATATATATCTGATCATTCTTATAAGAACTGTATCATTTTCACTGATTCATTAAGCGTTTTACAGTCATTGAAACATCCTGATCATGACAGTCATCCCATTATTTTAGAGTCGCTGAAAAAAATTTATCATCTTTCACACAAAAATTTTAACTTGTTATTTTGTTGGATCCCATCTCATGTTGGGATATCTGGAAATGAATTAGTTGACAAAGCCGCCAAATCGGCCGTAAATTATGTTAACCATACCATTCCTTATCGTGACCTAAAATCTATCCTTTACACACTTTTAGAAGACGAATGGCAAAACGAATGAAATGAACAAACTGAGAACAAACTCCACGCTATAAAACCAAATATAACTCTATGGCAGTCACCAGCTTTAAGACGACAGAATGTAGTTCTAACACGTCTCCGTATTGGACATACGCGAATAACCCATAGACACCTCCTCCTTGGAGAAGATCATCCCATTTGTAATTACTGCATTTGCTATTTCCCATTTGTAATTACTGCATCCCATTTGTAATTACTGCATACTGCATTTATGGTTGGAGAGAATCCTCATCCAAATATTTTTAGCTTTTTACATGACATAGGTTTTATTCATCACATATAATTTTATAAAGTATTCATTCATTATGTTTTGACTCATTTTACTTTATTATTATATTATATATATGTTTTTTTTAAATCTTGAGTTTGGCATAATATGTCCCAAGAGGACTCAATGCCACAAAACCAAATCCAATCCAATCCTGTTAGTATTCTGAAGTAAAACCTTAAGGCGTCCACCATATTACGTACGTATTATGTTTTGAAAAACAAAAACACCCAATTTTAACTCACTTATTCTGCTGGTGGGACTCACGTGTATCTTTCGTTTCATAGCCGTCAAAATTTTGTATGAATGTTCCTGAAATTCATATTCATATTTGTATAACCAATAGAATTTAAGGATTGACGTGCTTTCTATTTAGAAACCAAAGAATATAGAGTAAAACCATTGCTATGAGGTATCTTTTGATTCCACCATCACGTTGGGCTAACACAGCTCTCCAAAAGCTATTTGATTATTTTCTACGATAGACTGTTTTCAGTAATCTTTTATTCCATAAAAAAGTATGTTTCCCAAAAGTATCTCATAAAACGGAAAATAACAACACTCCATTTAACACCTAATCAAGCTTTAACTTTCCCATCTTGAAATGCTTAGAAAGCTCATTTTTATCGTGCATGTACACTAATGTTACGAATACATTTTTAGGGAACGGAAAAATCCAGCTATCGAGAGCCTACGGCTTTTATACAGAAGAAAATGCATCGCATTAAGGTTTGCACAATTAGAGGTGAAAAGATTGAGGGAAGGTAATGGAATAACAAATTATTTAAGCTACAGTATTTCCCTTTTATGTTTATATTTGTAAAAATGGACTGTATATTATACATTATAGTTCACTCTTCAAATATTTAAACCCTAGTTATTTGTCATTAATCTTAAATTTAAATTGATTTTCACTGCCATAAATATATCTTGCTGAAAATTTAAATTTTTTCTATTTTTTGACACAGGGGACAAAACATCAGAGCCCAAAGTTGAGACTGATAACATCTGGAAAGGTGAATAGGAGAAATTGCTGATTTGATTTTGTTATTTCTTAATTTAATTTAATTTTACTCCTATAGGATTTTCTTCGGTTCTTTTCTTTTTAATGTGTTTCCATTTTAAAAACGACTCAAGGAGAAAAAAAAGAGACTCGAGGAGATATTTAGTGATTTTTACTTTTGTAATTAACTTAATTTAATTACTCTAAATGAAATTTCATTATAGTTCTTTAAAAAAAATTTTGCATTCTAAAAACGACCGTAGGAGACATAGAGGAAACTTAAAAGCTCTCCATTCATCTAATTAAACATATACACATATACATCATTTGACTAAGTTTTAAGGTAAAAACTATAGCTAAATTTTTCTTAATTTATAATAATAAAATCTAATACATAAAATCTAAGTCGATTAAAATCCGTATATTACAGAATGGTACGAGGGTTTGAATTCAGTATAATCGTTCAAAGACACCTTCTTTGTGTAACATCTGGATGTCAGCCGTAATAATATGTGAATCGTAGGATACTGTTACAAGTACTTGGTTAATTGTTTCATCGTGTAGAACCTCCTGATTTAAACAAATATACACCATATAACAACAAAATCGACGCACCAATAAGGTGAAGAATTACAGTGGTGCTGGGCTCTGTCAACTTGGAACGGAACTGACTGGGGGCAAATAGTTTTTAGTGACGAGACCAATTTCAAACTGTCCTGATGACAACTGCAGGCGGTTCTGGAGACATCCAGGGCAGCGTGGAGATCTTGTCCTTACTACCGCACGCCACACATACCCACAACAGGGCGTTATGGTCTGAGGTGCCATTTCCTTTGATATCCAGACATCTTTGGTAGTCATTTCTGGCACACTTACAGCACAGCGGTACGTAGACGACATTCTACGACCGGTTACTTACTGTTCCTTTTGCGACACCCCGGACTTAATTTTCAACAAGATACTGCCCGACCACACACGGCACGTGTTGCTATGAATTGTCTTCAAACTTTCCCAACATTTCCTTGGCCAGCAAGGTCTCCTGATCTCTCTCCCATAGAGCACATTCGAGACGTTATGGGAAGGCGATTGCAACCATCCCGGAATGTTTACCATTTATCCCGACAGTTGAGACAATTTGGAAAGAAATTCTGCAGGACACCAATAGGGAACTTTTTCAGTCTATGCCACGCCGGGTGACAGCTTGCATACAGGCCAGAGCTGGACCATTGCCTTATTGACTTACTCCCTTTGTAATGATCAAACTCTGAAATAAATCATTCAGATGTTCTGAAATTTTAAGAGTTTTTTTTATTTTTTATGTTTGTTCTTCACCACCAATTTTTATCGCAATCAGTCAACTCCTTCTTCGTGTGTCGATTTTTTCTTTTAAAGTGTAAATATGTGATAATAATTTTGAATCAAACATGTCTCAAAATTTGTTTGTTTTATTTGAAATTACTTGGGATTAAGACAGGCTTGGGGCAGAGCACTCTTTACACTCATTGAGTGGACATCTCTGATTCACTGCTTCGTATGAAGTGAGCTCGAGCGTTGTCATGCAAAATGTGTTCTGCAAGGTCTAAACTTCTTCCTCAAAGTTGTACAAATAACCATATGTTAGGGGGTTGATGTTAACCATCGGTGGGTTCCATAAAGTATGTTGCAGAAATCGTAAATTACCTACCGCAGGGCTCGAAATACCCGGGTGCACAGGTGCACTGTGCACATGAAAATAAAATTGTGCACCTAATTTTTTCAAGCTTTTTTAACGTTAGGTGCACGCAATGCACCTAACGTTAAAAAAAAGCTAGAGGGACGTGTTTTATGTCATTTGTTGAGAAAGAAAAGACTAAAGAAATAGTTGTTGGGGAAAAGGCTAAAGAAATAGTTAACGTCATTAATGAAAATAATGGCAAAAAAATGTTGAAACTGTGGTTAAAAAGAACTCTGAACAAATCATTTTTACTAAAGCTTACACTTTTCAACAAACTTGGAAAACTGGATGGAACTGGCTTTCTTACAATGATTCTGTTGTTTCTTAAGGAAACGTATGGTTGAAGTACACGAAAGAACATCAACACATCTTAAAGCAATGGAAGCAAAAATTGTATGTGCCAAAGCACAGAATTTTGAAACTCCTAAAAATCCAGAGATTTATATTGAGGTTAGAAGAAAAGGAAATAAAGCAGTTACATACTATCTTTAAAATTGCTTTTCACATAGCCAAACAAAATATACCATTTGCAGCATTTAGAAATGAAATCAAATTATTAAGATGTGTTGGGTGTGAAGTAAGTGAAACCTATAACAATGATGAACAAGCCAGAACATTCATATCCTACATAAGAAAGAATATGAAATCAGATTTAGTGGAATCTTTGAAAAATAGCATTTTTCAATTTTGGCAGATGGCAGCACAGATCGCAGTGAATGCAATGAAAAAATAATTTATTGTAGATTTCTTGAAAATGGGAGACCTGTCACGAAGTTTGTAACTATAGAGCAAACGCAACATGTTGATGCAAAAGGCATCAATAATTTGTTGGAAAGTACTATAAAAGATTGCTTGAAACTAAGTTTAGAAGAAACTAAAACAAGACTAATTGCTTGTACATTAGATAGTGCAGCAAGTAATTTCGGTGAAGAGAGTGGTGGCTACAAGCTACTTCGTGACAGATGCAGTCATCTACTTGGCATACATTGTTGTGCTCATCGGCTGGAACTTGCAACTAAAGATGTTATGCGAAGTTCAAAATATTTTAAGCAAATGAAATCTGCATTGTAGGCCTTATTTATACGTATTCTTCTAAGAACAGGGCAGAGCTGCAAAAAGTTGGTGAATCATTGGAAGCAAAAATTCTAAAACCAGTGCAGGTAGGAAGTGTTTGTTGGTTACCTCATCATGATCGTGCCATTGATATCTTGCTGAAGTGCTATGAGCCCTTTATTATCCATTTGGAAGCTCGTTCGTTAACTGGCACAGCAAACAACAAAAACCGTTCTACAAGTATTATGGGAAAAAAATGAAATCTGTAAGCTGAGTGTGAGCGGGGGTTCTCGTAAACGGGACGCGTGAAAAATGACTGGAGATGCTCCCTTCATCCTAAGACAGTGGATGATCTGATGCGTATTAATTTAAGTGAAGAGACCTTATATAATTTTAATCCAGAAAATGATGTGTTGCAATGGAGGAAAAATACAAAAAGAACGGTGGGCACTAAACTTTATTGGAAACGATCTGCCAAAAACGTAGACGTTTCTGATTGCCCACCAATATTTGATGATGACTGAAATTTGTAAGTAATAATTTCGAAGATATAAAAAATTGTTTAAATATTTTTATTTACTATCTACTACTGACCTATCTAAACATACCCAAATAATAAAGTAGTTTACATTACATTAATGCTCTTATATTAGGTTTTTTTAAATGTGCACCTAAAATGTAATCTGTGCACCTAATTTAAAAACTTAGGTGCACAAGGTGCACCTGTATTAAAAAATCTATTTCGAGGCGTGACCTACCGTATATACAAACATATTTTACCATGTTGTAGTTTTACGATAATATAATGTACAATTAACGCTTTTTCTTTTAATAAGTAATATATATTTTGCTCTCTCTCTCTCTCTGTTATTCTCCCGAGTACTAAAAGGTTATTTCACAAATCGTTTTCAGAAAGAGAAATTAGATTGATCAATGGAATAATAGTGAATGTCGAAAGCAACATCTGGATATAGACTTGGAAGAAGTAACTCAAGAAGTTATAGCGGCCTTGAACGGTAAGCTTTCTTTTCTTCTGTCATAAAATGATTTACTATTTCAAGAACTCAAATGTGTTCATGACTGCGAAATAAAAAATATTATTATCTTAACCACATTTTGGAATGGAGTTTCTATTGTTGTACTTCAACATTTGAAAATATTTTCTAGTTGATATTTATTTTTAAACTGAGTCAAAAGGTTACGTAACTTCAAAACAGTTCCACGTTCGTATTGTTGAGTAAGAAATGTTTCGAATAAAATTTGCTAAGCATAACTTTTTCAATTTTTTAGCAAGTTTTATTGAAATAAATTAATATGTTCTGTCATTTGCTTTTCTCAGAGTTATAGCTTTATTTCAAATTTCACAATGCTAAAAACAGACACAAGCAACCAGGAAGTGTAAAAATCGAATATGATTGTTTGGGTCTTAAAATCATTGAACAGTTTAGTCGTTTTACAATGCTAATCACAGACACCAGCAACGAGCAAGCGACAAAAATTATTATGAATTATGTATATGTTTCAGTCTGTATATGTGTATGCATACATTTATGTTCAGTCTGTATATGTTTCAGTCTGTAGATGTGATTTATGTATATGTGTCTTAAAAGCATTGAACAGTTTAGTCATTTTTACAAATTTAATCAGATATTTTTAATTAGTTGTATTTTAACATTTCGAATATAGATCCCACCTCCAATTTAGCTTATGGAAACATTATAAACTATATTTTATCCGATTCTCCCGTCTATGGATCAGGCGTTAAATCGCAATTCCTGCTTTTAAGATACGTAAACGTTATAAAGAATTAGATTATATACAAAAGCGGTTCATAAGCAGCAAATAATTCGGGTCTAGAGGAAATAGTTCTAGTTCTGGAGAATCTCTTACATGAATTACTCTTTTTTTGTTGTTGAAAAAACGAATTTGAGTAAAACGAAAATGTATCTCTGGTTTCTCAATCAATATAATCTAAGAACTAGAATGCTCAATAGTTTTATAGCTCATAAACTCATACAATATGTGTCTACAAAATATCTCATATTCATGTATTTTTGTTCTTTTCATATTCGGCACAAGATCTCAAATTCTAAATCATATTGTGCCGTTTGTTCGTTTGTGATATGTAAAATTCTAGAGTGAGATGGGGCGGAAAACTACAAAAATTACAAAAAAAAAAAAAAAAAATTATGAAAAATGAAACAGAAAAACAAAAACGAAAAAATGTGTGTGTCAACAAAAAGGTTTGTTACATTGTGACGTTTGTTTGTTTGTGATACGTAAATCTCTATTGCGGGATGGTACGGGTAACTACAAATTAAAAAATATATATATATGAAAAATGAAACAAAAAACCAAAACCGAAAAAATACGTGTGTCAACAAATATGTTTGTAAAATATATGTGTGTGTGTGTTTTACTGGGGGTGGGATTAGGCGGGTTAAAAAAAATGTAAAAAATACAGACAAAAATTATAAAAACTGAAATTTTGTAAAAAAAAGTACAAAAATTAAAAACACTATAATGCATAGTTAACAAAAAAAATTAAAAACAAAAACTATAATAAATAGTTTAAATTATCTTGTGTGTCTTTATTGTATGCCTGTTACATTTAATCAACACAAATTTATATTGATGTTACATTTGTAATTATTCGTACATAATGATTTACTCCTCACACAATTTTTCTATATTTTGAAAGAATCTCCCCAAGTCACGAAATACCATACCATGGAATGCCATCACTTACTTGAACCTTCGAAGTAGTTTTGACGAAGTATCGCGACCATCAAGATCTTGTCAGCTTTGTTAATAACGCGAGATGCATCGTACATACAAAACTATCGTATTACTTCAATAAGGAACAAAGATACCAGTAGAAAAGGCTTTGAATCAGAGTCTGGCGACTCTCAATGCAGTTTTCGACGCAAAGCTACCAGAAGGCGAAAATAATTAGAAAACGTTTTTTAAAATTCATAAATCTATTCTCCTCATCTTGACTTAATATGAGCTTATAAATAATCCCTTAGTCGATTAATTACTGTAGTTGTCATAGCGTGTATCTAATAGGTTTTGTTGTACAATTTTAATCAAAGTTTTGGGGGTTAAGGTCACAACAAAAATTACAAAACAACTTATTGTTGATCACCGAAAAACTAATATTTTTAGAATATATATCTATTTAGAATATCTCTCTACTATAAAAAAAGATGTGTTTTGTGTGTATGTATGAATAGTGTCCTGACGAATTTATTTCACTTTCAATAATGAAATCTGGCACACAGGTAGTCCCAATTTTATGTTCCGCCCAAATTTTAAAATTTAATCTCGTTTTGAGAGAGAAAAACAGGTTTTGTTTTATTCTTCTTAACGGATTTCCGATTCTAGAGTGTTTTGATTTACGTTGTTAAGTAGCAAAACTTCCTTACTAACGATTTTTGAACTTTGTCACGGACAAGGACTATTTGAGGTTTTCTATCTCCGTGATCGTTAAAGATAGAGTGAAAATTTCAACGGATTTCAAATCTGCGGAAAATTTTACACCATATCGATGCATTAAAATGTGATTTTTTAAAAATAATAATTTGAATTTTTCAATTATAACCCTTGCCACGTGGGGTAGAGGTATTACTCATTCTTAAAATCATTGTCTTTTTAATGTTTCCAGTATCAGTAAGGACACGAAAATAACTGTCACGGGCAACGCCGTGCTGGCCTGCTACTATATATAATAAAAAAAATTAATCTCCTTTTATTAAACAAAAGTTTAAAATCTGAACTATAAGTTACGATCCTATAATGCAGTGTTTCTCAACCTTTTTTGGTTGACTGCCAACTAAAAATATCTGGAATTATTTGTAGAAGAAGTAGTTTGATACTAAAAACCCCAACAAATTATTTATTTACAAAATTTATTCAATGAGAGGGCTGAGCCTGTTTTCTTGAACAAATTAAATCAAAACGATATTCAAAGTCACCAGACAATTTCGCATTTAATCGTCCCAACTTTTAAAAGTCTTTCTCGCTTTTTGGACTTGATTTATGTCAATGGTAAAAATCAAAATTCACAGAACCATGAAGATGCAAAAAGCAAAAGAATTTTAATAGCTTTCAAGCTGATTGCAAAGTACAAATTTCTGACTGAAAGCCAAAATTCATCCAAATTTTTCTCGAAAAATGTTGAACGGGTAAAACTTATCGTTTGTCAAATCAATGATCTGTTCTTTTTCTGTTGTCAAAGTTGGTGTCTTGCAAATTTCAAATGGGTTGATGAATTGACAGGTTTAGATTGTGTTGTCTGGAATTCAGACCATCCAAATGGGTTGATGGAAGCATTCATATACGTAAACTGAAAGCGAAGGAAAGTAGCTTTCAAGTGAGGTTTGAAGTTCGTCAATGGTGTTTATAATTTCATCTGCAATTTTTTTTTTCGACTAAGATTCATTGTCACCCGGAACTCTATCAAAATTTCCTTTTAAAATTTCAGATTTCCACAGCGTTAATTTTTCTTCAAATTTACTTCAGTTTTGATGTTGATGTGGCAATATTCTCGGATGAACCTTGAAGACTTAATTTAAGAAAGTTCAGCGTTTCAAACAAGTCCGAGAAAATTTAAACTTTAAGCCACCAAATCTCGTCATGAAGAGAAAATCCAAAAGATGTTTTTTTTCGACCTCCAAGAACAAAATCACCTCTGCTTTCAGGTGTATGAGTCGTTTCAAAACCTTTCCCTACAAAAGCCAACGCACTTGGGAGTGATGTAAAAGAGTTTTGTAGTCGGAATCCATTGTGTCGCACAGCTAAGAGAAAATTCGAGATTTAAGAGGTCGATTCTTGACGAAATTGACCACTTGGATGACTTGGTTCATTACAATCAACATATCTGGAGTAAAAGATTTTGAAACGAGAGTGTCTCTGTGAATCATACAGTGGACGCTTATGATATTTGGATTTTCTTGGCGCACAAGTTGATAAATCCTTTTTAGTTTCCTAACATTGATGGAATTCCGTCTGTGCAAACACCAACGCAGTTTTTCCACAGCAAACCAAAGCTTGAAATATTTTCTTTTACAAGCTCAAATATGTCCTTTCCTGTCGTCGTGCTCTTAAAATCTTTGCAGAAAGGATACTCACTCAAGAATTTGCTATCTTTAACAAATCGAATAAAAGCAAGGAGCTGTTCTTTTCCACTGATATCTGTCAACTCATCAATCTGAAATGACCACAGTTCACTGTCGTGTGATTCGAAATGCTCGACAAATTGTTTTTTTAAGTATGAAGATAAATCTTCGATTCTGCGTGATATTGTGTCATTGAATAATGGTACTTTCTTGACCTTCTCTGTCGATTCCTTTCCCAGCATTGTTTCCACAATGATAGCTAATGCTGGTGCAATGATGGACTCTGCATCGGTGTGTGCTATTTTGTGTTGTGCTATTACTTGTGCAACCTTGTAGTTGGCAATCAACTCCTTTTCTGCCATCTTCATATAGTTTTAGGTTTTGCTATTTTATTTTGCTGCGCTGCCAGGTTTTCAAAATATTCTCTTGGTTTGGACTTCTGGGTGTGAAGAGTGTGTGTGTGTTTCCAAATGTCTTTTCAGTTTACTAGGAACGAGAGCTTCATTTGCAAGTTTCTTTTTGAAGACTACACAGAATGGTATTTGAGGGTCTTCCGTTTCAATTGCGATGAATCCGAATTCGATGCAGTCATCTTTATACTTCCGTTTGTTTCTTTGTTTATCTTCTGTTTGTGAAGCACTAGATTTTATTAAACACACTCATATCCATAAATTAAGGATAATGACAGCTCCGGCAAATAAAGGTTCAGAAACAAAACAAACATGACGTATTCATAAAGCCCATTTATTTTACAAAACATAAAGAACAAAAAGGATTGTGTTTGTATGATACCATTCATAAAAACTACGATCTTTGCTCACTGGAACAATTACAAAAAATATCGACCTTACAAAAACTTAACATGGCATGGTTGGTATGACGTTTAATACATTGTATGTCTCCCAGACAATGAAATACAGTACGTACAACGCCTTGGCATGCTGAGGATCAAAGTATCGAGCTGATCTTGGGGAAGATCACTCCACTCAGCAAGCAATGCTCTCCGAAGCTCCGGTACACATTTAAGAGGTGGTTGACGGGCTGCAACTCGTCGGCCAAGCATGTCGCACACACGCTCTATCGGATTCAAGTCAGGTGAGAATGCTGGCCATTCCATACGTCTGATATCCTCAGATTCAAGGCATTCGTTTACAATGTTTGCGCGGTGAGAACGGGCGTTGTCATTCACAAACACAAATTCTGCGCCCATGGCACCCCTAAACAAACGTACATGTTGTTCCAGAATGATGTCGCAATAAATTTGGCCTCTCATGGTTACGATTTGAACATGTAGATCTGTTCTAGTATAATTCCGCCCCAAACGAGCAATCCTGAACCACCGTAACGGTGTCGTTCAATGACGTTGTCTTGGTGGTAGCGGGTACCAGGCGTTCTCCATATGAACATCCGCCGTGAATCAGACAGAAAGCTAAACCTGGACTCGTCAAAAACATCACACAAGCCCACTGTGACGATGGCCACATTGCATTTTCTCTACTTACGGCTAACTGTTGACGACAGCTAGTAGCCGTGAGCAGAAGACATCTGACAGGCCTGAGAGCATATAGACCAACATGTCCCAAACGTCTGTAAACGATTTGCCTTGAAACTGTCGTACCCGTGGCTGAAGATAGCTGACGAGAAAGGTCGGATGCTGTGCTCCGTCTGATTTTTTGGCAGTTACTGCCAAATACCGGTCGTCATTCGGCGTTGTAACTCGGGGGAGATCTATACTGTAACGTCTACTGACATTTCCATCACTTGCCAAAGCCTAGACATGACACTTTGGGCGATTCCAAGTTCCACTGAAACTTCCGTCAGACTACGCCCATATTCCAGGCGGTAGATAATTCTACCACGTAAAAAATCATCGACATGCGTTCTCTGTGCCATAACTATTCTGTTGTGGCACTGAGCGGCTTACAGAACGCTTGTGAACAATTTTACTTCTTTGCTAACATTCCTTATATACACATCTCTTACACTCTTGTCATTATGGCGGACTATCGACGTCATCTGATGGCTTCCTGTAATTTGGATATTATTCTTGAAGATATGTGCGATAATTCTACAGGTGAAAATTTTACTTTAGAGTTCGATTTCCGTGTGATTCTGAATTATCCTTAATTTATAGACATGAGTGTACTAGCAAAAAACCCGACCGTACTCGATGTGAATTGGTTTACTGTTGATTGAAGAGATGATGAAAATATATAATGACTTACGTTTTTCGTAGAATAAATTAATATTTTACCACCTTTCGCCATCTTTATAATTTCTACCACTTGCGTAGAATACATATCCTACACATGCATATTCTTTCATGTGCGTAATACAGGGCTCGAAATACCCGGGTGCACAGGTGCACTGTGCACATGAAAATAAAATTGTGCACCTAATTTTTTCCCACTAGGTACACTCAGTGCACCTAATTTAAAAACTTAGGTGCACAAGGTGCACCTGTATTAAAAAATATATTTCGAGGCCTGGCGTAATACACTCATTGCCATTAAAATTTACGCACCAAGAAAAAGTCGTCAAAATGAAACGAAATTTTACACATGTAATTGCCACTTTGATATAAGTAAGTGATTAGAAAATCAAAGAAAAACGATCATTTATTGCAGAAAAAGTACAAATGAACGGAAGTTTTAGAACTCTGTTGGGCCCCTCTAGCGCGAATGCACGATGCGATACGAGCGGGCATTGAGGCATACAAGTTCCGTATGATGTCTTGAGACATCTCGTTCCACAGTTGCTGTAAACGCGCCTCTAGTTCGACCAAACTCGTAGGGTGTCCAACTTGCCGTCCCAAATGATCCCATATATGGTCGATTGGTGGCAAATCTGGGGATAGATCAGGCCAGGGAAGGGTGGTAATGTGGCGTAGGCAGTCTTGTGACATCCTTGCTGTGCGTGGCCGAGCATTGTCTTGTTGAAAAATGGCTCCTGGGAGCCTTGCCATGAGTGGCATCACATGTGGCTGAAGGATGTCATGAACGTACCGCTGGGCTGTCATTGTGCCATGGATCAATATTAGGGGTGACCGTGTATCGTAAGCAATAGCACCCCATACTATCACACCAGCTGTGGGAGCGGTGTGCCGCTGTAAAACGAAGGCAGGATTGAGGCGTTCACCACGGGGCCTCCACACACGAACACAATAGTCCTCACTGCTCAAATTGAATCTAGATTCGTCGCTGAAGACGACCTGGTTCCATTCCGTTGTAGTTCAATCCCGTCCTGCGCGACACTACTCCAAACGGAGGCGTCAGAGGGCGGGTGTCATTGGCAGCACACGTAATGGAAGCCACGATACCAGATGTCCTTCAGCCATGCGCCTTGCGATGGTTCGGGAAGACAAAGGGGCCCGTCGTGAAGGTGCTGCCTGTGTCTGGATAGCTGCCAATGAGGCATTTGGCTCTACGCGTGCGTTTCGTATCATATGACGGTCTTCTCGACGACTGGTCTGTCGAGGGTGCCCTGAGCTTGGTCTCTGTGTAAAAATGACGTCTCTTCTGTCCACTGGTCCCAACACCTCCTCACAGTAAAATCAGAACGGCCTACTTGACGAGCTACTCGCCGAGCTGACCACCCAGCTTCCATCATCCCGATGATTCTTACCCTCTCGAACTCTGACAGCTGCTCAGATTGTGTTTGATGGCGGCGTAACGGCATATCTACCTCAGCGTTTCCTTTGCAAAAGATTAAGTACACTCAAACAAGCTCTGCTTACCTGTTTTATACTCTAAGGAGAACGAAGTTGTTTCTCACTCTAGTGGCATTACGCAATCACGCTGCATTTCAAATCATTTGTATATCTGGTCGACATGTACCTTCATGCCAAGTTTCGTTACGATCGCCCAATTATTTCTTGGTGCGCAAATTTTTATGGCAATGAGTGGACATTTCACATACATCGCACTCTTGCTGTATGACAAAGATACAAAATAACGAAAGGTGACATTAAGGTTACTACTACAAAAGACGATTTTAAGGGAAATTTGGAATTCCCACATTCTTAAGTTATTTTCATGTTCAACTCAATTAATAAAAACGATGATTTACGGCGAGGGCTCTCGCACTCATAGTCAACAAAACAATATTTTTTTACTTGTGGTACTCTTGCATCCGGCATGCGACATTGTGGAATTTCGCAATCTTTTCCTGTCATTATGACAAAGAGTTTTTTAATGTTTGAAAAGTTCTAGTTCGGATTTTTTAAACATTATTTATTCTTTAAATAACGGCATTATTCTTTCAATAATGACATAATTACACTTACAATTTCCTTTATTCTGACTTACCTGCCACTTAAAGTTGAACACTTTGTGATTGTGTTGTGCGTGAGGAAAAAGAAACACAATTTTTTAAAATTAAAAACATTTTAAACAGAAAACAGCGAAATGAAACAAAATAAAAGGTGTCGGGAAAAAGTTGTTAATTTGTGAGTCCTTTTTATCTCTTGATCTTGCAGTTGCCTCAACCTACAGGTAAAATGTGCACAAAATTAAGAAATGCGAAAGTAATTCAGATCGAAAGAAACACGAGTTTCCGTTTTTTTCCCGTTTGTTGAAAAATATCGTCAGTCCCAAGTATTCGGAAATCGTTTACATTGCGCGAAGAACAAAAATAAGACTCGAAATAAATGAAGTATCAGCTAAATTTCCATAAATAAAATAATTTTTTGAAAAATAATTGGTTTTTGAGCAGTACTGGTAAAGCAAATCAAAGTAATTGTAATACTAAATGTACATTCCAATTTTTCCAACCCTACCAAATTATGTTTGATTTAAATATACTTACTCAGGTGTTTTAGCATGAAACTCATCTAACTATAACAATAAATTAATGTTAATTATTGCATTCCCTAAACTAGAAGAAAATGTATAAAATAAAAAAACATTGCAATAAAATATTTGGAATAAAAGTAATGCGCGATGCCAACACACAAACACAAAATCGAACATAGAACAGAAAGACAGTCTGTCAGACTTTCGCAACCAAGTTCACTCTAAATGAAGGTAAGTACTCACTGCATGCAAATTTTCATGAAAATATATTGAAACGTGTGGACGTGTATAGGGCACATGCATAGAGACAGACACCAAACGCGCAAGAGGTGGATTTGGCATCAGAAGGGTCCAAAACGGATAGAAAACTTGAAATGGGTAGAAAATATTCAATGTACAAACAACCACTCCATTCTTATTTATATAGATTTATTCATTATGGCTAAATGAATAAAACATTTGTTGTTTACACTGGTGTCCAAAATTATCTTTACATGCATAGAATCACGGATTTATCAAAAACTGTGAACCATAATTTTATAAATTTGTCTGGAATGAGACATAACATCACAACGCATAAAAGCAAAGGAAAAAATGTAAGAACACTGCATATGATATAAAATTAGAATTAAACCATAAAAATGGACGGATCCAACTTTCGGCGATTGAACGGAACAAACTTTCGGTGAGTTGATTGGATGGAACTAACTTTCGGTGAGTTGATTGGACGGAACTAAATTTCGGTAATAGACCGCAACCAAATTTCAGTAATAGGTCGGAACCAACTTTCCAAGATTGGATGAAACCATCTTTCAACGATTGGACGAAACCAACAACCAGCAATAATCCGGAACCAGCTTTTGGCAATCGATCGGAACCGACTTTCGACAATGGGACGCAATTAATTTTCGGCAATTGGAATGTATATTGCATACGTTGTATACATTATTCCACTCTGCAAGTGCTTAATATCAATTTTTATGACCCATACCAAATCGATCAAGAGTTTGAAGACCTCAGACAGAAGGGCTCACCGTTAAAAGCCTACATCCGACATAACCGGGTTCACGTTGGGTTGGCGTGGAAGTTTGGAGAGTGGGGTGCCAGCTCAGGTGTTGCTTCGTCATCTGACCGTGGTTCAAAATTACGAGGTGTTGTCCTCGAATCTTTCCCTTAAGGGGCTGATTCCGGACCGTCGTCAATAGCCCGTTGTGTTGCTCTAGTACGACGTTAACTAAAATTACCATTACCATTACCGACATAACCGGGAGCTGAAACAAAAGGAACTAGTTAAATGAATACCATAATAATTAATCACTATTGTTAAGCGATGCTCGAACGCTTCAAACGAGTTGGAAAATTGAGAGAATGGGTGAAAATTGACAATCTTCACTTCAGTGGTCGAATGCACAGCATCAATTTCGTAATCCAGAGCCAGAGCTCTACCACTTACGACTGCTGCAATACTACATAGTTCCCAGCAATGCAATCGCATTAAAGAAATTTAAAGATTTACTTATTTCACAAATCTTTTGATTTTAAGAAAGAGCCAATTTAAATCAACGTCAATTACAACTGGGAAAAAAATAATATAAAATAAAAACGTGGGAAAACAAAATTAAAAAAGATTTTTTTAGTAACCGTTGAGGTAATTACAAAAACTTTTTCAAAGTTACAAAACCCATGCAACTTTTAATTATTTTTCAAAAACCTTCGCGGCACATTTGACAATCTCTCGTGGCACACAAGTTGAGAAACAATGCTATAATGTATACATATGTAAAACCTATTATTTTGTATACTTTAAATAAAATTATGTACAGGATATAGCAAGTAAATTTGAAGTGTGTATAATGATTATTTTAAAAAATATTGAAAGTTACGAATATTCGCAGAGTCGAAATTTTTGTCACATTCCTCTTTTAATGAGGAAGTTTAAAAGTGAACATGGAAAGGAAAAGCCATTCTTCAACAATTAGAGAATTCTTGTGTTTTCTCTTTTTAAATGATGCAAGCCTTCTACATTCACGAGGTTAATAACAAAATTGACAAGAAAGTTATTTACGTTCATATCATTCTTTTAAAATCTTCGAAAGGGATTTTCTGAAAATGCATTAGTATGACTATTGAGAAAAGCTGTATTTTTCATTTATTGCCATTGCTACAACCGTGATAGATTGGACGGTTTATTACGATCTTCATAAAAATTCGTTCAATTTGTTTTCAGACTTCAGACATTAACTCTGTTCCAGTAATATTGAACTCTTTGATCTCTCTCGAACATATGACATTCGGTAGTGTGTTTGTAGATGGACACGTGTTTTTTCCCTAAGCATCTGTAGTTGCCAGCTCTCGTGGCATTATCCGTTTTGTAGAACATATCGCGAGGATAGTCGACAACTTCGCGAATGGAATCTGCTACTCTTTTGACGTCAGCTTTGTTGAAGTAATTTTGCGTATAGCAGCATATGACTCCGTTTCGATCACCAACTTGCTTTGTAGGATTCCGATGATTTGACCATCCTGTTGAACATTTTGCGGAACGCATACCTATTTCCTTGCCTTTATTTTCTACTAGTCTCTTAATGAATTGCCAGACGTAGTCATGATGCGTCATACCTCTAGATACGTTCTCGTGAGTACTGTCAAAAAATAACATCCACTTTCCAGATGTGGTAGATTCTACTTCGTCATCAGACTCATCCGAATCCTCGTCGCTTTCGCTTAGAATTTGGTCCTCGTCCTCGCATATCCACTCCTCTTCAATTCGATAGACATCGGGACACAAAGCATAAATCCACCTTTTATTTGTGACTCGTGTTGGCACAACAGGATTCGGTGGGAAAAAATACTTCCGGCTCATCTCTAGAGAACAAGAAACACAAGAAATAAAATAAATTAGTGTTAAAATGATTAGCTGTAAACTTAGAAAAACAAAGATTTCTGTTAGAGGTTTGTAGAAAGTTGGCATTTGAACCACATACTATCTACTAAACAAAAACATTTCAATTTTCTTTCATCGACCTTTAAATCAAATAGACGGATCATGTGGGCGGAGTCGCTGTCGTAAGATCTCTGAAGGGTAAATCACAAATCGACTTATCCGATTGGCTATGGAAGCGCAGACTAGTGTTTTTAATAACTGTGGATTGTCACGGTAACCAATTAATAGTTTAGAATTCATGCTTTTACCCACAACCACGTGACACATCTTCAAACCGAGCAACTGCACGAAATAACTTGAAACAGCGGTCGCATGCTCCGTCTATATCATTTTAAGGTCGATGTTTTCTTTGTCAATACGTAACCATTTATACGTATTTACACAAAAATTGAAGTTGAAGAGCTGACGAGGATATCTTTATATTTTGAACACATTTTTGATACAGATTAGCACGCAGCATTCTAAGCTTTTAGTATAGGTTCAAAAATCCCAATGATGTTTCCATAATAAAAATGACTATTTTGTTACATCGGACTTTGAAACTGATGTACACAGTCCAGTCACATTAATGTGACCACCTGTCAAAAGCCAGAATAACCACATTTGGCAGAGCGGACCGCTGCGAGACGTGCAAGAAGAGAGTCAATTAGGTTTCTGATGATGAGTGCACCCAGTGAATGCCAGGAAAACATTCCCCAATCCATAATGCCCCCTCCTCCAGCCTGGATCCTTCCGGCAAATGTTGCAGGGTGTTTGCTTTCAGACGTTTCACGCCGTATACACCAACGTCCATCTGTCCGATGGTGCATAAAACGTGATTCATCGGAAAAAGCCACCTGTCGCTACTCTGTGGACGTCCAGTTGCGGTAATGGCGTGCAAATTCCAGCCTTCGTCGCCGATGAACAGCAATCAGCATAGGTGCATTAACCAGGCGTCTGCTGCGGAGGCCCATGCGCAGCAACGTTGGCTGAACCGTTGTTGAGGATACTCTCTTGGTAGCCCCTTGGTTCATCTGGGAGGTCAGTTGCGCAACAGTTGCACGTCTATTCGCCCGAACGCATCTCCGTAGCCTTCGTTCGCCTCTGTCATCTATAGCCCGTGGTGCACCACATGTGCCACGCCGCTGATTTTGGATAGTGCCATTTTGCCATGCACGGTATACTTCTACCACGGCGGCACGCGAACAGTTGACAAAATTAGCCGTTTCCGAAATGCTTCCACCCTTGGCCTGAAAGCCAATAATCATGCCCTTTTGGACGTCGGATAAATCGCTACGTTTCTGCATGACGCCAACGATTGAAATGCTTTCCGATACCCTAGGACATCCTTTATATACACTTCACTGCAATGTGCTGCCATCTGCCTTTTGTGATTGGTTATTTCACGTTGACGTCGAAAGTAGGGGATGGTCACATTAATGTGACTGGACTGTGTAATTGGCAACGTGACCAAAGTACATTTTCTCCAAATTCTTACTAATGTGTTCTTATATTGCACTGATCGTTCTGTTAGTTTCATTATAGTTTTATCATAATAGCTACGATCAAAATTGGTAAATAGTTCAATTTAAGTCACGCTGGAGTAGTACACCAGGCTGTTGGCACATGAGGGATCAATCCTGAATGGAACATTCCAAGGACAATGAGTCGTAATTTTGAACCATGCTTCGATGACAAAGTCAGCACCTGAGCTGGCACCCCATTCTCCAAATTTACATTCTTTGCCAACATGAGGACATTTGCGGTCATGGTAATTTACTGAGCTATTAAATAAATTGTGTTATTGTACAGTCCATGAGTATATACCTAGTTTGTGTTCCTGAGCTACGAGAACAGTCACCATGTTGGTCAGTTTTTGAAGCTCTTCTCAATAACAATGCCACTGTCTACTTATACTCTACGTCTATGGTTGTTTATTGTTCCTACATAGTTTGTTGCATATTATTTTCTGGATGCCTTCAGGAAACGATTTCGGAGACCAGTCTTCTATCTCCTAGTTCTCCAAATGCCGAAATTCTAACCCTCCAAATAGTTTCGTCGAGATATCTCTTCCATCAAGATCTGACCAATTTTGTCTACGGCGAGATAACTCGTCATCAAGATTTTCATTGCTGATTTTTTATGAGACCAATATATGGTCAATTTTTTTCTGACGAAATATCTCTTCCTCAAGACCTGGTTAGTTTTCTCAATGACGAGACACCTCGTTGAGACAACCACAAGGAGGGATAAGAAAGCACTGCGTTGAACATTATCTTTTGACTGTTTTCATACTATTGAGGTATTCAGAAGCATATTTTACGCTTGCGAATTCCTATGATATAACTGCTCTCAGGGGCACATCTCCTTTACGGGCTTCATTGACTCGATTTACCCTAGTGGTCATTTCCACGGGAACAGCAAGTCCTTAAAATTGAGACATACGCAGAACAAAGTCTTTGCAGAACAATTTTTCCTCAATTTTATCAAACTTTTAGCCTATTTTTATCAATTATAATTTACGATGTTCTGCAGTGCAAAGCGCTCTCCTTGCCACACCTTTTTTTTTCTTTTCTAGCCACGGAACAACCTCCCTATACCACCCAAATTACCACAAACACTTTATAAAAATAGCGCATCTTCTATGTCAATGACAAAATATTTAACTTCAAAAGGTTATCGACAAATTTTGCAAATTCTGAAAGTATGCCTAGGTTTCAAATGAAGTAAGTTAATTAATTTGGATGTGTTTTATTATAAATATGAAATACATATTTAGCCGATAATTGTGTTTTACGTCTGTTTTTGATTTCACTGCAGTTTTCAAAATTAGGACAAAATGCCTGCAAAACAATTGCAATGGCTTGGAGTTGTGTTGCAGAACACTGAATGTAGGCTCGGTGCACACATCCGGTTTTTCAACGTGCGGCGCCGCTGCCGCAACGCAAGTGCGATCTGAGATACATTAGATCCAATGGAGCAGTGCACACATGCCTCCAGCGCCGATGGGACGACGCACGTCCAACTTGCGTGCAATTTGTACCGCAGTTCCCCACGGCGCGCACGGTCGACGCACATGAGGGAAATATTTCATATTATTTTTATAGGGAAATATTTTTTGAAAACTTCTCTTACGAAACTAGTGTAAAAAATAGTTTCAATATTTTTTAGCAATCAATAGAACATTTAGAAGTATATTTTTTTACGTAGAATACGTCTTACCATACGAAATAGGGGCACCACGCTTAATATTTGAGTGTCACAAAAAGAGTAAGTGCGAAAATTTTAATAACTCGAAAAATATAAATTTATGATGCTTAAATGAACGATATCGCGTTCAAAAGAGCACTAAAAGAATGTTATCAATGCTCATTGATATCGCGCTGACGTCATCGGTTGATGCAATCGCAACGCAAATTTGAGACCAGAAAATGCTCACTAGCGTTCACTTCGTCTCTCTCTGCGCGCGCTTTATAAATAAAACTATATAAATAAAACCATACGCTGTCTTGCCGTCCAATATAGCGAAGAAAGTCCTTGGGGAGAAGTATCCCTGGTGTCAATGTCCTGTAAATTAGAGCACTCCGCAAAGTATTATCTGTTCATAAGACCATCCCAACAAAGCGGACAGATCGGGGAGGTAGCCACACCAATCCAATCCTATGTAGGTGCTGTTGGAAATAGTCATGTCCGGTTAACAAGCGGAAACAGGCCACTCCCATCCCTCTTGGTAGATCAGTAGGGATTCTTCCCTTATTACTCAATAGGCAACCCCAACTCCTTCCCTGTATATACCTCTGGCCTCTGATACTGCAGTTTTCTGTGTTTCTTGAACTGAGATTTTATGTAAGTCCTGCAGTTCCGCAAAGGGAGAGGAGGAGAAGGTTGGGGCACGGAGAGGGCTGATTTAGAAAGAGATTGTCTGATCTTAGAGGGTTTGCGAAGTAAGTAGGATTGCGCAGCAATCACCGGAGGTTAGCGAGCAGTTGTCACACACGACCCTTCGTAAATAACTGTCACGGGCAACGCCGTGCTGAGCACGCAGTGTCTAGTGCATAATAAACACCAGAAGATATTTAGAAAACGTCAAAACAGAAAGATCGAGAATCCAAGCTGGATCCGGACATCCGATGCTGTGTCAACGCCTCGGACTAAAAGTAATAACAATACCCAGCGATGCATCAGTTGAACCTATAATGTTAGTAGAAAAGAAAACGTTAGTGACAAGAGTTTAAATGGTCAGTGAAATCAGAGCTCGATGCCATGGCGGCAAAATCGGGGCCCTGGAGAAACGCTAGCTTTCTCGAGAGAGAGCCTAGCCTAGCAAGGTCCGTTCTTAAGAAAAAGAATCCAAAGAATGCCCTCTTTCGGACTGGGGGTTATCCCCTCCCAAACAGGTTGCTATTACGCGCACTTAACGCCAAGCGCATTACCAGGGCAAGTATTTATCGCCCTCTTTAGGATTGAGCATTACACCCATCGTTGGAAAACAAGTCAAAAATATAATAGCTTAAAGGGAAATTTAAAAAAGTATGAGCAGATTTTTCAGTTACCTCTTCCACATTAAATGTGTAAGAAAGCCACTATTAAAATTCTTAAAGCCAGCAATTTTCAAGTTCTACAAAAAATTCAAAAATTATCATGGTTTGTTTATTTACTATTCAAGACGTCATGTTAGCTTACTTTCAAGTATTACGTAAACAATCAGAAATTCCTTTAATCAATTGTGACTCTATTTTTTATTATTATTATTTTTTTTCTTTTTAAATTTTTTTCTCACACACTAAGTAACATATTTCTGTGCTTTGTCACTTTTGATCAGAGTCCTTCATACATAATCGGGACCTAGAAACAAGAATTTTTACATTATCTAATTTTCCTGCATAACGTTACATTTCTAACTGTTAATGGCTCTAACAATTTAAATATCACATTTCTTTATCAGTGCAAGTTGACACCCCACTCTCTAAACTTCCACACCATGCTAACGTGAGGGCATTTGAGGCCATGACAGATTTAACGTACACCAGCTCACTATACGGTCTTTGGATGGATCAAGTTGGTAAGCGGTTTTCTTCCAACCGGGCTACCGCGACCACTTTAGTTAGTAAGATCTAAAAGGTTTCATACGCTAGAGAGGGAGGGCAAGGCAGTTTTCAAAAACAGCTCAAGATTAAAATTTATAAAAATGCAGATTAAAAATATTTTTTTAAATATGTTCACGTACCTGGTAAGATACTGAAATTCTGTTCAATCAGGCCTTCTCACACTAGTAGTTTTCTGCTTGCTAATACGTAACCATAGCAACTATAATCCTATGCATAATCGCAAACATATGTAATAAACAACGGTTGAACTATTTCTACCTTCTCGTGAATCAGAAACAAAGCCTTTCTTGTGTGTCCAATACTTGAAGATTTATAAACGGAGACTTGAGATTAAGCACTCTAGTTGGATTATGTGTACTAAACCAATTATTCCCACATGCATGGCAGGTTATAGCTTGGTAAATTTGATACGGTTGATATCTGACGTGATAAATAAACGATCCTGCTTTGATCAGGGAATTCCCCCTCTGATTTGTTCAGCCAGCAAGATTACGCCTACGCTAGGTTTAAATTTACACACACACAGCAGAAATTACACAGTTGTGCAATTGGATCACTCAATCCGCGTTTCCTTTCAATAAAAATTTACTTTGTGACTAAGATCTGAAATTTGCGCAAATGCATTTTTGTATAGTTGCTCGTACATCTGCCGGGCCATATTTGCCTAGTTGGTAGAGTCGCGGATTAGCTATCGGATTGTTGAGTTCGAAACTCAATCCTACCCAAGACCGTTGTGGGGGCTGGTATCACGTCAAATCTTGTCTCGTGGCCTCATGCTGGTGTGACGTGGAAGTTTGGAAAGTGTGGTACCATCTCGGGTGTTGACCTCTTAATCTGACCTGGTTTAAAACTACAAGGTGTTGTCTTTGGTAATGGTAATTTTGGTTAACGTCGTACTAGACACAACTGGCTATTGACGAAGGTCCGGGATCAGTCCCTGAAGGGAAAGATCCGAGGACAACACCTCGTAATTTTGAACCACGGTCAGATGACGAAGCAACACCTGAGCTGGTACCCCACTCTCCAAAGTGTTGTCGTTGGACAATTCCGTTCGGAATTGAAACCGGACCGTCACCAATAGACCATCGTGTTGCTCAGTGAGATGTAAATTCTGTGGTCAAGGGGAAAAACTGGATTAGTCTAAAAACTACTCTTCAGGAGCGCATTTTTTATATTTGCCATTTTCTTGTTTTAAAAAATTAAATTTAAAAAAAAAATGGACGTGTTTTCTGCTAAAAGAAGGTAGCTCCATCCTGGGATAGTTTGGAGTTGCATGTACTATCTTGTGGTAAATTAAAAACTCTTTCGTTTGTGGCAAAAAAGATTTGGCTTCAATCATTAGTTAAGAACAATTAAAAATTATCAACAAGAACACTTTCATACAACTTAGAATTTTGAATTAAAATTTTTTTTTATTTTTTTTATGGTTTTTCAAAATCTTGAAAATTTGAAGCTACCTTCTTTTTGCAGCAAACCCTTCAATTTATTTTGATTGCATTCTTTGTTACTCTTTTTTCATGTGCATTACTGGGTAAACATATTTATATTGTATTAAAAATTAAGTTTTTTATGTGCCTATGTAATTATGCACTAGAATTTTCCTAATTATTCACACTTATAATTCATCAGGTATTGATTTCTTATTGGTAATTTCCATTTTGAAAATATCTATCGAATTGAAATTCATCAAAATTTACTGTAGGGTTAGTGGGTACATAAAAATTTTTTCATACAAATCAAAATTTATTTTATTTTGTAATGATTAAAATTATGAAAAAATACAAAACGATAGTTGCAAATTCATGTTTTTTTAATCAACGTGTTATTATTCAAAGTTCTTAATAAAAGTTTTCTTTGTTTACAATTTCTTATACATATTTTATCAATCTTGATCAATTACCATTGAATCAGGATGAGTTTTGAAATTTTTGAAAAAATTGTGGAATGATGGGTAATCAAAAGTGGTAACAAATATAGTATATCCTTTTTTTTTTCAATGAGTATTTTTATTGGCTCAGTCATGACCAGGAGCAATGAGGCAGGAATTAAATGTGTTTTCCCCTTTCTTCCAAAATTTATGATTGAAGTTTTCATTTTCATTCAAGCTCAATTTATATTTTATGTTACAATCTTTTTCATATCTAAGCCCCTGAATAGGCTTCCATAAGAACTTTTGCCAAATGGTATCTTTTTTTTAAACAAAGGGCTCATTTCTTTTGGGGCAAGATGTGTAAAATCATAAAAACTTTCCATTTCCATTTGAACAGCATCAAAGGGATTTTTATTTTTAAATATTCTTACCAGTTACACCCAATCATTTAAATCAGTGGTCCCCTACCCCTGGTCCGGTACCGGTCCGTGGATCAAAGGGTACCGGGTCGCCCAAGGAACATTAAATGATTTCCATTTTATTTACTGTGGTGTATTTCTCTCAGGTTTGTGCGGTTCTTATCTAAGAAATGTCCACTCAAATGAGGAGGCGGTAAATCAGAACTTGAAATTTGTTCTGTTACTAGAGCTTAAATTATGATTTCTGAATTCTGTATGTATCTATTTTTCAATTTTGACAACTGTTTTCAAGTTGGCAGACAAAGTAGCTGCATTTAAAGCAAAATTGAAGTTGTGGGGACGGCTCGTGAACAGAGGCATTTTGGACGTTTCGGACATTAGTGGGGATTTTAGGCGAGACTGAGCCTAAACATTCATTCTCCCAATTGGTGCACGATCACTTGTTTTTGCTTTTAAAAGAGCACAACAGATCCAACCACAAAAGACCCACGGACTAGTAAGGAATGAATCCGCAATCCATTTGTCAACAAATCAGACGAATCTAGCATGTCTGTGCAAGAAGATCAACCGCTGGAGATTGCAAATGAAGGCGGCCTTAAAATTACGTTCGAGACAACAACTCTGCCGGTATTCTGGATTAAAGTCATGGCGGAATACCCCAAGATTGCCACCACAGCACTTAAATCCCTATTGCCATTTCCGATAACCTATCTGAAGCGGGGTTTTCTGCAATGGCAGCAACTAAAACAAAACAACGGTATAAACTGGACATAAACAACACACTTAGGGTGTCATTGTCTCCTATTACCACCAGATGAAACCGTCTCGTCGAAAAGAAACAAGCTCAGGGTTCTCATTGATTTAGCGTTCTAGTGAGTTAAAATGTTAAATTACTTAATAAATTCAGTTACACCAAAAAATGAATATAAAGGCATGTTTAAATGCAATCAAATTAAAAATTTTAATCAAAACAATCTAAAATATAAACAATTAGAACTTCGGTACACTGATAAACTAGTGGAATTAGAATATAGAATAGAATTAGGCAACTGGCTCATGAAACAAAATCGAATAGATAAAAATTTACATTTGACGAAAAGATAACATAAATACGAGGATAGTCCCAAAAGTACCCGACCTGACATATAGATGGCGGTAGTTTGACATTATGGTAGAAAGTGCCAACCGTATAAAGCTTAAGTTTGATGACTCTACGTTGTTTAGTATTTTGTGTGTTGGCAGTCATCAGTAGTGAACACTCTCGGTGCATTTGTAAACATGGAAGTGAAGATTTACGTGAAGATTACTTTCATTTGAAAGGCCTCAGTCCAATCAAAAGCGAAGCTAGATTTGCATATCGAGCTCTAGTAATGAGACATGGCAATTAAGAAATATAATTAATTTGTCAACCCTACACATATACGAATTTTTTGTCGTCAATAAGCGTAAAATATTGAATATTTTGCCTTTTACGTGCGAGGTAGTAATTTCATTTAGAATCGAGGGCACCATCCAATAAGAGCCAACAAGCAGTTCGCATGCTCTCAATACTCTTCGCTTGGCAGATTGTTTACTAATCTCTCTACTAATGTTCGTGCGATGCTTGTCTCCTTATATTTTAAGTACTTATCTATATTTATATTTTACTCAGGACATAAAGATCTATATCAATTTATTTATTGCTATTTATTTTAACTTTCATAATAATGAAAATGGGTCAATTATTTTACTTTATATATATTAAACCTTTCGCAGATCCCCATCGTAGTCCACACAACAAAATTAATTTTAATTTGCCAGACCCCTTCAGCGATTACAAGGACCCCTGGGGGTCCGTAGGAACCACAGCTCCAGTATAACGTTAATTAAAAAATTACCAAATTACTTTCCCAAGAAAAACAAAACTTTATAGAAAAACTTTAATTTAAAATGCAAATTCCAACATGAATATAAGTATTTACAGCAAATTATGAATGAAAGTCGCTAACTACACATAAAATACAAACACAGAATAGTGAAACAACATAAATACATAAGATCGGAATATTATAACTATGCATTATCTCATGTATATGGGATATATAAAATATATGTCGATTCAATGTTTACCACATTTGATGTAAAAAAGACAAAAGTGTCCAGTTTTAGAAGTCCTCTGTAGATTACAAATTCGGAAAAAGAAAATCTAGTTCACTTTCACAGTAAACAGAATAGTTCAGAAGCCTGCTAATGGAGATGACGAGCTTCGTCAGAACCTGCTACTTAGGATTTCTCTCGGAACTCTGCCGTCACTTCCTCGATCGTCCTTCCTTTCGTCTCCGGCACTTTGTTGTAAGTAAACAACCAGCACATAGCTAAGATTGTAGTGAAGATGAGGAAGGTGTATTCTCCAATAGACTCCTGAAAACGATTTGAATAGGTTAAGAAAATGCCAACTCAAACGGACATCGTAAGAGATGATAGAAGTGAAAATCTGTCCTCTTAAAAAGATTAGCCTAAACAGAATATGTAAAATGAGCGTGTAAAGCATTCAAATTGTTCATCGATAAGTGTATTAAATATAATATAGCCATACAGTGAAACTTCGATTAACTGCCAGGGTTGGGACCGTGGCGGTTAATCAAATAGACATATAACAGAAAAAACCTTAAACACCCCACTCCCATCCATTGCATAGGAACGAATAAAAAAAAATTCATGTTTACGAACTGGATATATACAGTACATACATGCATTTTAATATACAGAAACAAACAATATATAATTTACATTAAGTACAGGTGCGGCCTTAATGTAATGACATGTAACAAAGCTCATTTACATTAAGGCCAGCTACACTACCTTTAGAAACCACATTTCGGGAAAGAATTTTTTGAAAGAGTTATTTTATTTATCTTTGATAACAAAACAAACAATGAGAAACTGAAAATTAGCTACATTATTTTTTAGTTTACCCAGATTCTCCCTCTCCGGTCAGTCTGATTAGCAGCTGAAACACAAAACTGCGTTGCTTTCTTAGCCGAGACAACTTTGACTCAAAGCAAAAGATTCAGCATAAGAAATGTGTGAAAAATATCACCACATCGCTTTGCCGACTGAGCACTGCTTTGACAACCTAAGTCACACAGGTGTTACACGTAACAAAGATCACAAACGTAAGCAATTGTTTTGTATTATCCTTTGCTTGCTTCAACACGAGTGTAGAAGAGGACAACTTTGATTTTAAAAGTTTTGTTTTTTCATTTCCACCTCAAAACAGAATTGCCAATGATAACACTGCTGTTTGTGCATTCTCATAGCAATTGCCCAAACAAGTCATCAAACAAACTTTTGGCAGCTAACTGCTAAGATGGACAACATTCGTAAAGCTTCCACAAGAAAATCTAATTTTTAAATTTTCTTTACAAAATTGTTTGATAGAATCAGAACAATATTTCCTTGCATTTATATTTTTATGATTTTGAATAACTTTGCAACAAGAAATAAAATAATTACTTTTGGACATTGATCAGTTTTAGTTTACCATACTTCATACATACATTTTATTTGAATAAGAGCCCCACCACCTATCATAGATCCACACTATGTCCACCTCTAGTATGGTAAATATATATATATATATATATATATATATATATATATATATATATATATATATTGTTACATGAACTTAGGCTCTATACGTACACACATTCAAATTTTGTCATTTTCTTTTGATACTTTGAGGCTCATGCTTTCTGAGTGACAATGTTCCATACTTTACATAGGAGAAGTATCAATCTGGTTTCTGCACAGAGTACAGTATGTACTAATAACTTAATATTTAATTAACCTTTAATAACGGACTGATAGTTAAGTGTGACTGTTAATCGAAGTTTCTTTGTTCATGAAACAGTAAAGTAAAAATTGCATAAGCATGCATTTGATCACAACTTGGAAACGGACTTATCAAAGGACATCTTGTTAATGGGGTAAAAACTCAGCCTCACATATTTTTGAGAACATTTGCAATCAAATAGAACCTGTTCATATGTTTATGTCAGGTAGTTGAACTTATGTCTCACTGAAGCAACACAACAGGCTGGGATCAATCTCAAAGTGAAAAGTCTGAGGACAAATTCTTGACATTTTGAACGACAATCAGATGACGAGGTGAGCACCTGAGCTGGTGGCACCTACTCACCAAATGTCCACACCATGCCAATGCGAGGACATTCGAGGAAATGGTAGATTTAATGTCCACCAGTCTCCATTACATGGCTGGGTTTGATAGTATTGAGTTTTGAACTCGTAACCCTGCGGTTTTTAATTTGCCAAACTACTAACTGGGCTACTGTGGCCCTGTTTACTGAAGCATTTTTATACAAGTTACATCAAACACATTTTTGTAGTAAGTAGATGGTTGGATTTTATGGCACAAGGGTCATATATTCAGCCAAACTGCACACCAAACACAAGACAATGTCAAGTGATGGACATACACACACAGCTGATATGTGTATTGACATAGAAGTGAGAAATATAATCAGGGCAAAATACATAAATCGAACCTGTGTTGCCTACAACCTACAGGTAGCTTATGCAGTGAGCCAACCAACTGAGTATAAAAACCCCGTAAGTAGGAAAAAAAAATGAAGGTTAATGTAAAATATTCATGTTAAATTTAATAAGTCACTTTTTAAAAATGCTTGTGCTTTGCAAGATATCTGTGGCATCAAGCATAAACATAATTTTTTATGCTCATCTTTTGTAATAGTGAATATTACCATATATACTATTCAAATGCTCACAATTGCCTCCTCTTGTACACAGGATCTTATGCAGGGTACAAAGTTTTACCCTACTCCCAGAAACTAATTTAAAGAATTTCTTTTAGGTTTTAAAAATTAAGACCTAGTATTAAAAACTTAATTAAATTGAAATCATAAAAACTATTCCGGAGTCGTTAAGCAAGTTATCTTAAACACATTTATCAAGGCTACAAAACAAACTGCTTCCCCCGTGTGCCAAATAGACAAAACATTCAAAGACCTTTAGCACTTATAGGTAGAATCTGCACAAAAAAATTAATTCAAGCTTTATTAGGCTTTCTACTTGATTTTTCAGGCATAAAACATCAGGTATAAAAGATCAGTAGATATGAGCCATGTTCTCACAAATTGTTGTGAATAATTTGCATTTGTACATGACTTGAGAACAAATAAAAACCAACGTACAGCTATAGGCAAGAATCCAAGACTAACTACAAAATTAGCCAACCAATTTGCAGATACAGCTATGCTGGTTGCAATTGGTCGAGCACCTTGTCCAAACAGTTCAGCTACCAAGAACCATGGGATAGAACCTAAAAGGAAACAAACAATTTTTACTAAGATACACTACTTTAAAGAAATCACCACTCTGAAGAATATATTTAGATACTATGTTTTGCAAATTATTGCAATTTTGATGCAAACATAAGAGAGCTAGGTACACGAGAAAAAATAATCTCTTTTACCTTTTATTGGTGGTAAAAATAATTCTGAATTGAATCGGAATACAAGATGTGAAACTTACAGACAAGAACCTCTTAACACTCCCAAGTGGTTTTCAGCAAGATATATCGTCTATCAAGATCTGACCGAGTCTGATCATTGTACTGCAGGTAGGAATCGCCTTTACAATCGTATAGAGGATTTTCTTTTCATCTGGCAGGATGGCCAGAACTACCACCAGAAAATTCTGAGTTGGTGCAATTAAAAAACCAGTTATAAAAAATTCCAACTGTAACAATTTTTTTTATAAAAAAGTAGATTTTTCCTTCTATCTGGCAGGACTTTGGCCTGTATATTTTATCATTAAAAAACCAAGCTAACCTTTAAATATTATGTCATCGATTTTTGACGACACTTGATCAAGAATGAGTATAATTGATCTTTGTTTTTCAAAGCAGGTGATATAAAATATGCAATGTTCCTGTAAAACCTAAGCCCCTTCTAAAATTGTTCAAGGACTTTCAGAAAACATGGTTTTGTAAGGTCAAAAACATGCCTGAAGGCATGTGGAAACTGCTTCAGTTTGCATTCCTTTAATGGCTTTTAATGTTAACTCTTATGGGGAAGATTCCAAACATTGGCCCATCTGAATACATCCTAGATTAACCTAGACAAGCATCTTTAACCGAGTAATAGTCATGCTTCAGATTCCTAGTATTCAAGCTGCAGGAGACAAGGCAAAAATAATTTTAAACAAAATCAAGATGACTTAAAATAAAATTTTAGAAATACACTATCTCAAATTGAAACTAGACACGATATAAAGTCGAAATATAGTTCATAAAATGAATGTCAAAAATGAATGAAAATAAACTTTTGAAGTCAGGATCGCCTAAAAGGTCTTTTAGGGTGAGATTTGAAACTCCAAATCAAATTTGTCTATGACTATTAAAAGCACAGATTGTTAGTTCATTCGTTTAAAGTACCAGAGAATGACATAGCACAATTGGATAAATTACTAAGTTTTTTCAGACAGTGTAGAGCAAATGCATTAACATCCCCACCTAGGCTACCCAGCTTCTTGCTTTCCTACAAACACAAGAGAATTAGATTTAATTTCCTGCAAAAGTTCTATTTCATAGCTTTAAATAAGCTGATAGTTACAAGAATTGCAGAATGGAATGGACGCATCAGTTACCGAGTACCCAACTGAAATCCAAGTTTGCCTCCACATCATAACATTCATATCAAAATTTATAATTAGTAAAAGATTGCTATGAAAAAGTTAAATAAAGTGTCAGAGCATTTAAATAAATGGAAGATAAATAAATTAAAGGATAGAATTTAATATAATTGATACAATTATAAGTCCAATTCATGTTCCAAAGGAGCACAAAAGGCAGAAAATCTTAACAGAAGAGATGGGGGAAAAACATAAGAGCTGTGACGATAATTTCGGAAGTTAAAATAGGGCATATAACTTTGATAATAAGGGTGGGGAACAACGATAATAGTGTGCTAAAGTACATTTTACTACAGTAATATGTGAAGCAAATTTGTGAAACAAATTAACATACACTACTTTCAAAATTAAACTAATGATAAATGAAAAAGTTACAAATTCACTATTTACCTGGACCACTAGCAAACATTATTATAAATATGATGATGCACATCACACTGACGTATGACAGCCAAGGCGCACTGGGCTGGAATTGAAATTTTTTTAAATGTAAATGGCAAGTAAATAAAGGAGATACACTATAGAATGTCAATTTTATTAAGAGAATTATTTTCATTAACCCTCCATACAATTTATTAACTCTCAAAGCATATACTTTCTTGTTTTAATCTTATGAATTCTATCAATGACAACATCAGAGAGATGCAATGTATTTTTACAAGTTACAAAATGTGAAATTTATGTTATTCCAATCATTATGCTTGAAGTATATTTGAAAAAAGGACAAGCTTATAACACAACTTTTATAAAAATAAGACAGTAAATACCATTTTTTCAGTCATCCAATGAATCAAACAATCGCTCATTTTTGAAGACAAAAAATACAAACACTTGACAGTGCAATTATATTGCTTATAACAGTGAAGATGGTAATCGACCAATCTTTTAATTACTCTAGACAAGAAATGATGGATTTTAAAGGAAGCTCTTCTCAAATGTAAAATTGACAACAATACTATTTGTTTCATCACCTTTGCAACGAAATAAAAAACAACATTCAAAAATAAAAATTTTATTTTTGAAGTAAAATTAGGTTTATGTTAAGAGAAATGTAGCAATATTTGAATACATATGTTGGTTTGGAGTTTTATAGTGCAAGGTCCAAAAACGGAGAAGCTGCTACTACTACATATAGGATGGTAATGGTAATTAATATTGCACTGGAGCAACACAACAGGCTATTGGCGACGGTTTGAGATCAATCCCCGAGAGAAAGATCCCAAGACAACAAGTACTTTTGAAAATTGGTTAGATGACGAGGTCAACTCCCGAGCTGACACCTCACTCTCCGAACTTCCACACCATACCAATGTGAGGACATTTGAAGAAACAGCAGATTTAATGTGAAACCGGCCCCTAAGCATGTGATAATTTTTGGTTTGACCGAGTTTCGAACTTGCAACTCTCCGATTGCTGATCTGTTACTCCTCTAACCAGACTACTGTCGCCCACACACATTTAGAAGGGAATTGTTTTTAGTATTTCCTTGAAAGAATCGTGGTTATTTACTTACTGTCAATGCCAAAGATATGGTAAGTAGTAAGGTGATGACCATCATTCCAGCTAAGCCAATCAGATGAAGTGTTTTTCGACCAGCTCTCTCTACCAAAACCATAGAAACAGCGGTCATCAGAACATTGACTGAACCCATCCCTAGAGTTGCATAGATCGCAGCTTGATTTGTCAATCCAGCATTCATAAAGATTTCTGTTGAATAAAAAATTACCTGGAAAATTCAAATAGCATCTTAGAAAAAGTACATATTATAAAATAAATTAAATCCATTTACATTATTCTATTCAAATGCTCTACCTAAAATAAACTATTTGTAAGCAATTTAAAATTTTTGCAATACAAACCCATTATTTGAAAGTGTAAATTTTAATTAAAATACAAGGAATACTTCATTTCAAAATGCATTAGTTCAAAAGTTTTTTTTCTCCAATGTGGTGTAAAATGGTTTTTGATGTCAATCAAGCATCACTAGGAAACAAAACTAAATACAAAAAATACTGCAGTATGATTACTATCAATATTAAATGACAATTAAATCACAAGAAAACAATGACATTGAATATAAATAACAAATCCCCTGGATGCAAGAACTAGATACTGAATATCTCACCAAGAAATTTAAACTTTATTAAGAAAATAGATTCTGTTTTAGTATTAAAGTTTTTATGACAAACTAGCAGCCAGATTCTGATGGGTTTTTTCATAATTGCCACAACTTGGAACCAAAACTTTGAAATTTGCATCAAAATAGTAGCAAAATAACCTGTGTCAGCCTTTTTTTAAGCTTAAAAGCATGCACATTTACAGCATAAGCTAATGAACACCAAACATGTTGAATTGTTAACCGACATTAGGGTCTTGAAATAATACTTACAGCATTGATACCGGAGAGTTGTTGGGATAACATCATTACCACAGCAATGATGAGGGGTTTGCGCAGCATCATGTTGCCCCACATTTCTTTCAATGTCACCTAAGCAACATGGATTTAATAGATATTAATTTGAAATCAAGGACAAATAACATCACGATAAATTCAAACAAATACAATCATTGGTATACTCAAAAGCTACCTTACTTTAGGTACTATTTTCATTGCTTCGAATTCAGCCCTCATTTCATCCATTTCGTAATGAACGTCACCAGTTCCTCGTAGCCACTTGAGAGCTGAAACAAATACACTAGGTGTCACAGAGAATGTTATTACTATAATACAGTAGGACCTTGATTATCTGTGTCATTCGAGCCAAATTTGACATCAAGTTCTTTTTTTAAAACTTTCAGCACAAGTGTGAATGCACTTTGTTCAAAGAGGCAAGAAAGTGTTATGAAACAGACAACCATTAAAAACATTTTTTAAGGACATTACTCACATTCAGATTTACTGTAAAATGAACACAATAAAGACAGACACAAATTTTAATATAGGATAATCCTAATCCTTGCTTTATGGATCTTTCAGTAGCAATAATTGTAACATACAGAGCAGTAAATTTGTTCTACACTTGTATAGGTTGTTTTATGTTTCTATGTCTATGTCATTCAAATTTCTGGTTGTCCAAGTATTCTGATTGATTCTGCTCACGTTACCTCATATAATCAGTTATACTGTAGATAAAATGAACACTTATTGCAATTAACAGCAGCACAAATGAAAGTATTCAAGTATGAATGATAGAAACAGATAAGTTTTTAAACTGAAGAAATTCCTGTCATTTTTTGCTACATGAGGGCTAGTTAAAACTATGAAAGTTAAACAGTCACACCAAAAATTAAAAACAACCCTACTTCAAACTTTACAAAAAAATAAACCAAGGGGAAAAAACTTTGCAATTTTTTTTTTATTTCTTAAAATAAGAATTCCACAATTCAATCTGCAGAACCTTAGCCAAGAAATTTAGAACTCGGACTTCTGGATTTTTGAATCAGGTTTGCTTTAAAAATGGTACAGAAATGTAATCATGTGAGCGCATAAAGATTAACAAATTCATTTGACTGTTGAGAGACAAAGAGTAAAATATATAAATAAATTATAAACATAAAAAAACGGAAATGTTTTGCTTGGATTTGATGCAAGTCAATGCTGTTTTAAACACCAATTACACTTCACATTTAAAAATTGGAACTGGTATAAATTGAAAATGTTTACTGTTTATAAAAAGAAATTTACATACCTTTAAGAGCAGCAACATCCTTTCCTTTGTTTATAAGAATATATTTGGGAGATTCTGGACACAAAGGCAATGTCACCAGCATGAAGATTGAAGGAACAATAATTAAACCTAAGTAAAAGAACCTTTTAAGTAAAAGAATGTAATGACTACAGAATATATATATATATATATATATATATATATATATATAATCTCATCACTCAAAGTACAAAAGGTCACATATCAAAATTTCCATTTTTTATTTTATTATTGCTATACAAGTGACATTTTGTGATTTCCACTTGGTGGCAAAATCTCTTATGTCATCAACTGATTCAATAAAAGTTACAACCAAATGTGTATAACAAAATAGAATCAAATAAAGAAAACTATTAGTATTTTTGCTCCTGAAAAATGCAGCTTTTAACCTTTAGCACTTTGAGTGACAATATATCTAATATATATTAAACTTCTAATTTAAAAAAAATTACACATTAAGTTGTCTATGATAATACGTAGAAGTATCTGACATTGTGACTAATAGGGAAACATCAAGCTTTTAATACAGTTGGTCATTTCATCGGGTAAGCAGTTTTGAAATGAATATTCTAACATATTTTTTAAACAGTTTGCATGTAGGAAATAGTGAAGTGATAAATTAGTGATTAATAATTATGTCTCAATACTGTTTTAAAACTGCATTTGTAAGCATCATATAAAGTAGGCATTCATATTCAATTAATCCTAGCACATGCATTGTACCCAATACTTAGAGACACTGATACTATAATAAATAGGTTAAATACATTCTATTGATACACTAGTGATCAAAAAGCACCGGAATGCTGTCATAAAACAAAATGTATCAATTTACTGGTCAAAATTTTTTCATCTCCTCCAACTTCAATGCACTTATGCTAGCTTTTTTTGCAATCCTCAAAACATGCCTTAAAGTGGTTTTTGTGAAACCCTTTCAAGGTTCGTATCAAATATTTTTTATTCCATCAATAGACTACAATCGGTAACCATGAAGAGTTTAGTTTCACCCATGGAAATAAGAAAAATTAACACAATGCCATGTCAGGTGAATGCAGAGCTTATGGAGCCATATTTGTATAATGCTTTGTCAAAAAAAAATCATGAATAATGGTGTTGTGGGAAGGTGCACATTACCCTGATGTAAAACCCACAAGTTATCTTGCCAAATTTCAGGTCATTTTTGACAAATTGCTTCACGCAAACACCACAAAACCTTCAAATAATAATCTTTATTGAGAGAATGGCCAGTTGGTAGAAATTCATAATTCACAACACCATGACAATTAAAGCTAGCAGTCAACATTACCTCGATTTTGAAGTGACTTTGACTTGGTATTTTCAGTCTTGTTTCACTGTTCAAGCCCCATTCACTTACTCTTGAGCCGTTTCTGTATCAAAAGCATAGATCGAAATTTCATCACAAGAAAGAAATGCGTTTAAAAAAGGAATCATCTCAAGAAAGCATCTCGTGGGACACTACGTTTGTGGTTTTTGGAACAACTCTAAAGGCGACACGTCACAAACTTAAATTATCTTTAAAAATGACTTAACACTAACCAAATGATACTGGAAGTTGTTCAATAATGACTTATTGTTAAACGACGATCACTAAGCACCAATTCTCCAACCTGATTGACAAGTTGATCATTAGTCGAAGTGGATGATCTACCAGATCATGAATCATTTACGATGGATTCTCTACCTTCTTTAAACTTTTTATACCAATCAAGTACTGTTGTTTTTGATAAACAGTCGTCTGTAAAAGCTTTTTGCAACATTTCAAATGTGTTAGTAGCAGAAATTCCAGAAACAAAATTTAATACATGTTCTTTTCTTGATTATATTCAACATTTTGAAAAATTAACAAAATGAAAATTCTCTTATTAAAAAAAATTATTCTTAGATGATAAAATAAATCCCAAATTGTTGGCACCTGTTTTTTGGCCGTAAAAATATTTGATAAAAGTTTGCAGATAATATTTATTATATATGTATTTTAAAAGAAGCATTCCTGATACTTTTTGGTCACAGTAGTATACAGGGTGATTCATAAGTACGTATACAGTTGTTGTAAAACAGGAACAGTTTAAGAGACGGCCCCAATGCAAACTTATCTAGGTACTCAAAAAGTTTGCGTCCCCCTCCAGAGCGAAGGGACATAGGCGTTAGCAAGCATGTCACATGACTAGTCAGTGGAAATGGCTACTTCTGCAGTTGAGAAGGCATTTTGTGTTCTTGAATTGAGCAAAACGGAATCCGTCACTGTTGTACAACAGCATTTTCAATCACAATTTGGAAAAGAACCTTCAACCAGAAAATTAATTTAGGATTGGTTTAAAAAAAATTGAAACTACGGGCTGTTTGTGCAAAGTTCCAAAGCCAGGACAACCGAGTGTATCGGAAAAGGTCATCAAAAACTTTATTTTTCTAATTGGAGAATAAAGTTTTTAGTATTTCGGTGCACCGCCACACTGATTGTATCGCAACCACTATCACTATACTTGTGTCATATACCATAACACGCGTCTGGGCAGAAATGGGTTACCGGTTTGATGTGTGTAGTGTGACTAAGGGTGCACATATAGAACATCTGTGACTGTCTCTAAAAAAACTTCAAATATTCACTTACATTTCTGTTACAAGTAACATAAAATATCTTGCATTGTCACTGTTATATAGTGCGTTGAAATTGTATACTTACCCTGTATAAACTTTCAATTGCAGCTTGTATAAAAAAATGGGCTTGCTTAATCATATGGATAAAATTTTTATATGCAGCAAAGAAATTCTTACCAAAAAGTAACGGCCATCCTTCTTCGGTTCCAAGAATTTCTGGCATTCCTAAAATCTGTGATATCAAAATAGAAAAGGCAATAATCAGCTGATAAATAGTTCCTACCGCTCCTCTCAAATGAATGGGAGAGATTTCTGTCAAATACATAGGAGCTAACCCAGCATTTAAACCTATACAAAAAAATAAAACTGCAGTTAGTTTTGGAGATCATATACATAACTTAACATGACAAAATTGGCCAAGCCAAAATTCAACTTCAATGACACGAAATAAAACTAAAGAGAACATTTTACCTTATTTAATTGGATATCATTGAATATTTTTCCAGAAATTCCTTTTTTTTTTGATGGAATGCTTATTTATTTAATAAGTGTTTTCTAAACAATAAAAACATTTTTTTGTTTAAAAAAAGCATAACATATACAAAGGATAAGAAAAAATGTACCTACTTGTACACAATAAGCAATAAGTACTTGGAATACATATTTGTATTTTCCACAAGGGGTATTAAATCTACTTTTGTATTGAATTCAGCAGCATAGATTTTCTGCCATGCTTTGAGTTTTTATTTTACTATAAAAACAATCCTTGTACGACTCTCATAAGCAGAGTTATCAGTATTAGAGCCCCAAAGTCTACAGGGCCCGGGAAAACATGACGTTTTTATATAGTATAGACTATTTCCTATGTTTAACAAAATTTAAATCTTGTCATGGTGTTTTTTACTAAGGAATACAGTTGCAGAGAAAATTTATACACGAGAAGGTTAAGCATAGAGAACTTGAGATACATATATTTCACAAGGAGCCTGTCATCTAATCTGGTGCCTAGACCCAGAATACAGTAATGGTCCAGCCATAGTTTTAATGATCAAAGAGAAATCAAGTTTAATTCTTCAAGGACAAGATCACATTTATAAGTTAGATAACCAGCTAGATTTTTCGCTAGAATATATTGACACAAATTTATGTTGATGGGTAATTGAATTATCACATGGGAGCAAAACAGGCTAGTGACAAGAATCAAGGATCTATCCCGAAGGGAAAGATCCCCGATTGGAGCAAGGGCAACACTTTGTAAATTTGAGCAATGGTCAGATGGCAATGTCAACACCCGAGAGCTGGATCTCCTCTCTCTTAACTCCCACACCACGCAAACATGAGAATAGGATAGATTTAATGAGCACCAGCTCTTTGTTCATGTAGAAATGTTAAAATATTCATAACTCGGCAATGCAATGATTCAAACTTACCCGAATTAAGACCAATGACGAATCTTCCGACAATCAGCATTTCATAAGAGTTGGCCATTTTGCCAAATCCCATCAAAGCTGCTGCAACGAAGACAAAGACATTGTTGAGGAGAAGACCTCCCTTTCTGCCAAACTTTTCGGAAAGGAAAGCAGTACCCAAAGCTCCAACCATTCCACCGAGGCAAAACACAGACACCATTATGGAAAATATTAACGTAATTGCAGTATCACTTGGAACTTCATTGTACTTTTCTGTATAGGTTTCATTGATGAATTTCTGTACCAACTAAAGAGCAATATTAAAAAAATCAGATACACAGGAAGAGAATACTTGCGATAGAATATTTTTTAAACAATAGATCGATTAAATTTTAATGGCACCCAGTCACGTTTGGCCAAATTATCGATAACAAAATTAATTTTTTTAGCAATTTCTAGTTAAATTTAAAACTAATGAAAATATAACTTAAATAAAATAGCAAATACACTTTAAAAATTGAAGCAATTTTTAAATAAAATTACAAAACCTATGTGTGATATAAATAAAAACAGATTTGGATCAGGAGGATCACTTAATAAATCAGTAACAATAGGATTAGTAGCACCAAAGTGGTTGAGTTTAAGTAGAAATCCAAATCGGGACATACACTTAAAATATTTTTGAATACCAGATTTGGTAACAATATATAATAGTGTATGTTCACTTTGGTATCAATTCTAGTAACTTGCCTATGCTTGTGTTTTTCAGCTTTTGGTAATTCAGCCCTTTAGAAATGTTAGTAAAACATCCTCCATAGAGTAAAAAAAAATCTTTACCAGTAAAAGATATCTGTTTTGCACAAATTTAAGCTTAAAGAAGCCAAAATGTCCTGCTGTGATTAGGAGATTTTAAAGCTAAACCATCAATCTAGTAAACATCTAACTTGTTGAAATACTTTATTTTCCATGTTTCTTTTCTCTAAATTAGTAGTAGAAGCATTTTATTTGCTATATTAAACACAAGTCAAACCTAAGTTATTAATCAGTTATCAATTTTGTTTCTCTTATTATTATAATCTGCAATTTTGAGTCAATCATGTTTTATTCCAGTACAAAATCTATTGTAATGCAAGATTAAGTTTAAATTGTTAGTTGCATTTGAATTTCATTAAACATTGAAACTTGATATGTTTTACACTGACCCCATGCCCTTGCTCAACCCCGATTCCTAGAAAACTAGCCATGTGTTCATTCTTTTCTTATCAGTAGCTGAGTTTGTCACCCTCATCTACCTTTTGTGAGTAGTTAATAGGTATTTCAGGAATTTTTCGTCCCCCCAATCCAGGTTTGGTCAGTAACTGGGGTCATGAAATGACCCTGCGCGTCTTTCCATTTGCTCTACAGTTCAGTTACTTTGCGTGGCTGATACCTACGGTTCGTCAGCATTACAATGTCTCATAAACGTTTTTTGTTTGTTCTCCCTTGCATAAGATTTGACAACATAATTGACAGAAAGCAGAGGCAGTTATTTGACAAACTTGCTGCTATAAGGGACTTTCTTTAGTTATTTGTAATGAACTGTTAGAAACATACACTGGTTGAATATGTTACTATTGACGAAAAATTGGAACATTTGGTCGTTGTGGTTTTTACCACTATATGCCAAAGAAATCCGCAAAATATGGCATCAAAATATTTGCTCTAGTGGATGCACGGACATTTTATGCAAGTAATATGGAAGTGTACATTGGATGTCAAATGAGAGGGACCCTATAAAGTCTCAAACTCAGCAGGCGATGTAGTGAAAAAGTTTATGAAACCTTTGTACAAATCTGGTCGAAACCTCACCATTGACAATTGGTACACCAGTTATAACCTTGCGAGAGATCTACTTTCAGAAAAAATTACATGCGTCAGAACAATGCAGAAAGATAAGAGGCAAATCCCTGCCGAATTTAAAATATGTAAAGGAAGAGCAACTCATTCATCTATCTTTGGATTTCAGCAAGACACAGCATTAGTTTCTTATATTACAAAAAAGTTAATGGTCATTTTACTTTCAACAATACATAACGATGATGCAATTGACAAGCATCTGTGGATGTTGTAGATGAGATGGCATTCAATTATTCTACTGCTCGTAAAACAAATAGATGGCCACTTTTTATTTTTATTCTATTCTGAATGTAATTGCAATAAATGCAAGAATTGCCCTGCTATCTTACAAAAATCCACAAATTGTGTATCAAAAAAGGCGACGTTTTATCAAGTTTTTCACTTATTAGTGATAACATCAACAGACGAATGGATCATGCGAGTTTAATTCATGAACTACGATTGCAAACAGACAAAAATCGTTGCCCTGCTATTGAAGAAACCTCGAAAAAGAAATCAAGAACTGCCTCAAAGGGAAGATGCAAGTTTTGTCCGAGAAATAAGGATATAAAAACTACTGGAACCTGCATAAAAACAAACTATAACTGAAAATTGGTACGTATAATACTATTATTTTTAATTTAAATTAAATAGCATTAAAATTAGTGTTCGCATTGACGTGATATAGTAGAGTGTCTTTAACCCTCTGCATACGAACGTGCCTGAAAGCACCCGAAAATCTTTTCCCTTTCCTTACGGGGGACAGGGAAAGAGAATGTTGTCGGATTCCCAATGAGACACCTGGATTGACATGAATACCATGCTTCAGAAAGATAAAGGACAACTTCTTGAGTAGTTTTTGACCCACTACAGCCCATACAAAGGAGATGGTCAAGTAGAGCGACAGGGTGATACGCCTCCTAGGGGAAAACACTAATCTCGGGCGCTCTCCGTATTCTGCTTGTCCAGGCGCTTCTCGTAACAAGGTGTTGAATTTCGAAGTCAGAGTATTAATGATTAGCGTACCATTTGAGCAAGAAGAAAATGATAAAATTATATCTAATATTTCTCATCGTAAAAAGAAATGGAGAAAATTTGTTTTTTTTAAGCAAAACATTCTTAATGTCTTAAAGTCAAAAGCATTATGGTTCCGACAAAAAAAAACACACACACACACATGATTTTAACAGTGTAGGAATGCATTTCAGTTTGGGGTCATTCTATGACCCCCTGCGAGTCCTAACGACCCCTCAGGAGGCGCACCTCCTACCGGGTCCGGTTAAGAGTTAATTTTAAACAGAAAAAAATGTAAGCAGAATGAATACACCAGAAACACTGCTCAAGTAAAACAAAGACACTGTTTGAAAGTGCAATCAGTGATGGCCCTTGAACATTTACTAGGTGGTGCAAGATCTCCATAGGTGCACCCCCACACCATAAATTTCAGAGCACCTTCTATGCAGTTTGTAAACCATTCAATTAAGCAACACATAGGCTACATTTAGTTTACTATTATGAATTATGATAAGTGCCTTAATTAAAAACCTTTTTTGTGATAAGTAGATTTTTATTAAACGGCAGATACACAAAAAAAATCAACTTACTATATGGGCACCCTTTTTGATTTAGCACTGATAAATTTCTGTATAAGGTCGGAATAATTAATATTTTGTGCAATATCGTTTTCAAAGAATATAATTGAACGATCCGAAAAGCCTGTCCTGCCACATAGTCAAACATAAATAAGTTTTGATAAGTTTAGTAAAAATTACACCAACAGAACGTCGGCTAGTTTTCTCCGTGCAGTTTTTTTTATTTTGTCCCCCCGCCCCCTTAAAAAAGGCGGCGCCTGATGCGGTCGCTCTGCTTGCATCGCCCTAGGTCCGCCGTTGTGTGCGATTATAAAATTTCTATAAATATAACTAACTTATTTTTTTATAGTTTGCTTAAATGTGGGCGTCTTCCTATGCTTGTTCTTAAAATGCTGGTTTTGTAGTGCATCAATCGTTGACGGTGACAGTTTTTCTTTATATGAATGAAATTTTTTCTCCATCTCTTGAGAGGTTGCAGGAATACTTTTGAATTCCAAGTTCACTTGAACTTTATGCATCTTGTACATATATTCTAAAATTTTGTTGTCAAAAAGGTTTAATTTTCCCGCATCAAAATGTCACTTAAAGCCGTAAGTGCCGAAAAAAAGGAGCGAAAACTGAAAGTTGAAAATTCGAGGCTTTTATTTATTTACAAATAAAGAAATTATGTTGCCAGATATTTTTCTGAAAGTCTGAAATCTTTGCGTTAGTTAGTTTTTTCAAACAATATATTTTTGACATTTTTTTCGAGGGACAGAGTTGGAAAGTGATGTTGTACCATAGAGGAGATATAAAATAGATATAATTCAAGTATATGTGTTATACTCCTTTCAAAAGCGATTCTGGGCGTCACTTAAAAGACCAAGCAGTGACACCAGTAATATTACGAACATTCGTAACACTAGAAACCAAGCAAATATTAACTTTTTAGCTGCTTCCTAACAGCTTAGTGTCGTTTGATCAACAGCACTAACTAAATCACTCAAAAATTCTGTCACTTGTTTTGTAATACCATGGCTAATTTCCTTCGGGGCTCATCAAAAAGTAGATTCCAATCTGAGAATACAAATCTGGATTTTAATCAAGACATTTGTATTCCTGAAGGCTATTTTTTCTGTAAAAATTTACGAGGGAAAGTCAGCAAGTATATTGCATTCCTTTATGTTATGCTTAGAAGTTTAATGAAGTGTATATTTCGACTACCTTTCTTCGCAAGTCCTTGGTTTAAATCTAATACGCATGGTTGTTGAAATCCGTTTGATAAAATAAAAAAATATATATACATCTCAAAACCTTTTCAAACGAGACTGTTAGCTAATTGTATGCTGTAATATTCAAATATTTTAAATTTTGACATAAATTTATCTGTTTTACTCGTTGAAAACTAAATTCTTCGAACTTTTTATTGAAGGTGCTTTACTCAATAGGCAAGTAACATTCTCATTCTGAACAAGGTACGCGGTTTCCATTCAAAACTAAGCTTCTAAGTCATGATTAAGGACTAGTTGCTACATTTAGTTAAGTTGAATATAGGCGAGTCGCTTTTTTACGGAACCCACAGAAAGTTGAACTACATTAAAATTTATTTTTTCAATGGAGAACTGAATTGTGATAGAACATTGTTTCTTCAACTCAGTGCTTTCAAGTGAACAGCAGGGGCATTGGAATGCTTTATTTTATCTTTGTAGATAATTAGTTTGGCTACATTGCATCTGGCTAACATCCAATCTGTCTCAAAAGAATAAGCTAAATTAGTGATCAGTTATGCAGAGTAGAAGAGTAGTTCCACAAGTAACAACAGCTACAAAATTAAAATAAATTTCGAATAGCAGAAAAACGGATTCGTTTTTTAATAGTACATAGGAAAAGCTATCACCGTAGAAAAAGTGCGATTTTAAGATTAATTACATGAAAGCCAATTCATATTGAGCAACATTTCTTTTTAACTAACACAAAAGACTTAGTCTTTTGTAACACGTTTGAGCATGATCTAATGCTAAACATCTGAATACACTGGACTTGACAGAGTGGAATGCAATCAAATTAAAGTTTGCTTTCCAAGTTAGCATGTTATTTATGACATGAAGATGGGGAATTCTTTGGTTTATTTCTCACAGTAAGAAAATTTGTAAGTGTTTTCGGGGTTAATAAACTCTAACTCGATTAAGAAAACCCCGAATATACACAAAATTTAAGTATCCAGTAGAGTTACGAAAGCTTCGATTATTTTTCGCATTTTTTCCTCACGAGGAAAATCAAACACTGCTTATATTCACGTTCGTGGCAGAAGCAAGGTATAAGGTTGTTTCTGGAAGTGATTTACCTCATATTGACAGTGTTCCATCGACCTTCTAATGAAATAGACGGAGAATGCCCGCAGCTCAGGGCCACCCTAACAACAGGGCTAAATGCGCTATAGCCCCCGGGGCGCCAGCCTTTAAGGGCGGCAATTTTGCTTGCACTCAAATCAGTTAGACGGCTGGAGACCAGCGCGTGACAGACTAGACGGACTTTTTCTAATTCTGAAACTTTTAAAATTTCAGTTATCCCTCTCCTGTGTATTTTCTAAAAAGAGGGACGCATTATTGAGTTACACACGGACGCCAAATATCATAGGACGGCCCTGCCACAGCTTCATGTTATTTCTCCCAGTTGCTCGGTTTGAATATCCACGTGTATGTGGTCAAACGTATGAATACTAAATTATTGATTGGTTAAGGTAGATATTTTAATGAAAGTCGTCCTGGAACAACACAACGAGTTATAACACTGTGATCAAAAACACTAGTCAGCGATTCGACAGCCTATCTACTTTTCCAATTCGTAAGCACACGTGATCTATCCTTCAGAGATCTTAGGACAGTGACTCCACCCATCTGCTCCGTCGATTAATTAGAAGGTCGATGGTTAATTTCAACCAGATGATTGAGAACCCTCCAAGTGCATCGATTGCAGAGTGCCATCTGGAATTGATCGACATCTGGATTGTTTGGAAGCGCAGTAGTGTTTGCAATCATGTTCTGGTTACAACATAGCGTAAATGCGAGTTTCATGGAACATGAAGGTTAAATAAATTGATATTACGCGAAAAATATCAACACATTTTATGTCAAACTTGATGAAATTAACGCCACGGAAACAAACTAGGGGGGAAAAAACGAGGTAGGTAATTAACGCTGCAATTGTGACGATCAATCCCGAAGGGACAGACCGGAAAACACGTCATTTCAACGCCACCCCAACATGAGAACATATGGATGGATATTTGAGTTTTATGGCGCAAGGTTTAAACATGGACAAGCTGTGCCAAACGCACGATAAAGCAATAAAATTATGTAGACATAAAAGTTTTAAAAGGAAGGTCGAAAAAATGAAGCTCAAGAATTTTTATTCGAATAAATGGTGGTAAACTTGAATTAAAAATTAATGATGATTTAAAATATGTATATTGCAACTAGAAAAACTAAATATTTAAAAGCCAATAGCACGTAAAATTTAAAAAAAGGTTTGAATGGGGATTTTCCCCAAGCAAATCCTACAAGTTTAAAGTAGTACTTTAAAAAAAATCTCAATCGGTGATGGTTAACAGCAGGACAATCTATTAAAATATGACTGACACTAAAATAAGTTGAACATAAACGACATAGAAGGACCCTTTCTCCCAACAAAAGATAACGATGGGTGAAGGGAGTATGTGCAATGTGTAAAAGCAAGTCAGTGTGACATTGGTCCTTCGCAATTGACCACTTATGAATGATGGGTTTGATGACATTCGATTTATTCTTGATCAGTAGGTCCCATGACTCTTGCCATAAGGAGTTTACACATGAGAACATGAGGACCGGCAGATTTAACGAGAACCAACCTCCGTGTACACGTTGCTAATCCGTTACTCTCCCAGTTGGGCTGCTACATTCCGAAGAAAAACAAGTTAAGACGGAAAAAAATATGTAGTTAGAATAAAAAAGAATTGATTGATTTCCAAAACCTTACGAAGTCGCCACAACTTGCAAAAAATCAAAGCTTAAGAATTATGAAATTAATGCTGTGCAGCATGCATACATGCATACACACATACATACACTTGACCAAAGAAGGTTTCGTTTAAGTTGATCACAAACTATGAATTCATATTTGAAAAAGATGATCTTACCTTTTGCGGTGCATTGACAACCCCTGTATTGTAGCCATGTTGGAAAGATGAACCAAGTGCAGCTGCTGTAATGGCAAACACCAGGTGACTAGTGAGGCCCTGTCGGAAAATAAAATATCACTAGTTAAATTCCTTTTATAATAGATGTATAAGCGACTCATTTCGTCCTTCACAGTAAAGGTGCAATTTTAAATTGAATTCAAGTGTTTATTAGTTTGTTCTGCGTAAAACACGGACGCAAGAGGTCCTTATAAACCAAGAAATGACATGATGATGTCGTGTTTACGACGAGTCTTGTTCAAATGGTGCCATGAGCAGTTATCACAGCTCTAGCAATCTCCACTATATTGTCCTCGTACAGGTTCTGTTCCGAGAAAAGGACCCCGACTTTAAATAGATACGCAATTATTGCTGGACAATCGAAAATGTGAGCTGGTGTTAACTCCATATCTGGGCAGTTATTACACTTTCTGTAAGATCTATTACCCTCGCTGTCAATCTTCATTTCTCTGTAATGACCTGTACTTAACCTGGCTATGGTTTTGGTAATTAGTCTATCCTCATTGATATTACAAAGCTGATGCTTAATTGGGATCGAAGGTTCTCTTAATTTGAAGTTAGCTAGGAAGAAATGACATTCTAAATATATTAGCATTCATCACTAAAAGTACTAATTTTAAATTATCATTGGCTCAGTAACTGGCTCAAAATAGGCAGGTAGTTATTCATCTCAGTTCAGAAATATCACATGTGATACTCATGTTTCTGAATTTTTTCTCATTCATGTGTAAAGATACGAGTAATCTAAAAATAAAAATGTATTTTGAATATAATCATTCAAATCTTAATTTTTGATTTTGTAGTAGATTAACCCTGAAGTATCATGTGTGATGCTTGTATCGTTTGTTCTCTCCTTGCTTTTACTGTTTGCGTAAACAATTTTGTTCTTCACTTCTCTTTCAAAATGTTCCACTATTTCCAAAAGAAAAACCATTTAAACACTTAAAAAACCTTTCTAAAATTATATTTGCAAAAAAAAAGTACGCTTTAAATTTAAATTTTGAAGGTTTTTGGTCTTTTTATGTCCATTTTCGATGGTTTCCAAACCTACTTCCGGTTTTCCCGCTTTGATTAAAATTGTAATATCTCTTCAACTAATTAACTTAGAGAAAAAATAAAATATTCTTTGGAAAGTCAAATAAATACTCTATCCAATAAGATAAAAAACTGTTTTTTGAATATTTGGTCAAAAATGACATTTTCAACGTGTTCGGATACCTTAAATATCGCCGAACCCTAGCACCAATTTAGATGGGTTCCTCATCAGATTAAAATGTGTATTCCAATACCTAATACGTAATTTGCACGAATTTTGTTACATCTTTTCTTTTGCTCGGTTGAGTAGCTTAATTTAATAAATACGATATAAACTATTTATAAAATTTTAAACTCAGAAAACAGACTACATCATAGAACAAAAACCTTTTGAAATTTCTGGGGCCCCGTAGCCATCGATATCATAAGACAGTTATCCCTCCTATGTGTGAGGGCCCTTGTTAAGTGAGGAAATCTGTTTAAAATTTGTAAGATTTTTTTTAGGAATGAATACAATTTCAACTTTCTAATCTCTTGTCTTTTGTAAAACAGATACAAAATACATGGTCATCCCCTAAAATGACCATGGAAGGTATGCATTCAAAACATTGAAATTGATTTATTTCGCTCCTTTATTTAATAGTAATTATTACTTAATAATTCACAGCAAATTATTTTATTAAACTATTTTATATTCAATTGTTACAATAAAATAGTCTTTTTACTTAATGATAAAATCTTTTCAGACATCCCGAGAGACCTCATTTCTTTCAACCATCTCTGTGAAACAACAAAAGGGTCAGAGTAAACATTATATTTACCCCATGCATCAACACGAACCCAAATAATACAATGACCCCAATCTCAACCGTCTTAGCGAAATGAGGCGAGAAAACTTCCGAATCTCAACGCAACCCTTAAAAACTGGGGCAATCGATACGAGCCCCTTTATTCTTTGCTTCCAACAGCGTAATGTGTTTATGCAAGGAGGCCGCATTTCAGGCGACATAACAGCTCAGCCATAACAAAAAGAATTGATTTATTGGCCGAACCAGGATTCAGAATCATAAAATGAACAAGAGTACTGCAACTCTTGCTTGGGTTTGTCGCTCTGTGGTCATTTTTTGCTACACTAGGGCCAATCTGCAGTGACGGTATTTCCAAATTTGATGCTTGCTAATCGACAGTTACAAATGGGGCGAATAAGTATTACTCTTAAAAGCACGAGCTAGCACTAACCAACTACTAGTCGAGGGTGCATTAACTCTTTTAGGGGAGGTAGGATGTTTGATGTCAATAAGTCACAGAATTCACTTTCCATAAACTTTCATGCCAATAGATATTGCTCCGGGAGTAGAAAGGGCTTAAAACTGCAACGTACGTCGCAGAACAATTTCCCCTTAATTTTATCAAAATGTTGGCCAATTTTTTTTTCAATAACTTACTATGTTCTGCGGTGCAAAGCGCTCTCCTTGCCATCTTTTTTATTTTCTAGCTACGAAACAACCGCCCTACACTGCCCATCAGTGCTGTAGTCGTAAATAAATCAGAGGGTATACCATGGGTACCCTTGCACTAGTATAGGCAGGGCCCCATGGTATACTCTCTGATGGTACACTCTGATACCCGCAGAATTTTTTCCATGGGGTGGCGAAACATGTACTTACTACTTACACTTTCCACGGGTGGAGGGCAAAAAACATGTACACACACGTACATACATGTATATATGTACGAAATCCTTTCTAAGGACCGGGTATGTATTCATTAAACTAAACTCACTCTAGAAAACGGCCGTGAAACATGGCAATATTTCTATTGTTTTTAAAAGAGGCTTTAATTTTTCTGGAACAACTTGGGCGTTTTCATTGGTCCCTCAAACCCAGAATAGTACACATTTCATCGATACCAAAACGTGAACAGATCCTTTTTACCGCCTTTTCTACACGGCGAATATCCCCTGTATTTATATTTTCTGGATCAAGCATGGTTATATCCTCCCCCCCCCCCAAAAAAAAAAAAAAAATAAATAAATTGACAATTTTCTTCTTTAACATCAGAACAAAGTCTGAATTTCATTCTATCGACAATACTTTGAATACTTTTGATTAATAGGTACGATTTTGAACTATGTACCAAGGTGATATCTAGAAATAGAAACTTTTCTTTTGCTTCTACAGCTATCTGCGTTTCACGTGATGTTTCACTCGATGTTTTCTAAGAAAAACAAAGCGGTGTTCGTAGTTTTTAATAATAAGCAGAGGGTATACGGAATTTGCTGGAAAAATCAGAGGGTATACGGCGTATACCGCTGTATACCCTCCTCCACTACAGCCTCCACTACAGCCCTGCTGCCCATATTACCACAAACACTTTATAAATAACACATCTGTGTTAATGACAAAATATTTAGTTTAAAAAAGTTATCGACAGAATTGCAAATTCTGAAAGTTTGCCTTGGTTTTAAATAAAATAAGAGTTAATTCATTTTGATGTTTATTTTAAATATGAAATACATATTTAGCTGATAATTGTGTTTTTTGTCTGTTTTTGATTTTACTACATTTTCAAAATTCGAACAAAATGCCTGCAGAACAATTGCAATTGCTTGGAGTTGTGTTACAGAACACTGAATATAATTCTGCACCTGGGGATATTGCAACCATTCAAAGTTAGTTTATTTAAGAAAGGTGTGTAACTCACTATTGAGTTGCCTTTAGAAAAACAGCCATCAAGGGTCATTGGTCTTAGTACCAAGACCAGGATATGAAATATAGAATTAATTCACATTTAAGAAACACATTTTACCAATGCTCTAATCAGTTATATTCCCGATGTTTGATCGCGTGCAATCTTAAAGTGAAAGAATCCTCCCCGAGGTAGTTGGGATTTTAGGATGTAAGGGGCCAAATCGGGCCAAGCAATGCCCAATAATGTGTGGATAGGGACTTGGATAGGACAAGGAATGGTCTGGGGTTTTATGGCGCAAGGGCCATATTTGGCCCTGCTGTGCCAAACACTACACGCAATATCAAGTAATAGACATACATACACATTGAAAGCACTAACACAGAAAAGAGAAATATACCCAGGGAGGAATGGACCCGACAGGGATCGAACCTGTGCGGCTTACAACTCGAAGGTTGCTAGGGCCAGTGGGCGCATTTATTATTTTCATATTAAAATTATGCATAGTTTAAAAAATATGTTCCCAGATTTCTAGAAGCTGCTTTTTCCATAGAATAAGAATTTCTCACGTGGTCCATGCTCTCAAGTTAAATGAAATTTCAAAGTATCAGAGAGTTCATAAACTAAACTTAAATAATCGAACCATGAACGTGGGTTAATAGAATTGATTCCACTAATATAAAGCCTTCTATAATCAAGTAAGATCTTTATCTACTAATCGCGTCTTGTTCAAGAGTACCTAAATACTGGGGTGAGTTTGCTTTAGCTGTCTAAAGGAAGCATAAGTTATAACTTAGATGTAGCAAATAAATGAAAAATAATACTTAATAAAAATAAACCAATAATGAGAGAAAGTATATATACAGTATATCAATATAAACTTCAAAAGCATTTAGTGCTTTTACTGACGCGTGTGCCAGAAGTTTCCGTTAGAATTTTAAGAATGTTTTCATTTATATTCACTACAAACCTGGGGCTTGTGCACCGGTTCTTCGAAGTCATCGGCTGATATCGGCTTATACCCTTTACCGGCCATTACTGTTCAGAATATATAACAACAGATCAGGAACTAGAAGTTTTAAAACTTTGAACCAGCGAAACCAAACTCTTAAAACAGCAGCACTATGAAGTCAAAAAGCAACGATTTTCCTTGCAGGTGGCCAATATGAAAAGATAAATGCGCAGATTGCCGAAGCGCATGCGAATTTGATTTTGCCAATACCACGAAAAATCTGTTAAAACCACCGTTTTACGGAACTCTTTCTGTACCAAACTAGGAGATGCGTCTCTTTCACCAGTGACAACTTCCCTCTTTGCGTCAACAAAGTTACGCGGCCACCTTCGTGCAATTGTTTTTTTTCGGGACTTGGATCCAATCCTATTTTTTTTTTTTGCAGAGGGCTAAAAAGAAGCCAACTTGCCTCCGATTGGCGGTAGTATTATGCCAAGCCGAAGCCACGGGCAACGTCCCAAGCTCAAGTTGAAACTTTGACGTTTGGATCCTCTTGAATGTATGCCGCTCGTCTGTGCCAGCTTTCGCACCAGGTGTCCTTCAAAAAGATGTCACCCTTTTGGAATTGCATTGTATTTTAATAGTAAAAACCAACTTTAAAAGGGGGTTTCTAGGAAACAGCGAGTATGAGGACCTCATGGAATAAAGGAGCGAATCTGAAAACCGAATGGGGCCCAACCACATACTTTCCACTTTAACTTACTCGTTACCACTTTAATTTAACCAACTGGTGACGTCCAGAGCGTTCTCTGGTTGTCACGAGTTGGTTTTATGGCGCAAGGGGCCATATTTGGCCATGCTGCGTCAAACAAGACAAGGTCAAGTAGTGGACATATACAAAGTTTTAATGACACAAGAGACATTCACCCAGGGAGCAATTGAGCCCGACAAGAATGAAACGTGCACTGCCTACAAGTTTCTGGTGGAGTGAGTAAACCCTCCGAGCTACGACGGCCCTGGGTGAATGGGTAGGTAAATGAATCAACACTCCACTGGAGAAACGCAATGGGCTATTGGCCCGGGGTCAATACCGATTGATTGATTGGTTTAGGGTTTTATGGCGCACGAATCATAATTCGCGAAGCTGCGCCAAACAAAGATCATATTTGACCAAGTGTGCCAGACAGGACAATGTGAAGTAATTGTTGAATTAACAACGCACTTGAGCAACGCAATGGGCTATTGGCGACGGCCCGAGCTTAATTCTGAAGGGTTGATTGCTTGGGTAAGGGTTTCATGGCGCTTGATTCACATTTCGCGAAGTTGCACCAAACAAAAGATCATAATTGGCCAAGCTATGCCAGACAGGACAATGCCAAGTAATTGTGAAAAGGACGGAGAAAAGAAAGCAAGAAAGATTGCCTGGACATCCTGCGGTTGCAATCCCCACGTTTACCAGAGGCAGTAAACTACACGAACAAAAGAGATCACTAGGATACCTCGGGTTTGTGAAGTTTAAAGCTGCGTCTCCGAAGGGTTAAGCCTTCGTGATTTTGAACCACTGTCAGATGACAAGGTCAGAACATGAGTTGGTACCCCATTCTCAAAACTTTCCCACACCACGCCAACGTGAGGACATTTAAGGACACGATGGATTCAACGTACAATAATTCCCACTTGTACACGACGCTCTTTTCTTGAATCAAGTTTTGAACTCGCAAACCTCCGGTTGCTAATCTGCTACTCTTCCAATCCGCGGTCCCTGATCGTCACAAGATTTCGTGAGTAATGTATTGCTTTTGGTACAGCTTCGTCTATGTCTATAGTGGTGGTAACGGTCTTGGGCGCCTTTATTTGGCACACTTCTAGTTGCGAGTAATGACAGGTTAAGGCAATCCATCTGTATTACGGTTATTGCGGCTTTTATGGCAACCTCGACACAAGCGGAAAGTTTAAATTTTCATTTTGAATATTCTAGAAAGTTCTTTCAAAATCCGTTAAACTCGTTGAATTTCATTGGTTCATTTAAAATAATCATTTCCTTGGCGACTTTAGAAGTGCGCAAAAAGAAAAAGCGCCAAGCCCGTTGCCATCACTCCAAATGTAGACAGAAGCTGTATCCCACATGGATTAGCCGAAAGAACCTTAAGGGCGCTAAAGTTCATATCCAATATCCATGGAGTGCTTGCTCTAGATGGAAGATAAAGTAGGTAGTTAACCAACGACTCACTTTAGTAACACAATGGTCTATTTGATGGAAGGTAAAATATAAGGGGGCATGTTCCACCATCCCTTACGGAGCCGTATTGGCTCAGTGGGTATGCCCACTGAGCTAGCAACCTTCGAGTTGTAAGCGGCGCACGTTCGATTCCTGTCAAGTGCATTTCTCTCAGTGTCAGTAAAACTTTCATGTTGTGTGTTAATGTCTATTACTTCATATTGTATGTCTAGTGCCTGGCGCATGATGACCAAATATGCCCCTCGCGCCGTAGAACTCCAACCAACACACTATCTCTAACAAATCTTAAAGTTCCGACTTTTTTAAATGTAAAATACATTCATAACATGATAGATTTTCACCCGTAATTGTTTTTCAAAAAACTATTTTAGTAGTGCTCTTTAAAGGGTTAAATTCAAACTTTTTCGATGTTGACAGGAACCTAACTCAAATCTTACCTCAATGAATTTTTTGGAAGTGGCGTCAGACATCAGGATATTTTAAAAATTGATAGTATAATCCTTGAGGAGTTTATTTCTTAAATACACATGGAGATGCAGCATATCATACGGGCCCATTTTATTGTTTACTTGTGTTAGTCTTGCACAATTTCGGACCAACGATTTCATTTATATATTTTTCCTAAATTATTTGTGAGTTCTGGTTTGTAGTACTGGTTTTTCGTTCCTGACCATCAAGTACAAAAATTAAATTGTATTTCGTTACTAAAATGCACGTGGAATGCTTTCATGGATACGTTTTTGGGGAAGTTGGTTCACCATTGTTCAACATTAAGAGTATTCATTTTAACTAGGGGGCCCGCCCCCTGCTCGCTAACCTTTACGCTAAAAACTTTAAATACTCCAAATATTTGTTGACTGCGAAATGCTTTTGTAAGGAGAATATTTAATATGGTGCATTCTCACCTTTAACAGAACTGTGGGAAAGTTATAAAATGAGATCACACAATGATTTAAAGTAACGAATGTATTTTTTGTTCAGTAACAACCGATTGATAAATCACAATAACTGTCTTAAACCTCCAAGTAGTTTCAAAGAGATATCCCGTCAGTAATGATCTGACCAACTTTGCTTAGAATGCTTTGCTCAACTTACAAGATGCCTCGTCAAGATTTACCCGATTTTATAATCACGACATCCAGATCTGGCCAGATTTTTTCCCCTAAGGACGAGAATTCTCGTTCGTCAAAATCGGGATTGTTTTGCAAATGATGAGATAACTCTCCTTGGTTGCCTCCATGAGGTAACAAAATTCCAGTAGGACTTGGAACAGTGATAGCATTTTTCTCATTGCGCTGATTTTCGATTCACGATTAATACTTTTATTTATTTGGTTTACACAAGTTTCTATTTTCACATTCGATAGTTTAACATGGTGTCAACTCAACTGCATGGGATACCGACCCTGAGAAGTTCTATGGTAAAAAAAAATTCTCTCTATGACTAGGTGAGGATGAGGAATAATATTTTTTGTGATGAAAAGCAGAAATTTCGAGCTATAAAATTCCCACGCAGGTGCTGCTCTAAGTAAATTTTTCTGAGAGGGTTTTAGAGTCAAGAGACTGAATTTAAATGTGGTAGAGGTTAGACCCAAGGAACATTTTTCACATCAATGGTAATGGTAATGGTAATTTCAGTTAACGTCGTACTAGAGCAACACAACGGGCTATTGACGACGGTCCGGGATCAGTCCCTTAAGGGAAAGATCGGAGGATAACACCTCGTAATTTTGAACCACGGTCAGATGACGAAGCAACACCTGAGCTGGCACCCCACTCTCCAAACTTCCACGCCAACCCAACGTGAGAACTTTCGAGCACGACAGATTTAAGGTGCACCAGCCGCCTCTACACCCAGGGCCCGATTTAGAAAATTTGGTATAGTAGGCACAACACGCAGGAAGGCCCCCCCCCATGTTATTTGTTCATCACAAAAACTAATTTTATAACAATTGGTACTTACGTATTTGATTGTTGACCGTTTCACAGATGTCACCAAAAAGTTTGAGAAAATCGTGACATTACTTATAACTCTTGGCAAAACAAAATAAAGCAGATGAAAATTAAAAACATAATAGTTAGATAATTAATGTAATTACAAGAATATGATAGTGGGTGTAAACGGTCGACGGACATTTACTTAAATACCCAATAATTTATGTAACTACTTAAAAACTTTTAAATTTTTTTAGATACTTTTGAAACTTAGGGGCCCTATAAATTATGTGGGCCCTAGGCCCGTGCCTCACGGGCCTAATGATAAATCAGGGCCTGTCTACACCATACGTTTACAAACATCCATGCCCGAACCTGGAACTTTCCGATCTAGAGGCTATAACCTTAATTTTCACATCAAAGTCGACTGAATTTAAACCGTCTTCTTTAGTTCAAACTCCCTGGAGGCCACAAATTGCACGATTAGAAATTTTTTTTTTTGTCGAAACGGGTGAAGAGCCAGGCGTCTAAATGCTGTGTTGCTGGTTCCCTGATATGCAAATGAGTTGTGATGGGGCAGGTGGTAACATTGTGATACGGGTCTGCTTCAATGTCAGATGCCGAGGTCATTGCAATGAATATTCATACGAAATAAATATTGCAGGAACGGGCCGAGTAAAAGTGTATGAGCTCTGGGGTGGAGATGTGGAGGCGCACGTGATGGCAACGATATCAACATTTCGTTGTAGTTTTCAGAGAATTCAAACCAAAATTGATCCGAGGAGGATTTCAAAAGACAGACAACACGATCCCCGACATGGCGCCATTGTGAAATTTCCGACTTACACAATGACTTCACTCCCTTTCAATTTCGTTGGCAGACAGGACGAGAGGGCTCGTCCGGCGGAGCGAATCATGCAGCCTTTTGGTTTGGGTGTGTGTAATTTTAGTCCCAAAACAAGAAATAAAGGAACGGATTCAGCGTGTTCTTTTTAGGTCGGTGGCTGATGGATTACGCGTCTCTTCTTATACGAAAGAAAATATTCCAAAAAAGAAGCGGAGACGCAAATAGAAGTCGAAGAAATGCTGTTGGAAAATGATAATAGACGTCTGAAAGGTTTTTTTTTATCTGGTTTTCATATTAAAATTTCTCATGATGTTTTCGTCTCCCGATGCTATTTACAGTATCATAACAAACGTTGATTCAATTCCGTTTCGAAAATAGAAGTCGCTTATGATGATATTGCGTTGTCATTTAGAGAACAGGATTCCGAATTGACGAGGCGCGCTACTGTGTAATTATATATAGTTTACAAACACAAAAAGAGCCGATTGGAATGCAGATTCGTAGGTACTTAACGTTTACTGGAACAACTTAACGGGCTATTGGTGACGGTCCGGAATCAAACCCGAATGGAAAGATACGAGGACAATATCACTAGAACAATCATAAAGACAATATCACAAATAAAATATCCATTTTACGAATTACCTTTGAGGTAACCAAAGACCGTTGTGTACAAAGGGGCTAGTGAGGGGCAGGTTAAATCTGTCGTGTTCTCAAATGTCTTCACGTTGGCGTGGTGTGGAACTTTGGAGAGTGGGATGACAGCTCAGGGCGTTGTCCTCGTCACTCAACAAGAGTTCCAAGTTACGTGATGTTGTCCTTAAATCTTTCCCTTCGGGATTGATTCTGGAACGTCGTCAATAGCCCGTTGTGTTGCTCCAGTGAGAAGTTAATTAAATATATACTTTTACTGGAGGTACTAATTAGTGATATCAATAAACAATTGTTACCTAGGCAAGTATTTTTTTTAACATGCATGCAAAATAATCCTTAAAGTACAAATAATTTTTTATTTTATATAGTTTTATGGTGCAAATGGGGCTATATTTGGCGAACCTACGCCAAACAATGGATTTACCTAAAGGTTTTTTAGCACAGGGAAAAGAGAAATACACCTAGGAATGAATCGAACCCACTATGCACAAATGCAACAATGGGTTAAACCACTGAGATATCGAGGCCCCTTTACTCGCAAAGTACAAATTAAACAAAAATTAATGCAAGATGGTTGGTTTTATGGCACAAGGGCCATATTTGGCTGCACCAGGCAAAGACACAGTATCAAGTAATGGACATACACACAAGATAGGTAAGTACTAGTAGTTAATTAACGTCAACACAACGGGCTATTGGTGACGGCCCCGGAAAAGGTAATTTTAACTAACGTAGTACTAGAGCAACACAACGGGCTATTGGTGACTGCCCGGGTAAGGTAATTTTAACTAACGTAGTACTAGAGCAACACAACGGGCTAGTGGCGACTGCCCGAGTAAGGTAATTTTAACTAACGTAGTACTAGAGCAACACAACGGGCTATTGGTGACGCCCGGGTAAGGTAATTTTAACTAACGTAGTACTAGAGCAACACAACGGGCTATGGGGACGATTCGGGATCGATCCCTTGAGGGAAACATCCGATGATAACACCACGTAATTTTGAGCCACGGTCAGATGACGAGGACAACACATGTGCTGACATCCGACTCTCCAAACTTCCACACCAACCCAACGTGAGGAGTTTCGGCCACTACAGATTAGGGATGCGACATCAATGTCAAAGTTTTCAAAACGATGTTTTTTAAAAAACATCGATGTATTTAACATCGATGTATTGGGGTCGATGTTTTTGTAACATCGATGTTTTACTTGTCGATGTTTTTACGTTGTCGATGTTTTATTTTTAAATGAAAAAAGTACCGTTGTAAAAATTTTAAAAATAACCAAGTAGCATAATTTTAATAATCAGCAAATTGAACATACTTTTAGACCAAAGTGGCCAAGGGTGAAGGGTCTGAAACGTAGGGATGCGACATCGTTATCGATGTTTTCTAAACATTGATGTTTTAGAAAAAAAATCGATGTATTGGAGCCGATGTCGCATCACTAGTTGCTAAAATAGTTATAAGAAATGTTGAAACAAGTTTAAGTACACTGAATTTTAAAAACATCGATGGTTTGGGGGCGATGTATTATCAACATCGATGTTTTGTTGTCGATGTAGCATCACAAGTTGCTAAACCAGTTTTAAGAAATGAGGAAAAAGTTTAAATACACTGAATTTTAAAAACATCGATGGTTTGGGGGCGATGTATTATCAACATCGATGTTTTGTTGTCGATGTAGCATCACAAGTTGCTAAACCAGTTTTAAGAAATGAGGAAAAAGTTTAAATACACTGAATTTTAAAAACATCGATGGTTTGGGGGCGATGTATTATCAACATCGATGTTTTGTTGTCGATGTAGCATCACAAGTTGCTAAACCAGTTTTAAGAAATGGGGGAAAAGTTTAAATACACTGAATTTTAAAAACATCGATGGTTTGGGGGCGATGTATTATCAACATCGAGGTTTTAATTTTGAACATCGATGTTTTGCTGTCGATGTCGCATCAATAGTTGGTAAACCAGTTTTAAGAAATGGGGAAAAAAGTTTAAATACACTGAATTTTAAAAACATCAATGGTTTGGGGGCGATGTATTGTCAACATCGATGTTTTGCTGTCGATGTAGCATCACAAGTTGCTAAACCAGTTTTAAGAAATGGGGGGGAAAAGTTTAAATACACTGAATTTAAAAAACATCGATGTTTTTGGGTTGATGTATTATCAACATCGATGTTTTAATTTTGAACATCGATGTTTTGCTATCGATGTCGCATCCCTACTACAGATTTAAGGTGCAACCACCTCTACTCCATATGCTTACAAAATATCCATACACTGCCCCGGATTCGAACCAGGAACCTTCCGATCTGGAGGCTAACACCTTAACCACAAGACCGGTTGGTCGGCTTGGTTTGTTTGGAACGAGACTTTCAATAATTTCGATACTCTAGGATTGAGTAAAGTTGATGTGGTGTAAGGAAGTCTTGGCAAAGGTCTTTGTCTCCCATGCCACACTCCAGCCGCGAGAAAAGATTCGCTGTTTTTTAAGCAATTAGGGTTCTAAAAACAGGTTCCCGGCGTAAGACGTAGGAGTGTTATTTTGTGTCTGCACCCTTTTCACAGTTGGCTAGTTGACACTGATCTAAATAATTGCTCTTCGAGAATTATAATGCCAAGGACACTTAGCGTTTTGACGCTGTAAACAACGGAAGCCGGGAAGGAGAAATTACGTAACAGAATTATGAATTGCATACATATTCATTAAATTGTAATCGATGTTGGTTGTTTCGGGAGTTTATTGCGCAAGGGCCATATTTGTCTAAGCTGCGCCCAACACAAGGCAACCTCAAGCAAGAAATACAAAGGTGTGTGAGGGGGGGGAAATTAGGAAGAGTAGTGGTATGAAAGCGAAAAATATCGTTTGGAAGTATACCTGGAGTGCAGGCCCGTGTTTATTTAAGACAGCAAACCCCATGGGAAGAGATCACTCGAGGTACATCAGGTGCATGAAGCCCGTACACACTTAAAGGTAATTGGTAATTTTTAATTTTAGTTAACGTCGTACTAGAGCAACAAAACGTGCTATGGACGACGGTCCGGGATCAGTCCCTTAAGGGAAAGATCCGAGGACAACACTTCGTAATTTTGAACCACGATCAGATGACGAAGCAACACCCGAGCTGGCACCCCACTCTCCAAATTTCCACGCCAACCCAACGTGAGGACTTTCGGCCACGACAGATTTAAGGTGCACCAGCCGCCTCTACACCATACGCTTACAAACATCCATGCCCGAACCCGGATTCGAACCAGGGACCTTCCAATCTAGAGGCTAACACCTTAACCACTATTCCGGTTGGTCGGCCCACACTTAAAGGAGGTAGGTATTTTAATTAACGTCCCACTGCAGTAACCCAACGGTCAATTGGCGACGGTCTGAGAATACCTGGACACGAGGACTGGCACTCCACTCTCCAAACTTCCGTGAGGATATTTGAGGCCACGACAGATTTAACGTGCATCAGCCCCCTGTACACGACGGTCGTTTGGTTGGATTCGAACTCTCAACCCTCCGGTTGCTGACCTGTTAAGAGCTGCCTCAACGATCGATGTTGTTGTCAATGTGATTGACGGTTTCAATTCTAAGGTGTTTCAATATAGCTTCAATCAACCCGTCAATATCATTCGGTGAATATTCTTCGAAGAGACGTGACGTGTTTCATTTTTGTGATTCAAATTGAAATTTTGTTTTTCTTGCTTTGACTTTGGCTGTCTTCAAACGAAAAGAAAAGACGCTGGTTCAAAGAGCGGCATAAACTGAGAAAACAACTTTACACACTAACATGTACTAAACTTTCTGCGAGATACTGAATTAATTTTGTTTTAATTTTTTCCTCAGTATAATCTGATTTGTATTGTTTTAACACATTAACCATATTTTGGAAAGCAATTGCTTTTGTTTAAATATTCACTTGACTTCCACAACTAAGGATAATACTGATAGGATACAAAGTAATTAAAAGCGCGTTAAACTCCCGTTCTCTCTCTCTCCCAGACTGAATCGTTTCTCGTGAGGCTCGATGAATCCATCATTGTCTACTGTCTCGAGCGAAACTGCCGAACGAGTGACAATTGCTTTTTTTAATTAGTGGGGCGAGTGGTGTGCCAGTTAACACAACGAAAATGCCAATTTACAATTAACTTGCGTTTATTTTATAAAATAAAACTATATATATGCTTTATAATAATAAAGATTTGAATACTAGATCCTTTGTGTCGACGGATTTTTCAGGGAATCATTTAAAAATCATCTGCTCTAAAAATCAACGGGACGGCTGTAGAAGACCATCTGATCTTACCGGGAAGATGACAGAAGGTCTCGGCTCAATTGAAAGGGATTTAAAAAATCTAGAAAACGAACTCCAACGAAGAATGTGTTACAAAGCAAGGACAACGGTTCGGGATCAATCCCCTAAGCGAAAGATGCGAGGAAAACACGTAATTTTGAACCACGGTCAGATGACGAGGCAACATCTGAGGTGGCACCTTACTCTCCATACTTCCACACCATCCCAATGTGAGGACTTTCGGCCACGACAGATTTAAGGTACAGACGCCTCTACACCATACGCTTACAAACATCCATGCACTGACCCGGATTCGAACCAGGAACTTTCCGATCAAGAAACTAATACCTTAACCACCAAACCGCCCAAATATTCCGAAATCATTTATATTCGCTAAGAACAAAAATAAGACTCGGAAATAAATGAACTATCAGAGTTGAAGTTCCGTAAAAACATAATTTTTGGAAAAATAATTGCCTTTTCAGCACTACTGGTAAAACAATCCAAATAATCGTTATGTACTCAGTATACATTCCAGATTTTCCAAAACTTCTAAAATATTATTGATTATGTTTAAATATGTAAGAAAAGACAAGTTTGATATTGTATTCACTAAATTAGAATACGATGTATAAAACACAGAATATTGCTCTTTCAAATATATGAAATAAAATTTTTGTGTGATACCTCTGTACAAACACACAAACAGAAAATCAGACATAGAACGGAGAGACTAACGTAACCAAGTTCAATTACTAAATGAATTTAAATACTCCCAACGTGAAAAGTTTCATGAAAATACGCTAAAAAAAATCGACGCACCAAGAAGGAGTTGTCCGATTGCGATAAAAATTGGTGGATGTGAAGACATACATGCATACATAAAAACTAGTACGTATGCCTTCATATCCATAGGGCAATAGGACAAGCGATTAAAATTTCAGAACAATTGAATGATTTATTTCAGAGTTTGACCGTTACAAAGAGAAGAAGTCAATAAGGCGTTCGTCCACCTCTGGACTTGATGAAGCTGTAACTCGGCGTGGCAGACTGTAAAGGATCCTGGATGGTGTTCTGCGGAATTTCTTGCCAAATTGTCTCCAACGGTCGGGCTAAATGGTTGCAATCGCCTTCCCATAATGGCCCAAATGTGCTTTATTGGAGAGATCAGGAGACCTAGCTGACCAAGGAAATGTTAGGAAAGCTTGAATACAATTCATAGCAACACGTGCCGCGTGTGGCCGGGAAATATCTTGATGAAAAGTAAGTCCGGGGTGTCGCTAAAGGAACGGTAACACAACCGATCGTAGAATGTCGTCTACCTACAGCCGTGCTGTAAGTGTGCCAGAAATGACTACCAAAGGGGTACGGCTATCAAAGGAGATGGCACCCCCAGACGATAACGCCCTGTTGTGGGCATGTGCGGAGTGTGATAGCAAGGGCAGGACCCACAAGCTGCCCTGGACATCTCCAGAAACGTCTGCGGTTGTCGTCAGGATACAGATGGAAACGGGACTCGTCTCTAAAGATTATGTGGCAACTTAGTCACAGATCTTGTGATAATCCCTACGAAAGGGAATTTGAAACGCGCATCTTCCCTACCCGATGGGGCATTCGCCAGATTGATTTGGTAATGGTAATTTCAGTTAACGTCGTACTAGAGCTACACAACGGGCTATTGACGACGGTCCGGGATCAGTCCCTTAAGGGAAAGATCCGAGGACAACACCTCGTAATTTTGAACCACGGTCAGATGACGAAGAAACACCTGAGCTGGCACCCCACTCTCCAAACTTCCACGCCAACCCAACGTGAGGACTTTCGGCCACGACAGATTTAAGGTGCACCAGCCGCCTCTACACCACACGTTTACAAACATCCATGCCCGGACCCGGATTCGAACCAGGAACCTTCCGATCTAGAGGCTAACACCTTAACCACTATACCGGTTTGTCGGCCCAGATTGATTTGGAACTTGGTCGAAAGAAGACTACGCTGGAATGGACCGCGCCAATCTTTGTTTTCTTGTCACTGTGTTAGTGTCCCCCCCTGTCAGTGTTAATAAATGGATAGTAAAAATAGAATTTGAAATGGAATTAAATTGATTTGAATATGCAACTTTCTGATGTGCAAACTTTGGATTCGATGTAATATTTTATTACATCAGACTATACGCCAGTCAGTCCCTCTCCAAGTTGATCGAGCCCACGGCACCAATCTGATTTTGCACATTCTTGGTGTATCGATTTTTTTGTTATAGAGTATTTTCCCCCCAACGGCGGGCACTTAAGGTACTATTCCTTGGCCACTGCAAGCACAATTTATAACCATGCCCTAATCCTGGATACGAACCAGGAACCTTCCGATTCAGAGATCAACACCTTAACCACTAGAACGGTTGGTCGGCTTGTTATAGAGTACATTAAACTGTTTGTAAGTAACACGGGCTCACACACATAACAGACAGATGGACAACAGACACCGTACGCACAAGAGGCTAATTTTGCATCAGGACCCAAAACGGATAGAAAATTTGAAATAAGTCAAAAATATTCAATTTATAAATACTCCATTCTTATTTATATAGATTTTGCATGATATTCTATACACAGTTACAATACGGCTTTCCTTTTTCGAAGCTGCAGGTTATTTTAGGGTTTTATGGCGCAATGGCCATATTTGGGCATACTTTTTTCATGGCTCCCCCAGTACTTGTTTGCAAATTGGCTTCGTCGCTCCGTGGAAACTTTATACCATACCTAATAAAACGCCATCCAAGAGTCATTTGTTAGTTTACAGACGATTTATAAAAGTTTTTTTTTTTTTAAAGGAAGAGCACCGTGTTCTATGAGCCACAGAAATATTCCGCAAAGGATAGTGCAGGTAGAATAACTGCATCGCAATAAGGAAATATAACGGGCTATTGGTAGAGGTCCGGGATCAATTCCGATGGAAAAGATCCGAGATCAACACCTCGTAGTTTTGAACTACGGTCAGATGATGAGGTCAACACTTAAACTGGTATCCCACTCAAACTTCCACAAATTGCCATACCTCAATGGCACACAATTTTTTTATTGCACTATACAATACAATAAAAAACTTGGAGCACCCCCAATCGAAATCCTCCATAGCCATCGAGCTCCAGAACTTGCAGATCTTGTCACCAAGGCTTTTGGAGGACTCTAAACTTTTGCACTAGTACTGTATGCATAGACACGACAACAACAACACATTTTTTAGGTGGGTGAGGGCTTAACGGACCAATGGTACTCCAGTGATCTTTCCTCATGGGGTTACTGTATTTATTAAACACGTGTTTAGTAAACACACCACAGTCCCGGTATACCTATGCTATTTGTTTCTTTCGTCCCAGTATTCTCTTCTTTAAACCCTCTTTATCTTAATTTTCTGACATTTCTTTTTACTTGACTTTGTCTTGTGCTTTAGCGCAGCCAGGCTAAATATGGCCCTTACGCATTAAAACTCCGAAACCACACCCCGCCAAAGTGAGCATATTTGAGTCCACGACAGATTTAGCACCATCCCCTCGAACACGGAGGTCTTTGGTTTGATAGTTTCGAACTCCCAACCCTGCGTTTGCTAATCTGCCACTCTCAACCCGCGGACCCCCGTTCTCCGTAAACTAAAAATATCCAGGAAGATCAAAATAATCTGACTGGTTCGAATAAGTGCTAAGAACTTGATTGGTAATTTTAATTAAAGTCGTACAAGAGCAACAAAACGGGTTATTGACGACGGTCCGGGTTCAATCCTCGAAGGGAAAGAATCGAGGACAACACCACGTAATTTTGAACTACGGTCAGATGACGAGGGAACACCTGAGCTGGCACTCCACTCTCCAAACTTCCACCTCAACCCAACGTGAGGACTTTCGGCCGCCACAGATTTAAGGTGAACCAGCCGCCTCTACACCATACGCTTACAAACATCCATGCACCGACCCGGATTCAAACCAGGAACCTTCCGATCTAGAGGCTAACACCTTATCCACCAGATCGGTTGTTCTGCGCTAAGAACTTGGAAGTTTAAGATCACGTGACCACTTGGATAGATGGTAAACCCCATTGCGTTTATGGAATTTTCACGAAACTTCCCTGAAATTGTTCTGAAAAAATTGAAAAATCGCTTATTGTGTTGCCTGATGCAATTCAGGTTTTTCTACATATTCAACATTTATGATGTTATGATCCCTTCAGGTTTCACAAAATTAGTTTTTTTTTAAAACTCGTTTTGAGAAGTTTTCGGGTTTCAAAAACTTGATAAGGCACTTTGGAAATAATAAAATCGAAATTTTCATACGTTTTAGATCCATTGCCGATGTTAACTGTAACTCCTACCTGTTAAAACATGTTACAGTTATTTAGAGACTAGGGCTCTTTATGTAAACTGCACAGCAGTAAAAAAAATCTTTTGGCCAGTTAATGAGCTTTTGCTCTAAACCGACAGTATATCGAACCCATTCTACAATACCGCCATAACTAATTAATTTAAATTTTTAGTTACAGTTATTAATTTTTAGTTATTGTTAGTTTAGTATGGAAGTTTGGAGAGTGGGGTGCCAGCTGAGATGTTGCCTCGTCATCTGTAGATGGTTCAAAATGACGCGGTGGTGTCCTCGGTTCTTTCCCTTAAGGGACTGATCCCGGACCGTCGTCAATAGCCCGTTGTGTTACTCTAATACGACATTAATTAAAAATTACCAATTACAGCGAAATGGAATATAAGAATTTGATAAAAACTACTTTTATGTTCAGAAATACTAAATACGTGATTTTACCTGTTGCAAAATGTAGATTCCAAAAGGACAGTTTGGCAGCATGCAACAGCGTATATTTAGTCTAGATAAAGATAATATAGCTCTATCAACCAATATTATTACGTAAGGTTATTTGAATTAACGTCATACTAGAGCAAAACAATGGGCTATTGACGACGGTCCGGGATCAATCCCCTAAGATCCGAGAACACCACCACATAATTTTTAACCCCGGTCAGATGACGGGGCAACACCTGAGCTGGCACCCCACTCTCCAAACTTTTATACCAATCCAACGTGAGTACTTTCGTCCACAACAGATTTGCACCAGCCGCCTCTATAGTATACGCTTACAAATATCCATGCACTAACCCAGATTCGAACCAGGAACCTTCCGATCTAGAGGCTAACACCTTAACCACTGGACCGTTTGATCGGTCCAATATTATTAGGAATGTCAGTGGCAACTATTAAATTTATTTAACAAATACCAAATGAAGTATGTAGTTAGTTGAATCAACGTCGCACTGGAACAACGCAATGGGCTATTGGCGACGGTGAAATCAATCCGGGATAAGTTACAGGAATCGAACCAGCGCCACCTACAAAACACGGGTTCAAAGTTCTCTGAGAACGGCTTATACTCAGATTATGCACAACTTTAGACCTCAAGTGTATCTGGAAGTCGTAAAACTGTTTTTCTTATGAAATTATTTTCATTGCATTTTATTTTTGTCGAAAGTTAACTAAATATTTTGATGCTATGGCATATTGTAAGCTGGATTCCAGTGATCGCATTGGAATCTGAGGATTGGTATTTTCAAACTGCACCAAGCAATATTTTTTATGTCAATTAAAGCAATGTCAATATAATAGACATACAGAATAGAAACATTATTTTCCTCTAACAACCAGGGTTGTTAAAGGGAACGAACTTGCACAGCTCGTAGATTACTAAAAGTGGGCAAAAACATTCCACGATTCCCCTTATTAAATAGATATTTCAATTAACGTCGCTCTGGAGCAACACAATGGTCAACACACGGTCCGGGATCAATCGCAAAGGGATGAACCGAGTACAACACCACATAATTTTGAAATTTAGAAACACGGTCATATGACGAGGTCGTGCCTGAGCTGGGCATCCCACTTCAAACTTCCACATCACGGCCACAAGAGGACATTTGGTAATGGTAATTTTAGTTAACGTCGTACTAGAGCAACACAACGGGCTATTGACGACGGTCCGGGATCAGTCCCTTGAGGGAAAGATCCGAGGACAACACCTCGTAATTTTGAACCACGGTCAGATGACGAAGCAACACACCTGAGCTGGCACCCCACTCTCCAAACTTCCACGCCAACCCAACCTGACCGTTTTCCAAGGAAACTCGAGGCACTCCAATTAAAAGGAATCTTAAGAGCTACTAATTTCGATCACATTTTTGTTTCGAGTTAGGTTTGAAAGCACATTAAGTATTGCACATTTACTGGCTTTAGAAATATTGAATAAAGTATTGAATCAAATATTTTTATATGAAAATGAAAAAAAAAAGGACAAAGATACATACAGATAGTAATCTCAATCTAACATTTCGCAGCTCGGCAAGAAAAGTGACACAGGTCAAAAATGTTTTTTTGATCTTATGGCATTGAAAAATATGTATGAGGTGTCCCGTCGTGTTATATTACTATTCTATAAAATATAATAGAAGTTACCACCATAAATACTGATTCGGAAGCATTTTCAGGCACGATGGTTGCCAAATAAATCTAAAACCGCGATACTTTTTGGAAATCAGAAAAACGATCCTTGAAAGCTGATATCAAACTATCAATCTTTTCAACAAATGCAAACCTGTAGTTTGCATTGAACTGATTAGGTGACTTATTTATATTAAAATAACGCATGGTGAAATGGGCCAACAGCAAATCAAAGGGCCGCATGTGGGCCGCGGTCTGTGTATTCTTGATCTAAATTTTCGAGTTCGAGAGAGTCAGAGCATTTAGTAAAGGAAAAATAAACGCATCGCACCCCGGCAAGAAAAATGACACAACTCAAAAAATAAAAATTTTGATGTGTCGTTAAAATATGTATGAGGTGCCACAGAGTGTTATGTTACTATTCCGCAGAATGTAATAGAAGTTAGCACCATAAATACTTAGCAAAAATTTAAAAGAAGCTTATACTATTTCAATATAAGTTTATAGTATCCTTTAAGTTGATGTTTCTCCAATTCTGCAATTTTGAGTTGCGTCACTTTTCTTGCAGGGGTGCGATTTGCTCATCATCGATGGTAAATACATGTTAATAATTATTTCGTAAACGAATTTATAAGTTTGCCTGAATACTCACAACTGGGATCAATGTCGATCTCAATTGTGAGAATTTAGTTACACATTAGAATTTGTAGCGAAAATTTCAATAAAGCTGTGAGAATTTTTAAAACAATATTCCATCAACAAACATGAACATAACTCTTAATCTTGGAAAATTAAGGGTCTATGGCCTATACTCAGACTTGTTCGCTGATGTAATAGTCACGTAATGCATCCCTATATACAATTACAGTAAATATAGAAAATCAGATCCTATTAAATTTAAATTCACTGCACAAAAAATGCTTCAGGCACTTCAAACATAATTGGTGAATATGCAATCTAAGCAAAGTACTCAAAGACAGATCTGAATAAAATCATGCATGTGCGAGAAGCACATTTATTCACACATCAAACCATATGAGAAGTTCACAACTTACCGGCGTCCTAAGGCGAGGCATGTTTAAAAGAGAAAAATAAATTCACAATCTGAAAATTTAAACTGAAAGAAAGGTTTCTGATTGGAGCGAAAATAAATTGGCTGCTCTATATCAGATAAAATTAAGGAAAAAAAATCTAAAATATTGTTTCCCCAGTTCTGAAATGTCGGTTGTGTTTTAGGCAAGTAGTACTATGCGATCGCGTCAGCTGTTCCCAGAATGCAACGGTAGATCCGCCCTCAAATCGACCAATGAGACAACGGAACGTGAAACGAGCCCTCCTGATGATGTCACGGCAGGGACGCTCGTTTGAAAGTTGCCAACGTTACCGTCTGTGATTCGGAATTTGAATTTTTTTTTTTTTTTTTTTTCCCCATCAGTAGGAATTTTTAAATCGTTGATGTGAGTTTCTGAATGGGGTCTATTCCTTTTTTATTCTGATTCCGTACCGTCGTCAATAGCCCGTTGTGTTGCTACCAGTACGAGAGATGTTAATTAAAATACCTACCTTTTTTATTCATTCATATTTTGAAACTCATTTTAAGTATGAATTGCTGTAAGGTAGGAAGGTTAATTTACGTGGACTGGGTGAATTACTGCTAACAAATATCGCTTGGAAACAATGATTTTTGTCCTTTTGTCATCTATTTGCATTATGCAATATCATTAAAATTGATCTGATTGATGAGAATCCATCCCCAAGGGCACGGCCAATCGTCTTAGGGATGAATTGCTTCAAATAAATAGCGCTTAGAAACAATAGTTTTTCCATCATTTCATCTGGTAAAAAAAAATGGTAATTTTTAGTTTACGTCGTACTAGAGCAACACAACGGGCTATTGACGACGGTCCGGGATCAGTCCCTTAAGGGAAAGATCGGAGGACAACACCTCGTAATTTTGAACCACGGTCAGATGACGAAGCAACACCTGAGCTGGCACCCCACTCTCCAAACTTCCACGCCAACCCAACGTGAGGACTTTCGGCCACGACAGATTTAAGGTGCACCAGCCGCCTCTACACCATACACTTACAAACATCCATGCCCGGACCCGGATTCGAACCAGGAACCTTCCGATCTAGAGGCTAACACCTTAACCACTATACTTATTTCATCTGGAGCTGCGGTACCCCGGTTGGAAGAGTAACGGATTTGCAACCGGAGAGCTGCGAGTTCGAAATTGGTCAAGCCAGACTGTCGTCCACACAGGGGCTGGTGCACGTTAAATCTGTCGTCGTCTCATATGTCTTGACGTTGGCTTGGCGTGCCAGCTCAGGTGTGATCTAGTCATCTAACCGTGATTCAAAATTACGAGTTGTTGTCCTTGGATATTTCCTTACGTGGTCGATCCCGGATGGCCAATAGTCCGTTATGTTGCACCATTACGACGTCAGTTGACTACCTACCTACCTAAATTCCATCAAGACTCAAGAAAAACTGTGAACTTTCAAAATAGGTTTCGTTGAAAAAGTGAGGAAAGTATTCCTTTTTTTATTCATTCATATTTTGAAATTCATTGCACCACATTTCAGTAAATGTAGTGAAGCTACTCGTCACATTTATTTCCCCACTAAAAAAAACCCAATAAATCATTTATTTAAAATTAATATGAAATCTCTCAATCTTTTAATACCAAATTGAGCTGACAGCTGAATCCGGCAGGTGTTTCCATACTTGTCTCCGCGCATATATCTGAGCATGTTTCGATTCCCTTCAACCAATTAAAATCACAACATCTGTCCCGCCGAAGTTGTCGATTGGCAAAATACGGGCGAAATGTTCATGACACATTTCAAAATTTAATATAAAATTAACCAACTGTCACATAAGAGCAATGTTTTCTTTTATTTTCTCTCTATATTAAAAAAATGTTACCGCCGCCGCCGCCGCCGCCGCCGAAGAATTGAAAACTGTGTTGTTTAGCTCGATTCTTAGACGGTTTCCCGAGAAAGTACTGATCGGAAAAAAATGAAATTAACATGCTTTGTTCTTCATCGTATTCCCTGGATAATTATTAAGATTTTTTTCCGATGTGGCTATTAGTTTAGGTTTTATTAAGTGTTAAAGTTGAAGAAGTGAAATTTCTTCCGCGAGTGAGCAAAACACATTCAAATTTTCAGTCTTCAGTCGTGAGTTTTTTTTTAAGAGTACCTCTCAACGTAAATTTTTGCAGCTCGTCGAGTTTTTTTTTAAATTTAAATTTGGTTCTTGATAATATTTTTTTGAAATTCAGGAAAAATCGGGACATTTTTGTTACTTTTTTTTAAAACTGCCGTATCTATATCTAATTACTATTAGTTTTTAATTTTTAAAATATAGCAGTATACCTCAGAATATACTCTTTCTTACGGTACTATTATTTTTGAAATCGGTTAATAATTAAATTGGATGCGATCAAAAGTTCGTCATACAAAATTCGGAATCTTTGGATATTTTCGCTACTTATTGTTAAAACCGTTTTGTCTACGGCAAAAGCCATTATTTTTTAAATTTGAAAACATCACTGAATACATTACATTACACTCTTTCTTATGGTACAATTATTTTTCAAATTGGTTAATAAATAAAATCGATGCAAATAAAAGTGGGTCATACAATTTTCGGAACTTTCAGATCGTAACTTCCGATACAAAACTAAAATGGTCATATCTGTATAGTATTACTGTTAATTTTTAATTTTAAAAATATTGCAGTATACCTCAGAATATACTCTTTCTTACGGTACAATTATTTTTAAAATTGGTTCATAAATAAATTCGATGCAATCAAAAGTTGGTGACACAAATTTCGTATTTTTCAGTTCGCATAGCTGCTTCCGAAAGCAGTAGTGGGTTACACTTTTGACTATCGGGTTTGCCAGATATGAAATTTATCGTAGCAACAATTGCCATAAAAACGATTTCTTTTTATTTGGCGAGGAAAAAGGCTCGCTTTTTTCCCTCTGTTTTCAAGACAGTTTACCGACAAAGTACAGATCGTAAAGTTTGGATATTAACAATGTTTAGTTAAAATTGTACAGGGAACAAGATGCAGAAGATTTTTCACTGATGCGGCTATTAGTTTAGGGTGCATTAAGTGTTAAAGCAAAAAAAAGTTAAATCACTTGCGAAAGAAGTATTGGTTTGAGAAAGCAAACCAAACGGATTGCGTAGCAATCCCCGGGGTCGGCGAGCGTAAGCGAGACGCAGCGAAGCCCTCGCTGTGACGTCATGAACCGGAAAGTGAAATCAGCATAATACGAATTATTCAGATAGTTTCACTCTGTGAAAGTAATGTTGGTTTGCGAAGCAAACCAAATGGTATCTGTGACAGGAGTGTTGGTTTGCGAAGCAAACCAAATGGGATTGCGCAGCAATCCCCGGGGGTTGGCGAGCGTAAGCGAGCAGGGGGCGGAGCCCCCTAGTGTTATAAAAAAAATCATAACTTAAACGTTTTGATGGCATTGTTCCAAAAATTAATACAAAAATTGTATACAAATAATTACAATACACATTATAATTTATTAGAGCAATTTTGTCACTACATGCTACCATACTTCAATGTGGGTGTGAGGTAATAACTATTACATCGAGTCCATTTATATTTTGAACATCTATTTATTTACAAAGACAGGACACTGACACAAAGACGATGAAACGCAAAGAATGAATAGGTTCATTCCGACGTAGTCTTCTGGAGATCTGTGGATAAGTTTCCATAGTGGGCACCCTTTGTGAATCGAGCCACATCTAATTGATACTCAATTTCCATCCACGTATTTGCTAACACAGATTACGGAATAGTGTTGATTACTTGCGTGATTCGAGTCTCCAATTCTTCGAACAATTGAACTAATTTATTACATAAAAAAAATAACTTCATGCCATGAAAAGCTATTTAGTAAAATCCGTTACACTCATATGACACAATTGGTTGATTTTATAGCATATTTTTAAACGTGTCTTGGACTTTTCGCGCACTCTATATACTTACGATTAAAAAAAAACAGTGTTCTGCTTTTCGGAGTAGAGGGTGCTTGACCATGTGCCATGTAAAGACGACAAAAGCTTGTTAATACAGCATTGTGATCTTATCAATTAAAAATTTTTATTGATATCCCATTTCAGTTTTCTCGAATATTTTTATTGTGCTGAAGTAACTGAAATCTGAATTAGATACTGCAAAATTATTTTTATAATGTTGTGAGTGTTGTTATTTTGCATGTTGCTTTAATTGTGTGTGTGTGTGTGTGTGTGTGTGTGTGTGTGTGTGTGTGTGTGTGTGTGTGTGAAGTATAGTCTATTTTCTGTGCTGTGGCTCCCTATCAAGCCTGATTAATTTCTATTTCTTAAAGTCAAAGCATGACAGGACAATTAATTATGCTCTTTCTTAACATGTTGTAAATTCATAGACAATTAAATATGTCTATATTGTTCTAACCACTGTGCGCATTATTATTATTATTACAACCCTCATCATAATTACTTCACATAAATATCCTTCAGAAATAATGGTTTTCACTTTTTTTCGCCTATTTGCATTTTGAAACATCATTTAAATTATTTCAACTAAAATTTACGAATTCGTCAGAATCCCTCCAATAGTTGTATGGAAATTGGTCGGTTGGGCTGGGTTTTTGGGCCCGAGAGCCTTATTTGGGAAAACAATTTTATGGCAGGGAATGGACTCTTAAAAGATGAGGGCAGGTAGGTATTTTAATTAACGTCGTACTGGAGCAACACAACTAAAACATGAGGGATAACTATTACAAATAATATGGGTAATAAAACATGAAGGAATACTGGAGAAACCCAACATTCTATTGGTTTCGGTCCGGAATCAGTCCCGAATGGAAAGATCCAACAACACCTCGTCATTTCGAAACACGGTGAGATAGCCAGGTCACACCTCAGCTGGCACACCACTCACGAATCTTAAACGCGAAGGTGAGGACATTTGAGTCCAAGGCAGATTTAACGTGCCCGATCCCACACGAACACGACAGTCGTTAGTTCGTAACCCTCTGTTTGCTGCTCCCCTGTTCTTCCAACGGGGTTACCGCGTTCCTAAGGTCAATGATCTCCTGTAGGTTTCAAATTGTCTCGCTGTAGAGTTCCAACCAACTACACTATGAATTATCCGATGCTGTAATCTCACGCGTTTCCGGAAAGGCGGTCGTAGCGTTTGTCTGCATCCCAGTAGATACCAGGGTTGAACCCCGGTATGTAGAGAGCATCGATGTTGGTGATTGTTTGGAGTAACTGCAGCTTATCCACTGGGGCTCTATCACAGATAACCGCTTGTTCGTTCCTTGTAATGGAAAAGGCCAAAGGGGTTAGAACAGGGCTCGAAATACCCGGGTGCACAGGTGCACTGTGCACCTGAAAATAAAATTGTACACCTAATTTTTTCCCTCTAGGTGCACGCAGTTCACCTGTCGTTAAAAAAAGCGGGGGAAACGTACTTTATGTTATTTTGATGCCTGAATAAAATATTAGTATCGACCTCTCTTGCTCTAAAGGAACGTTATTAAAATTCCTAAATACACACTATGCAAAAACTTTAATCCAGAAAATGCTATGTTGCAATGAATTAAAAATACATAAAGAAGGATGGACACTAAATCTCATGGGTAAAGATCTGCCTTAAACGTAGACGTTTCTGATTGCCCGTCAATGTCTGATGATGACTAAGTATTTGTAAGTAATAATTTCGAAGATAAAAGAAAATGTTTAAATATTTTTATTTACTACCTACAAGTAACATATCCAAACATACCCAACTAATAAAGTAATTTACATGACATTAATGCTCTTATATTACGTTTTTTTAAACGTACACCTAAAAATATAATCTGTGCACCTAATTTAAAAACTTAGGTGCACCTTGTGCACCTGTATAAAAAAATCTATTTCGAGGCCTGGGTTAGAAGATCGGGCATATTTAAAAAAAATTTAATTATTCGAGTTGTGATTTCCTTTCTACCCAATTACTGACGAACGAATTCGATAGAATGACATGAGAAATGCAGGCCATCTGCACAAGGCAAGGGGGATTTTTGAAATCGTAAAACCAATTTAAACAAAAAAAATTTTGATGCATTCTTTATTCGTTTGTGTCAAATAAATAATATTTATAAAATTAGAAAAATATATGAAGCATAAAAAAAAATCCCAACAGACTAAACTGTCACCAATAGCCCGTTGTGTTGTACAGTGTGGTATCAGTCCAACTACCTGCCTAACGCGCTAATTGTTTTTTATGAAGTCCTTTGGCGAGTATAGAGAATTATATTCTCCTTAGGAAGTATATACCATTTACACTTTTCTGCTCATCGTAAGAAAATGTTTTATTTTTGTGCGACACTAGTCTAACTACCTACCTAACGTTCTAAGTGTTTTTTATAAACCTCTCTGACGAGTATAGAGAATTATATTCTCCTCAAAAAGTATATACGATTTACACTTTTCTGCTCATCGTAAGAAATTTTTTTATTTTTAGTGGGACATTGTTAAACTGTCGAAGTATAAAGTGATCTTTGAAAATCTTTTTCTTTCATACTTCGAAAATCGGTTTTTAATTTTAAATGTACTACTAGAAGAACGAAACATTTCTTTGTCAAACGATCTAGAAACTGGATAATGGTTTTAAGGAATTGAAACTTTTCTCTTAAAAATTGTTACATGATTGTTCTGAAGAAGTTAAGAGCACCTTTGTGTTAAAAAAAGATCCCATCATTTAAAGCTTATAACTAATAGACACTTCTCAATTTGGATTAAGCATTTCCATAAAAACGAATCTCACCTAAACCTCCTCCCTTCAAAAACTAAAAAAATATGCTTGGTTTGACCTTGGTAGTAGTAAAGATCTAGTATAAAGATCTCGTCGCTCTGAATGTATAATTACAAACCTGGTACTGGAATGCAGATATGGGGTCCTGACATTATACCCATTTCCTTTAACGTCAACACACGTGTAGGATAACTTAAACTCGATTTCTAATCTAATTAAAAGCCCATTTCATTCAAGTCGTCTGGGAACTTTCATCGAAGGTGTGGTGCAGGGAATAGTTTTGCCTGGGAGTTTGGCAACGTTCCCAAATCTCCCCTCATATCCCTTATTCTCGTCTCAAATCTTGGCTGTCTCTTCGCAGGTTAATCCTTGAGACTGCATCTCGAGCAATTCGATTTTCTTTCTGGTTCTGGATCAAGGACAAACACACCTTGATCTACTCTGATTTGTCTTTCACCTGGAAAGAGGTTTGTGGCCTTTTTTGCAGTTCATCGTTCTCTTTTACCTTTATTCTTACTTCGACGGCAACACTCTGATATGAATCAGTTGGGCACGCCGAGATCCGTCATTGGTCCATTCAAACATTTTAGGTACGCCGCACATTAGTCCGACATCAGTCCTGCGATACTAAATTGGCTGAAATACGCGCAGGCGTACCGACATGTTTTCTGTGCAGAGTGCGTATGCGCATGTCGTATATTTTGTCGCATGCTGCTACAGCGTATGGACGGTTTTAAGCTTCGGTTTCCTAAGAAAACGGAGCCGTTTTCTAGCAGCCGTGTTGTAGCTGTGGGTGACGTCACTAAAACGTTGTTTTTTCAAACAAATGGCGTTGGTTTCCTAGAGAGCGTTGTTTGTGAGCGTAACGATAATTAGCGGAGCCGCCATTTCCATGACTGTCGTCATAGCGGTCTCAAACAGTTGGTGAATGTATTTTCTCTTGGTCGGTCAAATGATTCGAGCGGAGAGAAGCAAAACAAAAATTTTTGACTGGCATTTAGTTCGTTTTTGTAAAATCGGAATCGTTAAACATATAATAAAAATCTCAACGGATTTGAAATCTGCGGATCAAATGGTAAACAATTGAATAGTAAAACTTTGGTAACGATCTTGCGTAGAATCTTAGGCTGATTTGAAATCCGTTGAAATATTTACTCTATCTTCAACGATCCCGAAATTAGAAACTTTGGACTAGAGAATAAAAAAGCCACTTTGTTTGTTTCTGGAATAAAATAAACCACGACAGCCGTCTGTGTTGCCCATTCACCAACGTATTCTGTCCGTCTAAGTTGACACCTTTGGACTGCGTTTAGACGGCCGCTTAGTTATGCCCGCGGCATCATGACTGTTAGATAACGGCTCCACTTTCTTAGGAATCCGAAGCTTTACGATGGTCTTATACGGAAAATCCAAGTGAAGTTAGCATGGATCTGTACTATTTGTGTTCCATGAGAACTTTCTACACCAAGTCCGGTTGGTGGCCAGTCTCCGTAGAAACAGGCTCGTTCATTTTGAGTAGGTGTGACTCTCGGGATGATTTAAATTCTTTGTTTTCCTAGAATGTTGATGGCGGAAGGAGGTAGTTTAGTAGTACAGATTTTCTCCGCGACAAGTAAAAATATCTTAACAACAAATTTCAAATTTATCATCACGTGCGCCAGTGTACATGAAAACTTTTCTCTTCAGGTATCCCCAATGGAAATTAGGGTAAGTCTATTAGTGGCGTATGAAGGAGGGTGCGGTGAGTGAGGACCGCCCCGGGTGTCAGCACACACGGGTGTGACAAAAAGCAAAAACTGTTTTTTTTTTTATTAAAAAAAATGGGAGTGGCTCACGACACTTTAAAAAAATTATTTTCTTAAAACGAGTTCCCTGGAATGGTCTTCTTTAAGATTTTTAGAGTTTGTTGTTGAATATGAACTTTCAGATTCGGTACCAAATCTAACTTTTCGTCATTTGACCGTGGTTCAAAATTACGTAGTGTTGTCCTCGGTCCTTTCCTTTAGGGAATCGACCCCGGACCGTCGTCAATAGCCCGTTGGGTTGCTCTAGTAAGACGTTAATTAAAAATTAATTAATTACCAAATCTAACTTTAACCTACTTTAACTAACTTTTTGTTATGTTATGTGTTGCATTAGCATCATATGAGAGGAATTTTTCAAAACTAAAATTAATCAAAAGTTAATCTTAGGTCCACTATGAGTAAAGCCCGGGTGTCTGCATTAGCTATCTTGTCAATTGAAAACAAAGTAGCAAAAGGAATCGATTTTGATGATGTCATTTAAAAATTTGCAAGGAATGAAGTTAAGAAAATAGTGTTTTAAGTGCTTGTGTCTCAATACAAAGAAATAAACCAGAAAACAACTCTTGTAATTTTATTTAATTTTTTCTTCTTTTAATAATTTAAATGGGGGGGGGTGACAAGAAATTTTCCGTACCACCTGACCTAGCTATGCTAATGCGGTCTATTTCTACGGCAACAGATCTAGGCGGCACACTTGGCATATGGAGTAGTTCTCGTGGTAGACACGCAGTACGTATTCCTCGTCTTGACAGAAGCTCTTGAATGTGAGTTCAATCCTCGCTGATGCCAAGGCTGTCAGCTTCTTGTTTTCAAGTGGAGACATGAACTTTTAATCCTCCAAGTGATTTCGACGAAATATCACGTTCATCAACATTTGACCAATTTTGCTAATGACGAGATATCTCGATATCAAGACATTGCCAATTTTTTTAATTATTACATGATCAAGAGCTGGTTCATTTTTGCTAATCACGAGTTGCTTCGTCGGGAAAACCACCAGGAGGGTTAACTAAAACTAACTGAATTCGGTTGATTTAAAATTTGTGATTTTGATCTGGGATAGCAGATCATGCATGTTGGTCTATTCTAAATGGGTACAACAGTGTAGAGATCTTATCCGATCCAAAAGAAGGAACTCAGTTACTTTACGTGATTGTTATTTATCAAGTTGATTAGAGTGCGCTCTGGGTAAGGTTGTTGCATCAATATTTCCATGTTACCCTGATTCCTTTCTTTTGTTCTGTGGTAGAAGATGATTACAAATGTTATGTCTATTCTGAAAGAAGTCCAACATTTGTATAGATCATATTCAATTCATAAGTGACAGTTGCTTGATTATTATTTATCACATTGATTTGAGTGAGCTCTGTAGGAGTTGGCTTCATTGATTTCTAACTGATTAGTTTCCTGTTTTACACTAGTAAAATGCTTTCTTGCGTTTGTTCGTGTCCTGATGCTTTTTAATCTGATCTTTCCCTTTGGGGATTGATCCCCGTACAGTCGCCAGTAGCCCGTTGTGTTGCACTAGTGCGACGTTAATTAAAATTACCAAATACAAATTACCTGGTGCTTTTTAAAACGATTTTTGAGAAAAAGTACACAAGAATTAACATGCTTGTACCAATATCCTCCATGCTAATACATAAGGAAGCATAATTACCTGTTTTGCTATTTATGATCAGTATAAAAGTTTTAAATACCTGTACACATTTCTCCGTTTTCAAAACCGAAGAAAAATTCATTTCAACTGTTTTTTAGCTTTCAAGTTTATTACGTTTCAGTTCAATTTCTATTTTTTTTTATCCACATGAATGGTCAATCGATAGGTCGGCAGAGTCCTTAACGATTCATCGTATTCACTGAGATGGGCGACCATTGACAGACTATGGTAAAAGGGTACGACCACAGACTTTACTACTTTGATTTCTGTTTAAGATAGTAAAATTTTAGTTTGCTTTCTTAAAAATTTTATTGTATACCTAACGTGTTAAGCCTTAAGTATTCTCAGCTATGAAATATCTTCTAAATCCATCCAGTTCTAGAATCAGTTAAATATTATTTTCCAGTTATTCTGCTTTTGGATTTAAGCTGAATTCAAATAGGAAGCGCAAAGCGACACGCGCCAACCAATCAAGGGCTATTCCTCTTTTTAATTTGATTGGTCTGCGCGAGTCACTGCGCCTTGCGCTTCCTTTTTGAATTCTACTTTGGAAGTAAAACTGTAATAAACAAAAAAATATATTTTATAAAATGCCTGAAATACACATAAACTATCTCAAAGCAGAATAGTTTTGGTGAGTCCTGAAGGTTTTTCGATGTTGATACTACTTCATGGTGCTTTCATATTGTTCGCCCTTATAATGTTTTTTATGCATCCTTTCTGACCCTTTCTTTATTATCGATTATTTATTATCCCTGACAATATCCTTCAACTGTATTCTCCACAAATCAAAACTTATTTCTATTTCGGTTAGTACCAATGCATTAATTGCTCAATCCAGCTCATAACTCTTTTGCTGGAACAGCAAATAGGAATGTGTTTCTAGTCTAGTTTTTGTTTTTGTACACGAAGTTCTGCCGTTATTTTTTACATGAAAATAAATTATATCGGAACAGTACCTAGCTTAAAATAGTCCATTACCACTTTAAATTAAACTGTTTCTATTCTAAACAGGAATTTAATTCATATCAATAAACGCTTTTTCTGAGATTTATGAGACCAAATGGAATGATGCAGTTAGTGAAAGTTTGATAACAGATTTATTTTGATGAATTCTCAATTGAGGCTTCCATTCAAATAAACAGTTATTAATACTCCGAACTCTGATAAGTCTGTACTGAACTTTTCTATATCCTTCCGTTCTCCTTTCAATTTCCGCATTAAGATATTTTAGGTGTGAGGTTTGAAGAATTATGGAAAAAGTAACCCGCGAAAATTGGGCATGAATTGAAAGTAAAAGTTATAAAAGGATTTATTGACGAAATGTGCTTTAATTGTTCTTTAAGGCAGTTTTTTGTTTTGCCTTTGAAATTAAAAACGGCAAGAGATTTCAGAAAAAAAAATTTTAATCGACATTTATTAAATCCTTATTTTAGATGTTAGTGATGGAATTTATAGTCTAACATTTTTTTTTATATAAGATTTAGCGTAAAGACTGAATCTGTTGAAGAAAAATAAAATGGAACAAAAGTAAGCAATAAAACAAAAAAATGTGAACAAATTTGATAAACCACAATAAGTGCGAACTGCCAGTATCAATTTTCATCACAAAAAATCAAATCAATTACCTCATCATTTGAAAACTAAGTATAATTTAAAACCAAACTGAAAGGTCGTTTAGTTTTTTGACTACATTTTTTTATACGTGCATATTAATCACTTAATTTATCCACCACGGTTGTTAAAGGGCAAGAAGTATTTGGATCTCTCAGTATCAATAGTTTTATGGAAGGTGCCAGCCTTCCTCAAACGGGAGGTAGCCTCGGTTTCCCAGTTGGTAGCCGTGGCTTATCAACTGAAAGATTGCTAGTTTCCATCCATCAAGATCCTCGTGTACGTAGAGGCCTTTGCACATTAAATTTGTCAGGGCCTCCAATGTCCCCACGTTGACTTGGTGTGAAAGTTTGGAGAGTAGGGTGGCAGCTCAGGTGTGACTTCGTCATCTGACCGTGGTTCAAAATTACGTGGTGTCGTCGTCGGATCTTTCCCTTCGGAATTGATCCTGGACCGTCGCCAATAGCCAGTTATATTGCTCCGTATAACGTAAAACAGACGTTAAAACGGATTAACATACCTGATAATATGGAGGCTATGACTTGAACGTGTGGAACAGCTCTGAGCTCTTTCATCTAAGAGGCTTGTGAAAGAATGAGAAGTTAAAAATTTATCCCAAGGAGTTAGGGATTTAGAGAATAATTATTAGTTTAGGTGACTTATTAAGAATGTCTGTTGGAAAAAAGGTGAGATTTCTATTAAGTCGACGGTGAATCATAAGTGTCGCAGTGGAACGCACCAGTATTCGGAAAAGGAAGGATGGAAGGTAAGGTAAGGTCATTTGAATTAACGTCGCACTGGAGCAACACAACGGGCTATTGGCGACGGTCCGGGATAAATTCCTCAAGGGAAAGATCCGAGTACAACGGCTGGTGCACCTTAAATCTGTCGTGGTCGAAAGTCCTCACGTTGGGTTGGCGTGGAAGTTTGGAGAGTGGGGTGCCAGCTCAGGTGTTGCTTCGTCATCTGACCGTGGTTCCAAATTACGAGGTGTTGTCCTCGTATCTTTCCATTAAGGGACTGATCCCGGACCGTCGTCAATAGCCCGTTGTGTTGTTCTAGTACGACGTTAACTAAAATTACCAAAATTACCATTACCGAGTACAACGCCACATAATTTTGAAGTACGGTTAGATGACGAAGAAAGGAAAATGAAATAAACATCTCGAGTGAGATTCGCGCTGAAGCAACACCATTGGCTATTGGTGACAGTCCGGAATCAATCCCCAAGGGAAAGATCGGAGGACAACCCCACATAATTTTGAACTATGGTCAGATGACGAGGTCATACCTGAGCTGGCACTCCATTCTCCAACCTTCCACCCCACTCCAACGCGAGGACATTTGAGGCCACGATAGATTTTATGTGCATCAGCCCTCTTTGTACACGACGGACTTTTGTTGAGTTCAAACTGGCTACTCTCTGGTTGCCAATCCGTTACTCTTCCAACCGAGCTACTGTGGCTCCTGAAGCCATGTTTAGCGAGGGAATGCGCTAAAAGTAAAAGTGGTAAAGAGATGTATCGGCAACGAATGGTTATAACAATCAGACTTCAGGTGAAAGTGGTAGGTAGTGAATTAACGTCGCATTGGAGCGATACAACGAGCTAATGGCGACGGTCTGGGATCAATCTCGAAGGGGAAAGATCCGAGGACAACACACCTCGTTATTTTGAATCATGGAAAGATCCGAGGACAACATACGTCGGTATTTTGAATCACGGACAGATCCTGAGGTCACATCTGAGATGGCACTCCACTCTCCAAACTTCCACATCCCACCACCGTGAAGACATTTGATGGGTCGCGACAGATTCAACCTACACCAATTCCCACGTACGCGTCGGTCTTCTGTTGCTAATCTACTCCTCCTCCAAACCGGGCTTCCGCGGCCGTAGTTAACTAGATTTTACTTGCCTCTCAATCATAATTTAAATTCACCAATGGAATACAATTTTAGGAAATCAGTATAGCTTATCTTTTGATTCAACGACATCATTGATGCGATTTTGAACATTCTTAATTCCTTGCCCAATTCCTAATTGGTTGATTATTTTTTGATAAATTTTTTTGTTGTTAACCCCACTCTCAATAATTTGAATATGTCAATATAATCAGAAGAGTTTTAGGAAATTGGTATCCCATCTCTTTCCACCTAGTTCAACGATAACACACGACACAGTTGATGCGAGTTCGAACATTCTCAATTCCGGTAGGGGAAGAACGCAGTTCCCGACTTCCTGTTCAGGAGCATAGCGTGGAGACGTATGTACACACACACACACACACACACACACACTTGAAGCAAGGGAAGAGTTATTTTTAAACACACACACCTCCGCTATCGAAGATGTTCCTACGAGAGTATTCACTTCTGTTTCTAAGCTTAGTATCGTGAGTTCCATTCTCCGGCGCCATGCTTCTTTCTGACAAACGAGAATGTCAAAGCTCTTGGATAACGGAGACGGTGTGCGCCGGAACAGTAATTAATGTGGAAGGCGACTATCCTCAGTGACATTCACGGTTCGCGGGAGGACTTTTTAACAGACTTGGGACGCACTTCGTCTCTTTTATGCATTCGGCAATGAATGGAATTTGATTAGTCAAGGTGCATTCAAGTGGCGGCACTTGTGAAGGATTTTTAACAGTCATTGAAATAGTATTTTGTACGAATGATGAGGCATTGTTACACCATGCTGGTGGTGAGGCTGTAGGTGGCTCAGTTTGTATGCCCACTGTGCCTTCGTATGCCCACTGTGTGTTGTAGTCTTCGAGTTGTAGAGGCACAGGTTCGATTACTGTCGGGTGCATTCTTCTCATGTTAATTTCTCTCTTCTGTCAGAAAAACCGTCATTGTGTTTACGTCTATTACTTGATACTAGGGGGCACGCCCACTGCTCACTGACGATCGCCAACCCCCGGAGGATTACTTTGCAATCCTCATTGGTTCTCAGCGCGTACCTTGCTCGCTTCGCTCGTGTCAATGAAGATATGTGTTCTAGCAGAAGGGATTGTTTACAAAATATGATATTCCAAAAAAATATTTTTCAAATATCAATTTGTTGTTCTACAGAAACGTATACGGTACCTCTGGAATCAACACTCGAACTATTTGGAATTCAAATGAAAACGTTGAGCAAATTTTGACTCGAAATCTGAGCGCTGCTTTGTAAATCGAATACCCAGAATGTTGTTTGTAAGCTGCAAGAGCTTCATTTTTTCAATAAAATTTCATCCGATAAAGCTGTAAATTCAATGGAGGCGCGAGGCTTCGTGGTAATCAAACATCGTACATTGTTGCCAAAACGCGATAACAAATAACGTCTTTTTCGTGTGCCACGTAAGATAATTATATATATAGATTGTATGTCTGGCTCAGCCTGGCCAAATATGTGGCCCTTACGCCATAAAACTCCAACAACCTGCTGGTGGTTGGGGCTTTCTTGTCCTTTGTTGGAACTTGAGCCAGAAAACCCAAACCAATCAACCTTTCTGGTGGTTGTCTCGACGAGGTATTACGTCATTAGGAAAAGCAACCTGATCTGGTTGGATGAGATACCTCGTCTTTAGAAGAAAACACTATAGCGATCAATAGAAGAAAAATAACCAGATCTTGATCAAGTCATAAAAAATCGGGAACATATAGATGAATTTATATCTCGTCATTAGCAAAATTGGTTAGATCTTGATGGACGAGATATCTCGTAGCTTTTAGGGTTAAGAAATTATCTGCCAAAAGTTAGATTCTTATTTCCAAATGGAAGGTAGAAAAACAAAATACACAGTACAAAGATTAATAGCAACATTAACGCACAAACAAAACATAAAACTGAAAAATTAAAGGCAAGAATGAAAAATCAGCTATCCATCCGTTCTCTAGCCTATCAGAATCCGTCATCTGACCGTGGTTCAAAATTACGTGGTCTTGTCCCAGGATCATTCCCTTATGGGAGTGATCCCGGACCGTCGTCAATAGCACGTTGTGTCGCTCTAATACGACGTTAATTAAAAATTATCATTATCATTACCTCCCAGAATCGACCACAGAGATCCCAACTAAAGAGCGGAGTATAAATTTACAAGTGGCAGATGTGATTTCTTGGAATTGAGAACAAAGGATGTTGCTGGGGCTTTCCAGGATTTTTAGGCAGAAGAGATATTTAGGTAGTCAATCGTGATCATTTAGAAGTTGGATTGTTGCCTACAGCTTCTGCCATTGAATTATCTGGAGTATATTTCCGGTTATTAAAACAAGGTTGACTTCAGTTTTTATTTCTTAGTTCATGGTCCAAAGGGTTATTTGGTTTTTAATGATATACTCTTTTATGGAATGATACTATATAGGCCTGCTTGGAATATGAAAAACTACTGTACCCCTCTACGCCAAGTTATCCGTTTGTTTATTACCATGGACTACATAGTGTGAACGAAAGCTAGAATTCGACAAGCAAAATTGGAATACCAACATGAGGAAACGAAAGCCAATGGATTGAAAGTCAAAAGAATGTATCGAAACAAATATGTATTGTGAACATCTAAACTGAAGTAGTGGCACTTCTTAAGTAATTTAGATCTCTTCATTTTCGCAACCTATGATATTGGTATTAGGCGATAATAAATAATCTTATAGACTTGTGAACCAGTTTACCCGATCGCTATCCTTTGTTCAGAACCACAAGGTATTTCCAACTTGCCTTACATGTGAACTGTTAACTGTGTATATGACTGAACAAGTTTTCCCAAATCATCTTCTGTTCTGCGTTGGGCTGGAAAGAGAGGATCTCTACGAAAATCCTGATCTGGGGATGGACTTTCGTGTTCGGACTTGGTCAAACTGTTTACCTATACCCTCAAGGAATAAGTAACAAATACAATCTTATAAAATAATTTGAATTGATCTTGCGTAATGGCTTACCACCACAGGAAGGTTTAATTCTATGACAGAACACACACTGATACAACATCAATCCAGCGACGCTAGATACGCATGAGTAACAACGCATTTTCCTTTTAGAAACGGAACACGCATGCGTATGCCCAATTGGATTGTTGTGGGTTTGTCTAAGGGTTTCTATTTTACCTTAATTCGATTCTCTCTCTCTCTCTCTCTCTCTCTCTCTCTCTCTCTCTGGTACGAAATGTGAGTTGCATTACTCCACGACCTCTCCAAGTGATTTCGACGAGATATCTTGTCCATCGAGATCTGACCAACTTTGCATGTGAAAATATATCTAGTCACCAAGATATTGCCACGCGATCAAGATCTGGTTCATTTTCTTCTAAGGTATTCAACACAAACACAGAAAGGTCAAACAGCATAAATTCAACGATAGAATTTTTGAAGCTACATTTAACTGATACACGGCTTAAGCAATAGACTGTTTTCCCGAAACACTCGATTTCTCAACAATCATTGATTTTGCATTTGACAACTGATCTCACTAAGTATAAAATGGTAATGGTAATTTTAGTTAACGTCGTACTAGAGCAACACAACGGGCTATTGACGACGGTCCGGGATCAGTCCCTTAAGGGAAAGATCCCAGGACAGCACCTCGTAATTTTGAACCACGGTCAGATAACGAGGCAACACCTGAGCTGGCACCCCACTCTCCAAACTTCCACACCAACCCAACGTGAGGACTTTCGGCCATGACAGATTTAAGGTGCACCAGCCGCCTCTACACCATACGCTTACAAACATCCATGCCCGGACCCGGATTCGAAGCAGGAACTTTCCGATCTAGAGGCTAACACCTTAACCACTATACCGGTTGGTCGGCAAAGTATAAAATGAAGTAACCTATCTTATAAATTCGAGTCATTGAGACAACATTTTAAGCGGTCGATGAAATTGTCCTTCGTGTTAAATCCCTCATGTGTTGAAATACCATATTACTTCGATAAAAACTTGAACATTTGATTATACAAGAAGGTAGGTAGTTGAAATAACGTCACGCTGGACCAACTATAACGATCTATTGGTTGCGGTCCGGGATCAATACCCAAGGGAAAGAATCGAGAACAACACCTCGTCATTTTGAACCATAGTTAGATACCGATATACGAGAAGCAAATCATACATTATATCCGTCAAACAATATAATTCCAGTTATTAGTGCGTTATATTGCTCCAGTACTACGTTAATTAAAAATACCCACCAATGATTAGTATGTGACAATTGGCTGAATGACAATTTGCTGCATTAAAGGTAAATCCTGGGTTAGTTTGGAGTTGCATGTACTCTGTTGTGGTAAAAAAACTCTCGTTTGGTATAAAAAATATGTAGCTCCGATTGTTAGTTAAGAACAATTAAGGAAATCTATGAAAAAGATATTTTCACACAATCTATAATTTTAAATTTTCAAACATTTTTTACGGTTTTCCAAAAATTTGAAAAAAAAAAAAAACTTTAAAAGCTATTTCTCTATTTTGCAGTAAACCCTTAAATTATAAAACTACAAACTCTTAGTTTAGTAAACTGTTTTAGTATCCGAATTACATTTCCGAAATTGGTATCTACGATCTCGAAGTGTTTGATAAGAATAATAGTGAAGAAACTGACATGATTTTAAAATGAACTAATTTTTATCTCTATCTATTTTTCTCTCTCTATTTTTATCTAGTAAACCCTTCAATTACAAAACTACAAAATTAGTTTAGTAAACTGTTTTAGCATCCGAATTACATTTCCGAAATTGGTATCTACGATCTCGAAGTGTTTGATAAGAATAATAGTGAAGAAACTGACATGATTTTAAAATGAACTAATTTTTATCTCTATCTATTTTTCTCTATCTATTTTTCTCTCTCTATTTTTATCTAGTAAACCCTTCAATTACAAAACTACAAAATTAGTTTAGTAAACTGTTTTAGCATCCGAATTACATTTCCGAAATTGGTATCTACGATCTCGAAGTGTTTGATAAGAATAATAGTGAAGAAACTGACATGATTTTAAAATGAACTAATTTTTATCTCTATCTATTTTTCTCTCTCTATTTATCTCTTTCTATTTTTATCTAGTAAACCCTTCAATTACAAAACTACAAAATTAGTTTAGTAAACTGTTTTAGTATCCGAATTACATTTCCGAAATTGGTATCTACGATCTCGAAGTGTTTGATAAGAATAATAGTGAAGAAACTGACATGATTTTAAAATGAACTAATTTTTATCTCTTTGTATAAATGAATCCATCTTTTATCAACGAATTTAAACTATATTATAGTTCCTGCCACGTGTTCTGATTACTGTAATATTCAACTTGAATTTTTGTCAGTAGATTGTTTTATCGTTCAAGTGCTTCGGGAGAGATTCAGTAGGATAAAGGCCATTACTTAAGAAAATCAGTTTTTCGCAGTTTGGTTGCTCTTTTTGCGTATCTGATGTTGAAAGTTGTCTCCATCAGATAATATGAAATGTGCTTTGGTTATTGCTAAGGGCAATGCAATCTTTTTGATAGTCGTCAATGTGTGTTACTTCTCAATTTCTTACGTTCCTTATCTATGTCATGTGGATAAGTTTCACACAAGTTTTTTATTGATGATAAATAATATTTTAGGAAAATAAAATGTAAAACACTTTTAATTCTTAGTGACCAAAATTGGAAAAAGTCCTAAAATGGTATATTTTGAAATAAATCATACGACATCGGATTAAAATTTGAAGTCGATATATCAAAAATAATCCCTTTTAGCTCAGAATATTTTTAAATGATAATTAACAGACCGTAAAACCAATAATTTGGTTTTACAACAGCTATTTGAATAAGTTCATTTCAATAAATTGATTTAAAAACGATGATCTGAAGTAAAGTTTAAAATATGTATAGAGACGTAAATAATGTTCATCTACTCCAAAGAAATACTTAAATATCTGTTTTTATGCATAAAAATAACAAGTTATGTTTGCAAAATAATTTATATACAGTTACCCCAAGAGCTACTGCAATTGTTTAAGAAAAGTTTTAGAAAATAATTTTCAATGTATTTCAGAAAGTTAAGCCGAAATTCAATTTTGTGCTTTTATCTTTTTATTTGTACGAATTTATGTTTCATGTGTCGATGTATGTAAGACATCGGGGTGAAAAAACGGAGTAATCATACATAGTTTTCAACACTATGGCTAATCTTACGCTGAACAAACTATGTAAACTTCTCGTTGCATGATGTAAAGTACATAAACGAAGGGGGAAAATGTACTGTATCTTGAACTTAATTCAGTATAGGCATTCTAAACATGCTCACTGTTCCTTTAACCCTCCTGGAGACTGTCTGACCAGGTATCCCGTCATTAGCGAAACTATTAGTTGAAATTGAAGGACGAGATATCTCGTCAGTTGAAGAAAAGTAAACAAATCGTGATCACGTCAACATAAAAAAAAAATCAGCGATATCTTTATGACGATATATCTCGGCATTAGAAGAAAAATGACCAGATCGTGATCACGTCATCATAAAAAAAAATCAGCGATATCTTTATGACGATATATCTCGTCATTGGCAAAATTGGTCAACTATTGATGGACGAGATAAATCGTCAAAACCACTGATGGTTAATAATTATTTACCCGATTTTCTGTAGATTTGAATGCTTGGCTTCTTATTATGTGGAGCAGTCTTTCATTTCCCAAGTCGTTAGTCATGGACCATTCTAGTACTTTTGCATTGATGCCAAAAATATCGCTAACGATGGACCCGTTTAACACTTTCCATCCCGGTTTTTGTGGGCCAACGAATTGCAAGGTGGGAAAAGGAGGGATATTTTAACGCATTTTAAACGGGTTGGATTGGGGGTGACTTTATTTTAGAAACAAACAAGTCAGGAGGGGAAGAACAATAACTTTGAGATGGGAAATAACACACATAGGCTTTTTCTTAATGTTGTGTTCTGCAATGTTTACTTGACTTTTGGTATTTAAAGCATCTGTCTTTGTATTTCTCTCATTTAAGAAAAGAAAAGATCCAGGAAAAGAAACTTGAAATAAAATAAATCTCAACCTATTGGCTCTTAAGGGGTTACGTACCTTTTAAATGTCAAAATATGCAACAAAAAAAATCACTACATTTCGAAAATTAATATCTCCATAAATAAAATATTTACATCAATGAAATTTTGTAAGCAGATTTTAACTACCTTTATCTTTTGTAAACTATTGTTTAAAAAATTCCTACCCTTTAAATATATTATAAATTGGACCAAAACGAAATGCTTTGTGTTTGTTGTTAGAATATTATATGGTGCATTGCGCGCAGAATTCTGGGCAAAATAATTATTATTATTCTGAGTTGATTTTTTTATGTACTTAAAAATATATAGTATAATTACAATGACAAACTCTTGTTTTTTTTTGTTTTTTTTTAAATTTCTTACAATTTTTTTTTTTATTAAAAAAAAAAAAAAAAAAATTGAAATTTTTTTTTTCAACCCAAGATTAATTTTTTTTCAAAAACTTTCAACAGGATAGACAAAAAAGTTGGTCATTTAAAAAATATATATGGTTTACTTAATCAATTAAAATGTCATGTAATTCTAACCAACCATTCCAGAGAAATCTTGCGCGCAAGTGGTAACATCACAATTTTGAGATATCGTCGTTTAAAAATAATTTTATTATTAAAATGCTCCAGAAGCATATGTTTCTCCTTCTTGCAGAAGAATATTTTCTGCAACAACTTTTTGCTTTCTTCTTTTGCTCTTTCGAGCCTCTTTCGTGCTCTGAAGAAAGCGTAAATCGACAGTGTCTATTCTTTCATTATCTAAATTTACTAGACATTTTCGAGCTGGCTCTAAATATTTGATTAAGGGCTTCACTCTTTTAACCATAAATTCCGTTCTAGAGTGAAACTTTACACCAGGTTTGTTTTAAAACGTTGCTAAAATTTAAAAAGTTCTTAACCCCTTAACTCTTCTGGTGATTGTTTTGACGAGATGTACCGTTATTAGCAGATCGTAATGGACGATCTATCTGGTAATTAGAAGGAAGCAGACCAGATCGTGATCTCATCATTAGCAAAAAATCGACAATGTTTTGATGACGAGATATCTCGTCATTAGCAAAATTGTTCAGGTCGTGATGGACGGGAAATCTCATCGAAACCACTTGGAGGGTTAAGAACTCAAGAATCGATAAGATATCCGAATGGGCTGTAAAATTAGGTATGTTATTTAATGTAGGGAAATGTCAAGTTCTGCATATGGGTTACAGGAACAGTGGAGCCGAGTACTGTCTGCAGGGAGTAAAGGTAAAGGAGGGAGAAACAGTCAAGGATCTTGGGGTGATAATTCACAGGGATTTTAAAATGGGTCACCAATGTTCAGCTGCGGGTAAAAAGGCTAATAGGTTATTGGGGTATATTAAAAAGACTGTAACTTCAAGGGATAAGAATATAATCTTGCCATTATATAAGGGTTTAGTAAGACCACATCTAGAATATGCTGTACAATTCTGGGCTCCATATATGAGAAAGGACATAGAATCAATTGAAAGGGTTCAGCACAGAGCTACAAAAATAATAAAGGGGCTAGCAAATTTCGACTATAATGAACGTTTAAGTAAGCTAAACATGTATACACTGGAAAGAAGAAGAAGGAGGGGGGATTTGATTCAGCTTTTCAAGTTTGTAAAACAAGGGGACACAGAGGGCTTAAATTTCAATAAGGATAACAGAACAAGGGGCCATGGGTATAAATTGAATAAGACACATTTTAATCGGGATTTAAGGAAAAACTACTACTTTAATAGGGTAATAGACAGTTGGAACGCGTTGCCAGAAAATATAGTTAATTCAAAGGGAGTGTACGAATTTAAGACACAATTGGATAGTCAGTGGGAATTGGAGAATTCATAAACAAAGGACCAGCCTTGTTGGGCTTGTGCCTGTAGCTGGTCGTCAATATTTGTATTTGTATTTGTATTTGTAAAGGATCAAAACTTTAGAAAAATTCAAGATATCTAGCTTTTAAAGTGTTAACAAAACATTCTAACTTAAATAAGTGAATTCAAAAAAATCAAACTGAAGTTTTGTGCAAATAATCCGAGAGTTAGTAATAATAAACACCCGTGCATTTATGTAAAGCTATACATGCATTTGAAGGAGTTCTATCACGAATTAAATACCATGAAACTAAGGGCAAGAATTATTTTAAAAAAGGTGATTTAATTGGAAATTTGATAGAATTTTTAGAGGGATTATTAAACTTATTTGTTTTTAAAGATGCTATTACATTTAATTTGGTCTCTTTCTGATCAGACATAATTTCCATTCAAAGGATTAAAATTTGCTGTTAAGGTATTTTTTATAAGAAAATATTTTTGTTTCGCTATTCACTAAATTGCAACTTTTCACATTTGTCTTATATAACTACAAAAATACTATAGTAAAATAACACACTACACAAGTGTAATATTAGTAATTTTGTGGCACAAAAACAGCATTATTTGTTGCTTTTTAACTATGTAGTGAAATAATAATTATGTTTACTTCTGGTACAACAAGTTATACAGACTACTGGACTATTCTATTCCATTGATCAGAATAATCAATTATTACCACTGGAATAGAATTGTTCAGTGGTCAACTGATGCAATGGATGATTACAAACAACGTGATGGAAATGTTACAAGTGATGCAGATCACAATATAACATGAATTGAATGAACAGGAAAATAGTCATGCATGTTTTGTTTTAAGTTAGAAAGCAGATAATAACAGACTAACGAAAATAACATAAGAATTAACAAATGTTTGATAATAATGGCAATGCATAGAAAATATGGCTTAATCGCCCGTCGAAAGTGTTATTTTGTATAACTTGCAGCGAACCTTTTTTTCATATCGCCTATTCGTGAGAGACAATGTTCGAATGATATCATCCGTGTTCTGTAAGAATTTTAGACCGCCATCTTGAGAACGACTTATATCCATGAATTATCCAGGCTGCTTCGAACCAAACCCAAACACTAAAAAGTGTTTCTTCTCGTAGTTGCAAACGCAAAATGAAGGTAATATATGTATAACAATATCTTACTCTTATGTTATTCATCTGTCATAAAATATACATTATAATGGGAAAATCAAGCTTCCTTAATAATCTCGATAGTGTTCAGATTATTCAGAAAACATCATAACGATCAATCAGAGACAATGAGAAATGGTAGAAACGTGAGTTCGAGAAATTGGCTTTATTTATTCATACAGTGAATATGGATAAGGGATATCTCTTAATATCTTACCAGCGAAGAGAAAAGTAAAAATGTAATTTAGTTTAAGTAACACAATATCGATTTCTAAGTTAATAGACTTCAAGTTGTCTTCTCAGAATTGAGTGAATTGTAGCGTGTCGAACATTTTCATTAGTTCTTCTCGATTCTGAGTTCGAATTATTTGTGAACCAGTTCATAGGAGTGTTCGAAGAATGATTTTTCAGTTTGTTACTGTATTTGAAACAAAAGGTAGGCACAAATAAATACATATAGAAAAAATTGAGACCTTGCTTTAGTTTTGACTGTTGTTATGTTGCTGACATTTATTTTTCAGAGGCTTAACATGCATTATTTTGCCAAAGATTTTTATACTGTACATGAAAAAGAAACTTCTTGCTCTCCAAAATCTCATTTGACTATCAAATAAAAGATCAATAGTAAAACAAAGAAAAATTATCTTCCTCATCATTGATGTTCACCAAAGTGGTCAATAATATCAAAGTGGTCATAATAACACGTCAATAATAACAAAGCCTAATCTGTATTTCTTTGCATGCGATTTCTCTTTCCTCTTTTGTATAAGGTTTGAGATGGTGTATAAGTTATTTGACTTCCCATTGGTTCAACATTAAAATGAATGATAGAGTTTTTCTAATCACAGCACAACACACACACTCTTTTGAACTCCGGAACCAAATATTTTATTAGATCAAAGGTTAACAAATTGTGGTCAATGGACCCATAGAGGTCCGTGACAAGATTCAGGAGTCCTCGGAAAAAAATCCATATTTCACTATCAGTAACAAACTATAGAACCTTCCTTGAAAAAATAAAATATTTCATCATTTCTCCTTTTCTTTTACGTTCTGAAAAACGTTGGTATGATCTAAAAAATAATGATTAAAAGTGTCAATTTTTCTATTAAAGATGAGCAACTCAACTTGCAGCTAAGAGCATTTTCCTAGTGACTGATAATCAAAAAATTGTTCCCCTCAATCTGAACTTTTAACATTTTATAGTCTATTTTTAACAAACATTTAAATAGTTTACTCCCTATATTAAGGCGTAGCCATTTGTGTTGCTCCAATGTAACGTAAAATTTCGAGTACCTGCCTACTCAATATTAAGCGGAAAATTAGGGAATCAAGCAGGTCTATATTATACCCTGTATAACTTTGTACTGTCAAGAAGTCCGGGAAAATTTTTTAATTTCAATAGGGTTCTTCGACCGAAAAGTTTGGGAATTGATGGATTATATGATAGACCAAAGAAACAGGTTCGATGAACGGACACTCATGAAATACATACTTATATATATATATATATATATATATATATATATATATATATATATATATATATATATATATATATATATATATATATATATATATATATTATATATATATATATATATATATATATATATATTATATATATATATTATATATATATATATATATATATTATATATATATATATATATATATATTATATATATATATATATTATATATATATATATATATATATTATATATATATATATATATATATATTATATATATATATATATATATATATATATTATATATATATATATATATATATATATATATTATATATATATATATATATATATTATATATATATATATATATATATATATATTATATATATATATATATATATATATATATTATATATATATATATATATATTATATATATATATATATATATATATTATATATATATATATATTATATATATATATATATTATATATATATATATATATTATATATATATATATTATATATATATATATATATATTATATATATATATATATATATATATATATTATATATATATATATATATATTATATATATATATATATATATATATATATATATATATATATATATAATATCTTCTCTTTTCCTTTGCATATTATACAGCTTCATAATTATAAATCTTAGGCTAGAAGCAGAAAATCCCCTTGACTGACAACAAATTAAATTTTACAGCACAGCCGATGAAAGACTATTAGTTTTTAAGTCAAATAAAAATTCTAAACACTTTAAGAGCATTGTTAACATTTAATATTTTCTTTCGATACAAATACAAAAAGACTAATTATTTCTCATTATGAAAATAATCATTTAGTGTCACAAAAGGCCTTTTCTAAAAATATCATTTGATAAATTTCTGCCACGAAATACATGCATTCGAAGAAAAAACATTTTAGATGTAACAAACATTTGTGAGCAAAATATCTAAATATTTTTATAGAACAATGTTTAACTTTTTAAGTCGGTAGTTTCATAACTAAATTTATGCATTTATTTGCTTTGTGGCAACACAGAGCTTTCTATTAACTGGCAGCATGGCAAGAAATAAAAAATTAGTAACTTTAAAAAAGAATTAGTAATTATTCAGAATTTGTCTTTCACAATAATTAGTAACTTGTCACTAGCTATTAAGGAAATATTGATTAGACCATTTTTGGTATGGAAATTTTCAATTTTTTGGTAACTTTCTTGTTTTTGGTAGATAATTAAGAAAGAATACACTCACAAATAACATGCTTTTAAAAAAGCTTTCTTAACAAGACTTGTTCAGATATATATTCTTTGTAAAGAATCACACGCAAAGATCTTGATTCAAATAGCTACTTAATTTCATTTTATGAGCTCTAAGTAACTGGTTTTACGTGACACATAAGTTAAAAATCGAAAGATATTTTTATACCTATAAGGTTATTTACTGTTGACGAAAAAGGACAAGGATGAAAGAACGATTTTTCGGCGCCAACTTTTTCACCCGCCTATCAACACCAAGGATAATCAATTAACATGTGAAGGACAAATACAAGTAGCAATCGAAAACACTTTCTGAGCGTGCCTTTGTTTCATAATGGTATAAAAGTAGATAATAACATGGATTAAATTCAAAAGAAAGAAATTATTCAGATTTTCTTAATTCTAGAGCCGCGGTAGCTCAGTCAGTAGAGCGTCGGGCTCGCATCAGAAGGGTTGTGGGTTCTGTCCTCGGCGGAGCCTGCAATTCTGATGATTGCGAGATCGGTTCTTCGACCTGGCTAAAGACTGTCGTATTCACTAATGGTGACTGGGGCACGTTAAATAGGTCGTGGTCACAAAGTCCCCCGTGTTCCCATACCAAATCAATACCTCTGGGGGTACCTGATCAGGGGGTTATCGGCCTCTGATTGGGATCTAAATTACGATATGTGTGAGTGGATGTATGAAAACTTACTTCCTATAAAACGGATGTCCCATGTATATCGAGCAAAGTCGGACTTCCTCCCAATGGGGCTCAATAACATGGAAGGCGCACCCCCATCGCCTCTTGCCGTCTTCGACGGGCCTGGCACTCCTCCGGTCTGCCAGTGTAGGCATAAGAAACAACAACAACTTAATTCTTCCAAGCGAACTTAAACTTTTTAGTGACTTAACGCTCCTTATCCTGTAAGGCTAGTGAAGAGATGTCCGCTAAAAATTATCCGACTCGTAACATCACTAGATAATAGTATTTTTACTCAAACAGCAATTGTGAATGAGTATTCTAATACCACTCAAAGAGTCACGGTAGCTCAGTCGGATCGAAACTCGGTCCAGCGAAAGACCGTCGTGTACAAAGGGGGCTGGTGCACGTCAAATCGGCCGTGGCCTCAAATATCCTCACGTTGGCCTGGTGTGGAAGTTTGGAGAGGGGGTGCCAGCTCGAGTGTTGTCCTCGTCATCTGATCGCAGCTCCAAATTACGTGATGTTGTCCTCGGATCCTTTCCTCTGGGAATGATCCCAGATTAAGGGAAAGATCTGAAGACAACGATTTGTGATTTTGTACCACGGTCAGATGACGAAGTAAACACCTGAGCGGGGTACCCTCTCTCCAAACTTCCACATCACATCAAAGTGAGGATATTTGAGACAAGGACATATTTAATGTTTACCAGCGCCCATGTATAATAGGGTCTTTGGTTGGAACGAATCTCGAACTCGGAATCCTCCAATCGCTAATCCATTACTCTTTCAATAAGGTTATCATAGTCTCCCATCTCTTACAGCTATCTAAAAGTCAAATATCTATCTAAATGTACGTATAATTATATCTCTATGTAATCCTTTAAATCTAGGTAAAAAGCATTTACACTTGTTATTGTACTTTGATTGAAATATTTATCTATTTAAATATAGATCAAAGTTAAATACATGCATTCTTCACTCTTTTTAAACTCAACCCATTGTTTATTTAGTAATATAAAATAATTTTCTATTTTTCTCTTAACGTATCTAAAAATTATACATTAAAAGAGAGCCAATGTTTAAAATTATTCCTTGAAAGTTTAAACTCTAACTTAATATTTATTTTGAAACAGGTGTTTGGTCACATAGTGCAAGGATGCGAGGAAATATACTAATTTAAAATTAGCTTTTCTTTTAAACTACGATCACCAAAGCAATATTTATAACACTAGGGGGCTCCGCCCCCTGCTCGCTTACGCTCGCCAACCCCCGGGGATTGCTGCGCAATCCCATTTGGTTTGCTTCGCAAACCAACACTCCTTTCACAGATGTCATTTGGTTTGCTTCGCAAACCAACATTCCTTTCACAGAGTGAAACTATCTGAATTATTCGTATTATGCTGATTTCACTTTCTGGTACATGACGTCACAGCGAGGGCTTCGCGCCCTGCTCGCTTACGCTCGCCGACCCCGGGGATTGCTAAGCAATCCCGTTTGGTTTGCTTTCTCAAACCAATACTTCTTTCGCAATTGATTTCACTTTTTTTTGCTTTAACACTTAATGCACCCTAAACTAATAGCCGCATCAGTAAAAAATCTTCTGTATCTTGTTCCCTGTACAATTTTAAGTAAACAGTGTTAATATCAATACATTGTACTTTGTCGGTAAACTGTCTTGAGAACAGAGGGAAAAAAGCGAGCCTTTTTCCTCGCCAAATAAAAAGAAATCGTTTTTATGGCAATTGTTGCTACGATAAATTTGATATCTGGCAAACCCGATAGTAGAAAATGCAACCCACTGCTGTTTGCCGAACCAGCTATGCGAACTGAAAAATACGAAATTTGTGTCACCAACTTTTGATTGCATCGAATTTATTTATGAACCAATTTTAAAAATAATTGTACCGTAAGAAAGAGTACATTGTGAGGTATACTGCAATATTTTTAAAATTAAAAACTAACAGTAATACTATATAGATATGACCATTTTAGTTTTGTATCGGAAGTTACGATCTGAAAGTTCCGAAAATTGTATGACCTACTTTTAATTGCATCGATTTTGTTTATTAACCAATTTGAAAAATAATTGTACCATAAGAAAGAGTGTAATGTAGTGTATTCAGTGATGTTCTCAAATTTAAAAAATAATGGTTTTTGCCGTAGACATAACGGTTTTAACAAAACGTAGCAAAAATATCCGAAGATTCCGAATTTTGTATCACGAACTTTTGATCGCATCCAATTTAATTATTAACCGATTTCAAAAATAATAGTACCGTAAGAAAGAGTATATTCTGAGGTATACTGCGATATTTTAAAAATTAAAAACTAATAGTAATTAGATATAGATACGGCAGTTTTAAAAAAAGTAACAAAAATGTCCCGATTTTTCCCGAATTTCAAAAAAATATTATCAAGAACCACATTTAAATTTCAAAAAAAACTCGACGAGCTGCAAAAATTTACGTTGAGAGGTACTCTTAAAAAAAAACTCACGACTAAAGACTGAAATTTTGAATGTGTTTTGCTCACTCGCGGAAGAAATTTCACTTCTTCAACTTTAACACTTAATAAAACCTAAACTAATAGCCGCATCGGAAAAAAATCTTAATAATTATCCAGGGAATACGATGAAGAACAAAGCATGTTAATTTCATATTTTTCCGATCAGTACTTTCTCGGGAAACCGTCTAAGAATGGAGCTAAACAACAAAAATTTCAATTCTTCGGCGGCGGCGGCGGCGGCGGTAACTTTTTTTTAATATAGAGAGATTAAGTAATCAAACTATCAGTATTTGAAAGTAGGCAAAAAAGAAAAAGTGATAATATGCAAAGTAGGAAGAAAATATTTTTTTATATTTTTCTACTGATTTCAATTAATTACAACACATCAAATAGCATCAAACAATATCATGATTTAAAATAATAACTCAGTGAAAGGGGAAATTTATTTAAAACACACAATACAACTGTATTCAAGTTACCAATAACTGATTCACGTTTTTTTTTAACGACATTCTGAAGTATTAAGCCAATAAGAACTAGAAGTCCTCTAGTTTAGTAATGCAGTTTTATGCTCTTAAGTATCTGCAGTCTTTCCTGCATGACTTCTAACCAAATTTGTCCTTCATGACCAAGAGGATCTTTCCAAATTGTTCTATTCCATGGAAAGGACCGATAGAATCTTTCCAAGCAATTGAACTCACACAATAGAATATTTCTAAAGCACTCTATTTTGCGGAAAGTTAAAATAGAATCTTTCTAAAATTTGGAAAAAATCCATGGATTCTTTCGATGCAGTTATTTAATGATCGTGTCGTGGAGTAAATGCAATACTATACTACTCGTAAATCCCGCGATGCTGGAAAGGCTAAATTACTCTTTTTTTTTTTTTTTTGTATTTTGTTGGCGTTTTGGCATAAGGTCATTAGTCACAAATGAAAGTTATTTTGTGCTTTTACAAAATGATATATTTTTATTTTAGAAGCATATTTTTTTCTTAATTGAGATACCAAAACAAGCAATATTGATTAAGTAGAGGGGATATCATGTCAGAATTAAAAATTGAGCGAAGAAATTACATCAGGCAAAAAAGTAATTTCTTTCTCCCCAAATTTTTTGCATATGTGGGTTACGACCTTTTACAAAAACAACGTTGATATATTTCCTACTTATAAACCCTCTGAGGGGCTACTTATTAACCCTCCACACGCATAATACCATCTCGCAATCTTCAGTCTTTCCTGCTCGGTTTCTAACCGATTTTGATATTTTTTACCAATGTAACCTTTCCAAATAATTTTATTCCACAGAATTAAGCAATAGAATCGTTCCAAAAGATTCTATTCTACGGAATGGGCAAATAGAATCGTTCCAAATAATTATATTCTAAGGAAATGAGTGATTGAATCTTCCAAAGGGGATTCTATTCTATCGAAAGGAGCAATCAAATATTTCCAGAGGATTATTACCTAATGACCAATCAAATCTTTCTAAAAATTGAAAGAATGCATGATTTCTGTAAAAATACCTGGTTATTTAGCCATTAAATGTGATATGGGGTAAAAACAACTCAAAACTACTCGCAAATCTCACAACTCTTGGAGGGTTAAATTTTTAAAAATGATAGGAAAAGATTAAAAAAAGATCCCAAGTAAAATATTTTTTTAAAACATAAATTCCTTCTCAAACACGCTTTAGCACGCAAATAGCAATAAACATTTCAGTTTAGCTTTCACAGTGGGGTTGGAATGCATGCTAAATCTCACCAGGGAAACGAGATATTTGTATTTTTGAGGAAAAGTAGCTCTGATCACTGTAGTGTGCGAATTCTTCCGCAAACCAAAAATTCAATGGCCAACAAGTAATTGAGAGATATCAAAATACGTGATGTAACCCCTAGAGGTGTTACGCTGAATTTTCTTTTAAGTCTCTGGGCCTCAGGAGATTTCCAGGTACAGTAATAATGTTCTTTTAGAACGCATATGAGCCGATATTTTTTTTAAGTGGTACAAGTCCATTTTTTCATACATCGTTTGCGTTTAAATTTATTTTAAAATATCGGCAAACGGAACTGAATTCGGATGATGTTTTTAACACTATAAATCTGTCAAATTTTACTATGCACTAATTATTAAAATTATTGAAGGGAAAAAAAAAAAAAATTTCCAAAGTGTACATGTACTACTTAAAAAAAATAACGGCTCATATAATGATAAAATAATCGCATCTATTAATTGAAAAAAATTCTATTGGTCAAGAAAATGAAAACGGGTTGGAAGTCATACAGGGAAAACTCATAGTAGCAGGACGGAACCCTCCAAATACTTTCAACGAGTTATCTCGTACTTCACGATCTGACCAATTTTGCTAATGACAATAGATCTCGTCATCAAGACATTGTCGATCAATTTGTTAGGTGATGACGAGATCAAGATCTGGTCAGTGATTCTTATAATGACGAAATATCTTTCCAAGTTCTGGCCAGCTTTGCTAAAGACGAAATACCTCGTCGAGACAAACCCACCCTGAGGGTTGAAACAACAACTTTCACAAGCAGTCACCAATAATCATAAAACTAATTCTTACTTGCTGTCTTATACTCCTGGCACCCATATTATCCGATGGTAAGTATCGTCCTGATGAACTGATCCCACCTTCAACTGCGACGTAACGCGTCCGAGTCCTCTACTCCACTTTTCTATGTAATTGGAGAACACTTCACAAACACTTCCTGACTTTTTATCTCGAGCCTCCTCGATGAAAGATGAGATTCAAAGTGACCAGGAGAGGACTCTTTCCCCTCACCTCTCAGACTCATTTCTTTATCAATCCTTGTTTTTCTCTCCATACACTCCATTTTTTTTCGAGCTTGATTTTTCTCCTCGGTCCAAAAGCGGAACTGGTTTCTTCAACCTTCAGTCCAAAAAACTCTCCATCTCCATTTTTGCCGTCCCGGGCATCTTCGTCTTTTTTTTTTATTCTTCCGTCGCAAAATTGAATATGCCACTCACATATCCGGCTCATTTTTGCCAAGGCCGCGTAAAGATGATTTGTTCTTTTGATGTCGTTAAATGGCCATTACTGTGATTGTTTCATGGCGGAATCGGTTCTGGCCTTTTACGAGCACGTTCAATTGTACCTATTACACCCGTAACATTATACAGATGTTATTCTCCGAATCCTTTGTTATGGACTTTCAGGAACATGGTGGTTCCAAGTTCATTAACATCGCACTGGAGGACCACAGCAGGCTATTGACGACGATTCCGATATCAATCCAGAAGGGAAAGATCAGGAGACAACATAGCGTAATTTTGAACCACGGTCAATACCTGAGCTGGCACCCCACTCTCCAAACTTCCACACGGACGATTGAGGCCACGTCAGATTTGACGTGCATCAGCCCTCATCTATGTCGGATCGTGTTTCAAACTCACAACCCTACTATTAGTAATCAGCAACTCTTGCGGCTCCAGGGGAAAGGAAGTCGACCTTGGGTCAGTCGATTTCAAAATAGGTGTCAAAGGGCATTAGGAGAAGGACGCCACTCTCAAAAGCTTGAATGACGATCACCGTTGCTATTTACCTCCGCCAACTAGTTATACTAGTTCGGAGTCAAATACTATTGTTTTCGGCTGAGAACGCCAATTGTTGAAACAAATTTTCTATACTATCACCATTCCCCAAATTAAACTAATAGACTCGTTCAAAACCACGTGACTTCCATAAGAAAAATCATGAATGGCGATCGCCGTGAATGTTTTTCCCCTCCCAGCTCGTTACCAATGCTGTCACTTTTGGCTTCGAGTTACCAAAATCCACGCGAAAGACGCGAAAGGTTGAATAGATTGTTTACGTAAAACTACAGTCTCCAAAAACCAAGTGACTCGTCTGTCATACGTAAAAGCATGAATGGCAATCACCGTACAAGTTTCCCTTTGACAACTCGTTACCAATGCTATCGATTTCGGCTCCGAGCGAACAGAATTTGTACTAAAGACACCAATTCAAGGGATTTATTTACGTTATTTAGCACGTTCAAAAACACTCAAATAGAAGCCCCCCCGCACTGGGGGAGAGGCAGTACCATAGTACCAGGACCTGAGAGCTATTAAGTGCATTTTTTGTAAGGTGACGTGCAATTTGTCTTCTAGAATTAATAAAATCATTGTATTTATAAAATGGAGTGTGAAGAAAACAAAAAACTTTATTCGTGTTAGTTAGACATTGACTTGGAACACACATTTTTAATTTAATGAAGGGCTCGTTGCCTAATTGGTACTTGTGTCAGTCACCCGAACTGATTGTGATCCATCACTTAAATGAAACTGGATCCCGTTACTAATTGCAACGGTACTGGGAATAGTCTGCAGATGAGTGGGGATTGTTAAATGCTGTACACTGTGTATTCCAAAAAAATTAGAAATTCACCTGATAGTGAAGAAAGTGTGTTAGTCCTCCTCAGATGAACATGTTTGTTAATTTTTTCAGAATTAAATTCTTAAAGTGCTAAAGGCAAACTCGATATTTGACCATTTGTTCGGTAATTAGGCTGTTTGGATTTAATGGTTGACACGAATTGGATAGTCTAAATAGTAATGTGTTTCTACCAGTGATGATCATTCTTTAAGGTCACGTGGACACTGCTTGTGTGAGAAACCCCCTTAACTGGAGCGAGGTAGGTAGTTGAATTTTCGTCCCACTGGAGCAGCATAACAGGCTATTGGCTACGGTCCGAGATCAATCCTGAAGGACAACACTTAGTGATTTTAACCACGGTCAGATGACGAGGTCAAACCTGAGCTGACACCCCACTATCCAAAAACATCAGACGGGGTAGTCAAAACGCCTGAATTTTAGAATTTCAACAACCAATCTCTTCATTCACTTAGGAAAAATAGCAGATTGTTCATCTGTGGTGGACAAACAAACTATCAGAATTTGTTCTGGCGAATTTTGGCTTTTTTGCGGTCCAACGTAGAGCACATTCGATAATTCTCAGATTCAGATTATTACTAATGTTTTAGGATAAAGTACTAGAGTGTGTATCCTGAAGTAAAAAGGTCTTTTGTGAGTTAATTTATACAATCGTAGTATGTCTTGTACAAATTAAGTTTTTTGAATACGTAATTTAATGAAGGGCGTAATTTAATTACGTAATTTTGAATACGTAATTTAATAATACGTAATTTAATCAAATTAAGTTTTGATGCATACGTAATTTAATGATGGAATTAATGTTTCACTCACTCAACAGAGGAAACACAGTCAACATGATACTGACATTGTTGACCTTTACTGATCAAGAACACTGTAAGAAAGAGTTAGCTAACGAAGGTTTGTGTGTAGCGTAGGAGCCTAGAGAAGTCGGTTACTGTAAACATGTGAAGTCCACGATGTAAATAGTAGGTAAAATAAAGAATTTGTTGTCAAGGAGTGTCTGTTACTTGTTCGCCAGCTTCAAGGAGTGATTCTCCAAGAAAGACTACAATGGCACAAATTGATGAATCCTATATTAAGACAAGTATCCAGCAGTAACAAACAATTAGTAGTTAAATCTAATTCATAAAACATCTTAAAGTTGGGCAATATCTCCTAGTGTTTTAAAAGTTTTATCAAGAAATACATCCATCAAAAATCTAACAAAAGAAGTAACTTTTTTCTACAATATATCCCTTGAAATGTTTCACAGTTTTTTCACAGTCAAACTCTTTTGGAAAACAACTACATTCTAGACTCGAGACACTAAAATACACACCAGTCATAAAGATCATTTGTTGAAGTAACCTCTAATCCACCTCCGTTTAGAGAGAGAGGGAATATCCCTCTTTACTTTATTCATCATGCATTAACTTACAGGTTTGATATTAACATTCTAAGGAGTTCGCACGTAAAGAAATTTCCGGACGTTCAGAGGTTTAAAGCTAAATTCAAATAGGAAGGGCAATATGTAAAGCGACACGCGCGGACCCAATCACAAGTGCCTGCGTGAGCGGTGAAAACTCTCTGATTGGTCTGCGCTCGTCGCTTTGTGCCTTGCACTTCCTATTTAAATTCAACTATAAGTGTTTTGTAAGCAGGCTTATTTCATTTACTAGCTACGCCATTAAGACTATTAAAGGTATTTTCCCCAGAAAATTTCAGACTTCTGTCGAGATATAGAGAAAAACATGCTGTTGATCTTAAAAAAACATGGGTAATGAAGGAGCTAGAATATATAAAACGTTATCTTTCGGACTGTAGATAGTGTTATTGATATACAACAGTAAGAAAATGTTGAGAATCCATAAAGATATATTAAAGAATACAAGAGACCAAAACATATTTAAACCATAAGACATATAAGACACACACACACACATATATATATATGTGTGTGTGTCTTATATGTCTGATTTTGCAAAATTTTTGCAATGCAAAATTTGTGTGTGTGTGTGTGTGGAGAGAGAGGAATAAGTATCATGCTGCATTCTAAAACTTCTAAGTGGGAAATGGAAACACAATAAGGATATGATGTAGTGTGTGCATGTACAAGCAAAAAATAGTATTCGTTCAGAAAATTGCGTTAAAAAAGAACACAAACTGAAATGTATGAAGAACATATTCAAAAAATAAAGCAGTTTTTGAGACGTGCCTTCTTTGAGATATGAGAGTTAAATAAACACTTACAAGCAATTGATGAAAGAAAGGTTCTTTTAAGTGCTTGGAAGTCTTACATAGAATGATGGGATTGAAATCAAAATATATTTGATGAAAAGACCTTCGGAGATGTAGAGAGGCTATTGTAATTTTAAGATTAGTGATCATGTTACACACATCTGCAAAATTTCATGTGGGCACAAACACGGCACATTGCTTTAACTGCTGTTTTTACTCATCAATGAAAATAAGAAACTCTTAAATTGTATGCGACTGTTTCAGGACTTGCGAAGAAATCAAAACATTACTGGTTGTCCATGTTTTTTATGAAACGCTTGTAGGATTAATTTTATCTTTGACCTTTTTCTAATTTATATTAACAAGAAACTATGCGCAAGTTGTGAATTATATGTGGTGAGCGTAAAAGGGTATATATTCTTCTGTGTCAGGGCAAAAGGGGTTAAGTCTGACTTCGGATGGATCCAAAAATATCAAGTGCATGATTAATTTAAAAATAATATAATGTGTTTAAAAATGGTAATTGAATGAATCTCCGAATCTAAATTACGATTATTTGAATCATGACATGCTTCTTTTCCTTCTGAATATTAGTGCGAAAGGGTGAAATATTCAACTTGAGTTTCTTCGTAGTGTTCGTCTTCATGCGACCTACCATAAAGCTAATCTGCAATAGTTTAATGCATCCTATTTTTTTATTCTCAAATGACCAGAAACATGACCGGAGAAAATATTCGTCTCCCAATAAATTAGGAACTAGACATAAATCATCACGCTATCTCCGAAAAACTTTGCTAGTTTTTTTTATGAAAGAAAACAGTATATTAAATTTGTATTGGATTGATTTAACTCGTGCAACGTTAGGATAAAATGTTCGCGCTTAAATGTGTGTTAAAGTAGTTAATTAACGTCGCACTGTGGGACAATACAATGGTCTGTTGCCGACTGTCCGGGATCAAACCCGAAGAGAAAGATTCGAGGGCACTTCGCCATTTTGAACCACGGTCAAATGACGAAGTCAACACCTGTGCTGGCCTCTCCAAACTTCCACACCGCGCCAACTTGAGAGGACTTGAGGGCACTTACGATTAAACATTCACCCCTTCCCCCACGTACACGACGGTGTTTGATTGGATCGAGTTTCCAACTCTTAAGCCTCCGGTTGTTAATACGCTACTCTTTCAGCCGACATAAATACCAAGTAAGTCTTATTTAAATATTTCAAAACTAACCGATAAAACCATTGAATTACAAAATGAGAAACGAAATTCATTCTCCAGCGAGTTTGCAATCAGCAAAAATTCGATCGGTTTATGCGACTCTGCAGATATCAAACGTAAACTAACTTTTTCATGCTTGAACTGATAGTTTTTTTCTCCAAATATTATACATTCAGTGAAGATATTGCATATTGCTTGTAAACCGAGATGATAGCTTATCAGTAGAAAACGTGAGTGAAGTTTGTCGAGGGTATATAACGATTCACTTTTATCAAATCTCTGATCTGAGAATATGAGATTAGTGAAATCTGTAAACTCCGGTGTTGAGGCAATCTTTCGAAAAATTGCAAATTGATTATATCTTTCAACATTGAACTATACATATAGCCTATTTCATTACCATTAACACTGAATTCTTTCATTGCTCTTTTTATCTCGCTTTTCAGAATAAAATTGTAGTATAAACAGTTTTAGAATTAACAGTTTCCTCCTTGTAACATCAGAAACCGGTATTTAATCGCAATTATTCAAGCAAAGAGGCCGTGAACTCGTGCAGACGATCCAATAATTTAATTTTTATGGAGTAATTAACTGTAAGCGATATTATATTATACTATCAGAATTACCTGGTATTGCTCGGGTTAATTTAATTAAATGTTGTTTGAAAAGTAACATGAAAATCACTTCTCTTTCATAAAAAAAAAACTGCTGGCATCATTAAAGTGTACGGAAAGTAATTTTAACAACGTTTAAACTTTTTCATCGCAACAATTTAATTCCGAAACAAATATATACACATGATATCAACACAGAGACATAAATGTGCAAATTTCAAATTTTTGGGAAATGACGTTTGAATGCTTACAACAAGGTTTGTTCAAAACTGTACAGGTAACAAGATGGACAAGGTTTTTTCAAATACGGTTATTAGTTTAGAGTGCATGAACTGTCGAAGTCAAAAAAAGTGAAATTCTAACGCGAGTGAGCAAAACACGTACAAATTTTCATTCTTCAGCAGTAAGATATTTTAGAGTACCTCTGAATGTGAATTTTTGCATCTCGCTGAGTTTTTTAGAAATTCTAATTTGGTTCCTGGCATTATTTTTCTGAAATTCGGGAAAAATCTGGAAATGTTCGTTATTTTTTGTTAAAACTGTCGTATTTATAGCTTAATAGTATTAATTTTTAAATTTGAAAACTTCACTACATCATCACATAATTGTACCATACGAAATCTTAGAATGTTCTGATTCTTATGGAACAATAATTTGTGAAATTGTTTGATGAATAAATTCGATGCAATTAAAAGATGGTCACATAAATTTCGGAATTTTTAGATCACTAGGGGGCTTTGCCCAATGCTCACCTACCCTCGCCAACCCCGTTGCCAGATATTGTTGCCAGAAATGAGTTTTTCGTTTGGGCTTTTCGTATTCTATTACAAAATTAAAGTTAAATAAAATTAAATACTGAAATATTCTTTCTTCATCAATTCAATTTTACAAATTATTTACAACATGGAAAGAAACAAAAAGTCAGTTCAAACATAAATACTATAATTGAATTTGTTTTGGAAGAGATTTCCTTTATAGCAATACTGGGAAAATACACTCTATAACAAAAAAATCGACGCACCAAGAAGGAGTTGTCCGATAGAGACAAAAATTGGTGGATAGAAAAATTATGTACAGAATAGAAAATGATTAAAATTTCAGAACAATTGAATGATTTATTTCAGAGTTACAGTAACGAGCTCAATAAGGTGTTGACCCGCCTCTAGCCTGGATGCAACTGCCACACGGCGTGGCATAGACTGATAAAGCTCCCGGATGGTCTCCTGCGGTATTTCTTGCCAAATTTGCTCCAATTGTCGGACTACGTCATCAACATTCCCTACCGGATGCAGTCGCCTTCCCGTCATATCCCAGACATGCTCGATGGGAGAGAGATCTGGTGATCTGGCTGGCCAAGGAAGCGTTTGACAAAATTGAAGACAGTTCATAGCAACACGTGCCGTATGTGGTCTGGCATTGTCTTGCTGAAAAATAAGCCCAGGGTACTGCGAAAGGAACGGTAGCAAAACAGGTCTCAGAATGTCGTCAACGTACCGCTGTGCAGCAAGTGTACCTCTAACGACGACCAAATGGGTCCGGCTATCAAGGGAAATGGCACCCCAGACCATAACTTCTTGTTGAGGGCCCGTGTGGCGTGCAATAGTGAAAGCAGGATCGGCACGCTGCCCTGGGCGTCTCCAGAAACGTCTTCGATGATCGTCAGGACACAGTTGGAAGCGCGATTCGTCGCTAAAGACTATACGTCCCCAGTCAGCATCATTCCAGCCTGATCGAGCCAAGCACCACTGTAATCTGTCTCGACAATGTGCAGGCGTGAGTGGCAGGTGACGTAACGGTCGGTACGAGCGTAGATTTCGCTCTCTCAGCCGTCTGTGAATGGTCATGGTGGACACTCGTGTGTGGGTCGCACGACTGATGGTTGATAGCGATGAATCAGGCGCTGTGACAGCTGATCTGACAATCACTCTGTCCTCGCGATCTGTTGTGGCCCTACGTCGACCGCTACCATCATGACGCTGAAATCTGCCATTGTCCACCCACTCTTGCTAGCATCTTCTAATCGCCGCATCGCTTCGACTCACATGACGAGCGATTCTCCGATTTGATCAGCCTGCCTCTTTCAATCCAATGATACGATCTCTTTCAAACTCTGAAAGTTGCTCGTAATGAGCTCGAATCCTGTGGCGAGGCATTTTTTCAGTCGTTGAAAGGTATCCTAAATCGCAATGCAGCAGAAATTTTTAACAACAGCTCAAGAACAACTCCTTATATACATCTGCTGGATGCGCAGTTCCGATGCGCTGGAGATCGCACTATTCATTCATTGGACACCAAATTTTAATCATTTGCATATTTGGTCAAAACATTTTTGCATACGAAATTTCAAAGCAATCGGATGATTCCTTCTTGGTGCGTCGATTTTTTTTGTTATAGAGTGCATTATTGGAAAACTTGATTTTCGATCAACACTAGTAAAACTACCTAAGCTGCGTATAGCAATCGTTTTATAATCAATGTAATTCCTATGGCGATTTCGAATTGTATTTGGCCACCTGACAAATTTAACGGGTGCTCAGAGTTACCCTATCGTTCCCTAATATCGCCTACCCCTGTTCCTATTACCACCCACCAGGCGAAATAAGGATCTACCATTAAAATCGAGTTGCTAGTAGAGCATACATACCTACCTTTAGTATTTAATGTACTTTCAATTCACATAAACGAAATTATGATTTGGAAACACTTACCTGGATATTCCCCGTATGGATTGGAGACATAAAATACGTTGTGATCAAAGCCTCAAATACTTCAGATGCAATAATGTTGTTGATATAACTGATAGGAAACTTTCCGGCAGCTCTACGTATGGCAAAACCATAGACCATCAAGGTAACTACATAAACTCATAGTTGTCTCGCATAGTAGCTTGCAAACACGATTAGGCGATATTAAGCACAGGTGCGAAATGTGGAAAACCTAACCCTACCATTTTCGACTTTAAAGAAAGCTCACTCTTGGATAACACTGAATGAAATAGTTCTATGGCGCATATTGAAGGCTTTTAAAAATTACTAGATATTTTGAATATAGCCTGAATAAATAAATGCTTCTACATACATTTTTAAAATTATAAATAGTTCTATCGAATTCCATGATCAAGTATTCTTGAAAAGGGGCGGACCACGGTCGCCCAGTTAGAAGGGCAAACGATTAGCAACCAGAGGGTTGCGAGTTCTGAACTAGGTCCAGTTAAAGAACGTCGTGTACACGGGGGCTGGTGCACGTTAAATTTTTCATGTCCTCACGTTGGCGTGGTGGGAACGTTTAGAGAGTGGGGTACCAGCTCAGGTGTTATTCTTGTCATCTGACCATGGTTGGTAAATACGAAGCACAGTCTTCGAATCTCTTCGTAATTGATCTAGAACGTACCCAATAGACCGTTGTGTTCCTTAGTACGACGTTAATGCGCTACCTACCTTTAAAAAATCCCCATTTGACCTAAAGAGAAACTGGGCATTGAGACTTTAACCATTTTAGGCATACCCCCTCTTCGAATATACCTTTCAATCTAGAGATTTACTCGACAGAATCATACCAAAGGGTTTTTTCCATGTGTTCTAAATTTTCTGCTACGTTGGAGCAGATCCTGAGAGAAGGTTATTTGTGTCTATCCCATAAGCTTCATGCGAACAATCTAGTGGAATATTTTCATCTCCCCGGCTCTTGATAACCTCAAATGAGAGGTTATCAAACAATTTACTAGCATCTGTCATTCGCCCGGCTTTCAATACAACCTAGTTTAGTTTCTCTGTCATCTAATAATAAGATTTCGGGACCTTATCAAACGTAAACGAAAAGAAGTGAAAGCTTATATTCTATCTTCTCCCTTGAGAATAAATAAAATATCTTCAACGCTAACTGTCTCCTGTAAAATAACAATTTTCTTTAGATTTTATATGAATTTTTCTAAAAATCAGTACAGTGCTGAAATAGACCACGGCCGGTACAGGAGTTGTAGCTTGAAAATTATAATAATCGCGCCAAGAATGAATTGCGCATTATATCTATAACCGTAATCAAAAAATTAAGTTGTGAAGACTTGGCTTGACAGAATCGTCCTATGAAATTACTTTAGCATTGGCGAAAAAATGAAACCTTTTTTAGACGGAGAAGAAATTGTTAAGTCATGTCTAAATACTTACACGCCATCTTGGTAATAAAGGTATTGAAAGGAAAGCAGACGAAATTGATATATCAAGGCAGACAATTACGAGACGCATCCAGGAACTCTTGTATTTTCTTTTCTCTAGCTTTAGATAAATCAACGGACCCAGTTAGCCCTGTTAAGCATTTTTAAATGAGAAATTAATGATAATTTTAATGTCTTGGAAGAACTTGCCAGTCTGGAGTCATTGCATGGTAAAACAAGAAAATTAGACATACTTGAAAAAGTAAAATCATGCTGCATAGACAATCTTAGATTATAGTAAACTCATCAATGTGTATACTGACGGAGTGCCGTCAAGGATAGGTAAAGTTAATGACGCTATAACTTTGCTTGAAAATTTTTTTATCGTTCCTTTCTGAAATACCACTGCATTATACACCAAGAGACACTAGAAAAAAATAAAAAGGCAGCCTCTTATGTTACCAGCTGTGAAATGTGTGAATAAAATTAGAGCAGGAGCATTGAACAGACGATAATTAAGATAATATTACGAATTGTTAGATTTTGAATATGAACTTGTCCTTTATTTTCCTGCACTGGCTTTTTAGAAGACAGGTTCTGAGTAGATTTCGGAAATTGAAAAATGCCATTTATAATTTTTTAGAACAAGAAATTGAACTATCTGATGAAAAAACCCTATTATTTGATAACAATTGGTTATTTGATTTGACATTTCAGTTGATGTTACTAGCCATCTCAATGTGATCTAAATTCGAAACAACAAGACAAAAATAAATTATTTCCTAGCTTCGTAAATAGCATCAATTTATTTCAAATGAAATTAAAACTGTTCAGCTCTCAGTTAGAAAATCAGGATTTTAATCAATTTTTTCACTTGAAGGAGCAGAGTGAATGTGCTGCCGATAATAGCAATATCACCAAATAAATATATTAAAAAAATCAAGTTATTGCAAGCTTGATTCGAAAGTCGTTTGCACGATTTGGCTAAATAAAACTGCAGGCTCGCATTTATAAACCCATTTTCACCTAGAGAACAAAAGGTAATGAAGATGCCTATTAACATACAAATGGAACTTATTGATTTAAAAACAAATTCATTATTGAAAATGAAATTCGATGAGCTTTTTTGAGATCAAAATGTTTCTGACATGATTCATTTCAGGCCTGTAAACATTTCCCAGAACAAAGAAAATTTGCAAAAAATGACATGTCGTTTCGGAACGACATATAGATGTGAGCAAGCACTTTCATCCATGAAATTTATTAAAAATTAAACGGGGACGCGAATGAATTTTGAAGAATTCTCTGTTGCTCTCAGTAACAAATTTAACACGAAACATTGAATTAGCGAAATCGAAACAGGCTCAAAAGTCTCATTAATGGTAATGTTTATGTGCTGTTAAAGATATTGTTTAACATTTAATAAATGAATCATTTAAAAATGGTTATTATGTCTATAAACATACTTTTTTTAAAGGTTATTAAGGATAGGTCAGGAGACACCTTCTAGCGAGCAGAGAGAATCGACAACTCCAACCTGATCTCTCTCTCTCTCTCTCTTTGCTCAAAGCTGTCTCTCCCTCTCACCGAACGGGATTCTCCGGCAGCTGTTCCATCATCAGCGATCACCCTCTCGTTCAAGAGATCATCTGTCACTATGAAATATTGGTGCTCCAATAAACATGTGTCTTTTGAACTGACGTCCATTAATTTATTTAGTTGCGTGATTGAGTTATCTCTTTTCCTCCCCAAAGCGAAGCAGATCCTACTCCTATCCTTATTTACCAACCCCAACCATGAACTTAAGAACGTAGAAAAGGTGCTTGAGTTTATGGTGCATCTGAACTCGTATGTGAAAAGAATTGCGCATGGTATGTAAAAGGTTGGCCACCCCTGGGTTAGGCCGTTTTATAATGCTCTGTAAGAAGCTGTCAGCAACTTCAGTTTACGTTGGAACTTCCCAGCGAGTTCCCCATTAGTGCGTGTAATATAGAAATGGTAGTACTATGCCACAAATTAAAAAAAATTAAAATTTAGGCGAAAAAATTCTTATAAATTGGCTTGGTCCGCTCGTGTTTAATCAAAATGACTCGCGTAAGAAGCGAATGAAATACTTATTTTTGAATTCGTGTTAAATCAAATTCGTGCAAAAAAGGTTCGAACGCAAAACCAGAATTAGGAGTATACCTTTTTCTTCCTTGATATATCATCGACTTAGATAAGAAATACATTTAATGACATTTTTAGGAAAGGCATTTTTCGGATACTAAATGATTATTTTTCATGATAATGAGAAATAAATTGTCCTATTGCATTCAGTTTGAATAAAGAAATAACTTCATCAAAATATGTTTATAATTTTTACTTTTGACTTAACAACTAATAGTTAGTCGTTAATCGACTATGCAATCGAAAACAATTTGTCAAATAATGAGGTTCTGCTCCGACGATATCTATGTAAATAAGAATATAGTGTTTGTACATTGAATATTTTCGATCCATTTCAAGTTTTATATCTGTTTTGGGTACTTCTGATGCATAATACGTCTCTTGCGCGTTTAGTGTACGTCTGTCCATCTGTATGTGTGCCCAACGAGCGTCCAAACGGTTAAATATATTTTCATGAAACTTCGTATTCTGTGGGTACTTACATTCATTTAGTGACTGAACTTGTTTGAGTGAGCCTGTCTGTCTTTTTCTGATTTTCTTTTTTAAAAAAGCTATCGAAACAAATCGATTTTCCGTTTTTTAAATGGTAATAAATTATCTTTGTAGTTCTGTACTGAAAGCATTTAATTTTAAAACAAGTTCTTATATTAGACAAGCCACAAAATGTAATTTTCAAGAAAAAATGCATTCGCCTTAAAAAGTTTGTGATGAATATCTTATTTCAATTTGTCATCCTTTCATTAAAGATGGTGAAATGAAATTCGACAATGCTGATGCAAGAGTGCCCTCAAATAAAAATATATTGTTTTGTTGACTATGCCTTATTTGCCCTAGATTCATCAATTTTATGAATTTAGCTGAGCAATTTTACATGAAAACAATTTAATTAAAAGGAAAGGGAATTCCAAATCCCCTCAAAATCGTATTTGGTAGTATTAGTAGTAGTAGTAACCTTAGAGTCACCTTTCGTCATTTGGTAGTTTTGTCAACAAAAAAAAGGTACGATGTATGTAAAACATGGATGGATTTGCACGTGTAGGATTTGTGTCCAAAGTACGTTGTATACTATCTACCAATAAGTATTTGGACACCTATGATAGAAAAGAAAAACAAAATTTATTCATATTCAATAGTTGGTATAGCCTAAACGAGAGGCAATTACAGCCTCAACCCTCCGGAGCATACTTTCCACAAGCCCTTGTATGACGGCTAGTGGTAAATGCCGTCATACAAGGTAATACATACGTAAAACTGCCACAGCGTAGGAAGCACACTGTCATCCAAAATAGTGTAGTATGCCTCGGCGTTGATCTTACCATGAATTTGGACCAAGTGTCTCAATCCATACCATGAGAAACACCACTAAACCATAATTCCACCTCCGCCGAACTTTACTGTGAGCACAATGCATTCTGGCAGGAGGCGTTCTCCAGGCAGACGCCAGACCCAGACCCTGACATCCGAACGGTAGAGTGTGAACCTTGATTCGTCGCTCCAGAGAACCCGATTGCACTGATCTACGGTACACTTTCGACGTGCTTTGCACCACATTAACCGAGCAGCGCGGTTGGACTTAGTGATCAAAGGCTTATGGGCGGCAGCACAACCACGGCAGATGTGCTTCTGTACTGATGGTATTAACCGAAACAACACTCCCGAATGCCAGTTGAAACTCCTGGAGTCTGTGGGTCATCGGTTGGGTTCCGAATTTCTCTGGACAGCACCCGTCGGTCTCTATCTCCCAGTTTCGTGGGTCTGCCGATTCGTGGCATATTCCGGTAATCATCGCTCACCTTCCACTTCTGAATCACATAATAATTCCCAACATTCTTTCATTTAAAATTCAACAGCCCTTCTCAATTATTAACTACCTGATAACTTTTAATTAACGTCGTACCAGAGCAACACAACGGGCTATTGACGACGGTCCGGGATCAGTCCCTTAAGGGAAAGATCCGAGAACAACACCTCGTAATTTTGACCCACGGTCAGATGACGAAGCAACACCTGAGCTGGCACCCCACTCTCCAAACTTCCACACCAACCCAACGTGAGGACTTTCGACCACGACCGATAGAAGGCGAGCCTGCCGACTCTACACCATAAGCTTACAAACATGCGTGCACTGACCCGGATTCGAACCAGGAACCTTCCTATCCAGAGGCTAACACCTTTACCACCAGAACGATTAGTCGGCATCAACTACATGGAGTATAAATGTTAATATTTTACCGACTTCCAGATTTCTCTAGAGACACACATGGAAGAAACATCTGTCACTTTCTATGAATGAAGAAGACATCACAATTAGCCATCCGACCACAGATATCTCCCTTTAACATACACTCCATTTTTTTTAAACACATGCGAATAAAACAACCTTTCAAGTTCTTAATAATATTTGAATAGCATTTTCGTGTCTCGGATTCAGTTTCACTGGCAGTTTTAGAACGAAATCAATCGAACTCAATAAACTCTTTTCGTCAAAACCTTTTTTCAACACGTACCCTTGAAATGCATCTCTCATCGAGTCTGGATTGTATCGACCCAATTCCAATGCTATCCTTTTACCATCGTGGCACAGTCTCTCCCATAAGAGATCTTTGTCGTGAAAAACAACTCTGATAGAGCATTCACTGGAATGCGTAGAATCCACACAACGTCATCTTCTGTAACCTTTTGCTCGGGACGTAAACACAGAACGCGAGTAACTTCTCCTTTGGCAGTTTTATAAAAATCTGAAAACACATTGCGAAATTCCATTCAGCTTGCTTTGCGTAACCTTGATCGAATAATCTGGGAGGAAAAAAAAAACGCTTTAAAGTGTGCGTATGTGTGAATTTGTTTCCATACCACGATGAGCATCTCAAATACATGCTATTGTCAATGGAGATTTTTATAAAACTAACTAGCTGAATTACCCGGCGTTGCTCGAGTTTCAAATATGACCAAGATAGTTACAATATGACCGCGACTTTTCCCTGCGTTAATTCAAATACGCAAACCCTGTAGAACGTGTATCCTACCGCGACAGCTAAAATATGACTGCGACATTTTCCTGCGTTAACTCAAATACACAAAACCCTGCAGAACGTGTTCATTTGTCCATGTCCATTTATTGCAGGTAATGGTAATTTTAGTTAACGTCGTACTAGAGCAACACAACGGGCTATTGACGACGGTCCGGGATCAGTCCCTTAAGGGAAAGATCCGAGGACAAGACCTCGTAATTTTGAACCACGGTCAGATGACGAAGCAACACCTGAGCTGGCACCCCACTCTTCAAACTTCCACGCCAACCCAATTGAGGACTTTCGGCCACGACAGATTTAAGGTGCACCAGCCGCCTCTACACCATACGCTTACAAACATCCATTTATTGCAGGAAAACAAACTTTACATTTAATTCCTGAATAATATTAGACGGACCGGAAAGTAATGTCATTTTTTTTACATTAAATTCAAACAAATAAATTTTTAGCAAGTTTTTAACGAAGGTCCGCGATTAATTCCGAAGGGGAAGATTCGAGGATAACACCAGACAGTGTTTCGAATTCGCAACTATCCGGTTGATTAATTCGATACTCTTCCAAACGGGCTACCGAATCCCATAATTTGTGTTGTCCTCGTATGTTTCCCTTGGATATTGATCCCAGATCGTCGTTAATAGGTCGATGTGAGGCTCCAGACGTTAATTCAACAATACCTACCAACGAATCTTGATTTCTGTTGGATAACGGCGATATCCTGATCAGTGCAATTTATGAGAATATTAGGGTTCGGATTCACACTGCCTAATCAAATTTCCAACGACATGCTTATACTCTAAAACATGGAGTTATCCTTTCGTGTCGCAACCTAATGCATGAAACCATACCCTCTGTTTAACTCTTTTCAACTAATCATCAATGAATAAATTTTACTATTATTTTTCCGCCCAAAATACTATAAATACACTGGTTACAATCGCTCCGTGTTACTTAACTAACCCACTGTTATACTAATGCATGAACTGCAGTAATACTCAGGATAAGGATGGGTTTTATAAAGCGTGATGAAGATTTGATATCAGAATTATGAAACAATCTATATATAAAAAACTAGCCACTGCGTGCACTTATCTCTAGGAGGTATTGGGCCAGCCCGGCGTTGCCCGCAGTGGCTAGTTTTTTAGTTGGTTAGCTCCGCAAACCAACACCATGGGCAACGCTGTGATGTAAGGTATTAAGCTGGTGTATATAAAATTTTCCGCAGATTTCAAATCCGTTGAAGATATATTCAATTAGAAAATTATTTATTTAAAGAAAATCATATTGTTAGGTATCAATCTAAACTGAAATTTTCCGCAGATTTCAAATCCGTTGGAATTTTTACTCTATCTTTAACGGTATAGGAGATATAAAAAAGAACTTTGACTTCAGTTAAAATTTTATCAATCTTTGGAAATCAATCTTTGGGCATTTTAATTAATACAGGAAAATGTCGCGGTCATATTTCAGCATTACTAAATTGCACAAATCATTATCGTCTTTGTCAATATTTTTCTGTCTTTTTTCGAATTGCTCTATTTGAGCTCAGAAAGTCAAAATTCGACACTCTGCACATCTTTCGTTTTTCAGAATTCTGCATTTTCTTTCATAGAAATTTCGGTTTTGCTTGTATGTCTTAATCTTTTGCATATTAAAATATATTATTCATTAATTAAATGCATATATTTGCATCCGAAGTAAATTGTAGAAGCTATAAAAAAGTTAAAACGAAGCTAAAAAGTATTTTCCGTGCAGCTCAAATGATTGAAGTCAAAAAATATCTTCTGCACAACTTAAATGATTGCATTTTTCTATGTAAGAAAAGTGGTTAGTCCAATTCATTTTTCAATCAACCTTTAACCATTTCAACCTTATCAATGGATTATTTAGCTAGTTTTAAATAAAACAGAGAGGGTCTGTCTAGTTTAGTAGTAATTTGGTAATTTCAGTTAACGTCGTACTAGAGCAACACAACGGGCTATTGACGACGGTCCGGAATCAGTCCCTTAAGGGAAAGATTCGAGGACAACACCTCGTAATTTTGAACCACGGTCAGATGACGAAGCAACACCTGAGCTGGCACCCCACTCTCCAAACTTCCACGCCAACCCAACGTGAGGACTTTCGGCCACGACAGATTTAAGGTGCACCAGCCGCCTCTACACCATACGTTTACAAACATCCATGCCCGGACCCGGATTCGAACCAGGAACCTTCCGCTCTAGAGGCTAACACCTTAACCACTATACCGGTTGGTCGTCTGTCTAGTTTAGTACCTGATGCATCAAATCAATAGCGTCCATTACTTCCCAATACACATTTCGTTGAATTTTTGTTAATGTTTCTTTCTTCACTCAACAGAAGGCCGTGTTAGCTTTGTGGAAAGAATGGCGGATTAGTAACCGATTCAAATCTACAACTTAAGACCATCGTTATACGTTTAGGGAGAGGTACACGTTAAATCTGTCACGGTCTCAAATGTACTCGCCGACCAACCGGTATAGTGGTTAAGGTGTTAGCCTCTAGATCGGAAGGTTCCTGGTTCGAATCCGGGCCCGGGCATGGATGTTTGTAAACGTATGGTGTAGAGGCGGCTGGTGCACCTTAAATCTGTCGTGGCCGAAAGTCCTCACGTTGGGTTGGGGTGGAAGTTTGGAGAGTGGGGTGCCAGCTCAGGTGTTGCTTCGTCATCTGACCGTGGTTCAAAATAACGAGGTGTTGTCCTCGGATCTTTCCCTTAAGGGACTGATCCCGGACCGTCGTCAAGAGCCCGTTGTGTTGCTCTAGTACGACGTTAACTAAAATTACCATTACCATTACTCAAATGTACTCACGTTGGTGTATTTTGGAAGTTTGGAGAGTGGGGAGCCATTTTAGTCTCAACCTCGTTCTCTGACCGATGTTCGAAACGATGCGGTATTGTTATCGGATAGTTTGCTTCATTCTGGATTCATCCCGAACCGACGCCAATAGCCCAATGTGAGGCTCCAGTATGACGTTGATTCAACGACCTACCTCACTCACTTGTCAGTGTGATGATTTGCTACATTAAATACTATATTCCCATTCTTCCCTTTTTAATTCTAACGCCCTACCTCATCCCAATAAGAGTGATTTCATGGGAATCAATGTGTAAAGTTTTAATCATTGAGTCTTAAGTCATGGGACATTTCTGAGGAATCCATGCTTGTCGATACACGTGTTTTTTTTAACAAGTTCGTTGTGCAGATCTTTCCAAGTCTAAAATGTCTTCATACTTCATTTCTGTCACACTGTGAAGACGAGAAAGTGTTCGTTTCCTTGAATATATTGCAAATCACATCACATTGACCCATTCATTTAAGAAGAAAACGTCGTCCTCTGAGAATGGTTCAAAATTATGTGGTGTTGCCCTCGGAATCTTTCCCTACGGGTTTGATCCCGGACCGTCGCCAATAGTCCGTTGTGTTGCTCCAGTACGACGTTGATTCAACTACCTACCTACCACGACGAAAACGTTGACGGGATTGGCGCTCTGCATGCTGTTACGTCAATAAATGTATTCTAAATTTCCGGTAATTGGTAATTTTTAGTTAACGTCGTACTAGAGCTACACAACGGGCTATTGACGACGGTCCGGGATCAGTCCCTTAAGGGAAAGATCCGAGGACAACACCTCGTAATTTTGAACCACGGTCAGATGACGAAGCAACACCTGAGCTGGCACCCCACTCTCCAAACTTCCACGCCAACCCAACGTGAGGACTTTCGGCCACGACAGATTTAAGGTGCACCAGCCGCCTCTACACCATACGATTACAAACATCCATGCCCGGACCCGGATTCGAACCAGGAACCTTCCGATCTAGAGGCTAACACCTTAACCACTATACCGGTTGGTCGGCTCTAAATTTCCGGAATCTAAATTTTTAAATATTATTACGTTCGACTGAGTTTTTTGAGGAGGAAACAGGTATAAAAGCACCTGTGTGTGTTGTTACCGGTTCTGTCCAGAACAGGGCTCACCGAAAACGTATCGCATTCACGGAAGGTTCCTTTACTTGTAGTAGTACTGTTCGGATGTCATTGTTTCATTTTCCGGTTTTTTTCTAGCCAGATGTAACCGATTGCCGTCATTTGGGAATCAAGCGTCATCGATCGCCAAGTTATAAGCGAAAGATTTGCGACTAAATATAGTGAAGAGGTGTTACTAGGAATGTGAAAAATACTATAAAAACAGGGTAATGGATTGGAAGGGTTGATTGAACTAGCGTCGCATTGGATCAACACAATGGGCTATTGGCGACGGTCCAACATCCAGAGGAAAAGATCCATTCCCAGAGGGAAAGATGTAAAGACAACGCTAGTAACTTTAAACCACAGTGAGGTGACGAGGTCAACACCTGAGCATACACCCCACTCCCCAAAATTCCACCCCAACGTGAAGACATTTGAGGTCAGGTCAGATTTAGCGTGCATCAGCCCCCACGACGACATTGACTGCACCGACTTTCAAACTCGCAACCATCGGATTGCTAATACTCTGCTCTTCCAATGTGGCTACCGTGGTCCGGTAATGGTTTGAAATGTTGGGTCGTTATTTGAGCGTTCTTAGTCAGCATTTTCCGCTGCATAACCGCCATTCTTGCGTTTAATGTGCTCGTCATAGCTTGGAGGTCAACTGCAATCGACAACATGGAATCCTTTTTAGCTTCAATAAGTTGCGCAGTGTCTCCTTGATGAGGTGTTCCGCCAGTAATACGACTCAAGGGTAGGGAATGATATGATTCGTTTTTATATCGGTGAGATCGTCATCACTGGGTCCATTACTCGCGATGGATCTTTTTTTCTGTTTTCAATACATGTGAAGAAGCGAAGATCATCAGCTCTTTCGAAGGCTGTATTTATGGGGCTAATGCTGATTCAAAGGGTCTTTTCGAAAAATTTGCTGGTTACTCTTTCGAATGCTGTAATTAAAGAGCTGTTTTGCGTCTGTTTTTGATTTGACTGCAAATTTCAAAATTCGGACAAAATGGCTGCAGAACAATTGCTTGGAGTTGTGTTGCTGAACACTGAATATAATTCTGCACCTGGGGTCTACACGAATAATTTATGTTTGTCAAATCATTTCCAAGTGTTTTCTATACGACTCTATTTGTATGCAAACACCAGAAAATAAAATTCGATGTTTTCTTCAACGACATAAAAAATTTAAAACAATTTTCAATGGTACCACACTGATTTCGTGGCTGTAACCATACGAATTTGATTCAATCGGATAGATATGGTGTGTCTGAATTCGAAGTGGCGTGCCCGTGAATTCGGAACACAACAAATTGGTATTTTGGTATTTTTAACTAACGTTACTCTGGAAAAACACAACGGGCGGTCCGGGATCAGTCCCCTTAGAGAAAGATCCGAGGACAACAACGTTATTTTGAACCACGATCAAATGACGAGATCACAACTGAGCTTGCACCCCACTCTCCAAACTTCCTCACCACGCCAACGTGAGGAAATTTGAGGCCACAACAGATTTAACGCGTATCGGCCCCTTTTGTACACGACGGTCTTTGTTTGGTTTCGATACAGCAAATCGGAGTTCATTGAATTCTCTTCAGTTATTTATAGTATAGAATTTTTTTAAAGAACAGACAAGAACACATCGTTTAGTCATATATGAGTGTTCTTAAATTTTTCCGTCGAAATATTTTCAGGATAATTTTGTACTTATGAAGTTCTTACTATCCGAAAATCCCCATTAAGAGTTGATGAATTTCATCTGCTTTTCAGCTGATTTCCTGTTTCACCAGCTGAAGTTTCAGCTGGTGATATATATTTACTGCTATTTTTGAAACCCGGACAGTTTTAAAAAGACCCATTTCTAAGCTATTAAAGTAAAGATGTGTATGTCACGTTAAGGAGAATACTGAATCGGCACAAAATCCATTTTATTTCAGAAATTATTGAAATGACTTGAAAACTTGTGGAAAGAAATCTGTTCTTAGAATAAAGTTAATTTAATGAACCAAATGGTTGAAATTCATTGATCGTGGATTTATGAGGACCAATACCAGTTATTAACCCTTCAAGTGGTTTCGACGAGATGTATCGTCAGATATGCCTAATTTTTCTAATCACGAGATATCTCGTCTGTCAAGTTCTGACTAATTTTCTAATGACGAAAAATATCTTCATCAAGATATTGCCGATTTTTTTTATGATTAAGAGATCAAGATTTGGTCAGCTCTTTTCTAATGACGATCTATCTAGTTCATCAAGACGTGGTCAGTTTTTTTCTAATGATAGATATCTAGTCCATCAAGTTATGGTCTGTTAAGCTAGTGACGAGATACCTCGTCGAGACGAACAAACACCAAGAGTCTTTAATTCTAATGAGTAATTATGTGTAAAGCTGAGTTTTAGACTTATGCAAGAAGGTGATCTAATATCTATTCATAAAGACATTAACAAAAGAAATTTCAGAATTTAGGTAAACGGCATGAAAGACAGTGAAACTGTCTCTACCAAAAAGAACTCCATGGCGGAGTTGGAATACACTGCGATATATAGTACTACAGTGTAAGTTAATTTTTGTAGTGGTGGAAAAATCCACAAAATACTCCTGGAATTTACAAATCTAGAGGGCATGAATTCGATAGATGCAACCACTAGTTGAATGATTCCCAACTGTCGAAGACCACGAGTTCTGTATTAAGACCACGGGTGTACTCTCGTATGCGTGGTCGTGCAATGGATGATTGCGACAATCCTGTGTTATCTTTATCAGCGGAATGTGAGTGCAGTTGGTTGAAATAATAGGGGCTTCAAAAGTACGTCGTGACTGTTCTGTCTTTAAAATATTGATCCTTGAAGTAGCAGTATCGTGCAAATCCCAATAAAAACCAGACACCGTGGAGTCCATGTGTTGGAAAAAGATGCATTTTAATATAAGTATTTGTACTTTGTTTCAGTGGTTAGAGCAATCATTTCGTAGTTATAGGTAGGTAGTTAATTAATGTCACATTGGATCAGCACAATGGGTTATAGGCGACGGGCCGGGATCCACCCAAAGGGAAAGAATCAAGGACAACACCACGTAAGTTTTAACCACGGTCAGACAACGACGTGAACACTTGAGCTGGTACCTCACCACGCCAAATGAGGACATTTGAACTATGAGTAGTGAAACTGCAGAAGTAGTGTGTGTAATCACAAAGCTTAGAAACAGTTGGTTGGAAGTGATAATGCATCGCATTGGCAATTCATCTGCTCACTGTGGACCACTGAGGTGAGTGCCCTTAATCTTAGGTAACGTGGACCGAAGACAACCTAGAATAATCAAAAATGGATAATACAGACGTACTAACACAAAACAGCCCTATACGAGATATAACGACACAAAGTACTTCCTTACGAGTTACTACTACTGCTGCTGAAATATTCATATAGCAAGGCTGAAAGATAACAAAAACTCGTATTTGTGTCTCAATATGTATTTATTGTGATCCAACACTCGGTTAATAGAATAATCAAATTTTTACTGTATCTGATAATTAAAAATAGACTAGATAAAAGTGTACTTCATCAACTGTATATTAAGGACACTTACTGTTTTCTAGCATTAAGAGGTATATCAGATACAGCGCTTAACCCCCCTCTTGGTACATCAGGTCGATCTGAAAAGTCGTTAGTCAATTTATATTGGTTTAGCAGCTGAATAACCCGATGTAGCTCGAGTTTCAAATATGACCGCGACAGCTAAAATATGTTAGTGTTATATCCCTGTGTTAACTAAAATACACGAACCCTGTAGATCGTGTTAACTTGTCCATGTCCATTTATTGGAGGAAAACAAACTTTAGATTTTAAAATTGGGGCTTGGAGGGGCACTTTTAGGACTACCTGTGTGACAATTTTCAAGGTTACAGATTAATCTGAAGACAGGAAAGAAATAGCCTATGATTTCCGCAGTATTCTAAAGTATAAGTGTACCAAATTTGATGTGGATTGGTAAAACGGTGTAGAAGAATATACACACATACACACACTTCCATTTTTATATATAGAGATTCGGATTGATCCGGATTTTGTTGGTGTGAAGTTGCCCATAATATTACTCTTTGTATTAGACTCGTTCGGCATTATCTTCAAAAATTACCTATAGAAAAAGTTTGTGACAAAAGGTATACTTTTCTTAAACTTTTCGGGAATAGTTTATGGTTACGGTTTAACAACCTAACCTCCCTATGAATCCGAACTGGTCCAGAAGTAGACCTCTCTCCATACAATACCCATAAATCCTTTCTTCTTCATTCATTTATGAATTCAGTTAAAATATACATAATACACAGGACTCAGGGCAACATAGTGATAAGACAAAGAAATACGTTCCGTAATGAAACAAATTTCAAAGAGGATAAAAAAGAACTTCTGATTGTTTAAATGAATGCTTTTACTTGAATGTTCAATATTACCTCTCGAATCAGGATAAACCACAATAGTTTTGGAATTTTTCAAAAAACTTGAAAACTGCCCTCATGAAACAACTGAAAAGTGGCTTATCATTATGTTGCCCAAAGCACATCATGTCTTTTGAAGGTAGCCAGAACTAGAATTATTTCCATCGAATATAGAATATTTTCAACAAATAGATTTCTCTCCATTCCTTCTTCCGTGTTTATTCACGTTAGCGTGGTGTGGAAGTTTGGAGAGTGGGGTGCCATCCCAGGTGTTGTTCTCGTCATCTGACCTTGGCTAAAAATTACGAGTCGTTGTCCTTGAAACTTTTCCTTAACAGATTGATCCTGGGACATCGCCAATAGCCTGTTGTGTTACCCTATTGAGACGTTTATTAATTACTTACCTCTGTTTATTTATTAATGAACTTAATTGACACTGTACGTGGTGTTACCTCATAGCAAAATTGTGGTGAAATACGCGTTAAAAAAGATAAAAAGTAAAACAAACTATTCAAGAGGATCATGACGATTTCTGATTGTTTCAATGAGCGTTTACATTTGAAAATTTAACATTAACCTCTTAAATAATTGATGAACTATTATAATTTTGGAATATTTCACTACTTGAAAATCGCTCTCCTGAAAGATTTTAAAAGTGGCTTTTCATTGTGTGTTTCCCAAATTCTTTCATGTCCTTACAAGGTAACCAGAACTATATTTCTCTCCTCCGTATACAGAATATTTCCAACAAGTAAATTTCTTTCCATATTTCTTCTTCCAAGCATATATAAATGAATTTAGTTGAAATTGTACATGATATCAAGAGCTCAGAGCAACATAGTGATACGCCACATAATATGTTCAAAGTGAAAAAAAAATTCAAAGTAATCAGGAGAATTTCTGATTGTTTGAATTAGTGTTTAATACTTGAAAGTTTAAGACATGGCCTCTTGAATAGTGGATAAAACATAATATTTTTAAATGTTATAATCTTGAAAATTGCTCTTCTAGAACATTTAAAAAGTGGTTTATCAAAACATTGCCCGAAGCTCTTCGTGTCTGAAAAGTAGCAAAATTAAAATAGACCTCGGCAATTATTGTACGAATTCATCATCATAAATATGTTTACCTTTCTTTTGTCGATGCATTCTTCCATCAGGCCTTCGTATTGTATCATTTGTATCTGTACAACAGCTGGAAAGTTTAATCCGAACAGGATTGGCGTTGGTAACCTTCTTCCGTTGATAAGAATCTTTGTTGACTCCATTTCGAAGCGGTCAACTAGTATCTCAGTTCCGTTTAAAGCGAAATCATCAGTGCTGAATTGAGTTTGGATGAAAATTTTGCGATACTTCGTTCAAAATGAGACCAACAACGATGATTCGTTTTAACTTTAGGGACATGAAGTTTCAAGCAAGACTTCAATCCAAAAATTTTGAGAAAATACGATTGCTGTCTTGATAAATGAAGAATGTCTGAAATTACATTTAGTGTTACACTGTGTATTAAAACAAAATAGTATGCAGACTGTACCTTAGATAACACTCATGATATTCATTTTTCGCTTAACTTTGGAACTCGAATTATTTCATAAAATATTAACATCAGATCATCCAAGTATATTTGAGAAAGATTCCTGCAATGGTTTTTTTAAGTATAACATCAAATTCTTTTCCGTTTCCTAATACTCGGTAATGAATTATTTTGTCATTCACCAATTTCTAATTTATGTTGATTTCGGAAACAAAAGTGCATGAATTTAAAATCTATGCTTCTAAGACTTTGCAGTGTTTGACAGCCAGTACAGTTGAGGTTTCCAGATGGTCGAACAACGATGGACACCACACAACTCCGAAATATCAGTTTCGTTTTCAGAAGTTTGCCGTCCTATTTCTTGAGAAGAAACTTGAAGGGATTCCACAAAGCCCTGTCTCAGAAGGATAAAAACGGAAGAATTCCTGTAGAAACATGCTGCAAATCTTTTTGAGGTATCGAAACTGGATGACCACGAAGTGCTTCTGAGATCTTTTCTGATGCAAGCAGTTGGGGGATAATTCGTTTGTTTCCATGGAAACAGCCCTTGCGCAGTCTCGGTTTAATTAGATCGTGTCAAATTAGAATCCCGCGTTCGTGGCCAAAATCTGTTTCCTTCATTAGTGTCAATTCGTCACTTTGCCGTCGGAAGTTGACATCCAACGAACGCCACCGATTTTAGAAGTGGATTAGTTCCTCCTCCTAAAAGTGTCTTGCTGACTACTCGATTAGTCCCTGTTGGCCTGGAACACCCGTGGATGACGTCATTCTCCGTCCAAGGGTCATGTTCTCTAATCGGCTTTGCAATATAGATTAGGTTTAATCATCTCCTGTTTTGCATGAACGATGAACAAAATTAAGTGAAGACGGCAATTTACCCTTGAGCTTAGCTCCAGATTGAATCGTCCACAACAAAAACAAGAGTAGTAGTGGTAAGTTACGGCGAAGTGAATACTGACTCTCCGCTTGGTTCGCGCTCTATGGTCCTATTTTGCTGTATGAGGACTAATAACTAAGGGAACTTTTTGCAACAAATGCAACTTTTTTTCACACATTCTACGATGCATGTAAAGTACTAAAACCAAAATTCCTCTTACATGGGGTGTATTGTAAGTGAGTTATAACCGCAACATAAATGCAACTTTCTGCATAAATGCAACCACTTTTTAAAATATAGCTTAAAATTAATTCATATAAAATTACAGTTTCATTTTTTGCCCTTCGAACCAACCCTTTGATCACGTGCGTCTGATCTTGCGAACACCGAATTATTGCAGATCAAACAAGTAGTTCATGGAAAGAAGGCGTTCGTCCTAACAGACGAAAGTGAAATAAATGGCAAGAAGTACTTTTAACACATTGGTTGGCACTCTTGATAATACAGAGGAAACTTGCGTAATCGACTGCAGAGTTTGCGAGGTGAGTGTCGATCATCAATATGTTGTTCGCCTTATAGATGACGTTTTAAAATCTCTGAATGTTGAGCGAAAGAATTTTGCGCTTCTGCTATCCGATACAGTACATTATATGACTGCGGCAGGCGCAGTTTTTCAATGTTGAAGAGATTACTGGCCAATATAGACCATTCAACGTTATTCTGTATTTAAGAATGTATTATAATTCTGTTGTACACGACTAAAATTGTCAATTTATTTTGAATTTTTTCATTTTTTACGAATAATTTATTTTAGAATTTAGTGTATCAAAAATAAATGCAACTTTATTTCCATAAATGCAACTTTAGGAAATCATAAATGCAACTTTTCCCATTTTTTCTGCAACAAAAATGTTGCCCTACTAATAACACCTGGACTTACAGTTTCAAGTGGATTTCGAACCAGCAAGAAACATTCATGCTGGAACTCGATCGCAGAGCCTATTGAGCAGAGGCTAACTAACTATGATTAACCGCAACTAGACTTTTTATTTCTCATATTTAAATTCGCCATGGTATATATAATTCTCAATAGTTTGATTTGTTGATGCATGTCATTTTTTGCTCATTGGAGGCTAATTATACCAGGATTTGCTTAACCTTTTGACTACGGCTATAGATATAACCTGATAAGTTCTTTCTTTGAGTGATTTTTATAACTCTTTCAAGGTAAAACTACTGTACTGGCCAAAGTCTAAATTCCTTTTTGGCGCGAACAAGGTTACCATTAACCAAGGTTACCAACGAACCATTACGAACATACCTATCAAGATGTTGATTCCAACCTAAAACCTGTTAAACCAAGAGCCAGAAACTAACTATCCATGAATAATCTAGCTAGACATTTTTATTCATTTTGCTTAAACTCTCCATGGTATATTTTATTCTTTGTCGCTCTTCGTCAAATTTTGCTGCACGAGCACAAACATCTTGACTTACGGATTCAAGTGAATTCCAAAACACTACGAACATCTATGCCAAATGCAGGATTCGAACCCAAAGTCTGCTGAACCTAGGTCCTGAGACAAGATCCGTGAATAATCCAGCTGTTGGCACGCGAGTGCAGTGCCCTCTGTGAAAGGAAGAAACAAAAGAACGAATCGAATAGAGCATGAATTTATATTATCTAGGCTGTAGTCAGTAGGGTTCGACCGTCGGCATATCACTTCATTAATTTCTATTAAGTTTTCAATAAAACTTTCTCTTTTGTTTAATACATAATTTTGTGACTCAACTTAAGACAAAAGCACCAGCTAGACATTTTTATTCATCAAATTCAATCCATCAGTAATAGCAATAGCCCGTTATGTTGCTTCAATTTAAAGTTAATTCAACTATCTGCCATCAAAAAAATTCAAGTAAACCTAGTGGTTAGGCATCTAGCTCTTAGTTCAACTGACTCTGGGTTTGAATCCTGATTTCGACATGAATGTTTGTTGCTGTTCAGAATCCATATAAAGCCGCAGGCCCTGATCTAGCAAGTCGTCGTGTGACTGGACTATACGAGAACAAAGCACCAACAAAGACTTCTAGAACAAAGCACCATCTTAAAATCAAATTAAAAACACCAAACCAAAATCGCGAGAAATGCCTTTCCATCCATCCCCAAGGCAACTACTTACATTTTTATCGAGTTTAGAAACCAGATATTTTACCTTTACTTCCCACATTTTAATTATTTTCCATGTAGGAATAGCCATATTTACTTAAATGAGATGCTATTTTTTTTTTTTAATATTTACTACCCATCTCAAAACAATTGTCTAAATACAGATTATTTTTAAAAGAAATGTAACTAAAACACTTTAGAACATTCCGAATATCCAATGGATATTAATTTAGAAACAACCAGAAGTAAGAAAGGGTTGAGAAAATCAAGAGGGTATGTAGCGTTGATATAATCTGCATGACACACACAATGCATGACAAATTCTGTCAAGTGAATCATGGTGTAGAAATTTCTTACACATGCTTGTGGTACTGAATTAAGTAATTATACACTCTTTCTATGCCGATGGTTAAGGTGTGGGCCACTGGATCGGAAGGTTCCTGGTTCGAACCCGGGGTCAAGGCATGTATGTAAAATTGTGCTGTCCTTTGTTAGGAGCAATGATGGTCCTCCCATTGGATGCTCCCTCACAAGTACCATCACTTCCGGCAAAGTGGTTTGAGTTCATAAGTGCCTGCCATTTGGGGAAAAAAACACTATTTCTATTGAGAGCCTTTGCTTGATATGGCTCACTACCCCCCCCCCACCACCACCAATTAAAATTAAATTATGTGTTTCGCTGGCGTCGCGCTGGAGCAATACGACGGGCTAATGACAACGGTTCTGGGTTCATTTCGAGGGGAAAGACCTTATGATGGGGCATCAATTAGATTATGACAGTTGCAATAATAATAGGGCACATATTGGTTAGTGTAATATATACATATGTAACTATTTGTGCATTTACAAAAACATATCTATAAAAATGTAATTTATTATCCTTTCATATCTTGACTTAAAGAAATAGAAATTAATAAGGCTTGATATGTAATCGATTGAAGCAACAGATAAAATAACAACACTCAGAATTACAAGACATTTCTTTTGGTTCTCGCATACTTTTTGTTTAACATGTCAAATGGTCAAACATTCTCGACTCCGAAAAGCGGAATATTTTTTTTAATCCTAGCTCTCTACGTTTCCTCAAAAGTTCTAATATATACACTCGAGCCCGCATATAGCGAAGTCGCACGAAACACTGAAAATTATTCGTTGTATCCGAAATAATAAAAAATGGACTTAACCCGCATGTTCTAAAGCAAAACAATTTTCACACGAAGGCTAAAACTTTATTTCATAAGTGGGAAAAAGTCTGTAACTTTCTTTTGAACAGTTGAATGTATAATGCAGTTGCATAATTCTTTTTCCAGTACACTAAAATTATCACGGCAATCAATGTGAATGATTCGAAGAAAGCATGCAAATTTTAAAGACTGTCCACGGCAGATTTTGATGTCACTAATTGTCTATTTATTTCAACTTCAATGTTTTCCTCTTCGGAATCATCAGAAGTATTTGTAACACTGCTACAATGATGTCATCGTCTGTTTGTTGTGCTTCAATTTCTACGTTGCAATCGCTAGTAACATAATCAGCAAAAGTAACATCACCACATCCAAAATTCTTTTTTCCTGTGAATTATTCCACAAGGAACTGTTTTCAGGATCAAGCTCAGAAATGAAATATGAGTCCCCAAGTCCCCCTAAAAATCCTGCATGTTTCCAGCAGTTTTGGATGGTTTTCGATTGAACCAAACGATAGGCATTATGTAAAAATTTTGAAAGAGGATTTTAACCTACAACTTCGTAGTATCTGATATTCGCACTCCAATATTTCGTTATATGCGATCTTTTTTTTTTCACTATTTAATATTGCACAGTTCCAAAAGGACAGAAAAAAAAGTCGTAATAACCGATATTCCGCTGTATCCGAGCTCGCAATAAGTGGGCTCAACTGTACATCGAATTATGTATTCGCATGAACTTTTTTACACGAATTTGATTTACATGAATTAAAAATAAATACTTCATTCTCTTTTTACGCGAGTCATTTTGATTTAACGCAAACAAACCCCTCATATCCAAACATACCCAACTAATAAAGTAGTTTACATTACATGAATGCTCTTGTATTACGTTTTTTAAAATGTGCAGCTAAAATATAATCTGTGCACCTAATTTAAAAACTTAGGTGCACAAGGTGCACCTGTATTAAAAAATCTATTTCGAGGCCTGGTATAATTGGTTGAATGGAATCAAAACATGGTTAAAAATATGCGTGGAGACAAGTATGAAAACACCTACCGTATACAGCTCTCAACACATTTTGGTATCAAAAGATTTTGTGATGTCAACGGCAGTAAATTGAGGGGTATCTCTAATATTATAAAAGCAAGTGTTTATATGTCTGTCTGTTTGTTTGTTTTCTGCACGCAAAGTCCTGATAATTCTTTTTCATTCACAGTAATGGGATTTAGCACCCAGGTAGTCCAAATTTTTTTGCAATTTTTGGGTCGCGGCAAATTTTAAAATTCAATCTAGAACATTTTTAAATGAATTTAATGAAAATTACTACTGTTTTCCTTAGAATACAACAGCATAAAAGACCACAGGCTCTGAATTTATTTATTTCGTTTCCGTTTTAACACACACATTTTGCCCGGAGGAATGATTTTTCAGCAGACTATAAAAAACAAATAAACTTTTAACTCGAGTTATGCAGTTCTTTTTCTATCTTCCAGACCGTTAAATATGGAATCAAAATTTCAACCGATTTGAAATCTGCGGAAAATTTCACATTAGATCGATACTTAAAAATAAGATTTTCTTTAAATAAATAAAATCTTAAAATTGAACATCTTTTATATTTGCCGCAAGAGATTGTGACGTCACGTCAACCTTCGCGTTCATGAAATAAACAGACTACATTTCTTGCGTTCTAACAATTTCAGCGAAGGAAAGCAAAAAATAAAAAACATTTTGACTAGCGTTGTTTAGTTCTTTTTTGTAAAATCGAGATCGTTAAAGCTAGATTTTGCAAGAGATTGTGACGTCACGCCGAATTCCCATTTGGTTTGCGAAGCAAATCAACTCCACGGACAAGTTATTACTGTTACAATAGGCTACATATTCCCATTTGGTTTGAGAAGCAAACCAATAACCCCACAAAAACAACTGGCATTGGCTAGCCACGAAGTGGCTAGTGATGATTATTTAAAAGGAAGTATTGCTTCTTTTTCAGAGAAAAATAAATGTGGTGAGTAGCTTCACCAGCACAGACTTGAGGACAACAACTTTTAATTTTGAACCATCGTCAGATGACGAGGTCAACATTCGAGCTGGCACCCCACTTTAAATTTCCACACCAGGTCATCATAAGCTGACATTTGAGGTCACGACAGGTTTAACGGGCACCAGCTCCGATTTATACGGTGGTCTTCTGTTGGAACGAGTTTCAAACTCGGTAGAATCCGGTTTCTAATCCGTGGACTCTTCGAACTGGGCTACCATGGACTCTTTAAAATAATGGAAGAACCCAAGGGGTTCTGGCCCTTAGGAGTTAACTACTCTGCAAAGATTTCGAGCCGGGTGCTTATTGAACTGGATGCAAGAGTAACTAGTTACTCTTGCACAAAAGAAAGACAGTGATGAAAGACACGAAGGCAGTGACAACAAAGATAACGAAACATTCATAAATCTTTGAAAATAAAAATTATTTTAGTCTTTAATGATTGCCATTATTTTAACATTTGCAATTTTATATATTAACCCCTTCACCCTAAGTGTTTTTCTTTGCTTGATTGTAAGTAAATAGCATGGCTGCCAATCTTCTGGTTTTTATAGCCTTTTTACTTGGCTTTTCTTGTCTAAAATTTTATACAACTGTTATAATGTAACATTTTATGCCAAATGTAATTTGTGTAGAAACAATTTGATGATTTTATAGTTAATTTCAACTTGAAAAACTCAACAAAAACCAGAAGATGGGCAGCTATGAAATAGTAAAAGGACAAAATGCTCTCTTGTATCTGTTTCCTGAATTGAGCTATGTCAGGAAACAGATACAAGAATGTCGACAAAGTGTCAATTGAAATGAAAAGATTGATAATGAAAGCCGATATAAAAATGTCGGAACACTATGTAAACTGCTATAGAGATACGGCAAAGAAAATATATCAAAGTTGTATCGGATTATGTCGTAATGTGTTTAATTATATCGAGCAACGACATCATCCGATAAAAAGAGGGGACGGATATAAGAATGTCGATAGAAATCGAATGATATATATTGATAATGAAAGCCGATATAAAAATATGCCGGAACACGATATAAACTGCTATAGAGCTACGGCAAAGAAAATATATCAAAGTTGTATCGGATTATGTCGTAATGAGTTTAATTATGTCGAGAAACGACACAATCCGATATAATTTTTGGGATTGTGTATATTATCGGTTGATATCATTCCTATGATATCTGGATTACGTTATAATCTGATACATTTTCGATAAAGTTCTTTCGACGTTATATTTACAATTATTGCAAAAATAGGTAAAAAGTTTTAATTTTAATAATTTTAAGTATACTTCTTGCTAACAATATCAAGAACCATTTTATTTACTCTCTCTGAGAAATATATAATTTGCATTACATCTTTTGATATCATTTAATATCCTGAATTCGATCTTCGAGATTCCCCGACATTCATAACATCGAGTGATGTCGTTCTGATATATTTTTATATCGGTGTGCCACCTGGGTACTACTTTTACCAACCGGTTCATTTGTAAACTTGTGTATTCAGCTTACTACTTGTCTAGGTATTGTGATTCTGTTAGACTCCAAATAAATTAATAAGATGATTGTAAGGAGGTTTCCTGTTTTCTCGTTTTAGCTTCCACAACTGCCTGGCAAAAAGTAGGGGCTTTAAAAGTACCCTGTGAATGTTCTGTCTTGAAAATATTGATCCTTAAAGTACCAGTATCTTACAAATCCCAATAGAAACCCGACACCATGGAGTGAATGTTTTGGAAAAAGATGTATACAGTGTGGTGTTATGTTTTACAGTGGCCGGAGTGGTAAGAGCAGGCCCTGATTTACCATTAGGCCCGTGAGGCACGGGCCTAGGGCCCCCATAATTTAAAGGGCCCCAAAGTTTCAAAAGTATCTAAAAATTTTAAACAAAAATAACTTTTCATATTTTTTGGAATGTTTTTTCAACAATTTTTGAAACTGTCAACAGTCAAATACGTAAGTACCAATTATTGTTTTAAAATTGGTTTTTGTGATGAACGGATAACATGGGGGCCCCCCTTCCTGCGTGTTGTGCCTACTATACCAAATTTTCTAAATCGGGCCCTGGGTAAGAGCACTCGGGTTTCGTCGATTTGTAGGTAGGTAGTTAATTAATGACACACTGGAACACAATGGGCTATTGGCGTCTGGCCGGGATCCACCAAATGGGAAAGATCCGTAGACAACACTACGTAAGTTTGAAACCATGGTCCGACGACGAGGTAAACACTTAATATCCTCTGAATGAAGCTGAATGAAACTAATTTCAATTAAAATTTTACGTCAAATAGAAAATAATTCCAGAAATTTTTCCGAACAAATTCTTTTTATTTTATTGATTTATTTTTTCTAGTCAAAAAAGGATTGAGGCCTTTGCATTCATTTTAACTCTCAGAGAACTTTTCTATTGATAAAGCTTATTCCAATTGCACTCGTGGTGCCATCTATTTTCGTGAATGAGAACAGTTAAAAAATTTGGATGATTGCTCTGTGGTTGTATTTTTTTTATTTTTTATTTCTTTTCTGAGAAAATTTAAAGATGGTAATGGTAATGGTAATTTTAGTTAACGTCGTATTAGAGCAACACAACGGACTATTGACGACGGTCCGGGATCAGTCCCTTAAGGGAAAGATCCGAGGACAACACCTTGTAATTTTGGACCACGGTCAGATGCCGGAAAATTTAAAGAAAGATAACCCTTGTGGTGACATCATGTGGCGCACTGAGGCAACAACCAGCAAACTCTTCGCGTTACGATTTCTGTTGGCTCGAGTGGCATCAGAAAAAGTTTAGAACAAAATAAAAGAATAGCAAAACTAGTTTTTTAATCTTTTTCGCTTTGAAGTTTACCTATTGTCTTACGCATATATCTTTCGTTAATAAAAGTATTTTAAGAAGCTTGCTCTTTATAATTTATCCGACTTTATTCAACGAACTTCATTGGAGACCACCGGACGTGATTGATTACGATAAAATGATTACAAATGATGACGCCGGAACAGCATCGGAAAAATTGACAATCGCCAGGGTAAGCCTAAAAATTCCTCCTTTTTGGAAACCCGACCCCAAAATATGGTTCCTGCAGATCGAAGCCCAATTCCGCAACGCTGGAATTACAGTTGATCAAACAAAATATGATTATGTAGTCAGTTCGATCGAAGCAGGGACATTGTAACAAGTTGCAGATATCCTTGTCAAACCACCGGACGACGAGAAGTATCCGGCCATTAAAAAGAGGCTGATTGAAATTTTTTCCGATTCTGAAACACAGAAAACTCAGAAGCTTCTGACCGAATTGGAATAGGGTGATAAGAAACCATCTCAACTTCTCTGCGAAATGCGCAATTTGGCGACGGATCAGGTGCCGGACGAATTTTCGAAAACCTTGTGGATGCAACGACTACCACTTAATATACGGAGCATTTTGTCTGTAAGCAGCGATGATTTGTCCAAACTATCAACAATGGCTGACAAAATATGGGAATTAAATCCCAATTCACCTCAGGTAGCTCGCATTGAATCTACACCAACTGGTAACGAGATCGCCCTAGATCTGTAGAAACAGATATCAAACTTGGCACTGCAAATAACGGAGATGAATAGACGTAGGGATTCCAGTCCACAAAGACGAAGATACAGATCTAATTCAAGAAACCGTTCAGAAAATAACAATGACCCAAACAACTGTTATTTCCACCAACGCTTTGACGAGAGAGCTTACAAGTGCACACCGCCATGCAAATATCAGGCTTCGACACAGGAAAATTGAATCCCCGGCTTTTAATGACGACCGAAGGTCAAGGGGTCGAGCTGAGTCGTCTATATATTCGTGACAAAGCATCAGCAACCCATTTTTTAATTGACACCGGAGCAGAAATATCAGTTATTCCACCATCATTATCAGAAAAAAGAACCGTGTCTAAGCTTGAGCTATTTGCAGCTAACGATACAAAAATCAAAACGTATGGACAAAAATTGTTGGAACTGGATTTGGGGTAACGTAGATCTTTCAACTGGCCATTTATAATTGCAGATGTAAATAGACCTATTGTGGGAATAGACTTTCTTTCACATTTTAACTTATTAGTCGACAGTAAAAATAGAAAATTAATTGATGGTACAACTTCATTGACGACTAAAGGTACTCTGGGTAACATTAGCGTCGCCCCTAAATTCATTGCTACCACTTTTCAAAACCAATACGCAGCCATTTTAAATAAATTCCCAAACTTACTTAAACCCAACATAAAAAATGAGAAAATTAAAGAACATTATGTGCAGCATTTCATTGAAACTAAAAGAAACCCCACATTCTCTAAAGCCAGAAGACTTTCTCGAGAAAAGTTGAGTGCTGCGAAAAAGGAATTTGATTATATGCTACAAGAAGGCCTCTGCAGACCATCCAAAAGCAAGTGGTCAAGTCCATTACATCTCACTTTAAAAAAATCCGGCGACTGGAGGCCATGTGGTGATTACCGTGGGCTTAATGCAAACACCATACCTTCCTTCCTTCGAATGGAAGCAGACCCCTCCGTACCGAGTTACTGAAAACCCACAGCGGATTAGCCGAAGCTAGGGAAAGCCTCTAATGAGATAATGGAGAAGTGGGCCTGGTGACACGCCGTCCGAAAAACCCTTATCTGCCCAGGATGAACACGATAGGGCGTGGACGTGGTCGACCCCGGAATGTGTGCGCTGAAGATATGTGGTCCGGCTCAAAGATATCAGTCAACCTTAGGTCCGTTTCGAGCCGGAAAAGTTTTCTTCATAGATTCGTGCCGAGGGGCGTCAGAGGCGCACACCCAGGCATCTCCTAGGAACCTATCGGCATTCCTGAGTAGCCCAACGGAACAGCAGGCTGCCCCAACATCCTGTTTATCCGGTACCGTGGGCAACCGATACCATCATCTATGGAGTCTTGCAGACCCTTGCCGTCCGTCAGATAGCCTTCTTTCGTTAGCGTACAGGTATTGGCCTAGGGCAGCCGGGGAGTGGTCCCGACACCGCTAGTTTCCGTGTGGCACCTAAGGAGGTTCCTGTCGCTACTTGATCGCAGGAACAGCGGCATCGCCCTGTGCCAGTTCCTACGACCCAAACCGATAGCCTGCTGGCTAGAGCGGCTTCGCCACGTTAGAGACTGACATATTCCTCCTACACGGATAGGCCCATGATCTGCGGAGTTATGGAGTCCCCTTGCAACTCCAGAGAGAGCCGCGGTCCGAGTGGTGGGGGCCATCACTCTTCATTCCTTGGAACCAACACGCGTCCACTTAGGGACTCCAAGCATTGTCTACGTAAACTGATAACAAGTTACTAACTGTTTATCAATTACTTGGTTCAGGATGCACACCGCCCCAAGTGCGCAGCGCCCTCCCCCGATCCTTTTGCCCGGATCTCGGGTCCTCAGCCCCATCATCTTGCTATCATCCCTACGGACAGTCTTCCCGGACATTAAAAGCCACCACCAACTTTCCGTCCGGGTTGACCCACGACTACTTCCCCAACAGACAGTAGCGTGTACACCTTCCCAGGGGTGTGTATGCCTAGGCGGCATAGGTACAAGTACCACACAGAAATACAGTTTTGGCTACATAAATACAGATTTGCCACATAGAGTTATGCATTTTCGCAACTTCCAGTACAAGACTTTCATCTGTTGCTGATAAACACAGAGTTAAGCATCACAGATTATACATTTCCGCAGCTTCTGGCACGAGGCCTTCATTAGTTGCTAAAAAAAACATGCATTAGGAATAAAATGAAAGGAGGAAGGTAGTCGCCGGCATCTGCCAAGGGGACCTTCGATGAAAGGGTAGCCACAAACTTCCGGCACAAGTGCCTTCGATTCGTGTCTGTTCACCAAGGCGGTAGGAGAAACAGAGAGTAATGAAATTCACTTACTTCTTAGGGTGGGAGAGGATACCTTAGATGGGGAATTTGAGGCGTCAGCCTTTTGGTCACATAGTTTCCCAAGCGGAGGATTGCTGGGAACCACTCTGGGCTAGTAGTGAAGTCTTGGGGTCGGAAGCGCAACCAGCCAAGGTTCTGGATAAGAGTTCTGACAAGTTCGCAGTCGAGGAGATAGTGAGAGGCATCCCCCACTTTTCCACACTGACACAAGCCCGATCCTTGTCGCCGCATACGTCTAAAATATTGCGGAAAGCGACCATGACCTGTAAGCAGTTGAGTCGCAATCGGGTGGTACACGTGTCTTCTGAGGTCAGGGTCGGGGAGATACTTATAAGTTTCTCTGCCAACCAAGTCTCCACTCCATCGCCACTTCCATTGATCCATAAAGATCTGCAGGAGGCAGTTGCTGACAGTAGAGTACGATCTCTGCACGTGTATTTCCACTTCGCTCTTGTCGGTGGCCTTTTTAGCCGCGGTATCAGCCGCTTCATTAGCAGTGAAACCGACGTGAGCTTTTATCCAATGCATTTGGATACCCTGGTAGCTAGTGACCGCCTTGTACAGAGTTTTGATTCTCTGCACTACAGGGAGAGTGCAGAGTGGGTCCTTCAAAGCCATGAGCGAAGAGAGGCTGTCCGAATAGATATGGGTGGTTTTGTTGGCGGAGTACAGGGGTCGGTCCCGAACCCGCTCGTACGCCTTTTCAAGAGCTGCAAGCTCTGCCAAGTATACTGTTGCTTGGTCACCAAGCCGTTACGTATGTTCTTCGACAATACAACCAAAGTACATTACCACGAAAGCTGCTCCATACCTATCATTCAGCCCAGACCCGTCTGTGTAAATCTCCATCTCCGCACAATTTGGCTTCCTGCTGTCATAAGGAATAGATATGCGATCGGCTGGGTGAGTGAAAACATTCACCTTCTGCTCCATGTCATGTGGGGAAAAAACTTCCCCATTGATCTCCAACTCTCGTCCAGCCTTGAACAGGATGAATTGGCAATAACGTAACCCAGCCCTTAAGTCAAGCGGCAAAGCACCTGCAAGCACCTGCATTGTCCGGGTCGCTACAGTCCTGTAGCACCTGGTCATTAAAACGAGAGCTTGACGCTGAATGCGCTCGAGAGTTTTGCCCATTAGCTTAGTGCTAAGACGGTCTCCCCAAGCTCCTATACCATATAGAACAGTCGGCTCTATAACTGTGCGGTATAGTTTTTTCAACAACCATGGACGCTCAGTGTACAGTCTCCTCGCCACCTTCCTCAGGGCAAAGACCAGATTACTGATCTTGGTATGCACCAGCCGGAAATGTGTTGTGAAGTTAAGGGAAAGATCCCAAATGAGTCCCAAAATTTTGAGCTCCTTCACGTTCTCAATTTCCACATTTTCACAGCAGAACTTGGGTTCAGTTCGGCCAACCCTTCGCCCAAGAAAGTAGGTTATCGCTTTAATCTTTGTCGGGTTGAACTTAAGCTTGTAAGAAAGCCCATGCTCAACAATCCTCCTGATATCAGCGTTTCCCCTTCTCTCGAGTTCTTTGGTGCTTCGCCCTTTGACCACAAGGACAAAATCGTCCGCGTAAGCGATCATATCACCGCGTAAACCCTTGTTGGGCACGCCAATGAGGTCTAGAAAGCCGTCCGCTACTAGATTCCACAGGAGGGGACCACTGCATGAACCTTGCGGGCAGCCCCTCTCCGTTGTCCTTTCTACCGTGCAACCTTGCGACTTATAGGTGACTGTCCTTTCACTGAGGAAGTTGTAAATCACTGCATAGAGATTTACTGGACACTTGGCTTCCACCAGCCTTCCCAGCACTGAAGGCCACCAGACATTGTCAAAGGCGCCCTCGACGTCGAGTGAGATTAAACTGACGTGTTTTTTCTCTTCTCGACTCTTGGCAATGGCTTGCCGAACCTCGAAAAGGGCTGTATTGCACGATTTCCCGGCTCTAAAACCATGTTGGTTTTTGTTAAGCTTGCCATTAATGTGCAACCAATGTTTCACACGATTAGCTATTAGCTTGTCATAAGCTTTCGCCAATGTGCTCAGCAGACAGATTGGTCGATAGGCTTTGGCGTCGGCTACGTCACGATTGGGTTTAGGAATGAAAACTACACGGGCGTTTTTCCAGGCCTTGGGTACGTAAACCAGTTCCAGACATTTGTTGAACAAGTCCAACGTGAATCTCGGATACTGGCGGTGGATCTCTTTAATCACTTCCCCGCAGATCTCGTCTGGGCCAGCCGCTTTTTTCTTTTTAATGGATCTTACGACACCCGTGACCTCTAGGAGCGTGAATGGTCGATCCTTAATCGCATCTTCCCTGAGGTAGTTGTTAACAATTTCCCTCAAAGTTCTTTGGTCAGAAGATTCTCCGACGGAGTCGGATGGGAAGTGCGTGCGAAGAAGTAGTTCCATCGTTTCCGCGTGTGTCGCCGTCGTCGTGCCATCTTCCTTTCTGATACTGCCTATGGGTTGGCGCCTCGTAACTTTGCCCGATGCCAACTTATAAGGTAATGTGTATGGGTTGGATATATCAGCGTCAAGGCAGTACTTCTCCCATGACGCACGCTTTTTGCAAATGACTAGTCTTTTAAACATTGCCTGTGACCTTCGAAACTGTATTTTCCAAGACTCGCGCTCCGTCCCGGAGGCATTTTGAAGTCTTCGTCTAAGAGCTGCGTGCTTCTTCCGGGCAACCGTTAGCTCGTCGTCCCACCAGGGCTTTCTGTCTCTCCCAGAGAAGGGCACTCTGAGAAATTTTTCACTTGCCATCAGAACTGAGTGAGTCAAGTTCTCTAGGCAACAATCAAGCTCGTCTCTATGGGAAATACCCGAGAGTTCGAGTATTCCCCTAAGGAAAGTCTTAGAGAGAGCCTGGACCATCCTGGAGATTCTCCTAGGATGTCGTGAAAATTTATTAGCCGAAATGAGACTTCGTTCCTGCTGGAGGTCAAACGAGATTAGTTCGTGATCACTACTAGGTAAAGTGATCACTTTCCAGTTCGTTACCCGGTCGAAGATTGCACTTGAGGCCATCGTTACGTCTATCCAGCTAGTTCCGCGGCCATTATTGAAGGTGGGCGGTGAATCCGGGTCATTCAGGACACCAATGTCAAATTGACTAAGCAAAGCAACAAGGTTCTCTGAACTGGGAGTACCTGGCTCTCCCGTATGCCACAATGGATGTTTAAGGTTCAAGTCGCCCCCGACTATTATCCTCTTACTTTTGCACCTTGTAAACACCTCCGATAGTTCCGTTAAAAACGGATCAATTGGCGCGCGAGGCGGAAAATAGACTGAAACGACCACGATTTTCTCAGTTCCGTTCGAAAGCTCAGTAGCTACAATATTCTTGGTCACTAGGATATTAAAGACGTCGATGTCATGATTGGCCACAGCGATCAGCGCTCTGCCATCGTTTGCATGTGAGCAGCGCCAGCTTAGGGGAAGACCTGCTAGCTTACCCCTGCTGAGGTACGGTTCAGATAGTAGTAATACATCCGTACGCTCATCAGTTGCCATTTTCGTGACAACGCCCATCACAGCTACCTCTCGGCGTAGGTTCCACTGGAAAAATTTCCACTTGTGGCGCTGGTTTCTACCCTCAACGGCCTCGGCCTCGGGGACGACCTTCCCGTACTTTTGGGTCTCCTCTCTTTCTTCTGCTTCAACTGGTCTGCAAACAGTTGGGCCTCCAGCCACGGCCACGCACTCCGCAACAACATCGCATAATCTCGGCTTTTGGGCACACAAAATCATAGATCTTATGTTTGTAGCCATGATAAGTAAAGTGGGGAAAATTTCCCAATCGTCCCATCATTCGGATGGTGTAATCCAGTCAGAGGCCGACTGAGGCACCTCCAACACGGCCAGGTTCCAGTCCGTAGTTACCTGCAACCCACGACTCGCACTCGTATGCCAGGCAAGCGCGAGGCAGTCCTGGTCGTCACCAGCTCATATCTGAGGTTGTTGCCGTAAGGTTTCCCCGCCTCAGACGCCCCCATCTGATGCAGGGCTACGTGCGCGCATCTCACGAATTGCCCGCGCAGCCCCACACCTATCAGGGGAGATTTCCCAGCCATTTCCTCAGACTCCACTGGCTTCTCCCTAACCGTCGGGACCAACGGGGAAGTTCTGTGAGTGCTGCCAACATGCGCCTTCATCTTTCGTCACCGTCAGTTCGGATAATTGTGCACCTCCAATGCCACTCATCCCGAAGGGCGGATACTCACGCGTTACGCCCAACAGTGGTCTGACATTTTGTCATTTAAGACAGGCAGCACACACTTCTCCTTGCTGATGAGGATCCGTCGGAATCCAGCTATCTGACTGCAGAGGTCAGCAACTCCGGCAACCCTGGTGGGTTTTACCGGGTCTCCCTACTCTCTCCTGCGGAGGAGAAGGGGCGTACCAAGGTACATGGTTTAGGCATTCTTCCCTTCCTCGAACAAAGTTCTCAGTTGTGAAGCCTCGGTTCGTCTGTGAGTTTCAGTTATCTTAGGTCAGGACGGCTTGGCAAGCGTTCCTTCTGCCCTCAAGTATACCGATTTAAACCACAAAGTCACCTAAAGGAGCCATACGTAAACGAGCAGGAGTTAGCTTGACTGACGTTAATCAGTCAATTACCAGACCGCACCACGAGGAGGTCCCTGCCGTTACTTGAGCGGGGGTACAAATGTGCCTCGGTGTATAATATGATTTGAAAAACTTCCAAGACCATGATTTTTTCCGGAGGGTCAAATTTTTTCAAAGTCAAGAAAATTTCTCGTGTCAGTATATCCGCACTTGCATGAATCCCCCGTTCCGAAAGCCTTTTTTGGTCTTTGTCAAAATTTTCGAAATTTGGACTTAGCCGAATTTTCAGAATTTCTGGACTCTGACAACAAACACCATACCAGACCGTTACCCACTACCATTTCTAACGGACTGTACAAATATTCTACATAAAAAAACGATGTTTTCAACTATAGATCTTATAAGAGCCTACCAACAGATTCCTGTTCACGAAGCTGATATTCCGAAGACCGACATCATAACACCTTTCGGACTTTTTGAATTTCCTTATATGACATTTGGTCTACGCAACGCCGCGCAAACCTTCCAAAGGTTTATGAATACTGTGCTGAGCGGCCTCGATTTTGTGTTCTGCTATCTTGATGACATTCTCATTGCCTCTCCCGACGCCGAAACACACGGAAAACACCTTGAATTAGTATTCCAAAGGCTCGATAACTACAGACTGTGCATAAACTTTGCAAAATGTAAATTTGGTCTGAGCAAATTTGAATTTTTAGGATACGATATATCATCGGAAGGAATTAAAAACCTCTTCCATCGAAAGTTGATACAATTAAACAATACCCTAAACCAGAATCCTTCACAAGCTTGCGCAGATTTTTGGGAATGATGAACTTCTATCACCGTTTCATACCAAACTGCGCCAAACTGCAAGACAGTCTTGCTTAAAGGAGTGAAGAAAAACAGTAAAAAACCTTTAGTTTGGACCGAAGGTGCGCGGAATGCTTTTGCTGATATCAAAAGCGCATTGTTCAACTCAACAATGTTGGTTCATCCTAACCAGACGGCGCAAATCACCCTAACAACAGATGCATCGGATTCCGCCGTGGGGGCCGTAATTCATCAGCTATATAATCGTGAAAAGCAACCGCTAAGCTTTTTCTCTCGATCCCTAACATCCACGCAAAGAAGCTACAGTGCTTAGGATCGAGAATTACTTGCAATCTACCTAGCGGTAAAGCATTTTAAGCACATTCTGGAAGGACGGCTATTTACTATCTTCACAGACCATAAACCAATCACTTTTGCCTTCCAGCAGAATTTAGATAAAGCCTCCCCAAGACAAGCCCGACAGTTGAATTATATTGCTGAATTCACTACAGACATACGGTACATTTCCGGAGAAGAAAACATCGTAGCAGACACACTGTCGAGAATAGAATCCATCGCTACTCCAGCTCCAATTGATTATACAGTAATTGCAGATTGCCAGGAGGATGACGACCTTAAGATTCTTACATCAAATTCCAGTTTCAAAATAGTACAAATTCCTATTCCGGATAGCAGTAAGAAAATCTACTGTGAAACCTCCACTAATTTTAACCGGCCATACATTCCTAAAGAGTTTCGCGAAAAGAGTATTTCTCGCTATACATAACTTATCCCATCCTGGAATTCGTGCAACAATGAAGCTGGTGACAAAAAGATTCATTTGGCCCGGCATAAACAAAGACTGCCAACTGTGGAATAGAGCATGCTTGGCATGTCAGCGAGCCAAAGTTCACAAACATACACATTCTCCAGCTGCGGAATTCAAAGTTCCGAATCAACGATTCAAGCACCTTAACATTGATATTGTTGGCCCTTTACCATCTTGCAAAGGATTTAGGTATCTGCTTACTATCATCGATAGGTTCACCCGTTGGATTGAAGCTGTTCCTTTGGAAGACCAAACTGCAGATTCCGTCACAAATGCCCTTATCGCGAGTTGGATTTCCAGATTTGGAATACCTGAAAGAATAACATCTGACCAAGGTCGCCAGTTTGAGAGTCAACTCTTCCAATCCTTGAGCAAATACCTAGGTTTCAAAGCTAACACCACCACAGCTTATCATCCACAATCTAATGGTCTAATCGAACGCCAACACCGAACTCTGAAAAACAGCCTTAAATCCCACCTACAAACGTCCAATTCTTGGACTGATATTCTACCTTTAATTCTCCTTGGCATTCGATCCGCCGTTAAAGAGGATTTGGGTTGTTCTTCCACTGAACTTGTGTACGGCACACCAGTCTGTTTGCCTGGAGAATTTTTCAGTAACTCCCCAGCTGCCACGCATTCAGATTTTATACAAAAATTGCAAAGTCACATCCAAAACCTAAAACCAACTCCAGCAACCAACCATGGAAAAAAAAACAGTTTTCGTACACAAGGATTTAGCAAATTGTTCACACGTATTCATCTATAATAACATAATCTCATCTTCTCTTCAACCAACCTATCTCGGACCATATTTAGTTAAACAACGTTTTGAGAAATTCTTTGATGTTGTAGTTTGGGGTAAAATTAAGAGAATATCAATAGATCGACTGAAACCATGTTTCAAACTCAAAGATGAAGTAACACCAAACTTTCGGACATGTGAATCCGATAACTCCAAAACCTCACAATCACTTCCCAGTGACAATGGTTCTTCCATCGAATTTGCTAGATCCACAAGAACTGTTTGAAGAGTGCGATTTCATGCATACCTGAACGACTATGAGGTGTAACGCTATCACTGGAAAGGGGGCGTGTGATGACATCATGTGGCGCACTGAGGCAACAACCCTTCGCGTTACGATTTCTCTTGGCTCGAGTGGCATCAGAAAAAGTTTAGAACAAAATAAAAGAATAGCAAAACTAGTTTTTTAATCTTTTTCGCTTTGAAGTTTACCTATTGTCTTACGCATATATCTTTCGTTAATAAAAGTATTTTAAGAAGTTTGCTCTTTATAATTTATCCGACTTTATTCAACGAACTTCAACCCTCAAGATTTTTTTGGTGTGTTTGAAACATACCAAAATCCTGCTTAGAAAACGCTGCAGTAAACGATCTGCTTAAAATATTAAAAAACCGGTGAAGTTTAGACTTATAACTCCCTTAGATCTTTTGTATCACTGGATATGTGATCAAAAAAGCTTCAAAGAATCATCCTCGTAATACCTTACTTTTCTTTAATTTCAGAATTTTGTATAAAACAAATTTTCAAAGAAAAAAAATTGGGATAGGTAGTTAAAAAAAACGCGCACTGAAGCATCATACGGTCTGCATTCGACGGTTGGGATAATTGGTAATTAACGTCGTACTAGAACAACTATTGACGACTGTCTGGGATCAATCCCCTAAGGAAAAGTTCTGAGGACAACACCACGTGTTTTTGAACCACAGTCAAATGACAAGGCTACACAAAGCTAGCACCCCACTCTCCAAACTTCCACACCAACTCAATGTGAGGACTTTTGGTCACGACAGATTTAAGGTTCACCATACGCTTTCAAATATCTATGCGCTTACCCGGATTCAAACCATAGAGGGATCTCACGCCACAAACAATTAATTGAATGAATCATCACAAATCACATGCTATGATGCTATAAGGAACCAAGTATTATTTATATTGTGTTCATTCACCATCAGTCTCAAAAAGACAAGTGTTTTTCGATAATTTGAATAATTAGATCCAAAATTACGCTAGTTATTATTTTTTTTATAATCTAAATTGCGTGCTATATGTTAAGCTAAACAGAATGGATGAAATTATATTTTCATTCTTCGTTTGGCTACTCGATATTTGACCTTTTCGTACTTCTTCGATGGCAGCAATGTCTTCCAATCTAAAAAAATCAAATTAAAATGTTTACATTTTCAATGTGAATATTACTTAGTGTTCATCAAAATCTTTTTATTATAATTGGCAATGCTTACGTTAATTTTTGTATTTTCATGCAATTGAAGCTTTTTCTTATGAATGATTGTTATGTAAGTGAAAATTGTTTTGTAATAAAATAATAGATTACAGTTAAATATTTTGTTTTGATACGTGATAATTACGGTACATCGCAATATGCCGAAATATATTTTCCCTTTAAATTAGTTATGTGCAGAAAGAAGTTGCTTCACAATATTGAGTCATCATGATGAACCTGACACCGCAATACTCTTCTGAAAAGCAGGCACATTTCACTCAATTTCATAGACCTATATTTAATGTTTACCTTCCTATTGACAACAAAAGTGTCTAGATAAATGTTTCAACGAAAACTTGATTGAAAATGCTGTTTAATATCAGTCAAGTGCAAAGACAATATTCAAAACATACCTAGGCCAACCCTTATGCCAGTAAACTGAACCAAACAAACACCTGGAAGCTTCCAGATGTTATCGAAAGGGCAAGCTTTTCCACTACATATAAAGACATTTTTCTTTAGTGAAAAGGCTTGATGAAATTTGTATCTTGTAGTTACAGGTTTATTTCAGCATACTTTTTATTGGGTTTTTGGTATAAACTGTTGCAATAAGTGGAGACATGTGATAGTTTCAAATATTTTGTGCATGAATTTAGTAATAATCCTCTTGTTAAGAAGATTAAATTCAGAATTTTGATTGGTGGCTTTCAGGTTAAACCAGATGAAATGTAATTTTAATTAGATGTTTTAAATTTCGACAAGCTCCCATGATTGCTTTAATGTATATCTAATCATTATGAACTATTTAATAATGATTATGTTGTTCGGTATGTGATCTGATAAATTTATATTAAAAGTATTAAATATGATGTTCATCTTGCCAATATACCTAAAATAAATCTTGCTTTTGTAAATTTTGTGCCTTTTTTTAATTTTGAAATTTTTTTATCATTTCTGAAATATTTTTGTATTATCCTAGAATTTTCCATTGTGGATTCCTCACGCTCTTCAACTAGTGGAATGGCAGGCTACTTAAGCAGATCTGTTTCACTTAGTCCTATTGATCCTAATCCTCCAAGCTTACCAACGAACAACAATATGAAACAAAACAATGGCAACTCCTCTCCGAGGATTGTAGATTGCAATACCTCACCTCTGAAGATATTTGTCTTGGCTAAAAAGAAAGTGAATGACATTTTTGCTGACATCAACGATTATGTTGAAGAGTCCTATAAGTTCCTTAGCAGTAAGATTGGTATTCTTCAGTGTTACTTATTGCGTTCGGATTGAAACGTTTTTCCCAAGAGCAGTTGTATTTCTTTTTGTTTACCTCATCACGCCAGTTTTATAGCTAAATAACCATGCCTATTAGTTAAGATCCTTGGGAAATTTCTTTTAGTCAATAGCGTTAAAACTGGTTACTTGTCATACAGAGGTAGAATATGTCCCTGATGTTCAGAATGTAAAAGGGGCTTAAAATTTTTGTGTTCTTGAATCTTCTCCCATCAGAAAACTGATTTTTCGAATAATAAATCTTCCTACTCTTGCTAAATAAATAAAAATGAGAATTTCATACTTGCCAACTCTTCTGGATTTTCAAGGAGTCTTCGGAATTTCTCTTTAGAGAGAAAATTTTCAAGTGAAAGCAATTAAAGTTTTAGTGCCAAGCTATCAAAACCTCATAATTAGGGCAACATTTTTGTTGCTGTAAAAATGGGAAAAGTTGCATTTATCATTTCTTTCGATAATTGCATCGAAGTTGCAACTATGGGAATAAAGTTGCATTTTTTTCTACACTAAAATCTAAAATGAATTATTCATAAAAAAATAAAAATTTATTGACAGTTTCAGTTTTGTACAACAGTATTATATTAAATCATTAAATACAGAAGAACTTTGATGTTGTTGAATGGACGATCCTTGGCCAGTAATTTCTTCAACATTGCAAAACCGCACTAAACAGAGACTGACATTGTTGCGTTCATTGTTTTTTAAGATACGCTTTAAGGTTACAGAGATCTTCTTTAAAATCCATCGATCTGTTATCTTCATACTTACGATGCTTCATTTCTGATATCTGCATATGTTCAATGATATGCTTGCTTTGCAAACCAACACTGTGATGGTCTCGTCATTGTCAAATACAGATAAATTCGATAACTGCCATCATGGCAGTGGTGTTGGTGTGCTTCTCAAACCAAATTATGATTATTATGAACTACGGTTTGCTTTGGAAACAAACACCACTGCACAGCGGCGTTCGTATTGGAAAAAATATAAAAATTTCAATTTTTAAATTATTTGTTTAAATAAAATCATATTTTGAAGTATTGATCTAATAAGAAATTTTCCTCAGATTTCAAATCTGTTGAAATTGAAATTTGTTCTCTATCTTTAACGGTCTAGGAGATAGGAAAAAGAACTACATAACTCCAGTTAAAAGTTTGTTTTCGTTGCTTAGTGAAATAATTTAAAGCGTTCAAAGTAGAAAACTATAATAATTTATTAAGATTGAGTCTTTCCCGACTTTGACAGAAAACAAAATATACATACATGTTGCCATGTCATGGTAGTAGTTTGTACATTTTACAAAAGGAAGTGAGAAGTGGGATTTTAATATCACCAATCAACTTTATATATCGATTGCTATAAGCTTGTCGCCAAACAGAATAAATAAAATATAATAGAATGAAACCTCATTCTCCCAAATGCCACCTTTGTGGTGTAGGTGGAGGCTTCGTTGAAACCAAACAACTGACAAATATTATGCTCAACAGTTTTTTATCATCTGCTGGGAAATCATTCCTCCGCGCAAAACGGAAAATATAAATTTAGAATCTGATCTCTTATGCATGTTGCCAGTTAAAATTCGCAGCAGCACAAAAATTGCAAAAAATTTGAACTAGCTGTGTGCCAAATCCCATTATTGTAAGTGCCATAGAATTGTCATGACTGTGATAAAAAAAAACAGACAAACACCTTCCTTCAATAATACAGGCATCAGAATCTTCCTCGGATTTCCGCTTTTTTAGGGGGTTTCCCGCTTTTTAGTAATTTTCAGCGTTTTTCTAACGTGATTTTGGCTGTTTTTAAGAATATGACGTCATCAGTGTTTCTAGCCAATGAGAGTATATTTCAAGCTTTGAAGAACCGGATGTCCTAGTCGCGTTTTTATGTACTAGTGAGTAGGCCTGGGTGATGTATCGATACATCGTGAAAAACCGGTGTGAGAACAACCACATCGGTTTCACGATGGCGATGCATCGTGATATCTAGACTTATTCCGATCTCACACAGCCGTCCCTTAGCTAGCGCAGGTCTCGCAGTCATCGTGACATCGCGATTTTTCCGATCTTACTCAGTCATCCCTTAGCTTGCGCAAATCTCGCGGTCATCGTGACATCGCGATTTTTTCCGATCTTATCAGTCATCCCTTAGCTAGCGCAGATCTCGCTGTCATCGCGATTTTCACAGTTTTCCTGTGTCACGATGTTGTTGCTCAGCCCCTAATTAATGAGGAATTTCTCAAAGCCATTTGTGTCCTGAAGATGACTTTCGATTCCAAATGATTTTTTTAGCAAAATTGAAATTCAGTATAATTTAATAAAAAATGATTTTGCACATTTTAAGTTGAATTCCAAAAACCCATTCTTTTTTCTTGATGTTACAATCAATCCGTTTGCATCCTTTTTTGTTGCGAACTTCTGTGTCAATCTAGGTCATATATGCTGTCATCATTACTTAAAGGAATCAAATGCCCCTTTATTTCTATTTATGCTGAAGTTTTTCTAAAAAGCTCATTTTTAATCTCTACTTGAGCATATATGGTGTGTGGGGGACACACATGCACACGCACACAGATATTAGGGTGCATCAAATGCCCCTCTAGAAACAAATCAGTTTGTCCCCAATCTTAAAATGTTCCATTACCCGTAAAAAGTAACCATACCATTTCTCTTTGTTTTTCAAACAGTTTTAGGGGGTCCACGACAACTTTGAAAATTTTAGATTTCCTGTATCAGCCTCATCATCAATTACAACCAAGATAAAGTTGTTGCCAAAACCATGTGTTAACACTGATTAGACTAGTAACTGCAGCTTTAACTTTGTTTACAATACATTTCCTGTTTTTTTCAACTTGTGGTTTTCATTATGAACTGATTTTCAACTTTTGTTTATTGCTAGTTTGATTCTGATTTGGACAGTGTACACTGGCTTAGCTTTAATTGAACTTTTTGTTCTGATTTCCCTATGGAAACCAGACTGACTTCAAATATTTTTGATCTTGGAAGATAACTTGTGATGATTCAAAAATAAATGACTACAAACTTCCAACTAATTTGCAAGTTTTGAGGTGTATGATGTATCATATTGAAGAAGGTGTCCAAGAAAATAGGACTAAATAGGAGTCTGTAAACTGGTCCCAAGCAAAGCTGTTTCATGAAAAAGCAAATATCCCAATAATCAGTGAACGAAAGGCTTGTGAAAAACTTATAAAACCTCTTGATGATAGCGCAAAATTAAGAGCGATACGCCTTAATCAAAGATCTGTACCAAATACTATAGACAAGGTAAAACAGATGGAATATAAACTAGCATTAACATTTTCTTAATGGCCTGTGAATGTATTAAAGCAAATACAGAACAAAGATGACCTTGCCTTCCTTCAGTCAATGCAAAGTGACCGCTTGGCAACATTTGAATCGCATGACAAATGTCTTACGGAAAAACGAAAAGAACAGCGTCTACAGCTACAGCAAATCAGAAGGTGAAAAGTGAATAAAGAAATGAGTTCAACCACATAGATGTTATTCAATTTTTCAAAACATACTATTTTTTAACGTATAATATATTTTTTTGCATTTCAAACAAAAATAACACAGAAACAGAGCATTTCCGTGAAATTTTTAAAAGGATGGGGCATTTGACGCACCTTAACAGATATATATACAAAATCTTGTTTGAAATCATGCATGCTTCTTAAATGTACAACTCAGATCTTTACTTATTTTTTTTTCTACCACAATTTTTAATAGCCTAGAAAAAAAAGAACTTAATAATAATTATATATATGGTGATACAGGAACAAAGTTTTGCTTTTACTATAGATAAAATGCATGGTTAACCTCACAATATTGTGATGTTAGAATGCCGATGTATCGCGATGTAAAAGTTTGAACATCGCCCAAGTCTACTAGGGGGTCCGCCCACTGCTCACCAACTCCATAGTGTACAAATTGTTCCTCGAGCGTGCGCGAGGAACAATTTGTACACTATTGAAAAATTATACTTTTCATTGCATCAAATTTATGTATGAACCAATTTCAAAAATAATTGTACTATCAGAAAGTACATTCTGTGGTTTCCTGTGATGTTTTCAAATTTAAAAACTAATAGTAATAAAATATAGATATGACAGTTTTTTTTTTAAGTCACAAAAATGTCCCGATTTTTCCCGTATTAAAAAAAATATATCAAACCTAATTGAAATTTCTAAAAAAAACTCGGCGTTGTACAAAAATTTCCATATTAGAGGTACTCTAAAAAAATCACGTCTGCAGACTGAAAATTTGTACGTCTTTTGTTCACTCACGTTAACAATTTCGACTTTTCCACTTAATGCACCCTAAACTGATAGCCGCATCGGAAAAAAATCTTTTTCATCTTGTTCCCTGTACAATTTTCAACAAACCATGTTAAGTTTCGTAATTTTCTTATGTGTACTTTCTCGAGAAACCGTCTAGGAATCGAGCAAAAAAAGTGAATTGTCAATCCTGCAACGGCCGGAACTTTTTTAATATAGAGACATCTATCTTGAGATGTTGTTATTTCGTATAGCCGATATTTAGCACATGCTTGTAATTCACCGCTTTTCCCGATTTATGGTCTACCATTAATTATTTATAATGATGAATCAATTATTATATAACCAAGCTAATGTTAATTTTTACTGTTGCGAAATCCTGCGCACACAGACCTGACTCGCATGTTGGTTTTTCACATTTTGGTTTTCCTATTTTTTGAAATTTTGCATTCTCATGCCTGGTAATAGTAGAGATTTTATGTGTACCGTAAGATGAAAAGGGTTGAAAATTGCTGGGTTAAAGTGTTAATTGAATTTTTTAAAACACATCCTTCACTTGTTACATAACATTTGTGCAGTTGTAAATTTTAAATTTTACAATTATTTTGTAAATTTGTTGCATGGTCAGTTAGTTATTGTCTGTCAATCCAACATGAATTGAAAATTTTTGCATATTTAATACCATAGTTAAACTTTCATGCGTATAAATTATCAACTTTATTTTAATACTCGTTAGTCCTTTTTACAATTAAAACCTGACCTCATAATTTTCATATTTTGTGTTCTTATTTTTTTATCTTCCAAACAATTTCCTTGACACTATATTTAACAAATTTCTAAAATTATTTATTTTCAGTACTTTGCAGTGATGGTGACGTAGTTACAAAAGAACAAATACAGCAAGTGTATAATTTACAAGACAAAATCAAGGGTATAAGAGAAGTTCTTACCAGAGACCACATGAAAGTGGTGTTTTTTGGGAGGTAATAATGCAATTCTCTCTTCTAAGTTTCTCTCAACTACTCTAAATTTAAAACAAAGCCTTTTGCTTATAAAATTAAGGTATTGATATGCAATATCATTTTAGGAACATGTTTTTGTTAAAAATTAATATCTAAGTACTAGCGTGGCTAGCCCGGCATTGCCTGTGCCTGTGGTGCTGGTTTCCTTCGCAAACCAACACCTGGGGCAACCGCGTGCTAGTAAGGTATTACTCTGGTGTAAAATTTACCGCAGATTTCAAATCCATTGAATCTATCTTGAACGATTCCGCTTTGCTAAAATAGAAGAGGGCAGAAAATGTAATCTGTATTTCCTACATTTTTCATTAATTGATAGATAGAGCTCAAGTAACCAAAAGGTTACCTAATACGATGAAAGTATGTCTGGTCTCAGCTCTACTAATAGGTTTTGCACAAAATCATCTTTTTTTCAATTTACCTTGTATTCAGGTAATATTATGAAAACTTTTAGTTCCAGTAACTTCTTTTTAAATTGTAGTATGCAGATTAGCAACTGTAGCATTGCGAGTTGAAAAATTTGATGCAACCAAAGACTTGTGTACTTGGGTTGGTGCATGTTAAATCTATTGTTGCCTCATACGTCCTCACATTGGCATGGTGTGGGAGTTTGCAGAGTGGAATGCCAGTTCAGGTCTTGACCTAATCATGTGCTCATGGTTCAAAATCATGAGGTATATTCCTCCTATCTCTTTATTCGGGATGGATTCAGGACCATTGCCAATAGAACATTGTGTTGCTCCAGTTTGGTGCAAATATGACAACCTACCTACCTTTCAAAAATAATTTGAAAAGTAGTAACAGTTCTTTTTGTTAGCAAGCAAATTGCAATGTCAGAGTCCTTATTTGTCATGTCACTTTCTCCATTATGTATGATTTCTTTCATTCCTTAAAGCATAATTTGTTTCATTACAGAACAAGTAATGGAAAGAGCTCTGTAGTAAACGCTATGCTGCAAGATAAAATTCTTCCCAGTGGAATGGGACACACCACAAATTGCTTTTTGCAAGTTGAAGGTTCAGAATCCTCTGAGGCTTACGTTCTTACAGAAGACTCCCCAGAGCCCTTAAATGTGCAGGTAGAAAAATTGTAGAACTCTAAAGACAAATAGCCTAAATTTTACATTATCTGTGTTTCCTTTCTTGGTTCATTTTATTTGCATTGTCTTTGAATTTTGATATACAATAGCAAAAAAGTTTTAAAAAATAAAATTTATTTTTGTCTGCACAAGTGTTTATTTTATGTGTGAGAATAAAAAGTTTGAAATTTTTTTTTAGTTTTAGTTTTATTTTTTAATTAAAATTTTAATAAATATTGCTCTTTTGTGTGTCTACGTTTTTTTTATTCTGTTTCTTTTAAGATCAGAAATAATACTAATGAGATGAAAAGATATCTTGGTAATATATTTTAATTCTTAAATTTGTGTACTTATGTTTCTTTTTTAGTCAGTGACACAATTGGCCCATGCATTGAATTCTGAAAAATTTGGTGACAGTTCTTTGGTTCGCATCTTTTGGCCTAAAGATCGTTGCCCTCTATTGCGAGATGATGTTGTTCTAGTTGATAGGTATGTATATAAATTGGTAGTTTTGTATCTCTGGCTGGATCTGTGAATTTTCAATATTTTTAAACTATTTGTTTGATGGGATTAGTGGATTTCCCATTTTGTTTTACTTAAAAATTGTTTGAATTGGAAAAAAAATGTCCATCTTTTTCGAAAAGTAATCGTTTGCCACTAATTTTATTTTATTGGAACTTCCGATGTGCTTATAAATGAATTTACTTCTTATTTTCATTATGAATTTATGAAAGTGAATTATAAAATAATTACTGGGGTAATTTCCATTCCATAAGCCGGCTGAAGCTGCAGACATAACAAGGTAAGCAATATAATTTCAAAAACAAAAGAAGTTTTTTTTTTTTAATTTGAAAATTAAAAGTGTTGCTGGATTAGAGAGGAGCCTGACTCAGACAACACAAAATTGTGTTTCCTTCATATGAGCAGCAGTATGCTAAAAAATTGCTCATTCACTCCCCAAAAAGCAAATACAAAACCATATCTATATTTAAAAAAAGTTGCTGTCGCAGTATTGAAAACTGGGTTGTTTAGCTCGATTCTTAGACAGTTTCCCGAGAAGGTACAGATCAGAAAATTACGAAATTAACATGGTTTGTTCTTTATTGTGTTCCCTGGACAATTTTGAAGATTATTTTCCAATGTGGCTATTAGTTTAGGGTTTATTAAGTGTCAAATTTGAAAAGGCAAAATTTCTAACTCAAATGAACAAAAGACATACAAATTTTCAATCTTCAGTTGTAATTTTTTTTAGTACCTCTAAACATGAATTTTTGCAGCTATTCAAGTTTTTTTTAGAAAATTTAATTTGGTTCCTGATAATATTTTTTTGAAATTTGGGAAAAACCGGGATTTTTTTGTTAATTTTTTGTAAAACTATCATATCTATCTTATTACTATTAGTTTTTACATTGGAAAACATCGCAGAATACCTTATGACTTATGACTTGTAAAGGGGTGACTCCGAAGAGTGCCAGCACTGCGACTAATAGTCTATTGTACTGAGACCCCTACTGATCCACTAAAGACCGATGGCCGAAATAAATTTCAGCATGTACCTGATTGGAATGTTTGACAGTTCCCAGGGTTCGATACAATGGTATCCCAGATATTCAAATCGTTGTGCAGAGTAATGGTCACATTCACATAGAACGTGTACAGAACTCTCCTCTACCATCCGACAACCTCTACATAGTGGGTCATCTAAAACACCCATAATGTTGAGGTGTCTATTCAGGGTACAGTGGCCAGTTAGGAGGCCAATAGCTATCCTGATTTCTTTCCTACTGAAATTCAGCAGCTCTCTTGATCTATCCCATGGAGACTGCTGATTGAGCTCTTTGGCTTGTCTTTGATTATTAGACTGAAGCCATGTTTGGTAGGACTCGGCAAGGAGCAAATCCCTTATAGTCCCTCTAACCACATTGTGAGGCAGACCCAAAACAGGCTCTGGTCCAATAAATGGTGTTTCAGACCCATGTTTTGCTAATAGGTCTGCCGTTTCATTGCCTTCAATGCCACAGTGACCAGGGACCCAAACCAGAGAGACCTTGTTTCTCTCAGCCAGGTCCTCAAGCACATTGTGACATTCCCACACTGCTTTTGAGGAAAAGCAGTGACTTTGCAAAGCCTTTAGGGCTGCCTGGCTGTCAGAGAAGATTTTAATAACCCTCTTAACTACACCTCTATTGAGGCAGTTGTAAGTACAAGCAGAGATTGCCAGAACCTCAGCCTGATATACAGTGGCCAGCTTACCCAAAGAAAAAGATAGCCTTATTTTTCGATTAGGACAGAAGGCACCTGACCCAGTGCCATGAGATGTTTTTGAACCATCTGTGTACCAAATTTCATCCCCCCTTCCTATCAGCCTGGAGACGAATCTCCATTCTTCTCTGGTGGGAAAGATGATATTATATTTGGCTTTAAAGCAAAATTGCTTTAACATCCAGTCAGATCTCATTAATAGATAGGGATGTTCCTTCACCTGCGGATCGACATTTTTGAAGGCAGGCATTTCATAAGATGACTTCCATAGTCCCATGAGTTTGAGGCGTTGTGAGCATGAAATTGCCTCTAGTTCCACTTGTTTATGCAGTGGTAGAAGCCCCAGAAGCAGTTCTAGACTCTGTGAGGGAGTGGTTCGCATTGCACTAGTAATTGCAATGGTAGCCATTCTTTGTAGACTAGTGAGTTCTTTTTTCACTGTCTCATTACGGGTTCTATTCCACCAAGCGATGGCGCCATAGGATATCATCGGAACAATAATCCCGGTATATATCCAATGCACCATTTTTGGTGTTAGACCCCAATTATTACCAATGGCACGTCTACAAGCCCAAAACACTCTCTTGGCCTTGCTCGTGCAGTACTGGAGATGTGAGCTCCATGTCAAGGTCTTATCAAAGATTACTCCTAGATATTTAACCTCATCCGAGTATGCAAGTGGTGTTCCAAAGAATTTTATCAAATGCATATCTCGTAACCTTTTCCGGGTGAAGAGGACTAGACTAGTTTTGTTGGGGTTAACCGACAAGTTCACCTTTTTGCACCAAAGTTCAATCTTTTTTAGGGCAGTGTTCATGAGGTCTGTTACCGTGTTTTGGAACTTCCCTCTTATGACCAGCGTTATGTCATCAGCATAACCCAGACAATACAGGCCCAAGAAGTGAGTCCTGTTAAGGAGCTCGTCAACCACAAGGCTCCATAGTAAGGGGGATAACACACCACCCTGGGGGCAGCCTTTACAGTTTCCCACAGTTAGTGTGTCTCCCAGTAAGGAGGCCTGAGCCATCCTTGTCTCGAGCATGTTTTTAATCCAGGCGCAAACCAATGGATTAACATTTCGACTGATGAGGGCATCAATAATTACGTTTACTGGAACCTTATCAAAGGCTCCCTCAATATCTAAAAAGGCTGCCAAGGCAATTTCCTTTCCATTGACTGCTCTATCAAGGACCGTAACAAGATCATATAGAGCAGTCTCTGTAGATTTCCCAGGCTGGTAGGCGTGTTGAAATCTCGATAGGGGTTCGGCTTTTAGAACCTCGTCCCTAATGTATCTATCGATCAATTTCTCTAATGTCTTAAGAAGAAATGATGTCAGACTAATAGGTCTGAAGGCTTTTGCTTCACTGTAGCATGTTTTACCTGGTTTAGGTATAAAAATTACCTTGCAGGTTCTCCATGCATGCGGCATATAACCATATACCACGCAAGATCTATAAATCCTACATATGTGTGGTATAATGATGTCTTTGCCATGTTGGAGTAGAGCAGGTATAATGCCATCTACACCAGGTGTTTTGAAGGGCATGAATGAGTTAATCGCCCATGCTATTCTTTTTGGAGTAATTATACTTCTAGCCAGTTCCCAGTCCTCCTTTCCACTACGTAGCAGGGGAACAAGTGGAACCGTCAGTTCATCATTAATATTTGCAATTCTGGAATCAGGGAAGTGCACTCTAAGCATTTCTACCAGGGTGCTCCTACCGTTTTCCGTGAATGTGCCATCGTCCTTTTTAATGGAGCCTAATTGGCACTGGTTGTTTTTGGTCAGTACTTTAGTCAGCTTAGCCGCACTAGACATACTGTCCACTTGGCCACAGAAGTTTTTCCATGACTCCTGTTTAGATTTCCTTATGGCCTTGTTATAGTTGGTGAGTGCTTCTTTGTATCTTGACCACTCACCTGTTTTTTTAGCTCTGTTAAAGAGTCTTCTGCAGTTCTTTTTAAGACCACAGAGACTTTTATTCCACCAAGGAACTCGCCTTGGTAAGCTTGTGGTGACTGCCTTACAATTTAACTGGTAGGACTGGAGGATGGACTGCTGCACAGAGTCAACAGCCAATTCCAAGTCTACCAGTGAGGGAAAGTTGTAACTCCTACCCTCTAAAAGGAGGCGAAGGTCCTCCCTATAGGAATCCCATTTTGTATGCCTGGGATTTCTTTGATCCTGCTGAATATTCATAGCAGGACCTGTTAAAGACATTTGGATCTGTCTATGGTCTGACAGTGTGGTACAGTCAGACACATGCCAGTCCTTTATACAGTTAACTGCTTTAGCATTACAGAAAGTGATGTCAATGACTTCACTTCTGTTGCTGTTGACAAATGTCGGTTTGTTACCTGTATTGAGAATAAAAAGGTCATTAGATAAGAAAAATTCTATTAGTTCCTCACCTCTTTTGTTGCAGTTGGAACTGCCCCAAATGGTGTGGTGTGCATTTGCGTCACATCCCACGATAAACTTCATCCTAGAGCGTAAGCAGTGCTTGACAAATCTTCTGGCTGAAGTCGCTAGAGGAATTTCTTCTTCATATGGAAGGTACGCTGACATGATACATGTGGTATCTCCGTTTTCACTGATCACCTTGATAGCAACATTGTCCCCATCAAGGAAATCAGCCAAAAGGAGGGCATTAAGATTTTTATTTACAATGATACATGCTCTCGGTTTGCTGCATGAGCGATCAAAGAATAGATTCCCACAGTTGCCCAGGCCTAGGATCCTTCCATGATTGACCCAGGGTTCCTGTATTAGGGCAATATCTATCTTTCCTTCTACCAGTCTCTTGCTAAGTAAAGCTGAAGGAGACTGGCTATGGTGTAGATTAATTTGTGCAATCCTTATGGGATTGCCTATTTTCTTAAGGGGTTCAGACATAACCATGTTGTTTGGTCATGAATAGCAACAAGGCTAACCCTTAGAGAGGAGTTTATTAATCGATTAAGGCTGAGTCATCTCTTGTTGGAGAGAAAGACACAGCTGTTTTCTCTGATCCTGAGTCAGATAGCACAAGATCATCAATTTGTTTGAATAGTGACCCAGTGGAGTCACTAACTGAACTGGAAGGAGACTGTGGCTTTTGAGGCCCTGTTCCTATACCTATTGTTGGAGTCATTTCCCCAGAAACTGGTTCCATGACCTCCATGGCTACTGAGCTCACAAAAAATGCCTCAGGTTCACCACCCACCTTCTGCGCCAGCGGTTCCATCACAGCTTCGTCCGATGCAGGCTTTGAAGCCACCTCATCAGATTCTGCAGATAGTCCCGCTACAGCTTCATCCAGTGCAGGCTGAGCCACATCACTAGAGTCTGCAAGTGGTTTATCCACGGCGACAGGAGGGGGGAGTTTACGAGTAGCATTTGGATCGGACAAGATCTTGCAGAGTCCTTTCCCGAACGCTCCTGTGAATATCTCGAAATTCCACTCTCGTAAGAGCTGGGCTGATCTTTCGTCCATTTCGATTATCCACCTAGTGTGGGCACGATCCCCTACAATGACCCTCTCACGGATTTTCCACTCATCAGTGTTGAGGCCTGGGTTCGATCGGGCAAGCCGTCGAAGCAGAACCTCACCCTCTGTGGTGAAGACATCACGAGTTTTGAGGGCTATTTTCACTGGTTTGGGAAGGTCAGCCGCTTTCAGCACCCTGATTTTAAAGCCACCGACCCTCCCTCCATCATAGTTATCCTGTAGCCATTTCACTGAATACTCATTGGTACAGTGAAGCATGAGGGCACCGTTCAGTACACCAGCAGTTACAAACTGAGGGGCCATTAGATCGAGATCCATTGAGTCGATGGTTCTATCAATGTCTCTCTGAATATCCATTCCATCTGCAGGAGACAACCTTGCTTCTGGGAAGGCCTCCTGAACGATGGCCATTCTCATACCTGCGGCTACTTGACAGTACGACCATGGAGCAGATGTCCTTGGTCGCTTCGTCTGTACCGAGGTACTAGGGGAAGGGGTACCATCATCCGGCCTACCTCTTTTACCGGCTGGGGTCTCCTTCTGCTGCTGTTGAGGCTTTCCAGATTCAGTATGACGAATCTTATTAAGTCGTCTCCTGTGCTTGTATTTTTGTGCACGAGACATTGTTTCCCATCCAGGTACGAGGTCAAGCATAGAGGACTCGACCACTTCTTGTCTTCCGGATGGGGGATTAGTCGACGCGGGTCTTGAGGTACCACATACGTCAAATAGTTTTCTACTGGTCGCAGGCCCTGAAGGGCCACAATCGACCAGTGGTTGAGTGCCAGTCACAGTCTTGCTACGCACCTTAGTGGTAGATCCCAGAGGGATGTAGTCACTTTGGTCAAGTTTTGACTGTTTATGACGGTTTTGGGGGCGGTTTGACCCGCCATGTTTTTTTTCTTTATTATCCATAAAGCATGTAATTACTGAGGGTAAGTAAAGGTCACCGCCTGTATGGACCCTCTATGCAGGCGTAAGGCTTATTACAACGTGGGTCGCCACTTCACGAGGTGAACCGTTTGCGACAACCTTTAACCCTGGTTGCCATGTGACTTTCACATTCTCATCGGCACGGTATCCACACCTTGGACTTAGGTTGCCTTTATCTGCCTTCTCCATCATATCCGTGGGGTCTTGAAAAGACAAGACTGCACACAGATTATCTGGATCTCGGCAGATTATGCCAAGGACAATTTAGGCACCCTCCTTCTTTTTCAACCGGGCTTGGGACCGGCTTAGGCGAAGTTGCAGAATACCTTAGAATGTACTCTTTCTTACTGTACAATTATTTTTGAAATTGGTTAACAAATAAATTCGTTGCGATCAAAAGTTGGTCATACAAATTTCGTTCTTTTTAGATTGTGGAGTGATACACGTTCATTCTTATTCACAGAAATTATGGTTATATTTTCTGACTAACGGGTTTGCCAGATGTCCTTGAAACTCACTGTGACATCATGCTCGTTTTCCTTCTTGATTCTCAGACGGTTTGCCGATTAAGATCAGATCAGAATATTACGAGATTAACATGGTTTATTCAAAATTCTACACGGAACAAGATGGAGATTTTTTTTACTGATGCGGCTATTAGTTTGGATTGCATTAAGTGTTTTTAAAAAAAAACTAAATTATTTCTGACAAGAGTGTTGGCAAACCAAATTGTATTGCACAGTAATCCCTGAAGGTTGATGAGCTGGGGCGGAACCCCCTAGTCTGAAAATAATTAGAAAACTAAATCAAACTCGCAACAGCAGCTGGGAGACCGGCAACACCAAGCCCAATCCAAATCAAATTTAACTCTTTATTTCCCTTTTTCTAAAAGCAAATGCACTGCAAAGAGATAAAAGAAGAACTTCTGAAGTTTTTTTCTTGCGGTCTCCATTCTATAATTTGTTTATGTACTAACATATTACTAATATAAGTACACGTAAATGCCCATATATTAACTGCTGAATTTTGTAAAAATGAGACTGCTTATTTTGAAAAATCTCATTTTAGTGTGGCATTATTTGTGTATAATGTTTAGAAAATAGACTTGAATATTAAATTTTTTACATACTACTGTTCATATAAGATGAACTGATCTGTAAGAGCATCCCCACATGGTTGAAAGTCGGATATTACATTGTATAATACTGTTTCCCCCCCACCCCAATGTTTGATTTAAGTCCTTATTTTGAGTTAAGAAAAAATAGTGTTAACCTTGAAATAGAATATATCTTGGATAAAAATCATAAAAATACCATTTTATGTGATTATATATAAAATTATCTATGTAGGAGGTATTGCTAGTAAATGATGAATTAATGTTATACAAATTTTGAGAAGTTCTAGAAACTAATTTGTATATTTTTGCAGTCCTGGTATAGACATATCACCTAATTTAGATGAATGGATTGACAAACACTGCGTGGATGCAGATGTTTTCGTTTTGGTAGCTAATGCTGAATCAACATTAATGGTGACAGTAAGTATTCAGTAATGCTGTAATTTCCTTCTTTAAATGTTTTTGCGTACATAAATTATATGTATAATTAATTTAAGTGTGTAATATTTCATACCAAATCTATTTCCTTATTTCACATAAATTTTTTTTCTTCTTAGGAGAAAAATTTCTTCTACAAAGTTAGTGAGAGACTCTCCAAGCCCAATATGTTTATTTTAAATAACAGATGGGATGCCTCTGCTTATGAATCTGAAGAGCTCTTATGTAAAGTAAGGACAACACTTTTTTTAACATTTGCACCATTCTTATAATTTCCCCCATTGATATAATTTCCTCTTTTTTTTATAATTTTTTTGACTAGGTCAAAAAAAGTTTGACTTTTATATAGAGCTTTGCTGTTTTTCATTACTTGAATTTGTCTGGTTCAATCAGTTGCATTTGTGTTCATTGTTATTTAAATTGTGTTTATTTTTAGGTTCGTCAACAGCACATGGATCGTAATGTTAGTTTCCTTGTTGATGAACTCAAGGTTGTTAGTCGCTCACAAGCAGAGAATCGGGTTTTCTTTGTTTCAGCAAAAGAAGTTTTACAGGCTAGGTTGCAGCAGCAAAAAGGAAAACCGCCTCACAGTGAGTAGAATAATATGTATATACAATTTACTTGCTACACATGTGCGAACATAAATCACTTAAGTCTCTTCATTGAATGTGATTTCAGCTGGTGCTCTAGGAGATGGTTTTCAAGCACGCTTCTTTGAATTTCAAGATTTTGAACGGAAATTTGAGGTAAAATTATATCGACTCCCATTTTTTCTATTGTGATCTTGATATCCTGTAAAATGATTGTAGGTCTACGTCGGTTATTGTTTTTGTATTTCATATTTCCTTCATTTGCAAATTAAGATATCTGTTTTAAAGGATCTCATTAAGCCTTTTAACATATTATGTTTGACTTGAATCTGTACTCTTTAATTTTTAAAAGAGAATAAAAATTAGTTCACTGAATTCGATTTTGTCTTAAAAAGATTGTTAAAGAATCATTGTGATTTCTTTTATCAATAATTAAAATTATGTTTTCAGGAATGTTTATCAAAGTCAGCAGTCAAGACCAAATTTGAACAGCATACTCAAAGAGGGAAGACTATAACCTCTGATTTACGGAAATTACTTGATGGTGTTCATGAGAAGGCTTCAAAACTGAAGTATGTGCAGTCAAGTGACTGAAAACTCTTAAAATTTTAGATAATGTTTAGACAGTTTTGGTTTTGCTTATACAGTATTTGATTCTAATTAATCTAATCTAAGTATTATTTATTGCAATTCACATTGTAAAAATAAAAAGTAACATCGATGTCCCCTTTTGCCCATCTGCTTTCTAGAACTTTGTGTACTCATCTTGTATTCTTTTTACTTTTAAAAAGTTCTATTAGATCTAAGGTATCTTCGAATATGTTTGTCCACTTTTTGCAACTGTCAGTTAAACATCAGAATATTTAATTTGTATCTTTTGCATCTCGGCATTGATGTCAGTGAAATTCCCACTGTCCTTGAAAAGTCCTTAAATTTTTTTTCCGAACTAGTTGCCCTTGAAAATTTTGGAACTTGGTTAAAAGTCCTTGAAAGTACTTGATTTTTTATTGACTAGTACATAATTGTGTACGTTGGAACTTGTCGAGACTAGTTTCCTCCACGGTATGTGCACCATTTAAGTGTCATTCTGAATAAAGCCGGTATTTCCCGCTTTGACACCACATGATATTTATCAGACCAACCACAATTTGAGGGCATGGATGACATTCGTAAACCATATTTCATTGTCGCGTCGTCCCATCACTTTTTTGCATAAACTATACAGACATGAAAGAGTTCCGCCTCATTGAAAAAATTTTTAAGTTGTCTCGGGATTGGTGCAAAAATGCAAAGAAAATATTAATTAATATTAATACTATATATTATCATTAAAAATTTGTACATTTGAGGTACGTACAAGAATGAAAACTTAAATTTCAAATTACTGAATCAACCATTTTTGTAAAGCGAGGAAGTTTCTTCAAGCACATGACTCAGCTTTGTAAAATTCTATTTTTAGACTAGAAACGGGAAGAATGTTTTATAGCATACTGACATGCCAGCACTGTGTTGCCCGTTACAAAATTTGGACTACTTGAGGCTTCAATTCATTAAAATTTTTACTCTATCTTTTAATTAACTCTATCTTTTTAACGATCGCATAGTTAGAAAACTTCTGATAGTCCTTTTTGTGTTCATAATGAATATCTTCGTCAAATGCGGATGAATTTGTATTGCAAAAATATAAAAGTTACAGTTGAAAATTATTTATTTAAAGAAAGTATCATTTAAAGTATTCTTCTGGTGTAAAATGTTCTGCAGATTTCAAATTCATTGAAATGTTTACTAACTTTAACGATGGCGAAAATAGAAACTTGAACTAGGGAATACAAAAGTCATAACGGCAGTTAAAACTTTGGATTTGTTTTGTTTCTCAAACAAAATGATTTACGACAGCTGTCTGACAGTGAACAAGAGCAAAACAGAGATTGTGTTGTGTGTAGATCCGTGTAGATTTGTAGAAACCGTGTGCAGGCTCCTATACTCTTCTTCGTGCCACCAAAGAATTTATCATACGATAATTTACTGCATGTCCAAAATCTATATGTATGCAAGTAGCCTGATAGTTAGCATTAAGACAAGATGCCTGCTTTGCAAAAAAAAAATCATAGATTCTGTGATGAAAGAAAATTTAAATTATATCCAAAATTGATAACCTTTCTTCATTTTTTTAACTATCGGTAGTTTAAAAATTGGCATAAAAAATTGTTGTTTTATTGTTTTATGTTCACATTTTTCTTTTTAACTGACAACTTTTGCATATGCTTTGTTTTTAATTGTTAAAATTTTAGGTCCTTGGGAAAATTAATTTTTAGTTTTGAAAAGTCCTTGAATTTTTTGGGGGCAAAGGTTTGGGAACCATGCAGTAAACAAACTGTTTATTCACAAGCATCCTAAAAGGTTCTCAGTATATAAAAAATCAAACCCACATTTTGATCTTTTATTTTCATTTTTATAACAAAATCAAATAGGGAAAACAAGCTGTAAAACTATTTACTTTGCAATTACTTATTACTTATCCAGTCATTTTCAACAGTGATACCACTACATTCTGGTGTCCTACTAAAATGGTATTGCTGTGCTTTAAGGAGGGTGATGTGATTTAAACTGCATAATTTATTTCATTTTAACAAGATGGTTTTAAACATTTAGATATGTGTGATCACTAATTTCAAGCAATACCAGTATAAATAACTTAGAGTACTTTTTTATAAGTATTACGAATAAATTGTTTCAAAAAATATTTTGAAGCCACTTTTGAGCAAACAGGGTAGTTATTAATATTTTGTTATAAATAAATAAAAATTATATCTTATTTTTGTTGATGAGCAAAAAAAAATTGAAAAAAAAAACAAACAGAAGTTGAGTTCTTGTGACATTAGAGAAAAAGGTAGAAAATTGATGCTTTTCGGTAATGGGAATTTGTCAAACTGAAATGCAGAAACTCTTTCTTATGACAAAATATTGTCACTTTGAAACAAAATGGCTTAAGGTTATTGGAGCCATGAAAACTTTTGGCATGCCTAAATCACCAAATAGTACTAAAGAGATAAATTATACTTTTTTATTTTCCTTTTTGATTTGTGAACTAAGATGACATTTTCTTTTACAAAAGAAATTTAATTTGTTCCGTGTTAATTGTATTCTATTTTCCCAACCTTAGGTCTCAGAAACTAGCTCTCAGAAAGGAGCAGTATGAGCGCTTGGATTTCACACAGCAACAACTGCATATTTTAACTCAGGAAGTGAAGCATGAGATTTGTCATATTGTGGAAATGGTTGAACAGAAAGTTGCTGGAGCTTTAAGTGAAGAAATTCGAAGGCTGAATGTGCATGTCGAAGAATTTGAACGACCTTTTCATTCGGATAGTCTTGTTTTGAGTGTTTACAAAAAGGTTAGTGCTTTGTAGTGATAGTCTCCTAGAGAAAAAATTTATATGCACTTCAAGGTTTTTCTCAATTGTTACATACATGTTGGTCAAATGTAGCTCTAATGAATAATTTTTGTTCTTTAGCTACTTAAAATGGTTCTAACATGGATCACCCAAATTCTTTTCCAAATATCATACTTGGTGCACTGGGAGTTTGCTTTTATTCAATAAATAAAAAAAATATATCTATATCATATTACACTGTCAAGTGTATGTCAGTTTTACCTTTGACAGAGATAGTGTGATTTTATTGATTATCTATTCAAGAATGTCTTATGAATCTCTAATAAAGCAAATATATAATTGCTTTATAAATATTCTTACACAGCATCATCAGAGAAATGTTAGGAATTAAAGTATCCACGCTATGTATGCTAGAATTCTTTTATAATTTTATAAAAACAGGGGGGGGTAGATATGCTAAAAATGAAATTGGGATGCTAATGAAAAAGAACTAAATGCCAGTCAAAATGTTCGCCGTGGAAACGTTTGGGCGGAGACTACGCATTTTAATTAATTAAAAGCGGAAGGTGAAAAAACGTGGCATGGTTGTTTCAAAGGCTGATGTCAATAGTGACGATTGTGATGTGACGTCATGGAAGAAAGAGCTAAATTCTGATATTTTCCCCTAATTGCCAGAGTGGGACGAAAAGAAGATCGAAAGAAGACAAAAAATTATTAATTTCATTTTAAAATATACTAGATTAATTTTTTAAATTCGGGCTGGACTATAAAATTGCAAAAAATTTGGACTACCTGTGTGCCATAGATTCGTTAGGACACTGCAAACTAGCACACACAGAAACTTCATTTTATAATAGTAAAGATATTTCTTCATGGATGCAGTTATTTCCCCCTCCTTATTCCTCCTTATTTTATTTCAATCATTCTGCTCATCGCTGTACCTATTCAGGGTGAGATTCTTCCAACTTTTGTAGGTATTTTCAACTTTTCTTAAATTTTGAAAAAATGGCCAATTTTTATCATTTAAAAAAAATTCCAACTTTTGCACTTTTTTGTCTTTTGTAAACATAAAATACGCCAAGTGAGACATATCTCGCCAACATTGCACTCCAAAATTTTGGCAAGCGTATAAGTCTTGCAAATTTCTTTGTGAGAAGCGGATTAGTTTTTTGGCATACTTGGAGAACTTGAATTTTGAACTAGTTAGCAAACGTTGTTGCTGTAAATTCCGTAGGTAAAGTTACGGTTTCCTAAGAAAGCGTATATGTTATGTAGCGGCCGTGATACGTCATGATGGAGCGGAAAAGGCATAAATAAAATATTTGAAGTTGCTTAGTTTTTAATGTGATTTTTCTTTCAACTAGAAAATCAGATGCTCGGTTATTTAACTGATAAGGTTATTTCGTCTTTTATGACAACCTCGGCAAGCGGAAAGTTTAAATTTTCCTTTAGAATATTCTAGAAAATACTTTCAAAATCCATTGAAACTTCTTTCTTTGGCGACTTTAGAAGCGAGCCAAAGCGGTGGCCCCCGCTTTAAACATAGACTGCAGCTAATTTTTGCATCCGAAATTTTCAAAATGACGCTTTTTTATTAAGTGCAATATTTATGATTGTTTTAAAAAGTTAAATTATTTCTTGGATACTATGAGTTATTAATTTTAAGTTTTATTTGATGAAAAGTTAATTTAATTAGAGAATAAGATTATTTACGGAAAAATATAAGCCAACTGAAATTGATTAGAGATTTTGAAAGAAGGTATTTTATATTCGAAAAAGGTTGTAAATTTAAACTGTATTAAGTTATATTTTATTTAAAACAGATGTACAGCTTCAGTCTACGCTTATAGCGGTGGAAACAGCCTTGGTGCTTTTTTAAGACCGCTATAAACGTAGACTAAAGCTGTAACAAAACAGGTTTTGATTTGTTTTAAATTAAGAATATTTTAGCATTTAATTGAGGTAAAATCAGTAAAAAGCTATAATTGTGCTAATTTTTATTTTTAGTGTCAACTTTTTTTTTCCTTATGACATTTATGCTATTTTATAAAAATTAGTATTTATTTGATTTTTTTTTGTAACATTTTTATTTGCTTTTAATTTTATTTTTCCATCAAGGTTTTGGAAAAATTTCAAATGTTAACAAAAATTACACCATTGGTGAGATGTTCAAAAATATGCATAAAAATAACATTTTCAACTTCCTATATTTTTTTCTTTTTGTGCAAAATACGTTTTCATGCATCCATTTTCTTTTTTGCAAAATTTGAGTTCACGTGTATTTTCAGACTTTTTGTCCTTTTCCCACTCATGTGCCTGCATATAGGCTGTGATAACTGGCCGCTGTTGGCGATTATTTTAGGAGAGTTCTTGGCAACCCGCCTCCTGCATGGAAGGGTTGCCATAGAGAAAAAGGCATTCTGAATTTTGCCTTGGCTGAGAGAGGCTGCTTTTATTTTTGAGGTGCAATGTACTGTTCTGGATGAAATGATATTTGTCTTTATGTGCGTACATTTTTTATCATTTAATTAAATTGTTAGTTTTATAATCTTGTGCTTAGTTATTGAAAGAGAAGATCACATAGACAAACTCCAATAACCTATCTCTTGTTCAGACTGCCATCGCGTCACAGTGAAAAAAGGTATCTAATTGGTTGGACACGCCTAACAGCAAAATGACATCACATTGTGTGCTCAATTTTTGGTCCTTCATTGGACCGATAGTCTGAACTGTCTTTGTCTTATTTTCATTTGTCAGAATAGAAACAATGCACTTTAACAATAACTTGAAAACTGCATGCTGCTCGTTCTCATTCTTGCGAGTCATATTACAGAGAATTGATCATCATATCTGAATTATATTTCGTTTTCGGAGTATTCTTATTGACATTACTGAATTTTGCTAATTGCTTTAGATATAAAAAAAATACATTTGTATTTTAAAACCTTTTAATTTTAAATAAAATCCAAATTTATATTTTTAAATACTTGATTTAAATGTCCCTTAAATCAATATTTTTACACTATTTTATGTCATGTATATCTCAGAGATTGTAAATTATGGTAAGTAATTTATTTCAGAGTTTGTAAATTGTGGTAAAGTAATTTTGTATATGCTTTTTTAAGCTTTTTTATTTTTGGTGTGCAAAGATTGGTTGCTGTAAAAATTTTATTTTCTTGCTTTGCAACAAAAATAAGCTGGCAATAGGGATAAAGACATTTTTGACGTTTATTTAAAATGTTAAATGATTAGTTGTATTACAGTACATTTTGGCGAGAGAAATGTCAACATTTACATGAAATCATATTGTTGTTTTATTCTCAGAATGGAGCGTATCATGGTGAAAAATGGGGTCAGGGCACGCGTTGCTTGAAATAGAGCCTAAAGAAATGTGTTGTCGTAAAAACTTTAGTTATAATAGTTACCTATTATTATTCTATATTTTTTGTAAAAAAATCCTATATTTTATCATATTGTCACTTCTAACCCTGGATAACACAATTTGTTGTCCATCTTAAATTCTCAAAGTATTTCCTCAAAGCAACAAAATCAACCTTTTTAATGCTGAAATATTGAGAAGTTAATAATCAATTTTAACCTAAGATGTATATGTTCACATTTTGAATTTATTTAATAATTTGTTCACTGCTTTTAGTATTGCCCCATACTTTATATGATCCATATTAAGATTTTATTTTTTATTGTAATGATTTCTATTAATTTTTGTAATCTTTCTATTTGAGATTTAAAAGCAAAAGACATCTTTATTGAGTGTACTAATATTTAGAACTAACATTGAAGTATATACTACATTTATAAAGTATGTATAATGAAACAAAAAGTTTTCTTGGATTTTTTTTTTGCTTTTTTCATACATCACATAAGCAATACCCATATTTAAAAAAAGTGTTTTTTTATTGGTATTGGTCATTGGTTTATGTATTTCATTAACTCATGAGTGTTTCTACTTTACAGGAGCTTAATAGTCATGTTGAGCAAGGACTGGGAAGCAATTTGAGAGGGAGATTGTCTAATCAAGTGCAAATGTTTGTCGAAAGTGCACAGAAAGATATGATAGGTAATTTTACTTTCTCATCACCCAGCTTAAATTTTGAAATTTAACATTTTCAGCATAATGCCCTTTATTCTCTTTATAGTTGCTAAAAGAAGGAACTAATTGAATAAATTATATTTCAAAGTGGATGAGTCAAAACAGATTTGTAATTCAATCATGACATTTAGATTTGTTTTATATCAAAATTTTTATTTCTGTAAAAAGTAACTTTTTGTTATTTTTTAATGTGGAGTTCAATACACATGCTGAACTTTTCAGTAATCACAAAAATAATATACAATAGCAGGGTATCTACCCAGTCATGAAAGTCACAAATTCAGAAAATGGTCACAAAAAGCATGAAAAAGTCACAATATTAGCCTCAGTCACAAATTTTTTTTTTTTTTTTTTTAATGTTTTCTTTTTTTTTTAACTCCTTTTTGATACCAAATGGACTTTTGGAAATGGTCGACACTTCACCGGAAGCTTGTTTAACATCTTGAGCGTCAACTAGTGATGTCGTTGGGAATGCCAGTCTGCTATTGTTTCTGTGGACCTGTCTTGCATGCACGTGAAGGAAAAAACATCCAGAACAATATTTTCCAATGCTGTTTTCAAAATTATATTAGCTGATGCTGTTTCAGTGCAAAACAAACCCCTATTAGATTTAAAGTACGATCTTCTGCCCCTGTAATGAATCAATCTATTCCAAGTGAATCAAGTCATTTATCTATATATGGACCTGAAAATTCAGAGTGCTCTTCACCTGTAGCTTCAAAACCGAATAATTCGATCTCTTATGTAACAAAAAAAAGTGCATTGAGAGCAGAAATCATATGGGCTTTAAACAAAGTTATATGCCATACTTCTGAGAGACATGCCAGCCCTTCCAGGGATTTCTTTCTTTAGGTGTTTCCAGTTACTATGCTTACACAAAAGTTTAAAATGCACAATGACAAGTTAGGCTATGTTATAACTTATGGATTAGTCCATATTTTCAAGACAGCCTTTGTCAAGATCTAAATAAATGTGACTTTTATTGTGTGTCATTAGGCAAAATTTTTAAATAAGATAGCACAGAAATGGTCAACTGGAAGTAATAATCAGTTATTGGGTTTATCTGTAAAAAAAGAAAATGCTACCAACTTTCAATTGATTGCCCAAATGTAAACCTGAAATTCCTGAATGATTTTCAGTCTTTTAATGAAGTCTGAGCAAGATTCTTAAGAGCAAAAATTGATCGATGTTGGTACATGCTTACATATTGTCCCTGAAGCTTACAAGACTGCCCTGAAAAGAGTTGGATAGGACTTCAGTACTTTTTACTTTGACTGTATTTTCTGTTAAAAGATTTTTCTTCTCAAAGAGCGGATTATATGTTCCATTCTGGTTCAACTTTGTACCCCCTAAAGCTATGCTTAATAAGGTGAATAGAAAATTGTAAAGTTATCGAAATAGCCATAAAAGTAATTCCATATGTTAAAAAGTATGTTGAAGCCTTTAAATCAAAGCTACCTGCTACAAGTAATTTTCAAGTCGTACAAAGATTTTTGAAAGATGAACTTTCACTAGCAAAACTGATGTTCTTACAACCAGTTGCCTTAGAAGTGGAACCTTTTTTAAGAAAATTTCTCAGTGATCAACCACCTTTGCCTTTATTGTATGCATAATGTTATGTAATGATGCAGTGTGTAGCTAGTGGTTTCATATTAAAAGGTGTTATGAAATCTCAAAAATGCTAGTCAGCTAATTGCACTGGAGATGACAGTAATCAAAAATCAACTTGATGTTAGGGCAGTAAATGTTGGTTTTGGTGTTGCAGCTCGAAGGTTTATTTAAAGCTTAAAATCTCAGTATCGAGTTAAGTTCGTGTAGTATGGATACTTGGTTAATCGGAACTTGGATAATCACTGTTCTGCTGGTTTGTAAAATATAAAGCTTCTGCTTACAAAGGTTTGCAGCAATTCTCTCACCTTTGTCTATGAAGAACTGCTAAGTTATGACTATCATTTCTTTACTCACTAGCCAGATTAATTTTGTTGATGTGATCAGATAGGATCTTTCCCCTGATTGAAAATACACTGATTCTGAAAATTTGGGAAGAAAGCCAAGCACCACTTTTATTACAGGCTGTAAACTTGATTACACAAGCAAAGTGCACAATTTACATTGATTCAAAAATAATACATGCTACTAGTTGTGTTTTAGAAATATTTTGCTATCAAATAAAAAACATTTAGATTGAAAAGTCATTTGTGTAGGGAGGTATTAAGCTCGTGTCATTTTCAAAATATTGTGTGTTTTTGTACTGAAACTCAAAAGTAAATGTTCATCTTTCCCTGGTCTCTTTCAGATCGCATGTCTTCTCTGATACCTCCAGAGCACCGTCCAAAAATGATGAACGTTTTACCTAGGCATACCTTTGAAGTCCTCTATCGTCTTAATTGTGAAAGTTTGTGTTCAGATTTCCAAGAGGACTTGGAATTTAGGTTCTCATTGGGGTTAGTAAATATTGCAAAATGTTTCCTTGGCCCCAATAGGTCCAAAAAAGTTCTTGGGAGATCAGCTGAATCGGTATGTTTAAGTTCAGTGTGTATTAATCGCTTATAAATATTTTGGAATAACTATGTGTGTATATATAGTGCAGCTCCCAGCAGAAGGCAATTGACCATGGGTTAGTCGATTTCTGGTGTGAAAACGCATTAGGGGAAAACTGCCATTTACAAAAGCATGAATGGTGATTGTCATGGATGTTTCCCCCTTGCCAACTGATCAATCATGTCGTTTTCAACACCAAACAATTAAATTTAGAATAATATTCCCTTCCAAAGAAGCCAATTGTGGAATGGATTTGTTTACATTACCACCAGTCCTCTAATTTAACTAATAGACTGTCTTCTCCCGAGAGCTGCATTATACATACAGAGTGATTGTTTGCTTTCAGAATCATTACTGTGGCATTCATTAAAATGTATGTAACTTAGTTTATTAGATTCTTTAATCATCATTGAATGTGTTGTGTATTTTTTCTGACCATCAATGTCTAATGTTCCTTCTCCTCAGGTACCATGGCCTATACCTAACACTCCTCAAACACCCAGCAATGAATTAAGAATTCCGTCTCCTTCTCCTGAATATCTTGCACTTCTTAAAATAGCTCTTTCTTCATCATCTTCACAGACAGCTGTTGGAATCTTAGCAGTTGGAGGCTTTGTAAGTTTGTTTAACTAGCCCCATTTCATTATCTGACTTTAAAATTGTCGCTTTGAAAACTTGTAAAATTAGACTGATCCATTTGTTTTGTTTCAAATAACAAACTCGTATGTACTTTAAAACAAGGACTGGAAAAAGTAATTTTTCTTTGTATGAATGCCACATATTTCAAAAAAAAATTTTAATCCTCATCACAATTTTAATGTAAATATATAAATACTAGGGGGGCTCTTCCCCCCCCCCCCTGTGCGCCAAACCCTGGGGATTGGTACGCAATTGTTACCTGGACAATTTTGAACAAATCGTAATTTTCTGAACTGTACTTTCTCGGAAAACTCTAAGAATCGAGCAAAAAAAAGCGAGTTTTCAATCCTGGGGCAGCTGCAACACGTTTTTAATACATATATATATATAGAGAGAGAGAGTGAGTTTATTCTGACCGTAAGAGATTTCTGTATGTGCTTGACTGTTCACACTTGGATGAAAAATATATCTTACTTTAAATTGTATGCTGTGTATTTTAGGTTCATAAATGACCATATAATGAATAGTGATGATAGATTAATTACTGGCTGAGGTTTGAGATTTCATCCATTCTACGTGAATTGCACACATAATGATATTGATACATAATGATATACACACATTGAATGTTTTCTCTTGTGTGAGGCATTTTTTTTTAAAGATTAAATAGTTGTTTGTGATAGTGCAAGTTGCATTTAGCGGAGCACATATATATTGGTTTTTATTTTTTTAAATCTAGCTCATGAAAACTGTTGGTTGGCGCATCATTTTTGCGACGTTTGGCATCTATGGTATATTGTACGCATATGAAAGACTCACATGGACAAATAAAGCCAAAGAGAGAGCTTTCAAAAAGCAGTATGTAAATCATACAACAAGAAAACTGAGACTTATTGTAGACCTAACCAGTGCAAACTGCAGTCATCAAGTTCAACAGTATGTATATTCTATAAGCTAAAAAAAATAGTCATTTAAATGAATTGACAATGCAGATAGATTGTTTATTGTTTGAAATCAAACTAACAATGTTTACTTATTTTACTTCCAGAGAACTCTCTAGTACATTTGCACGTCTGTGCCATCTTGTAGACGAAGTGATCTCTGACATGCAAAACGAAATTGGTCTCTTGGATCATGATACCCAAAAATTAGATGAATCTAGTATAGCTTCTCGAACTTTACGGTAAGAAATTTGTGTTTTCTGAAATAATTTTTTTACATTTCTCGCATGCATGCTCTATTTTTAACCTTATAATGTTTTGGTTCACAATTTTGTGAATGACAATCACACATATCCAAACCAGTTAACTAATTTAGTGAAATTCCTCTTGATAAGTGTGTCAGCTATTAAAATGATTTAGAATGTTGTATTGAATGATTAAATCAGGCCTCGAAATATATTTTTTAATACAGGTGCACCTTGAGCACCAAAGTTTTTAAATTAGGTGCGCCTAGCGGGAAAAAATTAGGTGCACAGTTTTATTTTCATGTGCACCCGGGTATTTCGAGCCCTGGATTAAATGTTCATTTTTTTTATTACATTAAAGATAATTTAAAAAAATTATGAGCAATAGTAAAAAGCATGTATATTTTAACTTAGATTATGTAAACCCATGTCCTTCTTACTTTTTTTAGTTTAAGTATACTTATTGCCCCCAGTGTGATGTGAATCAGACAGTACTTCAGCTAACGGCTATTCTTATACTTTTTTTAGTATAATGGCTTGCATTTAAATTCAAGCTAATCAGTTTAGAGATAGTAACGTAGACTAAGTTGTGTAAGTAAACAAATTTCTGTATTAGTAAAATGACCTGCGAAAAATGGAAGTGTGTTCATCAAATTTTGATCCAGTCAGTCAAATCTGTAAAATTGTGTTGCAATGAATTTTGAAAGAATAGTAAATTTCTCTTTCTTATTTATGTGATCAAATTTATGTGTCTTGCAACTATTCTCTTACATTTGATTGGGGAAAGCAGGTAAATTTTAGTGACATCAACTTTTTCTGAAAATGGAAGTTGCAGCTGAGTGTATTTTATGTTGCATCTATCTTAATTTAAATGGTGTCATCAAAAATCATCGCATTTTGCATGCTGTTTATTCATCCAAGAATTCCAATTGAGAAATGGTTTTAGAATATTTTTCAAAATTTATTATGTAGTTGAAAACAATAAATCTTGCATTGCAATAGAATCTATTTCCCTATTTAATAGTTTATCTTTCGGTGTTTAGTTACCATTTTCTGCAATACAGATAAGTAATTCTTAAAATTGCATCTAATTATGTTTCTGCATGTTAAGACTAGAATTCAGTGTAAATTGTCTTCGTTTCGCGACTGTTAGTGAATTTGTTCCTCTATTTTTGCTTTTATTGCCGCTATACATATTTTGGAAATAGGATGGATCATATGTATTTGAAGTCAGTATCCTATCTTCACCATTCTAAATTTTGTGTTAGAAATAGATTAAATATTTTTTTTAAATCCAAAGTTCTTAAAACTTATCTCAATGGTAGTCAATTTATGACTATTTGAACAGATCTTATTTATAAATATTCTCACTCATTCGTTTGTGACGAGTCTTGGACTTGTATTGAATATGACAAATATTCACTGATACCGACCTCTGCAGTTGTTAGCAGGGCAACCTCAAATTTAATAACATCCAAAATTTTATATTTGTAGAATTCAATTAACCCTTCATCCAAAACTCTTAAACTGCAAAAAGTCCTTGTGAACATTTAGGTTTATCTGTTTAATTCTCTAGCTGAATTTTTAAAAACTGCATATCCTTGGCTTACATTTCCTTGCAAGCCAAGGCTTCCTGCATATCCTTGGCTTAAGTTTTGGCTTACATTTCTTAACTTGGTTAAAATAATTCCAATACCTACCCTTTATCATTTTGTCAGCTTTTTCTAACTAGATGTTTCAATCCAGAGATCTCAAAAGAAAATAAACCATGTCAAAATATTTTTCTATTTCCATTGATTGTAAATTTCACGCAATAAAAACTTTCATAATTAAAATTTTCAAGAATACTCCGTTCTGAACTTTCTGTCTCAATCGTACCTGAAGTTCTACTTCTCAGTTGGAAAATCAATCCTCTAAGGAAATCAAACTTATTATAACAGTTGAATAAAAACATTTTGCTAAATGTAAAGTAGTATCTTGTCAAATAAATATTTTAAAGTGAAATCATTATATGTGTCCCAATCAGCATTTTCAACAGGCTTATTCTGGAATCAAATATTTCACATAACTGTAGATTGCTCTGCAATTCCATTTCTTAAAAAGTTGTATAGTGGTGTAAATTGACTCGGTTGTTGAAAACATAACTTTCATTTAATACTAGCCAATGCCTAGCTAGCCTGGTGTTGCCCGTGCCCCGCAAACCTCTGCTGTGATGTAATTTATTAATCTGGTGTAAAATTTTCTGCAGATTTTAAATGCGTTGAAGATATATTCAATTAAAAAATTATTTATTTGAAGAAAATCATATTTTCAGGTATCAATCTAAACTGAAATTTTCCGCAGGTTTCAAATCCATTGTAATTTTTACTCTATCTTTAACGGTCTAGAAATAGAAAAAAAAGAAATGTGACTATAGTTAAAAGTTTTATCATCTGGCTGTAAAAACATTCCTCTGCGCAAAATAAAAGCGGAAACAAAAGAAATAATGTTCTACGCTTTCTGTCGGATGAAAGAAACTTGGCATGGTTACAAACCCTGACTGCAAGGTCAAGTGGGTAGAAAAAGACCTCCACATTTGAAGAACCAGGAAGTGAATAAAACTATTAAATTCATTTAAAAGTCTTCTAGATTAAATTTTAAAATTCGGCCGCGACCCAAAAATTGCAAAAAATTTGGACTACCTGTGTGCCAAATCTCATTGCTTAAGTGCCATAAAATCATCAGGATTTTGCGGCTGCGAAAAAAAAACAGTCAAACACTACCTTTTCTAATATTATAAAAGGAAGTGTTTGTTTGTTTGGGGCCGCAAAATCCTGACGATTCTATGTCACTTACAGCAAAGAGATTTGGCACACATGTAGTCTGAATTATTTACAATTTTTGGGTCGCTGCGAATTTTAAAATTCATTGTAGAAGTTTTTTAAATGAATTTAACAGTTTTATTCTCCATCGCTTTTTTAAGCGTAAAGAACTTTTTCTACCTGTGTGACCTTGCAGTCAGGGTTTGGAATCACTGCAAGTTTTCTTCGTCTGCAAAAAAATTATTTTTTTCATTTCCGCTTTGATTTTGCGTGGACGAATAAATTTCCAGCCAGACAATAAATCTTTCAACAGAAGTCAGTTCTTTTTTCTTTCTCTTAGACTGTTAAAGTTAGAGTAAAAATTTCAACGGATTTGAAACCTGCAGAAATTTTACTCCACGGCGTTGCCACAAACCAACACCACGGGCAACGCCGGGCTAGTTTATAATAATAGTGAAACAAAGTCCAAGTGTACAGACACTTCTAACAATTCCCCACACTGTACTCCTAATACACCACTTTCTTCTCTCTCTGGGTCTGCTCAATTCACTATATTTTTTTAGACTTTTCTTACCTTGTAAGAATTAACACCCCGGTAAGGAAAATATTTTTCATTGATGAAAGAAATTTGCAATATTACCCATTAGAAGGTGAAATACTGCTTAAATATTACTAAAAATGATATCCAAATTGCAAAATTACAACCAAAAATGAAAAAATTGTCAATTAGGAAATATATTGCAAAATGCAATATGATGCAAGTGAAAAAATGTAAGTCCTTATTTAAACATAGCATATAGAATTATAGCATAACATAGAGGACCTACCATTAAAAGGGTTTTGATAGTAATTCGTTATAAAGCAGCAAATTGAAAACTGTATATTTTTAACAGATGACCATCAATATCTACAAAAGAATCCTTTCTCATTTTAAAGGTTTTAAAAGTAAATATTTGAATTCAGATACATGCAAAACTTATTCTAAATTTTTAAAAAAATAGTATATTTTCATGTTTTGCAGAGGTTTATGGTGCACTTAAAGATCACAGATTTCTTGAACATTTTTATTTGTGTATTTTGCACGTTCTTTCGTTTGGTTTACATTTTTTTCAACATAGCATTATAAGTGTTCTGGATACTTAAAAATTTATATTAATTGCTTGAATGAAAATTTTGCTTTTACTATTGTGAAAGCTTATGTTGTATTTTTCCTTAGAGAACTGTGAGATTAAGGTTAACTTGAGCGTAGTCGAAACCCGTTATGTGTTTACGAATGCACAAAGTGAAATTTTCTCTCAATTTAGTATGTTCATACTATTTTATCTCTAATTTAAGTTCCTTATGAAGAGTTTTGAAACGGTGTGATTTCATTCATTTGTTTTTCTTTCTCAATAAAGCTGTATAAAACTGGATATAATCTTGAAGATAATTCTTAACTGTTTTTTAATTTTTACAGAAATAAAGCTGACTACTTGTTCAGTGAATTAGAAACCTTTACTGAGCAGTACCTGCAATACGAACAGTGAAAGTCGAAGTTTTGACTTGAATGCTTTTCAGTTGTCAGCTGCTATTTATTTGAACATATGGTTGTAGATATTAAAGATAAGAATTAATATACAATTGTGCTGCATGCTTTGTCACAGTTATTTTGTTCCTTATGCATGTTTAATTTTATAAGTAAATACAAAGAGATTTATGGCTTCATTACAAATAGCTTACTGAGTTTCATTTGCAGATTGCAAATTAATCGTTGTCACCATCTTTCATGGGACCTAATAACTTTAAAATGTACTCGCTTAAAATTTGTTTTTTGTTAGTTTGTATATGATTGTAAATTAATTTATCAGTTCAGATGTGTATAGTTATTCAGAAAAAATATTTTAAACTTGTAATAATGCATGCTCCATGTAAAATAAACACTTGAGAATGTATTTTCCTCTTCAAAAATTTATTCATAACATTACAATTAAATTATGTATACATTAAAGAATTAATTGTGCAATTAAAAAATTGTATACCTTTGCTTCAAATAAGTTATGTGATATACCCCAAAATAACCATATTCTACTTTAATTTCAACTGAAACAGTGACTTGCATTTCTGCAATAATATATTTTGTTAGTCCGAGATATTTTTGATAGTCATGTCAAACATTTAGCGGATTGTAAGATTCTTGTATATAACCCTCTCAGTTGATATAGTTATGGTTTATTTCATGTTTTATTGAAAATCAATTTGGATAATGTGAAGGAAACAGTTTTGGGTAGCTTTAAATATTCAATGCATGTGTAATAGGTTTTACCTTTTGAGGAATTTTAACTGCACATTTTAGAAACATTACTTAAAATGAAATGTTTGATTTGCAGTATGCATAGATATATGATTATCAATTTTCTGTTTGTGCTTCTTAATTTTAATATTGTATTATGTTTTATGTTGTACAACAATAGTCATGTAATAGGACTTTTCTTCTGATCTACAGCTGTTATATCCTGTTGTTTATTTCTCTTTAAAAATAGTGCATGCCTGATAATTATCTGTAAAGTATTGAAATAAAATATTGATTTGAGCTTTCTTTTGATTTTTTGAGACTGGTTTTTTAAAAAAAAGTATACAACAAAATGTCATTGGAAAAATAATTTTTTTGACTTATCTAAAAGCAAACAATTATAATTTTGTAATATGCAAAGTATTTGGTAACAAGAACAGTGTTTTCAAAATATTAACGGATTTCCGTTTCTAGTTTGTTTTGATTTATTTTGTTGATTAGTATAACTTTCTTGCTAGCGATTTCAACTTTGTCATGGACAAAGACTATTTGAGGTTTTCTATCTTCACGATCGTTAAAGATAGAGTAAAAATTTCAACAGATTTGAATTCTGCGGGAAATTTTACATCAGGGTTATTCTATGTGAAATGAGCAAAAATCAGGGAAAACTTGTGGTTGAATGGTAATGGATTTTCATGAAATTTGGTACAGAAGATTAGTTTATGCATAAATAACGATATCCAAAAAAATTAGGTTCAAAATTAAATATTTTTGGAAGTTTGATGCATTTTAAGGATTTTTAACTTTGAAGAGCAGTTTTGAGATCGCTTAATGTTACATGCTTGAAGTTCTGTTTCTCAAAAACTACTTAACGTAGACAAACATGTTTTACATCTTTATAATCTGTACAAAGATGTCTTTTTTTCACTTTGACAACAATTTTAAACATATTTAATCTAAAATTTAGTTGCAAAAAATGGAAAATAGTCATTTTATGACAGAATTAAAAACATTTCTATAGGCCTAAAGAAATTTTACGACATACTTTAAATTCACGCCAGTTACAGTGCTAGGTATGATAATATTACTGATAAGAGTTTGGAAGTCGCATTTTAATTATTTCATCTTCAAAATAGGCAACAAAAATAAAATTACAATTTTCTACTCTAAATAGGCATAAGAAATCAAATGAAGGACAGCTCTGAAAAAACTGACTTTTCACAGGAATGCAGTTTAATATGTTTATTACTTGTGAAAAAATTTGGGATTGTAATTTGAGTCCTAAAACAACAATAATAAAATCAAAATCACAACATTTGCTTCCCAGTCTATGTGCATTACCAGAACTTCAATGATAACAGAGAAATTAAATACAGATAATGAAACCCTAAATCAACAAAGAAATACCAAATCATTTTTAACTTAAAAAGTGACTTATAAAAGCAGAAAAAAAATCACTGTCAAAACAAGCTTAAAAATTTCAACTTAGTAACAGACAACTAATTACCATTTCAAATTCACTGAAACTCCCATGTTAAATTTTACATCTTCTATAATTGAAACGTGACTGTATTGTGCTGCCGAATTCTTTTTAAATTATTCACTTTTTTTTGCTGGTGATAGTGATAAATTTGAAACACGAATTTGTGACGTACAATTGGGAATAGGAATGTAGCAATGATAGTTACACGTTCACATAATGGCTGCTGTCACTGATGCAAAACACTTCTGTAGAACATTCGCCGGGGTTCGAAAACTTTTTGTTTAGCAAACCAAGAGAGAGCACATTTGTAACTATAATTAATGTAATAGTGTTTATTTATTCTGTATGTGCCCTTGAATACAAAAGCATCTCTTTCAAAGGCGGAAATGGATGTCTCACTGGCGTGTTCCCCTCCTTTTTTGATTCATCTAGCGATAAAATAAAACGTCATTTGCATCTAATTAAAAATTTTCCTAAGACGAAAATAGATAAATTACAATGATGGAAATTTAAGGACAGATAATATACATCTTGAATCATAATACTGAAAATTTGTGAGATTTCCGGAGTTGTCCTTCACAATAAAATTTGTATATAAATAATAGAAAAATCGTTTTAAATTATTTTACTTTTTCATTAGTTTTTTTTTTCTTTACTAAGGAACAGAAACACAATCGCTAAATTATACCAAACTTTTAGATAGAAGAAGTGCTTTGTTAAGAATAATTTTTGATACGGTCTTTCCCCATTTTTAGAGGTACTAGAGCAATTTGTATCAAATAGGCAAAATCTCTATTTTCGCTGATCCCTGAGAATGAGCATTGACGGATATAAAACTATAATCCGACATTTCTTAAAATACCTTTTGCGGAAGAATGTAACAGTATAAAAATTTTAATTTGTGGTCAGTAACTTATTGTAATATAGTATCTCAAACGGGCTACTATTAATGCGAAAAAAATCTACATTTGTGTGACCTTGAATTTTATGCTTCGATAAAAAAATATGCATTTTGGACATCTAATATTTTGCAGTTCTTCCTTTCTGTATGTGATCTATTTGAAAAATAATTTTCATTAAAATCGGTTGATGTGTCAGCCACAGCCGATTTGCTCATTTTGCGTGGAATGACTAATGTGACAATATGTCCCGTTTTGAACGGGACTGTCCCGTTCTCCCCAAGCACAGCTTCGGGACGCCGAAATATCCCATTTTCAGAAAGTGATCAACCCACGGTAACAATTTCAAAAACAGATGCGAAAAATTAAAAAAATCCCACGATGACTGCATGCATAGTACGTCTGAGGGAAAATTGTCCCCTCGGTTCCCATCCCACGCGCGGATGTATACATTATAGGTGACGCGCTGCATCACATTGTAACTAAATAGGCCCACTAGCGCGTCTTTGTTGGAATGGCTCCGCGTTGCGTGGACGCTTCTATTTAGGACTTAAGGTAGGTCGATAGATATTAAACTCGTGAAAAGTGAACCGATTCTTCAGTTCGATTCTTTCGTAACTTGTTTGGATCGACACTGAGGTATGATTATTTATTTGGCTGGTAGTCTTTTTACGTGTCTTCAGTGATTTTGAAGCAGATTTACTGTATGAATGAATTCGAAATGTAATTCTATTTTCATCACGAATAAGTGTTCGAGGTTTCCCTCAGATAAGTGTTTTGATCTCTGTAAGGTATCCTTCATAAGTAAATCTGATTGATCCAATACAAAAACCAAAATAAATGTCATCAGTGTGGAATAAATACATCCTCTTGTCTAGTCCAATTGATATTATAACAAGTAAATAATCATAGCTTACTGTAGATAAAAAAAAAGTTACGAATCGAATTGAAGAATCGATTCACTTTTCACGAGTTTAATATCTACAGACCTACCTACAGTACAAAATAGAATCTTCCACGCAACGCGGAGCCATTCCAACAAAGACAGGCCCCGTTCACATGGAGTTTTTCTAACGCGCGTTTTCGAAAAGTCCATGTGAACACCCCTTTGCGCGTTTTGCAAGGTCGGCTTTCCTTAAGCATTAAATTATGTTTTTATTCCTCTCATTCAAATGTCTATCTTTGCGATGGTTGAAGACAGAGTAAAATTTTCAACGGATTTCGAATCTGCGTAAAATTCTATGCCAGATCAACACCAAAAACATAATGTTTTTCATAAAAAAATAAATTTTCTGTAGTAGTAACTAATCTTTATGCGAAACGCATTTGGCTAGGACTTATCACATGCATTGAAAATTTTCTAGAAGCACGGTGATGACTAAATAAGAAATGTATTTGATACATTAAAATTAAATTGAAGAACTTTACAGAATGTGATTATTTTCGCATCGAAACGCAACGCAGACAATTCTGCAAGACAGATAAAAATGTTATCTTTTGAACAGATAAAATTAAATCTTGAAGTTGAACGTCTTTTTTAAACTAATTAATGTATTTGTATTTTGTTTATTGAAAATATAAACTCTAAATATATTTATAGGTGTAAGTTGATTTTTGATGATATATTCTCAAAATGAGTAGGAGTGCCGCAAAAAACTAGTAAGTTGGAGGGTGCCACTGTTTGATTACAAAGAAAACACACGGTCTATTTTTTATTTCTTTTAAGGTATTTGGCATCTGGATGGTCCTTTGCTGATTTGAACTACAGTTACTGGGTCGGCAAGTCTACCATCGCTACTTTAATTAAACAAGTGTGCTAATCAATTTCGAACAGATTAAGACCGATCTATATACCAGAAATGACAAATGAGAAGTGGAAGGAAGTTTTAGAAGTAATTAAAAAATACGCTAATTTTCCGAATTGCATTGGTGCAAATCTCGGAAAGCACATTCGAATTATACAACTTGCTAATACAGGCTCTCAATATTACAACTACAAGAATGATTTTTTATCGCATTGTTAGCAGTATGTGAAGCGAACTATAGTTTTCTCTATGTTGACATTGGAGCATATGGTTAAAGCAGTGACTCGGCTGTTTTCCAGGAGTCTTCATTGTACAGAAAACTTATAGAGCATGCTTTAAAAATTCCAAATACAAAACCTATATCCACCGTTGATACCATATTTTTGCCTCAGGAGATGAAGCTTTTGGAATTTCCTAAAACGTCATGCGCCCTATTTGTGGAAAATCTCTAACGTACACCAAGAGAATTTTCAACTATCGCTTATCAAGAGCACGACGATGTATCGAATGTACATTAGGAATGATGGCGAATATTTCACAGGGCAATGAAAACTAAAATTGATACAACCGAAACTATAATTGTTGCCCGTTGTGCTCTGCACATGTAAGACCGAGATGGGTATCAATATGAAGATACTCTTTATGAATCTCCATTTGTAAGCTTTAGTACCAGAAATATACCACGGGGAAACATGTCAGCTAAAACTGTGAGATAAATATGCCGATTACTTTGTGAATGAAGGCAAAGTATCATGGCAGGATAAAATGATATAAGGGTTATTAAATATTACAAATAAAATACAATAAAGAATTTACCAAATATTTTCTTTTTTTCTTTGCTGTTTTCAACTTCAGAAAAAACTTTGACAGTATCTTCCCAAGATGACTTTTTTAAATCTCTGTTCTTATGAGCAGGGCACTTCATATTCCAAATAGCAAGAATTTTATGTATTTTATCAATTAAAAGATCGGTATCACAGAGCTCTGCTTCCATCGTGAACGATTAATCCCTTTTTCCGGTGTCAGTAGAACGCTTATAAAGAATTTGCATACATTAAGGAGCAGAGTAAGGTCATTTATGGCGCCAAAAACTAACAGATGAGTCATGTAACGAGTGTGACTGTGAATGTTCCAGCAAAATAGAAACGAAATCAAAGACATAATGAATATAATTACTACACTCAATAGTGATAAAATTGCTCTAAAAATGTCGTGAAATGGCTTACAATAGAACTAATCAAAAATCTGGAAATTGATAATCGATTTTCCATCTTCATGAAAATATGATATAAAAATTACATTAAACGTAGTAACATTAATGATAACAATAAGATTGACAGGAGGATTAGAATATGCTGTATGAAAAACAAGGCCAGTAAAGCATCGACTGGAGGATTGCGAGTTCGAATTCAACCAAAGATCGTCGTGTACAAAGGGGGCTGGTGAACGTTAAATCTGTAATGGCCTAAAATGTAATCACGTTGGCGTGGAAACTTAAACGGACCGTCGTCGGAAAACGTTATCTCAAAACTAAAATTACATACTATTCCCCTTTGTTGGAAACTATCTTCAAAACACCGAATGAATTAATGTGCATCCTATTTTAATGATATTAAATACAAAGCAGTAAATTAAGGCAACTAAGTACTATATTCAATATATATATTTTCTATAAAACGAGATAAATAGTTCTTTTTGTGTGCGTAATGATTATCTTCGTCCAATGCTTCTAAATTCGTATTGCGAAAATATAAAATTTACAATTGAAAAATTATTTATTTAAAGAAAATCACATTTAAGGTATCGATCTTAACTAGAATTTTCCGCAGATTTCAAATCCATTGAAATTTTCACTGTATCTTTAACGATCGCGAATATAGGAACTTCGAATAAGGAATTAAAAAAGTGCTGACGCCAGTCAAAAAGCGTGTCATGTGAACAGCGTACCATATTCCTATGTATCTCGAGCTTCAGCCGAAGCGTTCGGATTATCGGCCCGCGGAAGCAATAAAAACGCCCGATTCAGCAGTTTCCTGCATGTGAACGCTCCAGTAGAACTATGAAAATTATTATTTGAATTCTGTTGTATGGCAACACCAATCTATACAACGTATCTGGCAACAGCTATGTTCTGTTATGTTTGTTGATCTTGCTCATGTAGCTGTGTCCATGTGAACGGCGTGTGTCGCCAAGTCCCATCCATTTCCATCTATTTAATAAACACTATTTTCTAATTGAAGTCTTGATAGGTTATGGGCCCAGATCTACGCGCCGATAACTAGCGGAAGCATTTGTTGCTAAAAAGAAAACACTGTCTGAAAAAATCTGCGAACTCAAACCTAACGGCAACTTGAAAATGGCTGGTGTAGATGTTTCGTCCATAAACAAGTTCAATGGACAGAACTACTCACAATGGAGATTCCAAATCACATGCGCGCTGAAAGCAAAAGGAGTTTTCTCCACCGCGAACGGAACCAGGGAGCGACCTGCCACTGACGGAGCCGAGCGTGAGAAATGGGAACGAGATGACGCCGTGGCGATGTTCACCATCTCGTCGGCCATGGATTTCCGGCAGATCACGCTTATCGAAAGCTGTGATTCATCTCGCGATATGCTTTCAAAGCTGGACTCGGTGTACAAAATGAAATCGGACTACAACAAAATGCTGTTGCTTGATAAATTTCACCAGTTAAAAATGGAGTCCAACGAGAGTGTTATGCAGTATATCTCAGGTTGAAAACCTAGCCAACCAAATTCTGGACTGTGGGGAAAGAATTGGCGACAACATGATCATCGCCAAAATACTCGGAACTCTCCCGACGAAGTACCGAAACTTCCGCCAAGCATGGCTATCACTCGATGAGAAGAGACAAACGATGGACAACCTCGCAGCAAGATTGATTGATGAGGAGATGTCGTTAACGCAGAATGAGGAAGCTGACATAGCCCTTCTCACTTCTAGAACTCGTAAACCTGCTGCTTATCAAGAACCCCCGGCACAAAGAAAAGGGAATGACAAGTCAAGAATAACTTGTTACAACTGTCACAAGAAAGGACACTATGCCCGTGAGTGCAGGTCCAAGCCTAGAGGGCAAGGTGCATTTAACAGATCCAGTTACAGTGCTTTTACAGCAGAGGAGAACCAAATGCCAGACAGCTCTGAAGGGCAATGGATTCTTGATAGTGGGGCATCTGCCCACATGTGCCATGACATTAAGATGTTTGAAACCATAACTCAGTGTGATGCCAAAGAGAGCATTCGTCTTGGAAACAACCAAGAGTTACCAATCAAGGGCAAGGGTAACATTCATATAGAAAAGTTCATTGCTGGAAAATGGCAAAAAGGGGCCATTCATAATGTCCTCTATGTTCCTGACCTCAAAAGAAATCTTCTTTCTGAGGGTGTGATCGCCAGCAAAGGAATGGAAATCACGAAATCCCTTGATAGTGCAAAAATCCATGAGGGCAACGAGTTGGTTGGAACAGCTGTACGCTCTAGCAACAACCTCTACATCATGCTGTTCAGATGTGTTGGATCCTATGAGGCTCATGCTGCTGCCAAAGACAGCTTAAAGCTGTGGCACGAAAGGACTGGTCATCTTAACATCAAATCTCTCTATGAGTTAAGTAAAAAGGGTGTAATTGAAAAGATTGACTTTTCATCTAAAGACGAGTTTTTCTGTGAAGGATGCCAATATGGCAAACAGCACAGGTTTCCCTTCCAGCAGAGGGATCACAAGGCTACCAAACCTGGAGAGCTCATTTACAGTGATGTGTGTGGACCTATGTCAACACAATCTCTTGGAGGTGCAAGGTACTTTGTACTCTTTAAAGATGATTACAGTGGTTTCCGAGTAGTGAGATTTATAAAACACAAGAGTGATACTCTAAAAATGTTTAAGGAATTTGTACAGCTGTGTCACAACAAATTTGGACATGATGTAAAGGGTCTAAGGGTGGATAACGGTACAGAATACACCAACCTGAACTTCAGTGACTATCTCAAAAGTAAAGGCATTGAATTTGAGACAACAGCACCCTACACCCCTCAGCAAAATGGTAGATCTGAGAGGGATCTTCGAACCATAGTAGAGAGTGCCAGATCCATGCTGCACTCCAGAGACCTGCCCTTGTATCTCTGGGCAGAAGCTGTGAACACTGCTGTGTACATCCTCAATAGGACCCCTACTACTCAAGCACCAGACTCCACTCCTTTCCAACTATGGACAGGAAAGATGTTCAAGCTAAATCATCTTCGAGTCTTTGGATGTGAAGCCTACATGCACATTCCTGATGCCCTTCGAAGAAAACTAGCTCCAAAGAGCAGGAAAATTATCTTTGTGGGTTACGAGAAAGACTCCACAAACTATAGACTGTTTGATCCCAACACAAGGACTGTTAAGGTGTCCAGAGATGTAACCTTCAATGAAGACATCTCTTATTCACCCATTCCATCGCCAACATCTCGTGTTGAGATCACTACTGAGAGTGAACAGGAGGTGACAGACAGTCAAGGGGCAACTGATATTCCAACACCTGAAACAGATGAATATGGTCTTCGCCCAAGGAACCTACTGAGAAAGCCAGCTCGGTATGAAGTCAACATTGCTGACCTTGTGACTCCTTCAACCTACGAAGAAGCAGTCACATCTCCCGAGGCCGAGCTCTGGAAATCTGCAATAACAGATGAGCTAAATTCCCTTGACAGAAACCGCACCTGGGATCTAGTGACTCCTCCAGAAAATGCCAACATCATTGGTTCAAAGTGGGTATTCAGAGTCAAACAACTCCCTGATGGAAGCATTGAACGCTTCAAAGCAAGGCTGTGTGCCAAGGGATTTGCACAAGTGGAGGGAGTCGACTTTCAAGAGACTTTCTCACCCACAACAAGATTCGACACCATTCGAGTAGTACTTGCCCTAGCTGTGCAGAGAAAATGGTCCATCTTACAAATTGATATCAAAACAGCTTTTCTTTATGGAGAGGTAAAGGAGGAGATTTTCATGGAACCTCCTCTGGGCCTGGATATTGAAGCTAACCTAGTGTGTCGTCTGAACAAGTCTCTGTATGGACTTAAACAAGCGTCAAGATGCTGGAATCGCACCTTTTCCGATTTCCTCACAAGCTTCGGCTTTCAGCAGAGTGCTGCAGACTCGTGTGCCTATGCTGGAAATTTTCGTGGGAAAAGAGTCATTCTAGTGCTATATGTGGATGATGCATTATTGCTTTCTGAAGAAGAAGAAATACTCCACGAAATAGTCTCTGACCTGGGAAAGAGATTCGAGGCAACCATTTGCAACAGCGGGTGCTTCGTAGGAATACAGATCGAACACAACCCCAGCGGTTCAATCTTCATCCACTCAGAAGGATACATTGAACGCCTCCTAAAGAGGTTTCACCTGGAAGATGCCCATCCCAACAGCATACCTGCTGATCCTGGTACTATCCTGTCATCAGAATCTATTCCTGTTCCAGAAGGGACCCCCTATCGGCAAGCCATTGGGTCACTGATGTTTCTAACCAGCACTACTCGACCAGACATAGCTTTTGCTGTGAACCTGGTCAGCAGATTTCAATCAAATCCTGGTCAGATCCACTGGAATGCCGTGAAACGCATCTTCAGATACCTGAAAGCTACCAAGAAATATGGTATTGAGTATCTTTGTGATCCTGAGGCTGCTTTGCAGCCAATAGGATACTCCGATGCAGACTTTGCTAACGACATTGATACCAGAAAATCTACATCTGGTTATGTATTCATGCTTTCCAGAGGACCCGTGACCTGGTGCAGCCAGAAACAGGCAACCGTGTCAACCTCAACCACCGAGGCTGAATACATTGCAGCGGCAACTGCTGTCAAGGAAATAGTGTGGCTTCGACAATTACTTCAAGACCTGGGTGAGCACACAATGATTAAGAATGCAATTCCCCTCCTAGTGGACAATCAAAGTGCTATCAAGCTCATCAGAAACCCAGTGTATCACAAAAGGACCAAACACATTGATGTTCGTCATCATTTCATTCGTGAGAAACTTGAGGACGACACTGTAAGTGTCAAATATGTGGAATCGAAGAAGCAACTGGCAGATATTTTAACCAAAACACTGCCTAAAATGGCCTTTGAGAACTGTCGTGACCTTTTGAACATTAAAGGACCAAACTGAACTTTATATTTATCATTTGTGAATAACCCAGATTTCTTTTTCACCTATATGCTATTGCTTATTTTATGTTATAATCTGACAATATTATTTAGCTACTATTAATGTAAACTGTAATTTCATATATATGAAATTTCAATATATATATTTTCTATAAAACGAGATAAATAGTTCTTTTTGTGTGCGTAATGATTATCTTCGTCCAATGCTTCTAAATTCGTATTGCGAAAATATAAAATTTACAATTGAAAAATTATTTATTTAAAGAAAATCACATTTAAGGTATCGATCTTAACTAGAATTTTCCGCAGATTTCAAATCCATTGAAATTTTCACTGTATCTTTAACGATCGCGAATATAGGAACTTCGAATAAGGAATTAAAAAAGTGCTGACGCCAGTCAAAAAGCGTGTCATGTGAACAGCGTACCATATTCCTATGTATCTCGAGCTTCAGCCGAAGCGTTCGGATTATCGGCCCGCGGAAGCAATAAAAACGCCCGATTCAGCAGTTTCCTGCATGTGAACGCTCCAGTAGAACTCTATGTATTTTGACTGCCCGCGTTTTGTGTCAACATCAAACGCGCGTTAGATTTCGCCCTCATGTGAACGGGGCCTGAGCTAATAAAGCATGTATTATTTCCTTTATACCATCACATCTTGCTGCCCGGTCCATTATTGTAGGGTAGTGTATATATTTTTTTCTAGTCACTTCGAGGCCATCATAGGGTTGCTGTGGTGTTAGTTTGCGAAGCAAACCATATGGGAATATTAAATGTATCCAGACCCATTTTAAAATTTTAATCTAAAATATTTTAAAATTAATTTATTGGCATTCATATTTATTCCTAGCCACTTTGAGGCCATCATGGCGTTGCCTGTGGTACGAAGCAAACCAAATGGGATGCGTAGCAATCGCCGGGGATTGGCGAGCAGTGGTCACACCTGACCCCCGAAAATAACTTTCACGGGCTGGCCGCATTGGCTAGTATCTAATCTATTTAAGAATTTAATTTTCTACAATAGTTTGTAAAAATGATAAGCGACAATGTAGCATGCAAACATAGCAATTGATGTTCCAGTTGTAGATGACTTTTACATCAGTTGGTGTGCATATCTAATAAAACGTAGTAAAAGAAACTTCATTGCATTTCTTGAACTCTTTTCTCACCAAAAATTGTTGATTTGGCAAACAAAAAAAATTTGGTTACCTAAACAACAAAAATTATCTAATTTTTCTTTGAAATTATCACAGAACAGCGCACATTTCCATGCATTTATACATTGAATTTTTGTATTTTACGCCATCTCTAAAAATATATAATACATTTCTAGATTGATGATCAAATCTATATTGTAGCGAAACTTATTCACTTCGTCTGAAAATCGAGGCTCAGTCGGTATTGCACCTTACTGCGAATCGGAAGGTACGGAGTTCCAATCCCACTAGAGGCAAGTGACCTAAAAGTAGATTTCATTTTAAAGTTTCCTTTCTGTTTGTTTCTCACTTCTTCAGTAATATACTTATGTTAATTTCTAGAACTTTCGAATTCTCGAATGTTCGATTCATTTTCGGAAAAGGTATAAAAGGAGATGTATCACTCAGTTCAAGTGAATAATAAAGTCTCGAGTTGAGATCAGTAATCTCTGTCCTCGCTTGCCTTTTGCAAATATACACGAAGAGGTTAGCTTACCTATAATAAATCTACACGACATTTTGGTGGAGGCGCCGGGTAAAATAAATACGGCGGAACAACTTCGCAGAAGTCTACGTCTTCAAGGACTCCCTCCTGAGTTTGGCTCTTTACCGAATCCAAGTAGAGGCCCGAGGAAAATGTCTGACCATGAAGACACCGAGCAAAAGCTCCCAGTTGCCAGCTCCGCTCCAGTCACCATCGCACCAGTGCCGTTCCTGACCTACCAGCCACCCAGAAGTCCATGCATATTCTCTGGAGACGACCAACCAGATGTTCGCCGGTGGCTCAAGGACTTTCAACGAATCGCCAGCTATAACCGTTGGGACGAACAGATGTGTCTGGCAAACGTCATATTCTACCTCGCCGGAACAGCCCGACAATGGTTTGATAACAATGAGGACACTTTTACTGATTGGACTTCGTTCAGGAATTCCCTGAACAACACGTTTTGCCAAACAGATGACATAAAGCGTCAAGCTGAGAGACTGTTGGTTACACGTGCTCAACAAACTGGCGAGACGTCTGAATCATACATCCAAGACGTACTCGCTCTATGCCGAAAAGTTGATCCTTCCATGCCAGATGTCGAGAAAGTAGCCCATCTCATGAAGGGGATTGCAGAGGACTTGCACCAGATCCTATTGGTTCAGGACTATGAGACCGTCGATGCTTTTGTGAAACGCTGCCGTCAAACAGAAAGCCTCCGACGAAGACGTATCACCCGACCAAGATTCCAGAGGCTGCCAAATGTTTCTGCAGTTTCGTCCGAAACAGACATTGGTGATATAAGATCGCTGGTACGAACAATTGTCAGGGAAGAGCTTCAAAAGCTCTTGCCGGAAGTGCAAAACTACACGAACGACGACCTTGAATCACCAACGGACGTTGCATCTCTGGTCCGGGAAGAAGTTATGGAAGCTCTAGTACCACTCACAGGTCCAAGAAGACGCAACGGCCCACCCCGAGTTTCAGTTCCAGTTAGGTCACAGCCAAGACGTGAGGTCAGAAACAGTGCCGTTCCGCAGCGTAAGACAGACCTGTGGAGAGCTGCCAATAATGTGACTATCTGCTACCATTGCGGACGCCCAGGACACGTGCTGAGGTACTGTAGGGAGAGACGACAAATATTTGCAGATACAAGAGCCCTCAGAGCATCTAACCCTCGACGAGAAATTGACACTGAGTCCCTACACAGCTTTGACGACAACTATGCACAACATGTGCAGCCTACTTCTTCCAGTTTCAGAAGTAGTTCACCATACCCTCGCCGCTCCTTCAACCGCCGACAGTCACAGTCGCCCGTTCGCCGCTCCAGCCGTTCTCCACGCCGACCAAATGAGGAAAACTAACTCAGGCGACCTGTCCAGGAGGTAAGGCCGCAGTTGAAGAAAATCCTCCGACGTATACTACAACCAAGTTAAAGAAAAATTCCACCTATATCACAGTGAATGGACAATGTGTAAAAGCCCTTGTTGATTCTGGTGCCGATTACTCAGTCATATCTAAAGAATTACGCGTACAATTGAATACTCCTATGTTTACTGAGGATGGACCTGTACTGAAAACTGCCTGTGGAAAATCTGTAGCCGCCTCAGGACGCTGTGTATTAAAAGTCGACTTGAATGGGACTGTGAAACCGTTTGAATTTCTGGTATTTCCACAGTGTAGCCACCAAATGATACTTGGATGGGACTTTTTCCGTGCCACTGATGCTGTCATAGATTGCGGAAATGAAGAACTTCAACTTGCAGAAATCCTTCCAGACAACCAAGTGTCAAGTAAATCAGATTGCTCTTGCACCTTGTTTGCCGCAACAGATTACGTAATTGAAGCCAATTCGACAAGGCAAATATGTACTCTTAATCCAGAAATTCCAGAAGCAGATAAAGCTATGATTATTGGTAATACGATTCTTACGTGTGAAAAAGATCTGTCTATACCAGCCTCAATCGTTAACGTTGAAAATGGCTGTTGTAAAATATGGGTTACAAATTTCTCTCGACGAACCCAATTGATACCAAAGGGAATGAACATAGCTTGCTTAACGACAGTAACAAACGATGCAATTTGTTCTTTAAATGATGAAGTTCGAGAAGGTTCTAAGACACACAATTCCAGAAGGCGATTAAAACGAGAAACATTTAAAGAACTTTTAGATAATAAGCTGACTACTATTGAAGAAGACGAGTTATTGAATCTGCTGGAAGAATTTAGTGACATTTTCGACTTTAACAAGCAATTGAAGAAATCCAGTGGTAATTCTATGAAACACAAGATCGACACAGGTGACAGCGTCCCAATCAAGCAAAGACCTTACCGTATATCAGCCACTGAAAGACGTGTGATTGGAGACGAAGTACAACGGATGCTAAAAGAAGACGTGCAACATGGAATCTATCCCGATCCACAAAAGATAGCCGCTGTAAAGAATTTTCCTTTTCCAGAAAATATCGCAGATGTTCGAAGTTTTCTGGGCCTGTGCTCGTATTACCGACGATTTGTCAAAAAATTCGCTGATATTGCAAAACCCCTGCATGATTTATTGAAGAAAGATGTGAAGTTTTCTTGGAGTACTTCACAGAAGGAATCTTTTTCAACTCTCAAAAAATTACTAACAAGTGAACCTGTTTTGGGGCATTTCCTTCCAAATGCAGAAACAAAGATACATTCAGACGCTAGTGGTTATGGCATCGGTGCAGTACTAATACAGATCCAAGATGATAAGTCGCTGAAAAGAACTATTCTACAACCGAAAAGGAGTGCCTTTCTGTCGTCTGGTCGATCAGTAAATTCAGACCGTATCTCTTCGGAAAACCCTTTACCGTAGTAACGGATCACCACTCTTTGTGCTGGCTAGCCAATGTTAAGGACCCATCTGGAAGACTTGCACGATGGGCTTTAAGGTTGCAGGAGTACGACATCACCATAGTCTACAAGAGCGGTCACAAACATTCCGATGCCGATTCGCTGTCGAGAAAGCCTCTTCTCGAAACAGTAAACGAAAACGGTGATGAAATCCCCTTCCTTTCAGCCATCACAGATTACAGAAAAGAGCAGCTAAAAGATAAGCAGCTGAAGCCCATAATTAAAATTCTTAAAAGAGGTGACGGATACCGAAGTTATCAACTTAGAAACGGTGTGGTTTACAAAAGAAACTATGATCCTATGGGACAGCAATGGCTCTTGGTCGTGCCGAAACAACTCCGCAGTGATGTCTTAAAGAGTCTTCATGATGCCCCAACCGCCGGTCACCTCGGATTCGCCAAAACCTACGACCGAATAAGGAGGAAATACTATTGGCCGGGACTATATGGGAGCACACGCCGATATGTGTCACATTGCCGAGAATGTCAAAGACGAAAATCTCCATCGCAATTGCCACCGGGGCAACTTCATCCGATCAGACCCCTGACATACCATTTGCCAAAATTGGGATTGATCTACTTGGACGCTTTCCAGTTACCCGAAACGGAAACCACTGGATCATTGTTTGTACAGATTACCTTACGAGGTTTACAATCACAAAAGCATTACCAACTGCTGAGGCCACGGAAATCGCTAAATTTATAGTCGAAGACATCATACTGAAGCACGGTGCTCCCAGAGAAATGATAAGTGATCGAGGACGTTCCTTCTTATCCAATATTGTGAAAGACATCAATCAATTGTGCCAGACGTCTCATCTTCTGACAACATCCTACCATCCACAAACCAATGGCTTGACAGAAAGATTTAACAAGACATTGGCAGACATACTGTCCATTAGGGTGGAGCGAAAAACACGAATTTCCGAAATTGAAAACACCTATGGTGGGAATAGTTGGGGACTACAATGCTTATTGACAGTACAAAATATGAGCTAAATCAATTAATATCTTCAGGTGCCCAAATCACATTGAAATTTCGAAATTTTGCCAATTTTTTCACAAAATTAATAATAACGCATTAAAAAAAATTAATACATCTTATTTAAAGCTATGGGTGGATGAAATGAACTTCCCTGCGTGTAAAAAAAATGTTTTACACTTAACATTATCCCGGAAAATAAAAAATTTCCCCTTTTTCTAGAGCGCCATCACGCGCGTCTCCACTCCTCTCAATAGACTCATCATTGCGACCACGCGTTTACACGGGCGCTTCCCCTTACAGCTCTTCGCTTTTTTTTTAATTATTAAAACAACCCAGAACTTAGCACGAGGAGATGGCTGCATATCGAGTCCCCCCCCCTCTTGCTTATTTTTACTTATTTTAGATATTTTTATATAGAAATTTTAATCTTTAAGTTCAGTTTCGTTTGAGTTTGGTTTGTTTTGTTTGTTAAGGATATACACACGGTTCTGTGAATTAGTCGAAATGCCTAGGACACGATCAGTAGATGTATGTCCCGTGTTTGGAATGGCTGAAATAATGAAGCCTAACACACTTCCAACATATGCAGATTTATGAAGTATTATCTTTACATACAGAAAGATTGTAAAAGAGATGCTAGTATGTGGCTGATGAATGTTCAATTTTAATTAAAGAGATCAAAGGATTATGGGGGAAAAGTTCGATTCCAACTGTAATAAACCAACAAATAATATATATGCTGAAAAATACCATAAAGCATATAGAAATATTAAGAAACTATTAAAAAATACTGGCAAACTATATTTCTCGAATGGTTGTGTCCTTCAGGGAATCAGCAGAAAAAAAATCTATTTGATATTAGCATATGTAAATGTAAGAACTTTCTCAGTTGTACTTTCAAAATTAAAGTACCTATTGCTGAAAGAGCTTTTTTAACAGATCAAAGGACATTTCGAAAAATGGTCATTTTAAATGTTGACATTAAAACCAGCAGAATGCTTGAAAAAAAGGTTGCAGCGCAAAGAAAGGGAAGCAGAGAGCCAAAACGTTTAGCTCAAAGATTGTAAAGGAAAACAATCCAAAATCTCTCGCCCTCTACTACGGGAGCTACTTTGAGTTTTAATTTGCTTCAGAATTCTAATGCCACTATAAACACAGTCATTGATAATAATTCTTCTTCAACTTCACAAACGAGAACTAAACTTCCAAATGTAGCTCAGGATTGTGACAGAACTGGCGTTTCAGATAGATCAGAAGCAATTCTAATAAATGCTGCTTTGAAGGATATGGGGAAAATTTCCAAGGATGATTCTTCAAACATAGTTGATCGTAGTAAACTTAGAAGAGAAAGGACAAAGACTCGCAGCTACCTGAAAAGGAAAAATGAGGAAACTACCTCTTTATCATAATATGGAATATACTTCGATGAGCGAAAGGATTGAACTTTAGTAATGATTAAAGAAAGAGAAAGGATTTCTAGAAAGACGGTAACAGAAGAACATATCGTTCTAATACAAGAACCAGGATCAAAATATATGGGACGTGTCACTCCTACAACTGACTCTTATCAAAATATTAAAACAAATATTTTAACTTTTTTGGTGAAAAATATAGATTTTTCTAAGATGCAAGTGGTTGGTTGTGATGGTACAGTGGTAAGTACTTGAAAAATGGAGTCATTCGACATATCGAGCTCTTTTTAGGATGTCCTGTGCATTGGTTTATTTGTTTATTACATACAAATGAGCTACCCAGCTACCTTTACGTCATTTGTTGCAACATTTAGAAGGGAAAACCACAGGACCAAAAGGATACAACGGAAAAATTGGAAAAATGTTTGAATCTTGTGAAAAATTGCCTTTGACAAACTTTGAAAAGATATAAGGTAACTTTGCCAGATATTGTCCTACAGGATCTTATCACTGTTCAATGATACATTTACGAAATGTGTACAGGTATATCAAATAAATATATTCCATTAAGCTTGTCACAAAAAAATCCAGGAAAATTGAATCATTCCAGATGGTTGACCACGACAAATATAATTTTTAGGTTATATGTTTCAACAGAAGATCCAACCCATAACTTGAAAATATTAACAGAGTATGTTGTGAAGATACACTCATATGTGTGGTTTAAAATTAAAAGTCAGTCATCATGTCGGTAAGGGAATTCCTAATTTTTACCATATTTTAAATAAATCGAGATTTTAGCCTGAGGATATAAAAATTGTTGTAGATAAGAAATGCTTATTATGCCCATCCAGAAAATATTATTTTGGCAATGTTAGCTGATGATAGAAAACACGTCAGAGAATTGAGCCTCAGAAAAATTTAAAATTAAGACAAAAAAAATAAAGTCGAAAAGAATATTCGAGAGTTCAAAATTCCCAAGTTAAACTTCGAAGCAGACGATTACATAAATTTAATTGAATGGCAATCAGATTCCATTACAGATCCACCACTTACAGTATCTCTTTCTGATGATCAACTCAAGTCTATGATTCTAGACGTTCCAATCAATAGTAATATGTTTAACTTTCCATGCCATTCACAAGCAGTAGAACGTTGCGTTAAATTAGTAACTGAAGCATATAGTACAGTATGTGGTACAAAAGCACAATATGGATTTATTCGGTCAAGAATTGCTTCCAGACTTGCTTTACCAAGATTTGAAACCAAAATCCAATAACAACCACTTTTAAGCTAAACCACTTGCCACTAACTTCAGTTTAATTTTTTAGGGTAAGCTAGTTACTTAAATTGAAATTTTTAGGGGTGGGGGTGGAACTAGATATGCAGCCACCTCCTCGTGCTGAGTTCTGGGTTGTTTTCATAATGCAAAAACAGCGAAGGTCTACAAGGGGAAGCGCCCGTGTAAACGCGTGGTCGCAATGATGAGTCTATTGAGAGGAGTGGAGACGCGCGTGATGGCGCTCTAAAAAAAGGGGAATTTTTTTATTTTCCGGGATAATGTTACGTGTAAAACTTTTTTTTTACAAGCAGGGAAGTTCATTTCACCCACCCATGGCTTTAAATAAGATGTATTTAATTTTGTTAAATGCGTTATTATTATTTTTGTGAAAAAATTGGCAAAATTTCGAAATTTCAAAGTGATTTGGGCACCTGAAAATATTAATTGATTTAGCTCATATTTTGTACTGTTAATAAGCATGGTAGTCCCCAACTATTCCCACCATAGGCGTTTTCAATTTCCGAAATTCGTGTTTTTCGCTCCACCCTACTGTCCATGTACGTAGACGTCGAGCAAAGAAATTGGGATACCATACTACCCTTTGTGACTTTCGCCTACAATTCGGCAAAACAAGACACCACAGGGTTCAGTCCATTTTTTCTCGTTCATGGCAGAGATATCCAGACACCACTAGACGTAATTCTTCCGCTCAATACAGAAAATCACGACGATAATTACGTGCAACATCTGATCACCAGGGCAGAGGAAGCTAGACAGCTTGCAAAAATCCACATCCTTGACGCTCAACAAACTGATAAACGACGATATGACGAGAGACATCGACCAGTCAACTACAACATCGGAGACTTAGTCTGGGTCTTTACTCCAGTACGAAAGGTTGGACTGTCCGAAAAGCTCCTAAGACGTTATTTCGGACCATATCGAATAACACGGCGACTATCTGATGTAACATACGAAGTAGAAAGTATGGAAGAGAATAGCAGACGGCGGATCTCCAAAGATGTAGGCCACGTCCTTAGGTTAAAACCCTATCTTTATCCAAAGAAACAACTAGATGACGGAAGAGAGAATTTCCAGGGGACCTGTTACGAGGAACCGTACGGAGTTCCAATCCCACTAGAGGCAAGTGGCCTAAAAGTAGATTTCATTTTAAAGTTTCCTTTCTGTTTGTTTCTCACTTCTTCAGTAATATACTTATGTTAATTTCTAGAACTTTCGAATTCTCGAATGTTCGATTCATTTCGGAAAAGGTATAAAAGGAGATGTATCACTCAGTTCAAGTGAATAATAAAGTCTCGAGTTGAGATCAGTAATCTTTGTCCTCGCTTGCCTTTTGCAAATATACACGAAGAGGTTAGCTTACCTATAATAAATCTACACGACAATTTGAATAAGAATGGAGTGTTTGAACATTGAATATTTTCGACCCATTTCAATTTTTTAATCTGTTTTGGGCTATTGATGCAAAATTCCTTTTTTTACGCATTTGGTGTCTGTGTGTGGGTGCCCGTGCTACGGCCAAACGCATCTTTGAACTCAATTGCCAGACACAAGGGGAAGGAAAAAGAGGTGGACCAACGGAACGCTAGGCCGCTGATGAGAAAAACTCTCTTTCGGTATTTTGTCAAAAACACACGTGCAAACTCTGAAGTTGATGTTATCACCGTCTGGATGTTGATGCACATTCCAGTGTCCACGTGTTAGAGAAAAAGGGTCGGCTAGTACCATATGGTACATCGTACATATATATTTTTTTTACATATTTAAATACGTTTTATTCTAATACAGCTGAGTATAAGTTCTCTAAAATCAACTATAATTTGATAGTTTTGTAAAATATGGAATGTATATTGAGTATATTACTATTACTTGGATTGTTTTACCGGCACTACTATAAAAACAGTAGATTGAAACCCATATTCTAATCTCCTAAACACTTATAATTTATAAAATCATGTATTATTTTGCATTTCATAAGTAGTTAGTTGTGTGTGTGATTGCTACCCTTATTTTATTCTCATAAACATTTACAATTGTCTTTAAAAAAAATATAATCTATAAAAGCATGATTTCGTTTTGCATTCTTTAAATAGTTGATTGTTATCCTTTTTTTTAATCTTATAACCTTTTATAATTATCTCCTGACCATTTATAATTGATTAAAAAGTTTTTATCTTGTATTACATGTTTCCGACTGAAATAAAATTTATCATAAAACAGCATTTTGAGCACATTAATTAATATATTGTTCCGTAACGCAAAAACAAGCCGCATTTGTACGAATCTATAGGAGGTGTTGTTTCTTGACACATACTTTAGTAAAACATGTTCCCAAGTTTACTAGGTAAATATTGAAATTCTAGAGTTAAAAGAAAATATATAATTGAAAGATAAAATTGAAAACATTGTATCTAATCTGTTGGCAGTGAAATATTTGAACTTTGAGAGCACGAATTCAAGTTTTTAAAACAAGGAATATAATCTGAGCTGTTATTGGTTTAAAATCAAATTACAATCACGAGATGCATGATCATACATTTAAATAAAAAACGTTTAATCTTTTTCACAATTCGCTATTTCAGGCGGAATTCTCTGTGGAAAATAGTCGTATCATAATAATTTCCTAAATTTACTAAAACATAATTTCAGACTGTACTAAATTTCGGGCATCATCTCTAATCATGGATCCCGCATTTCAATCCAATCCACCAGCTCAATCGAAACCAACCGGCCTTGCGATTCTGAACGCCATTCGCCGTTTGGGAGGGCCCAACGGTTGTACTTCTCCGAGAGCTATCCAGAAATTTCTGTCTGCTGAATATGGAATGGACGGAACTATCAAACCGTTTTTGAAGAAAGCCATAGACCGCGACATCCTGAAGACCCTGGGAAACAATCTCAAAATCTCCGAGCACGCCAGAAGACGAAGAAGAAGTACGAGTAAGGGTGGCAAACGCAAAAGCAGAGGCAAAAAAAGAAGGTCAAGCAGAGGCAAAAAAAGGAGGTCCAGCAGAGGCAAAAAAAGGAGGTCCAGCAGGGGCAGAAGTCCAAAATCAAAATCAAAGGGTAGGAGAAAAAGAGGTAAAAGATCGAAGAAAGTACATGTTGAACAAACTGCAGAAGGTTGTTAGTACAGTTGATCTACTTTAGCATACTGCGTCTGTAATCAACTTCTAAATTGAAACAATAAAGCAATGCTTTCCAGTAGCTAATTTTTTTCTGCATGAATCGTAATAATTGAATAGTTACCTTAATAACGGAATATCATCGGTAATAAAATATTTAAATATCTGCCTGTTGTAGTATTGTTTGTTTTTTGGATTTAGAAGGGCATTTGGATAAAAAAGATGGCTTGTGTGAATACAATGGCACGAGTTACGGCCGTTTTGTTATACTTATAAATTTGGATTCGACAAAAATTATTAAACTGGGGCTCATTTTTAACTTTACGTACAGTACAAGTGAAGGACAGATTTCCAAACTCTTAATTTTCATTTCCGCAACAGTGTAAGACTCAAGAACAAGGACTAACGCCGAGAGGCAATAATGAAGAACTATCCAAACAGCCATTTGGCTATGAAAATATTAGCTTATCTAAACGCTAATTAACAAGACCAGGAAATTATGATTGCTCATATATTTGAAACAATTTACAGGAATTTCGATTCTCCCAGAAACTTGATTTGAAGGATAGCTGGTTTTAGAAATTTAGCCTTTCGAATATAGCTTATGTTCAAATAATACCTTTAAATGTATATGGTACATTTTACTGCAGCAACGAAAGCACGATATAATATCAATATAATTTAATTCAGCTCATATTATGATGATACATCCTATATGGTGGTTTTCAGTGAGCATCACCATCAGCATACTGTTTTGAAGTTTAAAATTAACTCAAATTTGCTGTAGCCTTAATCTCTACTATTTTAAAGGGAGTGTTTGTTTGCATGTACGCATTGTCCTGACGAATCTATGGCACTTACAGCAATGAGATTTGGCACACAGGTGGTCCGAATATTTTTCAATTTTCGTGCGAGTCCGAATTTTAAAATTTAATCTAGAACATTTTTGTGTGAATTTAATTGCTATTGTTTTCCTTAGAATAGCAACAGCATGAAAATATGACAGATTCAAAATTTATTTTTTTAAATTTATTTTCCGAGGAACAATTTTTTAGACGTAAAAAACAAATAAAGTTTTAACTGGATTTATGTAGTTCTTTTTCTATCTCCTGGATCGTTAAAGATACAGTAAACATTTCAACTGATTTTATATCTGCGGAAATTTTCACACTAAACTGATAACTAAAATATGATTTTCTTTAAATAAATAATTTTTAAACTGTAACTATTATATTTTTCCTTTACGAATTTGACCTTCGCATCACAGATTCCATTTACTGAGCAATACAACAATTCCAGCGAAGAAAAGCAAAACAAATAAAACAATTATTGACTGGCATTGTTTAGTTCTGTTTTGAAAAATCGGGATCTAAAGATAGATTAAAACTTTCAGCGGATTTGAAATCTGCAGAAAATTTTACACCAGGTAGCCTTTATCACCTAATATGCTTGATTTTCTTTTAATGAATAATTTTTCAATTAAATATTTATATTTCCGCAATAGATTATGACGTCACGCCTATTGGATCTCTTCGCAATTCAAATTTCGCCGCTTAGACAACGCCGTGATGACTGTTATCCAATAGGCAACGAATTTTACAATATACCACGACGTTATCCAATAAGTAACGTTATCCAAATATGCAACGTTATCCAATAGGCAACGACGCATTTGGTTTGCAAAGAAATAGTTTTATAATGTTTTTAACGGACGATATTTAACGTTGTAGTACGCGCGAAATTTATGGGAACGAAAAGGAAACTCGTGTTGGCTTATTACGTGCAGTGATGTGTTCTGTTTTTTTCGCTTTGAATTAATTTTACATTTCTCAATTTTGTGCAATTTTTAGTTACAATTTATAGTTTTTAAGTAAGTTTAGTTTAGTTATAAGATATAGTATAGTATAGTACCGAGATAAAAAGAATCACTAATTGATATTTTAAGATAACTATTTTGTTTTATTTCTGTTTTGAATACTAGGGGGCTCCGCAACCTGCTCGCTTACACTCGTCAACCCAACCAAAAGGAAATTCGTAGCCCATTGGATAACAAACCGCAAACTATTGTATACTGCAACCAAAAACCTATTGGGTACCGCAACCAAAAAACCTGGTGGATACCGCAAACCAACATCACGCTCTTTGTCAAGTGCTTCCAAATTAGAATTGCGAAGAGACCCAATCAGTGTAGCGTCACAATCTCTTGCGAAATTATAATTATTTAATTGAAAAATTATTTATTAAAAGAAAATCAAACGTATAAGGTGTCTATCTGGTGTAAAATTTTCTGCAGATTTCAAATCCATTGAAATTTTTAATCTATCTTTAACAAAAAATCACTTTACAAAAAAAACCAACTAAACAATTCCAATCAAAATTTTTTGTATTATTATTTCTTTTGCTGTGGAATCGTTTGAGCGCAGGAAATGGAAACTGTGATTTCCCGAATTTCGTAGTTGGGTTGGTGTGGAAGTTTGGAGAGTGGGGTCAGTGCAGGATTTACGTATAAGCTAAACAAGCTATAGCTTGGGGCCCCCACTTTCTTGGGGGCCCCCCAAAAAATTGTCTGAGTGAGCAACTGTCACATATACTTAAATATACTGCAGCATTATTTGTCCCAATGCCCCACGTCCGGAACGTCCCATACTCTTCACCCAATTTTTTAGCGCATCTTTTCGAAGAACAAAGTGCTATTGTGTTAATTTTCTCTTTGCGTGTATTATATATTTATTATAAAAATATCGCTTGTTGGTAAGTTATGTAATATCACAGGAATTTTTCAATTAAAAAAATGTCATGCATTATATTACATTTAAATGTATGTTTATAGTTAGATTAAATATTCTGCCCAAAATTTGCAAGATGTCAACCAGAAGTTATAAAAGTGGAGCTCAAAATAGGAAAAAGAAGCAGAGAGCTAAAGAAGAGCTTAGCAAGCTAACAAAATTAGAAAGTTTCTTAACAAAGATAGATAAGGGGCCTGATGAACCAAAAGTCTCTACCACAGTGAATCAGTCACGGGATATTCATCCTATTCCTGATACAGAACCTGGTAGATCTAGTTGTATAGAATCTACTTCAACGAATGAAGCAACAAATATTAAGATTTATAAGATTATGAGTAGTACAAACACAGAAGATTCAGCATCAAAAAAACAAACAGAGTGATGTTGGGCTATGGGGAGATTTAAGTAGAGATGAGATTTCATACTGGGTAGAAAAGGTCTGTCAGAAAGTCAACACTCAAATGGGTCATTCGAAAAATCAAAGAAGCTTTTTGCTAACCAAGACAGATATTGCTCAAAAAGCTTGTTCTATCCCAAACGGGCTAATGGTGAAAAATATTGCAGATAATGGTTAGTATATTCGCCAGTAACTGGTCGTGTATACTGTTTCGTGTGTAAACTCTTTCAAGTTCTTCTACACCATTATCATACGATCGATTTTGTGATTGGCGCAGCATCTATTTAGTTCAAAGTCGTGAAAACTATGTAGACCATAGAACAGCTTCGTTAACATATCTTACAAGAAAACGTGGCTTAACAATTGACTGCCAACTAGCAGAACAGATAAATAATAAAAGGCAGTACTGGAAAAATGTTCTTGAACGAGTTGTGGCAGTCATAATTACTATAGCAGTGTTCGGTTTACCTTTCAGGGGAGATAAGGAAACATTTAATTCTCCTCACAATGGCAATTTCCTTGGATTACTCGAACTTATATAAAATGTGATCATTTTCAAGCAAGCAATATAAAAAAATTTGGGAATGAAGGATCAGGTGTCACATCTTATCTTTCTAAAACAATATGTGATGAATTTATCCAAATTATGGCACATAAAGTAAGAGACTCAATCTTGGATGATTTAAAACTGCAGGGTACTTCAGTTTATCTGTAGATTCCACTCCAGATCGGTCCTATATTGATCAGCTCACTATTATTGTGAGGTATGTTTCACCAGACGATAGGCTCCCTATTGAACGTTTTCTAACTTTTCTAGAGATGGGTAGACACACAGGGGAAAGTATAGCTAAGATGGTGTACAACTATCTTACAAATGAGTGCAAAATAAACTTTAGTAAGTGTCGAGGCCAGTCATTTGATAATGCTGCCAATATGTCTGGCGAATACAAGAGTATGCAAGAAATAATATTGAAAATTAATAAGTATGCTATGTATATTCCATGTGCTGGTCATTCCCTGAATCTTGTTGGTAGAGCAGTAGTTGACTGTTATTTAGATGCAGTAAACTTTTTTGGAATTGTTCAAGAAATATATAATTTATTTTCATCACCTACACATAGATGGGCAGTACAGTTGTCATTCTTCAAAGATGATTCAAAAGATCCAAAGTCTTTGTCAAAGACTAGATGGGAAGCACATTCAATGACCACAAGTGCAATACTTGATAGTTATGATGGAATAATTTCTGCATTGCATCAGCTGCATATTGATACTACAGAGAAAGACGAAAGAAGAAATCAAGCCATAAACATTTTGAATAAAATGGAGGAGTTTGAATTTATGGTAATGTTATATTTGCGGAGTTACTTGTTGGATGAATTTCACAAGACTAGTCAATCCTTATAAGACCCCCAAATTAGTCTAGATGTATGTAGGAAATTGTATGTTTCTCTTTCGGATTTTGTTAAAGGTTCCAGGGATATGTTCAATTATTTTGAAGAACAAGCAAAGGAAAAATTGCCTGATGTTGATTACAAGAAAAGCAAATATGGAAGAAAGCATATCAATTATGATGAAGATGATGCTTTAGAGAACATTGAGCCAAAAAAACAAGTTTAGAATCAAAACATTTATATCTGTGATGGATGCATTGAAGTCAAGTCTGGCACAGAGGGCCTTAGTATACAATGACGCTGCAAAAAAGTTTTCATTCTTAACAAAATTAGAAGCTACAGAAGAAGAGATTCGTGAAGGAGTTAGTGCTTTATGCCAAACATATCCTTACGATGTGGACATGAATCTTGTGGGAGAAGTCAAGCATTTTCATCAATATGTTAGACAAAGTCAAGCCTATGGTTCAGCGGAACATGATAGTCTGACACGTCAGGATCTGTATAGGGTAATATTTAACTATCGTATCCAATCAGCATTCTCTAATGTAGAAGCAATTTTGAGATTGTTTCTTATTATGATGGTTGCAAATTGCTCTGGAGAAAGATCTAAGATCTTTTTCTCAGCTGAAGAGGATAAAAAATGAGTTTAGAACAACAATGACTCAAGATAAGATTGCCTCAGTCTCATTTGATGATGTCATCAGTGACTTTGCTCTGGCAAAGGCAAGAAAGAAAATATTTTAGTTTAATATAATTCCTTGATCCTTATAACATGTTTCAAGACATTAGATAATAGGCCTTTGTAAATTGTGCCTTTTAAAAGAATTTTTGTTTCTTTTTACCAGAGTTTGCATTTTTAAGTTTGTAATGAATAAAAATGATTTTAAGTTAAAAATTCATTATTTCACTTTCTATATATACTTCTTAATTGTATTTCTGTTTAACCCTCTAGGTATCCGAAAATCATATTTGGCCCTTACATATAATATCTGGTCTTATAAAGGGCCCCATATCTCAAATAGCTTAGGGCCTTATCAAGTCTTAATCCGGCCCTGAGTGGGGTGCCAGCTCAGGTGTTGCTTCGTCATCTGACCGTGGTTCAAAACGAGATTACGAGGTGCTGTCCTCGGATCTTTTCCTTAAGGGACTGATCCCGGACCGTCGTCAATAGCCCGTTGTGTTGCTCTAGTATGACGTTAACTATAAATTACCATTACCTTGAATCTTTCCCCCAGGGGATTGATCCTGGACCGTCGTCAATAGCCCGTTGTATTGCTATAGTAAGACGTTAAAAATGACCAATGACCACTTGATAATTGGTAATTTTAGTTAACGTCGTACTAGAGGAACACAACGGGTTATTGACGACGGTCCGGGATCAGTCCCTTAAGGGAAAGATCCGAGGTAATGGTATGGTAATGGTAATTTTAGTTAACGTCGTACTAGAGCAACACAACGGGCTATTGACGACGGTCCGGGATCAGTCCCTTAAGGGAAAGATCCGAGGACAACACCTCGTAATTTTGAACCACGGTCAGATGACGAAGCAACACCTAAGCTGGCACCCCACTCTCCAAACTTCCACGCCAACTCAACGTGAGGACTTTCGGCCACGACAGATTTGAGGTGCACCAGCCGCCTCTACACCATACGTTTACAAACATCCATGCCCGGACCCGGATTCGAACCGGGAACCATCCGATCTAGAGGCTAACACCTTAACCACTATACCGGTTGGTCGGCAGGAAAGATCTGAGGACATCACCTCGTAATTTTGAACCACGGTCAGATGACGAAGCAACACCTGAGCTGGCACCCCACTCTCCAAACATCCACGCCAACCCAATGTGAGGACTTTCGGAAACGACAGATTTAAGGTGCACCAGCCGCCTCTACACCATACGCTTACAGACATCCATGCCCGAATCCGGATTTGAACCAGGAACCTTCCGATCTAGATGACCACTTGAAGTAATTTTGATTTAAATAAGTATTTTAGAAAAGCTCCAGTGGCAATAGTTATATACCGGCTTCAAGTTTTCTGCTACACGTCACTAAATATTTATCGAGATTTAAAATTACCAGCGTTTAATCTTATGATTAAATCGCTGATGTGCTTAATTATTTTCTGAGCATTTATGTAGATCAATAAAAGCTGTGCCTTTTCACCATTCGATTTCTCTTCGAACAAATTTCTGAACATATTTTACATCTTGTATCTACCCAAAATTCTTAGTACGCTATGGAAATCAAAACATTTATCGCTTTTGTTATGGTGTGCCTTATACCTTTAATTTCGACTGTGCGAAGTGGAGGGCAAACTCTTGTTCTGTTGGACAATTTAGCCATCAGAGAAACACATTCCATGTTCTTCAAAGGATTGCAGGGTAAGTTTTTAATTTGTGCTTTGTCGCATATAGTTTTTAATCGATCGCTTGTATGGTAAATTTGCAGGGATATTGCATCAAATTGTTTTAACTTTTTTATTTATCAGATACTATGTATTTTAAAATTGAAAGTTTTCATTTTGAGATATCTTGGTGTTTAATTTTTGTGTTCATTGATTGCTGACTATTCGAAACATTTTTACTGATATTTTTTTGGATCATTATATATAAAGCAAGGGATTTTGTAATTTACGTCTCAACCTACCCATACAGTGCCGAAAAGTTGAGCTCTAGACTCTAAACGAGTTGTTTGTTGTTGAAGCATGTTACTTAAAAACGCGTGATTGAAAGAAATTTTTAATAAAATTACTTATTTTCATATATATTTACAGCTGAACAAAATTTAATTGTTTGAAAGTCATTTATGTAGTAGTTTGAAAAATTCAAATGAAAATCAGCTATTTTTTTGCAAAGTCCTTTAATACTGTCAGTCAGGTTGATATAAAGTTTATGATGTTGGGGAGTTTTCTTGTTCCGAATCCTAATTTTATGTTACATTTTCCAATTTGCTTGTGAAACTGCTCTGACCTAACTAATTCAAGCACCATGAACAGCAAATTTTTTGTTTTATACATTAAAACGAAGACTTTTTATAAATGCATATTTATATTCTCATTTGAGTATCCTCATATGAACCTATGGTATTTTGATATAGTTGGGGAGTACATAATGCAATGAATGTTCTGTACATAATGCATGAGAGCTGCTCCCAACATCCAAGACTTGGTGCTAATTACTATGGAAACGAGACTTATTCAGCTCAGGGATGACATCATTAAGCTGTGTTTTTCATAAATGTTGGCAGTGTAAACAAATAGTTTACTCGTATAATTCTCAGTAATAAGTAAATTTGTAACAAGTATATTTGTAACAATAATCATTCATAGACCAATTGACTAACTTGAATACAATCTTTTTAGTGTAAAATAGGATAAAGCTAATTTCTATGTGTATATTGTTACGTACAATTGGTAATCTTGATCAAAACCATCTCACTACCTTTCAAAACTCATGCCTTTGTATATGATTATAGAAGACAGGATTTTTATTCATTTGAAAATAATTCTCATTTATTTAAAATATTAAAATTTGTTTTACAGATCGAGGTTTTCACATAACTTTCAAGACTGCAGATGATCCAGGTTTGACTTTAATGAAGTATGGAGAGTATTTATTTGAACACCTGATCATCTTTGCGCCATCAGTTGAAGGTAATATATTTTCTCTAGCAAGTATTGAAACTAAAGGGTCATTCCATGTGGGGACACCTGGTAGGTGTTGCAACATAATTGTGGATTTATTAAAAATTCAACATAATATTTTTGAAAGTGAGATTTACCTCTATATTAAAAAAAAGTTGCCGCCGCAGGATTGAAAACTCACTTTTCTCGCTCAATTCTTAGATGGTTTCCCAAGAAAGTACAGATCAGAAAATTACTAAAGTAACATGGTTCAAAATTGTACAGGGAACAAGATGGAGAAGATTTTTTTTCTGATACTGCTATTAGTTTAAGGATCATTAAGTGTCAAAATCGAAAAAAAATGAAATTTCTAACGCGAGTGAGCAACATATGTACAAATTTTGAGTCTTCAGGCCTGAGTTTTTTGTAAGAGTACCTCTAAAAGTAAATTTTTGTACCTAATTAAGTTTTTGTAGAAATTTTAATTTGGTTCCTGGTAATATTTTTTTATAGTTCGGAAAAAATCGAGACATTTTCATAACTTAAAAAAAGTGTCATATCTATAGCTTGATACTATTAGTTTAAAAATTTAAAAATATTACGTGAAAGCTTAGAATGCACTTTTTCTTATGGTATAATTAGTTTTAAAAAATTGGTTCATGAATAAATTATTTGATGCGATGAAAAGTATAATTTTGCGATAGGGTACAGATGTTTTATCGCAGAGAGGAAACGTTACATCCTTCTAACTGGCCTTGGGGTGAAACTACCTGTGATGTCACAGAAAAGGAAGACGCTTGCAAAACAAACCACATGGGATTGCGTGGCAATCACCGGGGGGTGGCAAGCAGAGGGCTAGTGGCTTAAAAATTGGAAAAGAAACCATGACTATGGTGTAACAACTTTTCTCAAAATGGATTGTTTCACATGGAATGACCCTAATGTTATTGAATTTGTACAAATTGCATTTGTTGGTTATTGTGCTGCATGATTAATTTAGATAATTTTCAAAACTAACAATTTTTCATGTATAGTGAAATACAAAGCATTTTTCTAAGACTAAAACAAGCTTTGTAAAACTATTTCAGTCTGATTTGAATGAACTGTTTTGAATTTTCTCCTCAGTTGTCAATTCTAACTGTTTAGTGATGATTGTCTCCACATAAAATTGATTGATATTTTGGAGCTGATTAGTGTAATTTAATCATAACCGAATCCACATTGCAGTTTGAAACTGATATTTGAAATTTCTCTAATGTTTAATGTATTTAACAAAATCTATTAGACTTACAGTGCTGCCACAGGCGATAAAATGAAACTTTTGCTACAATTTTTATACCTCGGGAACGGGTATCTTTTAAAGCAAAATTGTCTCCAAATCTATTTTCAAAACTCTGCCGTCCTTACATGTAAATTCATCAAAGTCAATCAAAATTTAGTCACTTTTTTTAACCACTAGCAGAAGAAAAATAATTTTTGATTTTTCTTCAGTGCGAAAATTTTCAGGTGATGCTAATTTCGATGTTTTTGTGCCAAGCCATGGCAACCATGAAAGCAAAACATTGGCATGTGTACTTGGCATGGAGTCATAAAAACCCTATTAAGGATATATTTAGTTTTTAATTCTTAAATTTCCTGACAAGATTTTCCATATCTGTTTCACGCTTAGTGCTTCAGTCGATTCATTTTGTATCTGAGCAACTTTATTTGTTACTAAAATAGGGTTTAAAAGAAGATTTCGTATGCTGTGCTATTTAAAAAGAATTACGCTACTATTTCACAAATGTTTTGACTGTCAGCCCTGAAATGGTTTCTGTCTTCAAATAATTTATTTCATTGTTAGTTTTATCTATGAAAACCTGCTTTTTCAGAAAAATAGGAACTGACAGTTTTTGTCAAATGCAATTTTTCAGTGTAATATTTTATGGGAAATATAGTATTGGCACATTCTTTATTTTACATCATGTATTGGTTAATTTCTTGTTGTTTTGAAAACATTTTTTGATTTGACAACCATGTTTTAACATCTTGTCAAAATTTGAACTGTATTCAATGCATCAAGCTAGATAAAAATGATAAAGTGTAAATTTTGATTTATATAAAAAATATTCGTTCCATCATAAAATGCCTCCATCTGGTTATATTGTTTAACCTATGTTTGTTAACTTTTTCCTTTAGAATTTGGTGGCAATCTGAATGTGAAAGCTATCACCGACTTCATCGATGCTGGTGGCAATGTTCTTGTTGGTGCAAGTTCCAACGTTGGTATGTTTCATTACTTTTTATTGGTTGTGGGTATAGTATTGAAATAAAAACTTTATTTTTCAAACACGTAATCAAGTTGATTTTATTTGTTTCTGCTATGGTACTTTTCTGTTATAACCATATACCAATAACCTTTGGTGCCAATTTGGCACATTTTTGCTTATTTCTTGGCATTTTCAGTTAGCATAGCATAAAACTTTTCTCCTTTAGAATATAACAGACACCACATAAATTCAATTAGATAAGAGTAAATGTTGGCAGCAGTACCCCTTTGGCGTTTATTGGACCATTTTGCACCACACAAGTCACATTTTAATTGAAATGGTTATTCAAACACAATCTTTCTTTCTTGAAGAAATAGTATTCCCACTTGTTCATCTTTGGGCAAATTCCAAATCATGAACTCCATTGCACTAACAAAGAAATAAGCTAAAATGGCAAAAAAGCGCCAAATTGGTACCAAAGTTTATTGGTATGGCTATGACAGAAAAGTACCCATACTTGTGTTGTACAGGTATTCTTTGACTAATCTACAAAACTTAAACATAACAAAAAATTAAAATGGACTTTTGACTTGCATACACTTAATCTGATCTTTTAAGTTTGATCTTTCTTTTTAGCATTTACCCATTTCCTTTTAAGACATAAAATATCTTTTTAAAATTAATAAAAGTATTGCAGTTACTTATTAGTTAGTTTTATTACTTACTAGCAGGCCAGCACGACATTGTCTGTGACAGAATTCAGACTTCGCATGAAATTCAGACCAACTGAGGTATTGATCTGGTGTAAAATTTTCCGCAAACTTCTAATCCATTGAAATTTTTACTTTATCCTTAATGATAAAAAAGATAGAAACTTGGACTAAAAAATAAAAAAGGATTAAAAACAAAAAAAGCAATAAAGAAATATAGATTCAGTGAATGAAAGGAAAAAAATAACATTCGACCATGTGACTCAAATCAAACAAAACAATCTGCAGTCAGTGATGTTATTGGAAACCTGGCACAAGTCCAAAGGAATGAAGAAAGGACAAGGGAAAAATTGCTCCCTCAATTGAAAAACCCCTAGGGAAAATATAAATTAAAAAATCCAGGCTTCAAGGTCTATTCAGTCACCTTTAGGACTACCTGTGTGCCGAATTTCATTACTATAAGTTCTATAGATTCGTCTGGACACTGTGCACACGCATACCTCCTTTTATAATAGTAGAGATGGTGTAACTAAGCAAAATCTTTATTCTTCATGTTTTCTAATTAACTCATTTTTGTTTTAAAATCAAAGAAAGATTTGCCTTCATCAGTTTTCATAAACATTCTTACAGAACTTATTCTAAAACATTCCAAGTTCAGTTCCTTTTAATCATATGATATATATTTTTTGTGTTTGAGTGTAATGGATTGTAACTATTAGCTATTGTGTTTTAATTCAGAAATAGCATTTTACAAGTTATATTTTACTCTTATTTTCAGGTGATTTAATGCGGGAATTATCAAATGAATGTGGATTTGAATTTGATGAAGAAGAAACATCAGTTATTGACCATTTAAATTATGATATTGAAGATGATGGAAAAGTAAGCTTACTTTAATGCTCTTTTAATCATTTATGTATTGGAATCAGGTTATTTTTATGTATTGATGTTTCCTGTTCATACTGTATTATTTTAAGTTCTGGTGGATTTCTTGTAAAAGTTTTTGACTAGGATTTATCAATGTAAAATAATTGCATATTATTGTCCCAATTTAAAAAGGATTTTAATTTAAAAATTAAATTTCTTGCTTTTTGATTATTAATCTTATTGAAGCATTAATATTTTTACTTTTAATGTATTTAACTATGAGTGTAAGTTTGATTGACATCTGGAAGCTGTCAAATATATAAAAAAGCACTCTTAAATGAGTAGTGGTTGTAAATCTGCTTGATTTGCTATTCTGTGTCATTTTTTGTTGAACGAAAACTATTTAGACGAGGAAATGTGCTTGGCGTTAAAAAGACACCAACAACCGTTCTAGTGTGAAATTCATGTAAGATAGATGCCTTATTTCTTGAATGTTTCCCAGCAATTGCAGTTGAAAGTGATTATTTAGCTGTCACAAGTCAGTTTGAGAAGATGTATGAATCTGTGTTCAGCTCTCATGACAACTTTAAGCTTCAAGCCATTCTCATTTGGACAAAATATTTGTAATACTTAACAATGCACTCTCTGTATTGAAATATTAGACCAAGTCCATGTATTCATGCACTTTCACAAAGTTCAAAATGAGTAAAATATGATAATACTGATCCTGCCTGGATAGCCCTATCCCTGAAAGGAAGTGACCGAGTTCTGCAGCATGAGAGGTATTGCATTTCCATAAAAATCATGGCAAGGGAATGAATGCAGCTTCTGTTAGTCTAGAGACTAGGAACACTCGAGGGTAGAAGTCTGACTTAGTTTCACTGACTTAGTCTAGAAGTCTGACTCTAGAGCCTGCTAGCTTGAATCTTGACATGTTAGAAAGGCCTTCATGTCTATAGTATGACCACAGAAATATAAACTCGCAACATATATTACCCATTCTTTCTAGTGCCTCCCTGACATAAGGAGGAAGCATATAAGGAATTTTTTTAGGTTATATTATTTGCAATAGCACTAGGCAGATACGTGCATAGAAAACGTGCTTTTACAAAATCAAACGGAAGCACGAAAAAAATTCATTTAGAGTCTGTTATATCTTTATGCTGTTCAGATTCTAAAGAAAACAAAAAAATTAAATTGCAATAAATTCATTTTAAAAAGCTCTAGATTAAATTCTTAAATTCGGGCACCATAGAAGAATCACAAAAAATTTGGACTACCTGTGTGAAAAATCTCATTATTGTAAGTGCCATAGATTTGTCAGGACAGACCACATAGACAAACACTTCCTTTTTTAATAGTAGAGATGCCACAGTGTTGTAATTCAATTTCATATTCTATTTCAATCCATTTAGAATGACAGCGTCCATATTCAGAACTCGAAATGAAATAAAATGATCCAAAAATATGTACTACATTTCGTTTATTTCTTACTGGTTTAATTCATATTTGAAATTAAATGATATGGTCAAACTTTTCTCCTCAATCATATTACCCCAGTTAGCTTTAGAACATCTGCTTCACTTTCATATCTTTTTTGCAGGTGAATCAGCATTTTTTAACATAAAATGTATTTTTGTTTACAGTTTTTCTTTTCTGTACTGATTTGTATCTTTGTCGTCAAATTTCTAAACAATTTCATTTTAGTGAAAGGCTGTTCTGTGAAGTTTTAGCCGTATTATGTAGCTCCATTGCTCAAATTGCGTATGTTTAAAATAAGCAGCAAAATTGGTGAATTAATCATGTTAACTCTTGAATTTATGTTGTTTATATTGTTCGTATTTGGTAATAAGCAAATAACATAGATTTCTGTACCATGTATGTTAGTAAAATATATAGAGTTGTCCTCCTTGGGTCTGCTAGTTATATAGTAGAGCTGTATTTACTGTTTTAATATGTTTATAAAATGTTCATGATTGGAAGCACTTACCCCAAATGCTACTTTTTCTCTATAAAAATTCTTTGACAAAGATCTTTTATAAAATAAGTTTGACAACGAAATATGATTGTGTAATGGTCAACTTTGATAAATTACGCGCTTCGTCAAAGCTTTTATCAAAGTAAGCCTCCTCATCCAATATTTGATTAAAGATTTATATTGATACACTTTCTATCCTGCAGTTCTAACTGCTGAAGACTTGAATTTTGAATGTTCCGATTGGTTACGTTCCGAATAAGAATGAAAGGAATGTTCCGCTCTGGAAAAGACTGTTGTTCTGTTTTCACGCTACCGTTAGGGGCGACGACACCACAAGATTCTTTGTAATTTGATCAAATAATTGAAAAATGAGTGATAGGTGATCAGTGGGAGCTACAAAGTTCTCGTAATATAAATATCAGGGGTTTGAATTTCTCCATGATGCCCGACATGCTGACTGCAAAAACAGAAACAAACGGTTGGATATATATAAAGAAATAGTTAATGTTTTGAAAGAAAATCGATTTCGGTACAGCACTGGAGATGTGAAAAAGAAACTTAATAGGTTAAGGAGGCATTAACTTGAGAAAAAGTTAAAAGTGCAAGTACAAATTAGTAATTGTTATGCTATTATTAATAATACATATATATTCTTATACAGGTTAATATGATTGTTAAGCAATAACCTAAACAAATTAATATAATGATTCACTAATTTTTCAAGAAAATTCAATGATCTTTTTAAATTAAGTCCATTTAATGTTCAAAGGTTCATTACATTTTTTTTTTGGGTGGGTGGGGTGGGGGGTGTTCTTATTACAGATAACAAACAGTATAAAAAGTTGAGCTGACGGATATGATATTTACAAGCCTACTGTATACTTGGCCATTTTTATATCCTTTTATAATTTTTATCGGATCAGAAATATCTCCTGAACTCCCTTTTAATGACTTATAAAAAAAAGCTAGTATCTTCAAGAATTCCTTTTTTATTAATGGGAGTGGCCAGTGTTGTTGCTGGAAGTCCCCTTCCTATTTTTTTTATAAGAAACGGGAACCCACTTCCAAGTTGGCATTTCTAAAAACACTAACCACCATTATTTTTAATTACATCCATCCCCTTTTCATTTTAATACAATTTAAAATATCACAGTACTTTGAGGGATACATGTGCTATACTGGAGGCTTGAGTAGCTCTCTCCTGTGGGCGAGAAATCGCAGAGTAGCTATAAGCCGTTCCTCAACACAGATTGGATTTCGCAAATGAGTCATTTGCCATGATATTAAAGGTCCCACCTTCATAGTCATATAACTGCAAGTACCTTAATCTATCTTTAAATAGTTCATATAACTTCTATGATCTTCCATGGCCAACTTCAGAAGCAAGTTATTATGAACAAAATTTCAACTCTCGCCGAGCAATCCATGGTCTTACCCACACACCATCACGCTTCTATTTCTTATTCTTTAAAATCGAAGCCATTGTAATGAAAGCAAATGATAAATTTACTACAGCAATTGGTAAAAATACTTGATCCATAGCTACCATCGGTAACAATGTAAATGAACTCGAACTTATCAAAACTTTTATAAAAATATTTTATAAAAGATCTTTGTCAAAGAACTTTTATAGTGTAATAGTGGCCTAAGATGATATTCTTTTAACATTTTTATTATTTACGATATTTGGAAATGACTGTTTTCTTACAAGATATTATTTTCTTAGCATACCCTTATTGTTGCCGATCCCCAAAATTTGATTGATGCTCCTACTGTAATTGGCTCCAAAAATATTCCTCCACTTCTTTTCAGAGGGGTTGGGTACGTATTTATTAAGTCTTTTTGTAATTGTTATTTTGTTGACTTTACTTATCCCTTTTGATCCTTGATTTTTGTTTTGTTTTAGAATTCTTTCTGATCAAGATAATTCCCTAGTCTTGGAAGTTTTATCTGCTGCTTCAACCGCCTACTGCTATAATCCCGATGAGGAGATTAAAGACGTAAGTTTTATCAATATTGCAGACTTTTCGACATGTCACATGCATTTCATAAAAATTGCCGGATTTCGTTAAAGCAGCAGTATTTTCACCTAAAAATCTCTGAGAAAGTGCCATTAATGATGTTCATTTGTACTTTTTTTTTCACTAGAGTAAAATAATAACACAAGGTTGGCTTTTACACTGTTGTATTTACTATGAGGGATAAGTAGACTTTGATTTGCTGCTTAAAAGGGATTTCAAATAATTTAATTGTCTATGGGAGATTTACCAGACTAGGATTTGAACTAATGATGGTGAACTGAGAACTAGTGTGCTTCTGTATAAATTACCTAAAAAATTAATTTATGTTTGAATTTCACAAAAATATTTATGAGCTGTATGTTTGAACCGAGGCAATTCACGAAAATATTTTATCAAAATCTTTTTCCTGATCGGCACGTTTTTAGGTGTATATGGGGAAAAAACCCATGATACCCTAGTGACTTTTTCCCGAGGTTTACTCCCGAAGCACATCTGGGGGTCATTGTGGCTCAGTGGGTATGTCCACTGTGTTAGCAACCGTCAAGTTGAAGGCGGTGCAGGTTCGATTCCTGTCAGGTGCTTTCCTCCCTGGGTGTATTTCTCTTTTCTGTGTCAGTAAAACTTTCATTGTGTATCTGTCTATTACTTGATTTTGTATGTCTTTTGACTGGTACAGCATGGCCAAATTAGGCCCTTTTTGCATCATAAAACCCCAAAACCAACCAATCCAAGCACATCTGTAGGACGTGTAGATTTGTATGGACATCACAACCCCGAAGTACTGGAGTGATGTTTCCACATTTTTTGTATTTTCTTCCACCCTCATTGTGTCTGCTTGTCTTGGGTTTGTATTTTGAAAGTATTTTGGTGCAGCTTGGCCTGATATGACTATTTGAGCCTTAAACCTGAAACCAATTTTTTTTAATCCTACGCCCAGCTTAAGGCCTTTTGACCATACACTGTCTTGCCGTCCAATAGAGCAAAGAAAGTCCTTGGGGAGAAGTATACCTGATGTCAATGTCCTGTAAATTAGAGTACTCCGCAAGGTGTTGTCTGTTCATAAGACCATCACAACAAAGCAAACAGATCGGGGAGGTAGCCACACCAATCCTATGTAGATGCTGAAACCAACTAACCCATGATGTTAACTGCCTGAGGTCGCGATCTCAGGATGCCCAAGCAATCTCTTTTCCTTTTCGCAATTACTTGATATTTTGTGTCCTTTTGGCATAACTTGGACAAATTTGGCTCTTGTGCTGTAAAACCCCAAAACAACCAAATATTTTCTGGTAGAGAAAGTATTTTCAGTGTTTCTTTAACAGCAATAACAAAATGCTTCAATTTCCAAAACATTTCTATCTTTTTCTAAGTGTTCATTTCTCCTACAGTAATAAAAATTTCTCAATGTTAATAATTCTGATTACATGTTAACTAACTTTTAATGCATATAAGCATCTTGTTTTAAGAAATTATCCTGATTTAATTTTATGTGTAGAAGCAATGAAATAATATCTTTTTATTATTGCATTCATTTCTTTTTATTATTATATCATTCATACAATAATAGATTTCATCCATTTTGTTGAATTTATGTAAAAAGTTTTAATTACATTAATATTACTTCCAGTATCCACATGCTATTGGAAAAAATACTCTTCTCATCTCAGCATTACAAGCCCGCAACAACGCAAGGGTTGTATTTTCTGGTTCAATGGACTTTTTCAGTGATCAATTTTTCCAATCAGGTGTTCAAAAAGTCCTTGGAGGAAAAAAGTAAAGATTCTTATAATATACTGTAATATTTTTCAAAAGTATTTCTTATTTAAATTAATATTTAGAGCTACCTATTTTTTGGCTCTTTATATATTTTTATGGTACTTACTCAAGCTGTCTTAGTTCCTTTTGTTTTCTATGACCACAAACTAATTTTGAATTCTTATGAAGTAGTCAATGGCACATCCCTCCCAAATTGACTGTTTAGACGAGTGTATATCAATATAGGTTTTCCTACTGATAGATAAAATTGAAAAGGAAATCAACCTCCTGGGTATATTGTACAATTTTCTGTATTTACTATTTCATAGAAAATATATTCCTTTTTGAAGATAAGAAATTTTTTTAAATATATATTTTTATGATGGGTTTAAATAATTTATTCTACTACAAATTGAATTTAAACTTGTTGGGGAAATAAAATTCAAAATAAGTCGGTTGTAAGAGATACTAGGCTTCAATATTAAACTTGTGTTAAAATTATGTGGTTTTAGTGGCAGTTCAATTAAAAGAATGCCAAAGTTTTGATGAGATAAATATAAAGAAAGGTTCATATCTGCTCTTGAACAATATTTTAATATATAACTAAGCACTGAAAAGTTTTTACATTATGGAGTGTTTTGAGTATTTTCAGTTTTTTTACTTAAGAATTTTGTTAATTTTTCAAATTCAAATGTGTATGTATTTATTGTTTTATTGCTTTTTCTAAGATTAATGTAAATCTGCTGAACTTTTATCTGACTTTAATTACAAAAGACTTTCGGACATATTAAGAATCTCTAATTAAAAATATCCTTTTCCTGTAGTCTTCTAGTTTCAATTTTTGTTTTCGAAATGCTTTTATACAATGCTGCTCAAATTGTTTTTGAAGGTTTGAAAAATCCGGCAATGAAGAGTTAGCCAAAGCTCTAACTCAGTGGGTTTTCAAGGAAACTGGAGTATTGAGAGCAGGAAACATCACACACCACAAGAAGGGAGAGTCTGTTGCTCCTGAAGCATACATTATCATGGATGAAGTTGTAAGTTTTAAATTTTCAATGTATCTGATATGATACCAAGACATTTTGGGGCCACGATAGCCCAATTGGAAGATCAACATATGGTTGCAAGTTCAAATCTTGGTCCAGCCAAAGACCATAGTATACTATGGTCTTTCGCTGGACTGAGTATATTATGGTCTTTACATGGGGGGTGCATGTTAAATCTGCTGTGGCATCAAATGTACGCATGTTGGTGCAGTGTGGTAATTTGGGGAGAGGGGTGCCTTGTTACCTGACCGTTGTTTAAAATGATGAGGCGTCCTTGGATCTTTCCTGTCGAGATTAACCTGGACTGTTACCAATCACCCGTTATGTTGTTACAGTTGGACATAAATTCAACTATCCATATATCTATCTGTTCAACTATCTAAATGAATGAAAATTACATGTCTTTTTGAGACCAATAGTGAATGAACACTATTTTATGTAAATATTAGTTAATATAGCATGTGATTTGTCAGGATTCTTTCAACTGATTTTCTGTGGCTTAGAAGTTTAGAGCCAGTTCAAGTGTTGACCTTGTCATCTGACTGGTTCAAAATTATGAGGCATTGTTCTTGGATCTTTCCCTTGGGGATCAATCTCGAACCTTCGCCAATAGTCTGCTGGGTTGCTCCAATGTGGTATTGATTAACTACCTACATCCCATAACTACAACTGGAAGAATAAACCACATTCCCCTGTAGAAAATAAATTTGATTAAACTTGTTCCAGAACTACAAGACAAAATTGAACTACGAATTAATGTTTTTAACTTTATCATAGAAATGAATGTGGGCCTTTTTTTTTTTTTTAATCAGTGATCAACGTATTCGCATAGTTCTTTAAAATTTCTGAACGCTTGAAACATTTTTTAAACATTAGTCTTCAAAGATTACTTTTAGCTTAATGTTTATGATTATATTTTCTTCTAAGTTTGGAAAAAGTATTGGGTCAGCATAAAACATTTCAATAATTTCAACTGTATTATATTGTGCCTATATTTATTTGTGATGCATGATAATGGGTATTTTTTTATACAATTGTGGCTAGAAATATTTTTTTTTTAATTAAGAAAGAAACCAAAAGTATAAGTTTACACTAGGTAGTTTTGATACTATGTACCCTATGCATAAATTTCCAGAAACTAAAGGGCTCCGCCCCATGCTCGCCAACCCACGGGGCTTCGCAAACCAACACTCCTTTAACATATGGCATTTGATCAACACAGTTTTCAATTTGAAAGCACAGTTTTCAATCCTGCGGCGGGGGCGGAAACTTTTTTTTAATATAGGAGATAGTAATTAAATGTAATAAAACACATTGAATTTTATAAAGTATTTAAAAATAAATTATATAAATAAAAACAACTTTTCCTCAATGGTACTTAATATATACTCTAACAAAAAAAATCGACGCACCAAGAAGGAGTTGTCCAATTGTGATAAAAATTGACGAATGGTGAAGAATATACATAGAAATCAAGCGATTAAAATTTCAGCACAATTGAATTATTTATATCAGAGTTTGACTGTTACAAAGGGAGGGGAAGTCAATAAGGCATTGGTCCACCTCTGGCCTGGATGCAAGCTACCACCCGGCGTGGATAGACTGAAAAAGTTCCTGGATGGTGTCCTGTGGAATCCAAATTGTCTCCAACTGTAGGGCTAAATGGTCAACATTCTGGGATGGTTGAAATCTCCTTCCCATAACCTCTCAAATGTTCCTATGGGAGAGAGATCAGGAGATCTAGCTGGCCAAGGAAGTGTTGGGAAAGCTCGAAGACAATTCATTTAGCACCACATGCCTTGTGGTGTTGAAAAGTTAGACTGGGGTGTCGCAAAGGGAACGGTAACACAACCGGTCATAGAATGCAGTCTACGTACCCCTGTGTTGTAAGCGTGGCAGAAATTACTACCAAAGGGGTCCGACAATCATAGGAGATGGCACCCCAGACCATAACGCCCTGTTGTGGGCATGCAATAGTAAGGGCAGGATCCCCACGCTACCCTGGACGTCTCCAGAATCGTCTGTGGTTGTCGTTGACACAGTTGGAAACGGGACTCGTCACTAAAGACCATACGTCCTCAGTCATTGCCGTTCCAAGTTGATCAAGCCCGGCACCACTGTTAGACAACTCCTTCTTGGTGTGTTGATTTTTTTGTTATAGAGTGTATTAGATAATTTTATAGGTTCTAATTAAAAACGTTTGAATTTGTTTAAGCTTCTTTGTTGGTAACTAGCAGGCTTTATGACGCAAGATCCAAAATTGGACAGGCTGTGCCAGACATTAGATAGGATGCTAAACGTAGGGTAAAATTTTTATATTGGTTTCAAGAAAAAATGCATGAACACTTAACAAACATGATTGCAAAGATAGAAAAATAAAGAAGTCAAACAAAGAAAATTATGTTGGCAAATTGCTAACTGCAGAGCTAAATTAACATGCAATAGTAAATTTCAGTTATCTAGAGAAAAGTTTTGAATTATATAAATTCCTTATCCAAAGCTTCCAAGGAATTCAATTGAGTTACAAAGTAATTTAGTTTAAATGCTATTCTAACACAAAAAAAAAAAAAGAAAGAAAGAAAGAGAAAAGAGAGAGAAAGAAAGTGAGATAGAGAAAAAAAGTGAGATAGAGAAAGAAAGAGAGAGGATATGATGTAAAATATAAATTGAACGGGATGATATATATAGATGGTACCTCAGACCACAAAGCCCTGTTGTGGGCATTTGTGGCATGCAATAGTAAGGGCAGGATCCCCACGCTGCCCTAGACATCTCCAGGCATGTCTGGTTTGACATCAGGACACAGTTGGAAACAGGAATCGTCAATGAAGACTATACGTCCCCAGTCAGTGCCATTCCAAGTTGATCGAGCCCGACACCACTGTATTTTGCACCTTCTTGGTGTGTTGAATTTTTTGTTATGGAGTGTATTTTTCAGACACCATGTAATAATAAATTAAACATTACATGGGTGTTTAATTTGATGTATCACCACTTAAGTGAGCCTGCTTTGCATTAGTACTTTGATGAAAATGTTGCATGAAATGTGCTTTAAACATAGCCATTATTTTACTAAATAGACTATTCTTTCATCTGAACTTTACTTGACAAAATAAACTTTTTTGACCTTTTCAGTTGCATTTCCAAGTTAAAGGTTCAAAAACTACAAACCCTGATGTTCAATTTTCCTTGAATAAAATCAATAGTTCTCCATCTTATTGTAGTGTTTATCTCTTAGTATTAATTTTTGTTTGTGATAAATTATTTTCCTAAATATTCTTTAGTTTTCGTTTTCTAACATAGCAAATATTGCATTACAATCTAGGTGTACACCATTGAAGTTGAGATATTGAAGAATGGACAGTGGATTCCATTTGATACAACTGATCTGCAACTGGAGTTTGTGCGAATTGATCCTTTTGTAAGAACACCACTGAAGAAGAAAGGTAAGTTAATTTATTTGAACTGACCAGATTTTTTAAACCATTTTCTTTCTTCATTTTTTAACAGTATAAATCATAAACTGGTCTATATTATGTACAGCATGGTACAATTTGTCTTGTATTATACAATTTTAGGAACTAAGAACTTTGTATTTTTCAGGAAAGAAATATGTGGCCGAATTCAAATTACCTGATGTGTATGGAGTCTACAAGTTTAAAATAGACTACAATCGAATGGGATTTACTCACCTTTTTGAGACCACCCAAGTAAATGCCTCCTCTAATATATTGTGTATAATCTATTAAGAGTTTATTTACTTCCGTAAAGAAATTTAATCCAGATTAGTAAGGCATGTCAAGTTTCCATTGTTATTTTATCCTGTTCACAATTGACATTGTCCTATGTTTGGTGTAGCTTGGTCAAACATAGTCCTTTCGCCATAACACCCCAAACCAACCAACCATTACTGCTATTTGTAAAGCTTATCAATATGAAAACTAACTGTTAAAACATAGCTTTTGAAGAAAAAACAATTTAGAAGTTTTATATATTCACAGAAATGCCAACTGCTACAGATTCTCTGTAGTTTCTACGGAAGTGAATCGGGTACTACAGATTACGGAATCGCATTCAATTTTATTTATTTTTCACAACACATTTATTTCAATATTTTCAGTATGGGGTCTCAAATCTGAAATTTTCCGAACCTCGAGGATTGCAAATTTTGGATCAAAGTGCATTTGAAAAATTAGCAAGACGTTTTAACTAATTATCACAAATAGAATGAACCCGACCTTGTTTACTTCCATGACCCGATCTCAATAATTTAACTGATTTCCCACACCCCAGTGTTTGTTGGTCCCCTCCCCCTGTTTCTATTTTTAGAAACCAGTTGGGGGAACTTTTTTTCATTAAAATTTGATTCCCAAGTTTTTAAATAAAAATTCAAGTAAACAAAATTAAACTAACTCGTTAATATATATTTTTAAATGTCTTTAATTGGCAGATATTCTAATTAATAATACTTGCTTAGGGCTGAAAAATTAGGTTGAAATTATTGATCTTGACTGTCATAAGATTACATTTTAATTACAAAAATTAAATTTTTTAACAGTTTACTGCATGTTTTTATATTTTCTTGGTAAATGGTAGAGTGCTTAAATTTATTAGTAAATGTTTTTTTATGAACAAAATTTTCAATTTTAAGTAATGTGATATTCTTTTATACACAATTATTGGTTCGAAAATGTGTTTTCATGTACGATATACCTTACTGTAATTATAAATAATATAATGTATTGCATATACACTACCCTACAATAATGGACCGGACTGCATGAAGGGATGGTATAAGGAAAGTGTATCATTATAAAGGGATGGTCCCTCATGCACTGCAATTACACTAGCAACCCTTTGTGGCATACTTTCAACAAGGTTTTGATACACAGCTATGCGTATTTGTGTACATTCCTGCTGCAAGAATGTCGCCAGCTCAGCTGTAGATTTCGGACGTGGTTCCCTGGTCTGTAAGCGTTCCTCTAACGCGTCCCACAAATGTTCTACAGGGTTTAGGTCTCGACTCGAAGCAGGCCAGGGAAGACGTTTTACATCCATATCTTGATACCACTGCTTGACAGAGGCTGCAACATGATATGGAGCGTTGATGTCCGGCAAGTATCATTAGTCCATTCCATAAAATTGCCAGTGTAGGAAGAACCCGATTGTCCAAAACTTAGGCATCTTGGTCCAATTTACCAGGAAGAACATGCAAAGGTCCCAGGTCATACCATGAAAAACACCCCATAACAAGCAGTTGGATTTTATGCAAATCTGCTGGCGTTTGGTCCATTATTGTAGGTAGTTATGTTTCAAATTTGTAATTAAATATTTGATGTTATATGCATGTTATTTAAGCCGATTTGTTAAAATTTTTACTTGACTGCTAAAAAATTCTTAAAACTACTGATCTTTTCATTTGGTACTACTGAAAACTTCCATCGCAGGTTGGCATCTGCATTCATATTCATCTCGCAAGTTTTTCGTACGAGTAATTTCTCTGCTGTAAAATTGAGGGAATCTATTTAAAATTGCATAAGGATGTTGAACTACACTTTTCTTGTACTGTTGAATATTTGGCCCAATTCGATCTTTTTTGTCTAGTTTGTCCATTTGCAGAACACATTTCTGTTGACCAAAACATAAACTAGTATGTTTATAAATTTAATCGCTTTCTGAAAATGTGCTTGCAAACTGAAAAGCTTCTCACATTTGTAAGAAATGCTCTTCTTTTCTAGGTATCAGTTAGACCACTACAACACACACAATATGAGCGCTTCATTCCATCTGCATACCCGTATTACTTAAGTTCATTTTCTATGATGTTTGGAGTCTTCATCTTCAGTTTTGTGTTTTTGTACCACAAGGAGCATGCCAAGGACAAATCGGAATAAAAGCATCAAAGTACAAATTTTGTATATAAAGTTTCAATCAAGGGACAATAAACTTAACTTTGTTAACATGTTTGTTTTTAAATTCAGTCAATATTTACATGTATGACTTTTCACTAGCACATTGGAGGCATGAAATAATTTAACACATTGAAGTTCATGTTTTTCACTTCAATCTCTACTATTATAAAAGGAAGTGTTTGTATGTCTGTTTGGGGCCGCAAAATCCTGATGATTCTATAGCACGCAGGTAGTCCAAATTTGTTTGCAATTTTTGTGTCGTGGCGAATTTTAAAATTTAATCTAGATTTTTAAATGAATTTAATAGTTTTATTCTCCATCAGTTTTTCAACTCCTTTCTTCCGCGAAAGAAGGAATATCCCAATCTTGACTTTTCTACCCATGTGACCTTCCACCTGCTACGCTTCCGTACTTTTGTTTCAGTCTTCGATGTATCACCACCCACATCAAAAATACACGAGAAATATCTATATATCACAGATGTCGGATGCAAAGAAATTGAAATATGGCAAAAAGCAAAAAATTAATTTCAAACTATAATTTATTAAAAAAATTATTCCTAGTTTAAATTAGATTTTGGACCTCTCAGTCCGACAAATGAAAATCAAAATTAGAAAAGTTAAATTAAATTGATGTTAAAACAATGCAGGTCACAGGTTTGCCATCCCTGTCCTAGACCGTTAAAGAAAAAGTAAAAATTTAAACGGATTTGAAACCTGATGGGAAATTTTACTTTAGATTGATACCTAAAAATATGATTTTCTTTTAAATAAATAATTTTTAAATTGAATATATCTTTTTGCAAGAGATTGTGACGTCACATGAAACAGTCTGAATCTTCTGGCCTTTTGAGTTAAAAAAAAAAAATCAGATTACATTTCCTGTCCTATTCAATTTCAGGGAATGAGAGCAAAAAATAAAAAATATTTTGACTGGGATTGTTAATTCTTTTTCGTAAAATCGGATTCGCTAAAGACAGATTAAAAATTTCAAAGGATTTTAAATCTATAGAAAATTTTACATCAGATTAAAAACTTGCATCACGGGTACGTGCAACGCCAAGCTAGTAAATTATAATTCTTAATACGGAAAAATGGTAGATAAGTTTAATGTTATCATAAGTCCACCTGGTATCGGTAGGAATTATCGATGAATACCCATTCTCCTCGTATAGTTGACCAAAAGGATTAATTATAGGTTGTTTGATTAGAAATTAAATTGATGATTTTACACGAGTACACTTGTTTCAGGAGTACTTGAACACAAGATGTTTTAGTCTAAATGAACAAGATTCTGTACTAGAATAGTATCATTTAACTTGCCCATTTGAAGTCCTGAAACCATGCCTGCAATGTTAAGTATAGGAATTGTGTCCCCAAGGTTATCTCATACACTAATATCAATTTTTAAGTACAATAATTCCTTACCTGCAGATCTTTCATTTATTGTTTTGCTCAGCTCAGTCACTTAATTAAAATCCCCTAATTTAATATACAAATCAATCCATAAACAGCATTTGATCTTGCTTGTGAGTCTTGATTAACAGGATTCTTTACTACAGTAGTGTCACTTGAACTGGTTCATTTAAGTGTTCTGATATTATCAAGAATACAAAGTGTTGGGTGCTGTTAAAAGAACACAAACAAGTCTGATTTGCTGCAAGTATGAATGATCTGCCCGAAAGGTGTTAGATAAGAACAGTTGTTCTTGTGTTCTGGTCGCTACTGTTCTAATAGATGAACATCAATGCATGACAGTGCCAGTGTTGATACGATCAAGAATACGAAATGTTGGATGCTGTTCTGAAAAAGAACACGAACAAGGCAGATTTGTTGTAGACTCGAGAGAAGAGAGACGTGTTTTTGCACCGGTCGGTGCATATGTTGGAAACTTTTTGTTATATTGTAAATAAATGTGCGCGTCCAATTTAGGTATGCAGCATCCCTCTATTCTTGGCGGCTACAACCCACATTGTCTATTAAATTTGACATCGCTCAGTCACTCTGACATGAATAGTTCTATTTTATTGTGACAAGTGAAGGAGGAATTTTCACAATTTCGTTTTTGCTCATCACCAAACTTAATTTGAACTATTTCAGAACATGCTGGTAAAATCAGATGCCGTGCTATGGTGTAGTTTTTTAGCAATTTGTTTTATTAGATATTGTTACTATTTAAAAACAATTCTTGTCTTTGGACTGGATATTTGCATGTTTGGATGTAAATGCATTTAAAAATTTCCTGGTACCATTTCACTTTTTCAAAGCTTTTCCCCCCAAAGGGGAATTCAACATTCCTTTTAATCCATATAAGTGAACCCGAAATCTAAATTATCATTGGAATATTGTCCATCGACATTTTCTAATTTTTACTCCCTTCTACGAGTATTATTGATATTGCTAGTACTTGCACAATCGGCGCCAGAATCCTATTTTCATTTTAGAAATTTCTCCATTTTGCTGTTATGAATTATTTTAAATTTTTGGAGGGCGATTAATTAGCTGTTAATTTCTAGAACAATTTGTCACAAATGATTTTCTGTCTACAATTTCAAAACAATAAATTTCATTTTTTGTACAGCGTTAGTTACTTAAAGAAGTAGAAATATAGGGGCAAAGGGAGACTCAACCAGTGAAGGACAGATGAGGGACTTTCCGCTACGATCTTTAATGTACATAAATATATATGATATTATAGACAAGAAATGAATAGTAAATATACCCCTTGAAGAATCATCAATCTTTGGTAGAATAGATTTACAATGCATTTATTGTAGCATTTCTTGGCTGTAATATTGGAATGTACATACATACAGTGATCGCACATTTGTCCCTCTTCAACCCTGTACTTCTACCCTTCGTTCTACTGGTCTGGATGACCTTCTAAGGACAACCACGCCAATGTCCCTTAGGGATCCAATGGATGCTTCGGACCAACATTTTCACACAATATTATAATATATTTTCAACTGAGTGTCTGCTAAATTTCTGTTAGTCCATAAAGGGACTTTCTAAAATAAATGCACGATCTGATTTTGCATGATTACGTGGGTGAGTTAGAAGTTATTATACTTTAAAAGCGCACTTTTATAATCGCTTACAGTCTAATCTCGAAAAAAAGAGGACTCTTAATATCAAATTTCAGCTTTAGCTGTTTTCTAAATAAAATTTAAAAAATAAAGACAAACTATAAATCAGTCAAAGTCAATGAACATTAAACAAATACTCTTTATTGTATACATTATTTTTGTTTTCTGAATTCTTGAAATTTTAATAAAATTAAAGGAATTAACAATTACTTTTATAACATTTCATCTTGTATTTTTTTTTTAATCATCTAATGAAGTTGGTAAAAAATTTATAAATCAAGTTGTGTACTTAAAAAAACTGTCTCAGAATGTGGTTGGATTGGGGGAGTTGCACCATTTTCATTTGCATATTTTCTTTTTTCATTTGTTCAAGTTCAACTGCAGTCACCTTTTGTTTTCGCCTTAAAAAAACATTTGATAAATTTTCAGGACAAAATTTATAAGATTTAGGGATTTTTGAGACAGTAGAAGAATAAAATTTAGGCACAAATGAAAAATTTAAAACAGTTTTATTGCATCCAAAAAAACCCATATTGTAAAATTCAATACTGAAAATAACTTGATTGAGAAACTTTTAGTCTTTTTGTGGTGTATTTGTAGCTTTGATATGCAGGTTTGTTTTCAATATCCATGATATACTCATCCAAGATAAATCTCTCTTCATTTCCTTCAGTGGAAGTGGAGTTTAGCGGCACTACCTGGTCAGGCACAGATGGTGCGGTCACCACAGGTATCTCATTGTCTGAAGACTTGTTCTCCGCGGAAGAGTTAGTGGTCTCTTAAGAAATGAGGGGAAAAAACAAAAGAAATGAGCTTTTATAGAATAAACGAAAGATTAATTTTGTTTCATTGGAATTTCTTTGCTTTCTCGATTCTCTATTAAGGTATCTGAATACAACAAGAGCACACTTTTAAAAATAATTTGATAAAAATTGATTTTGCACTATCAATTAAAATAAAAATAATTAATCTAACAAAAAGAAAAATTTGTCATGTAAATGTTTAAAGGTGGTTCCCCCCCCCAAAAAAAAACAATTTGAAAAATTATACAGGGCATACAATTTAAACTAGCAGCAAAAAAACAAGATCACAATAAACTTCATGATGTTATCTAGTGCTTCTACTAGCAGTAGAAAGATATAAAAAAATAAAAGATTTATGACTCATCAAAAAATTGTTAAAGCATTTTTGACCATTGATATTTAATTGTAAGCTCATAAATAAGAAAAAAATAAAGATATCAATGATTCCAGTACATGCACTAGCAAACACTATTTTGAATATGCATAAAAAAATTTATAAACATATATCAATAACTCTTTAGTTATCATTTCTGGAATTTAAAGTTTATGCCTGAAATATAATTCTGAGAAAAATGCTTGTAAACAAAATCCAGGAGAGATCAAAGAGATATATTGCAAAATTCTTCTTACAAATAAGCAGGGTGTCAAGATTTAAATCAACGATTAAAATCATGATAGTAATCAAATGATTTAAAAAAAAAAGCACTGATTTAAATCAAAACTAATCTTACATTTTTATAACTAAGTAAATACACCATAGAAAAATCACAGAAGTTGTCAAATGATTTAACTTTTCTGCACTCTTGGTGATTTCAATACTAATGGCTTCACGAAGCTCAGAGGGAACTGGGTCAATTACTGCATATTATAAAAGATTGCAACAGCCAGTTGTAACTTATTAGAATATACTATATACTGGAAACAGTAATGTAAACACACATGACATCAATCTAAATCCCAGGAAGAGTAATGTATAAACATTCCTGATAAACATTACTCATAATATAAACACTTAAAGGAAGTATACAACAGTTTGATTCAAAATTATAAACTAAAGGGTTGACTGATTTTTTTAGCTAAAAAAACACAAGTGGGAAGTAAAGTTTTTGAGGCATTTGTCAGTTAGCTCAGGGGTTCTAGAAGTGTGTGCCGCAGCACCCTGGGGTGCCACGTGGAGAGATGAGAGGTGCTGTGAAGTAACCTCTAATCTAAGCTATTTCTAAGCAACAGAAAAAAAAAGGGTTAAGGTCACTCATCAAAAATTGGTTCACTCCCCGACCAAGAGCATTTTGAAAAAATCATGATTTTTTTACATTTTGCAAATAGGGGAATTTTATTAAAAATTTATAATGGGCAATTTATAGCAACATAATTATTATATATTTTACTTTAACACATTTATGGGTGGAAATAATGGTAAAAATAGAATATTCTTATTATTAGTTCAGGTTTCGTTATGCTGCTTCCAGTATAACTTAACAACTTCGTTCAAATTTTAAATTGTCCTAACTTTATTTCTATTAGTCGCACATTAAAGCTTGGAACTGTTTTAGAAGCACATAAGTACAGGGGAATTCGTTAGTAAAATAAAAACAATTTGCAAATTTTCGTCAAAATTGGCTTTTTTTTAAACATATGTTGATACCTTAAACTGACATAGAAAATGTGTTTCCTCTAATTTCACCAAAAATGTAATCCACCAAGAGATGCAAATTCAGTAGGTTATCTTCATTTAGAGGCCATAATTTAGAATTGAAAGCTAGAAAACATGCAAAAATCTAAACTAAAAAAAATATCAATGTATTTCCAAAAAATCAGAGCACGAGTTATTTACGATTTTGCACAGAATACAAAATAACATTACTGATACAAAAGTGAAAGTACAAGTGAATATACAAGTACAAAACAGAAAGGTGTAAAAAAAAATCATGATTTAAAAAAAATCAATTAATTGGATTTTTTTTTATTTAAAATTCTGTAGGCCCTGTACACTGTTTTTATACTAATAATATATAAATTTGTTAAATAAAAAATTGAGTTTGGACATGAAATGTAAACCAATATTTACTTACTAAAAATCATAGTTTGTTACACGGTAAAACATTTAAAAAATGAATTTTTAAAATAAAGGCAAAAGATAAAACATTTGTTTAAACTCTTTAATCTATAGCACACCACAAAAATAAGATGACAAATGCCTAAAAAACTTCACTTCCCACTCGTGTTTTTTTTTAACTAACTAGGGGGCTCCGCCCCCTGCTCGCTCACGCTCGCCAATACTATACAAATATGACCATTTTAGTTTTGTATCGGAAGTTACGATCTGAAAGTTCCGAAAATTGTATGACCAACTTTTAATTGCATCGATTTTATTTATTAACCAATTTGAAAAATAATTGTTCCATAAGAAAGAGTGTAATGTAATGTATTCAGTGATGTTTTCAAATTTAAAAAATAATAGTTTTTGCCGTAGACAAAACGGTTTTAACAATAAGTAGCGAAAATATCCAAAGATTCCGAATTTCGTATGACGAACTTTTGATCGCATCCAATTTAATTATTAACCGATTTCAAAAATAATAGTACCGTAAGAAAGAGTATATTCTGAGGTATACTGCGATAGTTTAAAAATTAAAAACTAATAGTAATTAGATATATATACGGCAGTTTAAAAAAAAAAGTAACAAAAATGTCCCGATTTTTCCTGAATTTCAAAAAAATATTATCAAGAACCAAATGGAAATTTAAAAAAAAACTCGACGAGCTGCAAAAATTTACGTTGAGAGGTACTCTTTAAAAAAAACTCACGGCTGAAGACTGAAAATTTGAATGTGTTTTGCTCACTCGCGGAAGAAATTTCACTTCTTCAACTTTAACACTTAATAAAACCTAAACTAATAGCCGCATCGGAAAAAAATCTTAATAATTATCCAGGGAATACGATGAAGAACAAAGCATGTTAATTTCATTTTTTTCCGATCAGTACTTTCTCGGGAAACCGTCTAAGAATCGAGCTAAACAACACAGTTTTCAATCCTGCGGCGGCGGCGGTAACATTTTTTTAATATAGAGAGATAAAATCAGTCACTCCTTTAGTTTATAATTTTGAATCAAACTGTTGCATACTTCCTTTAAGTATTTATATTATGAGTGCTGTTAGGCCACCTTCGCATGAGGCTTTTCAACTCTGGATGTTTAACATTACTCTTCCTGGCATTTATATTTATGATATCATGTGTGTTTTTTATTTACTGTTTCCAGAATATAGTATATTCTAATAAGTTACAACTGGATGTTGCAATCTTTTATAGTATGAAGTAATTGACCCAGTTCCCTCTTTGATGGGTGTAGCCATTAGTGCTGAAATCACCATGAGTGAAGAAAGATTAAAGCATTTGACCACTTCTGTGATTTTCCTACGGTTTATTTATATAGTTATGAAAGTGAAAGATTAGTTGTGATTTAAATCATTGATAAAAAAATTTGATTAAAATTATGCTTTTAATCGTTGATTTAAAACTTGACACCCTGCTATACAGAAACAAACAAAAAGATTGCATAAATAAAACAAACCAAAAAATTGCCTTAAAGATCAAAATTATATCGCTTAACTTTGAAAAAGATATCTAAATAATCCAAACTACAAGTAAATATCAGTAATAATTAGAATGTTAACTACATATAATTAGAATTGAACAGCAAAAAGTTCATGTGCGCCAAAACATAAAGCAATTCTCATAAATTTTCATTTGAAGACAGATCTAATTTCTAATTTACAACCAGAAGTTAAATTAATCCCAGGGATTATCTCAATATACTAGTGCTACTAAAATAATGGTAATGGTAATTTTTGTTAACGTCGTACTAGAGCAACACAACGGGCTATTGACGACGGTCCGGGATCAGTCCCTTAAGGGAAAGATTCGAGGACAACACCTCGTAATTTTGAACCACGGTCAGATGACGAAGCAACATCTGAGCTAGCACCCCACTCTCCAAACTTCCACGCCAACCCAACGTGAGGACTTTCGGCCACGACAGATTTAAGGTGCACCAGCCGCCTCTACACCATACGCTTACAAACATCCATGCCCGGACCCGGATTCGAACCAGGAACCTTCCGATCTAGAGGCTAACACCTTAACCACTATACCGGTGCTACTAAAATAAATGTAAATATATACCTTCCTTCATCATTTCCTCATTCGTGGTAGAGCCTAGAAATTTGGAATCCCTACCTGGTTCCTGACCTAAAAATAAGAAAGCAGTGGTTCTTATGTAAATATTGATTAATTTCCAGAATGCATAATAACAAGAAAAAATTAAACATTACAATCGTTGTTTGATGCATCTGGAATTGTGATGAATGAAAAACAATGTTAGCAAATATAACCTTCAGAAAAAATACATTTAAAAAAGGATTTTCCTTTTCATTGCTAGCTTTTCACCAAGAGCACATCTGTGAAACATGAAACAAGATTAAATAAAAGAATAAGCTTTAATAGAATACTAGCAACTGCATGGCCAGCACGGCGTTGCCTGTGATTGTTACTTTTGTAGGGTTTGGTGTGACAACTGTTAACGCTCGCCAACCTCCAATGATTACTACGCATTCTCATTTGGTTTGCGAAGCAAACCAACACCACAGGCAATAGGCCAGATTGAAGACCCTTGCCATTCTTAGGAAACATTATTTCAATAAATTAATTAAAAATGATCAGTATTATTAAAAATGATCAAAAATTACAATTTAAGAAGCAGGAAATGGAATCTGTGATCTCTCGATAGCGAAGATCAAATTCGTATGGGAGAAAATATAAAAGTTACAAAAAAAATTATTTATTTTAAAAAAATCATATTTTTAGGTATTGGTCTAATGTAAAATTTTCCGCATATTTCAAATCCTTTTAATTTTTTTACTCTATCTTCAACGATCTAGGAGATAGTAAAAAGAACTATATACCTAAATTAAAACTTTAATTGTTTTGTTCGTCCGCTGAAATCCTTTCACGAAAAATCAAGCGGAAACGGAAAAAATAAATTTAGAAACTGTCATCTCTTTATACTGTTGCCTTTCTAAGAAAACAATAATAGTGAAATTCCAATAAATTAATTTTGAAATGTTCTCGATTCAATTTTAAAATTCGGGCGCGATAGTAAAAATGCAAAAAATTCGGACTACCTGTGTACCAAATCACACTGTTGCAAGTGTCATCAGGACAGTCAACACACAATCTCTCTACGCAGTGTCTTGACAAATCTATGGCACTTATAATAATAAGACTTGGCACACAGGTATTCCGAATTTTTTGTGCCCTGCCCGAATTTTAAAATTTAATCTAGAAGTAATTTTCCTTCTTTGGAATTTCTTTGCTTTTTCTATCTCTATTAAACTGATATGGAAAATGGGTTTCCATTTTCTCCAAAAATTTAATCCACCAATAGATGAAAATTCAATAGATTATCTTCATTTAGAGGCAATAATTAGAATTGAATGTTAAAAAATATGTAAAAATCTAAAGTTACAAAAAATATGAATGCATTTCCAAAAAATCAGAGCACGAGTTATTTACGATCTTGCACAGAACACAAAATAATGTTACTGATAGAAAAGTGGATATTATAATAGCCAAGACCCTAATTTTAGTTACCCGTAAATTTAGAGTAAATTAAATTAATGAAAAACGCAAATATATCCCTTCCATTACCACTACTTTAACTACCATTTAAGAAATCTAGTAATAAATGGACTACGTTCCTGGATTAAATATTAGAATGCAAGCTATTACCGCAACTGGACGTCCACAGAGTGGCGACAGGTGGCTTTTTCCGATGAATCACGTTTCATGCTCTATCGGACCGATGGACATAGGCGTATACGTCGTGAAACGTCTGAAAGTAAATACCCTGCAACAATTGCTGGAAGGATCCAGGCTGGAGGAGGGAGCATTATGGTTTGGGGAGTGTTTTCCTGGCATTCACTGGGTGCACTCATCATCAGACACCTAATTGACTCTCTTCCTGCGCAACTCGCAGCTGTCCGCTCTGCCAAAGTTGGTTATTCTGGCTTTTGACAGGTTGTCACATTAATGTGACTGGACTGTGTACTACTACTACTAAAATAAATGCAAATATATACCTTCATTAATTATTTCTTCATTCGTAGTAGGGCCTAGAAATTGAGAATCCCTACTAGGTTCCTGACCTAAAAGTAAGGAAGCAGTGATTCTTATATAAATATTTATCATTTTCCAGAATGTATAATAACAAGAAAAAATTAAACATTACTATCGTTGGGTGATGCATTTGGAATTGTGGTAAATGAAAAACAATGTTAGCAAATATAACCTTCAGAAAAATTACATTTAAAAAGGATTTTCATTTTCATTGCTAGCTTTTCACCAAGAGCACATCTGTGAAACATGTTAACAAGATTAAATAAAAGAATATGGTTTCATAGAATACTAACAACTGTATGGCAAGCACGGCGTTGCCTGTGATAGTTACTTTTGTGGATTTAGGTGTGAACACTGTTAACGCTCACGAAACGCCAATGTTTGCTACGCAATCCCATTTGGTTTGCTTCGCAAACCAACAACACAGACAATAGGAGAGATTGAAGACTGTTGCCATTCTTACGAAACATTATTTCAATAAATTAATTTAAAATGTTATATATTTAATTTTAAAATTAAGGCACGATCATATGCAAAAATCAAATGTATTAGGTATCGATCGTAATATTTTCCGCACATTTCAAATCCGTTGAAATTTTTTTTATTCCATCTTTAACGATCGATGAGACAGAAAAAAGCACTGAAGAACGTATAAGTCGTGACGTCACTGTCTAATGCGCCCATATTCATATTCGTATTGCAAAAATGAAAAAATTACAATTTAAGAAGCCGGAAATGGAATCTGTGATCTCTCGATAGCAAATATCAAATTCGTATGAAATAAAATATAAAAGTTACAAAAAAAAAATATTTATTTAAAAAAAATCATATTTTTAGGTATCGATCTAATGTAAAATTTTCCGCAGATTTCAAATCCTTTTTATTTTTTACTCTATCTTTAACGATCTAGGAGATAGTAAAAAGAACTACATAACTAAAATTAAAACTTTATTTGTTTTGTTCGTCTGCTGAAATCGTTTCACGTAAAATCAAGCGGAAACGGAAAAAATAAATTTAGAAACTGTCATCTCTTAATAATGTTGCCTTTCTAAGAAAACAATAATAGTTAAATTCCAATAAATTAATTTTAAAATGTTCTCGATTCAATTTTGAAATTCGGGCGCGATAGAAAAAATGCAAAAAATTCGGACTACCTGCGTACCAAATCACATTGTTGCAAGTGTCATAGATTTGTCTGGACAGTCCACACACTGTGTCTTCACAAATCTATGGCACTTATAATAATGAGACTTGACACACAGGTAGTCGCAATTTTTTGTGCCCAGCCCGAATTCCAAAATTTAATCTAGAACTAATTTTGTTTCTTTGGAATTCTATTGCTTTTTCTATCTCTATTAAACTGACATGGAAAATGGATTTCCTTTTTCACCAAAAATTTAACAAACCAATAGATGAAAATTCAACAGATTATCTTCATTTAGAGGCGATAATTTGGAATTGAATGCTAAAAAATGTGTAAAACTCTAAAGTTAAAAAAATTATGTATGTATTTCCAAAAAATCAGAATACGAGTTATTTACCATCTTGCACAGACTACAAAATAACGTTACTGATAGAAAAGTGAATATTATAATAGCAAAGAACCCTAATTTTAGTTACCTTAAATTTAGAGTAAAATAAATTAATGAAAAACGCAAATATATCCCTTCCATTACCACTACTTGAACTACCATTTAAGTAATCTAGTAGTAAATTGACTAGGTTCCTGGATAAAAGATTAGAATGCAACAGCAAAGAATGTATAGAGCAGTGGTTTTGCCAAAATGTAATGCGCCAATGCATGAAGAAATTATAATCAATTAGGGGGCCAGCACCATGCACATCGCTAAAGCAATCCACATGGTTCGCTGTAAAAACTTTGTTAGTTTCGCTTGCATCAATGAAGACATGTGTCCTAGCAGAAGGGATTGTTTACTAATTACGATATTCCAAAAAATTATTTTTCCAGCATATATTTGTTGCACTACATAAAAGTTATACAGTACCTCTGGTATCAGAGCTCGAACAATTTGGAATTCAAATGAAAATTTTGACTCGAAATGTGAGCACTGGCTTTGGAAATCGATCACTCAGCATGTTGTTTGTAAGATGCAACAGTTGGACCAATCTTTTTTTTTTCCCAATTTTTTTTATCCTATAACGCTATAAATTCAATTGAGGCGATAGGCTTCGTGGTAAACAAATAATCATACACTGTTGCCAAAAAGCGATAAAAAATAACGTCTGTTTTGTAAGACACGTAAGAAAATTATTGTAATCAATTTTTATTTGAAGGTAGTTCTAATTTCTAGTTTACAACCAGGAGTTATATTAATCCCAGGGATTATCTTAATATAATACTGCTACTAAAATAAATGCAAATATATACCTTCATTCGTCATTTCCTCATTCGTGATAGACCCCAGAAATTGAGAATCCCTACTAGGTTCCTGACCTAAGAATAAAAAAGCAGTGGTTCTGATGCAAATATTTATTAATTTCCAGAATGTATAATAACAAGAAAAAAATTAAACATTACAATCGTTGGTTGATGCATCTGGAATTGTGGAGAATGAAAAACAATGAGAGGAAATATAACCTTCAGAAAAATTACATTTAAAAAGGATTTTCCTTTTCATTGCTAGCTTTTCTCACTCAGCATGTTGTTTGTAAGATGCAACAGTTGGACCAATCTTTTTTTTTTCCCCAATAAAATTTTATCCTATAACGCTATAAATTCAATTGAGGCGATAGGCTTCGTGGTAAACAAATAATCATACACTGTTGCCAAAAAGCGATAAAAAATAACGTCTGTTTAGTAAGACACGTAAGAAAATTATTGTAATCAATTTTTATTTGAAGGTAGTTATAATTTCTAGTTTACAACCAGGAGTTATATGAATCCCAGGGATTATCTTAATATACTACTGCTACTAAAATAAATGCAAATATATACCTTCATTCATCATTTCCTCATTCGTGATAGACCCCAGAGATTGAGAATCCCTACTAGGTTCCTGACCTAAGAATAAAAAAGCAGTGGTTCTGATGCAAATATTTATTAATTTCCAGAATGTATAATAACAAGAAAAAAATTAAACATTACAATCGTTGGTTGATGCATCTGGAATTGTGGAGAATGAAAAACAATGAGAGGAAATGTAACCTTCAGAAAAATTACATTTAAAAAGGATTTTCCTTTTCATTGCTAGCTTTTCTCACTCAGCATGTTGTTTGTAAGATGCAACAGTTGGACCAATCTTTTTTTTTTCCCAATAAAATTTTATCCTATAACGCTATAAATTCAATTGAGGCGATAGGCTTCGTGGTAAACAAATAATCATACACTGTTGTCAAAAAGCGATAAAAAATAACGTCTGTTTAGTAAGACACGTAAGAAAATTATTGTAATCAATTTTTATTTGAAGGTAGTTCTAATTTCTAGTTTACAACCAGGAGTTATATTAATCCCAGGGATTATCTTAATATACTACCGCTACTAAAATAAATGCAAATATATACCTTCATTCGTCATTTCCTCATATGTGATAGACCCCAGAAATTGAGAATCCCTACTAGGTTTCTGACCTAAAAATGAGAAAGCAGTGGTTCTGGTGTAAATATTTATTAATTTCCAGAATGCATAATAACAAGAAAAAATTAAACATTACTATCGTTGGGTGATGCATCTGGAATTATGGAGAATGAAAAACAATGATAGAAAATATAACCTTCAGAAAAATTATATTTAAAAAGGATTTTCCTTTTCATCTCTAGCTTTTCTCCAAGAGCACATTTGTGAAACATGAAACAGGATTACATAATGAAATGAAATGAAATAATGGGTGAGCCGGAGAACTTAGGCCGAAGGCCTTCTATCTCCCTCGGAAAATAGTTGGGAACTGAGCAGGTTTTGAGTTCACTGAAATATGTAAGGTAGAGTGAGTGCAGTTGGTTGACCAATGAAAAACAGGTGGCTTAGAAATTGGGCAGATCAAGGACGAGTCCAATTGGTACAGTACATAAGATGCAAGATGACAAGGAAGGCTTAAGAATTATTAAATAAAATAAAAGAAAAATAAAGCAGGAGAGATTTAGATAGTAAGAACATTAAGGATTAAGAATGACTCTGGGTCTTTTATTATATTCGGGTTGACGAGGGTCATATCTGGGGATACACTGGATGGCAGGGTTATCAATTAATTCAAGATTAGCATAAAAATTAGTAGCAAGTTTACTGAAGTAAATTTTAAGTTCGGTAATTTCAAGATCTTCGCGAATTTTAGCGTTTCGGTAGTACCAGGGGTAACCACTGATAATACGTAGAGTAGAATTTTGAAGAGATTCAAGTTTTTGGAGGGTAGTTTTTGCTGCGTATCCCCAGACAAGACTGGCGTAGCTGATTTTTGGTCTAATCATGGCTTTGTAAAGAAGCAATTTGTTGTCGATTGAAAGAATAGAATTTCGACCTATTAAGGGGTAAAGGGTGGACCTAGCGGCGATGACTTTGTTCCTTAAGCTTCGGTTTCCTAAGAAACGGTAGCCGTGATCTAGCAGCCGTGATGTATCGGTGGGTGACGTCACTAAAACGTTGCTTATACTAACACATGGTGTTGGTTTCCTAGAGAGCGTTGTTTGTGAGCGTAACAAAAATGATCGGAGCCGCCATTTCCATGACTGGCGTCATAGCGGTCTCAAGCAGATGGGGAACGTTTTTTCTCTTATAGCGGCCAGATTTCATTTCCTGCTCCAAACGATTCGAACAGAGAGGAGCGAAATAAATAAACATTTTTGACTGCCATTGATCAATTCGGTTTTGTAAAATCGGGATCGTTAAACACAGAATGAAAATTTCAACGGATTTGAAAGCTGCGGAAAATTTGACACCAAATCGATACCTTAAATGTGATTTTCTTTAAATAAATAAATAATTATTTAAAAAATAATTAAATAATCAAATGGTAAATAATTGAATAATTAAACTGTTTTTGATATCGATCTGGCGTAGAAATTTACGCTGATTTGAAATCTGTTGAAATTTTCACTCTATTTTCAACGATCCCGAAGTTAGAATCTTTAAACTAGAGAATAAAAAAACCACTTTGTTTTGTTTCTCGAATAAAACAAACCACGACAGCCGTCTGTGTTGCCCATTCTCCAACGTATTCTGTCCGTCTAAGTTGACACGTCGGGATTTTTGTTTAGACGGCCGTCTAGTTATGCCCGCGGAATCATGACGTATCACGGCTGTTAGATAACGGCTCCACTTTCTTAGGAAACCAAAGCTTTAAAGAAGTGATATGGGGTTTCCAAGTTAGGCGAGAGTCTAAAGTGGCTCCAAGATATGTACATTTAGGGGACCAACGTAATTCGTTGCCGTAAAAAATAGGGGTGTCAGGAGTATTCCGTTTCTTAGTAAAGTAAACAGCTTGGCATTTGTCAACATTGATTTTTATTTTCCAAGCAGTAAGCCAGTAAGTAGTTGTTGAGTGTATTCATGACATATGTAGGATCATGGTGTCTGGTTAACACAGCTGTATCATCTGCAAACATGCAAAGCATTGATGATTGATCTTGTGGTATGTCGTTCACATACAGATTGAATAGTTTGGGTCCTAGGATTGAACCCTGTGGAGTGCTAGCCTGAATGGCATGAGTGTTTTGAATGGGTCTTGTTTACTCGAACGACGAAGTGCCTACCTGTTAAGTAGGAAAAAAGGAGTCTGATGAGTGAGGCAGGGATGCCAAATGTAATTAATTTGTGGATGAGTCCGTAAATCCAGACCCTATCAAAGGCTTTGGCTATATCTAGGAAGATCGCACCAGTACTTTCTTTGTTTTTGAAACCTTCCAAAATATGCTCAGAAACTCTTAGGAGTTGATGGGTGGTAGAAAGCTGTTTTCTGAAACCAAATTGGTCAGGTATAAGGGTATTGGCTTCATTACAGTAAGCTTCTAGCCGTTTATTAATAATAAATTCGGCGACTTTACTGAGGACTGGGAGCAAGCTAATTGGCCTGTAACTCTCAGGTGATCTATTGCTTTTGTTTGGTTTCAGTATAGGGACAATAACAGCTGTTTTCCAAGGCTGGGGGAAATGTCGTAATGACAAAATGAAGTTGATCAAGTGGGTGATTTGAAAAACTGTTTTTAGAGGGAGTTTTTTGAGCATAGTGTTTGAAAGCCCATCTATTTCAGGGCTTTTCTTGGTTTTGATCTTCCCAATGTATTCAATAACCTCAGACGGGTTGGCAGGCTGAATAGAGTCAGTAGGTGTGGTGCTAAGAAATTCAGTAAGTGAGTCATTCACCAAATTAATTGTTTCTGGGTCATTATTGTCATTTTCCTTGAACTGTTGTTCATAGCTGGAAGCAAGTAATTCTGCTTTGTCAGGGTCTGTGTATGCAATGTTAGCCTGGCCTCTAAGGGGCGGAATGCGGTTTGAAGTCTTTTTGTATCTCCACACTGCCTTCCAGAGCGATCCATCCTCTGTTGACAGTGATGTGATGTAATCAGTCCAAGACTTTTGTGTGTATTGTTGGATTGAATCCCTGAACTTATGTTGGGCTCGGTTCATGTTTTGTTTGTCCGTAGGGTCTCGCGTTCTCTGCCAAGTCTTTCTGGCTCGGTTTTTAATTTTGATTAATTCCCTAATTTGGGGGGGGGGTAGGGGACTGCCTTGTTCCTTGTACACGACTCGACCAGTCTCTTGATATGCACTAGTGATAGTATTAGTGAGCGTATTAGTACTGCGAAGCGAAAGAGTTAAGCTCTTCCTTTGTTTTAATAATAGGTACAACTAGGGGGCCTGCCCCCTGCTCGCTAACGCTCGCCAACCCCCGAAGGATTGCTTCGCAATCCTCATTGGTTCCCTGCGCGAACCTATGCTCGCTTCGCTCGCCTCAATGAAGACATGTGTCCTAGAAGAAGGGATTGTTTACAAAATATGTTACCAAAAAAAGGTTTTTCAAATCTAAATTTGCTGTATTACAGAAAAAATATATACAGTATCTCTAAAATCAGAATTCAAATGAAAACTTTGTGCAAATTTTGACTCGAAATGTGAGCGTTGCTTTGAAAATTAAATACCCAGCATGTTGTTTGTGTGTACATTTTCCCAGCACTCAAACGACCCACACTTTTTCATTGAGTTTGTTGCCGAAAGTTGTAGTGCAAGCGTCTTGTTGAACTATAATTGTTGGCCCTGAAAAGATCCTCCGCTTTCTTTGATTTCTAGCTGCAACAGCACATTAAAATTTCCTTCTTCTTTTTTTTTTTCAATAAAATTTTATCCGATAACGGTATAAATTCAATCGATGCGCGAGACTTCGCGATAAACAAACAATCGTACAGTGTTGCCAAAACGCGATTACAAATAACGTCTTTTTTGCGTGCCACGTAAGAGAATTATATATATATATATAGATGTATGGAATGTCATTTAGCGATTGGGAAAACTTCTTCCAGTTTGGTTGAAAGTATCCCTCCGCCTGGGTGGATTGCGCTTGTGTGTCAACAAACAACATAACTGGATTGTGATCGCTTGATAGCTCTTGGAGCGATTCAATGTTACATTGGAATGGTACATTCCTGATCAAAGCCAGATCTATTGTTGTTGCACTAGCGGTTCCATAACGAGTGGGTGTGTCGGGTGCAGTAATTTCTAGTCCTGCGTCTTGCGCAAAGGAGTAGAGTAGTCTTCCTTGGAAATTGGTATTACTGCAGTTCCAGTGAGTGTGGTGTGCGTTCATGTCTCCAGCTAGGATAATTGAGGAGTTTAACCCTAGAAGGATTTCAATGTCCCAGGTGAATTTGGCTGTGGCATTACATTTAATATAGGTGGAGACAAGTGTTAAGGGGGGGAGGTTGTGAATTCTAATAGTGATTGCAGTGGCTTCAATTACATGCAATCTAGGTGTTGTTTCTCTATAATGTGAGATAGAGTGTTTGATGTAGATTCCAGTGCCGCCTCCACGGCCAATGGTTCTTGATGTTCCATGAAAGGTATAGTTTGGCAGTAAGGCGTTTTCGCCTGATTTAAGGAAAGTTTCCTGTACTAACAGGGCGTCGGGAGAATGCTCATGTACAAAGGCTCGCAGTTCATGAATTTTACTACGAAGCCCCCATGCATTCCAAAAACACAGTTTCAGGCCGGTGTTGGGTGTATTATTCATTATTAGATAATATTTAGATATTTAGCAAGCGTGAATAGCTTGTCGGAAGGATTGCTTTGGCTTTTCAGCTCATGAACATTTGCGGTAAGTTGTTAAAACAGCTGAGCACTGTCTTGATTTCTTTGAGTAGCTCAAGTAGCTGTGGCAGATCACCATTAGGAGGGATAAAAGCACCGGCCTGTGTCCGGGGTGCCTCAGGTCTCTTCATGTTAGCGTCAGCTGTCGAATGCATGGGAGGGTTGTTCATAGTAGATGTTTGTTTGGGCTTTAATGCCTCAGCAAAAGAAAAGGATGGTCGAATGGGTTGGCTGGTGAATGATCTTTGCTTAGGGCGATTAAAGCAGCCACGATAATTAGCAGTGTACTGTTCCTGACAATTAGCACATAATGGTTTTTTCTCTTTATTTGTGAATTCATTTGACCTGTGAGGGCCACTGCACACTACACATTTAGTAGGCATTCGACAGTTGGCGCTAGAATGGTTATACATCTGACAGTTATAACATTGTGGTATACCCTGTCGATTTATGAATTTTTCCACTTTGATCATAATACTACACAATTCATTTAGTTCATAGATATTAGCAGAATTTTCATTATTTATTAAGAGGATTTGATAGATGGGTAACATTTTATTTTTAATTTTAAAACTTTTGAGCTGGTTTACCTGCTCAACTTGAAATCCTAGATTTAGAAGTTCTAGTCTAATTTCTTCAGTAGGGGTGAATGCATGTAGACCTTTATGACCACTTTAAGAGGTCTTTCGTTCTTTTTAGAGCGAAAGTAGTAAGGAGTATTTTTCTTATCAAGGTAATTTGTTATGGTTCTGTGGTCATCACTGGAGCTAGGGTAAATGTTAAGCATATCCCCGCTTAATTTCCCTGGTACTTTCGTACCAACAACATCTTTCAGTTCACCAAGGAACACTTTATAGTTATCTGTGAAGTTAACAATAATCGGTGGAATTTTGGAAGAGACCTGATGCACCTCAGCTGCGTCATCAACAGTATTATCAATATCTACACTATTTACATCATTAGCATCAATATTTACATTACATACATTATTGTCAGTTTGAGTAGGGTTAAATTTGCTAGTATAATCATGGTCAATTTTAGGGTTAGAATTAGCAATAGTTTTAGTTGACTTGGTCAACTTGCTAGGAGACACAGGGTGTTGTCTTTTATTGGATAATCGTTTAGTAACTAATGTCATCTTAGCATCTAACAGTAGAGTAACCAATTTGGACTCACCCCGTAAGTGCTCCAACTTCTTGTTAAAATTGTCCAAGTTTAGGCGGTTGATTGTGAGTTCGTCAGTCGATTTGCTCAACTTGACAATATCCTGGAGCATGTCCACGTAATTGGAAGTTTGTTGTAGTTCACTTTCAATCAGGTCACAATGACTTTTAAGTGATTCGTAGGGTAGGTCGTTTTGAAGGTATTTGTATTCCGGCGGGATGCACACTCCCAGGATAGTAGCACCAGGGCTGGTTAATTCCATATCATCACTTGGAGGGGTTGACATGTTGACACAACACTAACACACTTGTAGTGGTAATCCAAGGTAAATCAAATCCAGGCGGTCAGGCAGTCTTACCAGAGCAGCAGGGGAACACGACTTTCACGTGTAAAGCCCTGGTTATCTGGCTTTGTGGGAAAATCCAGGAAAATTCCCGTCGAATTTATCCAACTAATCGATAATTAACGTGGATAACTGATTGCTGAACTAACATAACGTACGCGTATTTGCGCGTAAGTAATCCAACAAGATCAGACAAATGGCGAAAATCCCAAGAGCGATGTAAAAACACGTCTTACTCGGTCAAGCGACAAGTGAGGATTACATAAAAGAATAAGCTTTCATAGAATACTAGCAACTGAATGGCAAGCACGGCGTTGCCTGTGATAGTTACTTTTGTGGGGTTAGGTGTGACCACTGTTAACGCTCACCAAACTCCTAGGAGAGATAGAAGACTGTTGCCATTCTTAGAAAACAAATTATTTCAATAAATTAATTAAAAATGTTTTAGATTTAATTTAAAAAAATTAAGGCACGATCATATAGAAAAATCAAATGTATTAGGCACAGAGAAGTAGTATACAGAGGGTTCACTGAAGCCATGACGTATAGCGCTCCAGTGGGGAAGCCAGTCCCTAATTGTGGGCGGAGTTTGAAATGTTTCAATCAGAGCCAGAGCGGAAGCCATTTTTTATTTTCTAATCGGCAGAGTTCTTGAAGCGTCATACAGCTGAATATTCTTTGCATCATTTTAATAATTATTTAAAAACTGTACTATCCATCAATAGAAAAGGTTGATCCCCAACCGTCACATGTATCTAGTGTGTTGCTCCAATGCGAAGAGTGAGAGCGATGTTAATTAAAATACTATACCATCATTAATAGAAAAGCCGTTGTTCAAGTTTACCGCCTGTAAAAACCGTTAAAAGGTAAATTGCTTTTGTTTTTCATAAAATATCATAACTTGGAAACTACTAATGTGAATTATGTGCCGTTTTTAAAATAGTTTTACAATCGAGTTCAATTAATAACACTTATTTTAAAACCTAATTGAAGGAAGAAAAAATTAAATCGTTCTATTTAATTTTAAGACTATTCGCCCAAGATAACTAATTTTTAAAAATCTTTCAGTGTTAGTTTGTGCATTTTTTTTTATCAAAATCAATCGTTCCTAAATTTAAGAAACATGTGGTATTCAGAATTCTGTACAATTGTGCTCTATTCATTATGCATTTTGTGTATTTGTTGATCTTTTTTTCATTTACATTCTGTTTTTGTGTAATTAAAATATACCTTTTTCTGAATTATAACCGGTTTTATGCCAACATTTATAAAGATATTTTTGCAAAATTGGAATCCTTTTGTGTGATATTCACTGTGAACTTAATACAGAAAAGAAAATTAAATTTAAAAGTTTGATTTTAATAATGATATTTTTTATACAAAAATAACTTGATTTAAATCAACATATCCTGAAACTAACACTTTCCCTGTGAAGATTTTCGAGATACAAAAATTGTCGTATTCTCTAGTGTATTTTATTTTTTATTTGCTGGTGACATTTCTCTCTCTCAAAAAAAAATATATATATTGGAAGTCATCTTTAGGACACAAATGACTTTGAGAAATTCCTCATTAATTAGGCGCAGAGCGATAACATCGCGACATCGAAAAACCGTGAGATCGGAAAAAAACGCGATGACCGCGAGATCTGCGTTAGCTAAGGGATGCCTGTGTAAGATCGGAAAAAATCGCGATGTCACGATGACCGCGAAATTTGCGGTAGCTAAGGAATGACTGAATAAGATCGAAAAAAATCGCGATGTCACGATGACTAAGATATCTGCGCTAGCTAAGGGATGCCTGTGTAAGATCGGAAAAAATCGCGATGTCACGATGACCGAGAGATCTGCCCTAGCTAAAGGATGCCTGTGTAAGATCGGAAAAAATCGGGATGTCACGATGCATCGCCATCGGGAAACCGATGTGATTGTTCTTCTCACACCTGTTTTTCACGATACATCGCCCAGGCCTAGCCACTAGTACATAAAAACGTCACTAGAACATCCGGTTCTTCAAAGCTTGAAATATACTCTCATTGACTAGAAACACTGATACGTCGTATTCTTAAAAACGGCCAAAATCACGTTAGAAAGATGCGAAAAATTACTAAAAGCGGAAAAACATGAAAAACCCCTAAAAAAGCGGGAATCCGCGGAAGATTCTCATGCCTGCAATAAAGACATGTGTCCTAACAGAAGGGATTGTTTACTAATTACGATATTCCAAAAAATTATTTTTCCAACATATATTTGTTGCACTACATAAAAGTTTTACAGTATCTGGAATCAGAGCTCGAACAATTTGGAATTCAAATGAAAATTTTGACTCGAAATGTGAGCACTGGCTTTGGAAATCGAACACTCAGCATGTTGTTTGTAAGATGCAACAGCTCGACCAATCTTTTTTTTTTCCCAATAAAATTTTATCCTATAACGCTATAACTTCAATTGAGGCGATAGGCTTCGTGATAAACAAATAATCATACAGTGTTGCCAAAAAGAGATAAAAAATAACGTTATTGTAATCAATTTTTATTTGAAGATAGTTCTAATTTCTAGTTTACAACCAGAAGTTATACTAATCCCAGGGATTATATTAATATACTACTGCTACTAAAATAAATGCAAATATATACCTTCATTCATCATTTCCTCATTCGTGATAGACCCCAGAGATTGAGATTCACTACTAGGTTCCTGACCTAAAAATAAGAAAGCAGTGGTTCTTATGTAAATAGGTATTAATTTCCAGAATGCATAATTACAAGAAAAAATTCAACACTACTATAGTTGGGTGATGCATCTGGAATTGTGGTGAATGAAAAACAATGTTAGCAAATATAACCTTCAGAAAAATTACATTTAAAAAGGATTTTCCTTTTCATTGCTAACTTTTCTCCAAGAGCACGTCTGTGAAACATGAAACGAGAATAAATAAAAGAATAAACTTTCATAGAAAACTAGCAACTGCATGGCCAGCACGGCGTTGCTTGTGATAGTTACTTTAGTGGGGTTAGGTGTGACCACTGTTAACGCCCACCAACCTCCATTGTTTCCTACGCATTCCCATTTGGTTTGCTTCGCACACCAACACCATAGGCAAAAGGCCAGATTGAAGATTGATTAAAGCCATTCTTAAGAAACAAAATATTTTAATAAATTAATTAAAATGTTCTAGATTAAATTTTTAAATTGGGGCATGATCATATACGAAAATCTAATGTATTAGGTATCGATCTAATGTAAAATTTTCCGCACATTTCAAATCCGTTTGATTCTATCTTTAACGATCGATGAGATAGAAAAAAGCACTGAAGAACGTACAAGTCGTGACGTCATTGTCTAATGCGCAGAGATTTGTATCGCAAAAAAAAAAAAAAAAAAAAAAAAATTACAATTTAAGAAGCAGGAAATGGAATCTGTGATCTCTCGATAGCAAAGATCAAATTTGTATGGGAAAAAATATAAAAATTATTAATTAAAGAAAATTATATTTTTTTTGTATCGATCTATTGTAAAATTTTCCGCAGATTTCAAATCCTTTAAATTTTTTACTCTATCTTTAACGATCTAGGAGATAGTAAAAAGAACTACATAACTAAATTTAAAACTTTATTTGTTTTGTTCGTCCGCTGAAATCCTTTCACGAAAAATCAAGCGGGAACGGAAAAAATAAATTTAGAAACTGTCATCTCTTTATACTGTTGCCTTTCTAAGAAAACAATAATAGTTAAATTCCAATAAATTAATTTTAAAATGTTCTCGATTCATATTTAAAATTCGGGCGCTATAGAAAAAATGCAAAAAATTTGAACTACTTGTGTGCCAAATCACATTGTTGCAAGTGTCATAGATTTGTCAGAACAGGGTTCCCACTCTTTTTTTCTAACCAAAAATAAGGACTTTGTAAGCACTTTCTAGGACAAAGTAAGTACTTACATAAAACATTATTAGATTAGTTAATCTTATAAGAACAGTAGTATGTAAAAAATGTAATATTCAAGTCTATTTTCTAAAAATTATACACAAATAATGCCACACAAAAATGAGATTTTTCAAATAAGAAGTCTGATTTGTACAAAATTCAGCAGTTAATATGTGGGCATTTACGTGTACATGTATATTTACTACTATTATAAAAGGAAGTGTTTGTCTGTGTGTTTGTTTTTTGCCCGCGAAGTCCTGACGAATTATGGCACTTACAGTAAAGAGATTTGGCACACAGGTAGTCCAAATTTTTTTACAATTTTAGGGTTGAGGCGAAATTTAAAATTCAATCTAGAACATTTTAAAATGAATTTATAGTTTTTTCACCATTCTTCATTCTACTGCGGTAAATCAGAGGAATAAAGAAAAATAAAAAAATTAGACTTTTCGCTCTCACGTGTTCCCTTTACGTCAGTCTTTGGAACCATGCCAATTTTTTATTTCCAAGGAGAGAACAAATTCCAATGACCTTAGTTTCTTTCGAGATACATTCATTTGGATTTCTTGCGAAATGGATTCCAGTAAAGCAAAAGATTGCTAAAGTTATCACTGGCGTTCTTCAGTGCTTTTTTTCTATATCAGCGATCGTAAAAGGTTGAATAAAAATTTTAACGGATTTGAAATTTGCGGAAAATTTAACACCAGATAGCAACTAAACATCAAGGCGTTGCCCGTGGTGTTACACGGGCACGGACAATGCCGGGCTAGCCACGCAGTGGCTAGTAGTTAGTATATGTGTAAGTACATATACAAACTATAGAATGGAGACCGCAAAAAAACAAAAAAACTTTGGATGTTGTTCTTTTATCTCTTTGCAGTGCATTTGCTTTTATAAAAAGGGAAAGAAAAAGTTAAGTTTTATGAGGACCGGACTTGGTGTTGTCGATCTCAAAGCTGCTGTAGCATGTTTGATTGAGTTTTCTTATTATTTTCATATTGTTTTGTTTTTAGATTTTAATGATCTTTAGGGGGCACCTCCCTGATTCACCAACACTTAAATTTTCAAAAAATTCCTAATTTTTTTTATTTTTTTTGAAATTACAGTGCTTACCTTGTTGTATCTGCAGCTTCGGCCGGCTTATGAAATGGAAATTACCCACTACAGTAATTATTTTATAATACACTTTTTCATAAATTCATAATGAAAATAAGAAGTAAATTCATTTATTGGCACATCGTAGGTTTCAATAAAATATAATTAGTGGCAAACTATTAATTTACTAAAAGTATGTAAAACAGGGTTGGCAAAAACCCGTGTTTTTCTAGAAAAACCCAGCCCGGGTGGGATTTTGTGGGGTTTTCTGGGGTATTTATAAATAATTGTAGAATATCATTCTAACTTGACCTTTTTATGCTTGATGTAGGAACCAGTGATGTAGTCAGGGGGGGGGCAATCATGTAGCCAGGATTTTGTTAAGCGGGGGGGGGGGGTCCATAATATGAAATTTTAATTAAGTAAAATGTTTTAGAGTCTATGGATGAAATGATTTAGCTGAAGGGGGAGACCAGACCTCCCCCTTGGCCACATCCTTGAGGGGGGGGGGATTGCAGATCCACTTTTTTTTTTCAATCTGAAGTATACCCCATTTTATAATTTCAAAGTGTACGTCCTTTTTTTTAATCATGTCCTATAAAATTCTCTAAATACCTCTGTGTAAGTCACAGGAAAAACAGTTATCCTTCAAGTGGAAACTGGTTGATTAGGGAGGAGGATCACACAGTCAGGTGGCTGAAATTCTTCAAAAATGAACATCCCCCCCCCACACCCTTTTTTAACAACTACCCTACTGGTTGGAGCAGCAAAAGTACCAATTTGTGGTATAAAAACGTTTAATTTGTAGCAAATATATATATATATATATATATATATTATGCAAAAACTTTTTGGAGCCATTCAAAGGATAAATATATAGCATTATATAGGAGCTCTTGATTTTTTTCTAATGAAAAAAAAAAGTTAAACGCAAAAGCAATAATTCTTTAAATGTTACAGACACTAACTGTACATATAAAAAACAAAATGAACACTGTAATGCTAATCCCTTTAATATTCTTAAACATTTTAATTAAGTGCATTATTAAGTGCAATTTGGTGCAGCTCTTGCATCTTTGATGGAAGTGATTTTGTAACCGTCAAATATTAGATTTTGTTAGAAAAAAAAGCTCAATCTAAAATGTTGTTATTCTGAAGGAATGTTATATTTCATGTTAATTATAGTCTTTTGTAATAGTATATTATATTTTCATGTAAATTTTGTTGGTTTTATCAACTGTTTTTGTTACAAGTTTTAATGATATTATGATTTTCTTTTTTTTGTATACACTACACTCTCTAATCCGTACAAATAAATACCAAGCGGGTTTGGATATATATATATATATATATATGTGTGTCAGATTATTTACAAAAATCCACTTCATAACAAAAACCCAGTGGGTTTTTGTTGGTGGGCTGGGCCCAACTTGCCAACCCTGATGTAAAAGGATTGCAAATTGCATACGTCAGAGTCAAATTTGACTGAACCAAAACAGATCATAAGAATTATGCAAAAACTTTGATAAATTTATAAAAAGGTTAAAAAAAAATAAAATGCAACTTTATTGAATAGATATTTAACTAGTTACCTCAGTCCCAGCCTAAGCCATTCGGTGTATTGCCACATAATTTTAAACCACGGTCAGATGGCGAAACATCTGAGCTGGTGCCCTACTCTCTAAACTTAAGCACCAACCCAACATGAGGACTTTTAGCCACGACAGATTTACAGTGCACCAGCCGCTTCAACACGATATGCTTACAAACATCATTTTAATGAAACAAAATTAATTTGAAAATAATCATCTTAGCTGACAATGGAAACAGATTGCGCATGGCAGAACAAAAGAAAGTGAAATTCGAGCACAGTCGGGAATTGAGTATTTGTCACCCGGATACAAAGAGAAAAAAATTATAAAGCATAGAAAAATTACTTTCGTTTTCAGTCAGCAGCCAAATACGATAAGAGTCCGAAATTTCCAGTTTTCAAATGACTTTCCCGATTATTGAAATTCTCCGACTATTCTCGGTTCTCCAGTACTGTGGTTTACTATTTTGCGATCTTTTCCTCCAATGTTTTTTTAAAGCGATCGGGTTGGTTTTCTTTTGGAACTGATAACCGATTGCTTCAAATTTTCAAAGCAGAATCACTTCCGAAAATCTTCAAAAAATATATATTTTCCCCCTGGGATAGTAGTTACAAAAAATTAGAAGCATAAAAAAAAGCTAGATAAAAAAAAAAAATTAACACATCGGGTTACTACTCAGATAGCAGTATTAAATAAAATAAATTATTTTTATATTGTTTTCGATTCACCTACAAACTTAAAAATACACTTCCCCATAATTACAATAAATTTTTAAAACATTGCATTCGCGGGTAACTGAATAAAACAAAATTAATTAATATTTGATTATTGTATTCTAGTTCCCTCTATCAGGCAACTATTTTGCACTGCGAAAGCCACTCGCAAGTCGAAAACAGACCGATTTTTATGGGTTTTCAAGTTTTTGAAGTGTATTATGAGCTCAACAAGAAATGATCAAGGATTTGTATATCGCGTATCAAGAGTTGCCATTCAAGCAAGCCAGTTCCCTAATCATCACCAAAACCGTACTTGTAAGCAGTTTTATCGCCGATCAGCCGCTAAAAAGAGGTCGGAAATATTGTAAAAAAATACTGTCATTTGAAAACTGAATTTTGTTTTCAAAGGAAAATAAGCACTTTCAAGGACTAGTGATGCAAAATAAGCACTTCTAAGAGCCCTTAGAAATGGAAGGTCAAAATAAGCACTTAGAAGCACTTTGTAAGCACCCGTGGGAACCCTGCAGAACAGTCGTCACACAGTCTAGCTACGCAGAGTCTTGACAAATCTATGGCACTTACAATGATGAGACTTGGCACACAGGTACTCCGAAATTTTTGTGCTTATCCCGAATTTTAAAATTTAATTATAACTAATTTTGTTTCTTTGGAATTTGTTTGCTACTTCTATCTCAATTAAACTGTTACGGAAAATGGGTTTCCTCTTCCACCAAAAATTTATTCCACCAAGAGATGAAAATTCAATAGCTTATCTTCATTTAGGGGCGATAATTTGAAATTGAATGCTAAAAAATATGTAAAAATCTATATATATAAAAAAATATCAATGTCTTTCCAAAAAATCAGAGCACGAGTTATTTACGATCTTGCACAGAATACAAAGTAACATTACTGATAGAAAAGTGAATATTATAATAGCCTAGACCCTAATTTTAGTGACCTTAAATTTAGATTAAAATAAATTAATGAAAAACGCAAATATATCCTTTCCATTACCATTACTTAAACTACCATTAAAGAATACGAATAATAAATTGACTACATTCCTCGATTAAAGATTAGAATGCAACAGCAAAGAATGTAGAGAGCAGTGGTGTTGATGAGTGCCAAAATGTAATGCGCCAATGCATGAAGAAATTATAATCAATTATAGGGCCAGCCAACTGCTTACTGGAGCTCGCCAAATCCCGGAGGATTGCTCTGTAATCCACATGGTTCGCTGTAAAAACCTTGTTCGCTTCGCTTGTATCAATGCAGACATGTGTCCTAGCAGAAGGGATTGTTTACTAAGTACGAAATTCCAAAAAATTAGTTTTCAAACATATATTCGTTGCACTACAGTAAAGTTCTACAGTACTTCTGGAATCACAACTCAAACAATTTGGAATTCAAATGAAAATTTTGAGCAAATTTTGACTCGAAATGTGAGCACTGCTTTGGAAATAGAATACTGAGGATGTTGTTTGTAAGCTGCAACTTCTCGACTAATTTTTTTTTTCAATAAAATTTCATGCCATAAAGCTATAAATTCAATTGATCCTAGAGGATTATTGGCAAACATTCATACAGTGTTGCCAAAAATTGCAAACAATTTTAATTTGAAGGTAGTTCTAATTTCTTGTTTACAACCAGAAGATATATTAATCCCAGGTTCCCAGATATATTAATCCAGGTATATTTATCACCTTAATATACTATTGCTACTAAAATAAATGCAAATATATACCTTCATTCACCATTTCCTCATTCGTGGTAGAGCCTAGAAATTGAGAATCCCTACTACATTCCTGACCTAAAAATAAGAAAGCAATGGTTCTTATGTAAATATTTATTAATTTCCAGAATGCATAATTACAAGAAAAAATTAAACATTACAATCGTTGTTTGATGCATCTGGAATTATGGAGAATGAAAAACAATGATAGAAAATCAAACCTTCAGAAAAATTACATTTAAAAAGGATTTTCCTTTTCATTGCTAATAAACTTTCATAGAAAACTAGCAATTGCATGGCCAGCACGGCGTTGCTTGTGATAGTTACTTTAGTGGGGTTAGGTGTGACCACTGTTATCGCCCACCAACCTCCATTGTTTCCTACGCATTTTCATTTGGTTTGCTTCGCAAACCAACAAACACCATAGGCAAAAGGCCAGATTGAAGATTGATTAAAGCCATTCTTAAGAAACAAAATATTTTTATAAATTTAATTAAAATGTTCTAGATTAAATTTTTAAATTGGGGCATGATCATATACGAAAATCTAATGTAGTAAGTATCGATCTAATGTAAAATTTTCCGCACATTTCAAATCCGTTGAAATGCTTTATTCTATCTTTAACGATCGATGAGATAGAAAAAAGCACTGAAGAACGTACAAGTAGTGACGTCATTGTCTTATGAGCAGAGATTTGTATTGCAAAAATTAAAAAAAATCACAATTTAAGAAGCAGGAAATGGAATCTGTGATCTCTCGATATCAAAGATCAAATTTGTATGTGAAAAAATATAAAAATTATTAATTAAAGAAAATCATATTTTTAGGTATCGATCTATTGTAAAATTTTCCGCAGATTTCAAATCCTTTTATTTTACTCTATCTTTAACGATCTAGGAGATAGTAAAAAGAACTACATAACTAAATTTAAAACTTTATTTATTTTGTTCGTCCGCTGAAATCCTTTCACAAAAAATCAAGCGGGAACGGAAAAAATAAATTTAGAAAATGTCATCTCTTTATACTGTTGCCTTTCTAAAAAAACAATAATAGTTAAATTCCAATCAATTCATTTTAAAATGTTCTCGATTCATATTTAAAATTCGGGCGCGATAGAAAAAATGCAAAAAATTTGAACTACCTGTGTGCCAAATCACATTGTTGCAAGTGTCATAGATTTGTCAGAACAGTCCTCACACAGTCTCGCTACGCAGAGTCTTGACAAATCTATGGCACTTACAATGATGAGACTTGGCACACAGGTACTCCGAATTTTTTGTGCTTATCCCGAATATTAAAATTTAATCTATAACTAATTTTGTTTCTTTGGAATTTGTTTGCTTTTTCTATCTCAGTTAAACTGACATGGAAAATGGGTTACCTCTTCCACCAAAAATTTATTCCACCAAGAGATGAAAATTCAATAGCTTATCTTCATTTAGGGGCGATAATTTGGAATTGAATGCTAAAAAATATGTAAAAATCTATATTTTAAAAAAAATATCAATGTCTTTCCAAAAAATCAGAGCACGAGTTATTTACGATCATGCACAGAATACAAAGTAACATTACTGATAGAAAAGTGAATATTATAATAGCCTGTAACGTACACTTCCGGAATATCTTTTAAATGTTATGATAATATTTCTTTTTCCTTATTCCAAGATATTGTGATACTTCCTGTGTTTATTTATACTTCTTATTACTCTTGGAAAGGATATCTTTTCTTTTGACATATTTATGTGAGCTTAAATGGTTTTCCCGGAAGTTCATTTTTTTTTCTTTTATGTATAACGTTGGTGAAAAGATATTTTTTTGTAACGGCTTTTGAGAGTCGATTGGATGCTTCGTTGAAGTGTGGACGGAGTGCAGTGTTCGAATGGCGTGTTTTAGCCGTTATGTTTAAAAACGTATGATGAGAGGTAGTTGTAACGGTGATGTCGCTACCATATTGTAAATAAATTTTTCTTTATTTCTTTAAAAAAGTCTATTTCTTTTATCACGACGTTACAGCTACCTATTAATGGTGTCATGCACTGTGATCGTTCCCATTAAATTGAAGTCTTGGACATCCCGTCCTGATTTGAGAATAAACTGTGGACATCTCGTCCTGTGTTCAGCGAAAATTTGCGTGCGTCCTGCAGCAACGAAGAAGGCCATCCGGTCTGAAGTTTTTGGACATCCCGTCCTCGTGAGTGGAATATTTGCGTGCGTCCTGCAGCAACGAAGAAGGCCATCCGGTCCGAAGTTTGTGGACATCCCGTCCTCGTGAGTGGAGTATTTGCGTGCGTCCGGCAGCAACGAAGGGGCCATCCGGTCCGAAGTTTGTGGACATCCCGTCCTCGTGAGTGGAGTATTTGCGTGCGTCCGGCAGCAACGAAGGGGCCATCCGGTCCGAAGTTTGTGGACATCCCGTCCTCGTGAGTGGAGTATTTGCGTGCGTCCGGCAGCAACGAAGGGGCCATCCGGTCCGAAGTTTGTGGACATCCCGTCCTTGTGAGTAGAGTATTTGCGTGCGTCCGGCAGCAACGAAGGGGCCATCCGGTCCGAAGTTTGTGGACATCCCGTCCTCGTGAGTGGAGTATTTGCGTGCGTCCGGCAGCAACGAAGGGGCCATCCGGTCCGAAGTTTGTGGACATCCCGTCCTCGTGAGTGGAGTATTTGCGTGCGTCCGGCAGCAACGAAGGGGCCATCCGGTCCGAAGTTTGTGGACATCCCGTCCTTGTGAGTAGAGTATTTGCGTGCGTCCGGCAGCAACGAAGGGGGCCATCCGGTCCGAAGTTTGTGGACATCCCGTCCTCGCGAGTGGAGAATTTGCGTGCGTCCGGCAGCAACGAAGTGGGCCATCCGGTCCGATGTTTTTGGATATCCCGTTCTGTTTCTGTGTATGAAACGTGGCCTGTTACTGCGTGTGTCTAGCAACGAAGCTTAGTCCGGTCAGTAGAATTGGGACATCCCGTCCTGTTCCTGTGTGTGAAACGCGTGTGTGTTCAGCATCGAAAGGGCCATCCGGTCCGAACTTTTTGGGCATCCCGTCCTGTCATCGTCAGCAAAGTCCAGTTCGAACTTTGGGTTCCTGCTCAAGGACTTCCTGTGTACCATCAAGCAACTGTTCCAGATAAGTGGTTTCGGTTTTAAGTCTAAAGTTTTATGCACTATTATATTTAATGTACAATTTTACTTCTGTTTTTGTGATAACTTTCATTTATCGTAACAGGTTTCGAAACAAAAAAATTTCTTAATTGCAAATTTTGCTTTTATAATAGAAATTAGTATTGATTTGGAATTTATGTGAAATAGAAATTTAAGAGATTTTAGTTGTCGTAGATGATTATTTATCTTAATTAATAATTTAAATTTGTTTTGTATTTGAAATGGTGTTTTGATTTAAATTTTTTTAAATTAATTTTCTTTTTAAGGTCTTTTGGGTTACAAAATTGGTTTTTGTACATTTATTTCTTTTCTATTGTTCTATTGTCTTTGAGTTATATTTCTTGTGGCTTGGCTATAAGGTAAGTCAGAATTCTGGACGGTTTCGGTTTCGAAAAGTTTTCATTTTGTACCTTACGTTATATTTGAGTCCAAAGGGGGAAACTGTTTAGAATTTAATCATGACTTATTTAGTTAAGGGAAAGAAAGAGGACTTGATCAAATTGGTGGAGGAGATAGATTTAGAAATCACCGTAGAAAAATCCATAAAACAGTTAGTGAATCTTATTACTTCAAGTGAGGGATATGATGAGGAATTCACCAAAGCACTTTTTGGTAGAATTATAGAAACTCGAAAGACAAATGAAGCCCTTGAAGTGGAAGAAAAGCGGAGAATTGAAGCCCTTGAAGTGGAAGAAAAGCGGAGAATTGAAGCCCTTGAAGTGGAAGAAAAGCGGAGAATTGAAGACCTAGAAGTGAAAGAAAAGCAGAGAGAACGAGAGTATGAGTTGGAAAAATTGAGAATAGAAGCAACTAGACAAACCCATCAAGGTGCAGTTGATCATTCTAGACCATCGAATCGAGACTTGACCAAGATCCTTCCGAAATACGACATGAAAGATGATATGAGTCTTTATTTAATCTTGTTCGAGCGACAGGCAACTTTGCTGTCGCTGGGAAAAGAAATGTGGGTATCTCACCTATTAAGTTTGATCCCCCAAGAGATTGCTCATATAATAGCCCGTGAACCAGCTGACCTAGCTACAAATTATGATCACATCAAAAATATTCTGTTAAAAAGGTTCAAACTAACACCAGAAAGATTTCGACAGTTATTTAGTTCACACCATAAAGCAGTTGATCGGAACTGGAGGGATTTCTATCATGAATTGTCTACTTATTTCGATGGATGGATTGCAGGTTGTCAGGTCCTTACTTTTGAAAAACTGAGAGATTTGATCATCACAGATCAGATGAAGAAAAAAACACCATCCGAATTCAAAGATATGTATCTCAGAGAATGGACAGAAATAAACTTCCCTACAGATTTGGTGGAACTGTTGGAGAAGTTTGAAGACGTTAGACGAACTGTGAAACGATACCCTGTCTTTGCGAAAGACAAGTTCGAGGGTCGAGTTCAAAACAAGTTTGAAAAGACCGATAATCCACCAAGGAGAAGCGATACCATAAATGGTAAAGGGATTAAGATAGAACGAAGATTTTCCGAACAAGACCCAAATCCGGAATTCGACCGCAGGAGACAGATGCGGTGTTTTCATTGCAATCAGCCTGGTCATATCCGACCAAATTGTCCAAAGTTGAAGAAACCTTCGGAAACTGTAAATTACATTTCGGACATAGAACCTGAGAAGTACCTGGAACCGTATATCATGAAAGGAAAAATAAACGGTCAGGATATAAATCTACTAAGAGACACCGGAGCGACCATTGACATTGTGTGTCGGAAATTGGTGAATTCAGCTGACATGACGGGTGAACATGTTTGGGTACAGCAACCTTTGGACTCCAGCTCAACTTGTTTACCTCTTGCCGAAGTTTTGGTAGAGTGTGAATTGGGAAAAACACTCGCTAAAGCTGCTGTGATTCCAGATGAACTAGACCGCGGACGTTATCTTTTAGGGAATCGGACTGCTGCCTTGTTAAAAAGGGAAGATTGTCAATCTGTGGATCAACTAAATGCAGTACTGACAAGGCATCAGAAAAAAGTTAAAGAAAGGGAAGAATCTCAATCTTTAATTAAAGAATCCGAAAAACCTATCCCAGACGAAGAATTTATTACATTGGGAAAAAATGAAATGGAAGCAGGGGAAGTAAGTGACGAGTTCACTCATGTGGCAGAAGATCAAGATATCACTGAATTGTTAAAAGTGGACACTGAGCAGCTAATCAAGGCTCAAGGTGAAGATGAAGAGATGAGCTCTCAAGTAAAACAAATCCAAAATGGAAACCCTCCTAAAGATTTTGAACTGGAGAAGGGCCGACTTTTGGTAAAGATCAAGAAGGACAAGAGTGGTATCGAAAGGAAGCTCATCGTCGTGCCCATAGAGTATCGAGAAAAGATACTGAAATTGTGTCATGAAGGCACGTCAGGTCATCTTGGGACCACCAAGACCAAAGACAGAATGACCAAGTACTTTTTCTGGAAAAACTGTTACAAAGAAGCAGAGGACTTCGTGAAGGCTTGCGATTCCTGTCAGAGAGCTGGAAAGGCAAGGGACAAGAAAAAAGCGCCCATGACTCTTGTTCCAGTGATTACTGAAGTTTTTTCCCGTATTAATATTGACGCTGTAGGACCTTTGCCCGTGACGGACTCAGGCCAAAGATACCTGATTACGGCAATGTGTATGTCGTCGAAGTACCCAGATGCTGTGGCAGTACCAAACATAACATCTAGATCCGTAATTAATGCTCTCCTTCAGATTTTTAGTCGAATGGGTTTTCTTAAGGAGATTCAACACGACCAGGGAACCTCGTTTATGAGCGAACTCACATCGGAATTTTTTGAACGTTTCGGCATCAAGGTGGTACTTAGCTCTGTGTATCATCCCCAGAGCAATCCGGTAGAAAGGTTTCATCGTACCCTGAAACGGATTTTGAGAGTTTTGTGTACCGAAGAAGGACCAGATTGGGAGAAGCATGTCCATGCAGTCTTGTTCGCCTTAAGGACAGTTACTCATGAATCCACCTGATTCAGTCCAGCTGAATTGGTTCATGGAAAAAACTTACGGACTCCCGTCACTCTTCTGTATGAAAACTGGTTACAGCCGGAAGAAGGAAATTCTTCAGTTGTTGAATATATCCTCAATCTTCTCAGAAGATTGGAAAAATGTCGCTGCCTAGCCATTGAAATTATGGAGGAAGCTGCCAAGAAAAGAAAAAAATGGTACGACAAAAATACCGTGAAACGTGAATTCAATGTTGGAGATAAAGTACTGGTACTGGCACCCTCACCTGTAAATAAGTTAGCGGTTCAATTTAATGGTCCTGGGACCATTGAAAGCAAGATTTCGGAGACGAACTACTTTGTTGCCCTGCCTAACCGGAAAAATTCGTCACAAATCTACCATGTAAATCTTTTAAAACCTTATTACCAGAGGCCTGAATTCATAAATCTGGTCACTACTTGTGAGGATGAAGAATCAGAGTTGGAAGAAGAATTCCCGCCCGTGGAAAACAATCCCAATATTTTTTATCTCGAGGAGATATTGAGAAACAGTGAAGTGAAAGGAAGACTGGATGACGACCAGATTGACCAGCTCAGTTGTATCATATGTAAATATTCCAATTCTTTCTCAAACGTGCCTGGCCTCACAGATCGTATCCACTTTGATATCGAACTTTCTGAAATAAAGCCCCTCTGTGCGAAGCCATATCGAATGTCGGTCCGACATTCGCAGATCTTGAAAGCCGAAAAGGAAGGTGCCGCTATTGTGTTTGCTGTCAAGAAGCTACGATGCTACCTGGATGGACCTACCAGGTTCTTTATCCAAACTGATCATAATCCTCTAGTATGGTTAAAAAAAGAACTCTGTGGTAAATCCACGTCTCATGAGATGGGCTCTTGCATTGCAGCCCTGGAACTATGAGGTAATCCATCGTCAGGGCAGAAAACACCAGAATGCTGACAGCCTTAGCCGACTGTTCTAAGTTACCAAAATGTCCTATGAGCTTAATTTTATAGTTTTGTAGGTAACTTGGCAGTTGTATGTATATTTGAAAATATTTGTATAAAATTTTGTAGAAATTAGTTTTTTTTTTGAAAAGTTATGGTAACTTTTTACAGGGTAAAAAGTTATTCTAAGGGGGGAAGAGTTGTAACGTACACTTCCGGAATATCTTTTAAATGTTATGATAATATTTCTTTTTCCTTATTCCAAGATATTGTGATACTTCCTGTGTTTATTTATACTTCTTATTACTCTTGGAAAGGATATCTTTTCTTTTGACATATTTATGTGAGCTTAAATGGTTTTCCCGGAAGTTCATTTTTTTTTTCTTTTATGTATAACGTTGGTGAAAAGATATTTTTTTGTAACGGCTTTTGAGAGTCGATTGGATGCTTCGTTGAAGTGTGGACGGAGTGCAGTGTTCGAATGGCGTGTTTTAGCCGTTATGTTTAAAAACGTATGATGAGAGGTAGTTGTAACGGTGATGTCGCTACCATATTGTAAATAAATTTTTCTTTATTTCTTTAAAAAAGTCTATTTCTTTTATCACGACGTTACAAGCCAAGACCCTAATTTTAGTGACCTTAAATTTAGATTAAAATAAATTAATGAAAAACGCAAATATATCCTTTCCATTACCATTACTTTAACTACCATTAAAGAATACGAATAATAAATTGACTACATTCCTCGATGAAAGATTAGAATGCAACAGCAAAGAATGTATAGAGCAGTGGTGTTGATGAGTGCCAAAATGTGATGCGCCAATGCATGAAGAAATTATAATCAATTATAGGGCCAGCCAACTGCTTACTGGAGCTCGCCAAATCCCGGAGGATTGCTCTGTAATCCACATGGTTCGCTGTAAAAACCTTGTTCGCTTCGCTTGTATCAATGCAGACATGTGTCCTAGCAGAAGGGATTGTTTACTAAGTACGAAATTCCAAAAAATTAGTTTTCAAACATATATTCGTTGCACTACAGTAAAGTTCTACAGTACTTCTGGTATCACAACTCAAACAATTTGGAATTAAAATGAAAATTTTGAGCAAATTTTGACTCGAAATGTGAGCACTGCTTTGGAAATAGAACACTGAGGTGTTGTTTGTAAGCTGCAACATCTCGACTAATTTTTTTTTCAATAAAAGTTCATGCCATAACGCTATAAATTCAATTGATCCTAGAGGATTCGTGGCAAACAATCATACAGTGTTGCCAAAACGCGATAACAAAAACGTCTTTTTTGTGTGACACGTAAGAGAATTATTGCAACCAATTTTAATTTGAAGGTAGTTCTAATTTCTTGTTTACAACCAGAAGATATATTAATCCCAGGTTCCCAGATATATTAATCCAGGTATATTAATCACCTTAATATACTACTGCTACTAAAATAAATGCAAATATATACCTTCATTCACCATTTCCTCATTCGTGGTAGAGCCTAGAAATTGAGAATCCTTACTACATTCCTGACCTAAAAATAAGAAAGCAATGGTTCCTATGTAAATATTTATTAATTTCCAGAATGCATAATTACAAGAAAAAATTAAACATTACAATCGTTGTTTGATGCATCTGGAATTGTGGAGAATGAAAAACAATGATAGAAAATGTAACCTTCAGAAAAATTACATTTAAAAAGAATTTTAATTTTCAGATCCTTTAACGTAAAATCAAACGGAAACGGCATATATTAATTTAGTAACTGTCATCTCTTTATACTGTTCTCGATTCAATTTTAAAATTCGGGCGCGATAGAAAAAATGCAAAAAATTCAGACTACCTGTGTACCAAATCACAATGTTGCAAGTGTCTTAGATTTGTCAGGACAGTCCCCCACATAGTTTCTTGACAAATCTATGGCACTTATAATAATGAGACTTGGCACACAGGTAGTCGGAATTTTTTGTGCCCAGCCAGAATTTTAAAATTTAATCTAGAACTAATTTTCTTTCTTTGGAATTCTATTGCTTTTTCTATCTCTATTAAACTGACATGGAAAATGGATTTCCTTTTTCACCAAAAATTTAATAAACCAATGGATGAAAATTCCATAGATTATCTTCATTTAGAGGCGATAATTTGGAATTGAATACTAAAAAATGTGTAAAAATCTAAAGTAAAAAAATTTTTATGAATGTATTTCCAAAAAATCAGAAGACGAGTTATTTACGATCTTGCACAGAATACAAAATAACGTTACTAATAGAAAAGTGAATATTATAATAGCAAAGAACCCTAATTTAGTTATATTAAATTTAGAGTAAAATAAATTAATGAAAAACGCAAATATATCCCTTCCATTACCACTACTTTAACTACCATTTAAGTAATTTTGTAGTAAATTGATTACATTCCTGGATTAAAGATTAGAATGCAACAGCAAAGAATGTATAGAGCAGTGGTTTTGCCAAAATGTAATGCGCTAATGCATGAACAAATTATAATCAATTAGGGGGCCAGAACCATGCTCACTAAAGCAATCCACATGGTTCGCATTAAAAACCTTGTTCTCTTCGCTTGCATCAATGAAGACATGTGTCCTAGCAGAAAGGATTGTTAACTAATTACGATATTCCAAAAAATTATTTTTCCAACATATATTTGTTGCACTACATAAAAGTTATACAGTACCTCTGGAATCAGAGCTCGAACAATTTGGAAATAAAATGAAAATTTTGTATCGAAATATGAGCACTGGCTTCGGAAATCGAACACTCAGCATGTTGTTTGTAATATGCAACAGCTCGACCAATCTCCCCCCCCCCCAAATAAAATTTTATCCTATAACGCTATAAATTCAATTGAGGCGATAGGCTTCGTGGTAAACAAATAATCATCCAAAGTTGCCAAAAAGCGATAAAAAATAACGTCTGTTTTGTAAGACACGTAAGAAAATTATTGTAATCAATTTTTATTTGAAGGTAGTTCTAATTTCTAGTTTACAACCAGGAGTTATATTAATAACAGGGATTATCTTAATATACTACTGCTACTAAAATAAATGCAAATATATACCTTCATTCGTCATTTCCTCATTCGTGATAGACCCCAGAGATTGAGAATCCCTACTAGGTTCCTGACCTAAAAATAAGAAACAGTGGTTCTTATGTAAATATGTATTAATTTCCAGAATGTATAATAATAACAAGAAAAAATTAAACATTACAATCGTTGTTTGATGCATCTGGAATTGTGGAGAATGATAAAACAATGATAGAAAATATAACCTTCAGAAAAATTACATTTAAAAAGGATTTTCCTTTTCATCTCTAGCTTTTCTCCAAGAGCACATCTGTGAAACATGAAACAAGATTACATAAAAGAATAAGCTTTCATAGAATACTAGCAACTGAATGGCAAGCACCTCGTTGTCTATGATAGTTACTTTTGTGCGGTTAGTTGTGAACACTGGTAACGCTCACCAAACTCCAATGTTTGCTACGCATTCCCATTTGGTTTGCTTTGTAAACCAACAACACAGGCAATAGGAGAGATTGAAGACTGTTGCAATTCTTAGGAAACAAATTATTTCAATAAATTAATTAAAAATGTGCTAGATTTAATTTTAAAATTAAGGCACGATCAAATGCAAAAATCAAATGTATTAGGTATCGATCGTAAAATTTTCCGCACATTTCAAATCCTTTGAAATTTTGTATTCCATCTTTAACGATCGATGAGACAGAAAAAAGCACTGAAGAACGTATAAGTTGTGACGCCACTGTCTAATGCCCTCATATTCATATTGCAAAAATGAAAAAATTACAATTTAAGAAGCCGGAAATGGAACCTGTGATCTCTCGATAGCGAAGATCAAATTCGTATGGGAGAAAATATAAAAGTTACAAAAAAAATTATTTATTTAAAAAAAAATCATATTTTTAGGTATCGATCTAATGTAAAATTTTCCGCAGATTTCAAATCATTATAATTTTTTACTCTATCTTTAATGATCTAGGAGATAGTAAAAAGAACTACATAACTAAAATTAAAACTTTTTGTTTTGTTCGTCCGCTGAAATCCTTTCACCTAAAATCAAGCGGAAACGGAAAAAATAAATTTAGAAAACTGTCTACTCTTTATACTGTTGCCTTTCTAAGAAAACATTAATAGTTAAATTCCAAGAAGTTAATTTTAAAATGTTCTCGATTCAATTTTTAAAATTCGGGCGCGATAGAAAAAATGCAAAAAATTCGGACTACCTGCGTACCAAATCACATTGTTGCAAGTGTCATAGATTTGTCTGGACAGTCCACACACAGTGTCTTGACTAATCTATGGCACTTATAATAATGAAACTTGGCACACAGGTAGTCGGAATTTTTTGTGCCCAGCTCGAATTTTAAAATTTAATCTAGAACTACATTTGTTTCTTTGGAATTTCTTTGCTTTTTCTATCTCTATTAAACTGATATGGAAAATGGGTTTCCTTTTTCACCAAAAATTTAATCCACCAATAGATGAAAATTCAATAGATTATCTTCATTTAGAGGCGATAATTTGGAATTGAATGCTAAAACATATGTAAAAATCTAAGGTTAAAAAAATATGAATGTATTTCCAAAAAATCAGAGCACGAGTTATTTACGATCTTGCACAGACTACAAAATAACGTTACTGATAGAAAAGTGAATATTATAATAGCCAAAATCTTAATTTTAGTTACCTTAAATTTAGAATAAAATAAATTAATGAAAAACGCAAATATATCCCTTCTATTACCACTACTTTAACAACCATTTAAGAAATCTAGAAATAAATTGACTACGTTAATGGATTAAAGATTAGAATGCAACAGCAAAGAATGTATAGAGCAGTGGTTTTGGCAAAATGTAATGCGCCAATGTAAGAAGAAATTATAATCAATTAGGGGGCCAGCACCATGCTCGCTAAAGAAATCCACATGGTTCGCTGTAGAAACCTTGTTCGCTTCGCTTGCATCAATGAAGACATTTGTCCTAGCAGATATTTGTTGCATTACATGAAAGTTATACAGTACCTCTGGAATCAGAGCTCGAACAATTTGGAATTCAAATGAAAATTTTGAGCATATTTTGACTCGAAATGTGAGCACTGGCTTTGGAAATCGAACACTCAGCATGTTGTTTGTAAGATGCAACAGCTCGACCAATCTTTTTTTTTTCCAATAAAATTTTATCCTATAACGCTAGAAATTCAATTGAGACGATAGGCTTCGTGGTAAACAAATAATCATACAGTGTTGCCCATAATGCGATAAAAACTAACTTCTTTGTTGTGTGAAACGAATTAATTTAGTGAAGAGAATTATTGTAATAAATTTTTATTTGAAGGTAGTTTTAATTTCTTGTTTACAACCAGAAGTTTTATTAATCACAGGGATTATCTTAATATACTACTGCTACTAAAGTAAATGCAAATATATACCTTCATTCATCATTTCCTCATTCGTGACAGAGACCAGGATTTGAGAATCCCCATTAGGTTCCTCACCTAAAAATTAGAAAGCAGTATATTTATTAATTTCCAGAATACATTATAACAAGAAAAATTAAGCATTACAATCGTTGGGTGATGTATTTGGAATAGTGGTGAATGAAAACGTAGTGGTGAATGAAAAACAATGTTAGCAAATATATCCTTCAGAAAAATTACATTTAAAAAGGATTTTCCTTTTCATATTGCTAGCTTTACTCCAAGAACACATATGTGAAACATGATACAAGCTTAAATAAAAAAAAAATGGAATAGAATATTACCGAAATCATCCGCTTTTGGCCATTTTCCCTTGTAGCGTACAGCTAAGCTATAATGCAGAAGTCTGTCCTATGGAAAAATGAATACCATATAATTTTAAAAAGGCACGCATGTGTACATTTTATTAGAAACTAAAAGATTCAATGGAGCAAATATACAAACGATTAGTAGCTCCTTTCAACACATTCTCATATTTATAACGAGTTTGTCAAAAACAATTCATTAACATATGAAACTATTCGAAGTATTGAAAATTTTGCTACCGATATTTAAAGAATCTTACGCACGAACCTCATACCATACATTGCCAAGTTCGTAAGTTCGATACATATAATATAGTACAATATCCCAAATATAGTATGACTTTCCGGGATTTCAGCAAGAGAGCTAAATGCATTCGAAATCCTAACTCGTTTCAGTTTCAACTCGATAGAAACAAAAATTTCAATCTTTAAACTGCCTTTAGAGAGTTGTAAAGATCTGAATAAGTATTCGATGCAACGAGGCATATCAAATGCAGATTTAGAGTTTGACATTTCTGCTTAAATTAGATTAACATAATTTTAATACTTTCAAATTTCCATTTAATAAATGAGCCGTATAATAGAATTTGGGATAATGACAGCTGTATAGTAGGAAACATGTTGCATCGAAGTTACTCTCTATAGATAGATTTAGTACATATATTTTCTCGGGGGAGCCCGTAATCCCTAGAGAGCGCGTCCCCAGGCGGCGGATAGGGAAATGCCTCCATTGGTTTACCATTGGAGTGAATTAAAATAGCTCCCGCGGACCAACAGGCAGAAGTCCAACCTCTCGAGGCAATGGCACCCATGACAAGTGCAATAAAATGTGATATAGTTAATGCTACCGCGTCCGGGGCAGCCGACGCGCCGTGCTCTGCAGTCCGGGGGCACGCCGACAAATATGCTACGTGGACAGCGACTCTCAAACAAGCCAATGCAACCGCGTCCGGGGCAGCCGACGCGTCGTGTCCTGCAGTGCAGAGACACTTCGAAAAATACGCTACGAGAACTTTAAATATTCTACAGTTAAACATTAATGGCACACAAAGGAAAACTGATGAACTCTTATGCCTCCTTCATGAAAACAACATCCACATCGCCTGCTTACAAGAGACCGAACTTAATACAAACCTAAGCCTCAAGATCCAAGGCTACACAGTTATTATTAAAGACCGAACACATAATCTCGGAGGGGGTCTTGCTTTCCTTGTGAAAACTCCTATTATCAAGTATGAGGAACTCTCACCAGCTCTCAACCTACCTAGTGACTCCAGTACTGAAGCACATGCTATTAATGTACTCCTACTCAAATGCAAAATAACCATTGTTAACTTTTACCATCCCAACAATTCTGAAATTGTTGGGATGCTACAAAACAACGGACCCACTTCTAATATTATTGCAGCCAACGGACAACCCTCCAAAACTGACAAAGACGCGGCTAACATGCTGGACACACACTACGAAAAAGCAAGTAGACTGAGCTTCCAAAACGAAGACAGAAAACAAAGGAGAAACTACAAACAAGTCATTCAATAAAGCAAACTCTACGTGAAAAAAGACATCTTCACTGACGAGCTCACTCTGGAAGAACTCGAGTGCGCAATCCAAAACCTCGACCCCAAAAAGTCTCCAGATATTGAACTTATCTTCGGCCAAATGATTAAATACTTTGGAGCGTCTGCCAGACTTACACTTCTCCAGATCTTCAACTTATCTTGGAAAACAGGCAAATTGCCCACTATATGGAAGAAGTCTTATTATTATCCCGATTCTGAAACAAGGCAAAGATGCCACAAGTTGTAAGAATTACCGGCCTATCTCCTTAACCAGCATTGTGTGCAAATTAATGGAAATAATCATCCACACAAGAATTATGAAATGGCTCATCGACCGTAATATTTTACACTTCTACCAAACAGCATTTAGAGCCGGGAACAACACAGTAGATCAACTATTTTACCTGGTCCAATCCATCATCTATGGAATTCAAGAAAAACCCTACAAAAAGACTACCGCTGTCTTCCTTGACCTCTCCGCAGCGTTCGATCGAGTCTGGAGGCAGAGACTCATTGAGATTATACACAGCGTTGGCATCAAGGGCAACTCATTGCTCTGGATAAATGACTTCCTCAGACATAGGAAAATTGTTGTGCGAGTAAATGGAAATTATTCCAAGACGCACAGATCGTGGGCTGGTGTCCCACAGGGATCGGTTCTCAGCCCTCTGCTTTTCCTCCTGTACATGAACACCATCCATGGCCACATTGGCAATGGAGCAAAAATTGCCTGCTACGCAGACGACATTACTATCTGGCATACACACTCCGATATCTCAGACAGGGTTTCCACTCTTTTTTTCTAACTAAAAATAAGGACTTTCTAAGACGAAATAAAGACTTAAAAATAACATTGAAGAAACCGTATTATACAATGTAATACCTGACTTTCGACCAAATGGGGAAGCTCTTACATATTAATTAATTTTATAAGAAGAATAGTAGTATATAAAAAATTTAATATTCAAGTCTATTTTCTAAAAATTATACACAATGCCACACAAAATTTAGATTTTTCAAAATAAACAATCTGATTTTTACAAAATTCAGCATTTAATATATGGGCATTTACGTGTACACGTATTAGTAATATGTGTAAGTGCATGAACAAATTATAGAATGAAGACCGTAAGAAAAAAACTTAGGATGTTTTACTATTATTTCTTCGCAGTGCATTTGCTTTTATAAAAAGGGAAAGAAAGTTAAGTTTGATGAGGACCGGACTTGGTGTTGTCGGTCTCAAAGCTGCTGTTGCGAGTTTGTGTGATTTCGTTTTCTTATTCTTTTAATATTGTTTTGTTTTTACTATTTAATGGTCTTTAGAGGAGGAGTATACGAGCAATTTTTTAGCATATTGCTGCTCATGAGTAGGAAACACCATTTTGTGCTGTCTGGGTCAGGCTCCACCCTGATCCACCAACATCTTGTATCTTGTATCTGCAGCTTCAGCCTGCTTATGAAATGGAAATTATTCACACCAGTAATTATTTCATAATACAATTTCATAAATTCATAATGAAAATAAGAAGTAAATTCATTAATTGGCACATCGGAGGTTTCAATAAAATAAAATTAGTGGCAAACTATTAATTTACTAAAAGGATTGCAAGTTTCATACGTCAGAGTCAAATTTGACTAGATCGGAGACCGAACGAGTTTCGAAGAAAATATTTTCCTGTGAACCAAAACAAATTATAAGAGTTTTGCAAAATCTTTGATAAATTTATAAAAATATTTTTAAAAAATGCAATTTTATTGAATAGATACTCAACTAGTTGCCACTGTCCCAGCCTAAGCCATTCGGCGTATTGCCACATAATTTTGAACCACGGTCAGATGACGAGACATCTGAGCTGGCGCCCCACTCTCCAAACTTCCACACCAACCTAACGTGAGGACTTACGGCCACGACAGATTTAAGGTGCACCAGCCGCCTCTACACTATACGCTTACAAACATCATTTTAATAAAACAAAATTAATTTGAAAATATTTGTCACCTGGATACAAAGAAAAAAAAAATTATAAAGCACAGAAAAATTACTTTCGCTTTCGGTCAACGACCAAATATGATGCCAGTCCCGGAATTTCCATTTTTCAAACGACTTTTACTGATTCATGAAATACCCTGACTATTCTCGGTTCTCCAGCACTCTGGTTTACGTTTTTGCGATATTTTCTTCGAATGTTTTTTTTAAACGAGTGTTATAAAACAAAATTAATTAACATTTGATGATTGTATTCTAGTTTCCTCTATCAGGACAACTATTTTGTGCATTGCGAGAGCCACTCACAAGTCAAAAACAGACCGATTTTCATGGGGTTTCAAGTTTTTAAAATGTATTAAAAAAGATCATCACGATACGTGCTCATCAAGAGTCGATCGACGATTTGTATATTGAGTATCAAGGGTTGCCATTCTAGCAAGCCAGTTACCGAATCATCATCAAAACCGTACTTGTAAGCAGTTTTATCGCCGATCAGCTGCTAAAAAAAAGGTCGGAAATATTGTAGAAAATATCGTCATTTGAAAACTGAATTTTGTTTTCAAAGGAAAATAAGCACTTTCTAAGGACTGTTGATGAAAAATAAGCACTTCTAAGGGCCCTTAGAAATGGAAGGTCAAAATAAGTACTTATAAGCACTTTCTAAGCACCCGTGTGAACCCTGCTCAGTCTCTGAAAACGCTTTGAACATCAACCTGCTTGGCATCGAAACCTGGGCTAAAGACCTTAAGCTCCTTATTAACCCAGATAAATCCAAATCTTGTGTCTTCTCCACAGACAGAAGAAACAGGCAGACTCACCACCCTAACATTAGGATCCACAATACTACCGTCGAACAAGTCACGCACCCCAAATATCTTGGTCTCACACTCGATGCGGAACTGAGATTTACTAAGCATATTCAAATAGTTTCACAGAGAGCTCTGAAAAAACTCAGCATCCTGAGGAAACTTTGCGGCTCAACATGGGGTTCCAAATTAAAGACACAACTAAATACTTAAACGACACTCATCAGACCATTTCTAAAATTTGCAGCACCAATTTAGGCTCCGGCATCTTTATGCTCGAAAATCGACTCCGTCCAATACAGAGCTTTTAAATGTATCATTGGAGCTGTCTCCTCGACAAATAATTTAAAAGCTGAAATTGAATGTAGCCTAACCCCATTGGAAAACAGGAGAAAGTTCGCCACAGTGAAATTCACAAATAATATCAGGAGCAGTCACGAACAACATATCTCAAATGTCACCTTCTGGAACTGGTAAAAAAAACCAGGCTGAAAAGATCCTCTACGCTCCAATACCTACAGCACATGTGCCTTGACATTATCCAAGAACCACGCTTCCTGGTCAAACCGCCTTCCTCTGTGAAGATAAACCTGGATCTTCTTGAACCCTGCACCCAAAAAAGAACCTCAAGAAACAATCAAGAGAAAAGGAATGGAAACAACCTGCTAGATTTTAAAACCACACTTGGTCACCGCCTACACCGACGGCTCTTCGAACTCTGACTGCGATAGAGGAGGATCCGGAATCTTTATAACTTACCTTGATGGCTCAATTTCAAGACACAAAATCCCAGTAGGAAAAATCGCTTCCAACTTCACCAGCGAACATAGCAATCAAAGAGGCTCTGAACACTTACCTCACTTGGACAACACTCAACCCCTCCGACGGCATAGTAACCTTCACGGACTGCAAATCTACTCTCCAAGCCCTTCAAAAAGGAAAAACAAACCTCGTCCAAAAGATCAATACCCTCCTGTTCTTAATAGATGCAAAGAAGTTATGTACGCTTCAATGGATCCCGGCACACGTCGACATCAAGGGGAACGAAGAGGCCGACTCTCTGGCCAAGGAGGCGAGGACCGTCGAACCAGCCCCCCTGATTACAACATCTTCCGACGTCAATGCTGTTGCGAAACAAAAGCTCTGCGCTACGGGCGTTAGCCCGAAGAAAATCATTCCTTTCAGAGCTTAACTACGACAGAGAAGTAACAACAACAATTGCCAGACTGAGGACGATGCACCTCAGAGGTATGAAGATTTTGCCAGATGGATCAAGAACATACCCTGAATGCAGGCACTGTAAGGGCATGCAGCTTAATCCCAAGCACCCCTTTAACTGCCTTTCCATTATTGCAGCACTCTTCAAGATCGACTTGAACTGTTCCAGGGAGACCCTTTATACGGACACAGCTGCAGATGTGGCTTACGCAGTGCTCCACGCTTTTGGATCCATTTAACTATGCTCTCCTCGCCTCTCTCCCATCCTTTTTCAAATATAGCACTAGTCACACGACAACAACAACAGTACATATATTTTTCAAATTCTTTTTAATGGCGAATACTTGGCAGTACTTCCGTTTTTTAACTGTCGCGACAAGCAGCAGGAAAGTACCTTAATCGAGCCGCCTTCCGAAGCGTGACAAAAGTAAATTCTAGAATTCCTACTTGTACCTAGAACATGTTTTAAAAATGAGTCCAATTGTTAATTAAGTTTATTTATTAACAACTAAGGTTAAAGTTTTTGAAACTAAGTCGTATTGGATCAATTCCTTACAGGTTTCAAAGACCGTGTCAAGAACTAGTTTGTAAATTCAAAGCACAACTCTTTCAGCCTGATTATGTGTATCATTATGAAACAGAACTAACTGTTCATCAAGGTGCTTATACCATCATCTTACGCGTTTAGTTTCTGTTACCTGTTAATTTGAACGCCTGATAACATTGGACAGGTTTTGTAAATGACATCGAAAATTGGCGAGAACAGTTCTCCCACATTCTCTGTAAGATCCTTTTAAGGTAGTAGGAATTAGTCATGTGATATACCACATTGGGCCCAGTTATAGAAGAAAATAATTATCATTGGAGTAGTTTCAATGTAATAAATAACATTAGTTACTTGTTCTATGGTCTTTTTTGGCTACGACTAACTTGATTCTGAACCAATTGACATTTTATATGAGTCTTGTAGCCTAGTGAACTCAGGCTAGAAGGCTAACTTGACTACTAACGTCATTATAGATATTATTGAAAACACTTCGGAACATGCTCTACCCCCACGTGGTTTTGATGAGATACATCGAGCTCCAAGATTTGACCTTATATCTCATATCTAGAAATCAGCAATATGGATAAAATACCTTTTTGATACAACCTCTAGGAAGGAAGAGTAACATGCCGAGAAAAATAGTTCGTGGTGTAAGTCCATTAAACCTTGTTTCGAGATATAGACTTTTAGTAGAATAGTAGTTAGATATATATCTTCACTGACTGCATAATCTTGTACTACCATCTATGTGGTTGTTTGGGGATTTCCTATGAGTAGCTTTCTATATTCAGAATTTGTTACCAGCATTAACTCAGAATTTTCAGAAAGTGGACTTACACCACTTGTGCTTTAAAAGGCTCAAATGGAGAAATTACCTCGATGTCCATCGAACTTGCTGTCTCTGCCTGCTCAATGGCTAACGCATGATCCTTATATTTTTTACTCTGAAAAGAAAACAGTTTAAAAATGTAAAATTACACACATGATGAGATTGAGAAAAACTGATAACAATATTTACATCGAGTGAACATATTATACTTTTATTGAAATAAACTGATGCTCCAAGTTCTGTAAACATGATTGGGTAAAGAATTTGTTTTTTATTCAGACCATCTCAGATTCAGGGTGGCTACGAAAATTGAAGTAATGTTCCCCGAGTTTTCCCTGATTTACAGAGTACTTTTCATGAAATTCACCGAGTTTCTCCATCCGTTCGCAGAACAATTCTTCAGTAAATATGATAAACTTGACACTTGAACTAAAAATCTAGACTGATAGACGAATAAAAAAAAGATAAGCAAAATTTTGTATTGTATTCCATAATAGACCAAATAATAAGTTACAGATAGAATATTTAATATTGCATTTGTAACTATTTTGATGTGTTCGCAAAAGCAGCCATCAGCCCCTGAATCGGTCAGTGTCCCCAGCGCTGGGTACATCTCTACTATTATAAAAGGAAGTGTTTGTCTGTCTGTCCTGTACGCAGTGTCCTGACGAATCTATGGCACTTACAATTGTGAAATTTAGCACACAGGTGGTCTGAATTCTTTGCAATTTTTCTATCACCGCCGAATTTTAAAATTGATTCTGGAACATTATGAAATCAATTTATAAGAATTTTAATTATTATTTTCTTTTAGAATGGCAACAATATTAAAGACATGACATATTCTAAATTTATTTTTTCCGTTTCCGCTTGATTTTACGAGAAACGATTTCAGCGGACGAACAAAAACAAATTTTAACAGGAGTTATGTTGTTCTTTTTTCTATCACCTAGATCGCTTAAGATACAGTAAACATTTCAACGGATTTCAAATCTGCGAAAAATTTCATATTAGATCGATACCTAAAAATATGATTTTCTTTAAAAAAGAATTTTTGAATTGTAACTTTTATATTTTTTACAATACGCATTTGGCTGCCGGCGCCGCGAAAAATTCTACCTTCGTGGTTAAAAATATCAGATTAATTTATTATGATTTCCAGAGCAACGCGGATTCGAGTAAAAGCATAACAGATAAAAAGTTATGACTGGCGTTTTTCAGTGCTTTTTTTCTATCTCAGCGAATGTTTAAGATAAAATAAAAATTTCAACGGATTTAAAATCTGCAAAAAATTTTACATCATACGTTTGATTTTCTTTTAATAAACAATTTTTCAATTAAATATTTATATTTTCATAAGAGACTGTGACGTCACGCCGATTGGATCTCTTCGCAAACGATTTGACCGCATTTGACAATGACCAGGCCATTACGAAAAGAACTGACGGGCGACGCCGTGCTGGTATTATTATAACAGCAGACTACAAACTCTTAAACTTTTCAGAAAAAAAGTACCTTTGAGTTTGAAAATTTTCGAAAAAAAAAAAATAAATAAATAAATAAATAGATAAGAATTTCTGACACATGTATTTAAAAAAACATATGCATAATCTAAATGGGTACTTTTCCGTTAGCCGGGCGCAACTTTGAACCAAAATCGCTAATCAATGTATTTTTTTAAGATGGGGGGGGGGAGGAAGGGATTGATTTTTTTTTTTTTTTTTTTGATTAAATTGGAACCGGATGTTTAGCTTTAGCAAGTTTTTATCCGGCCGTTAGTATTTTTCAAAGACGCAGACGTTACGCTATTATTGGCATTACGGAACGCGGCAGACTTCGGTTACAGGATTTCCGGCCGTTACAGGTTGAATAAAACAGTATACAATGTATACAACTATTTTCTTTCTGGAAGTTTACGTAAAATATACACTTCTCACTTTCGGAATGAAAACAAAATTGGCGACAGTTTGATTCCAAGTGGCGCCCGCATGGCTAATGGAAAAGTACCAAATGGGTGCCATTTGCAAAACCAAATTCCAACTTTTTCCCCCGAGTCAAACGAAACTTCCCTGAGTTTTCCCAACAAATGATTCTTCCCTGAATTCCCTTTCCTGTCGCCACCCTGCAAATTTATGTAATTCAGGTAGTCCAACAGTAAAAAAACTCAACTCAATGAAAGTATGCCTTTTCCTCAATGTCACATCAAAAAGTAACTCGTAATCAACTCCAGAAGAAATTTAAACTTTCTGAACGTCAACGTCACAAGATTTTAAACTCGTGTAATACATTTAGTCTCTTCCAGCTTAAAATCAAATTCCAAGTAACTTTGAGCAATTTTGTGAATACTTTTAAGCCCCTTATTTCCAGGCTTTCAGTTTCAAGAAAGTAGAAAGTGATGGAACTAGAATATATATTTATTTAATCGAATTTTATTTTTAACGTTGTTTGCTCTTAAAAGCACTTTTGTATTAAATTTTAATGATTTGCAGTGTGCATATTATATTTTACAATGAAAAATTGAACAAATGTTTAAAATGTTAAGTCGGGTATTCACACGAGAGAAACACTAAATAAAATTATATTTTATATACCTTTTCCGAGTTGGTAGAAAGGAAAAATTCAATTACTTGAAAGAATTTAAAGGAACGTGAATATTGATCTAGTAATTAGAACTGTGCGAGACACGAGATAAGCTCAAGAAATGTAATCATTTATTGGCCTCTGGAACCTAGGAAAAGTTTCAAATAAAATTGTAGTTTTAGACTCGTATTCAACCAGGCAACAAATTACTCAAAAAATGGCATTTATTAATCTAGTTCGTGTGAGGGAAAGAAATTATTTCACCCTTTTCATGAAATACATGACTAGAAAAGGGTAAAAGTTTAAGCCGACTTAATATTTCAAACAATAAGCTTTAACAGGGTGGCAACAAAATCTTCGAAAAAAAGTTCCCTGATATTTCCCTGATTTCCATGATAGTGTGACAAAAATTTCCCTGATTTTACAAATCCCTTAAGAAATGTCGGGATCCATATTTGGTATCGATATACAGTACCCACGACAATATTTTTAAATATTTAGGGTCAGATGAGGTAAACGAATCATTATCCACAAATATTTTGTATTTTTTCTCATCAGATATTTTAACTGTTATTGTAAGGGGCTGGAACTTTTAATGGAACTCTAACAATAGTAATTGAAAAAAATGCGAAAAAAAAAATATTTTGTTTAAAAAATATTATGAATTTTTTACACCTGTCCCTACATTATCCAAACATACATCAAAATCAAATGCAAATATCCATAAAAAATTGGAACAGCTTCAGTCTACGTTTAAAGCGGTTACAACGATCTTGGCGTTTTTCTTTTTTTTTTGCGCACTTCTAGTAGCAAATTAGGGCAGGTTAAGGCAACCTATCTGAATTACGATTATTATGGTTTCCATGGTAACCTCGGCAAGCGAAAAGTTAAACCCTTAGACCCGGTGCACACATCCGGTTTTTCAACGTACGGCACCGTTGCCGTAAAGCAAGTGCGGTCTGAGATACATTAGATCCAATGGAGTAGTGCACACATGCCTCCGGCGTCACTGCGGCGATGTACGTCCAACTTTGCGTGCAATTTGTACTGCAGTTCCCCATGGCGCAGCAGATCGCCGCACACGCTTCTCCGGACTGAAGTGATTAATAAATGGTTGATCCTGTAACAACTATTTTCTTTCAAAATATACTTTTTTAACTCTAAGTTAGCGAAATAAACACGTTTTCGTCAATAGAAGAATAATCGCAAATGGCGCGAAATGTCTGAGTACTTGCGTCATTTCACGGCTATGTGTGTATAGTTGGGCTTCGGTGCCGCATGTTGAAAAATCGGATGTGTGCACCGGGCCTTAGACTACGGCCGGTACAGCAGTTGTACCATGATCGCGAAAAGGAAGAATTTAGACAACGGCCAGCACATCAGTTGTACCTTAAAAGTTATAAGAATCGCGCCAAGAAATCATTTAGACTACGGCCGTTACGTCTTCAGTGTATATTTGAAGTTATAAGAATCGCGCCAAGGAAGAATCGCGTTTGTTATATCGATAGTCGTAGTCAAAAGGTTAAATTTTCATTTTGAATCTCCAATATTATAAACTGAAGTGTTTGTTAGTCTTTCTGTTTGTTTCCTGCACGCAAAGTCCTGACGAATCTATGGCACATACATCACAGGTAGTCCGAATGTTTTGCAATTTTCGGGTCGCGGTGAATTTTAAAATTCAATCTAGAACATTTTAAAATGAATTAATGAAATGTAATTACTATTGAATGCAACAGCATAGAAGATCACAGATTCTAAATATATTTTTTTTTCGTTTCCGTTATCTTTTTGCGCGTAGGAATGATTTTCCAGCGGACGATAAAAAACAAATAAACTTTGATCTGGAGTAATAAGTTCTTTTTTCTATCTGCTAGACCGTTAAAGATAGAGTAGAAATTTCAAATTTCAACGGATTTGAAATCTGCGGAAAATATCACAATAGATCAATACCTAAAAATATGTTTCTTTTTAAATAAATAAAATTTTTAAATTGAATATCTTCAAAATTTTCGCATCAGATTCTGACGTTTAGAGAGATTTTCAGCGAAAGACGAAAATAAAGTAAAAAAATATTTTGGCTGAAATATATTGTCTAGTTCTTTTTTGTAAAATCGGGATCGATAAAGATGGATTGAAAATTTCAACGGATTTAAAATTCGACACCAGATTGATACCTTATAATTTTAATTTTCTTTTAATATATCATTTTTCAACTAAATATTTATATTTTCACAAGAGATTGTGGCGTCACGCCCAATTCCCATTTGGTTTGCGAAGCAAACCAACAAACACCATGGACTACACCGTTATGGCTGTTATCCAATTTGCGAAGCAATACATAGTTCACTATATTCATAGTTTGGTTTGTTTCGCAAAACCAAATGGAATTTCACAGGGAATTCATTCCAATAGGCTACGAATTTCCATTTGGTTTGCAAAGCAAACCAACACCACGGGAAACGCCATGATGGCTGTTATCCAATAGGCTACGAATTCACATTTGGTTTGTTTCTCAAACCGTATTCGTAGCAATCACCGGGGGTTAGCGAGCAGCACATAGTTAGTAAGCACCATACCCCACAAAAAGAACTGTCACGGGCAACGCCGTGCTGGCCACGTAGTATATTCTTTATAGTTCTTTCAAAATTCGTTGAATTGTCGGTTGATTTCATTGATTCATATGAAATAATTACATCCTTGGCAAATTTAGAAGTTCGCAAAAAAAGCGCCAAAGCCGTAACACCGCTATAAACGTAGACTGAAGTTTTACCAAAAAATTCTACAAAAATATAATTGCATGCAAAAAATATTAATTTAATGCACCAAAAAACATTATTAGTTACACAAATTTAAAATTGTATACCACAAGTTGTATCGCTGTCCTCATGGCGACGAGACGCTCCGGTAGCGAAAACTACGGCGGCGGTTTTCGATGGGTTCGAAAATTACGACGCCGGTGTTCTTTATACGACTTACAATTTCGGCAAAAACGATTTATTCTATTCTCAAAAGTACTTGTAATCGCGCATCTCTAAATAGTCCACAAACGACAATAGTTACAGTTTTCATAAAAAATTTTAAAATTCCCTGATTTTTTGTGAAATTTGGTAATTTTCCCTGAGAATTCCCTGATATTTCCAGAATTAAAAAGTTCCCTGAGAATTCCCTGATTTCCCGGTTCTGTTACTACCCTGTTTAATATTTCTTTTAATTTAGAGATAATTATCTTCAATACATATATATGACAAATCTTCGAACAACTCAAAAGTAACTACACTGGTGCCCAAAATTATCTTTACATGCATAGAAACGCAAATTTGTCAAAAAATGAATAACTCGGAAAAAAAATTAATACATATGAATTCAATATGGAATGTGATTGCCCCTGACTTGTACACATATCAGAACGTGATTTCATGCTGGCAATAATATTATTAACCACAGTTTGGGGAATTAAGTTCAACTTCAACAATGCGGTCTTCAGAGCATTTATATCTCTAGGAGGAGGATGTCTCCGTGCATCTAGCTACTTTTCGAAGGTAATCCCATGAGTTCTCTATCGGGTTCAGATCAGGAGATTTTGCTAGCCACGGTATTTGCTCGAAGTGTGCGTACACACTAGAAGTTTTTTTTTTAATTTTAACTTGGATTTTTGATAAGTGATATCTCCAATTCTAATTTGTCTAGAAAGTCAATTCTAGTTGGAAATTATTTCCAACTAGTATGTATGCAACATGTACTACCAAAACGGTTACATTTCATAGAGTTCAATAAAAGATTTTGCATCCCTTGCCCAAGCCTTTCTGGCATAAAGGCCTTTTTCATTAGGTCTTCTGTATACAGTTTGTCGTGATACAACAGTTTCCGTGGCAGCTGCAAGCTCTGAACTTAACTGCCAGGCAGTGGACTTCCTGTTACGACGGGTAGTTATTGCTATATATCGATCTTGAGAAGCAGTTGTTATACGTTTACGACTTGTCCAGACAACACTTCCAGAGTTCTGAAATTGTTTTCATGGCGCAGACTGTCTTGAAATATTAACACACCTCGCTGCTTCCATGGTTGCCTGCCCTGGTTCTAAACGGCCGATAATGTGCCACTCACAGATTCTTCGGAGCCATAACAAACAGTCTCGAGTCCTTACACAATGAAATTAAACGCTATATTGCAGAAATTTACTCAAGATATTCACTTAAGATTGCACAAAGCGCTTAATTCACCGTCGGATGACGTAACGCCTTGATTTGCATATCAGAAATCGTTTGAACACTTTTGATTGGATAATACTAATTAGGCTTGTCTTTCACACATTCCCTGCAAAACTGGATTACCGTCAAACGGGGTAATTTTGTCCACTTTAAAAAAAAAGTTTGTGCGCCAAACAGCGGTTTCTCAAATGGAAATTGAGGGCTCTGCAAATAATAAGGGCTGTTAGTTGTAATGTTGGGAAGAGTTTTTCCATTTAGTGATAGCCTATCAATGTGGAACTAATCAATGTAAAAAGTGACTGAGAGAAATCAATTTGAGTACCTTAGCAACTTTGATCCGTGAAACCCACATAGGGATAGCTGAGAAGTTTTTAAAATTAATTTTATTTGTGTTGCATATAATAGCCATTGGAGGGATATAAATGCGGAATTATTATACATTCCGCATTTATATCCCATGTCATTGTTTCGATGGGCAATGATCCATAGGAAAATTGGGGTTATTTTGACCACCTCTCATTAGCTGTGTATGGAAAAATTATAAGAGCTTTAAATTACCTAATTACAGTGTTTTCAGCCACATGGTTTTTATTTGTACTGTGTACATGACGTGCACCGGAACAAAAATTCAAATTGATGAAAGGCTCCTGAACTTGGAAGCAGGAAACTTTGTGGTTGTAAAATTGCTCGGGAAAAAAACTTTGAAGTAAAAATTTCCTGGCAAAAAATTTTAAACAAGTGTGACGATGGTGACTTGGAAGTTTCCTATCTGAGAACCCAAGACAAAGAAAGTCGTTCAATTTTCCTGAAAAAGTGGATGAATCCAACATTTCTCTGACCGACGTTGTGTTAAAAACTTCATCTCCAAGTGAACGACGAGGCAAATACTGTTTTGAAAAAGTTTCCTCAAGATTTTTCAAATAGTTTAAGTCATATTACCTACATATATTCTCTTTTATCTCAAAAGTATGCAAAAAGTTATCTATTGTACTAAAAGTTTGTAACGAGAATCTAACAATTTAACAAGTGTGCCTAATATAAATATATTTCAGAAAAATAATATTTATTTTTTAACTGTTCACGTTTATTTTGTCTCTCATTTTACCCCCTCCCCCCTTCCCGAAGCAAAGGTAACATTGTCCAAAAGTGACTTAAGAGGCAGTTTTCAATAGAAAACCTTTGATGGGCAAAGTTACTCTTGTTGTCTAGGTAACATTGCCCACCAGGTTTTTGAATTATGACTTGAAAGAGAAAGAAATGAAAATATATTTAAGCACCATAAATCAACTTTATAAGCCCCTCTCCAACTGATAGAGAAATACACGGATTTTTTTAACTAGAAATTTGAAATTGGACAAAGTAACCCCAGTTGACGGTACATAGATTGGGTATTTCATGGAATATAATTATTTTCGGGTATGTAAAGATTAAATTTGGAAATGTAGTACATTTCTGAAATCTTTTATATATCTATTTCTTATGAAAATTATGATTAGGAAAGAACTTGCAATTACTTACTTTAATTGATTCTCAGCAAACAAATTGTCTTTGATTTTCTATTTCTCAATATACAATGCAGAATAATTTTTAAATTGGCATGAAATTTGATAACTGGCATTTCAATTTCACTTTGTTTTATACTTACAAGCTTGAACTCGGGGCGTTGTGAAAACGGACACAGTTTGCCTTCTTTCACCCAGTTATGGGAAACCTTGCCCCCAAAAAATGTAACATGATATACCTGTAAAAAACATGTATATTTAATACAAGAATTCTAAATAACTAAAAATAATTTGAATTAAAATCAGAGGTAAAGTAGAAATGTGCAAAATCGTTAGGTATTTAAAAGCTAAGTTTTGAAAATAATTTAAATTTAACCCCCTGTGCAGTTAGAATACTAAGTTAGAAAATGCAATATTATCTAACTATACAAGTTCATCTGGGAGTGAAAAGGGTTAGGCCGTTACTTGTTTAAATGTAATTTGTTACAAATACAATCACTTTTCGTAAAAAATAACGAATTACGTGTAAATTATTACGTTTCAATAGTAACACATTACAACTACTTTTAAGATTACTTTTTGCGACAAAATTCTATATTTACAAATGTTTTTAAAACAATGTAGGAATCAATAAACGAAAGATATTTTATCGACTGTATTATATAGTTATAAGAAAAAATATATAATGTGAAACAGCATGCATACAAACTACAATCTCTGTTTTGAAAATAAGGTGGATAACTCAAAATCGGCATAAGGATGTCTAATTTTCACTGTCTCAAAAAATTCATCGCCACTGCTAGATGAATGTTAGTCATCATCAGTACAATCAGTAGGAAAGGCTTCATTTTTGTGAGCTCAGTATTTATCTTCTACGATTCGTTTGATATTTTCTCTTAGAAGAAATGCGTTGACAGTATCTCAATCCGAATCAGTTATGACAGGGTGAAGCAAAGTACCGAGTTTAAACTTTGGGTGAAGAACACTGGCTGTAACTACGTTTTTATCAGTAAATAAAAAATTAAATCTATTTTTAACACCTTGTGTTAAAGAAATATCAAGCGGTTCACAATACTTTAAGGAGTCCTCTGAGTTTTGTAACACGTTACTGTAACTAAAATTACATCATCGAAAATTATATAACAAATTACCTGTAAAATTACTGGTTTTCAAATGTAACGAATTACCTGGGAGTGAATTGATATTTTTGCTAACTTCTGCATACCAGATATCTTTTTACACAGAATTTAGGGAATGCAAGGGAGGGGTACATAAATGGTGACTAAAAATTCTTGAGTTAATTAACTTGCAGATTTCAGACACTCATAAAAAGCTTACTGGGAGAATATTTATCTTGCTATGAATTAAAAAAGGCATGCCTTATATTTATAGGATTACTGTGATTCCAAAATTACTAAAGAAAATCCATCCTCTAGGGAATATCTTTCACTATTAAGAGTATTTTTGCGTACTCGGTCCACCATGTACCCCCAGAGGTACGAGTACAACAGGTTGGGAATGGCGACATTAAATGCGAGTAACGACATTTTACCATGAATATATAAGCAATTAAGTAAAGTTTAATGCAAAAAATAAGCATTGGTAAATTTATAGCGCTCTTGGGCAGTTTTAGAGAATGAAAAAAAAATTATAGTAATGATGAAAACAAATGCAAGTAAGTATACGCCTACACGGACTCTTTGGAAAATTAAATATTTTCGCGGACTTCTCAAGGGACAGAGCTTAAAATTATCCTTATTTTTCACCTTAATATTTTTGGAGTGAAATTCCTTTAATTATGAATTAAAGTCACAAGCTGTGAACAAATGAAATTATAAGAGAGCAATGAAGCTGTTTTTCAGAAATGTTTGATTTAACCTTTAGACTACATTACTAACCTACTACCTACAGCCATTGTAGCTTGAACGCGCAAAGAAGGAATTTAGACTACGGGCAGTACAGCAGTTGTATAGTCACGGGGAAAAAAAACCACCCCTCTTCATTCAAGCAAGCAATTGAACAGCATAGAAATTCAAAGATGCCATTTTTCAGTTCCTGACATCTTCGATAAATTTAAATTTATAAAATTTGTATAAGGGGCCATCTTAATACTAAATTGAGCACAAACTTCATAATTTCCAATTGGAACCTCCTACTTTGACAGAAAATTTCGAATCTATATCAAAATTTAACTTCAGATACCAAATATCATGTCATTAACTGTTTCGGTTAAGGAATATTGGAGCTCCTAATGTTGAATCGGTTTCTTACACTTTTAGGCATATCTTCCTAAATAATATTTCTAGAGCGGGGTCATTCCATGTGAGGGCAGCCGGTGAGTGTTGCACCATAGTCACCGATTTTTTTGTAATTTTTATCATAGATACACATGGTAGTAAGAACCTCAAATCTCAATTTGTAAAGTATTTTGCCCAATATTAGCCAAGATACAGGCTTTTGAAAATGGGTCATTTTTACCAATTGGCGGCCATCTTGGATTTTGCAGCAATGTCTCAAAAGGTAATAACTTGAGACCTAATGGTTCAAATTCAGTAATTCTGGTACCAATTTGAAGCTATTTATATCAGGAGTGTATATATAATGCCAAAACAACAATAAATTCACTTTGTAATACTTTTATTACATGTGAAGTGGAAAAATCGCCTTCAAAAAACAGTTAACTGTAATAGGCCACACAAAAAAAATGGGACACAATATTTTTCTTTTAAACTTGGTAAAAACACTAAATAATATGGGTACTTTCAGTGAAAAAAAATCAGGAGGGTAATATGTCACATCAACTGGTAATTATTTTTTAATCATATAGAATGTCAAGATTTATAAAAATCCATGGTGTTGTAATATGCTAATAAAAGACTTCCTAAAAACCACACATTTTAACTATTGTTATATGAATTAGAAGTAATAATTAAAAAAAGATATATTCTATACCAATTTTTTCAGGAAAACAAAAAATATCAGTTATTATATGTCATATAGCTGGCTGGTAGTACATGATCAATGTTTCATTGAGTACTGAGTTTCTTCCTATGCCTAAATTGTCTTCAAATGATTTGGAATTATTAAAAAGAAGATTATGTAGTCTAATTACAGATTACAAATACTTCCACCAGCATAAACTTTGTATTGTTCACAAAGATAAATATTTAAAGTGGTACAGTTGAGCATATAATATGTTGTGATCCGTTTAATAAACATCTTGGAAAAGTTAGAGCAAAATCACTAAAAAATTTTTCTCTTAATTTATCTAAGACATATTCTGATGTACTCATGACTCAATGACTACAAAATAATGTTTATGCATCCTCACGGCCCAAGTGCATCGTATGTATGGCTAAAACTTTTAGATGTATGTTGGATTCCATACGAACATGTAATAAAAACTGTTGCTTTTCCCATGACTACTACGGGAAGAACGTATCGCCTTGCACCTAATGAAAATCAATCCATTGAACTATTATTCAAAAACTGTTTTTAGATCAATTAAATCCATGGGTTTTAACTTTACATGTTAAATACATTTTAATGGTTCCCTGTTTTTGTACATTATTTGATTTTTTTAAAACAGTATTTGTAAACATGATTGAATTACTGCTTGTCAAACTTTAAAAATATTATATAGGTACCATCCTAATTTTTTTTACTTAAAGTACCCATAATATTTAGTGTTTTTACCAAGTTAAAAAAATATTGTGTCCCATTTTTTTGTGGTCTGTTTTACTGTTAGCTGTTTTCTGAAGATCATTTTTTCACTTTACATGTAATAAATGTATTAAAAAGTAAATTTATTGTTGTTTTGGCATTATATACACTCCTGATATAAAAAGCTTTAAATTGGTTCCAGAATTACTGAATTTGAACTATTAGGTCTCAAGTTATTACCTTTTGAGACATTGCTGCAAAATCCAAGATGGCCGCCAATTAGTAAAAATGACCCATTTTCAAAAGCCTGTATCTTGGCTAATATTAGGCAAAATAATTTACAAATTGAGATTAGAGGTTCTTACTACCATGTGTATCTATGATAAAAATTACAAAAAAATCGGTGACTATGGTGCAACAACTTTTTCTTAAAATGGCTGTCTTCATGTGGAATGACCCAGCTTCGATATTTTGTACCATAGTTTTATTCTGTACCTGGTTCTTCAAACGAGTGTCTTCCAGAGAAAAGAAGAAACACCCGAATCGAGACCTTTTCTACACACGTGACCTCGCCGTCACCCTTTAAAACCATGCCAAGTTTCAACGCGGGGAACTCGGGTAAATTTTTTTTTTCGTTTCCACTTTGATTTTGCGCGGAGGAATGATTTTCCAGCCAGACGATAAATCTTTTAACTGGACTCACTTCGTTCTTTTTCTATCTCTGTTAAAGAAAGAGTAAAAATTTCAACGGATTTGAAATCTGCGGAAAATTTCAGTTTATATTGATACCTAAAAATACGACTTTCTTTAAATAACTAATTTTTTAATTGAATATATCTTCAATGGATTTGAAATCTGCAGAAAATTTTACACCAGATTAATACCTTACACCAAGGGCACGGGCAACGCCGGGCTAGCCACGCAGTGGATATCAATATTTATAAAAATGTACGAAGACATGTGAAGTAGTAATTTTGTAACTTTTTGATTACGATTGAAAAAAAATTTTTTTACAATGTTTTAAACATACTTTATGTACTTTTGTTAAGAACAAGTTATATGTATTATAAAAAAATTCCCATTCTGAAATATTTATTTTTATTAATGGATAGAACAGTATTTCATTGAAATTCGTAAGTGTACGAACACTTTTGGGAGCCACTGTATGTCTTATAACGTCAGTATGAAATCATTATCTAGTTACAAGAAAATTTCAAATAAAAAATCATAGCCGGGATTCTTTTAATTTCTTTTATCTTTTATGGATTCTGGAACGAAAGAATCTGAGAAAGTGGGTTTTGTTTCTTCTAAAAATGCTCTTCATTTTGAAAGTGAAATATATGTTGCATGCTTTGCCACGAACCATTGAAATTTTGTCACTAACCACACTTGGTATACCACTGATCGAGATATTCGTTTTTAACATTCATATAAAAATAGAACACTAACATAAAGGCTAGCCCAATTTAATACATACTCGCTGTCCTTTTTCCTCCCACGTGTATTCTTCAATGTCGGGACTATCTTCGACAATTGCGGGCCACCTAAAAACACCAAACATTGAGCTTACATTTTAAACATACACAATTTTTTTTAAGTTGTAATATTTTTTCATTAAAATTCGCAAACTATATCACAAGATTTGTGACTAAAAAGAATCATGAAGTATTCTTCTCTAATTTTTTCTACCTTTGGAAGAAAAGTTTATTTTTTTTGTCTACTTTTGTACAGCTTTCAATGGTATTTGGAATCAAGAGCAGCCACAACCTTCGTTTCAATTACGTAGTACTTAAAAGGTGAAAAAGCAGGTTGCCCCTTTCTCACAAAAAACGATTTCTCCATTGCACTATATAGGAAGCATATTTTGAACTTATTTTTTTTAGTTCCTATCCCTAGTAAGTTGTGAAATCAGTGAAGACATTCAAGTCTTGTATTTGTTAGAAATTGGATCGAAATAAAAGATCCCAAACATATTTGAGTTTTCTCGGGATACTGAGTGTTTGTGTAAAACAAGTATGTCAAACTCAAATGTTAAGACGTCAAAATAAACACGGTCTATATTTATGTGAGTCGCACAAGAACCAAAACTTCAATTTCTATTGAAGCGTAAATTTATTTCGAAAACACAGTACGAAAAAGAACAAAGACAACGGTAAAATTGATGTTTTCTTCCTGACACTTGGCCATCTCTTCTCTACTATTCTTTCCTACTTCGAGGGATATCTTCTTCAGAGTGATTACTTTCAAAACTGATCCAAGGTGAACGTCAGTAATTATGGATCCGACAGGAGACTTATTTCCTTTCATAAGTGAAATAATTGCTCGCACCGATAAGTACTTCCAAACATGGAAATTTTCTAATCAACACAAATTCATTAAAAAAAAAAATTGAACATAAATTTACCAGACACAGATCGGATCTTTCCCTTCGGGGGTTGATCCCGGATCATCATCAATAGCCCGTTGCGTTGCTTCAGTGTGACGATAATTAAAAAATTCCAATACCAGACACACCTCTTCCATTATAAAAGAAAGTGTTTGTCCCTATGTCTGTCTGTCTTTATGCACTGTCCTGACGAATCTATGGTATTTACAGTAATGGAATTCGGCACACTGGTAGTCCGAATTTTTTGCAATTTTCGTACGAAGCCCGAATTTTAAAATTCAATCTAGAACATTTTAAAATGAATTTTATGACTTTTTAATTATTATTTTCTTTAGAATGGCAATAGCATAAAAGATCACAGATTCAAATTTTTTTTTTCCGTGTTTCCGTTCGAACGTTTTTATCCGAAGAACAAAACAAATAATTTTACATTAGATCGACAAAATATGATTTTCTTTAAATAAATAATTTTTAAATTGAAACTTTTATATTTTCCAACACGAATTTTTGACTTTCGCTATACAGATTCCAATTCCTGCTTTTTAAATTTAATTTTTTTTTCGAATACCAATATGGGCGCAGTAGACAATAATGTTACGTTTGTTTCTGGTTGGTATTTAATTAATGTCCAACCGGTCACCATCTCTTCGCAATGCGAATTCGGCTGCATTAGACAAGGAGCGTCGCCCGTGGTGGCTATTATCCAATCTGTTACGAATTCCCATTTGGTTTGCAAGTAAACCAAATAGGAATTTCGGTTTTAGAGAGCAGTGGTCACACGTAACCCTACGAAAAGAACTGTCACGGGCAACGCAGTGACTAGCAACTGCATAAATTAATAATCGTAAAGGAAATAAAACACATTTTTCTTGTTCTTTGAAAGTGAAACTTTTACTGTTAAGCACGGCAGTGAAAGACTAATAGCGTGGTAGGTATTATTTTATTTTTTATTGCTAAAATATCTGCTACTATTGGCGGGGAAATGGTGCGTCCATACAACACGACTAGCAATCGGTCATTGACTAATGCTGCGGTACGGGTTATTAAAAGCAAGAAATTGAAAAAATTCAAGTACGGAATTTTACTAACATTTTTGTTAAATATGGATGTTTGCTGGGCCGCAAAATATTCGTTGTGGGCCGCATGCGACCCGAGAGTTTGACATGCTTGGTGTAGAAACTAAGTTGTGATGAGAATTTTTAATGTTTTTACTATTGATTAATTATATACATAATTCCTAATATTAATTGTAAGAGCACCAGTAAAATATTCTTGGCTAAAAATTGGTCATAGCCACAACTCTGCACTGTAGAAATTAAGCAGAATTTGAAAAGCTGTAATTGAATCACTGATCTTTTGATTGATTATTTTTTTAGGTGCCATACAAGTTGAAAAAAAAATTTGTTTCCATGCATTGTAAATCACAATAAAAATAATAATCACTCTTTTCAAACATTTAATTTTCACAAGTTTTACCCAGGAGTATAAACACATAAAACCTGGATACTTAGTTTAAAATTTGAATTGTTCAGATCAAAGACCGTAAAATTTAACTGAATACAAAATTCGAAAAAATTACCATGGGTGACGCCCAAACTTCGCCCACACGACAGATCCAGGTATGTATTTGTCTGTAACCAAGTCATTTTCGCGAATGGTTTCAGGCATATCGCAATTACCCAACTGGCCATCTAAAAAAAAATCAGTCTTTGAAACTTCACACAATGTTAATACTGTCTTTAAACATGGATATAGATATTTCTTTTCAAAAATTTAGGAATCCTGTATCAAATTCCAAAACACATTTTGAATAATCACACCACCCCCTCTGCTAAAAGTGATTTTTTGACATCACGAAAAGTTCGGAATCAGTGATTGCAAAATCGGTTAACCGGCAAACCGAACCAAATTTCAAAACCGAAAAACCGGTTTTATGAGAGATGGAAACCGGTTTTCCTGTTTTACGCATTGTTAACCTTAAAGAGAAACTCACCAACAAAATTTGTTACATCAAACGATTTTTATCGAGAAAATCTATTTATCAAGAAATCTTAATTAATCAATCAATCAATTTATTTTAATGTTATCAATTTTAGAAATTAATTTATTTTAATGTTTGTTACACAAATCTATCAACTTTCGTATTTTTTCCAAAACCAGTTTTATGGGTTTAGTAAAAATGAATACCAAAAAACCGGTTTTTAATTTTACTAAAACCGTGCAATCACTACTCCGAATCCAAAATAACTCGTAGCAAATAGGCTTTTTCCCGTTTCTCAGCAAATAAAATTAACAATAGTAAACTAAATGAGACGATATTGAGAAAAGTAATTATCACTTAGCCGCACTGTAATAAAAATCTATTACAAGAAAATGAAAACTAACCCCTGTACTACACACATATCACAATCTTCACTTTAATTATTCACAGAGTTGATATGTAATTTTCATCGCGTATCGCCTTTACTTATCATGAACAAGTTCAGGAGGTCACATCCTTCCTTGGAGGCTTAACGAAATTTAAGTACACTTCCAGGAATTTTCAAAAATACATAATTTAAATTCCAGGAGGTTTGTGAACCGTATTGAAAGAAAAAGTATTTAATCTCTTAAACTTCATAACACTTAAAAATAGTTTCCGATTAGTAATAATACCCTAGAACTTTTGATCACGTATTTTTTACAGTTAATATTGAAGTATGTAATACAAATTCTTTAATCTTGTTTACCTAACAAAACATTTGAAAGTTTTCAAACATACAAACAATACAAGTAGTAAGTAAATAAAAAAAAGGTCAACGTCCCAGTAACGGAAGGAAAGAGCACATACATTGCAGACGTAGAGGGGCGAGAAGAGCCCATAACAATTCCTCTGTAGAGAAGAGACAAGGTGGTTTAGAAAAGATTCCATTATGATGAAATGCATGACTGCCGCAGTAAAAGCACTTGTGAAATAGCAAAATTTTAGTAGCATAGTCTTAAATATGGTAGTAAAAAGTCTTCTCTTGAACCCCATGATGTATTTTGTTTCCCAGCACATTCTTTTGTGTCAACTAAGTATGAAACAGACGTATAAGATCTCGCCAAACTTTCTTAATAATTCGTATAATCCCGATTTGACTTTCCGGTCCATGACGTCACAGTCTCGCTAACGTTCACCAACACTCGGTGATTGCTACGCAATCCCATTTGGTTTGCGCAAACCAAGACTCCTTCCCCAAGTGATTTCTCTTTTCTTTACCTTTAACACTTAATGCACCCTAAACTAATAGCCGCATCAGTAAAAAACCTTCTCCAACTTGTTCCCTGTACAATTGTAAATAAACCATTTCAATTTCAATCTCGTAGTTTTCTGATCTGTACTTCTCGGGAAACCGTCTTAAAATAGAGTAAAAAAGCGAGCCATTTTCCTCGCCAAATTAAAAGAAAAGTCGTTTCTAGGGTAATTGTTGCTGCGATAAATTTGATATTTGGCAAACCAGTTAGTCAAAAAATGTAACCTCAATTTCCGTGCAGAAGAATGAATGCTATCTCTCTGGCGATCTAAAAAATCCGAAATTTGTATGACCAACTTATAATCGCATCGTATTTATTTATTAACCAGTTTCAAAAATAATTGTACAATACGAAAGAGTACATTCTAAGGTTTTCAGTGATGTTTTTAAATTAAAAATAATAATAATAATAATAGTATTAAGCTATAGATATGACAGATTTAACAAAAATTCATGTCTCGTTTTTTTTTACGAATTTCAAAAAAATATTATCAGAAACCAAATTGAAATTTAAAAAAAACCTCGACGAGCTGCAAAAGTTTACGTTTTAAGGAACTCTTAACACATGGCTTTAGTCTGCAAATTTGTACGTGTTTTGCTCGCTCGAGATAGAAATTGCGCTTTTTTCGACTTTGACACTTATTGCACCCGAAACTAATTGCCGCATCAGTAAAAAGTCATGTCCATCTTGTTCCCTGAACAATTTTGAACAAACCATCTTAATTTCGAAATTTTCTAATCCGTACATTCTCGGAAAACCGTCTAAGAATCGAGCAAAAAAGCTAGTTTTCAATCCAACGCTTTTTTAATATCTCTCTATATTAAAAAAAGTTACCGTCGCCGCAGGATTGAAAACTGTGTTGATTAGCTCGATTAGCCCGAGAAAGTACTGATCGGGAAAAAACGAAATTAACATGATTTGTTCTTCATCGTATTCCCTGGACAATTATTAAGATATATTTTCCTATGCGGCTGTTAGTTTAGGGTTTATTAAGTGTCAAAATTGAAAAAAGCGAAATTTCTTCCGCGAATGAACAAAACACATACAAATTTTCAGTCTTCAGCCGTGAGTTTTTTTTTAAAAGAGTACCTCTCAACGTAAATTTTTGCAGCTCGTCGAGTTTTTTTAGAAATTTCAATTTGATTCTTGATAATATTTTTTTGAAATTCGGGAAAAATCGGGACATTTTCGTTATTTTTTTCTTATAACTGCCGTATCTATATCTTATTACCATTAGTTTTTAATTCTTAAAATATCGCAGTATACCTCAGAATGTACTCTTTCTTACGGTACAATTATTTTTGAAATTGGTTAATAAATAAATTCGATGCGATCAAAAGTTGGTCATGCAAAATTCAGAATCTTTGGATATTTTCGCTACTTTCTGTTAAAACTTCATATCTACAGCTTAATTCTATTATTTTTCAAATTTGAGAACATCACTGAATACATTACATTACACTCTTTCTTATGGTACAAGTTTTTTTAAAAATTGGTTAGTAAATAAAGTCGATGCAATTAAAAGTTGGTCAGACAATTTTCGGAACTTTAAGTCGTAATTTCCGATACAAAACTAAAACTGTCATAACTATATCGTGTTACTATTAGTTTTTAATTTTGAAACTATCGTAGTATACCTCAGAATTTACTCTTTCTTACGGTGCAATTATGTTTAAAATTGGTTCATAAATAAATTGGATGCAATCAAAAGTTGGTCACACAAATTTCGTATTTGTTAGTTCGCGGAGCAGCTTCCGCACGCAGTTGTGGGTTGTATTTTTTAATATCGGGTTTGCCATATATTAAAGTTATCGTAGCAACATTTGCCATAAAAACGATTTCTTTTTATTTGGCGAGGAAAGAGGCTCGCCTTTTTCACTCTGTTCTCAGACGGTTTACGGAGAAAGTATGAAGTACAGATCGTAAAGTTAGGAAATTAACACGGTTACTTAAAATTGTGCAGGGAAAAAGATGCAGAAGGTTTTTTACTGATGCGGCTATTAGTTTAGGGTGCATTAGGGTTAAATTAAAAAAAAAAGTGAAATCATTTGCGAAAGGAGTATTGGTTTGCGAAGCAAACCAAACGGGACTACGTAGCAATCCCCGGGGGTCGGCGAGCGAAAGCGAACAAGGGGCGACCGGAAAGTCAAATCAGGATAAAAGAATTATTAAGATAGTTTCGGTGTCCTGCAGATTCACTTTGTGAAAGGAATGTTGGTTTGCGATGCAAACCAAATGGGATTGCGTAGCGATCCCCGGGGGTTGACGAGCGAAATCGAGCAGGGGGCGGAGCCCCCAAGTAGAGGAATAAGTTTTTAAAGAGAATCTTATCAACCAGATTCCGACGTCTTTCTTTCATGGTTTACATGACTTGGAACCAGACCTTGCAAAATTCTCTCCCCAAAGAAAATCGAAAACATTTTTTCTAAATTTTGGAAATGGGAACTTCGGAGATGATTTTGCTCCACTAGTCGCCAACGTTGAAAAAAAGAAGTGAAAGTCGCCTGTGGCAGCCCTGCAAGACAATTGTGTCCGGCCGCCAGACAAAAACAACAGCCTTTTCCTCAGGTGATCCGGAAAATTGGCGAACCGCTCCTTTGAGATATGACCAGAGTGTCAAGATTTAAATCACCAGTTAAAATCATCATTTTAATCAAATGATTTTTTTTAAATCACGTTTAAATCACAACTAATCACACATTTTTATAACTAAGAAACTTAACCACAGAATAATCACAGAAGTGGTCAAATGCTTTAATTTTCTGCGCTCATGGTGATTTCAGCACTTATGGCTACAAACAGCTTAGGGAACTTGGTCAATTACTGCATATTATAAAAGATTGCAACAGCCAGCTGTAACTTATTAGAATATATTATATACTGGAAACAGTATTGTAAACACATATGCCATCATAAATCTAAAGGCCAGGAAGAGTAAGGTATTAACATTCCTGATTAACAGCACTCATAATATAAACACTTAAAGGAAGTATGCAACAGTTTGATTCAAAATTATAAACTAAAGGAGGTGACTGATTTCATTAGCTAAAAAAAAAAAAAAAAACACACAATTCTTGTGGTATGCAATAGAGATTCAAGAGTAGAAATATACATTTTCACACACACACACAGCCTAAAATGTCAGCAGGAAGAAAGAAAAATTTAATATAAATTAAAAGTGAAAATTCATTAATTATTGTTATCCCGGCAGTTTTATAATAAGAATTTACTACAGTCTGATTATTTCACTGTCCTCTATTCTACTTCTCATACTATAGGTTAGGTCTTTAACTTACACTTACTGATAAATTTGTTAACATGATGATGTAATTTACTCAAGAAAAACTATGTAGGATGTCAACTTGTGTTTTAAAGTTAAACAAATGTTAAGTAAATATTGATTTACCATGTCACTAACTCCATTTTTTATTTAACAAATTTATATATAATTATTGTAAAAGCAGTGTATAGGGCCTACAAAAATTTAAATTAAAAAAATTCTGATTTATTTTAAAAAATCCGATTTTAATAAAAAATATCCAATTAATTGATTTTTTTACACCCTGGGTAAGACAATAAATCTTTTTTCAATTCATGGTGATAAAGGGTCTAACTACAATAAAAGGATTGCAAATTACAAATTTGATTCGTTTCATTTGCATTTTACTCACCAATATAAGTCATCGAGCACTCAAAATTTTCCGGTACAAGATGAGGTTCCTTATACTCCAAGACAAAGCGCAATTTCTTACAATTTGTACACTCTACGCCTATTCCAAAATTTCTCCTGTAGTACTTAATCCAGTAAACCAGTCTGTCAAGAGTAGTCTCTTCACGTTTGGGGACTATAGTAAGAAATAAGATTCAAATATACAAAAGAAATTCAACAGTAAAGATGGAAGAGAAAACATAAATTTAGCTTAAATGGCCGTTATAAGCGGTTGCGATCCCTTGGGTACTCCAAGCAGATTCAAATTTGCGAAGCAAACCAAATGGGATTGTTTAGCAATCCCCTGGGGTTGACGAGCGTAGGCGATAAGGGGGCGGAGCCCTCTAGGTAACGAAAACAATTCTTAAAATGACATTAAAAAATTGTAATAGTTGCAAGCGTCTGCATAAGATAAAGCAGTCAACGTATTGTGGGTTTTCCCTAAGTCCCCAACTATGCAGCAGTTGATACACAAAAAACAGACACGATAACAAGCAAGAGTAGGCATGCGCTTTGTGCCCCCAAATGTTTGGCATAAAACCAATCAAAATGTCTTGCAAATATCTTAACGAGCTGCAGGATATTTGCAACTAGCCACTGAGTGGCTAGCACGGCGTTGCCCGTGAGTTTTTTTCGTGGTGTCAGGTGTGACCACTGCTCGCTAAACCCCGGTGATTGCTTCACATTCCCATTTGGTTTGCTTCGCAAACCAACACCACGTACAACGCCGTGATGGCATCGTCATTGTCAAATGCGGCCAAATCGAATTGCGATAGATTCACAATCTCTTGGGAAAATATAAATATTTGATTGAAAAATTATTTAATGAAAATCAAACTGGTGTAAAAATTTCCGCAGATTTCAAATACGTTGAAATTTTTACTCTATCTTTTACGATCTAGGAGACATAAAAAAGAACTACATAACTCACAGTTAAAACTTTTTATTTGTTTTTCGGCTGAAAGCGTTGTTTGGAAAATCAAACGGAAACACGGAAAAAACAAATTTAGAATCTGTCTTTTCTTTATAGTGTTGCAATTCTAAGGAAACCAATAATTAAATTCCATTAAATAAATTTTAAAATTAGGGTCCTTAGTGTAGAACGAACGCCCAAATGCGAACTGAAACCCAAAGTTCACAATAGGATAGGATTGGCTATGGTTTTGTGGCATTGAGTTCTCTTGGGACATATTATCCCAAACAGTTTAAGAAGTGAAACTAAGTAGTTCGCGATTCTCACCAGCAAGCCCATTGAAGCGCTGTTGAAGGCACCGCATACTCCCTCCCCATTGTCAACGATATACACGAAAGCGATCTGGAAAGTGTACTGCTCGTTCAGATGTGGTGGTGTAGTTCGGCACTTCTGGTGTTGACACTACATTGTCACAGGTGTGTGAGTTGGTGATGGAGCATCAGCATCTTGGAACGCAGGTTTGAGATGGTCCACCAACACGGTAACATGGTTGCTATGAACGTTGATATCAAGAATTTCTGGTCACGAAAAATTACTTCAAAGGGTCCATCATATGGGCGTTGCTAAGGTTTCCGAACCATATCCCTTCGGACGAAAGCGTGAGACGATGCTGGTCTGGATTGAAGAGACTGCATGTGGAGTTGCTCGACGAACTTCGGGGGTTTATTTTGCACCCGTGAGGGATCAAAAAATTCTCCAGGGATGCGGACGGAGGAACCGCAGACAAGATCTGAAGGGGTTGCTTTGATGTCCTCCCTGTGTGAAGCGCGGAAGTCAAGGAGGATCGTAGGAAGAACTTTTGTCCACTGTTTGGTGCTATGGCACTTGATGGCTGCCTTTAATGGGTGGTGAAGGTTTTCTACCAGAGCTGGTATCCCACTCTGCAAACTTCCACATCAACCCAAGGGGTCACCAGTGAAACTGACATAATCAGAAGATTTTTATTTAACAAACATCGCAGCACATACACGTTGCAACGACAGACACAAAGCACACTACTAGCATACACAGAAGTAAGCGTTATATCGAGGCCGTGGTTATATCCACATGCGAACTGAAACTAAAAGTAACCAATAGGAACGATTTAAGAAGTGAGAGAAGCTGAAGCTGTAGTTCGCGATTTTCACCAGCAAACCCGTTGAAAATGGTGGCACTGTTGAAGACACTGCAACACTAATCAGAATATGAATCGTCTAGATCAGTGGTTTCCAAACGTAATATGTCCATGGACACACTTCTTATAGCAAAAACCTGACCGTGAACCCCCAAGTAAAATAACTCTACATAACTGCATAATAGAAAAATTACCAATTTAACTTTCATGTTTCGAATGGTATTTATTTAATGAAATATAAATGTGTATATTTTTTTTACAGAAGTATTTATCAAAATGAGTATTTATTGAAAGTAGTGGTATTTACAAAATACTAATGGCTACTTAAATATATAGTAGTAGTAGTATTTTAGAGAGTAAATACTACTACTATATTTACTAAAATACTAGTACGTAGTACGTATTGAAATTAAGAACTTTTGATTTAAAATATAAAAACACATTTTTTTTGATGAGATGGGTGTACCTGATGGGATGATATGAGATTATTTATGTTAGGCTCTCTATGAGTAACATTCGTAAGAGCACTAATTTCCTGTCGGTTTCTTTTTTTCGTGATGAAGCTCATAGCTGCACTAAATCCAGGTTCTACTAAATAGAAAGATAGGAAAGCAATTAACAGCTTCTGTACGTTAACCCATACTGCAGGATATAAAATTGGTATCTGTTTTATAACCAGAATTTGTGGTATTGTTGTTCAAACATTGGTTTCGACTCCTCATTTGTGAATAATTCAATACATTGCTCCTGTAGATTCGTCTGAATTTGTGGGTCTACTTGCAAAAGGGTCCACACCCTCTCGGGGATAACCATGTAAAAATGTCATCAAATATTTGTCTGAGGCCAGAATAAGGAACCGTTAAGTGTTGACATCTCGTTCTTTGCAATTTGAAAAATTCGGAAACAGAGCATTCTTTTCTCCCCAAGTTAAAAAGAAAAAGTTTTGCAACAAAAGCAGATATTATACTTTTAATTTTGTTTAAATTTAAGCTATCACCTTGTAGCTTCAAATTGGTTTCGTTAAATTTGGCAAATAAGTGAGCAATATAGGCTCTGTTACTTTTTGAATTAATTAAATTGAGTCGCAAATGACTCTTATTACTTTCCAGAAATTCAAACAATGAATCAAAGAGTGCATAAAATCGATCCAAACATGCACTTTTAAATAACCAACAAACTTCCATGCTAGGTAATAAACTATTATAATCATCATAATTTTCTAAGCAAAGTTGAGCAAATAATTTTGGATTTAAGACATACCTTTTGATTTTATTAATTCCTCTAATGACATAATCTAGTGAGCCATGAAAGCGTTCACTCAGATTTTGAGTGACTAAATGTGGTCGATGAATGACCAACGTACATATAATATATTCAGTATAGCTTGTTTTAAGTATGCCAGAAAGCCTCGGTGTCGTCCTACCATTGTCGGAACATCCGCATAAGCAACGGAGAGGATATTACTCAAGGGTGTAGTTTTTAATTCATTAAATATTGCTTCACCTTTCGTATCAGTTTCCAAACATTTGATAAATAACAATATTCTAGGAAAATTTTTTCTTTTACAAATCTCACAAAAGCTTAAAGTAAAGATTCGTTCCCTGGCAAAGTTGCCGCGTCAAGCTGAAGAATTCAGATGTTTTAGATGTCAGAAGCAGAGAATTCAGTTGCTTTTAAGTACTCACATAAGGAATTTTCTACACAATGAGCCATTTCGTCAATCCTTCTTTGTACTGTATTAGTACTCAGTGACATTCCTTAGACTACGGACGGTACATCAGTTTTACCATAATCGCGCCAAGGAAGAATTTAGACAACGGCCAGTACATCAGTTGTACCTTAAAATTTATAAGAATCGCGCCAAGAAATAATTTAGACTACGGCAGTCACAGAAGTTGTGCATTGAAAGTTATAAGAATCGCGCCAAGATAGAATCGCGCTTGTTATATCGATAGTCGTAGTCAAAAAGTTAAATTTTCATTTTGAATCTCTAATATTATTAACGGAAGTGTTTGTCAGTCTGTTTGTTTCCTGCACGCAAAGTACTGACGAATCTATGGCACTTACATCACAGGTAGTCCGAACGTTTTGCAATTTTTGGGACGCAGCGAATTTTAAAATTCTATCTAGAACATTTTAAAATGAATTTGATGAAATGTAATTATTATTGAATGCAACAGCATAGAAGATCACAGATTCTATTTTTTTTTTTTTTCATTTCCCTTATTATTTTGCATGGAGCAATGATTTTCTGGCAGACGATAAAAAACAAACTTTTAACTGGAGTTATTTAGTTCTTTTTTCGATCTATTAGACCGTTAAAGACAGAGTAAAAATTTCAACGGATTTGAAATCTGCGGAAAATTTCACGTTAGATCAATACCTAAAAATATTTTTTTTTTAAATAAATAAAAAAATTTAATGGAATATTTTTACAATTTTCGAAAGAGATTGTGACGTTTAGAGATTTTCAGCGAGAAGAAAGAAAAAATAAAAAATAAAACATTTTATGGCATTGTTTAGTTTCTTTTTGTAAAATCGGGATCGTTAAAGACAGATTGAAAATTTCAACGGTTTTGAAATTTGACACCAGATATATAGATACCTTATACGTTTGATTTTCTTTTAATAAATCATTTTTTAACTAAATATTTATACTTTCATAAGAGATGGTGACGTCACGGCGAAATCCCATTTGGTTTGCGAAGCAAACCTACAAACACCACGGGCAAATCCGTTAGGCTGTTATCCAATTTGCGAAGCAAATCATAGTTCACAATATTCATAATTCGGTTTATTTCCCAAACCAAATGGAAATTCGCAGGGAATTAATTCCAATAGGCTACGAATTCCCATTCCATTCGCAAATTAACAGCACGGGCAACGTCATGATGCCTGTTATCCAATAGGCAACGAATTCTCATTTCGTTTGTTTCTCAAACTGTATTCGTAGCAATCACCGAGGGTTAGCGAGCAACACCTAATTAGTTAGCACCTGACCCCACGAAAAGAACTGTCACGGGGAACGCCGTGCTGACAACGCACAGTGTGGCTAGTATTCTTAAGTTCTTTCAAAATTCGTTGAACTGTCGGCTGATTTCAGTGGTTCATTTGAAATAATTCCTTCTTTGGCAAATTTAGAAGTGCGCCATAAAAAGCGCCAAGGCCGTTACACCGCTATAAACGTAGACTGAAGCTTTATCAAAAAATTCTACAAAAATATAGTTGCAAGAAAAAAATATTAATTTAATGCACAAAAAACACATAATTAGTTACACAAATTTAAAATTGTATACCACAAGTTGTATCCCTGGCCTCACGGAGACAAGACGCTCCGGCAGCGAAAACCACGGTGGCGGTTTTCGCTGTGTTCGAACATTACGACGCCAGTGTTCTTTATTCGAATTACAATTTCGGCGAAAACGATTTATTCGATTCTCAAAAGTACTTGTAATCGCACATCTCTAAATAGGCCACAAACGACAGTAGTCACCGTTTTCATAAAAATTTTAAAAATTCCCTGATTTTTGTGAAATTTGGAAATTTTCCCTGAGAATTCCCTGATATTTCCAGAATTAAAAAGTTCCCTGAGAATTCCCTGATTTCCCGGTTCTGTTACCACCCTGACTATTTTTAAATATTTAAGAACAGAGGGTGTAAAAGGATCATTCTCCACAAATATTTTGTATTTTTTCTCTACAGATATTTTAATTGTTATAGTAAGGGTTGGAACCCTTAATGGAACTCTTATAATTGCAATTGAAAAAAATTGAGAAAAAATGCAAAATATTTTGATTATGAACTTTTTACACCTCACCCTACATTATCATACTATTCATCAAAATCAACTGCAAATATACATAAAAATTTCTACAAAAATGTAATTGCAAACAAAAATAACTAATTTAATACACAAAAAACATCATTAGTTATACAAATTTCAAATTGTATACCACCAGCTGCATCGCTAGACGGTACGACCGCGAAAATAACGGCGAAGGTTTTCACGGTGTTTAAATATTACGACGCCATGGTTCTTTATTCAAATTACAATTTTGGCGAACATGATATATTCGATTCTCAAAAGCACTCGTAATAGTGCATCTCTAAATGAACGATAATGGTAGGTAGCCGTTTAAATTGTCAAAATTTCCCTGATTTTTTGTAAAATTTGGAAATTTTCCCTGAGAATTCCCTGATTTTTCCAGAATTAAAAAGTTCCCTGAGAATTCCCTGATTTCCCGGTTTTCCAGGTTCTGTTACCACCCTGGTTAATGTGGTTTTCATGGCAACCTCGGCAAAGGAATCTTTAAAATTTCATTTGATTATTCTAGAAAGTTCTTTTAAAATCCGCTAAACTGTCATTTAATTTCATTGGTTGATTTGAAATAATTATTTTCTTGGCGACTTTAGAAGTGCGCCAAAAAAAGCCATAATATTCTGCAAAAATGCAATTGCAAGCTAAAAATATTAATTTAATGCACAAAAAAAACCATATCTAGTTACACAAATTTCAAATTTTATACCCCAAGTTCTATCGCCGGCTTCACGGTGACGAGACGTTGTGACCGCTGAAAAAAACGGTTGCTTTTCACAGTGTTCGAAAATTACGACGCAAGTGTACTTTATTCAAATTACAATTTTGGCAAAAACGATTGATTAGATTCTCAAAAGTACTCGTAATCCCGCATCTCAAAAAGGACAAACGATAATAGGTGCAATTAAGGTGTCAAAATGTAAAAAATTCCATGATTTTAGTGAAATTTGGAAATTTTCCCTGAGATTTCCCTGATCTTTCCAGAATTAAAAAGTTCCCTGAGAATTCCCTGATTTCCAGGTTTTCCCGGTTCTGTTACCACCCTGGTCGACATATCTGTCACTAATTCTAAGTGGATAGCACGAGTAACAGCACATGTGAAGAGTGCAATGTATGCCTTTGAAGAGTCATTTTTATCAGTTCTAACGAAGACAGGTCCCGCGAAATCTACTCCGATGATGTTAAACGGAGGTGCTTCAGTAATTCTATCACTAGGAAGTTGTCCTGTCAATTGCCTTGCTGGTCTTAACATATATTTTTTAAAAATTAAGCATTTGTTGATGGTTCTTTTTACTAACTGTCTTCCCTTTGGTATCCAAAATTCTCTTCTTATCTGCGTGAGTGTCAGCGACACTCCGCTGTGCATCACTCTTTCGTGTTCTCTCTTTATCAACAGTTCAGTGAATAATTCATTCTTCGGTAGAAGAACAGGATTGATTTCGTTGGGGGTGAAGTCGGCTTCCAATTCTTCCCACAAAGTCAAATTAGCATCAGCATCTAAATTAGTAGCGACAGCAGTTTTTATTTTCTTAATTAATTTTGTTCGTATCTCTTTACGTTCATATCTCTCTTTTGCTATTTTATTGGAGTGTGTTTGATACTCTGAACAAGGCTGAAAAAGGAACGTCACCATCCAAGCTGTATACGCCATCAAAGCAAGGAAAATCAATTGGTAGTGGAGCTCGGAGGAACATATTGAATGTTTATTCTAGACTTCGAGAAGAAAACCATAGTGATTCCATTAACCAATTTGTCGGAAAGGTGTCTCAACTAACTGGTGTTTCCAAAAGAACTGTTTTTCGTTTGAAAAAAGAAAAGAAGACGTCAAGTCCTTTGAGTACTCCAGGAAAAAAACGACCTTATGCCGTTGGAAAAAGAACAAGAATGATTAAATATGACAACTTTACTTTATCGTGCATCCGACGAAAAATTCATGATTTTTTCCGTCGAAATGAAATTCCTACATTGGACAAAGTTCTAAATGAAATTAACAACGATAAGGATATTTTTTTGACAGACATTAGCCGAAGTACACTGTACAGGATACTGAAAGATTTGGGATTTTCCTTTGAAAAGCGAAAAAGGCAGGCTATGCTTTTAGAAAGACACGACATAATTTTATGGCGAAGAAATTATTTACGAAATATTAGAGAACTGAAGAATGAAAATGCCTCAATATATTATTTGGATGAAACATGGGTGAATGAAGGACATTCACAAAGTCGAGTATGGCAAGACAAAAACATCAAAAGCACCAATGAAGCTTCTTCAAGTTTGACAACAGGCTTGGCTGCGCCAAAAGGAAAAGGAAGAAGACTCATCATTACCCATATCGGAAGTGATGAAGGATTTGTACCTGATGCGGCTGACATTTTTGCAGGAAAAAAATCCGGTGACTACCACGAAGAAATGGATGGTAACCATTTTGAGAAGTGGTTTGAAGATATCATGCCTAAATTGAAAGAAACAGCTTTGTGGTGATGGACAATGTCCCCTATCACTCGGTGAAGAAAGAAAAAATTCCGACATCTTGGGGATAAAGTGCAAATCAAGAATGGCTATCGTTGAAAAACGTTACGTGGAACCAGGACATGATCAAGATTGAACTGTTGAAAAAAGTTAGCGAAATCAAACGTACGTTTGATAAATACAGAGTTGAAGAAATAGCCGAAAAATTTGGACATACGGTTTTGAGACTTCCACCGTATCACTGTGAGCTTAATCCCACTGAAATGATATGTAGTCAAGTAAAAGGACATGTTGCCAGGGAAAACAAGACTTTTAAACTGAACGATGTGAAGGATTTAGTCATCCAAGGGATTGAAAAGGTCTCTGTACAAAATTGGAAAAACTGCATAAACCATGTTATTGAAAAAGAAAAAGACACGTGGATGATATTTGGGAAAGTAAGAACTTGGTAATTTCTTTTAATAGTGAGTCTGATAGCGATTCGGAAATGTTAAGTGATGATGATGTGTAAATGCATGTGATGAATAAGTATATTATAATGTAAATAGATTTGTTATGATGTTTGTTATGTTTTACATATATTGCTGATGTATAAATGCATGTGATGAATAAGTAAAAGGTAAATATAGTTTTCTCATTGTAACTAATATTCATGAAAGAGATTGGTTTCTTCTGTACACTTTCTTGTAAACTATTTTAAATTATTCATAAAATTAATAATTTACTACTAATCAACCCGACACCGTTCCGCCAGTTTCAGAATATGTTTCACACATATAAGGTTTATTTTTTTAACTCTAATTTTTAAAATGGTCTCATTTTTTTATTATTATATGTGTATTCACTATATTTGTATTTTTTATATTCTATTTATTTATTGTGAATGTATTTTATATCCTCTATGTTATATGTATTTTAATATGTTATTTATTTCCTTTAATGTCAGAATAAATTTGATTTAATTTGGAGACTATATTTTGCTGTTAAGAAAAACACATATTTTAGCAGACAACGCACTCCCCCCCTACCTTGTCCAACCAAATGTAAGACCAAAGGAGTAATTTCCTTTACTAAAATTATTAAAATTGAAAAAAGAAGTATTAATCAAGGTGTTTAGCTTTCAGGTAAGTAAATTTAAAAAATGAATTTTATGGTTCATCACATCTTTAAATAGACTTTTTTTTAAAATAACATTTATTGTAAAAAAATTTTAAATATATATATTTTTAAATAACTAAAAATAACACTCATTTGGAAAAATCAAAAGTATTTATAATAACATAGAGTAGCTTTTTGTTTAATTAACGAATGTAATGCAAGAGCCATTAGAAATTAAAGATCTGTGAAACGTATAGAATTTCCACGTGCATTTTATCTCTCCTTGCCAAAAAGGGCGAATTTCCTAGCTTATAGTTGACTTCTTCTGACATTGTAACCCTTGTTTCTACGACAACGGCTGCGATGCGGTCAACGTAGCCTTTACTCTACTGCCAAGTTAGGTTGAAACAGACTGTAGACGTAACATTATTAGTACATCACATAGTATCAAAAAGCGTGAAACACCGGTTTCATCAGAATGATGCTCAATTGGCGCGCCTGCTGTGGAGGAAACTAGTTTGAAAATGTTCCAACGAAGTTACACAATTATGTAATGGTTAATAAAAGCAAGTACTTTCAAGGACTTTTCACCAAATTCCATAATTTTCAAGGGCTTTTAGTTCCGAAAAAAATTTAACGAACGTGGGAACACTGATATAGTCTTCTTTTTTTATCCCAATATAAAAAAAATACACTAAGTCATTGAGTCTGTGCAAAAGGTTTGTGGGCAATGACAGATGGATCCTTTCAAATGTCCGGGTGAAATATAAAGCAAGCAGCTCTGATATTTCACTGAGGTACCAGTGATAAAAAAGGTTCTGGAGATTATCTGCGTAATTGCTTTTTAAGTACGGTGGTCGTACTTCTTTTTCACAAATCCATGACATGATTGAGCGTGTCTGCTTTTGACCTTAAGATCTGGAATCCATGTATGTATCAGTGCGACTTAGCTACACGTTAAGCTTCTTATAATAGCCAGGTATAGCAGCACAGCCTTCATACCTTGGGTAGCCCTATCAGGAGCATATATTCCCGACGTACTTCGCCTAGTGCTACCCGTATCACCCTCTCGTCACGATGAGGCCATAGGATAGGACTTTGAGAGTTATTTACTCTTAAATGATCCGAGGGGGGGGGGGGCGCGACTTATGGAAAACTTAAATCCAGAGTGTATTAAGTATTACTTAATTTAAAAAAAATAATCAAGCAATCGGATCTGTAGGCCCAAACATTATTTTTACAAAATTTATACATAAGTTCGTTAAATAAAAAAATTGAGATTTTGACATGACATCAGGGGTGTAACATGTTTTAAGGTGTAAAAGATAACAAAATGACTAATCGAACAAAAAAGTGACAATAAGTGACTAATCGAACAAATAAACCAAGAAGGGACTAATAACAATAATGCCAAATATATTCAATAGTAAAAAGATAGAAATGGTATAAAGATAGAAAAAATAGATCCTCCCCAGCAACCCCTGTCTTTTTATTTTCTTTCTTTGGAAGGATATTTATTTTCTTCATTTAAAAAGCATGTTATTTTGAAACGATACTAACAATTTTTTTTAAATAAGTTTTTCATTTTTGACATAGCTTGAAGAATTTCTTCCTTTTCTTTGAAAGACAATGTCTGATTTTTTTGTTAAAAAAGTCTGAAAATAATTTTGTATCTTCTCAAGAGAAGGAAGGATGTGCTTTTTTTTTAAAGTCTGTCTTTGCTGACCAGCATCATATGAGACTTTTGTCACCCATTCAATCATTACCCGAGCAAGTACGGCCTTAAATCTTTATTGCCTTCTTGAGCCTATCACTGGCTTCCTTTAACAATTTTGAAGCACTGTCCAACGTCGGGGAGTCCGCGAAAGTTTTAATATAAAGTAAAACAATTTTGAAATAAATAGCAATAAATAAATTGGAAGCGATTTTTACGTCTCGAGTAAAATATAAGAATAGATAGGTACACAAAAAATACACAAGTAAGGACAATCATTGTACAAACGTTAGTCTAGTCGAGAATTAAGTAAACAATCTTCAATGGCCCCAAGTATCGGGAACGCGCGAACTGCTTGCTGGCTTTTATTGGCTGGCGCTCTCGATTCTAAATGAAATTACGACGACGTTTGTTAAAAGCAAAATATTCAACATTTCACGTTAATAACGACAAAAAATCGTTATAGATGTATGGGGTTCATAAATCTCTAACAGGGTGGCAACAAAATCCTCAAAAAAAAGTTCCTTGATTTCCATGATAGGGTGACAAAAATTTCCCTGATTTTACAATTCCCTTAAGAAATGACGGGATCCGATATACAGTACCCACGCGACAATATTTTTAAATATTTAGGGTCAGATGGGGGAAAAAAGATCATTCTCCACAAACATTTTTTATTATCAGATATTTTAATTGTTATTGTAAGTGTTGCAACCCTTAATGGAACTCTAACAATAGCAATTGAAAAAAAAAAACGGTGGAAAAATAAAAATATTTTGATTATGAACTTTTTACACCTGTCCCTACATTTTCCAAATTTTCATCAAAATCAAATGCAAATATACTTAAAAAATTTGTACAGCTTCAGTCTACGCTTGAAGTGGTGGCAACGATCTTGGCGGGTTTTTTTTGGCGCACTTCTAATAGCAAGTTAGGGCAGGTTAAGGCAAACCATCTGCATTACGATTATTATGGTTTCCATGGCAACCTCGGCAAGCGAAAAGTTAAACCTTTAGGCCCGGTGCACACATCCGGTTTTTCAACATACGGCGCCGCTGCCGTAAGAGCGGTCTGAGATACATTACATCCAATGGAGTAGTTCATACATGCCTCCAGCGCCACTGCAGCGATGTACGTCCACCTTGCGTGCAATTTGTACCGCAGTTCCCCACGGCGCAGCAGCTCGCCGCACGCGCTTCTCTGGTCTAAAGTAATTAATAAATGGTTGATACAGTAACGTCTATTTTGTTTCAAAATATACTTTTTTTAACACTAAGTTTGCGAAGTAAACAAGTTATCTTCGATAGAATATTTATCTCAAATGGCGCCAAATGTCTGAGTACTTGCATCATTTCACGGCTATGTGTTGTAACGTCACAGCTGGGAGGTCCCTCTGACCACAGCTTTCATGGTGGTCCATGAATTTATGGCCGGATGGGGGGTATCCCCTTCTCTTTGGTCGTTAGCGGCTTCGGAAGAACGTGTGGGGTCTTCTCTCGAAAAAAAAGGAGATTCGGTGGAAAACCAGAACGTTAGAGGACGCAGGACTCTGCTCCGGATTGAGGCCGCGGGACTGAAACCCAAAATTGTACAGTATCTATTAGCCTCGAAAAACCTTTAACATATATGTATTCTTCTTTAAATTAATTAAATGTGCTGTAATTTTAAATGTCATTTTAATTATCTTCAAGCCACTCGCCACGCAACCTATACCCACGACGTTACAGTGTGCACAGTTGGGTTTCGGTACCGCACGTTGAAAATTTGGATGTGTGCACCGGGCCTTAGACTACGACGGTACAGCAGTTGTACCATGATCGCGCAAAGGAAGAATTTAGACAACGGCCAGTACATAAGTTGTACCTTAAAAGTTATAAGAATCGCGCCAAGATATAATTTAGACTACGCCCGTTATAGTAGTAGTAGTGCATTGAAAGTTATAAGAATCGCGCTTGTTTTTCGATAGTCGTAGTCAAAAGATTAAATTTTCATTTTGAATCTCTAATATTATAAACGGAAGTGTTTGTCAGTCTGTTTGTTTCCTGCACACAAAGTCCTGACGAATCTATGGCACTTACAGCACAGGTAGTTCAAATGTTTTGCAATTTTTGGGTCGCAGCGAATTTTAAAATTCAATCTACAACATTTTAAAACTAATTTAATGAAATGTAATTATTATTGAATGCAACAGCATAGAAGATCACAGATTATAAATTAATTTTTTTTAGTTTCCGTTATCGTTTTGCGCGGAGGAATGATTTTCCAGCAGACGATAAAAAACGAATAAACTTTTATCTAGAGTTATTTAGTTCTTTTTCTATCTACTAGACCGTTAAAGATAGAGTAAAAATTTCAACGGATTTGAAATCTGCGGTCAATTTCACATTAGATCAATACCTAAAAATATGTTTTTTTAAAAATAAATAACATTTTTAAATTGAATATCTTTAAAATTTTAACAAGAGATAGTGACGTTTAGAGATTTTCAGCGAAAGAGGAAAAGAAAAAACATTTTGGCTGACATTGTTTAGTTCTTTGTAAAATCGGGATCATTAAAGATAGATTGAAAATTTCAACGGATTTGAAATTTGACACCAGATAAGATACCTTATACGTATGACTTTCTTTTAATAAATCATTTTTCAACTAAATATTTGTATTTTCACAAGAGATTGTGACGTCAGGCCGAATTCCATTTGGTTTGCGAAGCAAGCCAACTAACACCATGGGCAACTTCGTTATGGCTGTTATCCAATTTGCGAAGCAATACATAGTTCCCTATATTCGTAATTTGGTTTGCTTTGCAAAACCAAATGGAAATTCGCAGGGAATTCATTCCAATAGGCTACGAATTTCCATTTGGTTTGCGAAGCAAACCAACACCACGGGCAACGTCATGATGGCTGTTATCCAATAGGCTACGAATATCATTTGATTTGTTTCTCAAACCGCATTCGTAGCAATCACCGGGGGTTAGCGAGCAGTACCTAGTTAGTAAGCACCTGGCCCCACGAAAAGAACTGTCACGGGCAACGCCGTGCTGGCCACGCAGTGGCTAGTATTGCTTAAAGTTCTTTCAAAATTCGTTGAACTGTCGGTTGATTTCATTGGTTTGTGGTGTTATGCAAATTAGAGACTACTTCCACTTCAACTTCAAGAGACTTCTGACTTCTGACGTGCGCATGCTGCGTCATGCGTTCACGCTTTAAATACCTCAAGCTGTTCTTGAGATTTCAGTTTCAGTTTCACAGTCTCGTAACCACCTTTGTTAGCGCGCTGATAGATTATACTTTGTTAAATGTATTTAATTTGTTAAGGTTTAATAAATGTTAAGTTTAATTGTTTTCAGTCTAAATTATAATTAAGCAACCGCACCGCCGTGGCTAAAGTGGTGACCCGTGACGTGGACATGGTCCTGGGCTGATGACCATAGACTCGAATTTTCGACTGCATCGAATAGGATCCTGAATGCCTGTGGGTGAGTTTTTGGCTTTAGTTGAAGTCCTTGTTCCTCCCTGCCTTCGATGTCAATATTTTCGGTGTTTTAATTCCAAAATCGTGTTTAACGCTGCGATAGCCCATTTTTTAAAAAAATGCCTGATTTATTCAACTTTGAACTATCCAGAGTCTCTTTTAGGGCTCCAGTTTTTTGGCGTGCAAACCCCGAGTTGTGGTTTTTACAAATTGAGAGCCAATTTAAAAACGCTGGAATCACTAGCGATGAAACGAAATTTCACAAAGCAGTAGCAGCAGTTGATACTGAGATTTTAACATTCGTTTGTGATCTAGTTCGATCTCCTCCCATCGAAAATAAGTATGAGGCTTTGAGAACACGAATTATCAAGCAATTTGCACAAACTGAAACTTCTTGATTAAAAACTCTGTTACAAGATCTCCAGTTAAGCGATAAACGCCCATCGCAGTTGTTATTTGAAATGAAAGAACTCGCGGCAAATAAATTACCCGGCGATATTTTGCGCAGTCTATGGATGCAACGGTTACCGATACAGGTGCAGCAGATTTTGTCTGTCAGCTCGGACGATTTAAACGGTCTAGCTCTGATTGCTGACAAAATACTAGACGTACCTGGTATTTCCTCAACAGTTGCAGAAATACCGCGGAATACGGAATTTTCGCTTGAAAGTTTACACGCGCAAATTTCAGCTTTGAGCGCCGAGGTTCAAAGGCTTTCGAGGAGTAATGACGGACGCTTTGGTTTGAGGAAGAGATCGAGATCAGGTAGTCAAAGTCGCAGCTCACATAGTGACAACCGGTTAGATTTATGCTGGTATCATGCTAAATTTGGGAAAAGAGCGCATAAGTGTAAAACACCATGTAAATTTCAGGAAAACTAAAGGGCTCATCTGAACTGGCGATGACAGATGATAGCCAAGCATTAGGTCGCCTATTTATTTTTGAAAGGTCGACAAATAGTAGTTTCCTTATTGATACTGGTGCTGCGGTTTCCGTTTATCCCAAGCATGCATTTCGTGGTCAAAACAGAAAAGAAGACTTGTTTTGTCTTTATGCGGCAAACGGATCAAAAATAAGCACTTATGGTAGTTGCCGAATCGTATTAAATTTGGGTCTTAGACGCGATTTCCCTTGGACTTTTGTTATTGCAGACGTTACTCGACCGATCATATGCGCAGATTTCTTAGAACGCTACAGTTTGTTAGTCGATATTAAAAATCGATGCCTTATTGATGGTACAACAACCCTTTCTTCGAAAGGTAATGTTAAGTCCACGCAATCATTAGGTATAACAACTATCGGTTCTGATTGCAATTACAGACAATTATTGCGTGATTTTCCGAGTGTATTTGCTCCTACACTTAACATAAAGCGCAATAGTCACGATGTAACTCATTGCATTCTGACGAAAGGACCACCCATTTTTGCTAAGGCTAGACGACTATGTCCCGAACGATTAGCCGCTGTTAAGAAAGAGTTTTCCAGCTTACTCGAACAGGGTATAATAAGACCATCTAACAGTACTTGGGCTAGTCCTATTCATTTGGTACTTAAAAAGACTGGTGAGTTTCGTATATGCGGTGACTATCGCAGGTTGAATGCAGTGACAGAGGTAGATAGGTATCCGATCCGACATATACAGGATTTCACACAAGAACTCGACGGGAAAACTATTTTTTCAAAATTAGATCTTGTAAAAGCGTATCACCAAATTCCGGTTGAACCATGCGATATCCCTAAGACCGCAGTAATTACACCTATTGGTTTGTTTGAATATGTTTACATGACTTTTGGTTTAGTAAACGCTGCTCAAACATTCCAACGATTTATGGACAACGTTTTACGAGGTCTTGATTGCTGTTTTGCGTACCTCGACGATGTTTTAGTTGCATCACGTAACGAGGAGGAGCATAAACAAGATCTAAAAACCATTCTTAACGTTTTCGTAATCACGGTGTCGTTCTAAACCTTCAGAAATGTGTTTTTGGCGTGGAAACTTTATCTTTTCTGGGATTTCAAGTATCGGCGAAAGGAATTTCACCCTTGCCCGAAAAAGTGCAGGTGTTAAAAGATTACCCTCAGCCCAAAACAATCGATGAACTAAGACGTTTTTTGGCCATGTTGAACTTCTATCACAGATTTATTCCCCACGCGGCTGAAAAGCAAGCTCCGTTACACGAGTTAACTAAAGGGAAAAAGAAAAATGATAGGACTTCCATAGAATGGAACAATCAACTTTGCAAAGCGTTTGACACTTGCAAGCTTACGATAGCTGACGCAACATTGCTTGTCCATCCGAAAATTGATGCTACGTATTCACTAATGGTAGATGCTTCGGATATAGCAATTGGAGCTGTGCTTCAGCAAACGCATAGCAAAGTGTGCCAACCATTGTCTTTCTTTTCTAGAAAACTGAGTAAAACTGAACAAAGGTACAGCACGTATGACCGGGAATTACTCGCTGCTTACTGTGCAACTAAACATTTCAGGCACATGTTAGAAGGCAGACACTTTATTTTGTTTACTGATCATAAACCACTCACCTTTGCTTTTACAACTAAAAGTGACAAGTGTTCTCCGCGACAACAGAGACATTTGGAATTTATTAGTCAGTTTTCTACAGATATTCGGTACATCGAGGGTAGAAATAATTGTGTTGCAGATGCTTTGTCCCGCATAAACGAGATCGAGTCTATTGACTTCGAGGGTATGGCTGGAGCACAGGTCGATGATGATGAGCTCAAGAACTTATTAAAATCAGACACGGGACTTGTGCTGAAGCCAATGTCCTCGCTTGCGGGTCATTCAGGTAAGCCTTTATTTTGCGATACTTCCACTGGCGCTGTACGACCATATGTACCTAAAGAATTCCGCTTGAGTGTTTTTCAGACTTTACACAACTTGAATCATCCTGGAGTTCTGGCTACGCAGAAGCTTATCAAAGAGAGATTCATATGGAAAGACCTCAATAGAGATGTAGCGGCCTGGTGCAAAGCATGTCTTGGATGCCAGAAAGCAAAGATCCACAGACACGTCCAGTCAGCCGTCGGGAAATATCCTTTACCCAGCTGTAGGTTTAGCGCTGTCAACATCGACATCGTAGGACCTCTTCCCTCATCGAGAGGATTTTGCTACCTACTGACGTGCGTAGACCGTTACACCCGCTGGCCAGAAGCATTTCCCATGATAGACCAGACTGCCGAAACTGTTGCTGAAACGTTTTATACCGGATGGATTGCACGTTTTGGTGTTCCTGAACATCTTGCGACGGATCAAGGACGTCAATTCGAGAGTGACTTGTTCCGTTCTCTAATGAAGTTCATCGGTTCACAGAAAGCCAGAACAACGGCTTACAATCCAGCATCCAACGGTATTGTGGAGCGTTTTCATAGGCAATTGAAAAGCTCTATAAAGTGCTACGCTTCGACCAGATGGACGGAGTTGCTGCCGAACATTCTCTTAGGAATCCGATCCTGCGTGAAGGAAGATCTTGGTGTTTCATCAGCAGAGCTGGTTTATGGAACAACTCTCAGACTTCCTGGCGAATTTTTCCGGACGACAGCAGTTTCCGATTGGCCGCCACGCCTAGATTTCCTACGCCGCTTAAGAGAACAATTCCGGCAAGTGAAGCCCGTTCCAACGTCCCAACACGGAAGCAAGGATATCTTTATACATAAAGATCTGATGACTTCTCACGTGTTTGTCCGACAAGACATGGTACGGAAACCACTACAGCAGCCCTACGAAGGTCCATTTCCTGTGATAGCACGAAACGACATTTTTTTTACGCTTCAAATCAACTGCAAGAAGACCAATGTCACCATTAATCGTTTGAAGCCAGCTTTTTTCATGTCGACATCACCTCCTACGACCAGCCAACAGTCAATTTTGCCTGAGACGTCAAAGCCTGATGTGAAGACCCGGTCCGGTAGGAAAGTACGATTCATTGTGCCCTATCAAGCCTAAGTTTCCAACATCGTATCGTCTCATCGACTGGCGAGGGAGTACTGTGGTGTTATGCAAATTAGAGACTACTTCCACTTCAACTTCAAGAGACTTCTGACTTCTGACGTGCGCATGCTGCGTCATGCGTTCACGCTTTGAATACCTCAAGCTGTTCTTGAGATTTCAGTTTCAGTTTCACAGTCTCGTAACCACCTTTGTTAGCGCGCTGATAGATTATACTTTGTTAAATGTATTTCATTTGTTAAGGTTTAATAAATGTTAAGTTTAATTGTTTTCAGTCTAAATTATAATTAAGCAACCGCACCGCCGTGGCTAAAGGTTCATATGAAATAATTCCTTCTTTGGCAAATTTAGAAGTGCGTCAAAAAAGCGCCAAGGCCGTTACACCGCTATAAACGTAGACTGAAGCTTTACCAAAAAATTCTACAAAGATGTAATTGTAAGCAACAAATATTAATTTAATGCACAAAAAACATCATTAGTTACACAAATTTAAAATTGTATATCACAAGTTGTATCGCTGGCCTCACGGCAACGAGGCGCTCCGGTAACAAAAACCACGGCGGCGATTTTCGCTGGGTTCGAAAATTACGACGCTAGTGTTCTTTATCCGAATTACAATTTCGGCGAAAACGATTTATTCGATTCTCAAAAGTACTTGTAATCGCGCATCTCTAAATAGGCCACAAACGACAATAATTACAGTTTTCATAAAAAATTTTAAATTTTCCCTGATTTTTTGTGAAATTTGAAAATTTTTCCTGAGAATTCCCTGATATTTCCAGAATTAAAAAGTTCCCTGAGAATTCCCTGATTTCCTGGTTTTCCCGGTTCTGTTACCACCCTGTTCTTATTTGTATTTCAGTTTAACCCTCTAGGTATCCGAAAATCATATTTTGCACTGACATATAATATCTGGACTTATAAATGGCCCCATATCTCAAATAGCTTAGGGCCTTATCAAGTCTAAATCCGGCCCTGATCGTAAACAAATATATTCATTACTGTAGCGGTGAAACTACAAACCTCCCCTACTCCTCTCCACCAGCGCCCTCTACCTCCTATGGGCTGCGCGAGCAGCGAACGAGGAGAAGCAAGTCAAACATAAAAGAGGAAGGATGTTCCTCTGATGTTCGGAAAGGACTTGAATGAGCAATACGTGCTCACCGTTAAAACTGTTTGTAGTTCGACTTGCCAGACGGGCATTGCTATTGTGGAATCGCCATATGAAAAGTCGCCTGTAAATATCATCAGCTGCACCTCAATCATTAATTAAATATTAAATTTACCGGAACTGTGTGTGAACTCGATTATTACATTATTTATCTTTAAATTCAGATTTTAACTGCTTAAAATCATTTTTATTTTTTTATGTGTTTTTTATTTTTACGCTTTCTTTGGAATTTGGTTTGTACCTAGTCTTCCGTTTCAATAGCTAAAATAATTTAACAAATGAATCCATTGGATGGATTATTAAAAAGTTCTTAAAGATGCCACCTAAGAAACGTCCTGTACCATCTATCTTGAAAAATAATACGTTGCAGAAATATTTTCGTAAAGACTCTAATGCAAACGAAATCGTAATGACGACGGTTGCAAACCAATGCGATTCGAACCTGCTTGATAAACAAAAGAAAGGCATTAGTGGGAATAGTGTAAATAAAATAGAAGAACGGGATGATAACGAAGAAATAATAGTTGTGAAAGAAAAGACTAAAGAAATAATTGAGAAAGAAAAGACTTCCAATCCGTTGAAATTTTCAATCTATCTTCAGCGATTCCGATTTTACGAAAAGGAATTAACAATCCCAGTCAAAATGTTCTTAATTTTTGGCTCTCATTCCCGCAAATGGAATAGGAAAGAAAATGTAATCTGTTTTTTTTTTTTTTAACGCGGGCAGAAGATGCAATCTTTTTCACGTGACGGCAAAATCTCTTGCGAAAATATAAAAGATATAAAAATTATGTATTTAAAGAAAATCATATTTTTAGGTATCGATCTAAAGAGAAATTTTCCGCAGATTTCAAATCCATTGAAATTTTTACGGTCTAGGAGATAAAAAAAAAGAACAAAGTGAGATTTATCGTCTGGCTGGAAAATCATTCCTCCGCTCAAAATCAAAGAGGAAAAGAAAAAAATAATTATTTTCTGAACGTTCTCCCCGATGAAAAAAACTTGGCATGGTTCCAAGCTTGACGACAAGGTCATGTGGGTAGAAAAAGTCAAGATTGGGGTGATTCTTCTTTCACGGCAGAAAGGCGTCGAAAAACCGATGGAGAATAAAACTATTATATTCATTTAAAAATATTCTAGATTAAATTTTTAAATTCGACGCGACCCAAAAATTGCAAAAAATTTGGACTACCTGTGTCCCAAATCTCATTGCTGTTAAGTGCCATAGAATCGTCAGCATTTTGCGGCCCCAAACAGACAAACACTTCCTTTTATAATAGTAAAGATAGGAAGTAAAAGTATACAAAATTTTTTTCTACACAAACAAAACTTGTGGAAAAGAGAATGCTCTCAGTTTTTCCAAATCTTTCAAAATTGCAAAAACTAGATAAAGATATGCTTGCTTATTGTCATCACTTAACGGCTCTTTATTTTGACCTCAGCCAAAGATTTGAAAACTTTCTTCACTTGGTTATCTCCGATGGAGTCTGGACCCTTTTGCAAGTAGACCCACAAACTCAGATGAATCCATACTAATACAGGAGCAGTTTATTGAATTATCAACAAATGCGTAGCTGAAACCAATGTTTGAACAAAGATACCACAAATACTGGTTACAAAAACAGATACCAATTTCATATTCCGCATTATGGGTCACTGTACAGAAGCTATTGATTGCCTTCCCGTTTTCCTATTTAGTAGAACATGGATTTAGTGCAGTTATGAAGCCTTAGCAAGAAATAAAGAAACTGACTCAAAAATAGTGCTCGTTGAGACTTGCGAATGTTACTTACAAACATAGAACCGAACATAAATAATCTCATATCATCACGTTCACCCATCTCATTAAAAGAAGTGTGTTTTTGTATTTCAAAGCAAAAGTTATAATTTCAATAAATACTATTTAAAATATCTAAATGCTTTTATATATTTTATTTTTACGTCACCATTTGCCATTCAAAACATCAAAGTTAAATTTGTAATTTGGCTAGTAAGTAGAGTTACTTTACTTGGGGGTTCATGGTCAGGTTTTTGCTCTAATAAGGGGTCCATGGGCATAGTATGGTCTAGGAGATAGAAAAAAGAACTACATAACTAAACTTAGTTTTTTATCGTCTGCTGTAAAATTATTCATCCGCGTAAATGAAGACGTAAACGGAAAAAATAAATTAAGAATATGATCTTAAATACTGTTGTCATTCCAAAGAAAACAATAATAATTAAATTTCAATAAATTCATTTTAAAATGTTCTAGATTGAATTTCAAAAATCGCCGCGACCCAAAAATTGCAAAAAATTCGGACTGCAAAATCCTATTACTGTAAGTGCCATAGATTCGTCAGGACTTTTGATGACAGAAAACACTTCCTTTTATAATTGTATAATCATTAATTAACACTTGATTTTTAAAACATCAAAATTTTTTTTATTTATTCAATATTTACCAGATGACTTTATGGTGAATTTAAAAATTACAATACATTTAAATTAAAAAATAAAATGTCGATTTTTTTTCGAAACTTCTTATATATTAACAAGATTTGCTTGAAGCACATTGGTAAAAATTCTCTAGATTCCGACTCTGCCGCGTACGAGTGCTCATAGTTTTTTAAAAGTGTATTAACTATATACTTGTGAATAACTACATGCAACTATAATATTAATAATGAGATTAAGACATGAAATCATACATCATTGTTGGTAGAAACTTAAGTAGAAATATCACTGTTGTAATGTCATCAAGAAGAAAAATAACTTATGCTTTTCATGGTAACATTTCTATTGAATAGTTTTAGTAAACGTAATCTCCCGAAAGTATTATTTAAATTCTAACAAAATTGAAATAATGCTTTCGCAATGTTATTTTTAATGCCCAAACATTTGCAAAAGCAAAAGTACAGAAGATGTGCTGCGGACTCCTGTTAGTAACAAAATGAATCAAGAATTCTTGAGCTGACACAGGAAAAGAAATTGCCAAGAAATACCATATTGTAACAAGTGAAGTATAAGCACAGCGTCAACTGCAGAGCTATAAACTTCCGAACTAAAAGTGAGAATCAAAACTAAATCTAACCTCTGCTCCGATCAAGGACAACTTCAGGTGAGTGAATGAAAATGAAGTTCTGATTTTTCCAAAAAAATATTTTTTCAAGCAATTTTATTATAACTACATTCATGGCGCTGAACAAATGAGATTCCCTATAAAATTTTTTTTCTCATCGTCGAATCATGTACAGTTTAGTTATAAAGACTTTTCGTGGCAACGCTTTAGCGAACATTTTGTAACGAGTTGTGAAAAGTAAAGGCGATTTCGCTGTATTCGAATTATTCCAGCTTTTATAACAACCTGGAAAGTTCAAATTTCTATAAAATATATTTTTCTCTCTTCCCTTCCGTCCCAAATCCCCACACAACCAACAAATCAAGCAAAAAGACATTACTCCCGCATTAATTTAACCAAAATAAATCTTTTATTGGAAACACTTCTACAAATCCAAAGTGTAACCGTCTGAAAGTTAATTTTTTTTGCAGATAACTCCATCAGAACATGGCATTTTCGCACAAAAATCCGCTCTAATTACTTTCAGAGAAAATTATGTTTATCAAAGTTAATCTTACTTAGCGACATAATAAGTGGGCCAAAAACTGCGCCAAAATAGTTGCTACCAAAATATCTTTACCTCCAAACTCTACCGAAAATTCAAGTACATTTCCAAAACAAGCTATTTTAAAGATAAAACGTACAGGGGGCCAAAGTCCTGCCAGAAGGACCTCTTGGAAGCACTTTTGTACATGGCCAACCAATCACTGTGTCTTGCTGAAAGGACGTCAGCAGTACTTAGTAGGCCACGCCAAAATACTTTGACTATTAAATACTTTAAACACTACTACTTTGACCTCTACTTTTAGGAAATTCTACAGTAGTTTAAGTTTGTTTACAGTTTTAACAAATAGAAAATTATACTATACATATTTTATTGGGGTAAAAGGAACAAAATATACAAATGTAATCAGGGTTCATACAAATTTTCACAAATCAAAATCAAGGAGTATTTAAGGAGTGATTTTTAAAATTTCAAGGAGTACCCGTTTTTACATAACTTTACCGATTACACCAATAAATCATGCTTTGCAACAAATTTAAAAGTAGACTAGTTTAAAAAATATTTAAAATACCTTACTTAAAATTTAAGTATAATTAACCTCTAACACACTTTTAATTGTTAGAGGTTAATTATAACATCTTACCATAAAACCTCATTAAGTGCATTGATAAAAAAATAACAAACTCAATAATTTTCATACATAGTTTAATTAAAAAAAAGGTTACAAATTTTTTAGATCTGCTTTTTTTGCAGTTATTTGTACAGCAATTTCATCTAGTGTAATGTTTTTTTCTTTAATGGTTTTTCTGAGGCTGTTTGACTTAATAAAAAAAGAAATGTCTCTTTTTGCCTCTCCTTTCTGAGCAAGCTCATCTGCTTCTTTTTCATTATCCACAATATCTTTCTGGAGACATCTTTTTTGTTCCAAATAATCTATTTCTTCCTCAGTCAATTTCCTTTTGGCCCCTTTGTTTTGGTTACGTTTTTTGTTTCCAAAAAATCTTGATATTTGCCCCTTGTTGCGGAAGCAGATAGCCTTAGTTCCTTTGTTATGTTAACATTCTTAGCACCGCCATGGATTTTTAAAAAATCGTGAATTTTTCTTTGAGCAATATAGGATTCATCTTCTAAATTTTCCACTTCAATAGATTTATTGACTGAAAACCCTCTTTCTACTGATGCCTGGCCATGTGACAGTATCAGGAGCATCTTAAAGAAGTCCAACAGGTCTCCATACTTTTCCTCCTTTAAAAAGGAATAATAGAATTCATCAAGACACATTGTTTTGGGATTAAAATTCTTGAATTCCACCGAGAGGTTCTTTTTTATATCTCTCTATATTAAAAAAAAGTTACCGCCGCCGCCGCCGCCGCCGCCGAAGAATTGAAATTTTTGTTGTTTAGCTCCATTCTTAGACGGTTTCCCGAGAAAGTACTGATCGGAAAAATATGAAATTAACATGCTTTGTTCTTCATCGTATTCCCTGGATAATTATTAAGATTTTTTTCCGATGCGGCTATTAGTTTAGGTTTTATTAAGTGTTAAAGTTGAAGAAGTGAAATTTCTTCCGCGAGTGAGCAAAACACATTCAAAATTTCAGTCTTTAGTCGTGAGTTTTTTTTTAAGAGTACCTCTCAACGTAAATTTTTGCAGCTCGTCGAGTTTTTTTTTAAATTTAAATTTGGTTCTTGATAATATTTTTTTGAAATTCAGGAAAAATCGGGACATTTTTGTTACTTTTTTTTAAAACTGCCATATCTATATCTAATTACTATTAGTTTTTAATTTTTAAAATATCGCAGTATACCTCAGAATATACTCTTTCTTACGGTACTATTATTTTTGAAATCGGTTAATAATTAAATTGGATGCGATCAAAAGTTCGTCATACAAAATTCGGAATCTTTGGATATTTTCGCTACTTATTGTTAAAACCGTTTTGTCTACGGCAAAAGCCATTATTTTTTAAATTTGAAAACATCACTGAATACATTACATTACACTCTTTCTTATGGTACAATTATTTTTCAAATTGGTTAATAAATAAAATCGATGCAAATAAAAGTGGGTCATACAATTTTCGGAACTTTCAGATCGTAACTTCCGATACAAAACTAAAATGGCCATATCTGTATAGTATTACTGTTAATTTTTAATTTTAAAACTATTGCAGTATACCTCAGAATATACTCTTTCTTACGGTACAATTATTTTTAAAATTGGTTCATAAATAAATTCGATGCAATCAAAAGTTGGTGACACAAATTTCGTATTTTTCAGTTCGCATAGCTGATTCCGAAAGCAGTAGTGGGTTACACTTTTGACTATCGGGTTTGCCAGATATCAAATTTATCGTAGCAACAATTGCCATAAAAACGATTTCTTTTTATTTGGCGAGGAAAAAGGCTCGCTTTTTTCCCTCTGTTTTCAAGACAGTTTACCGACAAAGTACAGATCGTAAAGTTTGGATATTAACAATGTTTAGTTAAAATTGTACAGGGAACAAGATGCAGAAGATTTTTTACTGATGCGGCTATTAGTTTAGGGTGCATTAAGTGTTAAAGCAAAAAAAAGTTAAATCACTTGCGAAAGAAGTATTGGTTTGAGAAAGCAAACCAAACGGATTGCGTAGCAATCCCCGGGGTCGGCGAGCGTAAGCGAGACGCAGCGAAGCCCTCGCTGTGACGTCATGAACCGGAAAGTGAAATCAGCATAATACGAATTATTCAGATAGTTTCACTCTGTGAAAGTAATGTTGGTTTGCGAAGCAAACCAAATGGTATATGTGACAGGAGTGTTGGTTTGCGAAGCAAACCAAATGGGATTGCGCAGCAATCCCCGGGGGTTGGCGAGCGTAAGCGAGCAGGGGGCGGAGCCCCCTAGTCTTCTAAAAAAATTCAAGATATAATAGAAGAATTTTCCCCCCTTTTCATCAGAAATTTGTTTCTTTTGGGAAAAATATGTCAGAACACTTTTCATTTTCTTTTGTGACTTCTCTTTTGATTTTATCATATAATTAGGATTAATGCATGATACATTTCTTACAAGTGAGTAGGTAATTGGGCACTTTTCCATTAAATGTTGTATCATGGTTCCCACACCTTTATCCAAAAAAAATTCAAGGACTTTTAAGCACTTTTCAAAACCCAAAACAAATTTTTCAAGGACCTAAAATTTTTTATAACGACCTAAAACAAGGCATACACAAAAGTTGTCAATTTTAAAAAAAAATGTGAATACAAAAAAAAAAGACAATTTTTTTTAAACTACTGATAGCCAAGAAAAGAAAGTTTATCATCAATTTTGGTAAAAATTTGGACTTTCTTTTTTGTTTTGCTTTTTGTCTCAACTCAATGCTATCAGGCTACTTGCACCCATGTCAATTTTGGTCGTGCGATAAATTCGTTTAGTCGCACGAAGAAGAGTATGGGAGCTTGCACAGACGGTTCGATCTACATGACACAATCTCTATTTTCCTGTCGTCCACTGCCTACAACAGACGGCTGTCATGGTTTATTTTGTTTGAGTAACAAAATAAATCAAAAGTTTTGACTGGTGTTAGGGCTTCTTTATTATCTAGTCTGAGTTTCTATCTTTGTGATCGTTCAAGATAGAGAAAAAATTTCAACGGATTTGAAATCTGCAGAAAATTTTCAACAATAGAAATCTTTAATGTAATTTTCTTTAAATTTTTTTTTTTCAATTGTAACTTTTATATTTTTGCAATAAGATATTGGCTACATTTCTTTGGATGCGTGACAGGTTTCCAATGACATCCTGACAGCTAAAGCTACGGTTTCCTAAGAAAGCAGTGCTGTTATCTAGCGAACGTGATACGTCATTATGTGGCGGACATAACAAGATGGCTGTCTTAACGTAGACCAGAGGTGTCAACTTAGACGGACAGAATACTGTGGAAAATGGACGATCTAGACATAGCATTACTAGTATATCTTGTAGTGTCAAAGCGGGAAACATCGGTTTCATTCAGAATGACGCTCAAATGGCACACCTGCTTTGGAGGAAACTAGTCTGGACAAGTAGCAATGCAACACAAAATTACACTATTATGTACTAGTTTAAAAAAAATCAAGTACTTTCAAGGACTTTTCACCAAGTTTCCTAATTTTCAAGGACTTTCAAGGGCCCCTAGTTAGGAAAAACAAATTCAAGGACTTTTAAGGACTTTTCAAGGACCGTGGGAACCCTGTGTATTAAATTAATGACTAGATTTTTACAATCATTTTTCAACAGAAGGGCATTTCCTTCTGTTATCTTTTTCTTAAAATTTTTTTCCTTTAACATCTTATCAGCAGCGAATCTTAAACTTATTTTATGTTTAGATTCATGAAGAGATGAATCATCAAAATCAAATTCACTCAACTTCTTCACTGATGAAATTTCTTCAATGCTTGCAGGTTTAATTACTTTGAAAAGTTTCAGTAAATTGCAAACAACTTTCAAAATATCCTGACCCAAAAAGGGAAGCATAGGTTTATCTGTCTGGTAAAGTTCCAGAAAAGGTGCAATTAATTTTGCAACAGAGAGGAATACATTGAATTTGATTTCAATAGATGGATCTTTTACAGCCTCCAAAATCACTGAAAACGATTTGCACGTAGCTTTTGGAAAGACCCCCCTTTTCAATTTCAGTGAAATTTTTAATTACATCATTCCATATCTCCAAAGCTCTTTCAGTAGCCGGGCAGTTTTCCAGCCACCTGTGGTTGCAAAACTTTATAGGAAATTTTTTTGTATCAGATACTTTCATATAATCATCTCTTCTAGCTGGAGAATCTTTGAAATACCAATACAATGCATTTAAAATTTCTGTTATATTCCACTGAGTGGAAGAAACTCCTTTTTTTTAATGAATTATTAATTATATGCAGCCCACAGCTGCCTACAGTTACACACTGCACATTGAATTCTTTCCTTAAACTTTCTTGTAATTTTTCATAAAATTTCCAATTGACAGCAGGGCCATCCATAGATACATGCAATAACTTTTTCAGATCTATCTTCGATGTAGCCTCGTAAAAAGCTTTCAGCAAATCCTCAGAAGTAGAATGACCCAAAAATATTGAAGTTAAGTACTGAGTCCTTACCCTGTTATCGTCAGGATTCCAATACCGGATGTGTACATCCATCTGCTTCTTTTGGTTGGTGATGTTAAGCATTTCATCAAACAGCAAAGTGTAATGTGTGATATCTTTTAGGTATTTATTCATTACACTTTCACAGTAAGGTGCAATGCCAAAATGACATAAATATCTTGCCTTAGATTCCCCACAACTAAACTGCTTAGCTATGGAGCTATCAAGAAACATTTTCCTATACAAATCCCCTAAATCTTTACATGAGTGGAACGAATAATGGTTTTCAACACATTTTAAAACCCATAAAATTTCTGCATCCAGAACATTTTTTTTAACAGCAAATGAATCCATCTGTGCACTTGCTATAGAAAAGGTCTCCACATTTGAACCAGACTGATTTGAAGTATCTGATGAAGTCATATATTCAGTAATGGAAATTGTCTTGTTTTGCTTGGCTTTAAGCAAGTTATTGTGTTTTTGACCTACAATAAAAAAAAATGTCATTAGAAAATAATTGTAAATTTTTTTAAATATCTTACTAGCAGTTTGATTGTACTAAAAAAACAAATAACTAAATTTAATTTTACGCAATACTATAGAGAGATGCCATGTATATTAATTAATATGTGGTATTCTAATCAGTATTAAAAACATTTTTAATTTAATGAACAAAAAACATTGCTTTTATTTTTATTTACTTACATATTTGTAAAAAGTTTTAGTATAAAATTACTTAAAAACAATAGAATGAAACAATTGAAATTAGAAAAAAGGAAAATTAAAAATTAAGTTTTTTTCCACTTAAATTTTTATAAATGGATTATTAAAGGAAATATAATGTTAAAAGAAAAGGTATGCTCATTTTAAGATGAAATAATTATATTTTATTATAATTTTAATAGACCAAATATATTTTTCAGTCCTTAAAACCAAAATTTGAGATTTTATTACATTTTTTTTAGAATTCAATATATTTTGTTAATAAATGAAAACCCACTAATCTCAGATAGGAATTACTCAACAGCACTTGTGTCATTTTTGTTTTCTATTCCTATCCTAGAAGAAAGACAATACTCCCACTTTTAAGTCCCTATGACCGCTACAACGCGGCAAGTTCTCAGTATTTAAAGGTAAAGATTTTTTAATTGCCAAAAAAATAAAGAAAAAATTCCTCCGCATTCTTAAAAAAATTGTTGTAATAAAAAATAAAAAAAATAAAAAAAAAATTTAAAAAAAAAAACTTATTCTTATTTAAATTTCGTATCTCTATACAAAACATAAAGCAAATTATTTTTTAACAGAGTACAGGGATAAGTTTGGTGAAAAACAAAAAAGCGGAAAATAAAATATTCCAAAAATTGTAGGCGAAAATCTCCGATTTTCATATAAAGATAATAGTTGCTTTCCCAGCATAGCGATCGGCAAAATGATGTGTTACGATCGTCCCATCTTCTTAATAAGCCGGAGCTACATGAAAAGTATCCTAAATTGCAAAATGTAAGCCAAATATTCAAAAAAATTCAAATGGAAAAATTTGGTAAATTTTGACCAAATATCGCCGATATCCATACTTTACAAAACAAGAAAAATGTGTTTTCCTGCCGAAAATGATAGGTTTTCGTTCCGGTTCCTTTATCAGGCAAGATCGGGGACATCAAGCCGGATTTCGGAAATTCCCGAATTTTGGATCCGTTTTAGAAAAAATGCATATATTGACGACGACGCTTTTGAATATCGTAAATTAATGTGCTACCCCCTTCCAACAATCATCTCCCTCTCAAAAACTAACTAAATTTTTTAACTTTTTTTTTCGTTTTCCGAATCGTGACGTAGTTTATTTCTTTAAGGAAATAGAACTGCCAAATTAATAATTATCTACTAATATGATTTTCCCGGCAAAAACACACAGAAAAACTTTGTTCTACGTGACTAAATGCGGAAATGAAGATCGCCGTTTGGAAAACGAGTGTAAGTATAATTAGAAATGGCGGAAGTTTTTTTCCTGTAGAATAGAAGGAGGGTGAAAAAATGATTTTTTTTCAGGATTACAAAAAGCGAAATTTTCATTGAAGAAGCGGAATTCTTAATTTTATAAAAAATCAAAACGCAGAAAACCGCCATAGGGCGGAAAAACTCATCCCTGCAGAGTAATGTCTTTTTCATTACTTTTGAGCTCTATTTTGCAGTTTTTCATTTATGCGCGCTATTTCTATGGTCCCAAGCACCCGCGTATAAGTGAGATTTAGCTGTGGAATATAATTTTTCTTAAACGTTCTATAGCCGACGAGGGCCCTAAGAACTGTTCCGGTAACCTCGACAGTGACCGAAACGGTGTCGCGAAAAAACCCGGGTCCGTAAAATTCAGTTAACGAAACAAAAATTTATTATAGGAATTAATGTAAGAATTTTTTCAGACCCGTTTTTTCGTATGACCCCAGAAACACATAAGGTAAAGAAAGTTAGAAAAAAAGTTACATACCTTTCATATGAGACTTGAAAGCAGATTCCCCCATGGATGAAATATCGAAAATCTTCAAGCAAACGCAACATTTGGCTCTGTACCGATCAGGGCCTGCGTAATCCAGTCCTTATATTCTTCTTTTTCTAACCATGCGATATTGAAAACGCATTTCCCGTTGGGAGGCATTTTGAGTTAAAAATCGAAGCACAGCTTGTACATGAACAATTTAAGAAATGGCTACAAATCTAACTAAACCTTACCTATACCCTCGTCCTTGAACTCATCGATGTTTGTTTTTCGAAGAATCCCCTTTCATTGGTAGCTGGAATGCAACTACAGTTAGGCATTCGTTGTTTATTCTATTGATTGACTGGCATACGACGAGGGCCATAACTTTTCGAAGCGATAAGATATTCGCTACGCTAAGGGGCGGAGTGAAGGTCATGATGAATGGGATGATGTTTTGGTATGACCCACGTGGAAGAAAACGGTTCTTTGGAAAACGGAAGAAACGAATTTTTTTATTTCGAAAACGGCTACGGACTGTAAGCATTTTTATCTGGAGATAAATGTTTTACAGAAATGTTCAAAAATGAAAATCAAGGAGTTTTAAGCAGTCCAACCCCAAATTCAAGGAGTTTCCATAGTGCTTGAAAATGAAAATCGTTTTCAAGGAGTTCTTAAGGAGCGTACGAACCCTGGTAATATAAAATATAAGAGGATCATTGAAAAGGAACACCCAAAACTTTAAAAAACATACAATTTGTTAACCAATAAATTTAATTATATCGGAATATTACTGTTTATATGCGAAGCGTAACACATCCTGCCCGTTTTGTGGGGAGCCTAGAACTGCTCGTGATCCTCAGTCGCTGTACGTATGTTATTGATAAGTTGAAGAGCCCATGCACAAGTGAATACACGATTGATTGGTTTTTCAAGTCGACTTCTCTTGGAAAAAATTTAAGGCTTGAAGAGCGTTTGTTTTAATGATCCTAAAAATGGAAGTAAGCATTCTGTGTTCCCATTAATGGGTTCTCCAAATTTCTGAAGCTAGCCAACCCTGACGGATGTGGTTCTGGATATATATAGCTGGAGAACCGTCGAAGTATTATTCCACAAACAGTTTGGCTAGGTCAAATTCTTCGTAAAAATTCAAATACTAGCCACTGCGTGGCCAGAACGGCGGTGCCCATAACTGTTCTTTTCGTGGGGTCAGGTGTGACCACTGTTCGCTAATCCCCTGTGATTGCTACGATTTACCATTTGGTTTGCATCCCAAATCAACATCACTGCCATTCGAATTGCGAAGAGATCCAAGCAGCGTGACATCACAATCTGTTGGGTAAATATAAATATTCAAATATTCAATTTTGAAATATATTTCTCTCTTTAAAAAAAAAAAGTTACCGCCGTCGCTATAGCAGGATTGAAAACTCGTTAACTAACATGGTTAGTTCAAAATTGTACAGGGAACACGATGGAGAAGATTTTTTTTACGATGCGATTAATTATATTACTTACTAGCCACTTCGTGGATAACCCGGCGTTGCTCGTGCCAGTTGCTTTTGTGGGGTTGTTGGTTTGCTTCACAAAATAAATGGGAATTTGTAGCCTATTGAATAACAGCCATCCTGGCGTTGCCCGTTGTGTTGGTTTGCTTCGCAAATCAAATAGGAATTCGGCTTGACGTCACAATCTCTTGCGAAAATATAAATATTTAATTGAAAAATTATTCAGTAAAAGGAAATCAAACGTATGAGGTATCTATCTATCTAGGGCATGGATGGCCAACCCGCGGCACGAGTGCCTCGGCGGAGATTTATCAGTCACACGCGAAGACTTAGTAAAAATTTTTAAAAATTTGAAAAAATAATAATATTGTCTTCAGGAACTTTGTCAAAATCCTTAAAAACCCTACTCATACGTTACTGAATACAACATTGCCAGAAAGAGGCACTGATTGACACCAGTACAACGATGCGGTAAGACAGCGTGGTCATAGGACGAACCCAATGGTTTGAGTTGGCGCCGTTGTGTCTTGCTATGGTTGTCCGTTCTCGAGCGAGAGTGAGTATGACACTGGTTGTCTGGCGCAGTTGATTTAAACTGCTGAACAAGACGTTAAGATTTTTTAAATCTGTTTTTAGATTTTGGGGTCGAGCGTCGTCGTTTTAAAAATTTAAATTTCACTATGTCTATGAGCAAACCTTTGACATCCAAAAGAAAATATGAAGAGAATGTTTTGCAATTCGTGATTTTATAACTGTCTGGGAAGAACAATTTTTATTTACGCATCAAAATATACTTCCAAGCCTGTTTGTTTGATACGTGGAATTTGTGCAGCAGTGCCGAAAAAATGTAACCTGGACCGATATTTCAAACAACTGCATAGTGATTTCAACAGCAAATATCCTGTCGGATAACACTTGCCAACAGAATTTATCAATAAAAATATATATATATATATCTTTAGCCGGCCAACAATCCTTGTTCCAGAAGATAAATGAAAATTGTTATTTTTTATCCAATGGCGGGCACTGTTGATTTGTAATCATTTTGCCACTACAAGGCCAGAAGTGATGGCCACTTGTGAAGGAGCACCCAATGGGCGACCAACATTACCCCTAACAAAGAACAGTACAATTTACATCCATGCCCTGACCCCGAATTCGAACCAGGAACCTTCCGATCCAGAGGCTAATACCTTAACCAATAGACCGGTTGGTCGGCTGAAATGTATATTATGAAGGCTTCTTATGAACTTTTTCTGTTGTAAATCCGCAATAAAAAACACCCTTTTCAGACTGAGAAGAAATAAAAAATAGACTTTCGCCCAAACGTCCAAAATATGGTTGATAAAATAACTTTGTCTAGAAATACCGTCATGCGTCCACACAAATTGTCTCTGGACTACAATATTGCAAATACTTTTCATTAACTTTGGATAAAAAAAATGTGACATAACAGACAAAGCGCACGTTAAGCATATTGTGCTTTACACGAACGATAATTTTGATCTTGCGGAAGAACTTCTTGATTTGAGCCAACTAGGTTTAACTAAAGGAGAGGACATTTTTAAAAAACATAAAAATGTAATTGAAGTTAACAAAGTAGAGTGGACAAAATTAGATAGTGTTTGCACAGATAGAGCGCCTTGCATGGTTGGCAGGATAAAAGGTTTTGCTAGATTGTTTGAAAATTATTTGGGAAGAAAAGTTTTTAAGTAACATTGTATTTATCCATCAAGAAGCTCTTGGTGCCAAGGACTTAAACCTGTCTTCTGTTGTTGACCCAGTAACGCGCTGTATCAACAAAATACGAGCTCGAGCTCTGAATCGACGACGATTTCGTGAGCTTTTCCCGGACGAAACGGAAGAGGATGGCGAGTTAAGCTTTGGTTTCCTAAGAAAGTGGAGCCGTTATCTAACAGCCGTGATACGTCATGATGCCGCGGGCATAACTAGACGGCCGTCTAAACAAAAATCCAGAGGTGTCAACTTAGACGGACAGAAACGTTGGAGAATGGGCAACACAGACGGCTGTCGTGGTTTATTTTATTCGAGAAACAAAACAAAGTGGCTTTTTATTATCTAGTTTAAAGTTTCTAACTTCGGGATCGTTGAAGGTAGAGTGAAAATTTCAACAGATTCCAAATCAGCGTAAATTTCTACGCCAGATCGATATCAAACACAGTTTTATTATTCAATTATTTACCATTTGATTATTTAATTATTTAATAAATAATTAATTATTCATTTAAAGAAAATCACATTTAAGGTATCGATCTGGTGTCAAATTTTCCGCAGATTTCAAATCCGTTGAAATTTTCATTCTGTGTTTGACGATCCCGATTTTACAAAAACGAATTAATCAATGGCAGTCAAAAATGTTTATTTATTTCGCTCCTCTTCGTTCGAATCGTTTGGAGCAGGAAATGAAATCTTGACGCTACAAGAGAAAAAACGTTCCCCAACTGTTTGAGACCGCTATGACGACAGTCATGGAAATGGCGGCTCCGATCATTTTCGTTACTCTCACAAACAACGCTCTTTAGGAAACCAACACCATGTGTTAGTATAAACAACGTTTTAGTGACGTCACCCACCGATACATCACGGCCGCTAGATCACGGCTACGCTTTCTTAGGAAACCGAAGCTTTACTCCTATGTAATTTGAGGGAGTGTTTTTTAAAATATCTGGAAGAAAACAATTAACTGTCTAGTGAGTGCTTGCTACTCACGAATGAAAATTGGCTATGGGATTTAGCTTTTCTCTAAATAATTTTTATTTCAAGATAAACACATTTCACATTAATGCAGGAACTAGCTACCAGAGTCAATAATGCTCCGAACTATGATAGATTTAAAAATTTAATTTCCATTTTGCAGGATTCATTCAGTGCTAGGTTTGATGATTTTCAAGATGATAAAAAACAATGCTAATCTTTTCACAAATCCTTTTTAAATAATTTAAGAATATTCAATAAATAATATTTTCAAATAAATAATATTTTTAATAAATTAAGACGCTAATTCTTACCAACCTGAAATCCAAATCGAAATTTTTGACCTACAGCACCATATTACACTATAAAGCAAATATAAGGAACTTATTTCAACTGCAAGTGATAAATTTGTACCAACAAGCAATTTTCCAAATTTACACGATTTGGCTGTCAGATATGTAAGTTTGGATCAACATATGTTTGTGAACAAATGTTTTCTATTATGAACATAATAAAATCAAAATATCATTCAAGATTAACTGATATGCACCTAAAACACCTAATTTTGTTAGCATCTTCAAGAACTAATCCTAATATAGATAACTTGGTATAAAAACTACAAATTCAAAAGCCACATAAATTAAGTACTGTTTAATAAATATTTAGAATTAATGTTTCAAGTTATCATTTTTATTTTATACATAACCTAACTGACTGAAAATTAAAAATTGTCAATTAACAATAAAACCTAAGTTAGTACTTTTGTTTTATTTTTATATTATTTTTTTTTAAATCTCCACTACTCAGACTTACACGAAAAAAAAGTACTATTTGCGTAAAAATCCCATTATCAGCCTATAAATAACATTTTTTCATCTTTCTATACATTGGAAAAGTTGGAAGTGGCATGCATAATTTTTTTTCTTCAGATCGTGGCACTCTTCCCAAAAAGGTTGGCCACTCGTGATCTAGTGTCATATTTTCGGCAGATTTCAAATCTGTTGAAACTTTGAATCTATTTTTAACGATCCCGATTTTACAAAAAGGAACTAAATAATGCCAGCCAAAATGTTTTTTTATTTTCTTTACTTTTCTTTCGCTGAAATCGTAAGAGGGCAGGAAACGTAATATGTTTATGTTTGGAACACGAATGTTGGCATGACTCCACATTCTCTTGCAAAATTATAAAAGATATTCAGTTTAAAAATTTTATTTCTCTCTAGATTAAAAAAAAAATTGCCGCAGCATTGATAACTGTGGTGTTTAGCTCGATTCTTAGACGGTTTCCTGAGAAAGTACGGATGAAAAAATTACGAAATTAACAAGGTCAGTTCTTCATCTTGTTCCCTAGACAATTTTGAAGATTGTTTTCTTAGGGGGCTATTAGTTTAGGGTTTATTAAGTGTCAAAATTGAAAAAACGAAATTTCTGACGCGACTGAGCAAAAGGCGTACAAATTTTCAATCTTCAGTCGTGATATTTTTAGAGTACTTCTAAAAGTAAATTTTTGCAGCTCATCAAGTTTTTTTGAAATTTCAATTTAATTCTTGAAATTTTTTTAAATACGGGAAAAATTGGGACATTTTTGTTACTTTTTTTTTGAACTGTCATATCTATATCTTATTACAATTAGTTTTTAAATTTGAAAACATCGCAGGATACCTTTTAATCTACTCTTTTTTACGGTATAATTATTATTGCAATTGGTTAATAAATAAATACGATGCGATCAAAAGTTGGTTATACAAATTTTGGACCATTGGGATATTTTTGTAATTTCTTGTTAAAACTGTCATACCTATAGCTAAGCTTAATACTATTTGTTTTAAAATTTGAAAATTCGATGCAATCAAAAGTTGGTCATACAAATTTCGTTTTTTTTTTTTTTTTTTTTTTTATAGATCGGGGAGCATTTATTGTTTGTCACGGAAATGAAGGTAACATTTTCAGACTAACGAGTTTGCCAGATATCAAATTTATCGAAGCAACAATTACCATTTTAACGATTTTTTTTATTTCGCGAGGAAAAAGGCTCGCTTTTCTTCAATCTGTTCTCGGACAGTTTACCAAGAAAGTACAGATCAGAAAATAACGAGATTAACACGGTTTATTTAAAATTGTACAGGGAACAAGATGAAGAAGGTTTTTTTACTGATGCGGCTATTAGTTCTAAGAGCATTAAAAGTTTAAAAAAATCACTTGTGAAAGGAGTCTTGGTTAGCGAACCAAACCAAAACGGATTGCGTAACAATCAACGGGGGATGACAAGCGTTAGCGAGCAGTGGGTGAAGCACTCGCTGTGACGTCATGGACCTGTTGTGGCAAGATAAGAAAATATAAATGTAATTATTTAACTGACAATAGTTGGCAACAGCGTTGGTTGTTCATACTTCTTGGCTTGCCTTGCCGCCGCTAGCCGTTCTAATGATAGGCTTAACTGCTGACTCTGAAATGACTTAATAAATATAAGGATTTATTTTATCAGGTTTTATCGTTTTATTGTGTTAGCTGAGTGTAAGTGAAACTACACGCAACCTTATAATATAACCACTAACATTGGTAACTTCGGACTTCACTTTACCAGTTATGTCGCCGAACAATCCGCAAGATTCAGCAACAAGTAATTTGGAAGCGAGTGCCGTGAGTATTAAAATCCCACCTTTCTGGGTTGATAGACCCGAAATGTGGTTCTATCAAGTCGAAGCACAGTTCCAGATCAGTGGCATTAAGGCCGAGGAAACAAAATTCAACTACCTCGTTGCCCAACTTGATCCACGTTTTGTTGAAAACATTTGGGACATCGTTAAAGACCCGACAACTGAAAAATACTCTGCGACCAAAGAAAGACTGCTCAACACGTTCCAAGAGAGCGAAAATAAGAAGATTAAGAGACTCCTCACTGGTTTGGAACTAGGCGATTCGCTGCCAAGTCAACTGCTAAGAAAAATGCGATCCCTCGGAGGAAGTGAATTCTCCGACAAGGCCCTCCGTACCTTATGGCTGGAGAAGATGCCAACATCAGTAAGAAATATCCTGATCGTGAGCGAAGAAGCTTTGGAGAAGTTAGCCACTATGGCTGACAAAATTATTGAAATGAACCCTAGAGCTTCAGACCTGGCTGCTGTCCAACAGCATACTCCTAATATCGTGGAGGAACTGATGGCGAAGATCTCTTCCCTAGAGTTACAAGCAGCCGCCTTGAGTAACCAAAGGAATTCTCGAGACCAACATCGTTCACATTATAGACAACAGAGCCGGAGCCGATCCAGGAAACGCTACGAGCCAAATGGAAAATTCTGTTACTACCATTACAGATTTGGTAAGAATTGCCTTCCTGAAAAATTCAAGCCTCCATGTAGCTGGAAAATGCCGGAAAACCGCTCCATGCAGTAGAGTCTGCGGTTAGGCCTACTGCGAATGAACCTGATAACCGCAAGTACCGTCTGTTTGTAAAAGACAGGAACACAGGTCGTCAGTTCCTGGTGGACAGCGGGGCCGATGTCTCGATAATCCCACCCTCAACAAATAGAAGCAGTGATTTTAACTATAAACTGTACGCTGCAAATGGGACTGAAATCCCTGCATATGGAATTCATATGCTTACACTAGATTTGGGTTTGCGTCGCCCATTCCAATGGCCTTTTGTGGTAGCAAAAGTTTCAAAAGGAATCCTTGGTGCAGACTTTTTAAATAAATTTCAACTCCTCATAGATATACACAACAGAAAGTTGATTGATGGAATAACAAACCTTTCCACATGTGGGCAAATTGCAGCCATTCAAGATCAAGACAACATTAGCACCTTAAATAAATCCTGCAAGTACTCAAATTTGTTATCGTTATATCCAAATATTACTAAACCATACCTGTTAAACAAAATAGTTAAACATAACGTGTTACATTATATTTCCACTAAAGGACAGCCTGTATACTCCCGTGCAAGGCAGCTTGACGCAAAGAAACTGAATATGGCTAAGCAAGAGTTTCAATTCATGCTTGAAAATGGCATCATTAAGCCATCTAAGTCACAGTGGGCCAGTCCACTGCATTTAGTGACTAAAAAAGATGGAACTTTAAGACCTTGTGGTGATTACAGACGACTAAACGAGCAGACAATTCCAGATAGGTATCCAATTCCTAGAATAGAGGATTTTCATTTAATTTTAAGTGGAAAGAAAATTTCTTCCAAACTTGACCTTTTGAAAGCATAATACCAAATCCCAATTGCAGAAGAGGATAAACCCAAGACTGCTGTAATCACTCCATATGGATTGTATGAATTCAATGTTATGAGTTTTGGACTTTGCAATGCCCCTTCTACATTCCAACGTTTTGTGAATGAAGTGTTTCAAGGTTTGCCTTTTGTGTTTCCATATTTGGATAATGTCTTAATTGCCTCCTCCTCTGAAGAGGAACATAAGACCCATCTCAGAGAAGTATTTGACAAGCTTGATAAGTATGGCCTTTGTATTAACATCTCAAAATAAGTTTTTGGAGTGCAAGAAATAGAGTTCCTAGGACATCTTATTACCCCTGCTGGTTCGCGTCCTCTGCCAGTAAAAGTTCAAGCAATTTTGGACTACATAAGTTGACGTCCACTCTTCATGAACCTTTTTAGGTATGATCAATTTTTTTCGTAGATATTTAAAAAACGCTGCACAAACTCAAGCCATTTTACATGAAATGCTGAAGGGTGCCAAGAAAAAAGATAGAAGAAAGGTCCCATGGACTGAAGAAGCACGAACACAATTTGAGAAGTGTAAGGTGGATTTGGCAAATTCTGCTCTGTTAAGTTTTCCTAAACCTGAATGACCATTATCTTTGTGCACTGATGCCTCAGATTGGGCAATAGGGTCTGTGTTACAACAGTATGAAGAAGGACACTGGGCACCAATAGCATTCTACTCCAAAAAGTTAAATGAAACACAGAGAAGATATAGTACTTATGACCGTGAATTGTTAGGGATTTTTACTTGTCTGTAAAGCAATTTAAGTACATGCTTGAAGGACGAAAATTCCAAATTTTTACAGATCATAAGCCTTTAATTTATGCATTTAAGCAAAAAAATGAGAAAGCCTCGCCAAGACAGCTGCGACAATTGCAATATATATCTCAATTTTCAACAAACATAAATCATATTAGTGGGACAGACAATATTGTTGCAGATGCTCTCTCCAGAATTGAGGAGATATCTGTAATTGATTTTGATCAACTGGTAACAGAACAACATGATGATCAAGAATTGAAAGAGCTAATAAATAGTAACAACTCACTCAATTTCAAGCAATATGTACTGACATCAGGAAAACCTTTATGGTGTGATACATCACAGAATAATATAAGGCCTTACATACCACAACCTTTTCGGAAGAAAATTATTTTTGAACAAATACATGGCTTATCCCATCCTGGCATTCGATCCACTGTCAAGCAGATGACTGCCAGGTTTATATGGCCAGAAATGGGGAAGCAAACAAGTGAGTGGGCACGAACCTGTGTGAACTGTCAAAAGGTTAAAGTAACCAGACATACCAAATCAAAGTTTGGTGATCTCTTAGAACCTGATGCTCGTTTTGGTGTTGTCCATATTGACCTCATTGGACCCTTGCCACCCTCTAACAGCAAGGTTTATTGCCTGACAGGCATAGATAGATACTCAGGTTGGATGGAAGTAATTCCACTTGAGGATATCACAGCTGAGTTGGTGAGTCGAGTTTTCTATGAAAACTGGGTGTGCAGATTTGGAACACCTCATACTATAATTACTGATAAAGGTAGACAGTTTACTTCGCAAGTCTTTAAAAGCTTGGCTACAATTTGTGGTGCTAAAATACTGCATTCTCAATGCAAAAAAATCCATCCTCAATGCAATGGAAAGATTGAACGTTTTCATCGAACCCTAAAGACCGCTATAAAAGCACACAGTAATATTAAATGGACTGATGTACTTCCTACAGTTCTGTTAGGGTGTTAATTATTTTTTGAACAACTATTATAGTGTGTAATTGTGTATACAGTAGCATACTAATATAATGGCATTTGCATTATTAATTTCAATTTGCTTATCACTTGTGTTGGTCTTGTGGTAGGTACAAGTAATCACAATGTAAGTAGAAGTGCTGAATCTGAATTATATATAAATTGCAAAAGGTCAAACTAAATATAACACTCTGAAAAATATACTATAAAATTATTTGTTGTGTGTTACCAAGCACCTAACTTTAAAATATGTGTTGTTATGATTATAATTCATACATAGGGTGCTTAGGTAGAAAATCTATTGTTATAGGAAATGAGTTCTTGTTATGAAGAAGGTTCTTGTTATAATGTACATTAATGTTACTGGGTATTTTCTGTTGCATGCTTCCTATACTTCGTAACTTAGTTACTGGTAAGGGAGTAATGTTGTGGCAAGATAAGAAAATATAAATGTAATTATTTAACTGACAATAGTTGGCAACAGCGTTGGTTGTTGTCACTTCTTGGCTTGCCTTGCCGTCGCTAGCGTTCTACTGATAGTGTACCGGATGAAATGGTGTGGTGACAGAAATGAAACGGTAGCGTAAAGGAATAAGATCTTTGGTTTCACCACTACAACTTTTATAACAGCTTAGCAGATATGTACAGTAAGTTTACAGAAGTTTTTGGGACAAGAAGGGTACGGCAAGTAAGCGAGCTTGTTCTCGCTATCAGGTCTCAGTAGTCTCTGTGGAAAATTGTAAAGTCTTGCAGGACGCCTTTGAACGGAAAAAACCAGATGTCTATGGAATTTCGAGTGTTATCAAGGGGCTTGAGATTCATGAGATCGGGATGTCAGTGTAAAGTCAGATGAAGAGGGTTTGTTTCAAATGCCCAGAAATTTATGACCGATGTAATGTCAAATGGAGTGCTGGAATAGTACTTCTAGGGTTAGTTATGGACAGTTGATCACTCTTGAAAGGAGTTTTATGATCTCCAGTTAGGGAATTCTGGAATACATCTGCTTTGTGTCTGCTTGATCAAAGAAGCCGCGTTTAGAGCGGTACAACTGGCAGTATAATAGGCTTAACTGCTGACTCTGAAATGACTTAATAAATATAAGGATTTATTTTATTAGGTTTTATCGTTTTATTGTGTTAGCTGAGTGAAAGTGAAACTACACGCAACCTTATAATATAACCACTGACAGACCCAATTATTAATATAGTTTAGTCGTCCCAGGAGATTAACTTTGCGAAAGGAATGTTGGTTTAGCGTGATCTGTGAAAGGAGTGTTGGTTTGTAAAGCAAACCAAATGGGATTACGTAGCAATCTCCTGGGGTTGTCGAAAAGAAAATCATATTTTTAAGTATCGATCTAATGTGAAACTTTCTGCAGATTTCAAATCCGTTGAAATTTTTACTCTTTCTTTAGCTATAAAAAAACTACATAACTAAAGTAAAAACTTTGTTTTTTATCGTCTGCTGGAAAATTATTACTCCGCGCAAAATGAATACGGAACAGATAAATTTTGAATATATGTTTTATGCCGTTGCCAGTCGAAAAAAAAAACAATAATTATTAAAATTTCATTAAATTCATTTAATAATGTTCTAGATTGAATTTTAAAATTCGCCTCGACCCTAAAATTGCAAAAATTTCGGACAACCTGTGCCAAATCCCAAGACTGTAAGTGCCATAGATTCGTCAGGACTTAGCGGGCAGAAAACAAAGAAACAAACACTTCCTTTTATAATAGCAGAGAAGATAAAAATTAAAAAATACAAATTCTCGTAAAAAAGATATCAGTTGGAATTTTTAAACTTTTTTTTTTTTTTTTTTGCGCCAACTTAGAACTTTTTGTGGCAGAATGAATGAAAAACAATCGACGTCTTTTTTCCCCGCCGGGTACAAATTTTTAACTTAGAATCGTGAATTAAAAAAAGCGAAGTTTTTCGAAAACACCAGTGCTGACGCACACAAAGTGGGTTTTACGAGCTCAGTTTACCTTTGTTAGGTAGCACACTTCCGAATTTTCAAATTCTCGTAAAAAAAATGCCAGTTGGAATTTTTAAACAGGTTTTTTTTTGCGCCAACTCGTGGTAGTACCACGGCCGTCCTGCTAGAATGAAGGAAAAACATCTACAATCGTAAGGGTTAAGCTGGCAGTAAGCTGCGTTCTTCCGGTAGGACGTTATATAATTAAAAACTAGCTAAAAGGTGCGACAATAACAACTTGCGTCAAAACAAAACAGAAGCGGCTCAATCCCATGATAGAACTTTACGCAAGTCCAACTTGATTGGCTAGTTTCACGGGCTTGGCTTCACTTGGATATCTCGCCTATCTGATTGTTGCAGTTACCATTTTGATTTTGAATATGCACGTTGTTTCGTAGAATTACAAATACAATACATACAAGGTAACTAGGCTTTAAATTAAACATGGAATTCAAATGCTTTTTAAAGTTACCGAGTCAACTAAAATATATAACTAAACAGCAGCAAAGAAATTTATCCTCACATAAATTTCGAAGTACGCCAAAGGAAGAGATAAAATGCCGACAGAAAAATTATGATGACATACGTATCTAGGTCATGTGATCCGATTAGCCAATCAAGTTGGACTTGCGTAAAGTACTATCATGGGATTGAGGCGCCTGTGTCAAAATTGCAAAAGAGTCTTATTTAAGCTGTACCGAAATTACTTTGCAATTTGAAAATCCGGCACAAATTTCAATAAACAATTCAAAAATACAAATTTACATCTCTTTTTAAAATGCACATTTTTTAAATAAAGAAATTTATCGTCACAACACAATATGTAAACGATGCAACACGGCATACAAATAAATATGAAATAATGAAATCAACACTTACTTCGAATTTTTGACTTTCGGCCCATCTGAAAATAGAATAAAATACCGTGAAGACTTTATTTGGACAAAAGCAGTTTTTGGCAAAGAAACAAAATATTTTTGACTTACATACAGCACATCTTTGAAAAAAATAAGACTAAATTTGAACAAAACGAAAGTAATACCCTATAAGGAAATTTAATACTTCAATTTTTAAACTGATTCTGTTAAATTAAATTTCAGCATACCAGGGTGCAAAAAAAACATGATTTAAAAAAAAAATCAATTAATCGGATTTTTTTATATTTAAATCGGATTATTTTGATTTAAATCAGATTTTTTTATTTAAATTTCTGCAGGCCCTATACACTGTTTAAATAATGTATATATATATTTGTTAATAAATAAATTGAGTTCGTGACATGACATGTAAACTAATATTTATTTTAAGTAAACAATCACAGTTTGTGACATGGTTTACTTGACATTTGTTTAACTTTAAAACAAAAGTTGACATTCTACATAGTTTTTCTTGAGAAAATTACATCATCATGTTAACTAATTTATCAGTAAGTGTAAGTAATTTATTAGTAAGTACCTAAACTATAGCCTGAGAAATAGAATAGAGGACAGAAATAATCAGACTATAGTAAATTCTGATAATAAAACTGCCGAGCAGCAATAATAAATGGATTTTCACTTAGTTTTAATTCAAATTGGATCTTTCTTTTTGCTGCTGACATTTTAATGGCTGTGTGAAAATGTATATTTCTACTCTTTAATCTCTATTGCTAACTACAAGACTAAGCAAACACAGAGGTTCCCAAACTTATCAAGTGGTGGCACACTTAAGCGAATTATAATTTTGTCATGGCACCCTCATCGTCATGTAATATTTATCTGTGGTATATTATTACATCTAAATACATATTTCATATTTGTACCACTTTGAAAAAGAAATTAGAAAGGAATATAAACATAATAATTAATGCAACTAGTATTTAAAACTCACACACAAACACGTTAATTTTACTTAATAAGAAAACATAGGTTGGTAAAAATATAAATAAAACAAATAAAATTACCTTAATCATGCTCTTGGTTGGCGAGTGAACCGATTTTTGATGAGTGACCTTTGGTAGCGGCACACACTTTGGGAACCCCTGAGCTAACTCACAAATGCCTCAAAAACTTTACTTCCCTCTTGTTCTTTTTTTAGCTAATAAAATCAGTCACCCACTTTAGTTTATAATTTTGAATCAAACTGTTGTATACTTCCTTTAAGTGTTTATATTATGAGTGCTGTTAATCAGGAATGTTTATACATTACTCTTCCTGGCATTTAGATTTATCAGGGTGGCTACAAAAATTGAAGTAAAAAGTTCCCTGAGATTTCCCTGATTTCCAGAGTATTTTTCATGAAATTCCCTGAGTTTCTCCTTTTGTTCGCAGAACAATTCTTCGGTAATTATGATAAACTTGACACTTGAAGAACTAAAAAACTATAGACTAAAAGATGAATAAAAATAAGATAAGAAAAAAATATTTTTACTGTATTCCATAATAGACCAAATAATATAAAGTTATAGATAGAATATTTAATGTTACGTTTTTAACTATTTTGATATGTTTGCAAAAGCAGCCATCAGCCCCTGAATCCGTCAATGGCGCCAGCGCTCGGTACATCTGTACTATTATAAACGGAAGTGTTTTTCTGTCTGTCCTGTACGCAGTGTCCTGACGAATCGATGGCACTTACAATAGGGAAATTTAGCAAACATGTGGTCCGAATTTTTTGCAATTTTTCAAGTGCGCCCGAATTTTAAAATTTAATCTAAAACATTTAAAAATTAATTAATTTATTATTATTATATTTTATTATTTTTCTTAGGATGGCATACGGTATAAAGACATGACATTCTAAATTTATTTTTTCCGTTTTCGTTGGATTTTCTCAGCAACGATTTTAGCTGACGAACAAAACAAATAAAGTTTTAACTGGAGTTTTGTAGTTCTTTTTTCTATCTCCTAGATCGTTAAAGACAGAAGAAAAATTTCAACGGATTTCAAAGCTGCGGAAAATTTTACACCAGATAGATACCTTATACGTTTGATTTTCTATTTTTCCGTTAGCCGGGCGCTATTTTGGACCAAAATCAAAATCGCCAATCTTAGAAAAAAATTAGAATTTTTTTTTTAATGTTGATTCAATTGGAACCGGATGTTTAACTTTTGCAGGTTTTCCCGTCCGTTAGTATTTTTCAAAGCCGCAAGGCAATACGTTCCTATTATTGACATTAGGGAACGTGGCACAGATGTAGACTTAGGTTACAGGATTTCCGGCCGTTACAGTATACAATGTATACAACTCTTTTTTCTGGATGTTTACGTAAAAAATACACTTCTCATTTTCGGAATGAAAACAAAATTGGAGACATTTTGATTTTGGTTCAAAGTGGCGCCCGCATGGCTAAAGGAAAAGTACCAAATGGGTGCCATTTGCAAAACGAAATTCCAACTTTTTCCCTGAGTTAAACGAAACTTCCCTGAGTTTTCCCTTATTTTTCCAGAAAATGATTCTTCCCTGAGAAATCCCTGATTTCCCTGAATTCCCGGTTCTGTCGCCACCCTGTTTATGTCATATGTGTTTTACATTACTGTTTCCAGTATATAGTATACTCTAATAAGTTACAACTGGCTGTTGCAATCTTTTATCAAATGCAGTAATTGACCCAATTCCCTCTGAGCTTGGTGTAGCCATAAGTGCTGAAATCACCATGAGTGCAGAAAAATTAAAGCATTTGACAACTTCTGTGATTTTCCTATGGTGTATTAATTACTTGATTATAAAAATGTAAGATTAGTTGTGATTAAAAAAAAATCATTTGATTAAAATCATGATTTTAATCGTTGATTTAAATCAAGTGATTTAAATCTTGACACCCTGCAGCAAACTAAGAAATTAAAAAAAATCTTTTTGCTCTATTTTTTTTTTATGTTATTACTATATTATTAATCTATTCTTATTGAGTTTGCTTTTCCTAGTTTTTGATTTCCTTGTCGCTGTGATCAATATTTGTCACAAAGATTCGCGGCTGAAAGTGAATATACTTTATCTTAATTTCAATTTACGTTACTTCGAATACACTAAATAGTAAAACTTGTCATTGAATAATCAATAATGTTCAAGTATTGAAGCTTAAGTAAATCAAAATATAAAAAGATATCCAGAACAAAATTTCTTACTGCAGTTTCGTTCGCTGCTGAAAACTTGTGTAAGGAATGGATTGTCGCCTGACGGGTCTTTTATTGCCACAGTCTAGTCGACTAGAATGACTTAAATTATACTTTTCTTTGCTTCACGTAGTCAACTAAAATGACTGTTTGTGAATAAAAAATAAATGAATCGGACGATATCGACGAATAGTGAAAAAGAAACTAATTAAAAAAAACTTCATACCTTTCATGTTTCCAAGAATGATTAATTTAACGAACTATTAATCGTTATTTATTTCAATTTCTCTCAATTCTACTGAACACTTTTCACCTCTATGACTGGTATGCTTAAAACTGCAGGTCACTGTTCTATCGAAATTCCTTGGGATCTGGTAGTAAGCACCCGAGCGGAAGAAACTGGATGAAAATATAGATTTGTCCATATGAACTAAAATTTCGCCTAAATATGCCTTTTTATGCGAACAAACGCATTTGTTTTGAGTTTCGAGATATGCAAACTATCTTAATGGCAATCCTGAAAAGTTTGGAATCAATTGAACATTGAACTAAAAAAAATGTGCAATTAGTTTTATGAAAATGTTAGAAACAAAATTTATTTTGATTTGAAAACTAATGGAAAAAATCGCTTTAGCGCCGATTCTAATTTATTAAATTTTATACTCTCGATTTTGCTTTGATCAACTATTAGAAATAAAAATATTAGTTGAGTTTATTCGAGACAACAATTGATCGTATAAATCGGCTGAAACTATTAAATATAAACAAATATTGTTGGGTTTTATTTGTCGTCTTCGATGACAAAAGGGAGTTTGAAACCTCAACAAATATCAATGCATAGACCGGAATCGAAACTATAACCCGCCATAGAAACAAGGTACGAACAGAATTGGGTTGGGTGAAATGAAAAAGAAGAACAGCACTTAAATCAAGGCAGAATATAATAATAAGATAAAAAGAAATGGCTCTGCACTCCTTTATTGTGATAACAGGATAAAGAAAATGTGGAATTATAGAAAAATATATGCATACTGTTGCAACTATGGTATGCTACATACTATTGCCTTTCATTTGTTGCGCACCAGTATAAAAAGTATCCCAAATAATTTTTTAAAAAGAAAATTAACATTTGATAAAATAAATTGGGATAATTATTGTTTTTATATCCTATACAGAAGTGACAGAGAAAAGAGGCTTAAGTTCGTTAAGCTGTTCGGCTTATTTTATCATTTGTTTTGAATTTAATTTCTGGAAGTTCAAAGTTCATTCAATCAATATTATGCACACAAAAACATTTTCTGACCATCCATTGTGTATGGCCTTAAAATCTTTGTTGAAAGGCCGTGGGGCTTGTAAAATAACACAATCTAAAAATATGACCAGATCAATAGAAATTACTCAATTTAAAATAGAAAATTTACATTAGTCATCAAGCGGAAGGACTGTTAAAATTTATTTGCGATTACAAGAGAAACTCGGCAGTTTACTTAATTCATAATACCTACTAGTGCAACACATTTACCAGTATTATATCACAAAAACTAAAGGTACCAATTTTTTGGAAAATCAATAAAAAAAACTTACCTTCCGTTCTCGTACACAAACAGCAATGCAACAATCCAACGCGACTAAAGGTGATGCGCTTATCACCAAAGCAGGTTCACTAATGGCATGGACCAAGAAACCCGAAGTTCTCCGCCCACACACGGATCAGCCAGTAATAAAAGTCCTTCGTCACTCAATATTTATTCTTTTTCTAAAGATGTACAGAATCCGATCTTTCTGGAATATTCTGGAAAGTTTATTTATTTATTTTACTTGCTCGAGTTATTCCTTTAAGCCGTTCTAGGAAAAAGTATTTCGGCAAGTTCGTATTCAATTGTTTTATTTATTTTTTCAGCTTGATGGCGTTGTACGTTGGTTGTACAAGAGGACTGCGTTGCTTTGAAGAAGAGAAAACTGTTGTGGACGATGAGAAGGCAAGTTGAATGTGTAAGTGTAGGTTACACAGTCTGGGCAGACACAGTCTGGGTTTTCCGTCTGGGACTAATGGGCGATCAGCGAATCCTTTCTCATGGGGGGTAGGGAAATGCGAACAGAGGGACGTCCCACTTTGGATTTCTCTCCTATTTCATGGCTGACAGAGCATTGTTCTCGCGCATATATTTGTTTCTGTCACCACTTTTTTTCCAACAAATTTGAACTGAAAAATGCATTGATTGAAAACAAAGCAAAAAATAATATGGAAAAAAAGTCTGCATAAATCAGAACTTGGCGGTCATGGAATTCATAAATTAAAATTTTCAATTCGGGAAATCAATCAAATCAAATCAAGATTGATTTATTACTTGTATTGGAACAACAAATCAAATGTTGCACAATCAGGTCGCAAAAGTGTTCGGTTTGATGTTGGGTTGTAAAGAAAATATAGATTCCATAATCCATGGGTCAGAGTGGGTGTGCCCACTGCTATTGCAACATCATGAGAGTTGAATATTCCGCAAGATAGATTCATGTCATGTTCGATCCCTACCTAGTTGTATTTCTCTGTTCTGTGTCAGTGGCAATTTATTGTGTGTGTGTCTGTTTGGCGTTTTCTAGCGATATTTGGTAAAATATGGACTTAGCGTTATAAAACCCAACCAACCGTAAATCAAAATTTATTCGATTTGTGAGATCGAGAAAATTCTGCCTCGGACCACAAAAATATTAGTGTTCGTTGGAGAGTTTACGCTCCAACATCAAATACAGTTGTGTAACTTTTCTTTCAGTTGATGACGTTAATTGATTGATGACTTGAAAAGATTGTCTAAGGTTTTTATTTTTGCCAATTATTTTTGTTGGTATTTTTTAATTTAGCGTCACGCTGGAGCAACATAAAGGGCTATTGGTGACGGTCAGGAATCAATCCTGAAGGGAAAGATCCCAGTACAACACCACGTAGTTTAGGACCATGGTCAGATGATGAGGCCACACTTGTGCTGGCACCCCACTCTCCAAACGTCCACACCACGCCAACATGAGGACATTTGAAGCCATGATATATTTAACGTGCACAAGCCCATTTAATTGATGCTAAGAGAGTAAAAGTGAAATGGTTTTTTTTCTCCCCAGTGGCGGGCACTGGACAATATCCTAACACTACAAAACCGGAAGTGATGGTTACTATTTCCAATGGCGGACTAAGGACTTGTGCTTGACCACTACAAGGCCGGGAAATGATGGTCACTTGTGAAGGGGTACCCAGTGGGTTGACCATCATTGCCCCTAACGAAGGACAGTACAATTTATATCCATGCCCTGACCCCGGATTCGAACCAGGGACCATCCAATCCAGAGGCCAACATCTTGACCACTAGACCGGTTGGTCGGTCTAGTGAAATTTAAAAATTTCTAAAAACTCAAGTGGCAACGCAGTCGTATAAATACGAAAAACAAACCTCACAGTTGCATACCAGTAGTTTTATTCTAGCAGATGTATTCGTTGAGCGTTTCAAATAAATTTGTTTTAATAATCTCTGTATCTCTAGTACTAAATTTCGGTGGTTCCTCGGGGGTTTGCGAGCGGAGGCAATCAGGGGACGGAGCCCCTTAGTCTGTTAAAAATGCCTTATTAAGTTAGACTGGATTGGATTTTTAAATTGTAACTTTTATATTTTTTCCGATACGAATTTGACCTCAATCGTGTTCGAGAAATCACAGATTCCATTTCCTGTACTCAAACGATTAAAACCCAGGAAAGCAAAACAAATAAAACATTTTATGACTGGCATTGTTTAGTTCTTTTATATAAAATCGAGATGGTTAAAAATAGATTGAAAATTTCAACGGGTTTGAAATCTGCGGAAAAATTTTACACCAGATAGATATCTTATACGTTTGATTTTCTTTTAATAAATAATTTTTCAATTAAATATTTATGTTTTCGCAAGAGATTGTTACGTCAATCCGATTAGATGTCTTCGAAATTTGAATTTGGCCACATTTGATAATGACGAGGCCATAACGGCGTTGCCCGTGGTTTTGGTTTGCGAAGCAAACCAAATGGGAATTCGTAGCAATCACCGGGGTTTAGCGAGCAGTGGTCACACCTGACCCCACGAAAAGAACTGTCACGGGCAACGTCTTGCTGGCCACGCAGTGGCTAGTTAGTACATAATACCTGTACATCGGCAGGTGAACAAGACATAGTAATTTGAGATACCCTTTACCTGCTCTGTGGTGGGTCTGACGTTTAGCTGTGGCGATTTTTACTACAGCTTTTTGAATCTAGGTGTGCCAGCCTCCTGCTATTTAGTCTGTATACTGTGATCGCAGCGAAAACGGTGCAGTTTTTTCCGTTCGTACCACATGGACACACTGTGTCGCGATTTGGGGTTGCAGCATAAACAGTATAGCGTCGTAGGGGGTCTCTCTGACCACAGCTTTCATGGTAGTCCTTGAATTTATCATCGGATGGGGGTATCCCCTTGTCTTTGAACTGTAGCTGTTTCGGAAGAACGTGTGGGGTCTTCTCTCGAGGAAAAGAGAGAATCGTGGAACGCATGAACGTGAACGGACGCAGAACGACTCTGCTCCTATGAAGACGCGGGACTGAAACCCTATTTGTATTTTCCATCTATTAGCCTCGAAATAGCCTTAACTTATGTGTATATCTTCAATAATTAATTTAATGTGCTGTATTTTTAAAAGTCGTTTTAATTGCCTTCTAGCCACTTGCCACGTAAACTATACTCACGACGTTACAACAGGTATTAATAAAGGACTAAGAGGGATAATGAAGACAATTGCTCCCAATTTTAACCATTACATGATACATAGACAAGCTCTTGTTGCAAAAGACATTTGTAACGATCTGCCGACAGGTTATTACAAACACAGATAAGTTATAAGAACAGTCGTTCTTGTGTTCTGGTTGCTACTGTTCTAGTAGACTACCATTGATGCATGAGAGTGCCTGTGTTCTGGTACGATCAAGGACATGTTATCTTGGTACTGTTCGGAATAAGAACGTGAATAAGGTTACATTTGTTGTAGACTTGAAAGGAGAGAGACGATTTTTTTCACCGGACGGTGCGGCGTATATATTTGAAACTTTTATATTACATTGTACAAATAGACGTGCGTGTCGAATTTAGGTATGCAGTGTCCCTCTGCTCTCGGCCACTACTACACACACTGTCTATCAAATTAAGATATCACTCGGTCACTCTGACATAATTGGTGTCAGAAGTGGGGTTGTGTAGTTGAGTGATTGTGTAGAACTTTCGGTAAGAGGTGACGCTGCGCCATTTTGTAGTTTCGTGAAGAAAGTGAAGTGTCCTGTGAACCACACAAGCAGCTTTAGAGAATCCCTGGAGTGAATTCTATCCTCAATGTGAACCTTCGACAGATCCGGACACTAGACATTTAAACGTGGAAAGCGGTATTGAATAAAGAATATTCAACATAAGGAACTTTCAAGAATTTTATTAGTGTGTATTATTTATACGGTATAAAATGGCTTTCCTTGCTAAGGGCAGAAAAGAAGATTTGATCAATTTGGCTCACGAATTAGGGGAAAAAATTCCTCCAAACGCTAAAATTATCGAATTAAAAAATTTAATTGTGAATGATCGAGGTTTCGAGGAGCATTTTGTGAGAGAACTACTAAACAGGACAAAAGGAAGAAAGGGAACGTGAACAAAAGTAAGAAAGGGATAGAATGGAACGTGTAGAAAGGGACAAAACGGAACTCGAATTGAAATTATAGGAATTAGAAATGGCACAGGGCAGAGAACAAACCAGTGAATCTCACAACAATTCAAGGTCTGGGACAAATGAGTCATTTCTTGGATATTTAAATTTAATAAAGGGAGTTTTACCAAATACTCCGGGAAAATCCTACGAAGGGCCATTTTTATTCCATCAAACAGAAGAAATGTTTAAATTGTATGAAGTACCTGAGGAATATAAGGGAAAATTATTTTGTATAATCTAAGGGGGCAGGTAAGACGCGTAAGTTCGCGGTTAGAAGAACTGGCTTTTGACCAGTATGAAAAAATTAAGGAAATCGTGTTAAAAGAATTCCGTATAACCGCAATAGAACACAAAAAGAACTTAGATATGTGTCATCGAAAGGATAATGAAACGTGTACGCAATATTCGGTTAGGCTAGAAGCGGCTTTGTATTTGTATTTAGAAGCGAGAAAAATAAACACATATGAGAAGATGAAAGACCTGCTAACTTCCGACAAAATAAAAGAAAGTTTACCCTCAAACGTTAAAACCCATATCTATCTTAAGGAAACAAGACAAACGGATGACACCAGTGGAATAGGCTAATGAAGTAGATAACTATACGAGTGCAGTACCCACAGGAAAATTAGCGGCAGGTGGGAATTTACGAAAAAGGGAGAAACACTTTTGGAGACCAACACATAAGTCCAATTCATTCAACCGGGGAAATCAGGAATACAAACAACGTTTTGAGTAAAACTCAACGAAAGATATAGGTTGTTTTACATGCGGATCAAAATTTCACAAATTGAAAGACTGCCCGAAAAATAAAAATAGATTTACAAATGATAGGGGTGCGAGGAATTAACAAAGTAGCTACATCCGATTCAGAGATAGAAAATTGCGGTGTATGTGCAGCCAAAATAAATACTAATGACAGGACTGATGCGAATCTACAACCATATATAACACCTCTAAAACAAATCAAAATCAGTGAGGAAGGTAAAATCGTCAATGCTTTGCCCGATAGCGGATGCCAAGTAACTGTATTGAGAGAAAACAACCTTCTCAAGAATAAATCGGAAGCTGGAGGAATATAAAATACATCTAAAGCCAGCTTTCGGAGAGACTATAGTCGCAGACTTGATACACGTGAATTTGGCGATCCCAAATGGAAGTAATAGTAATGTGGTGCACAGACCAATACTATGTGCTATCACTCTCCACATTTCTGAGGATGCGATCCTTAACCCACAAATCTCTAATATTATAAAAATAAGTGTTTGTTTGTATGTTTGTTTCTTTTCTTGGTCTCAAAGTCCTGACGAATCTATGGCACTTACAGTAATGAGATTTGGCATAAAGGCAGTCCGAATTTTTTTCAATTTTAGGGTCGAGGCGAATTTTAAAATTTAATCTAGAACATTTTTAAATGAATTTAATAGTTTTTTCATCATTCTTCCGCGGAATGAAGAATTATCAAAATTTAGATTTTTTGCCTCACGTCACCATGACGTCAGCCTTAGGAATCATGCGAATGGTTTTTCATCTCCCGTCTCTAGAATGGGAGAGAACACATTCGAATGACCTTCGTTTGTTTCGATATTCATTCATTTTGATTTCCTGCGAAACGGATTCCAGCGAAGTAAAAGATATTACTAAAGTTATCACTGGCGTTAATCAGTGGTTTATTTCAATCTCAGCAATCGTTAAAGGTAGAATAAAAATTTTAACGAATTTGAAATCTTCGGAAAAATTTTACACCACATAGATATATTTTACGTTTGATTTTCTTTTTTTCTTTTATACTGTCACAAGGGATTGTGACGTCACGTGAACTTTCGCTTTCCAAAAATAAACAGATTGCATTTTCTGCCCTTCCGCGTTAAAATAAAAATAAAAACAGATTGCATTTCCTGCCCTATTCCATTTCAGCGAAGGAGAGCAAAAAATAAAAAAACATTTTGACTGGGATTATTAAGTTCTTTTTTTTTCGTAAAATCGGAATCGTTAAAGACAGATTGAAAATTTCAATGGATTTGAAATCCGAGGAAAATTGTACACCAGATTAATACCTTACACCACGGGCACGAGCAACGCCAGGCTAGCCATGCAGTGGCTAGTAGTTAATATTCCAGAGAGCAAAAATGACCGTAATGAACCAGCAGTAGTCGAGACTTGCGAAGTAGAAATAGCAGAGTGTAGGGAAATAGTCCTGGAGGGAAAAGAGATTGAGGGTGGCGACAAAACGGTAGAAAGAGAAAAGGGCAAGAGACAGTCACCCGCCGACGAATTTCAACGCACACAAAATACAAGCGATTCACTGAGGAATGAATGGGATTTGGCAGCGAAGGGAAAGGAAAACTATTTCATTATCGACATTTTTCTTTTTCACTAGAAGGTCAGGGATGTTTCTCAGCTTGTTTTATCCACAGAGAAACGGCTAAAAGTTATGGGAAGGGCACATGAAACCCCCTATGGTGATCATATGAGCGCGCGGAAAACGGGAGAAAGATTACGATACTCCTTTCATTGGGAGGGTTTGGCAAGAGATGTTAAACAATATTGTAGTGCCTGTAAAGAATACCAGTTAAGACGACCAGCAAAAACGAGTGAGCGGACACCCATTACACCGAAGAATAACTCAATGAGAAACAATGTAACCAACATAACAGCATGAGTCGAAATGAATTTGCTGCGTTACTGGCTGTCCTTTTATGCCCCGGTATGAAGCGTGTTTGAGAGCTGTCCTGCGCTTGATCAAACGATTCTGAAAATTTGATCATTTGCATCTCCAACGCAGATGTACCACACCTCCAAATTTCATTTATTCCGATCTACTTCTTATTGATACAACTTTTTTTTTGTCTTAGAGTGTATAAAAGTTCCCAAGTAATGTCCAACTTTTTGAGTGAAGCAGCTTTTACAAGACACAAAGCATCTTAATTACATTTCTTTCTTTCTTAAAAACGTTTACATGAACAAGTGTATTGAATTTTTTTAGAACAGTGAAAACAATGAGAACATGTTGACAATTATTTTCGATTTGTCAGCTTTGACTATAATTAATAAATTGAGTATTTTATATGAAGTGATAAATCTGTGTTCAGATGGTAAAAGTCACTTTTAATATAACTTTTTATAAATCACTTTTTTTAATTTTTCGTGACAAGCAATTTTAAGACTCATTATTCAACACGTAGTTCTGTGTTTTTTTACTTATTACAATTTTAAAACCCTTGTTTTCTCACAAACTGAAAGAGAAAGACTTACGACATTTTGCCACCTTCTATAAACAAACCAGACTCCACGATGGGATTTACTGAATTTTTTGGGAAAAGTGACTTATAACATTTTGACATCTGAGCACAGAAATTAGATATTTTAAAATTGTGGAATAATTCAAAAGGTAAGATTCCAAATCTTTTTATTTCCAATACATCTATAAAGGTCAAAACACCTTAAAATGCAACTTTCACAGAGGTTCTCCGCACAACACATTGATGAATGTTGGTCCGAAGGAACCATTGGATCCCCGAGGGACGTTGGCGGGGTTGTCCTTGAAGGGTCATCCGGGCCAAGAGAATTAAAAGTAGAACTATAAGGGTGAAGGGGTACTCAACCAGTGGAGGACAGACGAGGGGGCCTTCCGCGGCGATCCTCACTGTATATGAATATATAAGATTATTACAAATACAAATATTGACGACCAGCTACAGACTCAAGCCCAACAAGGCTGGTCTTTTGTTTATGAATTCCCAATTCTATCCAATTGTATCTTAAATTCGTACACTCCCATTGAATTAACTATATTTTCTGGCAACGCGTTCCATTTGTTTATTACCCTATTAAAGTAGTAGTTTTTCCTTAAATCCCGATTAAAATGTGTCTTATTCAATTTATACCCATGGCCCCTTGTTCTATTATCCCTATTGAAATTTAAGCACTCTGTGTCCCCTTATTTTACCAACTTGAAAAGTTAAATCAAATCCCCCTCCTTCTTCTTCTTTCCGGTGTATACATGTTTAGCTTACTTAAACATTCATTATAGTCGACTTGGCACTTATAACCAAGAAATGGCTACTATAAATGTATAGTAAATATACCCCATGAAGAAGCGTCAATCTGGCAGCGTAGATAGAAAAGAACTAAACACAAGTGTTTAAGAAGTGGTGTGACATTAAAATGCTTTCCATTGCGCCAATGTCACAACACCATTCTTAAACGCGCGTGTTAGGTTCTTTTCTATATACGCTGCCAGAGATTGACGCTTCTACGTGATATATATTTACTTACATTTATAGTAGCCATTTCTTGGTTATAATATTGCAATGTATATACAGCGATCGCAATGGGAAGCCCCTAGCACGTCCGTCCTCTTCTGTCTCCACTGCATGAGTCCCTCTTCAACCCTATACGTCTACTCTTCATTCACTTGGTCCGGATGACCTTTCAAAGACAACCCCGCCAATGTCTCTCGGGGAACCAATGGTTACTTTGGACCAACATTCATCCGTGTGTTAGCCGGAGAACCCTTCACACATTAATACATATATACGTATATTTTCACATAATATGATAACACACACAACAACAATACATTATATATAATATACATACCAAAATAACATTTAGGAACTTGAATGAAAATTTAAAAGATAAAATAGTTTTGTGGCATCTAAAAGGACCCATATTATCCACTGTTCAAAACTGAAAAGCTGTTCTTAGCGTAACCCTTACAGTCTTTTTGTGTAGTATTTGTAGCTTTGATATATAGGGTTTTCAATATCTATGACATTTTCCTCCAAGATAAATCTCTCTTCATATACCTCAGTGGAGGTGGAGTTTTCCGGCACTACAGGGTCTGGTACAGATGGTGCGGTAACCACAGATATCTCATTGTCTGAAGACTTGATCCCCTCAGAGGAGTCTGTGCTCTCTAAGAAATGAGAGAGAAAAAACAAAAGAAATGAGCTTTCATAGAATACTAGCAACTACATGGCCAGCTCGGCGTTACCTGTGATAGTTGCTTTTGTGAGGTTAGGTGTGACCACTGCTAACGCTCCCCAACCTCCAATGTATACTACGCATTCCCATTTGGTTTGCTTCGCAAACCAACACCATAGGCAAAAGGCCAGATTGAAGATTGATTGAAGACTGTTGCCATTCTTAGAAAACAAAATATTTCAATAAATTAAATAAAAATGTTATGAATTAAATTTTAAAATTCGGGCACGATCATATACGAAAATCTAATGTATTAGGTATCGATCTAATGTAAAATTTTCCGCACATTTGAAATCCGTTGAAATTTTGTATTCTATCTTTAATGATCGATGAGATAGAAAAAAGTAATGAAGAACGTATAAGTCGTGACGTCATTGTCTAATGCGCCCATATTCGTATTGCAAAAATAAAAAAAATAACAATTTAAGAAGCAGGAAATGGAATCTGTGATCTCTCGATAGCGAAATCAAATTCGTATCGGAAAAAATGTAAAAATTACAATTTAAAAATTATTTATTTAAAGAAAATCATATTTTTAGGTATCGATTTAGTGTAAAATTTTCCGCAGATTTCAAATTCATTATATTTTTTACTTTATCTTTAACTATATAGGACATAGGAAAAATAACTACATAACTAAAGTTAAACTTTATTTGTTTTGTACGCCCGCAGAAATTGTTTCTCATAAAATCAAACGGAAACGGAAAAAAATAAATTTAAAAACTGTCATCTCTTTATACTGTTGCCTTTCTAAGGAAAACAATAATAATTAAATTCCAATAAATTAATTTTAAAATGTTCTATATTCAATTTTAAAATTTGGGCGCGATAGAAAAAATGAAAAAATTTGGACTACCTGTGTGCCAAATCACATTGTTGCAAGTGTCATAGATTTGTCAGGACATTCCACACACAGTCTCACTGCGCAGTCTCTTGACAAATCTATGGCACTTACAATAATGAGACTTGGAACACAGGTAGTCCAAATTTTTTGTGATCAGCCCGAATTTTAAAATTTAATCTAGAACTAATTGTGTTTCTTTGGAATTTTTTTACTTTTCATATCTCTATTAAACTGACATGGAAAATGGGTTTACTTTTTCACCAAAAATTTATTCCACCAAAGATGAAAATTCAATAGATTATCTTCATTTAGAGGCGATAATTTGGAATTAAACGCTAAAAAATATGTAAAAATCTAAAGTTAAAAAAAAAAAAAATCAAAGTATTTCCAAAAAATCAGAGCACGAGTTATTAACGATCTTGCACAGAATACAAATAACATTACTGATATAAAAGTGATTATTATAATATCCAAGACACTAATTTTAGTTATCTTAAATTTACAATAAAATAAATTATTGAAAAACGCTAATATATCGCTTCCATTTCCATTACTGTAACTACTATTATTTTATATTGGTGTTCCTATAAAGAATTCCAGTTAGAAATTGATTACATTCCTGGATAAAAGATTAGAATGCAACAGCGAAATTTGTATAGAGTAGTGGTTTTGATGAGTGCTAAAATGTAATGCTCCAAGGCATGAAGAAATTATAATCAATTAGGGGTACAGGCCCCTGCTCGCTATCGTTCGCCAACTCACGGAGGATTGCTTTGCCATCCACATGGTTCGCTATAAAAACCTTGTTCGCGTCACTTGCATCCATGGAGACATGTGTCCTAGCAAATGGTATTGTTTACCAATTACGATAATGCAAAAAAAAATTTTTTTTCAAACATATATTTGTTGCACAATAGAAAAGTTATACAGTACCTCTGGAATCAGAACTCGAACAATTTGGAAATCAAATGAAAATTTTGAGCAAATTTTGACTCGAAATGTGAGCATTGTTTTGGTAATCGAACACTCAACATGTTGTTTGAAAAACGGGAACAGCTCGATTAATAATTTTTTTCAATAACATTTCATGCGATAACGCTATAAATTCAATCGAGGCGAGGGGCCTCGTGATAAACAAACAATCATATAGTATTGCCAGAACGCGATAAAAAATAATGTCTTTTTTGTGTGACACGTAAGAAAATTATTGTAATCAATTTTCATTTGAAGGTAGTTTAATTTATAGTTCACAACCAGAAGTTATATTAGTCACACGGATTATCTTAATATACTACTGCTACTAAAATAAATGCAAATATATACCTTCATTCATCATTTCCTCATTCGTGATAGACCCCAGAGATTGAGATTCACTACTAGGTTCCTGACCTAAAAATAAGAAAGCAGTGGTTCTTATGTAAATAGGTATTAATTTCCAGAATGCATAATTACAAGAAAAAATTCAACACTACTATAGTTGGGTGATGCATCTGGAATTGTGGTGAATGAAAAACAATGTTAGCAAATATAACCTTCAGAAAAATTACATTTAAAAAGGATTTTCCTTTTCATTGCTAACTTTTCTCCAAGAGCACGTCTGTGAAACATGAAACGAGATTAAATAAAAGAATAAACTTTCATAGAAAACTAGCAACTGCATGGCCAGCACGGCGTTGCTTGTGATAGTTACTTTAGTGGGGTTAGGTGTGACCACTGTTAACGCCCACCAACCTCCATTGTTTCCTACGCATTCCCATTTGGTTTGCTTCGCAAACCAACACCATAGGCAAAAGGCCAGATTGAAGATTGATTAAAGCCATTCTTAAGAAACAAAATATTTTAATAAATTAATTAAAATGTTCTAGATTAAATTTTTAAATTGGGGCATGATCATATACGAAAATCTAATGTATTAGGTATCGATCTAATGTAAAATTTTCCGCACATTTCAAATCCGTTGAAATCCGTTTTATTCTATCTTTAACGATCGATGAGATAGAAAAAAGCACTGAAGAACGTACAAGTCGTGACGTCATTGTCTAAAGCGCAGAGATTTGTATTGCAAAAAAAAAATAATAATTACAATTTAAGAAGCAGGAAATGGAATCTGTGATCTCTCGATAGCAAAGATCAAATTTGTATGGGAAAAAATATAAAAATTATTAATTAAAGAAAATTATATTTTTTTTGTATCGATCTAATGTAAAATTTTCCGCAGATTTCAAATCCTTTAAATTTTTTACTCTTATCTTTAACGATCTAGGAGATAGTAAATAGAACTACATAACTAAATTTAAAACTTTATTTGTTTTGTTCGTCCGCTGAAATCCTTTCACGAAAAATCAAGCGGGAACGGAAAAAATAAATTTAGAAACTGTCATCTCTTTATACTGTTGCCTTTCTAAGAAAACAATAATAGTTAAATTCCAATAAATTAATTTTAAAATGTTCTCCATTCATATTTAAAATTCGGGCGCTATAGAAAAAATGCAAAAAATTTGAACTACTTGTGTGCCAAATCACATTGTTGAAAGTGTCATAGATTTGTCAGAACAGGGTTCCCACTCTTTTTTTCTAACCAAAAATAAGGACTTTGTAAGCACTTTCTAGGACAAAGTAAGTACTTACATAAAACATTATTAGATTAGTTAATCTTATAAGAATAGTAGTATGTAAAAAATGTAATATTCAAGTCTATTTTCTAAAAATTATACACAAATAATGCCACACAAAAATGAGATTTTTCAAATAAGAAGTCTGATTTGTACAAAATTCAGCAGTTAATATGTGGGCATTTACGTGTACATGTATATTTACTACTATTATAAAAGGAAGTGTTTGTCTGTCTGTTTGTTTTTTGCCCGCGAAGTCCTGACGAATTATGGAACTTACAGTAAAGAGATTTGGCACACAGGTAGTCCAAATTTTTTTACAATTTTAGGGTTGAGGCGAAATTTAAAATTCAATCTAGAACATTTTAAAATGAATTTATAGTTTTTTCACCATTCTTCATTCTACTGCGGTAAATCAGAGGAATAAAGAAAAAGTAAAAAAATTAGACTTTTCGCTCTCACGTGTTCCCTTTACGTCAGTCTTTGGAACCATGCCAATTTTTTATTTCCAAGGAGAGAACAAATTCCAATGACCTTAGTTTCTTTCGAGATACATTCATTTGGATTTCTTGCGAAATGGATTCCAGTAAAGCAAAAGATTGCTAAAGTTATCACTGGCGTTCTTCAGTGCTTTTTTTCTATATCAGCGATCGTAAAAGGTTGAATAAAAATTTTAACGGATTTGAAATTTGCGGAAAATTTAACACCAGATAGCAACTAAACATCAAGGCGTTGCCCGTGGTGTTACACGGGCACGGACAATGCCGGGCTAGCCACGCAGTGGCTAGTAGTTAGTATATGTGTAAGTACATATACAAACTATAGAATGGAGACTGCAAAAAAACAAAAAAACTTTGGATGTTGTTCTTTTATCTCTTTGCAGTGCATTTGCTTTTATAAAAAGGGAAAGAAAAAGTTAAGTTTTATGAGGACCGGACTTGGTGTTGTCGATCTCAAAGCTGCTGTAGCATGTTTGCTTGAGTTTTCTTATTATTTTCATATTGTTTTGTTTTTAGATTTTAATGATCTTTAGGGGGCACCTCCCTGATTCACCAACACTTACATTTTCAAAAAATTCCTAATTTTTTTTAATTTAATTTTTTTTTTTTAAATTACAGTGCTTACCTTGTTGTATCTGCAGCTTCGGCCGGCTTATGAAATGGAAATTACCCACTACAGTAATTATTTTATAATACACTTTTTCATAAATTCATAATGAAAATAAGAAGTAAATTCATTTATTGGCACATCGTAGTTTTCAATAAAATATAATTAGTGGCAAACTATTAATTTACTAAAAGTATGTAAAACAGGGTTGGCAAAAACCCGTGTTTTTCTAGAAAAACCTAGCCCGGGTGGGATTTTGTGGGGATTTCTGGGTTTTAGTGGGGTTTTCTGGGTATTTATAAATAATCTATATATATATTTCTCTTACGTGGCACGCAAAAAAGACGTTATTTGTTACCGCGTTTTGGCAACATTGTGCGATTGTTTGTTTACTAGGAGCCTCGCGAGTCATTTGAATCTATAGCGTTATCGGATGAAATTTTATTGAAAAAAATGAATTTTAGACGAGCTGTTGCGGTTTGTAATAGAAATCTAAGAAAGCGGAGGATCTTTTCAGGGCTATTTAAAAAACGGTCCTTTTCAAGGCTAACAATTATAGTACAACAAGACGCGTGCACTACAAATTTCGACAACAAACTCAGTCAAAAAGTGTATGGGTGGCTCGAGTACTGGGGAAATGTACACACAAACAAAATGCTGGGTATTCAATTTCCAAAGCAGCGCTTACATTGCGAGTAAAAATTTGCTCAAAGTTTTCATTTAAATTCTGATTCCAGAGGTACTGTATATATCTTTTATGTAATACAACAAATTTAGATTTGAAAAATATTTTTTTGGAATATATTTTGTAATCAATCCCTTCTGCTAGGACACGTGTCTTCATTGATGCGAGCGAAGCGAGCATAGGTTCGCGCAGCGAACCAATGAGAATTGCGAAGCAATCCTCCGGGGGTTGGCGAGCGTTAGCGAGCAGGGGGCAGGCCCCCTAGTTGTAGAATATCATTCTAACTTGACCTTTTTATGCTTGATGTAGGAACCAGTGATGTAGCCAGGATTTTGTTAAGCGGGGGGGGGGGTCCATAATATGAAATTTTAATTAAGTAAAATGTTTTAGAGTCTATGGATGAAATGATTTAGCTGAAGGGGGAGACCAGACCTCCCCCTTGGCCACATCCTTGAGGGGGGGGGGATTGCAGATCCACTTTTTTTATTCAATCTGAAGTATACCCCATTTTATAATTTCAAAGTGTACGTCCTTTTTTTTAATCATGTCCTATAAAATTCTCTAAATACCTCTGTGTAAGTCACAGGAAAAACAGTTATCCCTCAAGTGGAAACTGGTTGATTAGGGAGGAGGATCACACAGTCAGGTGGCTGAAATTCTTCAAAAATGAACATCCCCCCCCACCCTTTTTTAACAACTACCGGTTGGAGCAGCAAAAGTACCAATTTGTGGTATAAAAACGTTTAATTTGTAGCAAATATATATATATATTTTATGCAAAAACTTTTTGGAGCCATTCAAAGGATAAATATATAGCATTATATAGAAGCTCTTGATTTTTTTCTAATGAAAAAAAAAAGTTAAACGCAAAAGCAATAATTCTTTAAATGTTACAGACACTAACTGTACATATAAAAAACAAAATGAACACTGTAATGCTAATCCCTTTAATATTCTTAAACATTTTAATTAAGTGCATTATTAAGTGCAATTTGGTGCAGCTCTTGCATCTTTGATGGAAGTGATTTTGTAACCGTCAAATATTAGATTTTGTTAGAAAAAAAAGCTCAATCTAAAATGTTGTTATTCTGAAGGAATGTTATATTTCATGTTAATTATAGTCTTTTGTAATAGTATATTATATTTTCATGTAAATTTTGTTGGTTTTATCAACTGTTTTTGTTACAAGTTTTAATGATATTATGATTTTCTTTTTTTTGTATACACTACACTCTCTAATCCGTACAAATAAATACCAAGCGGGTTTCGATATATATATATATATATATATATATATATATATATATATATATATATATATATGTGGGATTGTGCGACGAGCGCGCCAAAGCCTGATACGTCCGCAGCAGTAACGCCAAGAGGAAGCGTCCGCTCAGAAGCGACTGCAGCAATGAGACAGATGTTCCCCCAGACACCGAAGCTAGCAGTTGGGCAGACGGCCCATGACTTTTTAGGCAGATGGCCACTTAGTTGTCGGATATTCTTAATTGTTAAAGATGTTTGTAAATATACTGTAAATACATCAATTATCTAATTAAACTTAAATTTAAACTTTAAGAGTTATTTACCTTTTACGAACCCACATATATTTGGGGGTTCGGCCGGGATTTAATTAAAGGCCGAAGATTGCCGTTTTTACCTGAACCGTTCGAGAAGCGAACATTACCGTAACCGTTCGAAAAAAGAACTGTACCTCAACTGTTCGAGACGCGGACAATTCCAATATTCGTCTGATGCTCATCGGATTCAAGGTGCGAACTTCATTTGAGCAAAGGACCGTGACTCAGCATATTGGATCTTGAGGAATACTTCATCTGAACTGTGAGTACAGATTTTTCATTTTGACACTAACATGGCTACGTATTTAGCCGGAGCACGCAAGATCGATCTTCTAGCGCTGATAGAGGAATTAGATCTAGTAGCAACGGAAGGAACCAAAATTCAGCAGCTTATTAAGTTAATAACGAAAGACGATGAATACAATGAGGAATTAACAAAAACGCTTTTAAAAAGGATTGTTTCTGAACGAGAAACAAAGGAAAAGGAACGCGAAAGGGAAGCTAAAGAAAACGAAAAGAAAGCAGAACGCGAATTTCAGTTGAAGAAGTTACAGCTAGAAAACAAAAGTACTGGAAGTTTCGATTTTATTTCCCCACTTAAAACTGACTTTTCAAAACTAATGACACGTTTCGACGGAAACTGTGACTTAAGCATGTATTTATCTTTGTTTGAAAAACAAATTAATCGCATAGAAATACCTAAAGAAAATTGGGTTATTTTCCTTGTGAGTCTTTTACCGTTGGACATCGCAAATTTAATTGCAAGAGAGCCTGATCCGCTCGCAAATGATTACGATCACGTGAAAAAACTTTTACTGAATCGATTTAAACTAACACCGGAGCAGTTTCGACAGCACTTTTTTACTCATAAAAAAGAAACAACCGCATCTTGGCGTGATTTCGCCTACGAGTTAGATAATTTTTTCGAAGAATGGGTTGTGGGTCTTAGTATCTCTAAATATGAAGAATTGAAAGATCTCATAATGGCGGATCAAATTAAAAGGAAAATACCGTTTGAAATGCGCGAGCATTTTATTGATGAATTACCGAAATTGAATAAAGTAGCCGAATTAGTGAATAAATTGGATGAGTACGAGGCGGCAAGATTCCATCTTAAAAGACCGGGAGCTAGAGATATGAAATCAGCTGAAACACAAAGTCATCAGCGCTCCAAGAAATTCAATGATAAACCGTCGATCGTCCGTGCTCACCAAAGTGTTCCTAACCAATATGTTAAATGTTTTTCATGTAATGAAATTGGTCATAGAATTTCTGAGTGTCCAAATAAGAATAAAGGAATTAAATGTTTAAAGTGTAATGAATATGGACACCGTAAATTCGAATGTAATAAAGGTGTAAAAACTGATATTCATGAAGAAAAGAAGGTTTTAATTAATATGTCCAGTAATCATGAAAAGAAGTTGTACAAATGTCTTAAAATTATGAGTAAATATGTTGATTCTTTAATTGATACAGGATGAGATTTATCTATTTTGAAATATGATTTTTATATGCAAATTGGTGCACCAGAATTAACCCCTTGTGACATAATGTTAAATGGTATTGGAAATCAAAGTGTAAAATCACTTGGTTATTTTTGTGCTGAAATTACTATTGACAATTTTAATATTCTCACTGAGTTTTTTGTTATTGAAAACTTATTTTGTAATATTGTGATTGGTATGGACGTAATTAACAAGCTTAATATTTCAATATCAGGAAATGATTTAAAGATTTTGAGCTTTCGAGAAAGTTCTATTAATCTTTCTTTCACACACACTTCGGAAGTGAAAGAGTCTGAAAAAATAAAAGCTAAGTGTTTTGAGGGACCCCATTCAGGAAGTAAAGGAATAAAAACAAAAACGAGTTGCCGAAATGGAGCCACTGTTTTGGAATCCGAAAGTAATGAAAGGCAGATGTTTGGTATCCCCTCCCCCCTGACTCACCCCTTCAAAGAAGAAAACAGGTGTGAACCATTGGCGACTGCCATTAATATTCCAATGATAGGCGTTGCGTCATCTTGTGCACAGGATGTTCAAGAAAATGATTTGACTTTTAATCCTTTATCCGAATTGCCGATTTCCTGGACAGATGAAATTGAATTACAACATAAAATATCCTAAAATAAGAAACGAGTTAGATATTTTGATTAGTGAATATAGGCCGCATAAAATTAAAGACACAGAAGTAAAAATGACTTTAATTTTAACTGATGATGTACCGATTTGTCAGAGACCGCACCGAATGTCTTTAAAAGAACAGAAAATAGTTGAGGAACAAATACAAGTATGGTTAAAAGACGGAATAATTAAACCCTCCTGTTCTAACTACGCTTCACCCATTGTTTTGTGTAAAAAGAAGGGTAATAATTCATACAGATTGTGCGTTGATTATCGATCGGTTAATCGAAAGTTAATCAAAGATAAGCACCCACTCCCATTAATTCAAGATGTTTTAGATTGCTTGGGAAACGCACAGGTATTTTCCACTTTGGACTTAAAAAACGCATTTTTCAACATACCAATGGACCCTAATTCGACACGTTACACAGCATTTGTCACCCATGAAGGACAGTACGAATTCAATGTTGTACCTTTCGGATGTAGTAACTCACCAAGTGTTTTTGTGAGGTACATAAACACGGTGTTTAGAGACTTAGTTCGAGACAAGACTATAATAATTTACATGGATGATATTGTTATACCTTCCATTGATGAACAAGAAGGGCTTGAAAAAATTAAAAGGGTTTTGAAGGTTGCGTCAGAATACGGCGTAATAATAAATTTTTAAAAGTGTCAATTTCTTCAACATAAGATAGAATTTCTCGGATACGTTATCGAGGGCGGCAAAATTCAACCTTCCCCATCCAAGACGCGGGCAGTGAAAAATTTTCCCCAGCCGAAAAATGTAAAACAAGTCATGAGTTTTTTGGGTCTTTGCTCTTACTTTCGACAATTTGTCGGTGGATTTTCAAGAATTGCAAAACCATTAAGTGACCTGCTTCGAAATAATGTCGAATGGACATTTGGCTCTGAGCAAGTCGACGCATTTGAAAGGCTTAAGGAAATTCTCTCAAGTAGTCCGGTATTGCATCTCTTTAGGCAAGGAGCAACCTTAGAATTACATACGGATGCTAGTAGCCACGGCTTTGGAGCTGTTTTGCTTCAGCAAGCTCATGATGGGAAATTTCATCCCATTCACTTCATGAGCAAGAAGACTACTCCTCAACAAGAGAAATATTGTTCTTACGAATTGGAAGTACTGGCTGTAATCGAGGCTTTGCGAAAATTTCGCTACTACTTGTTGGGTACTAAGTTCAAAATAGTGACCGATTGCGCCGCATTTCAGAGGACTATGCAGAAAAAAGAGCTTACACCAAAAATTGCTCGATGGGCATTGTCACTCGAAGAATATGATTATGAGGTTGTCCATAGATCAGGCACCCAAATGAAGCATGTGGATGCACTAAGCAGGAACATATTGTTGATAACAACTCGTGCACAAGGAGAATTAACAACCCAAATAGAAGCTGCACAACATCAAGATGATCACATTAAAGCAATTAAACTCTAGTTGAAGAAGGACACGACAGTGAACATTTCATTAAAGGAGGAGTTCTATACAAGTATGAGAATGGGAAACAACTACTAATGGTTCCTCAGGCGATGCAAAATAACATCATTAAAGATGTTCACAACAAAGGTCACTTTGGCGCTGCCAAGACAGAGGAAATTCTTAAGCAACAGTTTTTTATTCCTAATGCAAGAAAACAGGTTGAAATCGTTATTTCTAATTGCGTACAGTGCATCCTCCGTAATAGAAAACGTGGAAAAGGCGAAGGGTTTCTTAATCCAGTGCCGAAAGACAACGTTCCACTTTGACTTACAATATCGACTTTTTGGGACCCCTTCCAACAACGAATAAAAGATACCAACATATTTTCTCGGTAGTCGATGCCTTTACGAAGTTTGTCTGGTTGTACCCAGTGAAATCTACCTCGGCTAGCGATGCTATCGAAAAGCTGAAATTACAACAAGCTACTTTTGGAAACCCATCACGAATAATTTCAGATAGGGGATCAGCGTTTACATCGAAGGAATTCACTGATTATTGTACTGATCAGGGAATTGAACATTGTAAAATAACAACCGGAATTCCTAGAGGCAATGGGCAGGCAGAAAGGATTATTGGTCTGCTGATTCCTGTTCTTGCCAAACTTTCAATAGAGGAGCCTAGCAAATGGTTCAAATATGTTCCAAGTCTACAAAGTATCATAAACAGTACACCATCCAGAAGTACGAAGCATACGCCATTCGAACTGATGATTGGCATCAAGATGAAAAATAAAGAAGATCTGAAGATAAAAGATATATTGGAAGAAGAGTATGAAAAGTCCATGATGAAGGAGAGAGAAGAATTACGCGAACAAGCAAAAGACAATATTTTCAAATTGCAACAGGAAAATAAACGTCAGTATAACAAAGGGAGAAAAAAAATCTAGAGTGTACAAAGTAGGAGATCTAGTGGCCATTCAGCGTACGCAGTTTGGAGTTGGGCTTAAGCTGAAACCTAAATTTTTGGGACCCTATAGAGTTGTAAAAGTGTCTCCTAATGACAGATATGCCATTGAAAAAGTGGGCGATCATGAAGGTCCACGCCTAACTACTTCAGCAGCTGATTACATGAAACCCTGGCCCACTGGTCAACAGTAAAAAAAAAATGCATATATGAGCCTTTTTTCCCTCTTTCTTTCTTCTTTTTTGTTTGTATTTTCAGATATGTGATAATGTTATGGCCTGTTTACTGATGTTGAAGACGGCGAATTTCGAGGACGAAATTACAGTCAGGATAGCCGATTGTGGGATTGTGCGACGAGCGCGCCAAAGCCTGATACGTCCGCAGCAGTAACGCCACCTAGAGGAAGCGTCCGCTCAGAAGCGACTGCAGCAATGAGACAGATGTTCCCCCAGACACCGAAGCTAGCAGTTGGGCAGACGGCCCATGACTTTTTAGGCAGATGGCCACTTAGTTGTCGGATATTCTTAATTGTTAAAGATGTTTGTAAATATACTGTAAATACATCAATTATCTAATTAAACTTAAATTTAAACTTTAAGAGTTATTTATCTTTTACCTTTTACGAACCCACATATATGTCAGATTATTTACAAAAATCTACTTCATAACAAAAACCCAGTGGGTTTTTGTTGGTGGGCTGGGCCCAACTTGCCAACCCTGATGTAAAAGGATTGCAAATTGCATACGTCAGAGTCAAATTTGACTGAACCAAAACAGATCATAAGAATTATGCAAAAACTTTGATAAATTTATAAAAAAGGTTAAAAAAAATAAAATGCAACTTTATTGAATAGATATTTAACTAGTTACTTCAGTCCCAGCCTAAGCCATTCGGTGTATTGCCACATAATTTTAAACCACGGTCAGATGGCGAGACATCTGAGCTGGTGCCCTACTCTCTAAACTTAAGCACCAACCCAACATGAGGACTTTTAGCCACGACAGATTTACAGTGCACCAGCCGCTTCAACACGATATGCTTACAAACATCATTTTAATGAAACAAAATTAATTTGAAAATAATCATCTTAGCTGACAATGGAAACAGATTGCGCATGGCATAACAAAAGAAAGTGAAATTCGAGCACAGTCGGCAATTGAGTATTTGTCACCCGGATACAAAGAGAAAAAAATTATAAAGCATAGAAAAATTACTTTCGTTTTCAGTCAGCAGCCAAATACGATAAGAGTCCGAAATTTCCAGTTTTCAAATGACTTTCCCGATTATTGAAATTCTCCGACTATTCTCGGTTCTCCAGTACTGTGGTTTACTATTTTGCGATCTTTTCCTCCAATGTTTTTTTAAAGCGATCGGGTTGGTTTTCTTTTGGAACTGATAACCGATTGCTTCAAATTTTCAAAGCAGAATCACTTCCGAAAATCTTCAAAAAATATATATTTTTCCCCTGGGATAGTAGTTACAAAGAATTAGAAGCATAAAAAAAAGCTAGATTAAAAAAAAAATTGTAACACATCGGGTTACTACTCAGATAGCAGTATTAAATAAAATAAATTATTTTTATATTGTTTTCGATTCACCTACAAACTTAAAAATACACTTCCCCATAATTATAATAAATTTTTAAAACATTGCATTCACGGGTAACTGAATAAAACAAAATTAATTAATATTTGATTATTGTATTCTAGTTCCTTCTATCAGGGCAACTATTTTGCACTGCGAAAGCCACTCGCAAGTCGAAAACAGACCGATTTTTATGGGTTTTCAAGTTTTAGAAGTGTATTATATGAGCTCATCAAGAAATGATCAAGGATTTGTATATCGCGTATCAAGAGTTGCCATTCAAGCAAGCCAGTTCCCAAATCATCACCAAAACCGTACTTGTAAGCAGTTTTATCGCCGATCAGCCGCTAAAAAGAGGTCGGAAATATTGTAAAAAAATACTGTCATTTGAAAACTGAATTTTGTTTTCAAAGGAAAATAAGCACTTTCAAGAACTAGTGATGCAAAATAAGCACTTCTAAGAGCCCTTAGAAATGGAAGGTCAAAATAAGCACTTAGAAGCAATTTGTAAGCACCCATGGGAACCCTGCAGAACAGTCGTCACACAGTCGAGCTACGCAGAGTCTTGACAAATCTATGGCACTTACAATGATGAGACTTGGCACACAGGTACTCCGAAATTTTTGTGCTTATCCCGAATTTTAAAATTTAATCTATAACTAATTTTGTTTCTTTGGAATTTGTTTGCTACTTCTATCTCAATTAAACTGTTACGGAAAATGGGTTTCCTCTTCCACCAAAAATTTATTCCACCAAGAGATGAAAATTCAATAGCTTATCTTCATTTAGGGGCGATAATTTGGAATTGAATGCTAAAAAATATGTAAAAATCTATATATATATAAAAATATCAATGTCTTTCCAAAAAATCAGAGCACGAGTTATTTACGATCTTGCACAGAATACAAAGTAACATTACTGATAGAAAAGTGAATATTATAATAGCCTAGACCCTAATTATAGTGACCTAAAATTTAGATTAAAATAAATTAATGAAAAACGCAAATATATCCTTTCCATTACCATTACTTAAACTACCATTAAAGAATACGAATAATAAATTGACTACATTCCTCGATTAAAGATTAGAATGCAACAGCAAAGAATGTAGAGAGCAGTGGTGTTGATGAGTGCCAAAATGTAATGCGCCAATGCATGAAGAAATTATAATCAATTATAGGGCCAGCCAACTGCTTACTGGAGCTCGCCAAATCCCGGAGGATTGCTCTGTAATCCACATGGTTCGCTGTAAAAACCTTGTTCGCTTCGCTTGTATCAATGCAGACATGTGTCCTAGCAGAAGGGATTGTTTACTAAGTACGAAATTCCAAAAAATTAGTTTTCAAACATATATTCGTTGCACTACAGTAAAGTTATACAGTACTTCTGGAATCACAACTCAAACAATTTGGAATTCAAATGAAAATTTTGAGCAAATTTTGACTCGAAATGTGAGCACTGCTTTGGAAATAGAACACTGAGGATGTTGTTTGTAAGCTGCAACTTCTCGACTAATTTTTTTTGTTCAATAAAATTTCATGCCATAAAGCTACAAATTCAATTGATCCTAGAGGATCCGTGGCAAACATTCATACAGTGTTGCCAAAAATTGCAAACAATTTTAATTTGAAGGTAGTTCTAATTTCTTGTTTACAACCAGAAGATATATTAATCCCAGGTTCCCAGATATATTAATCCAGGTATATTAATCACCTTAATATACTATTGCTACTAAAATAAATGCAAATATATACCTTCATTCACCATTTCCTCATTCGTGGTAGAGCCTAGAAATTGAGAATCCCTACTACATTCCTGACCTAAAAATAAGAAAGCAATGGTTCTTATGTAAATATTTATTAATTTCCAGAATGCATAATTACAAGAAAAAATTAAACATTACAATCGTTGTTTGATGCATCTGGAATTATGGAGAATGAAAAACAATGATAGAAAATAAAACCTTCAGAAAAATTACATTTAAAAAGGATTTTCTTTTTCATTGCTAATAAACTTTCATAGAAAACTAGCAACTGCATGGCCAGCACGGCGTTGCTTGTGATAGTTACTTTAGTGGGGTTAGGTGTGACCACTGTTAACGCCCACCAACCTTCATTGTTTCCTACGCATTCCCATTTGGTTTGCTTCGCAAACCAACACCATAGGCAAAAGGCCAGATTGAAGATTGATTAAAGCCATTCTTAAGAAACAAAATATTTTTATAAATTTAATTAAAATGTTCTAGATTAAATTTTTAAATTGGGGCATGATCATATACGAAAATCTAATGTAGTAAGTATCGATCTAATGTAAAATTTTCCCGCACATTTCAAATCCGTTGAAATGCTTTATTCTATCTTTAACGATCGATGAGATAGAAAAAAGCACTGAAGAACGTACAAGTAGTGACGTCATTGTCTTATGAGCAGAGATTTGTATTGCAAAAAAAAAAAAAATTCACAATTTAAGAAGCAGGAAATGGAATCTGTGATCTCTCGATATCAAAGATCAAATTTGTATGTGAAAAAATATAAAAATTATTAATTAAAGAAAATCATTTTTTTAGGTATCGATCTATTGTAAAATTTTCAGCAGATTTCAAATCCCTTTAATTTTTTACTCTATCTTTAAGGATCTAGGAGATAGTAAAAAGAACTACATAACTAAATTTAAAACTTTATTTGTTTTGTTCGTCCGCTGAAATCCTTTCACGAAAAATCAAGCGGGAACGGAAAAAATAAATTTAGAAAATGTCATCTCTTTATACTGTTGCCTTTCTAAAAAAACAATAATAGTTAAATTCCAATCAATTAATTTTAAAATGTTCTCGATTCATATTTAAAATTCGGGCGCGATAGAAAAAATGCAAAACATTTGAACTACCTGTGTGCCAAATCACATTGTTGCAAGTGTCATAGATTTGTCAGAACAGTCCTCACACAGTCTCGCTACGCAGAGTCTTGACAAATCTATGGCACTTACAATGATGAGACTTGGCACACAGGTACTCCGAATTTTTTGTGCTTATCCCGAATTTTAAAATTAAATCTATAACTAATTTTGTTTCTTTGGAATTTGTTTGCTTTTTCTATCTCAGTTAAACTGACATGGAAAATGGGTTTCTTCTTCCACCAAAAATTTATTCCACCAAGAGATGAAAATTCAATAGCTTATCTTCATTTAGGGGCGATAATTTGGAATTGAATGCTAAAAAATATGTAAAAATCTATATTTAAAAAAAAATATCAATGTCTTTCCAAAAAATCAGAGCACGAGTTATTTACGATCTTGCACAGAATACAAAGTAACATTACTGATAGAAAAGTGAATATTATAATAGCCAAGACCCTAATTTTAGTGACCTTAAATTTAGATTAAAATAAATTAAAGAAAAACGCAAATATATCCTTTCCATTACCATTACTTTAACTACCATTAAAGAATACGAATAATAAATTGACTACATTCCTCGATTAAAGATTAGAATGCAACAGCAAAGAATGTATAGAGCAAAGGTGTTCATGAGTGCCAAAATGTGATGCGCCAATGCATGAAGAAATTATAAAATCAATTATAGGGCCAGCCAACTAACTGCTTACTGAAGCTCGCCAAATCCCGTAGGATTGCTCTGCAATCCACATGGTTCGCTGTAAAAACCTTGTTCGCTTCGCTTGTATCAATGCAGACATGTGTCCTAGCAGAAGGGATTGTTTACTAAGTACGATTTTCCAAAAAATTAGTTTTCAAACATATATTCGTTGCACTACAGTAAAGTTATACAGTACTTCTGGTATCAGAACTCAAACAACTTGGAATTCAAATGAAAATTTTGAGCAAATTTTGACTCGAAATGTGAGCACTGCTTTGCAAATAGAACACTGAGGTGTTGTTTGTAAGCTGCAACATCTCGACTAATTTTTTTTTTCAATAAAATTTCATGCCATAACGCTATAAATTCAATTGATCCTAGAGGATTCGTGGCAAACAATCATACAGTGTTGCCAAAACGCGATAACAAAAACGTCTTTTTTGTGTGACACGTAAGAGAATTATTGCAACCAATTTTAATTTGAAGGTAGTTCTAATTTCTTGTTTACAGCCAGAAGATATATTAATCCCAGGTTCCCAGATATATTAATCCAGGTATATTAATCACCTTAATATACTACTGCTACTAAAATAAATGCAAATATATACCTTCATTCACCATTTCCTCATTCGTGGTAGAGCCTAGAAATTGAGAATCCCTACTACATTCCTGACCTAAAAATAAGAAAGCAATGGTTCTTATGTAAATATTTATTAATTTCCAGAATGCATATTTACAAGAAAATATTAAACATTACAATCGTTGTTTGATGCATCTGGAATTATGGAGAATGAAAAACAATGATAGAAGATATAACCTTCAGAAAAATTACATTTAAAAAGGATTTTCCTTTTCATACCTAACTTTTCTCCAAGAGCACGTCTGTGAAACATGAAACAAGATTAAATAAAAGAATAAACTTTCATAGAAAACTAGCAACTGCATGGCCAGCATGGCGTTGCTTGTGATAGTTACTTTAGTGGGGTTAGGTGTGACCACTGTTAACGCTCACCAACCTCCATTGTTTCCTACGTATTCCCATTTGGTTTGCTTCGCAAACCAACACCATAGGCAAAAGGCCAGATTGAAGATTGATTAAAGCCATTCTTAAGAAACAAAATATTTTAATAAATTAATTAAAATGTTCTAGATTAAATTTTTAAATTGGGGCATGATCATATACGAAAATCTAATGTATTAGGTATCGATCTAATGTAAAATTTTCCGGCACATTTCAAATCTGTTGAAATGTTTTATTCTATCTTTAACGATCGGTGAGATAGAGAAAAGCACTGAAGAACGTACAAGTCGTGACGTCATTGTCTAATGCGTAGAGATTTGTATTGCAAAAATAAAAAAAATTACAATTCAAGAAGCAGGAAATGGAATTTGTGATCTCTTGATAGCAAAGATCAAATTTGTATGGGAAAAAATATAAAAAATATTAATTAATGAAAATCATATTTTTAGGTATCGATCTATTGTAAAATTTTCCGCAGATTTCAAATCCCTTTATTTTTCTCTATCTTTAACGATCTAGGACATAGTAAAAAGAACTACATAACTAAATTTAAAACTTTATTTGTTTTGTTCGTCCGCTGAAATCCTTTCACGAAAAATCAAGCGGGAACGGAAAAAAAAATTTAGAAAATGTCATCTCTTTATACTGTTGTCTTTCTAAGAAAACAATAATAGTTAAATTCCAATAAATTAATTTTAAAATGTTCTCAATTCAATTTTAAAATTCGGGCGCGATAGAAAAAATGCAAAAAATTTGAACTACCTGTGTGCCAAATCACATTGTTGCAAGTGTCATAGATTTGTCAGAACAGTCGTCACACAGTCTAGCAACGCAGAGTCTTGACAAATCTATGGCACTTACAATGATGAGACTTGGCACACAGGTACTGCGAATTTTTTGGTGCTTATCCCGAATTTTAAAATTTAATCTATAACTAATTTTGTTTCTTTGGAATTTGTTTGCTTTTTCTATCTCAATTAAACTGACATGGAAAATGGGTTTCCTCTTCCACCAAAAATTTATTCCACCAAGAGATGAAAATTCAATAGCTTATCTTCATTTAGGGGCGATAATTTGGAATTGAATGCTAAAAAATATGTAAAAATCTATATTTAAAAAAAAATATCAATGTCTTTCCAAAAAATCAGAGCACGAGTTATTTACGATCTTGCACAGAATACAAAGTAACATTACTGATAGAAAAGTGAATATTATAATAGCCAAGACCCTAATTTTAGTGACCTTAAATTTAGATTAAAATAAATTAAAGAAAAACGCAAATATATCCTTTCCATTACCATTACTTTAACTACCATTAAAGAATACGAATAATAAATTGTTTACATTCCTCGATTAAAGATTAGAATGCAACAGCAAAGAATGTATAGAGCAGTGGTGTTGATGAGTGCCAAAATGTAATGCGCCAATGCATGAAGAAATTATAATCAATTATAGGGCCAGCCAACTGCTTACTGAAGCTCGCCAAATCCCGGAGGATTGCTCTGTAATCCACATGATTCGCTGTAAAAACCTTGTTCGCTTCGCTTGTATCAATGCAGACATGTGTCCTAGCAGAAGGGATTGTTTACTAAGTATGATATTCCAAAAAATTAGTTTTCAAACATATATTCGTTGCACTACAGTAAAGTTATACAGTACTTCTGGAAACACAACTCAAACAATTTGGAATTCAAATGAAAATTTTGAACAAATTTTGACTCGAAATGTGAGCACTGCTTTGGAAATAGAACACTGAGGATGTTGTTTGTAAGCTGCAACATCTCGACTAATTTTTTTTTTCAATAAAATTTCATGCCATAACGCTATAAATTCAATTGATCCTAGTGTTATTCGTGGCAAACAATCATACAGTGTTGCCAAAACGCGATAACAAAAACGTCTTTTTTGTGTGACATGTAAGAGAATTATTGCAATCAATTTTAATTTGAAGGTAGTTCTAATTTCTTGTTTACAACCAGAAGATATATTAATCCCATGTTCCCATAATTATTAATCCAGGTAAATTAATCACCTTAATATACTACTGCTACAAAAATAAATGCAAATATATACCTTCATTCACCATTTCCTCATTCGTGGTAGAGCCTAGAAATGAAGAATCCCTACTACATTCCTGACCTAAAAATAAGAATGCAATGGTTCTTATGTAAATATTTATTAATTTCCAGAATACATAATTACAAGAAAAAATTAAACATTACAATCGTTGTTTGATGCATCTGGAATTATGGAGAATGAAAAACAATGATAGAAAATATAACCTTCAGAAAAATTACATTAAAAAAGGATTTTTCTTTTCATTGCTAGCTTTTCCCCAAGAGCACATCTGTGAAACTTGAAATAAGATTAACTAAAAGAATAAGCTTTCATAGAATACTAGCAACTGTATGGCTAGCACGGCGTTGCCTGTGATAGTTACTTTTGTGAGGTTAGGTGTGACCACTGCTAACGCTCGCCAACCTCCAATGTTTGCTACGCATTCCCATTTGGTTTGCTTCGCAAACCAACAACATAGTCAATGGGAGAGATTGAAGACTGTTGCTATTCTTAGGAAACAAATTATTTCACTAAATTAATTAAAAGTGATCAAGATTAATTTTTTTAAAATTCGGGCACGATCATATGCGAAAATCAAATGTATTAGGTATCGATCTAACGTAAAATTTTCAGCACATTTCAAATCCGTTGAAATTTTTTATTCTATTTTTGATATCTGGCCGCTGTAGGAGATAAATTTTGGAGAGTTCTTCGGTACTAACCTCCCTGCGTGCGAGGGTTGCCATAGATAAATTGACAGTTGGATACTAGTCTTAGTCGAGAGTGCTTGTGTTTTGTTTTTGAGGTGCGATGTACTGCGTCGGATGAAATGATGTTCGTTTTTGTCTGTCTTTAATTCGTTCAACTAAATTGTTTTTTTTACAGCCTCGTGCTTGGTTATTGGAAGAGAAGAACAATCACACTATCTTTCACGAACACTATCTTTAACGATCGATGAGATAGAAAAAAGCACCGAAGAAAGTATGTCGTGACGTAATTGTCCAATGGGCCCATATTCGTAGTGCAAACATAAAAAAATTACAATTTAAGAAGCCGGAAATGGAATCTGTGTTCACTCGATATCGATTAAAATCGTATGGGAAAAAATAAAAGTTACATATAAAATTATTTATTTAAAGAAAATCATATTTTTTGGTATTGATCTAGTAAAATTTTTCGCAAATTTCAAATCCATTGAAATTTTTACTCTATCTTTAACGATCTAGGAGATAGTAAAAAGAATGATATAACTATAATTAAAACTTTATTTGTTTTGTTCGTACGCTGAAATCGTTTCTAGTAAAGTCAAGCGGAAACGGAAAAAATTAATTTAGAAACTGTCATCTCTTTATACTGTTGCCTTTCTAATGAAAACAACGATATTCAAATTCCAATAAATTAATTTTAAAATGTTCTCGATTCAATTTTAAAATTTGGGCACGATAGAAAAAATGCACAAAATTCGGTCTACCTGTGTACTAAATCACATTGTTGCAAGTGCCATAGATTTGTCAGGACAGTCCACGCAGTCTCGCAACGCAGTGTCTTGACAAATCTATGGCACTTACAATAATGAGACTTGGCACACAGGTAGTCCAAATTTTTTGTGTCCAGCACGAATTTTAAAATTAAATCTAGAACTAATTGTGTTTCTTTGGAATTTCTTCGCGTTTTCTTTCTCTGTTAAACTGACATGGAAGATGGGTTTCCTCTTTCACCAAACATTTAATCACCAAGAGATGAAAATTCAATAGATTATATTCATTTAGAGGCGATAAATTAGAATTAAATGTTAAAAATATGTAAAAATCTAAAGTTAAAAAAATATGAATGTATTTCCAAAAAATCAGAGCACGAGTTATTTAGATCTTGCACAGAATACAAAATAATATTAGTGATAGAAAAGTGGATAGTATAATAGCCAAGACTCTCATTTTAGTTACCCTTAAATTTAGGGTAAAATAAATTAAAGAAAAACACAAATATATCCCTTTCATTGCCATTACTTTAACTACAATAAAATTATTCGAGAAAGAAATCGACTACATACCTGGATTAAAGATTAGAATGCAACAGCAAAAATTGTATAGAGCAATGGTTTTGATGAGTGCCAAAATATAATGCGCCAATGCATGAAGAAATTATATTCGATTAGGGGGACAGCCCCCTGCTCGCTGGCGCTCGCCAACCCCCGGAGGATTGCTTTGCAATTTACAAGGTTCGCTATAGAAACCTTGTTCGCGTCGCTTGCATCCATGCAGACATGTGTCCTAGCAAAAGGTATTGTTTACCAAGTACGCGCGATATTCCATAAAATTATTTTTCACACATATATTTGTTGCACTACAGAAAGTTAACTCGAACAATTTGGAATTCAAATGAAAATTTTGACCAAATTTTGACTTGAAATGTGAGAACTGCTTTGGAAATTCAAGACTCAGCATGTTGTTTGTAAGATTCAACAGCTCGACTAAACATTTTTTTTCAATAAAATTTTATCCGATAACGCTATAAATTCAATTGAGGCGAGGGGCTTCGTAGTAAACAAACAATCATACAGTGTTGCCAAAACACTATAAAAAATAACGTCTTTTTTGTGTGACACGTAAGAGAATTAGTGTAATCAATTTTCATTTTAAGGTAGTTCTAATTTCTAGTTTACAACCAGAAGTTATATTAATCCCAGGGATTATCTTAATATACTACTGCCACTAAAATAAATGCAAATATATACCTTCATTTGTCATTTCCTCATTTGTGACAGAGCCCAGAAATTGAGAATCCCTACTAGGTTTCTGACCTAAAAATGAGAAAGCAGTGGTTCTGGTGTAAATATTTATTAATTTCCAGAATGCATAATAACAAGAAAAAATTAAACATTACAATCGTTGGGTGATGCATCTGAAATTGTGGTAAATGAAAAAGAATGTTAGAAAATAGAACCTTCAGAAAAATTGCATTTAAAAAATATTTTCCTTTTCATTGCTAGCTTTTCTCCAAGAGTACATCTGTGAAACATGAAACAAGAACAAGAAAAGGAATGTTTCCGTGATGTCACAATCTCGTGCGAAAATATAAAAGATATATTCAATTTAAAAGTTATTATATTAAAAAAATCATATTTCTAGGTATGGATCTAATGTAAAATTTTCCGCAGATTACAAATGCGCTGAAATTTTACTCTTTCTTAACGGTCTAGGAGATAGAAAAAGAACTAATTGACTCCATTGAAGAAATTGTTTGTTTTTATCAACTGGCTGAAAAAGTATTCCTCCGATCAAAATCAAAACGGAAATGAAAGATATAAATTAAGAATATGTGATCTCTTTTATGCTGTAGTATTCAATGATGATTAAATTTTATTAAATTCATTTAAAAATCTTCTAGATTGAATTTTTAAATTCGCCGCGACCTAAATATTGCAAAAAATTTGGACTACCTGTATGTTAAATCTCATTGCTGTAAGTGCCATAGAATCGTCAGGATTTTGCGACAAACAGACAAACACTTCCTTGTATTATAGTAGAGATTAGGGGGCCAGCCCCCTGCTTGCTAACGCTCGCCAAACCCCAGAGGGTTGCTTTGCAATCTACTTGGTTCGCTGTAAAAACCTTGTTCGCTTCGCTTGCATCAATGCAGACATGTGTACTAGCAGAAGGGATTGTTTACTAAGTACGATATTCCAAAAATTATTTTTCAAACATATATTTGTTGCACTAAAGAAAAGTTATACAGTACCTCTATAATCAGAACTCGAACTATTTGGAATTCAAATGAAAATTTTGAGCAAATTTTGACTCGAAATGTGAGCATTTGCTTTGGAAATCGAACACTCATTTTGTTGTTTGTAAGCTTCAACAGCTCGACTAAACATTTTTTTCAATACAATTTTATCCGATAACGCTATAAATTCAACTGAGGCGAGAGGCTTCGTAGTAAACAAACAATCATACAGTGTTGCCAAAACGCTACAAAAATAACGTCTTTTTTGTGTGACACGTAAGAGAATTTTTGTAAGCAATTTTCATTTGAAGATAGTTCTAATTTATAGTTCACAACCATAAGTTATATTAGTCCCGCGGATTATGTTAACCCGGGAAAACCTAGCTGTACCATATGGTACCAGAAATAAAGGTTTAAAATATGACAATTTTCTTCGTTATAATGCAAATATTTTGTTTGCATGTTAGTAGATGGCACCACACAAGAGAGTGAAAAATCCGATCTAGATAATAATTTAAGTGAACAACACGTCAGATTTATATTTTGAACGGAAGAAACAAGAACATTTTTGAGCTATGACAAAATCACGCATCGAAAAAGTAAGTGCAGCCGTAAAGCCGATGTCTAGATATTACGTGCACAGTGTTTCAAAAAAATATAATAATATTATGTACATCTTTTTGTATTGGAATGTTACTGGTACCGTATGGTACCACTAGGCTTTTACACTATCTTTTCGTCACTGCTTAGATTTTTATTGATTTTTGCTAAAAAATACAAAAATGGTTTTAAAATGTATAATTTGTTTACTATATGTAATAGAATAGTTAAAAAATAAATGTGTATAAAATGCTTATACGAAATTTTTGCATAAAAAACACTAAAAAAACAGTATTTCTACTGCTTATTTCATAAAAATAACAAAGTATAAAGTAGAGAGGGAGCTGTAGGTTAAAATGCAATTATGGAATTAAAATGTGTCTTTGACTATATTTTTGAACATATTATTTCTTATGGTAGTTTTTATGTATATATTTAAAGCATGTGTATATTTTATTATTTTGAAATCCAGTTTCATTTTTGAGAAATATTTAACACTAAAAGAAGCTCTTCTGCTATTTGATGAATTAAACTCAGAGTCGGACTAAGAAGATATCTATATTGAACCTCCTGATGTTGCAGTAATATCACAGATGAAGACTCGGCTGAAGAAGTTGAACTTACAGATAATTTATCTGGTCGTCAGTTACGTGTAAATGTAGAAACTTCACGGAACAAACCCACAGAAGATTATTTAGATTTAGATTCAGAACAGAGAGGGTCTGGCAAACTCTGCTAACGAAAAAAAAAGTAGCAAAAAGAATCAAGAAGACTGGTAGAAATAAACTAAAAAGAAGTTGGGCTCAAGATGTGCTGCTCTAAACTACACTAGTCGAGTTCTCACCATGTGCGTAAAATGTGACGTAGGGCTTTGTATTTTTTTTAAACTTTCATTCAAAATAAAATTGCAAATAGACCATGTAATAAAGTTATCGATTATATTTCATAAAAAAATGCAAGTATTATTAGTAATATTATTGGTATTACCATTTGTCTTGTGCTTTCTGGATAGTACAAATTTTCTCTTTTTTTTTTTAGGATATTTTTTTACTATTCTATATTTATCAAAATGGGTTCTTCTATGCCATACATTTGTATTTTTGTATAAATTTCAAATCATAAACTGGTAAAAATATATTTAAACCGCTTGCGTCAATATTAATAAAAAATTGCATTACTTACAATTTTACAACAAAAAAAAGCTTTTCCTACATAAATAGCATCCTATCAACAATAAACTATTAAGAAATTGATATAGGAAAAAGTAATTAATTCAGGCTTTGCCGGTTTAATATACTACTGCTACTAAAATAAATGCAAATATATACCTTCATTAATCATTTCCTCATTCGTGATAGAGCCTAGAAATTGAGAATCACTACTAGGTTCCTGACCTAAAAATAAGAAAGCAGTGGTTCTTATGTAAATAGGTATTAATTTCGAGAATGCATAATTACAAGAAAAATTCTTGCCAGCACGGCGTTGCCTGTGATAGTTGCTTTTGAGGGGTTAGGTGTGACCACTGTTAACGCTCACCAACCTCCATTGTTTCCTACGCATTCCCATTTGGTTTGCTTCGCAAACCAACACCATAGGCAAAAGGCCAGATTGAAGATTGATTAAAGCCATTCTTAAGAAACAAAATATTTTAATAAATTAATTAAAATGTTCTAGATTAAATTTTTAAATTGGGGCATGATCATATACGAAAATCTAATGTATTAGGTATCGATCTAATGTAAAATTTTCCGCACATTTCAAATCCGTTGAAATGTTTCATTCTATCTTTAACGATGGATGAGATAGAAAAAAGCACTGAAGAACGTATAAGTCGTGACGTCATTGTCTAATGCACCCAGATTTGTATTGCAAAAATAAAAAAATTACAATTTAAGAAGCAGGAAATGGAATCTGTGATCTCTCGATAGCAAAGATCAAATCTGTATGGGAAAAAATATAAAAATTATTAATTAAAGAAAATCATATTTTTAGGTATCGATCTAACGTAAAATTTTCCGCAGATTTCCAATTCATTGAAACCTTTCTATATCTTTAAAGATCTAGGAGATTGTAAAAAGGACTATATAAGTAAAATTAAAACTTTATTTGTTTTGTTCGTACGCTGAAATCGTTTCTCGTAAAATCAAGAGGAAACGGAAAAAATAAATTTAGAAACTTTGATCTCTTTATACTGTTGCCTTTCTAAGAAAACAATAATAGTTAAATTCCAATTAATTAATTTTTTTTTAAATATATACTAAAGAAATTGATATAGGAAAAAGTAATTAATTCAGGCTTCGCCGGTTTAATATACTATTGCTACTAAAATAAATGCAAATATATACCTTCATTCATCATTTCCTCTTTTGTGACAGAGCCCAGAAATTGAGAATCCCTATTAGGTTCCTGACCTAAAAATTAGAAAGCAATGGTTCTTGCGTAAATATTTATTAATTTCCAGAGTACATTATAACAAGAAAAATTAAACAATACAATCGTTGGGTGATGCATCTGGAATTGAGGTGAATGAAAAACAATGTTAGCAGAAGAAAAATTACATTTAAAAATGATTTTCCTTTTCATTGCTAGCTTTTCTCCAAGAGCACATCTGTGAAACATAAAACAAGGTTAAAAAAAAGAATGGAACATAATATTACCGAAATCATCCGCTTTTGGCCATTTTCTCTTGTAGAGGACAGCAAAGCTGTAATGCACAAGTCTTTCCTATGGAAAAATGAATAATTTACAATTTTAAAAAGTCACGCATGTGTACATTTTATTAATAACTAAAAGATTTAATGGAACAAATATACAAAAACTATTGACCATTTAGTAGCTTCTCTCAACACATTCTCACCATATTCATTACGAATTTGTCAAAAACTAGCCATTAACATATGAAACAATTCGAAGTCTTGAAAATTTTGCTATCGATATTTAAAGAATCCTACGCAGACTGAAAATTTGTACGTCTTTTGCTCACTCGTGTTAGAAATTTCGCTTTTCCAATTTTTGACGCTTATCAAACCTTTAACTAATATATCCGCATCGGAAAAAAAATCTTCGCCATCGTGCTCCCTGTACAAAAATTTTGAACTAACCATGTTAATTTCGTAATTTTCAGATCCGTACTGTCTCGGGAAACCGTCTACAAATCGAGGGGAAAAAGCGAGTTAGTAATCCTACGATAGCGGCGGCGGTAACTTTTTTTAATATAGAGAGAAATATGTTTCAAAATTGAATATTCATATTTTCGCAACAGATTGTGAACGTCACGATGATTGGATCTCTTCGCAATTCGAATTGGCAGTGATGTTGGTAATTCGTATCAAATGGTAATTCGTAGCAATCACCAGGGGTTAACGAACAGTGGTCACACTTGACCCCACGAAAAGAACTGTCAGGGGCAACTCCGTGCAGTTAATAAATAAATAGAAATAAGTTAATAAAAAATATTTTCGAGTAAAATTTAAAGATCGGGCTGATTAAATTAAATCTAACTGATACTGAAAACATTAAAAAGGAAAACATTTCAAGAATGAGTCCTACCTCTACCTACCATGGATTACAATTGAAAAATTATTTATTCAAAGTAAACCATATTTAAGATATCGATCTAGTGTTAAATTTTTCGCAGATTTGAAATCCATTGAAATTTTGACTCTATCTTTAACGATTGAGAAGATAGAAAACCTCAAATAATCTACTTGTCACGAAGTTGAAATTGCTAGCAATAAAGTTATACTAATCAACAACGTAAATTAAAGCACGGTAGAATCGGAAAACTTGGCATGATTCCAAAGGCATTAGGACGAAAATTCTGTTCTTTCTTCACTATGACGTTAGCTCCGTCGTAACTTTGGTACAGTTCCAAGTTGGAAAATATTTTCCTTTCTTCAACCGAGGAACTAAGACGTCCCTTTCTATGAAAGAAGAACGGAAGGTGAAAAAAACTAATAAATAAATTTTTGAATGTTTTAGATTGAATTTTAAAATTCGGGCTGGACACAAAATCGCAAAAAATTAGGACTACCTGTGTGCCCAATTTCATTATTTTAACTGCAACAGATGCGAAAAAAATACTACATTGTGTCCAGTTATAGAAGAAAATAATCTTTATCATTGAAGTATTTTCAATGTAATAAATATATATAACATCAGTTACTGGTTCTATGGTCTTTTTTTGCTACGACCAACTTGATTCTGAACTATTTGATATTTATATGACTCTTACAGCCTGTTGAACTCCAGGCTAGAAGGCGAACTTGACTACTAGCTTCATTATAGACCTACTTCGGTAGATGCTCTACTCCCCCCCCCCTCCACGTGGTTTTGATGAGATACCTCGAGCACCAAGATTTGACCTAATACCTCATCTAGAAATCAGCAATATGGATAAAATACCTTTTGATACAACCTCTAGGAAGGAAGAATAACATGCCGAGAAAAATAGTTCGTGGTGTAAGTCCATTAAACCTTGTTTCGAGATATAGAGACTTTTAGTAGAATAGTAGTTAGATAGCTTCACTGACTGCATAATCTTGTAATGACATCTGCGTGGTTATTTGGGGATTTTTTATAAGTAACTTTCTATATTCAGAATTTGCTACCAGCATTAACTCAGAATTTTCAGAAAGTGGACTTACACCACTTGGGCTTTAAAAGGCTCAAATGGAGAAATTACCTCGATGTCCATCGAACTTGCTGTCTCTGCCTGCTCAATGGCTAACGCATGATCTTTATATTTTTTACTCTGAAAAGAAAACAGTTCAAAAATGTAAAATTACACACATGATGAGATTGAGAAAAACTGTTAACAATCTTAACATCGAGTGAACATATTATACTTTTATTGAAATAAACTGATGCTCCAAGTTCTGTAAACATGATTGGGTAAAGAATTTGTTTTTTATTCAGACCATCTCAAATTCAGGGTGGCTACGAAAATTGAAGTAATAAGTTCCCTGATTTACAGAGTACTTTTCATGAAATTCACCGAGCTTCTCCATCCGTTCGCAGAACAATTCTTCAGTAAATATGATAAACTTGACACTTGAACTAAAAATCTATAGACTGATAGATGAATAAAAATAAGATAAGTAAAAAAAAATTTTTACTGTATTCCATAATAGACAAAATAATAAGTTACAGATAGAATATTTAATTTTACGTTTTTAACTATTTAGATGTGTTTGCAAAAGCAGCCATCACCCCCTGAATCTGTCAGTGGCCCCAGCGCTGGGTACATCTCTACTATTATAAAAGGAAGTCCTGTACGCAGTGTCCTGACGAATCTATGGCACTTACAATAGTTAAATTTGGCACACAGGTGGTCTGAATTTTTTGCAATTTTTCTATCGCGCTCGAATTTCAAAATTGATTTTGGAACATTTTGAAATCAATTTATTGGAATTTAATTATTATTATTTTCTTTTAGAATGGCAACAGTATAAAGACATGATATATTATAAATTTATTTTTTTCCCGTTTCCGCTTGATTTTACGAGAAACGATTTTAGCGGACGAACAAAACAAATAAATTTTACACTTTTTAACTAAACACACATTTTTTAACTAACACAATTTTACACTAAATAAAACACTTTTAAGCCACTTATTTCCAGGCTTTCAGTTTCAAGAAATTAGAAAGTGTTAGAATTGGAAAATTATTTATTTAATAGAATTTTACTTTTAACGTTGTTTGCACTTAAAAGCACTGTTGTATTAAATTTTAATCATTTGCAGTATTTCAGGCATTCACATAAGAGAGAAAATACTAAATAAAATTACTTAAAAAAAAACTTTTTCGGAGTTATAAAAAAGAAAAATTCAATTACTTGAAAGAATGTCAAGGAATGTGAATATTGACCTAATAATTAGAACTGTGTGAGACGCGAGATAACAAATGTAACCATTTACTGACCTCGGGAACGTAGGAAATGTTTCAAATAAAATTGTGCTTTTAAACTGGTTGAATTGGGGCAACAAATTACTCAAAAAATGACATTTAATAATCTATTTCGTGTGAGGGGAAGAAATGATTTCACCTTTTTTATCATAAAATAATTGACAAAGGGTAAAAGTTTAAGCCGACTTAATATTTCAAACAACAATCCTTAATACATCTTAAAATTTTTAATTTAAAGATAATTATTTTCTATAAAATGAGAAATTTGCGAACAATTCAAAAGTAACTACACTGGTGTCCAAAATTATCTTTATATGCATAGAATCGCGGATTTCTCAAAAAATGAATAACTCAGAAAAAAGCTTGTGCTTATGAATTTAATATGGAATGTGATCGTCCCCGATTTATACACACATATCACAGCGTGATTTCATGTTGGCAATAATGTTGTTAACTACAGTTTGGGGAATTGAGTTCCACTCCTCCAGCAATGCGGTCTTCAGGGAATTTATTTCTCTAGGAAGAGGATGTCTCCGTGCAACTATTTTTTCAAAGGTAGTCCTATAAGTTCTCTATCGGGTTCAGATCAGGAGATTTTGCTGGTCACGGTAATCGCTCAATGGCTTCATTTTCAAGGAATTCGTCAACGAGGTTTGCTCGATGTGGACGAGCATTATCGTACATAAATAAAAAATCAGATCCATATGCAGCACTGAAAAGTCTTACATAACGTTCTAAGACCTAATCCCGACATATCTCCCCGGTCACAGATCCCCTGTTGAAAACGTGTAGGGGCGTACGTCTATCGATCATTATTCCATCCCACACCATCATACCTGCACTACCAAAACGGTCACATTCCATAGTGTTCAATGGAAGATTTTGCGTCCCTTAACACTAGGCTTTCTGGCATAAAGGCCTTTTTCATTAGACCTGTATACAGTTTGCCGTGATACAACAGTTTCCATGGCGGCTGCAAGCTCTGAACTTAACTGCCGAGCAGTGGACTTCCTGTTACGTCGGGCAGTTATTGCCATATATCGATCTTGAGAAGAAGTTGTTATACGTTTACGACCGTGTCCAGGTCTCCTTACAACAGTTCCGGAGCTCTGAAATTGTTTCCATAGCGCAGAGACATATTCACACATCTCGCTGCTTCCATGATTGTCTCCCCTGTTTCTAAACGGCCGATAATGCGCCACTTCACAGATTCTTCTAAGTGATACTTCGGAGCCATAATAAACAGTTTCATATCCTTACACACTGAAATATAACGCTGTATTGCAGAAATTCACTCAGATTCACCGTCGGATGACGTAACGCCTTGATTTGCAGATCAAAAACCGTATGAACACATGTGATTGGATGATGCTAATTAGGATTATCTTTCACACATTTACCGCAAAAATGGATTACCGTCAACGAGGGTTACTTTGCCCACTTTAAAAAAAAGTTTGTGTGCCAAACAGCGGTTTCTCAAATGGCCATTGAGTGCTCTGCATCTAATCAGGGCTGTTAATTGTAATGCTGGCAAGAGTGAGGTAAGAGTTTTTCCATTTACAGATAGCTTATCAGTGTGTGAAACTGATTAATGTGTAAAGTGATTGTGAACAAGCCTTAGCAACTTTAATCCGAGAAGTTCAAAGAGATAACTGATAAATATTTCAAATTATTTCTATTTGTGTTGCATATAATTACCATTGGAGATATGAGTGTGGAATTTTTATGCCTTAATTTCGTCATTGTTTTGATGGGTAATGATACCCCATGATCCATAGGAAGTTGGGGTTATTTTACCCACCTCTCACTAGCTGTGTATGGAAAAATTATAAGGGATTTCTAGTACTTAATTACAGTGTTTTCAGCCACCTAGTTTTTATTTGTACTCTACAAAACATGTAACGGAAAAAAAATTTTAATTAATGAAAGGCCCCTGAACTTCTAAGCACGAAACTTTGTGGCTGTGAAATTGCTCGGGAAATTATTTTACCCCCTAGCAAAGGTAACATTGCCCAGAAGTGACTTTAGACGCAGTTTTCAATAGAAAACATCTGGTGGGCAAAGTTACTCCTGCTGTCTAGGTAACTTTACCCACCAGGTGTTTAAATTATAACTGAAAGAGAAAGCAATGGTAATATATTTAAACACCATATGTCAACTTTATAAGCCCCTCTCCAACTAATAGAGAAATACACGGATTTTGTTTTACAAGAAATCCAAAATTGGGCAAAATAACCCCGGTTGACAGTACATCGATTGGGTATTTCATGGAATATAATTATTTTCTGGAATGTAAAGATTAATTTTGGACATGAGTGTATTAAAAAAAGCTCAAAGGTAGTAAATTTCTGAATTCTTTTATTTATATTTCTTATGAAAAATATGATCCGGAAAGAACTTGCAAGTACTTTCTTTATTTTATTCTCAGCAAACAATTTTTCTTTTATTTTCTAGTTCTCAATATACAATGCAGAATAATTTAAAAATTGGCATAAAACTTGATAACTGGCAATTCAATTTCATTTTGTTTTGTACTTACAAGCTTGAACTTGGGGGGTTGTAAAAACTGACACAGTTTGTCTTCTTTCACCCAGTTACGGGAAACCTTGCCCCCAAAAAATGTAACATGATATACCTGTAAAAAACATGTGTGGTTAATACAAGAATGCTAAATAACTAAAAATAATTTGAATACAAATCAGAGGTAAATGAGAAATATGCAAAATCGTTTGGTCTTTAAAGCAAAGATTTGAAAATAATTTAACTCTGTGCAGTTAGAATACAAAGTTAGAAAATGCAATATTATCTTACTACACAAGTTCATCTGGGAACGAATTAAATATTTTCGCTAACTTGTGCACACCAAAGATATTTTTACGCAGAATTTAGAGAAGTTAAGGGAGGAGCACATAAATGTTGACTAAAAAGACTCGAGTTTATTAACTTGCCAATTTCTTACTTTTTCTTCATAAAAGCTTACTCGAAGAACATTTATCATGCTATAAATTAAACAAAGCATGCCTTTTATTTATAGGACTAGGGGGCTCCGCCCCCTGCTCGCTTACGCTCGCCAACCCCCGGGGATTGTTACGCAAACCAATACCTCTTACGCAAGTGATTTCACTCTTTTTTACTTTAACATTTAATGCACCCTAAACTAATAGCCGCATGAGTAAAAAATCTTCTGCATCTTGTTTCCTGTACAATTTTAAGTAAACCCTGTTAATCTCCAAACTTTACGATGTGTATTTTGTACTTTCTCCCTGGACCGTCTGAGAACAGAGGGAAAAAAAAGCGAGCCTTTTTCCTCGCCAAATAAAAAGAAATCGTTTTTATGGCACTTGTTGCTACGATAAATTTGATATCTGGCAAACCCGATAGTCAAAAATACAACCCTCCGCAAATACAATGCTCCGCAAATTTGCTCCGCGAAATAAAAAATACGAAATTTGTGTCACCAACTTTTGATTGCATCGAATTTATTTATGAACCAATTTTAAAAATAATGGTACCGTAAGAAAGAGTACAGTCTGAGGTATACTGCGCTATTTTCAAAATAAAAAACTAATAGTAATACGATATAGTAATGACAGTTTTAGTTAACGGTTGTAACAAAAAGTAGCGAAAATATCCAAAGATTCCGAATTTTGTATCACCAACTTTTAATCGCATCCAATTTAATTATTAACCGATTAAAAAAAATAGTACCGTAAGAAAGAGTACATTCTGAGGTATACTGCGATATTTTAAAAATTAAAAACTAATAGTAATAAAATATAGATACGCTACTTTAAAAAAAAAGTAACAAAAATGTCCTGCTTTTTCCCGAATTTCAAAAAAAATATTATCAAGAACCAAATTGAAATTTCAAAAAAAACTCGACGAGCTGCAAAAATTTACGTTGAGAGGTACTCTTTAAGAAAAACTCACGGATGAAGACTGAAAATTTGTATGTGTTTTGCTCACTCGCGGAAGAAATTTCGCATCGATGTTTTATTAAAAAAAACATCGATTTATTGGAGCCGATGGTTGTTTAACATCGATGTTTTATTTTTTTATAAAAAAAAAAGAGCCATTGTAAAAATTTAAAAAATAACCGTGCAATTAAGAGTTTGTCAGTGATGGCAAAATCCGTCCCATCAGAAAGAGCTTTTTCCCAAGTAATTTTTAACTTTGTTTAGACAGTTAAAAATATATTAGTTATAAATTAATAAAAACGGAAACTGACAAATTAAATCATACCCCAGGCTAACATTAATGTTAGAGGTTACTAAACCAGTTTTAAAAGATGTAGGAAAAAAAAGTTTAAATACATCGATGTTTTTTGGGCGATGTATTATTAACATCGATGTTTTAATATTGAACATCAATGTCGTGAAACATCGATGTTTTGTTGTCGATGTCTCATCCCTACCACGTACCCCCAGGGCCGCTGAAATACGATATTAAATGCGAGTAACGACATTTTACCATGATTATATAATCAATTAAGAAAAGTTTAATGCAAACACTAAGCAGTGCTCGGCAAGTATTTTATTAGAAATAAATTTATAGGGCACCTGGGTAGTTTTCGAGATTGAACAAAAATTCTAGTGATGATGAAAATAAAGCCCACGGACTCTTTTGAAAAGGAAATATTTTCGCGGACATCTAGAGGTACAGCTTAAAATTATCCTTAATTTTCACATTAATATTTTAAGAATTAAATTCTCTTACTTATTGATTAAAATTACAAGTTGTGAACAAATGAAATTATAAGCGAACAATGAGCTGTTTTTCAGAAATGTTTGATTTAACCTTTAGCCGTACAGCCATTGCACCTTGAACGCGCCAAGATGGAATTTAGACTACGGTCGGTACAGCAGTTGCATAGTTACCTATTTTAACTGAAAATTTCGAATCTATTTTAAAATTTAACTGCATATACAAAATTTCATGTCATTAAATGTTTCGGTTATGAGTACAGAAATGTAAGCGCTCCTAATGTTAAATCGGTTTCTTACACTTTTATGCATATCTTCCTAAATAATATTTCTATAGCGGTGATATTTTGCTCCATGTTACTATTAAAGTACCCAAACAAAATCCTCCTAATACTTTATTTAAAAAATAGTTTTTAGGAAGCTATAATAATAATTAAATAAATGTTTGAAAAAATTGTGAATTAGAATATTATTATATTTTGATGGGAATCGATTTAAAAATTCCAGTATATGGTCTTACAGTATATGGATAATTAGTTTTTGTGCTACATTAAATATCATTGCAATTTTAGGGAAAAAACCAAAAGTTTAAAAGACGTTCGACAAACCTCGGATAGTAGTTCTCGGATCGTTTGTACTTGCATAGTAAATATAATTTTATAATTCTCAAATCGTTTGCATTTGCGTAATAAATATAATAATTCTGGGATCCCTGAAAAAACATTTGAAATAGTGTTAAAATTCTTGTAGCGATAACGAGAATTAATCTCGATCTATGTATAGCGACTTTTTATGTGAAGATGATCAATGAAATTTTCACTATCTTTACGATTGCGTATCGCTTGATATAAAAGAAGTAAAGTCATGGAATTTCATATTTAGACTAATTTAACTATGCAGAATCTGAATATGGCATCAAAACACGTTGTAAACACCTAAAATTATGTCGCAAGTGCAAAAATTCAGTTTTGAATTTGTACAGGACGTTATTCTCTATTGAATGATACTTGCTATAGTATGAATAGTGCTCGAAATAAAGGAGATGGTTCGTTTTTTCCCCCGTGACTGCACCTCAGAGGTTATTAGAAACGAGCCAGTTATATCTATTGCCGTAGTCAAAAGGTTCAATGTCTGATAACATCAGTATGAAATCATTATCTAGTTATAAGAATATTTCAAATAAAAAAATCATAGCCAGGAATCTTTTAATTTCTTTAATCTTTTTTGGATTCTGGAACAGAAAAATCTGAGAAAGTAGATTTTGTTTCTTCTAAAAATGCTCTTCATTTTGGCCAGTGCAAGTGAATTATATTTTGCATGCTTTGCCACAAACCATTGAAATCTTGTCACTAACCACACTTGGTATACCACTGATCGAAATATTCGTTTTTAACATTCGTATAAAATAAGAACACTAACATAAAGGCTAGATCAATTCAATACATACTCGCTGCCCTTTTTCCTTCCTCAGGTGTCCTTTTATGTCGGCACTATCTTCTACAATTGCGGGCCACCTAAAAACACCAAACATTGAGCTTAGATTTTAAACATATACAATCTTTTTTTTTAAGCTTTAAGATTTTTTCAATTAAATTCACAAACTACATCACAAGATTTGTAACTAAAATAATCATGAAATATTCTTTACAATTTTTTCTACCTTTGGAAGAAAAAAAACTTTTTTTTTTAAATCTATCTTTGTACCGTTTTTAATGGTATTTGGAAGCAAGAGCAGCCGCATCCTTCGTTTCAATTAGTACTTAAAAAGGGACAAAGCCCCAGTTTGCCCATTCTCACAAAACTTCTCCATTTGACTATATAAGAGGCATATTTTGAACTTATTTTTTTTAGTTCCTATCCCTTGTAAGTTTTCAAATCAGTGAAAACATTCAAATCTTGTATTTGTTAGAAATTGGAATCGAAATAAAAGATCCCAAAAATATTTGAGTTTTCTCGGGATACTGAGTGTTTGTGTAAAACAAGTATGTCAAACTAAAATGTTAAGACGTCAAAATAAACACGGTCTAAATTTATGTGAGCCGCACAGGAACCAAAACTTCAATTTTTATTGAAGCGTAAAATTATTTCGAAAACACAGTACGAAAAAAACAAAGACAACGGTAAAATTAATGTTTTCTTCCTGACACTTGGCCATCTTTTCTCTGCTACTATCTTTCCTACTTCGAGGGATATCTTCTTCGCTGTGATTACTTTCAAAACTGATCCAAGGTGAACGTCAGTAATTATGGATCCGACAGGAGACTTATTTCCTTTCATATGTGAAATAATTGCTCGCACCGATAAGTACTTACAAACATGGAAATTATCTAATCAACACAAATTCATAAAACTTAAAAAAAAAATAACATAATTTTTTTTTGAACATCAACTTACCAGACACAGGATCTTTCCCTTCGGGGGTTGATCCCAGACCATCACCAATAGCCCGTTGCGTTGCTTCAGTGTGACGATAATTAAAAAATTCTAATACCAGCCACATAACCTCTTCTATTATAAAAGGAAGTTTTTGTCCCTATGTCTGTCTGTCTGTATGCACTGTCCTGACGAATCTATGGCATTTATAGTAATGGAATTCGGCACACTGGTAGTCCGAATTTTTTGCATTTTTAGAAAATTCACCGAATTTGAAAATTCAATCTAGAAGGTTTTTAAATGAATTTAATGACCGATTTAATTATTATTGTTTTCCTTAGAATGGCAACAGTATAAAAGATCGCAGATTCTAAAAATCATAGAATCCCACTAATCTAATTCACAGTCTACGATCTATTTATTTTTTCCGTGTTTCTGTTTGAACGTTTCATCCGAAGAACAAAACAAATAAAAAGTTGTAACTGGAGTTTTGTTGTTATTTTTTCTATCTCCTAGATCATTAAAGAAAGAGTACAAATTTCAACGGATTTGAAATCTGCGGAAAACTTTAAATGAATCGATAACTTAAAATAGGATTGTCTTTAAATAAATAATTTTTGAATTGTAACTCTTCTATTTTCCAATACGCGTTTTGGACCTTCGCTATCGATATCACAGATTCCATTTCCTGCTTCTTAAATTGTAACTTTTTTATTTTCGAAATACGAATATGGGCGCAGTAGACACTAACGTCACGTTTGTTTTTGGTTGGAATTTAATTAACGTCGCACCGTACCAACACAGTGGGATATTGCGATCGTTTTTGGAATTGCGTAGCAATCATCGGGGGTTGGAGACCGTTATTGTTTTTTCTTTTTTACCTCAGCGCCTATTCAATCTCTTCGCAATTCGAATTTGGACGCATTTGACAATGAGCGTTGCCCGTGGTGGCTGTTATCCAATCGGTTACGAATTACCATTTGGTTTGCGAAGCAAGCCAACATCACCAACTTCGTTAAGGGTATTTATTATCTATTAGGCTACAAATTCCCATTTGGTTTGCGAAAATGGGAATTCCGGGGGTTAGCGAGCATTGGTCACACGCAATTCCACGAAAAGAACTGTCACGGGCAACGCAGTGGCTAGTAACTGCATAAATTAATAATCGTAAAGAAAATAAACGCATTTTTCTTGTTCTCTGAAAGCGAAACTTTTACTGCTAGGCACAGCATAGGCAGTGAAAGACTAATAGCGTGGTAGGTATTATTTTATTTTTGATTGCTAAAATATCTGCTGCTATTGGCGGGGAAATGGTGCGTCGACTTGCAACACGACTAGAAATCGGTCATTGACTAATGTTGCGGTACGGGTTATTAATAGTAGGAAATTTTCAGAAATTAAGCTAAGGAATTTTAGTAAAATTTTTGTTGATATGTTTGCTGGGCAGAAAAAATATTCTTTGTGGGCCACATGCGATCTGAGAGTTTGACATGCTTGGTGTAGAACTGTAGAACCCAAGTTGTAATGAGAATTTATAATGTTTATAATGTAGAATGACATCATAAATTATATACAAATTTCAAGTATTAATTTGGAGGTTCAGTATAAAAGAGCACCAGTCCTTTACCCAAAAACTGGCCATAGCCACAACTCTGCACTGTAGAAATCAAACAGAATTTGAAAAGCTTTAATTGAATCACTGATCTTTTGATTGATTATTTTTTAGGTGCCATATAAGTTGAAAAACAATTTGTTTCCTTGCATTGTAAATCAGAATAAAAATAATAATTAGAATCTTTTGAAACATTTAATTTTCACGAGTTTTACCCAGGAGTATAAACGCATAAAGCCAGGATACTTAGTTTTAAATTTGAATAGTAAAGATCAAACACCGTAGAATTCAGATTAAATATAAAATTATAAAAAATTACCAAGGGTAATAGGAAAACTTCGCCCACACAATAGAGCCAGGCATGTATTTGTCTGGAACCAAGTCATTTTCGTGGATCGTTTCAGGCATATCACAATTACCTAACTGGCCATCTAAAAAAAAAAAGTCTTTGAAACTTCTCACAATTTTAATACTGTCTTTAAACATGAAGAGAGAGAGAGAGAGAGACAGAGAGAGAGAAATTGCTTTTCAAAAGTGTAGAAATCCTGTATCAAATTTCAGAACACATTTTGAACAATCACATCACCCCCTGTGCTAAAAGTGATTTAACGACATCACGAAAATCTCCGAATTAGTGATTGCAAAACCGGTTAACGGGAAAATGGACCCAAATTTCGAAACCAAAAAACAGGTTTTATGAGAGATGGAAACCGGTTTTCCTGTTTTACGCATTGGTAATCTTAAAGAGAAACTCAACATAAAAAAACGACGATATACTACAAAAATATGTGAAATTAGAATTTGGTAAGTACTCATTGATTTTAGATGTAAAAACACGATGGAATAGTTTACTCAACATGTTGGATAAGTTCAACAAATTAAAAGCCTTTGTACAGAAAGCCCTAATTGATCTGTCATCGAAAATTTCATTCTCTGAACATAAATTTAATTTATTAGTGGAAACTATTTCCGCTTTATTGCCAGTAAAACTTGAAGTAGAAGCATTGTGCAGAGCAGATGCGAATCTACTGACTGCTGACGCTGCTTTGGATATCATGTTGACGTCTTTGAATGATTTTTATACTGCAGTCGCTAATGAACAGAAAGAAGTACTAGAATTAAGAATTCAAGACGTACTAACGCGTTAGTGGTTCTTCAATTCCTACTTGTAATGGGTATCGAACTAGTGATAAAAGATTGAAGGATGTGTTTAAAAAGTTGGGTAAACCGGCTATCTGTCGGTTTATAAATAACCTTTTAAATCGTTCGTCGCCGTCATCTTTAACAGCAACACAATCCAATGCAAGATATGTCAACTTCGATAACAGTGCCAACAATGTTATGGAAGAATCTTCCGTTTTATACATGGAACAATTACCGGAGAGGGCAATTGTCAAGGAGCTTGCTGGTTCGGCATCGCTAGGTAATTGTATAAGAAGTAGTGATTTTGCAACAAAAATTGAAAAAGACGTTGCGGTATTAGAATGAGGGGAGCCCCAAAAGCACAATTTTGGTGCTGTGCTACAATTACTTCACTATTCAACCGACACGTGTGGAGTCGGAACGTGCATTTCCATCGACAGGTCAATTCATAACCGAAATAAGATCGAGGTTAAATGTCCACAAATTCACCATGTTTTCTGCGAGCATACTTTCATGCCGAAAGAAAATGCTAACTGTACTGGTAGGTTATTTTATAGCTCTCTCAATGTTAGATAAAAATCGTTGTATGTACGATATAAATATGTTAATACAACGATTTTTATGATGAAAATTAAAGAAATTAATAAGAATACATCTATTAATCAAGAAATCAATAAATCGTGATTAATCAATCAATCAATTTATTTTAATGTTACCAATTTAAGTAATTCATTTATTTTAATGTTTGTTACACAAATGTATCAACTTTCGTATTTTTTTACTAAACCGGTTTTCCGGGGTTAAGTAAAATTGAATACCGAACAACCGGTTTTTAATTTTACTAAAAGCGTGCAATCACTACTCCGAATACAAAATAACTCGTCGAAAATAGGCGTCTTCCCGTTTCTCAGCAAATTAAATTAACAAGAGTAAACTAAATGAGAGGATATTGAAAAAAGTAATTATCACTTAGTCGCACTGAAATAAAAATCTATTACAAGAAAATGAAAACTAACCCGTAATACACAAGTATCACATACCACAGACTTCACTTTAATTATTCAGAGTTGATATGCAAAATTTCATCGCGTATAGCCTTTACTTAGCATGAAAAAGTTCAGGAGGTCACATCTTTCCTAGGAGGCTTAAATAAATTTAAGGATATCTCCAGGAGAATTTTCAAAAATACATAATTCAAATTCCAGGAGGTTTGTGAATTGTATTGAAAGAAAAAGTATTTCATCTCCAAAACTTCATCATACTTAAAAATAGTTTTCGATTAATGGCAATACCCTAAAACTTTTGATCACGTATTTTTTTAAATTAAAATATGTAATGCAAATATTCCTTACTTCTTGTCTACCCTTATGAAATATTTTAAAGTTTTCAAACATACAAACTACTCTCTACTAGTATAAAAGGAAGTGTTTGTGTGCGTGTACGTATTGCCCTGACGAATCTATGGCACTTACAACAAAGAGATTTGGCACACAGTCCTAATTTTTTTGCAAGCCCTAATTTTAAAATTTAATCTTAACATAAATTTAATAGAATTTAATTATTATTGTTTTCCTTAGAGGATGGAAGCAGAATAAAGAGATGATTGATTCTAAATTTATATTTTCCATGTCTCCGTTTCATTTTTCAAGGAACGATTTTTCAGCGGACGAAAAAACAAATAAAGTTTTAACTAGAGTTATGAAGTTATTTTTCTATCTCCTAGATTGTTAAAGATCGAGTAAAAATCTTAACGGATTTGAAATCTGCAGAAAATTTCACGTCAGATCGATATATGTGATTTTCTTTAAGTAAATACTATTTTTAAATTGTAACTTTTACATTGTTTCCCATACGAATTTGATCTTGATCGTGTTAGAGAAATCACAGATTCTATTTCCTGCGCTCAAACGATTCCAGCCACGGAAAGCAAAACAAATAAATATTTTTTTGACTGTCATTGTTAAGTTCTTTTTAGTAAATTCGGGATCGTCAGAGATAGATTGAAAATTTCAACGGATTTGAAATCTGCGAAAATTTTTAACTCAGATAGATACCTTATATGGGCAACCCCCGGCCCGCGGGCCGGATGTGGCCTGCCCCGGCTTTTGATCCGGCCCGCGGAACATTTTCTAATCGCGCACACAAAAAAAGTACTAAATATTGCTTTTCGCCAACAAGAGAGTGATGGGGGGGGGACGAAAGCCCGAACTACGTGGGTCAGTGTTTCTCAGCCTTTTTTAGTTGACTAAAAATATCTTGAATTATTTGCGATACACCTGAATGTAAAAGTAGGTATTTCCAATACGACCTTATAAAGTTATTTTTCTAATAAAATTAGAATCGGATATATGAGATGGCTGAGACTGTTTTCTTGAACAAATTAAAACAAAACGAGGTTTCAAAGTCGCCAGACGCAAGTTATCGGCGACACATCACGTCACTCAATTCCGCGGATAATCGGAAATAATAATAAAAATTTCGTTCGTGAGGAAATCCGAGAAACGGTCTTGCACTTGATTCCATTCCTTCCTAGCGAATGTGATTGTTAAAAAGAACACTGATACAAAATGAACAGTACTCGAGTTTCTGGCGCCCACAGGTATAAAATACTGATATTTCCTGTGCAGGTGTCTCGGAAGTATGACGCACGTCGGGCTGACGATCTGAAGCGAATGTGGTTCATTCTATTAAGAACGCTTTCCCTCATAGAAAAGTAAAACTGTCCTTACATAGTGTTTAGAATACAATAAAGATTAATTATTGTTAAGGAGTTTGATCTTTTCATTGTGACATTAGTCTCTTCCCATCAAAGCCAACCGAGGAGTCATCATCAACGATTCTACAGGATAACGATAAGTCTGTTTATTTTCATTTAAAATTTTTTCTATCTTCACAACTAGGTCTTATTTTGGAGGTGCTGGGGTTTAACTTTCGATTCGGTCTTATTTTCGGAGAAATACGGTATTTCAAACGGCTTCAAAAACAAGGTCAGTTGATAAACGAATTGTCAGCCATCTGAAAGCGTGCCACAAAAAATTCGCTTGTGGGAAACACAAATGCGATCTGAGAGCTGTTATCATTTTTCAACACTATCCAGTCATGAAAATATTGATTACACTCAATATGCTGAAGAACTAAAATCCCTGTCGTAGCAATTTTTTGATAGATTTTTCTGGACTAATAATAAGTATCGAACCAAACTTACAGATGAAAATTTTGAAAACACTCTGCGCCTGTGTATTAGTGGGATTGATCCCAACATTGATTATCTTGTTTCTCAAGTTCAAGCTTCTCATTAATTTATGGTGACTGTAAGTAAATAGTTAATCAATACGATATTATTCTGTTCATCTAACTTTACCATGCTACTTTATAAATATATAAAATAAAATAAATCATTATTACTGTAAGATTCGTGTTGTTCTGTTTGGTGAGGTCTATATTAAAGACTTCGAATCTCACAGTACATCGACATTTAATGGATTGATATGTACAGCTACTATATACAGTTGAGGTATTTTAAGAGTTCAGTCATTATCTGCAGCAGTCGTCTCTGCTCGGAAAAAATGCATCAGCTCTCAATGGCGTCCAGGGGAAAAGGTGTCTGTCCCCTTAGCGTTCTGAGGGGTCTTTAACCTTTGGCGCTCTGAGAGGGCGCTTCTGGCGCGGTTCCTACAACCTGCCATCCTGATGATCTTTCGTCCTCGAAAGGAGCACGGCAAACCTAAAAAAACAAAACAGTATCTGGGAATACATTGATTCAGTATTAGTTATTGAACCACGACTTCATATGGTCAGCTGCTGTTTACGTCAAGTTCGGTCCTTCGTGTTTTCCAACTTTCTCAACGTCATAGCGATCATGGGGTTTCACTTTCTTCACTCGATATGGTCCTAAGAATTTCGGTCGTAATTTCATTCCGATACCAAATTGAGTCCTCTGAATAGCAATAAGATCGCCTTCTTTATATTGATGAGGTTTCTTTCTCTTCTTATCATACGTTCTTTTATTATCTTCCTTAATTTTTAGGATATTCTCTTTGGCACACACACATCATCTCTTAAATTCTTCCTCTTCTCTAGAAAAACTTCAGTATATTCATCTTCTAAAAGCTGGACAATCTTGAGGTCTTCTTTATTTCGCATTTTCACGCCTGTCAAAAGTTCGAAGGGTGTCCATCTTGTGCTTCTGGAGGTTGTGCTATTGAGTATTCTTTGTACGGCGTCAACGAGTTTGAACCATTTGATCGGTTCTACAATTGAAAGTTTGGTTAACACTGGGATCAGGGTTTTGTGCATTCTTTCTACTTGTCCATTGCCTCTTGGGATTCCCGTTGTGATCTTTAGGTGTTCAATCCCGTTTTCGCAACAAAAATCTGTAAATTCTTTAGATGTAAAAGCGGATCCTTTATCCGAAATTATCCTCGCAGGATTTCCAAAACTATTTTGTTGTTGTTTGAGTTTATTTATTGCCTCACCTGATGTCGTAGATTTGGTAGGATATAACCAAGTGAATTTTATGAATGCGTCTACTACCGTGAATATATGCTGATAGTGTTTAGATGTTGAAGGTAACGGACCTATGAAATCAATGTGATAAGTGGTTAATGGAACGTCCTCTTTAGGAATTGGATTTAGAAATCCTTCAGCCTTTCCTAGCTTATTATTATTGAGTATGCACTGTACACAATTACTTATTAAATCTTCAACATGTTTCCTCAGTTTTGGAATAAAAAATTCACGCTTAACTACCTCTTCAGTTTTAATTACAGCGAAATGTCCTTTCTCGTGTGCATGTCGTATTATTTCGTCTTGCATAGCTCTGGGGACAACTAAAAGTTCACGATCATTATCGTATTTATACACGACACCGTTTTTAGTAAAGTAATCTGAATTACTTCCATCTTCTATCAGTTTCTTAATTGCGGTGATGTGGTCGTCATTGGATTGGGAAGCAATTATTTTATGAGTTATTCCGTCATCTGCAGTGACTTGCATCACTTGCATTACAGGGTATCTATTGAGTGCATCCACGTGGGCCATTTGTTTACCAGGTTTGTGGACTATTTCATAGTCAAATTCTTCTAAGAAGAGAGACCATCTAGCAATTTTAGGGGTTAAATCCTTCTTTTCCATTGTTTTCTGAAATGCTAAGCAGTCGGTGAATATTTTAAATTTCGAGCCTAAAAGGTAGTTCCTGAAGTGTTTAAGAGCCTCAATTACGGCAAGTACCTCTAGTTCGTAACCACTATACTTCTCTTGTTGCGGTGTTGTTTTTTTGCTCTTATAGTATGTTGGGTAAATCTTCCCATCGTCTGACTGTTGAAGGAGCACCGCCCCAAATCCATGGCTACTTGCTATGGCTACTATGCAGTTCTAAAGTCGCTCCTTGGCGAAAAATGTGTAGTACTGGGCTATGTGACAACATTTCCTTTAAAATATGAAATGCTTCTTTTTGTTCTGGCCCAAACCGAAATTCTGTATTGTTTCTGAGTAAATCACTCAAAGGTTCTGCCACTTTAGCATATTGAGGAATAAACTTCCTAAAGTATAATGAAAGACCAAGGAAACTTTGCAATTGTTTAGTTGTTTGTGGTTGTGGAAATTTCTGTACGGCCAACGTCTTAACTGGGGAGGGCGAATTGTCCCGTCTTCTATTACATAACCAAGAAACTCTATTTTTCGTTTAAGAAATTGACATTTCTGAAAATTCAATTCTATTCCATATTCCGATGATATTTTTAAAACACGTTTAAGTTTCTCGATTCCTTCTTTCTCATCTCGTGAGGGAATTATTATGTCGTCCATGTAGATAACGAGAGTGCTATCCCTTAAAAGATCTCTAAATACCGTGTATATGTACCGCTGGAAAACACTGGGACTAACCGATAAACCAAAAGGGACCTTCAGAAATTCATATTGTCCTTTGTGTGTAACGAAATATGTATACTTGGTACTTTTCTCATTTACATCTACATGAAAAAATCCGTTTTTTAAATCAAGCGAAGTGAAAACTTTAGCTTCTTCCAAATGATCTAAAACGTCTTCTATTAGGGGTAAGGGAAATCTATCTTTAATAATTTTCTTATTCAATTTCCTATAGTCAATACAGAGTCTAGAAGAACCGTCTTTCTTCTTACACAACACGATAGGGGCTGAGAAATCAGAGCAGCTAGGCTTAATGATGCCATCTTTCAACCACTGTTGTGTTTGATTTTCAACTATTTTTTGCTCAGCGAACGGCATTCTGCGTGAACGTTGGCTTATGGGGACCTCGTCAGTCAAAATAATGTTCATTTCAAAGTTCGTGCTTCTCGTCTTACACGGTTTATATTGACAGATAAGTTTTGTCAGTTCCTCCTTCTGCTGAACGCAAGAAACATGATTTAGATCTAATTCGTCAAATGTCACGGCGTTAAACATTGCAGTTAGGAAACTTTCCGCTAAATTAACATTTTCTGATTCGTGGTGACAAGAAAAGTAAAACATGTTATCCTCTGCTATGGTTCTATTTGTCTGCGACTTAGTGTTTGGCTCCAGACGATTAGCTACTTTGGGATGAGTTTCGGTTTGAAATCTAGGTGGATCTGAAATGTTCGCTAAATTAACAATTCTTGCGTAATTCACTCGAAAATTATCGCGTCTGCTCAAAACATGAATTCCGTTCTCTGATAAAGTAAGATTTAACTTATCTATACAATCGAACCCAAGAACAATATGATCAGGTAAGTTTTTTAAAACATAAACATCAGTAACAATAATGCATTCATCAATAATAATTTCAGTAGAAAAGAAACCTAGAGGATAAATGTGTTCTCCTCCTATACCCATTAAAGTCACATTATCAAATGTCAATTTTGGGGAACCAATTTCAACATAAAATTCATATTTTATCATTGGCACATCACTTCCTGTGTCGATTAGAGCATTAGATCTTTTCCCACACATTTCAACATATTTTCTTAGCTCAGAAGGAGAATTAAAAGGGCTATTAATTAAAGTTCTATTTACATCTCTTTTGGGACACACGTCGGCCTTGTGCCCATAATTTTTACATTTAAAACATCTCACACCCTCAGTTTTCTTTTCACAATTTATCGACTTATGTCCATATTCATTGCAGTTGTAACATTTTATAGGATTGGTGTTATTTTGTTCAGGGCGTACGAAAGATCGAGGCTTAAATTTGTCAAAATCCCTATTGAAACGCTTCTTATATTTATCGTCTGATGTTTTCGAGTTTCTATCCGTTTTTAAATGACATCGAACCGCTTCATATTCGTCTAATTTATTCACGAGTTGGTCTATTTTCGTTATTTTAGGTAGCTCGTCTATAAAATGGTCTCGAACGTCATTGGGTATTTTTCGTTTTAGTTGATCGGTAATCATGAGTTCCTCAAGGTCTTGGTAATTTGATACTTCCAACCCACTCGTCCATTCTTCAAAGAAATTTTTCAGGTCATGCGCAAAGTCATTCCAAGTAGAAGACACTTCTTTTCTATGCGAAAGGAAATTTTGCCTGAATTGTTCCGGATTTAATTTAAAACGTTTCAACAATAATCTCTTGACATTTTCATAGTCATTAGCCTTTTCGTCAGGCTCACGCGTGATCAGATTAGCCAAATCCGATGGGAGTAAACCCAACAAATGTGTAACCCATTCCGTTTTCGGTATCTCGATACGACTAATCTGTCTTTCAAATAAAGTTAAATAACAGCCAATATCCTTATTCGTCTCGTAACGGTTAATCAATTTCAACAAATCGTTATTGTATAGGCTGGCAGTTTTACCATAACTGTTGCCTTGTCCGTTAGCAGTTTCGATTTCTAGTTTTCTTAATTCAAATTCGCGGGCTTGTTTTTCGGCTTCAATTTTCTCTTCGCGTTCAGTTATAATAACGCTCAACAGATTTTTAGTTATCTCTTCGTCATAGTTTTCAGAATCTATTATAAGTTTCGAGCACTGCGCTACTTTGGGATTCGCTGGCACTATCAGGCCTAATTCGTCAATCAATGTTAGCAAATCCGCTTTTCGGGCCTTAGTTAAATATCCCATGTCAGCAAGTAAAACAAAATTCTGTACTCACAGTTTCGAAAGTTCCGTCTTTAACGTCTACTCGTCTTTTGCGTCTACGCGTTTTCTTTTTAGTCGTTTCAGTCAATCATCAGCACCACGTCAGGAGTCGTCATAAAACTGTTCTTGCAGATGATTAAAACACAAGTCCAAGTTAGCATAGGGAGTCAAAACATTCCGTCTGTCATCAGCACCACGTCAGGAGTCGTCATGAAACTGTTCTTGCAGATGATTAAAACACAAGTCCAGGTTTGCATTAGGAGTCAAAACATTCCGTCTGTCATGAGCACCACGTCAGGAGTCGTCATAAAGCTATTCTTGCAGATCATCCAAACACAAGTCCAGGTTTGCATAGGGAGTCAAAACATTCCGCCGGCCGGTTCAATCGTCACTGCTTTCGGGGTCTGCTAATCCGTCGTCGCTACTCTTAGTTGGAGCGGAAGGGGGGGTTCACGCCCTCGTACGAAGGAGGAGGATCGTCGTGGTCGTTCACGGTTTTTCACATAGCGGCCGAATCCTCATTTTTTGTAAGATTCGTGTTGTTCTGTTTGGTGAGGTCTATATTAAAGACTTCGAATCTCACAGTACATCGACATTTAATGGATTGATATGTACAGCTACTATATACAGTTGAGGTATTTTAGGAGTTCAGTCATTATCTGCAGCAGTCGTCTCTGCTCGGAAAAAATGCGTCAGCTCTCAATAGCGTCCAGGGGAAAAGGTGTCTGTCCCCTTAGCGTTCTGAGGGGTCTTTAACCTTTGGCGCTCTGAGAGGGCGCTTCTGGCGCGGTTCCTACATTACTTTTTCACAACTACCTATTATCTACTGCCCGCGACTTCATAAAAATCGTAAAGATTTGCCCGCAACTTTCCAAAGGTTGCCCATACATGCTTTATACGTTTGATTTTCTTTTAATAAAAATGTTTTTAATTTAATATTTATATTTTCGCAAGAGATTGTGACGTCACGCCGATTGGATCTCTTCACAATTCGAATTTGACCGCATTTAACAACGCTGTGATGGCGGTTATCAAATAGGCTACGAATTGCCATTTGGTTTGCTTCGCAAACCAACAAAATGGGCAACGCCGTGATGGATGTTATCCATAGACTGCAGATTTATCGTTGGTTTGCGAAGCAAACCAAATGGGTATTTGTAGCAATCACCGGGGGTTAGGGAGCAGTGGTCACACCTGACCCCACGAAAAGAACTGTCACGTGCAACGCCGTGCTGGCCAGGCAGTGGCTAGTAAGTAAATAAAAAGTCAAGTATAATTAAATTTGTAGTCGAAACATAAGATCTCCAGCGTCCCAGTGAAGAACACATGCATTGCAGGCGCAGAGGGTCGAGAAGAGCCCATGCCAATTCCTCTGTAGAGGGACAAGGCGGGCTACAAAAGATTCCATTATGATGAAATGCAGGGCTGCCGCAGTCAAAGCACTTGTGAAATAGCAGAATTTTAGTAGCAAAATCTTAAATATGGTAGTAAAATGTCTCCTCTCAAGCTCCATGATATATTTTGTATCCCAGCAGATTCATTATGTGTTAATTAAGTATAAAACAGACGTATAAGATCTCCCCCAAAATTTTTTAATTTTATATCTTTTGAAATTTAAATAAGTTTTTTTAAGAGAATCTTAGCACCATATTCCGTCGTTTTCCCTCTATGACTTGGCGTTCAAAATTGGCATCCCTTGCAAAATTCTCTCCCCGAAGAAAAATCAAAAACATTTTTTCTAAATTTTTATTAACCTTTTTTAATTTAAATAGAAATCGACAAAAATTTTGGAAATGGGAACTGTTCTAGTCGAATCCTTCCTAGGGAATGCTCCCATTGTCGCCAACGTTGAAAAAAAGAATTGAAAGTCGCCTGTGGCCGGTCGCCAGACAAAGCCAAACATCTTTTTCATCAGGTGATCCGGCAAATTAGCAAGCCGCTCCCCTTGAGATAAGATAGTAAATCTTTTTTCGATTCTTGGTGATAAAGGGGGCAACTAAAAACAAAGTAATTTCATTGTACTCACCAATGTAGGTCATTGAGCACACAAAATTTTCCGGTACATGATGAGGTTCCTTAAAGTCCAAGACAAAGCGCCATTTCTTACACTTGGTGCATTCAACACCCATACCAAAATTTCTCCTGTAGTAATTGATCCAGGATTTCTGTCTGTCAAGAGTAGTCTCTTCACGTTTGGGGACTATTGTAAGAAATAAGATTCAAATATACAAAACAAATCCAATCGTAAAGATGGAGGAGAAAACATAAATTTCGTATAAATTTAGCTTAAATGGCCGTTATATGCGGTTGCGATTCCTTGGGTATTCTAAGTAGATTCAAATTTGCGAAGCAAACCAAATGGGATTGCTTTGCAATCCCCTGGGGTTGACGGGCGTAGGTTCTTTAGTTCCCTTTAGTTCACGAAAACAATTCTTAAAATGACATTCAAAAATTGTAATAGTTGCAAGCGTCTGCAAAAGGTAAAGCAGTTTAACGTATTGAGGGTTTTTCCTAAGTCCCCAACAATGCAGCAGTTCATACACTAAAAATAGACACGATAACAAGCAAGAGTTGGCATGCGCATTGTGCCCCAAAATTTTTGGCATAAAACCAATCAAAATGTCTTGCAAATATCTTAACGAACTGCAGGATATTTGCAACTAGCCACTGCGTGGCTAGCACGGCGTTGCCCGTGAGTTTTTTTCGTGGTGTCAGGTGTGACCACTGCTCGCTAAACCCCGGTGATTGCTACGCATTACCATTTAACACCACGTACAACGCCGTGATGGCCTCGTCATTGACAAATTCAGCCCAGTTCGAATTGCGAAGAGATCCAATCGGCGAAAGTGATTCACAACCTCTTGGGACGATATAAATATTTATTGAAAAATTATTAAAAGAAAATCAAACTGGTGTAACATTTTCCGCAGATTTCAAATACGTTGAAATTTTCAATCTTTAACAATCCCGATTTTACAAAAAAGAACAAAACAATGCCAGTCAAGATGGTTTCAAATGGTGCCAAGCAGATTCTAAACAAGCGTCATCACTAGGAAATTACAGGTTGAAGTGATGTATCTTTAACAACAAAATAATTCTTAAAATGACATTCAGAAATTGTAATAGTTGCAAGCGTCTGCGAAAGGTAAAGCAGTTCAACTTATTAAGGGTTTCCCTAAGGTCCCCAACTATGCAGCAGTTGATACACTGAAAATACACACGATATCAAGCAAGAGTTGGCATGCGCTTTGTGCACCAAAATATTTGGCATAAAACCAATCAAAACGTCTTTCAGATATCTTAACGAACTGCTAGATATTTGTAATGAAGTCAAACGTATTCTCAAACAAGCAAGAAGCATGCAATTCAAGATTTTGTTCAATTGGAAGGAGTAAAAATCAAATTTGAAAAATTCCGTTGCTTACAACACATTTCGCTCACTCCTTTGAACAAAGTCTTATCTCAAAAATCGGCGATTTTTAGTTATGCCTGTTTTCAAAATGCCCTGAAATCCCTGCAAGACTGTCGTATCTCACCGCTCAATATTTAGCCGCTAGAGAGCAAATTAAGTCACAAATTACTTACACTTTTTATTCTACAACTTTATTAAACTAGGGGGCTGCGCCCCCAGCTCGCTTACGCTCGTCAACCAATTTTCGCCTACAAAAGTGGTCTATTCTCAAAGAACGTTTTGTTGTTGCAAGACAACGCACGGCCCATAACACCATAGAAACAATCAACAGGTTGGGCTTTGAGACCCTGGAACACCCTCCCTACAGCCCAGATCTTGCTCCCTCAGATTTTCATCTCTTTGGGCCGCTCAAGGAAGCTTTGTCGATTTGCCTCAGACATGAACGTTCGGGATGCGGTGCAAAAGTGGCATCACGACCAACCGAATACCTTCTACCAGGAAGGCATACGGAAGCTTGTGCCTCGCTGGACCAAGTGCATTGCTCAAGGTGGAGACTATATCAAAAAATAATGTATCGATTGTACATCTATCTTTGTTTAATAAAGTTGTAGAACAAAAAGTGTAAGTAATTTTTGACTTACCTTATTTTTCATACATTCTGTTCTACTTTTAAACTTTAAAATCACTCTCCTGAAAAATCACGTTTTTTGAGTGGTTGGTGGAATTACGGTGTTGTGACATTGTTGAAAGGAATGGGCGATTTGTTGTACTGAAACAAATCGCGATCTACAAGACCATATCCAAACCATACTAATGCGAGCTATAGAATTCAAATACAGTGCAACTTGGATGAAACGAACGTCTCTGATTCGAAATCGTCGTTAATTCAAAGATTTCTGTTAGTCCCTTGAACTTCGCATTAAATTAATGTTAAAATATCGTGGATATTTCGAAGTTCAACTTCCTTAATTCGAAGGTTTTTATAAAAACTTTCGAACCATAACACGACTTTTCGGCCTTTCATGGTTAAGAAATCATCGCCGGAATACACCCACCTTGGACTGTTCAAGTGAAGCTGTTTTTCGTACACTAAAGATGCTTGTTGATTTTACAAACCTTAGGCGACTGAATTCTACAAAACAATCAGACACTGCACACTTTTTTGAAAAACTATAATCTTCTGTATTGAATGTAATATGTACTGTATCTTACGTAATGTAAACATACATATAATATTTAAGGCCACGTTCACATGAATTTCAACGCGCGTTTGGCGAGGCTAGCGAGGTTCCGTTTTCCGTGAGCATTACATTATGTTTTTTTATTCCTCTAATTCAAGCTTCTATCTTTGCGACCTTGAAAAGCGGGGCCCTGAAAGCCTCGCCAAACGCGCGTTTGACATGCCTCATGTGAACGGGGCCTGTACCATGATCTTTCTGAATAAATATTTACTTATTGACAGAATAATCTTTTCAAGCATTCAGTGAACCCGAAACTAAAGTTAAAAGATGTAACTGTTTTAATTCGAAGTTTTGGATAGTTTTAATTTTTTTTAGTGGTCACTTTAGCTTCGAATTATCTAAGTTGCACACTAATTTATTATTTCAATGCCGATGTTTTACAATAATGGAGCTCAAAGAAAGGCTGGAATTCATTGAGAACCGGAGTCTGCAAAGTACCTTAAAAGAAATCACAGTTATAAAACCTTAGTCACATTTTTGGTAGAATCAATTCCTCAAATAAAGCACTCACATTTAACGGACTGCTTTTGAATAACATGCGAAATTCGTCTGACCATCACATTGACACTAAAGCTGACATAGTCAGGTTTTTATTTTACGAATATCACAGCACATACACGTTACAACGACATAGACACAAAGCACACTATTAGCATACAAAGAAGTAAGCGTTATATACAAACTAGACACTGCGTGGCCAGCACGGCGTTGTCCGTGACAGTTCTTTTCGTGGGGTCAGATGTGACAACTGCTCGCTAACCCCCGGTGATTTCTACGAATTCCCATTTGGTTTGCTTCGCAAACTAACACCACGGCAATGCCATGATGGCCTCGTCATTGTTAAATACGGCCAAATTCGAATTGCGAAGATATCCAATTGGCGTGACGTCACAATCTCATGCATCAATTTTTGAACTGCTCCACGGGTTAGATAAATTAGGATTTTCAGGTTGTCCTTCGATCTGATAAAGGTTGTTAAATAAAACAGCTCTTTTTTACGCGCTCATTCTTGGCAAGGTCTAAGTTAAACAAATATTCAAATATAAAAATTCAAAAAAATAGAAATTCTTGTAAAAAATTGTCAGTTGGAATTTTTATATAATTTTTTTTCGCCAATTCAGAATTGTTTGGTGGTAGTACCGGCCGCCCTGCCAGAATGAACAAAAAACTTCTACAATCACAATCGTCGTCTTTTTTTACAGCTTAATTTTCCCGTCGGCTATAAATTTTGAGCTTAGATTCGTGAATTAAAAAGCGAAGTTTGTCGAAAACACCAGTGCTGAAGCACACAAAGAGGGTTTTACGAGCTCAATTTACTTTAGTTAGGTAGCAAACTTCCGAATTTTCAAATTCTCGTAAAAAAATGTCAGTTGGAATTTTTAAACTTTTTACTGCGCCAACTCAGAATCTTTTGGTGTTAGTACCGGACGTCCTGCCAGAATGAAGGAAAAGTCCTACCGGCAGTACGTTGCTTCTTTCCGGTAGGACGTTATAGCTAGTTTTTAAAAAACTAACTAAAAGTGCGCCAATAGCAACTTGCTATAAAACTACAATAAAGTCTTATCAAAGCTTTTCCGAAACTCCTTTGCAGTTTGAAAATCCGGTATAAATTTCATATACAACTAAAAAAAATATTTATAGCTCTTTCAAGATGCACTTTTTTGGAAATAAGAAATTTATCGTCACAACACAATATGCAAACAATGCAACACGACATGCAAACAAATACGCAATAATTAAATCAAAACTTACGTTGAACTTTCGACTTTAGGCCCATCTGAAAATAGAGTAAAATATCGTGACGACTTTATTTGGACAAAGTTGTTGGCAATGAAACAAAATATTCTTGATTTACATACATCACATTTTTGAAAAAAATAGACGAAACGAAACTAATACTTCTAAAAGGAAATTTAATACTGTCATTTAATAAACGATTCTGTCAAATTAAATTTCAGCAAAATATGAAAATTTTGTTACTTTTAAACTTTTGGCTCTATTTTTTATTATAGATACTATTATTATATTATTAATCTACTGTTTATTGAGTTGTCATTTTCTTATGTTTTGATTTCCTTATCGCTGTGATCAATATTGTCTCTTAAGATTCGGCTGAAAGTGAATATGAAAATGAAACGTTATCGTAATTTCAATTTACGTAACTTCGAATACACCAAATAGTAAAATTTGTCATTGAATAATCAATAATGTTCAAATATTGAAGCTTAAATATAGCCAAAATAAAAAGATATCCAGAACAAAATTTCTTACATGTGTTTCGTTCGAACACAGTATAGTAAAATTGCTGCTGAAAACTTGAAAAGAAACCTGTGAAACTTCTTGAAAGGAATAGCTTGTCGCCTGATGAGTCTTTCTTTGCCGTAGTCAAGTCGACTAGAATGACCGATCTTGGTAAATTCTTTTATTTGCCTCATGTAGTCAACTAGAATGACTGTTTGTGAATTCAAACAGAAATGAATCGGACGATGTCGGCGATCAGTGAAAAAGAAACAAATTTAAAAGCTTTACACCTTTCATGTTTCCAATAATCATTAATTTGACAAACTATTAATTGTTATTTATTTCAATTTCACTCAATTGTTCTATGCAACTTAATTTGTTTTTTCGTTTAAAAGTATACGAATAACAAACCAACACTTTCACCTCTATGACTGGTATGCTTAAAACTGCAGATCACCGTTCTATCAAAATTCCTTGGGATCTGGTAGTAAGCACCCGAGCGGAAGAAACTGGATGAATGTATAGATTTGTCCATATGAACTAAAATTTCCCCTAAATATGCCTTTTTGTGCGAACAAACGCATTTGTTTTGAGTTTTGAACATACTTTGGATATGCAAACTATCTTAATGGCAATCCTGAAAGTTTGGAATCATTTAAATATGAACGCAAAAAATGCGGAATTAGTTTCATGAAATGAGAGAAAATTTATTTTGATTTGAAAACTAAAGACAAAAAATCGTGTCTGTACCGATTCTAATTTATTAAATTTTATACTCTCGATATTACTTTGATCAATTAGTATTAGAAATAAAAATATTTGTAGAGTTTATTCGAGATAATAAAATTGATGGTATAAATTTTATGAAACGTATAAATTTTATGAAACAAAATGGAAAAACAATATTATAATGGTTGAAACTAGTAAATACAAATATTGTTGGTTTGATTTGACGTCTTCGATGATAAAAGGGAAAGTAGGTACAAATGATAAAAGGGAAAGGTATGAAACTCACCAATTATCAATGCATAAACCGGAATTGAAACTAGAACCTGTTAGAGTAACTAAGTCCAGACAGAATTGGGTTGGGTGAAATGAGAAATAAGTTAAATATAAAAGCACATGTAAATCAAGGTGGTAATTGGTAATTATTAGTTAACGTCGTTCTAGAGCAACACAACGGGCTATTGACGACGGTCCGGGATCAATCCCTTCAGGGAAAAATCCGAGGACAACACCTCGTAATTTTGAACCACGGTCAGATGACGAAGCAACACCTGAGCTGGCACCCCACTCTCCAAACTTCTACACGTAAATCAAGGTGGAATTTAATAATAAAATAAAAAGAAATGGCTTGGCATTCCTTTATTGTGATACCAGGATAAAGAACATGTGGAAAGAGTTGCACCCGTGAGAAAAATGCTCATTTTTGTGTTTTATTAATAGACTAGCAAAATACCCGACCTTACACGGTTTGAATTGGTTTTCTCCAGATTGAAGAGATGATCAAAATTTATAATGACTACGTTTTTCATAGAATAAAATAATATTTTAACACCTTTCGCCATCTTCTTTGGACACAAATCCTATACATGCATATAAATTCATGTAATATGTACATTTCACACACATCGCACCCTTGCTGTATGACAAAACTACAAAATGACGAAAGGCGACATTCAGGTTACTACTACAAAATACGATTTTGAGGGGAAATTGGAATTTCCTTTCTTAAGTTCTTTACATGTTCAACTCAATTAATAAAAACAACGATTTACGGCGAGTACTCTCGCACTCATAGTCAACAAAACAATTTTTACGTGTGGCACTCTTGCATCCGGCATGCGAAATTGTGGATTTTCGCAATCTTCTCCTGCCATTATGACACAGAATTTTTTAATATTTGAAAAGTTCTAGTTCGGATTTTTTAAACATTAGTATTCTTTTAATAACAGCATTATTATTTCAACAACGGCATTATTCTTTCAATAACGGTATTATTCTTTCAATAACGGCATTATTCTTTCAATAATGGCATAATTACACTTAAAGTTTCTTCATTCTAACTTACCTGCTACTTTAAATCGAATACTTTGTGGTGGTGTTGAGTGTGATGGAAAAGAAACACCAATTTATTGAAATAATAATTATTTAAAACAGCAAATACAAGAAAACAGCGAAATTAAACAAAATAAAAGATGTCTGGAAAAAGTTGTTCTAAAGATATTAATTTTTATTCCTTTTTATCTTTTGATCTAGCAGTTGCCACAACTTGCAACTAAAAACTACAAAAAATTTAGAAATGCGAAATTAATTCAGAGCGAAAGAAAGACGAGTTTTTGTTTTATTCCCGTTCTTTGAAAAATATCGTCTGTCCCAAATATTCGGAAATCATTTACATAAGAACAAAAATAAGATTCGAAATAAATGAAGTATCAGCTGAAAGTCCATGAAAAACAAATAATTTTAAGAAAAAAAATTGCCTTTTCAGCAGTACTGGTAAAGCAATCTAAGTAATCGTAATACTCAATATATATTGTACATTCCAATTTTTCCAAAGCTACCAAATTATGGTTGATTTAAGAAAACTTACTCTGGTGTTTAACATGAAACTTATCTAAATATTACAATAAAGAAATGTTTTATATTGCATTCACTTAACTAAACGATAATGTATAAAATAATGCACATCGCTATCAAATGCAAAAATCTGGAATGCAATTCATGTGATGCCTGCACAAACACAAAATCGTAAATAGAACAGAAAGACGGACAGATAGACTTTCGGAACCAATTTCACTCACTAAATGAAGATAAGTACTCATTGTATGCAAATTTCCATGAAAATATAATGAACCGTGTGGACGTGTATACGGCACATACATACAGACAGACGAGGCGGATTTGGCATCAGTAGGGTCCAAAACGGATAGAAAACTTGAAATGGGTCGAAAGCATTCAATGTAAAAACAAACAATCCATTCTTATTTATATAGTTTGATCGTCAAAAAGTTCGAAAACGATAATTAAAACCCATAAAATGGACATAATTAATTAAAATTTCAAGTTTTAAATTACCAAAAAGTACGGCAAAAGCACATGACCTCAAAACGCTACGTGATTGGTTTGATGTCATTGTGCTCCACGATGTAATGTTTACGTTTGTCTAGCTCGTTAAAATTTCATATTGCTTGGTTTTTTTTAAAGTTTTTAACAATAAATTTCAATTTTTCTTGCTATTTTGTGTTGCTGCTTGTTTTTGTTGTTTATTCCGTTTATTTTATAATTATATATTAACTATCTCTCAATTTTAACTTGCCTTTTTTTATTGCTATCTTGTTTACAATGGCTCCAATGCCTGGATTAGCGAAAGGATCATGTAACGTACACTTCCGGAATATCTTTTAAATGTTATGATAATATTTCTTTTTCCTTATTCCAAGATATTGTGATACTTCCTGTGTTTATTTATACTTCTTATTACTCTTGGAAAGGATATCTTTTCTTTTGACATATTTATGTGAGCTTAAATGGTTTTCCCGGAAGTTCATTTTTTTTCTTTTATGTATAACGTTGGTGAAAAGATATTTTTTTGTAACGGCTTTTTTAGAGTCGATTGGATGCTTCGTTGAAGTGTGGACGGAGTGCAGTGTTGGAATGGCGTGTTTCAGCCGTTATGTTTAAAACGTATGATGAGAGGTAGCTGTAACGGTGATGTCGCTACCATATTGTAAAAAATTTTTTCTTTATTTCTTTAAAAAAGTCTATTTCTTTTATCACGACGTTACAGCTACCTATTAATGGTGGCATGCACTGCGATCGTTCCCATTAAATTGAAGTCTTGGACATCCCGTCCTGATTTGAGAATAAACTGTGGACATCTCGTCCTGTGTTCAGCGAAAATTTGCGTGCGTCCTGCAGCAACGAAGAAGGCCATCCGGTCTGAAGTTTTTGGACATCCCGTCCTCGTGAGTGGAATATTTGCGTGCGTCCGGCAGCAACGAAGAAGGCCATCCGGTCTGAAGTTATTGGACATCCCGTCCTCGTGAGTGGAATATTTGCGTGCGTCCTGCAGCAACGAAGAAGGCCATCCGGTCCGAAGTTTGTGGACATCCCGTCCTCGTGAGTGGAGTATTTGCGTGCGTCCGGCAGCAACGAAGGGGCCATCCGGTCCGAAGTTTGTGGACATCCCGTCCTCGTGAGTGGAGTATTTGCGTGCGTCCGGCAGCAACGAAGGGGCCATCCGGTCCGAAGTTTGTGGACATCCCGTCCTTGTGAGTAGAGTATTTGCGTGCGTCCGGCAGCAACGAAGGGGGCCATCCGGTCCGAAGTTTGTGGACATCCCGTCCTCGCGAGTGGAGAATTTGCGTGCGTCCGGCAGCAACGAAGTGGGCCATCCGGTCCGATGTTTTTGGATATCCCGTTCTGTTTCTGTGTATGAAACGTGGCCTGTTACTGCGTGTGTCCAGCAACGAAGCTTAGTCCGGTCAGTAGAATTGGGACATCCCGTCCTGTTCCTGTGTGTGAAACGTGTGTGTGTTCAGCATCGAACGGGCCATCCGGTCCGAACTTTTTGGGCATCCCGTCCTGTCATCGTCAGCAAAGTCCAGTTCGAACTTTGGGTTCCTGCTCAAGGACTTCCTGTGTACCACCAAGCAACTGTTCCAGATAAGTGGTTTCGGTTTTAAATCTAAAGTTTTATGCACTATTATATTTAATGTACAATTTTACTTCTGTTTTTGTGATAACTTCCATTTATCGTAACAGGTTTCGAAACAAAAAAATTTCTTAATTGCAAATTTTGCTTTTATAATAGAAATTAGTATTGATTTGGAATTTATGTGAAATAGAAATTTAAGAGATTTTAGTTGTCGTAGATGATTATTTATCTTAATTAATAATTTAAATTTGTTTTGTATTTGAAATGGTATTTTGATTTAAATTTTTTAAAAATTAATTTTCTTTTGAAGGTCTTTTGGGTTACAAAATTGGTTTTTGTACATTTATTTCTTTTCTATTGTTCTATTATCTTTGAGTTATATTTCTTGTGGCTTGGCTATAAGGTAAGTCAGAATTCTGGACGGTTTCGGTTTCGAAAAGTTTTCATTTTGTACCTTACGTTATATTTGAGTCCAAAGGGGGAAACTGTTTAGAATTTAATCATGACTTATTTAGTTAAGGGAAAGAAAGAGGACTTGATCAAATTGGTGGAGGAGATAGATTTAGAAATCACCGTAGAAAAATCCATAAAACAGTTAGTGAATCTTATTACTTCAAGTGAGGGATATGATGAAGAATTCACCAAAGCACTTTTTGGTAGAATTATAGAAACTCGAAAGAAAAATGAAGCCTTTTGAAGTGGAAGAAAAGCGGAGAATTGAAACCCTTGAAGTGGAAGAAAAGCGGAGAATTGAAGCCCTTGAAGTGGAAAAAAAGCGGAGAAATGAAGCCCTTGAAGAAAAGCGGAGAATTGAAGACCTTGAAGAAAAGCGGAGAATTGAAGCCCTTGAAGAAAAGCGGAGAATTAAAGACCTCGAAGAAAAGCAGAAAGAACGAGAGTATGAGTTCAATTCTCAAAAAAATTGAGAATAGAAGCAACTAGTCAAACCCAGCGAGGTGCAGTTGATAATTCTAGACCAACGAATCGAGACTTGACCAAGATCCTTCCGAAATACGACATGAAAGATGATATGAGTCTTTATTTAATCTTGTTCGAGCGACAGGCAACTTTGCTGTCGCTGGGTAAAGAAATGTGGGTATCTCACCTATTAAGTTTGATCCCCCAAGAGATTGCTCATATAATAGCCCGTGAACCAGCTGACCTAGCTATAAATTATGATCACATCAAGAATATTCTGTTAAAAAGGTTCAAACTAACACCAGAAAGATTTCGACAGTTATTTAGTTCACACCATAAAGCAGTTGATCGGAACTGGAGGGATTTCTATCATGAATTGTCTACTTATTTCGATGGATGGATTGCAGGTTGTCAGGTCCTTACTTTTGAAAAACTGAGAGATTTGATCATCACAGATCAGATGAAGAAAAAAACACCATCCGAATTCAAAGATATGTATCTCAGAGAATGGACAGAAATAAACTCCCCTACAGATTTGGTGGAACTGTTGGAGAAGTTTGAAGACGTTAGACGAACTGTGAAACGATACCCTGTCTTTGCGAAAGACAAGTTCGAGGGTCGAGTTCAAAACAAGTTTGAAAAGACCGATAATCCACCAAGGAGAAGTGATACCATAAATGGTAAAGGGGTTAAGATAGAACGAAGATTTTCCGAACAAGACCCAAATCCGGAATTCGACCGCAGGAGACAGATGCGGTGTTTTCATTGCAATCAGCCTGGTCATATCCGACCAAATTGTCCAAAGTTGAAGAAACCTTCGGAAACTGTAAATTACATTTCGGACAAAGAACCTGAGAAGTACCTGGAACCGTATATCATGAAAGGAAAAATTAACGGTCAGGATATAAATTTACTAAGAGATACCGGAGCGACCATTGACATTGTGTGTCGGAAATTGGTGAATTCAGCTGACATGACGGGTGAACATGTTTGGGTACAGCAACCTTTGGACTCCAGCTCAACTTGTTTACCTCTTGCCGAAGTTTTGGTAGAGTGTGAATTGGGAAAAACACTCACTAAAGCTGCTGTGATTCCAGATGAACTAGACCGCGGACGATATCTTTTAGGGAATCGGACTGCTGCCTTGTTAAAAAGGGAAGATTGTCAATCTGTGGATCAAATAAATGCAGTACTGACAAGGCATCAGAAAAAAGTGAAAGAAAGGGATGAATCTCAATCTTTAATTAAAGAATCCGAAAACCCTATCCCAGCGGAAGAATTCAGTACCTTGGAAAAAAATGAAACGGAAGCAGGGGAAGTAAGTGACGAGTTCACTCATGTGGCAGAAGATCAAGATATCACTGAATTGTTAAAAGTGGATACTGAGCAACTAATCAAGGCTCAAGGTGAAGATGAAGAGATGAGCTCTCAAGTAAAACAAATCCAAAATGGAAACCCTCCTAAAGATTTTGAACTTGTGAAAGGCCGACTTTTGGTAAAGATTAAGAAAGACAAGAGTGGTATCGAAAGGAAGCTCATCGTCGTGCCCATAGAGTATCGAGAAAAGATACTGAAATTGTGTCATGAAGGCACGTCAGGTCATCTTGGGACCACCAAGACCAAAGACAGAATGACCAAGTACTTTTTCTGGAAAAACTGTTACAAAGAAGCAGAGGACTTCGTGAAGGCTTGCGATTCCTGCCAGAGAGCTGGAAAGGCAAGGGACAAGAAAAAAGCGCCCATGACTCTTGTTCCAGTGATTACTGAAGTTTTTTCCCGTATTAATATTGACGCTGTAGGACCTTTGCCCGTGACGGACTCAGGCCAAAGATACCTGATTACGGCAATGTGTATGTCGTCGAAGTACCCAGATGCTGTGGCAGTACCAAACATAACATCTAGATCCGTAATTAATGCTCTCCTTCAGATTTTTAGTCGAATGGGTTTTCCTAAGGAGATTCAACACGACCAGGGAACCTCGTTTATGAGCGAACTCACATCAGAATTTTTTGAACGTTTCGGCATCAAGGTGGTACTTAGCTCTGTGTATCATCCCCAGAGCAATCCAGTAGAAAGGTTTCATCGTACCCTGAAACGGATTTTGAGAGTTTTGTGTACCGAAGAAGGACCAGATTGGGAGAAGCATGTCCATGCAGTCTTGTTCGCCTTAAGGACAGTTACTCATGAATCCACCGGATTCAGTCCAGCTGAATTGGTTCATGGAAAAAACTTACGGACTCCCGTCACTCTTCTGTATGAAAACTGGTTACAGCCGGAAGAAGGAAATTCTTCAGTTGTTGAATATATCATCAATCTTCTCAGAAGATTGGAAAAATGTCGCAGCCTAGCCATTGATAATATGGAGGAAGCTGCCAAGAAAAGAAAAAAATGGTACGACAAAAATACCGTGAAACGTGAATTCAATGTTGGAGATAAAGTACTGGTACTGGCACCCTCACCTGTAAATAAGTTAGCGGTTCAATGGCATGGTCCTGGGACCATTGAAAGCAAGATTTCGGAGACGAACTACTTTGTTGCCGTGCCCAACCGGAAAAATTCGTCACAAATATATCATGTAAATTTATTGAAGCCTTACTACCAGAGGCCGGAATTCATAAATCTGGTCACTACTTGTGAGGATGAAGAATCAGAGTTGGAAGAAGAATTCCCGCCCGTGGAAAACAATCCCAATATTTTTTATCTCGAGGAGATATTGAGAAACAGTGAAGTGAAAGGAAGACTGGATGACGACCAGATTGACCAGCTCAGTTGTATTATATGTAAATATTCCAATTGTTTCTCAAACGTGCCTGGCCTCACAGATCGTATCCAGTTTGATATCGAACTTTCTGAAATAAAGCCCCTCTGTGCGAAGCTATATCGAATGTCGGTCCGACATTCGCAGATCTTGAAAGCCGAAAAGGAATGTGCCGCTATTGTGTTTGCTGTCAAGAAGCTACGATGCTACCTGGATGGACCTACCAAGTTCTTTATCCAAACTGATCATAATCCTCTAGTATGGTTAAAAAAGAACTCTGGGGTAAATCCACGTCTCATGAGATGGGCTCTTGCATTGCAGCCCTGGAACTATGAGGTAATCCGTCGTCAGGCCAGAAAACACCAGAATGCTGACAGCCTTAGCCGACTGTTCTGAGTTACCAAAATGTCCTTTGAGTTTATTTTTATTGTTTTTTTTTTAGGTAACTTGGCAGTTGTATATATGTTTGTAAATATTTGTATAAAATTTTGTAGAATTTAGTTTTTTTTTGAAAAGTTATGGTAACTTTTTACAGGGTAAAAAGTTATTCTAAGGGGGGAAGAGTTGTAACGTACACTTCCGGAATATCTTTTAAATGTTATGATAATATTTCTTTTTCCTTATTCCAAGATATTGAGATACTTCCTGTGTTTATTTATACTTCTTATTACTCTTGGAAAGGATATATTTTCTTTTGACATATTTATGTGAGCTTAAATGGTTTTCCCGGAAGTTCATTTTTTTTCTTTTATGTATAACGTTGGTGAAAAGATATTTTTTTGTAACGGCTTTTTTAGAGTCGATTGGATGCTTCGTTGAAGTGTGGACGGAGTGCAGTGTTGGAATGGCGTGTTTCAGCCGTTATGTTTAAAACGTATGATGAGAGGTAGTTGTAACGGTGATGTCGCTACCATATTGTAAATAAATTTTTCTTTATTTCTTTAAAAAAGTCTATTTCTTTTATCACGACGTTACAATCAATAAAGAAATACCGCTTGCTATTTCAACGTCGCTATCAAAGTAAACATACCATCATGGGGCACCGTGACGCCACAAGAATTGGGGTAAGAAAATCATTCGTTTTAGAGATGAAGTAAATAATGCGAACTTGATATATTTTTATTTTACCTTTTCGGGCCACAAAAGTAAAAAAGATACTTTCCATGATATTTTTTCATTTTCTATATTATAAAAATATAAACAATAAAACATGCAAGTTCCTCATTATAGAAATATTTGTGCATCCTGTTACAACTATTGTATGCTACATGCTACATACTAATGCCTTTCTTTTGTCGCGATACAGAATAAAAAGTATACCAAATAATATTTTTGAAAAAAAATTACCATATGAAGAAATAAATTGGGTAATTATTGTTTTGTGTTCTTTTTCTCTCTCATACATAAATGACAGAGAAAAGAGGCTTGGCGTTTTTTTGTTATCAGTTGTTTCAAATTTAATTTAATTTCTGGAAGTTCCAGATTCATTCAATCAATGTAAAACAAATAAAACATTTTGATACCATCCATTGCGTTTGGCCTTAAAATCTTTGGTCGGGTGGCTTGCAAAAAAACAAATTATAAAATATGACCGGATGAATAGAAATCCCTCAATTCAAAATAGAAAATTACACTAGTCCATTAAGCGGAAGAACTGATAAAAATTATTTGCGATTACAAAAATAACACGGCAGTTTACCAAATTCATAACGACTAGTAGTACGACACATATACCAGTATCATATCACATAAATTAGAGGTACCAAGCTTTTAGAAGATCAATAAAAAACTTACTTTCCGTTATCATGCCCACAAAACTATGCAAAACTCCAACGCGACCACCGTTGATCACCAATGCAGGTTTACTAATGGACCAAGAAAGACAAACGGTCTCCGACCACACACGGATCAGTCAGTAATAAAAATCCTTCAGCATTCAATATTTATACTTGAGGGCTCCGCCACCTGCTTGCTTCCGCTCGCCAACCCCCGGGGATTGTTGCTCAATCCCTTTTGGTTTGCTTCGCAAACCAACACTCATATCGGAAAGTGAATATCCTGCGACGGAGAAACCTCCGCCACCTGTCGTCAAGAGCAGGGATTCTCAACCGGTGGTACGCGTACCACTGGTGGTACGCGGCAACTTTTCAGGTGGTACGCAAGGATGATACGAGCGACCCAAATATTCTACGAAGTTTGTTCGATTTTTTAGTATGTACAACCACGTTATGCTATTTCTTATGCCATTTGTTACTAAGTTACTTGTGTGAGAGTGGTTTTTCTGAACTTTTGTATATAAAAAATAAATATAGAAACAGAGTAAGTGTTGAAGAGGATTTAAGAGTGAAGTTAAGCTCCATTAAACCTGATATTGATATTTTCATAAAAGACAAACAAGTTTCGCACTAAAAATTGATTTTTGATTATGCTAATCTTTGTTTGCTTAGTTTATACTAATAATTTAAAATTAGTTGTTTTTAGACCTGTGAGTAAAAAAAAAACTGTAATTTTCAATAATCGTTTTATTTTTTCCTTCATTAAAACATCATTCATACGAAATAGAAGTGCATTAATCATAAAATATGAAGCTTTCTTAGTATTTTAATTAAAACAACACAAGCCATTGGGCACTTTTCTGACATAAGATATCGGTTTCTAAAAAAGTATAAGACTGGTAGTACGCCAAAAACTTCTAAAAATTTCAAGTGGTACGCAGTTACTAAAAGGTTGGGAACCCCTGGTCTAGAGTACCCCTGCTCGCCCCTGTTCATTGACGTCACAGCTTTAATTGCCGTTAGCATCGGTTTCATGAAGGCCGTTTGAAGTTACAACACTGCGCGTCTCCGTGAGGAAGAATTTGTACACTATGACGAAGTTATACTTTTCATTGCATCGAATTTATTTATGAACCATTTTCAAAAAATTATTGTACCGTAAGAAAAAGTAGATTCTTAGGTCTGCTGCGATGTTTTCAAGTTTAAAAACTAATAGTAATAAGATATAGATATGATAGTTTTAAAAAAAGTAAGAAAAGTGTCCCGATTTTTCCCGAATTAAAAAAATTATATAATCAGGAACCACGTAGAAATTAAAAAAAAAAAACAAATTCACGTTTAGATATACCAACATGAAATATAGTTGTGCAACGTTTTCTCCAGTTGATGACATTTATTGATTGATGACTAGAAAAGATTGTCTAAATTTAATAATTTATGCCAAATATTTTTTAATTTAGCGTCACACTGGAGCAACACAATGGGCTATTGGTGACTCTCTGGGATCAATCTCGAAGGGAAAGAGGCGAGGACAACACGCAGTTTAGAACCACGGTCAGATGACGAGGCGACACCTGTGCTGGCACCCCACTCTCCAAATGTCCACACCATGCCAACGTGAGGACATTTGAGGCCACGACAGGTTTAACGTGCACGAAGCCCCTTAATTGATGCCAAGAGAGTGAAAGTGAAATGTAATAGTTTCTAAAAACTCAAGTGGCAACGTAGTCGTATAAATACGAAAAACAAACCTCACAGTTGTATACCAGTAGTTTTATTCTTGCAGATGTATTCATTGAGTGTTTCAAATAAATTTGTTTTAATAATCTCTGTATCTCATACCAAATTTTGACATCTAACCGTGGTTCAAAATTAATTGTTGTCCTCGAATCTTTTCCTTGAGGAATTGATCCTGGACCGTCGTCGTTTCGGATCTTTCCCTTTCGAGGTTGAATCCCGGAGCGTCATTTAATTATTTTAATCCAAAATTACCAAAATGTCCGGACTGTCGTCAATAGCCCGTTGTGTTGCTCTAGTACGAAGTAAATAAAAATACCTACCTAGCATCCGTACGAAATTTCTCTTTGTTCCCACCCCATCAAACTTAAGGGCTCCCTAAACGATCAATATTATTGTCAATGTGATTGACGGTTTCGATTGATATGTGTTTCAATATACACTCATGTTCATAAATTAAGAATAATGCCAGCTCCGGCAAATAAAGGTTCATTAACAAAGCAAACGTGACTTATTCATAAAGCTCATTTATTAAGCAAAAGTTAATGAACAAAAAGATGGTGTATGTATGATACCATTCATAAAAACTACGATTTTTGATCACTGGAGCAATTACAAAAAATATCGACCTTAAAAAAACTTACCATGACATTGTTGGTATGAAGGTTAATACAATGCATGTCTCACAAACGATGACATACAGTCCGTACAATGCCTAGGCATGCTAAGGATCAAAATATCGAGCTGATATTGGTTAAGATCACTCCATTCAGCAAGCGATGCTCTCCGAAGTTCCGGTACACATGTAGGAGGTGATTGACGGGCTGCAACTCGTCGGCCAAGAATGTACCACACATGCTCTATCGGATTCAAGTCAGGTGAGAATGCTGGCCATTAAATACGGGTGATATCCTAAGATTCAAGGCATTCGTTTACAATGTTTGCACGGTGAGGACGGGCGTTGTCATCCATAAACACAAATTCTGCGCCCATGGCACCCCTAAACAAACGTACATGTTGTTCCAGAATGATGGCCCGATAAATCTGACCTCTCGTGGTTCCGATTAGAACATGTAGATCTGTTCTGGAGCCCAGTATAATTCCGCCCCAAACGAGCAATACTGCACCACCGTAACGATGTCGTTCAAGGATGTTGTCTTGGTGGTAGCGGGTGCATGGTGTTCTCCATATGAACGTCCGCCTTGAATCAGACTGCAAGCTAAACCTGGACACGTAAGAAAACATCACCCAAGCCCACTGTGACGATGTCCATATCGCATGTTCTCTACTCCAGGCTAACCAATGGCGACAGTGAGTTGCCGTGAGCGGAACACATCTGATAGGCCTGCGAGTATATAAACCAACATGTCCCAAACGTCTGTAAACGATTTGCCTTGAAACTGTCTTACCCATGGCTGAAGATAGCTGACGAGAAAAGTCGGATGCTGTGCTCCGTCTGCTTCTTTTTGCAGTTACTGCCAAATACCGGTCGTCATTCGGCGTTGTAACTCGGGAGAGACCTGTACTGTAACGTCTACTGACATTTCCATCATTTTGGAATCGTTGCCAAAGCATAGAGATGACACTTTGAGCAATTCCAAGTTCCACTGAAACTTCCGTCTGAGTACGCCCACATTCCAGGCGGACGATAATTCTACTACTTAAAAAATCATCGACATTCGTCCTCTGTGCCATAACTATTCGGTTGTGGCACTGAGCGGCTTACAGAACGCTTGTGAACAATTTTACTTCTTTGTTACCATTACTTATATACACCTCTCTTGAACTCTCGTCATTGTGACGTACTATCGGCGTCATCTGATGGCTTCCTGTAATTTGGATATTATTCTTGAAGATGTGTGCGATAATTTTACAGGTGAAATTTTTACTTCAGAGTTCGATTTCCGTGTGATTCTGAATTATCCTTAATTTATGGACATGAGTGTAGCTTCAATCAGCCCGTTAATCTCATTCAGTTAATGTTTTTCGAAGGAGCGTGACGTGTTTCACTTTTGAGTTTTTAAATGGTTTCCAATTCAGATCTGGGATTTCTTGCCTTGATTTTGGTTGTCTGTAATCGGAAGAAAAAAATAGGAAAAGACGATGGTCGAAAGAGTGGTGTAAACTGAGAAGCCGCTTTACTCACTAACATTTACTAAACCTGCGAGATACTGAATCATACACATATTAATTTTCTGTTTTTATTTTTCCTCATTATAATCTGATTTATTTTGTTTTAACATCTTAACAATTTTTTGTAAAGCAATACTTCTTTGGTTTTTTTACACATTCACTTAACTTTCCATAGCTCAGAATAATCACAAAACAAAGTAATTAAAAGTTTCACAAATTCCCGTTCCCAGACACTATCACTTCTAGTGGGGCTCGCCTAATTTATAATTAGCTTGAATTTATTTTACGAAAAAAATATATTTCGCTTTATTACAATAAAGATTTGAATCCCTTTGTGTCGACAGATTTTCAGGGAATCACTTAAAAATCACCTGCACTCAAAACCAACGGGACGGCTATGTAAGACCATCTGCGCAGCCCAGACAGATGACAAAAGGTTTCAGCTAGTTGGGTTTAAAAAAATTAGAAAACATAGAATTCAACGACGATCGCGTTATAGATACAAAGCAAGGAATGAAAAAAATTATTAGCTTGCAGGAAGAAATTCTGCTTAAAAAAAAAAAAGAAATTGTTCTTTCGTCAGACGAATTTGTTAGATTTTATAAAGCCATCGACATCAAAATAATTTTTTAATAACTCATTAATTTTTAAATATTTCGTGTTAATATGTAAAAGAGAACTGCAATTTTATGAAATATTATTCTTACAAACTAGTATTTTTGTTAGTCCTTGGTTCCGATTAAATAAAATTTATTTATATATATTTATATGCAAAGTTGTACTTCGACAGATTCGTATTACGTGAATTCGTATTGCTAAAATATAAAAGTTTCAAATGAAAACTTATTTATTAAAATAAATTTACATTTAAGGTATCTATCTAGTGTAAAATTTTCCGCAGATTTCAAATCCGTTAAAATTTTTACTCTTTCTTTAACGATTGCGGATGAACAATTGCGTATTTTAAGCGATCAATCGGCACCGTCAATGGGACCCGTCAATGTCCATCAATCAAAATTTCTATCAATGTGCGTCAATCGATTGACAATCGCGTCAATCGCCACCTACACGATCAATTGGTTGCTTCAATGAGCCTCATTGACAATCACATTGACAATAATATTGATCGTCTACGGACCCACTTATAAGTCTCTGCTATTATAAACTAGCCACTGCGTGGCAAGCCCGGCGTTGCCCGTGCCCGTGCACGTGATGTAAGGTATTAATATGGTGTAAAATTTTCTGCAGATTTCAAATAAGTTGAAGATATATTCAATTTAAAAATTATTTATTTAAAGAAAATCATATTTTTAAGTATCAATCTAGAGTAAAATTTTCCGCAATTTCAAATCAGTTGAATTTTTTACTCTATTTTGTACGGTCTAAGAGATAGAAAAAAATGGAACTACATAACTAAAGTTAAAACTTTTTTTTTATCTTCTGCTGGAAAATCATTCTTCTGAGCAAAATGAAAACGGAAAAAATAAATTTAGAATATGTCATATCTTTATACAGTTGCCATTCCAAAGAAAACAACAAAAGTTAAATTTCATTAAATTCATTTTAAAATATTGTAGATTGAATTTTAAAATTCGCCGCAACCCAAAAATTGCAAAAAATTCGGACTACTTGTGTGCCAAATCTCACTGCTGTACGTGCCATAGAATCGTCAGTATTTTGCGGCAAGAAACAGACAAACACTTCCTTTTATAATAGTAGAGATAAGAATTCGATCTTAACGACCGTTGTGTGAAATCGTCAACTATAAAATAAATAATACTGATATTTATGCAGAGCATATTACTATAATAATAAAATTGTAATACTTATAATACGGTAAAAGGATAAAAAAAATTAATTTTTTCTCAAAAATAAAAAATATACTTATAAGGTTTGAAGTCATAGCCGTATCCTTGAAATTTTAGAAACGATGTTGATGCAAATTGGTTTAACTGAATCTTGCATGAATTGCGCAAACGATGTTCTAAAGATGAATAAACGACTTTAATTTTGTCCTTAACTACCGTTAAGTGCTCTAACGTTACCGATTGGCTTTCACTACCTTTGTTACTTTTCATTATGATTAGTATAATTCCTTGCAGTGTTAATGAATTTTTTAAAGAATAATTTTTTGAGAACCTTTTAGAAGAATCTCATAGAGGAGACTTTTTTTTTAATCTCCACTTTTCATTTTAAAATTTAACGCATCGATCTCTACTATTATAAAAGGAAGTGTTTCTCTGTTCTGTGATCAAAGTCCTGACGAATCTATGGCACTTACAATAATGAGATTTGGCACACAGGTCGTCCGAATTTTTAACAACTTTTGGTCGGAATTTTGGAATTTGTTGCCGGGGGTTAGCTAGCAGTTGTCACACCTGAGACCCCACAAAAAGAACTGTCACGGGCAACGCCGTGCTGGCCACGTAGTGGCTAGTCTATATTATAAATTTCTATGGTCTATATTAGTTATTTTTCCGTTTCCGCTTACATTTTGCGCCGAGGAATGATTTTCCAGCAGAGGATAAAAAGAAGTTTTAACTTTAGTTATGTAGTTCTTTTTTTCAGTCTCCTAGAAAGTTAAAGATAGAGTAAAAATTTCAACGGATTTGAAATCTGCGGAAAATTTTACACCAGCTTAATACCTTCCACCACGGGCACGGGCAACGCCGGGCTAGCCACGCAGTGGTAAGTATTGTAAAAAAAAGGTACCTGTGCCTAACTTATGCATTCATGACTTAAAAAATTCATGACTCTCAGCAAAATTTAACACTGCCGAAAACTTAAGAGTTTTGAATACAAGTTTCTTTTGGTTTTGGAAGTTAGGTAGTTATTTAACGTCGCACTGGAGAAGTACAACATGGCTACTGTCGATGGTCCAGGATCAATCCCCTAAGGGAAAGATCCGAGGACAAAACCACGTAATTTTCAACCACGGTCAGATGACGGGGTGAAGACCTGAGCTGACAACCCACTATTCAAACCTTCACTCCACAGAAGGTACATTTGAAGCCCCGACAGACTTAGCGTGCACCATCCCCCATGTACACAATGGTGTTGGCTGGACCTAGTTTCGAAAACTAGTTTTTTAGTGACGTTAACTAAAAATATCAAAATGCCCGGACAGTCGTCAGTAGCCCGTTGTGTTGCTCTAGTACGACGTTAATTAAAATACCTACCTAGCAACAGTACGAAATTTGTTTTCAGCACCCCATGCACCTTATAAGTATAAAAGAAAGAATCCCCGTCCCTTACTTATGAATTCATGACTTAAAAATCTCATGACTCTCAGAAAAATTGAACGCTGACGAAAGAGTTCCTTTAGGTAGGTAGTTAATCAACGTCACACTGAAGGAATACAACAGGCTATTGCCGACGGTCCGGGATCAATCCCAAGGGTCCGGGAATCCGTGGACAAAACCACTTAATTTTAAACAACGATCAGATGACGAGGTGATGACCTGAGGTGGCAACCCACTCTTCAAACCTCCACTCCACAGAATGACGCTCCGACAGATTTAGCATGCACCAGTCCCCATGAACACAACGGTCTTGGCTGGACCTAGTTTCGAACTCGCAACTTTCCGGTTGCTTATCCGTTACTCTTCAAACTGTGCTTTGTTTTTGGAACATCCCAGTGACGATACTTTGGAAATGGGTCGGTATTTTAATTAATGTCGAAGTGGAGCTACACACGGGCTATTGACGATATTACGGGATCAACCCTCGAAGGGAAGGAACCGAGGGGACAACACCACGTAATTTTGTACCACGGTCAGATGACGACATTTGAAATGGGAACCGATCCGAACTTGGCGAATTATGTGTCCGACATAGTCAAATACTTTGATGTTGAGACTAAACAAAGGTAATGGTAATTTTAGTTAATGTTATACTAGAGCAACACAACGGGCTATTGACGACGGTCCGGGATCAGTCCCTTAAGGGAAAGATCCGAGGACAACACCTCGTAATTTTGAATCACGGTCAGATGACGAAGCAACACCTGAGCTGGCCCCCCACTCTCCAAACTTCCACACCAACCCAACGTGAGGACTTTCGGCCACGACAGATTTAAGGTGCACCAGCCGCCTCTACACCATACGCTTACAAACATCCATGCCCGGACTCAGATTCGAACCAGGAACTAAACAAAGGAACTCCAAGCTGGTTTTCTCTTACATCAATTAGAAATAGTTCCGATAAGTCGAAACAAAAGTTGGGAGTTTCAAAAGGTAGATATAATGATACCTGTAAATGATGACCCATCAGGGCTCTTCCAAATGTGGTAGATAATTATGCGACAAATTGGCCTATACAAATTTGTCACTTCATATAATATTCATGGTGATTGTATTGCAATATATTTTTGGAAAAAATTAACGGTTAACATGAGCATAAAAAATTTCGTTTTTAACATGCTCTTTCACATTTTGATAGACCGGAGGTTAAAAGCGAAATTTGAAACTACGAGCTATAAAAATATAACATTTTAGTTCGAAACTAAACAAAATATTATGTATTGTCTATGGGAATTGTTTCCATTTTCGCTAACATTTGCATGTTGGTCCCTGTAAGAATACAAAAGGCCCCATATACACTCGAATAAGTTGGGAGAGCATGTTTGTAAAAGCAGTTGGTAACTGGGTTCAGTCAACATATTTGAGGGTTTACGGGTGCGACGAACATCGGTGATTGGCGTGTTCGTCTTCGAGTTTGGATTGACAATCCCTTCCCAATACGAGCCGAGCGCCCAACATTTTATTCTTTATTTACACTTAACTTCAGATAGTGTGCATCCCATTGCAAAACTTTCAAACCAAGACAACCGTAAATTATTTTATAGGATCACTATTCGCTAAAAGCACCCAAAGGAAAATATTTTAAAATTCAATATCCTTGAATACAAAATACGTATTCAATGCAACATATTTACACTTTTGAATTCGCAACAAACCATTTCTCAACTGATTACTATGGCAACTTTTTGCAACAAATGCAACTTTTTTTCACACGTTCTACGCTGTATGTAAAATACTAAAACCAAAATTAATCCTACATGGGGGTGTATTGTAAGTGAGTTATAACTGCAACATGAATGCAACTTTCAGTATAAATGCAACTTTTTGCATAAATGCAACCCCACGTGCAACTTTTTAAAATTTAGCTTAAAATTAATTAATATGAAATTATTATTTCATTTTTTGCCCTCTGAACCAACTCTTCGATGACGAGGGTCTGATCTTCCGAAGTATTGCGGATCAAACAAGAAAGTTAAGGAAATTAATGGCCAAGGATCGGCCATTCAATGTTCTTGTGTATTTAAGAATGTATTATAATACTGTTGTACACGACTAAAATTGTCGATATATTTTGAATTTTTTCATTTTTTACGAATAATTTATTTTAGAATTTAATGTAACAAAAAAATAAATGCAACTTTTTCCATTTGTACTGCAACAAAAAAGTTGCCCTACTGATTATCCATTAAGTTCCGTTTCAAGGTATTCGTCGCACGGTTCGTTCGTGGAATATCTCACGCTCCCTGATTTGTTTCTCAGGATTATATTAAGACTTAAATTATATTAAGTTTTAAAGATTTATATTAAACCATATAAAAATACACTCAGTAGAATCTATACAGTACCTTTCTTCTGTGCAATCATGCATGATGTGATGAGTAGTGAAAAAATAAAATGAAAAAGAACAAAAAGTGAAATGTTCTTAAATTTTCTTCTAGTTTCTAAACAGGAATAAGAAAAGGAGTACTTACACTAACATTATCTGTTTACAATAAAAGAAAAAGTGCAATTTGTAAATGAACAAGAATTCATCTGCTCTACATGGTCCGAGTTAGTAGAAGGTAAAAGCTACTAATACCGAACACATTTTTGTAAAAAAAAATAATTTTCATACATTTTTGGAATGTTAAAAAACGAACTTCAAAATTTTAACATTGTTATAAAACTTTCTTTTGGAGCTTTTAATCGTAGAATATTTTTCTGACCCTTATTGTTTGAATATTATTTTTAAAAGTTTTTTACTCGAACCGTTTGTCGTTTCTTAAGCCTTCACTAAAGTGTGCACAAAACAAAACTTTGTTTTACAGATAATTATTTTATCTAGGATGATCTGTCTCGTGTTACACCTGAAAAGAAATTTTCTCGAACATGCCATCAAAAAGCTAAAACGTAATATAGAATTTTACATAAATCAAGAGAATCTTGAAATATATTTCATCAGAGCGATAGAAATTCCATATTTCCTGAAACATACGTTGGGGCCAATTGAAAGATCAACCGGAGGATTGAGAGTTCGAATCCAACCAAAGCCCGTGTACAAAGGAAGCTGGCGCACGTTTGATCTGTCGTGGTCTCAAATGTCCTAACATTGGCACGGTGTGGAAGTTTGGAGAATGGGGTGTCAGCTCAGGTGTTACCTCGTCACCTGACCTTGTTTCAAAACTACCCAGTATAGTCCTCGGATCTTTCCCTTAGTATTGATACCAGATCGTTTCCAATAGCCCGTCGTGTTGCTTCAGTGTGTGAGGTTAATTAACTACCTACCTACCTAATATACCTTGAGTTTTATGTGGCACCTTTTTGCACATTGGTGTTTAAAATCAATTTTTGAAATGAGCTGTTACTGCCAAATTATTATTAATCTCTTGTGACAAGGATTTGTTTTCAATTTGTAATGTGGTCCGCCATTGCAATGCTTCGTTAAAAAGCATTGCAATGGAGGACCACATAACAGAATTAAAACAAATCCTTGTCACAAGAGATTAATAATAATTTGGCAGTAACAGCTAATTTCAAAAATTGATTTTCGTTTTCCTCATAAAATATAGATAGTTATTAACAAGCATAATCACACTTGTTTCAGAGGTTAGAATTTTCAATACCATGTTTGGTATGTTTGAAAACGTTTTATATTAAGGACAGACACCAAAAGTTTCATATGCTTTTTATTGACAGTATAAGAATTGCATACAAATGTTAATCATTACTTAAATCACCTTAGAAAAAAATAACTGCGTCACAAAACTAGGATTTTCAACAGTTAAAAACAGACTGGGGATTTGAAGATATGTTTTGTGGGTCGACAGGATAAAATGCAAACAAAAATACCTTAATCGAGATCCTTTTCTAATTCTTCACCACCTTAATTGAATTGTAAATAATACTTTACTTACCAAAAATAGGCTTCATGTTCTAGTAAAAAGCTATGTAATGTGTGAGATTTCTTTAAGATATTTTTATTATTTATTTCAAATGAAACTCCGGAGTTTTCAAAATACTATCCATTTCTGTTGGAATCAAGTTGTTTTATAACCATTCTTTAAGATTTATTAGCAAGGGAAACGACTTGGCGCCAGTGGTTATTTCCCTAGAGTCTAGGGTTTCTCACAATAAAAACAAAACATCGAAATCGACTGAATGTCGAACATGATATGCGCGTTGCTTTGTCGAAAACCATCCCTCAATTCAATCTGTTAATCAAGGAAAAGCAAGGAAAAGCAACAACAGCCTTCACATTAAAAATTTTAATTTCTTCAAATTTTTTATGCTATTGAAATAACAATATTAAAATAATTAAATAATAAAACAGAATATATTTTGTAATAAATGATGTGTAAGCAATTTTTTTTTCACAGAGGGGTCCGTGACATATTTAAAATTTTTAAAGTGGTCCATTGTGCCAAAAAGGTTAATAAATACTGCCCTAGACTGTCAAGATCATTTTCGCCCCTTCATAAAAAGAGGGTTGATGTTTATTGCTCGGTTGGAGCGGTACTGTTCCCTTCAAACCAACGGACATTGAGCTAAGTGAAAGACCATTTAAATTTTGTTAGTCAATATGTTGAACAATCGGCAAATGAAAATATGTTTGCTTATTATGAACTCTTGCGACACCTCGGTCAGTTATTAACTGACCAGACTTCCATGAAAACGTACAACCTTCAGCCCCTATTAATTCGTAATAATGAGGTTCTAACCTTCATAGGATGGGAATCTTTAAAGAAGAACCTCTATGCAGGAAATGCAATATGGTGCAGGAAACAGCCCACCATATACTTTTTGAATGCGAAGCTCTGCTTCACATAATGTACTCAAGTCTAGGTCTTGGAACAGAACTTGATACAATTCACGAAGAACCTGTCAAAAGCCTTTTGGCCTTTCTTAAGGAATCTGGCTTTCTTTGACAGGAGTGTCGAAAAACAATGGGGTTTGGTGCAATATTAGCACCTAGGGCTTTCCTGACCTCCCCACTCACTATGACTATGAGGTTCTACTGTAGTACCCAGTACCATATATCCTACTCCTGCAAAAAAAGTGACACAAGCCAAAAAAATAAAAAATTTGTGATGTTATGTCATTGAAAAATATGTATGAGGTGCCCCAGCGTGTTATATTACTATTCAATAGAATATAATAGAAGTTACCACCATAAATACTTACCTAAAATTTAAAAGAAGCTTATACTATTTCAATGAAAGTTTTATAGTATCCTTTAAGTTGATGTTTCTTAAATTCTGCAATTTGGAGTTGCGTCACTTTTTTTATCGGGGTACGATATGCACATGGTAATGTCCCGTCATCCTGAACAGTCGAGAGCTCCCAACAGGGGACGCTCTCTTCCTGTCTGGCTGCTCACATGACGTCAGAAGTGACGTCTAGAGGAGGCTGGCTATCGAGCGAACTTTTTGAACGGTTGTAATCGCAGTTGTGTTCGGTTGCATCTGTATTGTATCGGTGATGGATCTCGTCTGTTTAATTGTAGTTTGTAAATTTTAAAGATAATATAAGAATTTAAATTTCGAAAGTGGTTTTTATCTTTGATAGGGGTACAAGATAATAAATCATTTCATTGCAAGATTGCGCCCCTCTATGTTCACTAAAGAAAACATATAGGATACCTCTTGGTCAAATCCTATACACAATGTTGAAGTGATAGTTGAATTTTTAATGTTGTTAGTAGAATCTCTAATGTTATAAAAGGAAGTGTTTGTCTGTTTGTTTCTTGCATGCAAAGTCCTGACGAATCCATGGCACTTACAGTAATGGGATTTGGCACACAGATAGTCAAATTGTTTTGCAAATTTAGGGTCGCGGCGAATTTTAAAATTCAATCTCGAACATTTTTAAATGATTTGTTTAGGTTTTTTTTTTTGCTTCGCAAACCAACACCACGGGCACGGGCAACGCCGGGCTAGTGTAATATAAAATTGAATTTTAAAAATGTATTATAATATGGCAGTGTTATCTCGAAAGTCATAAGTAGAGTTTGGATTGCGATTGCTATCTTTTTGGCAAGAGCCAAATGTTTTCCATATGAATTAGGTGTTTCATAACTTTTAATGCATTTTTGCTGTCAGTTTTGAGTTATTATTTTGGATATTTCGATGTGTTCAAGAAAAAGAGAATGTTTGGTGGAATGGTAATTTTAGTTAACGTCGTACTAGAGCAACACAACGGGCTATTGACGACGGTCCGGGATTAGTCCCTTGAGGGAAAGATCCGAGGACAACACCTCGTAATTTCGAACCACGGTCAGATGACGAAGCAACACCTGAGCTGGCACCCCACTCTCCAAACTTCCACGCCAACCCAACGTGAGGACTTTCGGCCACGACAGATTTTAAGGTGCACCAGCCGCCTCTACACCATACGTTTACAAACATCCATGCCCGGACCCGGATTCGAACCAGGAACCTTCCGATCTAGAGGCTAACACCTTAACCACTATACCGGTTGGTCGGTGAATGTTTGGTGGAATGTGAAGCAATTTCAGAGTACACTGAACAGGGACATATTTAATTTAAAGAGTATTCTTGAGGTTACAAAAGTGAGGGGAGCTTTCCAAAATTTAAAATTATTAGTAGAAAAGCATTCGATTTTGTGAATCTTATAATGCTCTTTGTTTTCTGATAAAAATATCGCAATTAAAAATACTTAAATATTTTTGAGGGAAAAATTTAAATTTGACGCTTTTATTGCGTCTTTTAAGTTTAAAATTACGAGTTGTCCTCAGATCTTTTGATTCAGGATTTCTTCCGGACCACGACCAATAACCCATTGTGTCGCTCCACTGCGACGTAAATTCAACCACCTACCTCTTCCTTTTTGCAAAATTAATTTTCGTATGGTATTCTTGTAAATTTGTTTTATCACAAAATCATTTTGATTTGTAATTTTCAAGCAATTTTTTTTAAAACCTGGCCCTAGTAATAATAAGAACTAAAGCTGTTCGCAACTTTCAACTGAAAGAAGACCCAGCTTTTCAAGCATATTTTTTTGTGGTTTTACGCGATAGACATGTAACATTTCTTGAGTTTTTTCATTAAGCTTATTCGCGCACCTTCTTGGAAAAGTGTCACAATATAAATTGAAAATTTAATTTGAAGATATTAATCATAACCCACATTTTTGTACTTACGTTCCTGGATATATTGCTGGTTAAGTTCACTTCAAGGTTAATTTAGAATTAAATGTGATCCAGTAAGTACTTACCATTCGGTCACAGTAATTGGACCAGTGTATTCAAAATACTACCTATGACTATATCTATATAAATAAGAATGGAGTGTTTGTTTGTACATTCAATATTTTCGACCCATTTCAAGTTTTCTATCCGTTTTGGACCCTACTGATGCCGAATCCGCTTCTTTTACGTTTGGTGTCTGTCTGTATGTTGTGCCCTATACACGTCCACACGGTTTAATATATTTTCATGAAAAGTAGCATACAGTGAGTACTTATCTTCATTTAGTAAGTGGAATTGGTTGCGAAAGCCTGTCTGTCCGTCTTTCTGTTCTATGTTCGATTTTGTGTGTTTGCAGGCATCACATGAATTTTTTTCCAGATATTTGATTGTAATGTAGTTTTTTTATACATTATCTATTAGTTAAGTGAATGCAATATTAAACATTTCTTTATTGTTATATTTTGTTGAGTTTCATGCTAAAACACCTGAGTAAGTATATTTAAATCGACCATAATTTGGTAGTATTGGAAAAATTGGAATGTATATTGAATATTACAATTACTTCGATTGCATTACCAATACTGCTAAAAAAGTAATTTTTCTAAATTTTTTTTTTTTTTATTTTTTTTTAATGGAATTTCAGCTCTGATTTTTATTTATTTCGAGACTTATTTTTGTTTTTTGCGCAATGAAAATGATTTCCGAATATTTGGGACAAACGATACTTTTCAACGAACGGGAATGAACAAGATCGCGCGAGCAGTGATATTTTCTGTTTCTTTCGCTCTGAACTAATTTCACATTTCTAAATTTTGTGCACTTTTAGTTGTAAGTTGTGGCAACTGTGCGAGATCAAGAGATAAAAATGAATCACAAATTAATATCTTTAGAACAATTTTTTCCGACATCTTTAATTTTGTTTTATTTTGCTGTTTTCTGTTTTAAATATTTATTATTTTAATAAACGTGTTTTCCTTCTCATGACACGCAACAGCACCACAAAGTATTCGACATAAAAATGGCAGGTAAGTCAGAATAAATTTTCAGTAAATTTTAAATGTAATGCCATTATTGAAAGAATAATGCCTTTTTGAAAGAATAATGCCGTTATTTAAAGAATAATGGAGTTTTTGAAAGAATAAAAATGTTTAAAAAATCCGAACTAGAACTTTTCAAACATTAAAACATTCGTTGTCATAATGACGGGAGAAGATTGCAAAATTTCACTATGTCACATAAATGATGCAAGAGGGCCACACGTAAAAAAATATTGTTTCGTTGACTATGAGTGCGAGAGCGCTCGCCGTTAATCATAATTTTTATTAATTGCGTTGAACATTAAAAGAACTTAAGATAGGGAATTCCAAATCTCACTCAAAATCGTCTTTTGTAGTAGTAACCTAAGTGTCACCTTTCGTCATTTTGTAGCTTTGTCATACAGCAAGGGTGCGATGTATGTGAAATGTATTACATGAATGGATATGCATGTGTAGGATTTGTGTCCAAAGTAAGTTATAGAAATTATAAAGATGGCGAAAGGTATTCAAAGAAATTTTTATTCTACAAAAAACGTAAGTCATTATATATTTTGATTATCTCTTCAATTTAGAGTAAACCAATTCAAAGCGAGTAAGGTCGGGTATTTTGCTAGTAAAACAATAAATACATATCTTCTAGCTCAAAACAGATGAATGAAATATCTTTCCTCGTAAAATCTTGTGAGGCTTATTTAATAACTACTTTAAGATGAAATTGCTTGCATTAAACTAATTAGAGACTATTTTATTGTTCGTTCCATGATTCATTATAAAAAGGATAATTTTATAGACGAGTTTAATGTTTCTTCCTTATTTATCACTAATCCAGTATTATTACTTCCCCTAACATGATTAAAACACAAAATCTTGAAAATAAGAACACGACTATAATCATTAGTGTAGTTTTAAATATTTATACTTTTTGCAAATCCGAACTTTCCACTTCAGACTACTTGAATAATTTGTTATTTAAGTGGGACACAAATATATTGTTAAACCAATACTTAACAGTGCGGATAACCGTAATGAAGATGAGATGTATTTTTTATCACTAGCTTTGAAGGAATATTGTATATGTAAACAAGGGATTCTATTCAATACTTTGAATTTGAATGCACATCATTACATGCAGGGGAAGCTAAACCTACACGCAATAAACGTTTATCCGCTTTATGGCAATTAAAATAGATATAAAGTTTTATTAGAACCTTTATAAACAAGCTTTAGAGCATTGATACAAATCCTTGGCATTGAAAGATAACTAATTACATTCAATATAGCTCTATTTAGATAATCTTTTTTTTAATTAGGAATGATTAAATTGAAAAATTATTACATTAATGACAAAGAGCTTTCTTTTTACAAGAGCATGCAATTAAGATTACTTTCTGTGATGTTTAATAGCTATTAGTATGTATCACATTCAAAGTATGTATTTAAAAAACTTTATAAGAGAGAAGCTTTTGTTATGAGGAAAGGCTCATCTGCATTGGATTCGATTGCAAGTCTCAAACCACGTGAATAAAATTGTCAAAATGGCTTTATGGTATTTATATGTATTACTGACAAAAAAGTATTCCTTCATCACAAAAGATTATATTATAACTTCTTTTACTTTGACAAAGAATCCTAACACAGTGAAATAATGATGGCTCGAGTACATATTGTTTTTTGATCCAACTTAGAACACAATTTCATACAAAATTTTAACAAAACAGGATAATTCTCAATCGATGATTCAAAATTAACTCTGCAATAAAAGATTTAATACACGATATTTAAATTTGCAAAAACATTTTACTGATTAAAATTTAATTAATAGCAACAAAAAAATAATTCCTCAACCTCTCATATTTTGGAGAATTATCTATTAAAATAACTTCCTCAGATGGTTGACGGTTGGCCAAATATGGGCCGAACACAACGAACGAAGCAGTTGCATGGTGCACATTTCAGAAAGTACATGCAATTTTATGAATTACAGTGTTTTCACGAATGCACTGAGAAAAGACGTAACGAATTCGGAAACTGTTACAAGAACCATCATACTGAACAGCAGTTGCAGCTTTTTTCAAATGGACTGTTATGCGATAGGGAATTGTATATCAATAATCTATTGAAAATTCTCTGCCTCTTGAGCAAGATATTTTTATTTTGTAAACTTATTTCCTTCATTTTAATTGAGTGTCAATCTTGGTGCATTCTTCGCAGTGTTGCTTCTGATCTTTTAAAATCATCATGTTTTTGAAATCGGGTTCTTCCACTCCACAGTCCTCTTCTGAAGACGTTGACTGGATGGGATGTTTGGACCTAGGTCTGGCCCATTTCGAGAAGGGTATAAAGCTCTGCTAGCCATCTCTCAGCACGGGTGATGAGGAAACCTCGATTGGGCAATGTTTCCAGTCTTCGCAGTAATCGCTTCCCAGAATTGAAGCTTCAAATGAATGATTTGTTAATTCGATCCAGCTTGGAATTCTCTTCGAATACATTGAGGTTAAAAGGTTAACTGCCATATATCTTCGAATTTTTTTTTCTTTTCGCAACCTTTTGATTGAGTTTGAAAATGTATGGGTGCAATCTGACGTGATGATTGATCAAACGGTCGACGTTAAAGAGTGCGTCTTATATTTTCCATTTTTAAAAATAATGTAAAAATTTCTATCACTCTGTCTGAACATCTGTCTAGAAAACACTTTGGCAAAACCACTGGAGATAAGAAATCAAAATATATCGTCAGTGAATAAAACAAACTCAGCCACATAATAAGAAGTAATAAGCAGGCTGATTGTGTGTGTAACAATAGTTTTATGAAACCAATTTTAGGTACACACGACGTAATTTTAAGAAAAAATTAAACTGCACGAAGATTTGCAATTACCTAAACACACAATAACTTGCGTTTTGTTCTGAAAGTTTCAGATTAAAGGATGAAAGGTTCGATTCTGGACAAGATTTAGGATGAAAGGTTCTGGATGGAAGGTTCAATTAATACAGGATAAGAAACGATATAATGAATATTCATTTGATGGTCTTGGAAAAAACATTGTTTTTGAAAAACAAACAGAAAATATAAAACGTAGTCATTTAGAAAACATTGAAAAAATAACATCTGAATTAAAAACACTCCTAGAATGAGGATCATTCAAATAGATTTTATTTTAAACTTTCACTGTTTAGTGGTCTGAGGTTTTCAGTACATAATATGTATAAGACGCCCTTGCACCATGGAAACCAAACTTTACGCTGTAAATACTTACCTTAACTGTTTTCTAATCACCAGGAAGGGAAAGACTAACGCAAAATAATTTAAACATAAAACCCAAAAATCTTTTAATACATTTGTCAAAGAGGAAACATTAACTTTTGTATTATGAGTTGAGAAATATCAGTGAAAATAATTTTAGAGATATTTTTCGTTCCAACACGAACTACTATCTAAGAACTTAAAGAAAAGTAAATTATTGCCAGAAAATCAGAGTTCCTTCAGAAAATCAGTGGATTGCGAAAAGAAAATACTATTTGGTTATGAGTTTCCGAGGAGATAAAGGAATTAAAATGACAAACAGAACCAAAACTTACAAATTGAATTTTGGACTAATAACTGAATGGAATTACTTCCTTCAAGATGGGTAAGTTTTTTAAAAGTCTATAGAAGTAGGTCAGACAAACACAAGAAACACAGTACTCATTTTATTAATTTCTCAGTTAAAAAAAAATGTTCGCTGTTAATTCTGTCAAGTGGTGGACTCCATTGTGAAATAGTGCATGTAGAAGCTACACAGGAATTCAAAACTACTATAAACAAGATATTTATTAAAATGGCATATTTACATGACTCTGACTGCTCTGAAACTGATAAACTTTGTTCTGAAAACTCATACCTTACCCCTTCTTGTTTTTCCAAATCAGAATTCCAATGCCTGTTACACATATAATCTAAATTGAGCGGAAAAATTTCACTCACAATCTACATAAATAAAAATGGAGTGTTCGTATATTGAATATTTTCGAACTGTTTCAAGTTATTCATCCACTTTGGGCAGTTTTGATACAAAATCTGATTTCGTGTTGATGTTTGTAAAAGTACATATAGATTGTCTTCCAAATATTTTAATACAATATCCTTTAATTTATACACATACATTTTTACCACCAAGTGAATGCATTATTTAAATTTTATGTGTTTACATATTTCGATAAGTTGAGTGCTAAAACATCTCAGAAGCTACTTAAATCAACCATAATTTGGTAGTTTCGGAGAAGCTGGAGCATTGAGATTATTTGGATAATTTTACCAGTACTGGGGAAAAGTAATTATTTTTCCAAAAATTAAATCTTATCCTTTATTTTTTCGTTGCGAAATTTTAACGATTTCGGAATATTTGGGACACGATATTTTGCAATGATCCATAATGAAACAGAAACTCGTGTTCGTTGACCACATGCAGATATTTTCTGGGTCTTCTTTTCACTCCGAATTAATATTGTACTCTTAAATTTGGTTTCGGAAGAGTGCCCTCTTGTTTAAGAAATGTTCGAATGTGTAAGTAATTTTTCCAATATTGATCTCATTAAAAAGTAAGTTTGTCAGACAACTAAATCAGAAAATTAACTTACCGCACTTACCCTACGGCTTGCAATACAGACTTCAGCTTTGAAAAGATACTGAAATTTTAAAAAAAGTTGGGGGATAATAAAAATTTTCTTTTTGTTAAGTTCAGTAAAAGAAGAATGAAATTGGAATTTTTCTCTTTCAAAAATCGGTATTAAGCCGAAACAATAATAAATGAAGTAATCGAATGAATATATTTTTACGCTAATCGGAGACAGCTTAATGCGTTGCTGTTTGTAAAAAATGCAACACCATGAAGGGATCATCCGAATGAAATGCAATTTGCAGCAAATGTCAATTATAGGATGTTATGCAAAGTAGTAAAGTTTAAGAGCCACCACGCATGCGTGGTGTGAGTAGCGCCCTCTGAACTGATGCTAAAAGCGTATAAATAGAAGGCTGTAGCGGGACGTTGAAAATAGTAACTGCCACTAATATACCCCGTCTTGGTCAGTTCATCGGCAAAATTGCTCAAAATTTTTTCAAAAACATCGCCAATAACTCCAATTCCTCCATCCAAGAAATCGAAATTGACGACCCAACTCTTCCAAAAAACAAAGCCCGCCCAAGAGCATCAATGTTAATTGGCAATAGATTGTCACCCCAAAGCATCAACATTCGCAATTAATCCCTCATTGGCCGTACGATTTCGGCAAGCCAAGAGCTTTTTAAACCACACTCCTCGATGTAGGTGGCACTTGTAATTCAAACAAGGCTGCACCACGTTGAACGAGCTCCTGATAACTTCCTAACACCCACCCCATTCTTTCCCTAACCTGAAAGCACCATCTGTCATGCCACTTATCCATCAATACTGGAGATGAAGGCCCCTACGGGGCCATGGGCTCCGAGAAATTCAACTACTTGACTTGACTTGACGTTGAAAATAGTGCATGGTCATTTTTTAGTGGTGAACGTTTAGTGAGACCTAAGTATACCTCCACGACGAAATAAGGTGCTGAGTTTGAACGGGGGAGAATCATCGGTCTTCGTAAAGGAGGATTTTCCTACAGCGCAATAGCAGCCCGTTCAGCGGAACAGTTCCACAGTGATGCGAGTTTGGAAACAGTGGACCGACGACCACCGGACAACTCGAAAAACTGTGAGTGGACGACGGAAGGTGACGTCAGCACGCTATGATAGACACCTGGTCTATATAGGGGTGAATGGTCGTACAGCTTCCTCCAGGCAGTTGACAGCACTTTGGTCTACTGCTACAGGTGTACTAATGTCGGCTTCGTCAATTCGCCGACGTCTGCTGCCCTGTGTGCAAGGATTCCTTTATACTAGATCCTCCGCCACGCCAAACCATCGACGGCTGCGTCTGCAATGGGCTCATGAGCACAGATCCTGGCGGGCTGATTGGCAACAAGTTGTCTTTTCTGACGAATCCCGCTTTAATTTGTGGAACCATGATGGCCGTATTCGTGTTTGACGCTATGCTGGCGAACGCTGCCTTCCAAAGTGCGTTATCGAACGTTATAGAGGCCGAACACCCGGAGTTATGGTCTGGGGTGCGATTTCGTATCATGGACGATCTCAGCTGCTACGAATGAGGGTAATCTGAATAGCAACAGGTAACTACGTGAAGTGCTAGAGCCCGAAGTCGTTCCCTTCCTTCCAGGCATCCCTGGAGCTATCTTTCAATAGGATAATGCACGCCCACATGTTGCAAGGGATGTTCGAGACTTCTTTTCAGCCCAACACTTGCAACTTCTTCTTTGGACTGCTTATTCGCCGGATATGTCGTCTATAGAGCAAGTGTGGGATTAGGTTGGTTGGCGTCTCGCTCGTGATCCGCGTCCTACAGCTTCAAAAGACGAACTTTGGGTGCGCATACAAACAATATGGAATTCTCTTCCACAAGCAGACATTCAACATCTGTTTCACTCCATGCCACATCGTATAGCAACACTTATTGCAGCGCGTGGTGGCTACACCAAATACAGATTTCGGACACTTAATATTGTTTTTTTTGCTTTGAAAATTTATTCATTTAATTTTACTTATAGAAGCTGTTTGTGTATTAAATTTCATTTAATTCTGATGACTCCTTCATGGTGTTGCATTTTTTACAAACAGCAGTATAGTTTTCCTTGGATGTAATGTGCAATACGGGATGCTTTATACTTTGTCCAATCCTGTGTTGTTATTATTGCCTTTTCAGCGTCAGGGGACGAAATACAAAAATCAAGTCCCTTATCCATAATTGTTGTCGTTTTCCCTCCGAAAATCTCCAGCTCAAAGTCATTGACCCCTGTGAAATTATAAAAAAGTCGCCAAAATTTTGAAAATAAGAGCTTTTAGGACGATTTGCTTAAATAGATATAGAACTCGCCAAGGTTCAAAACAAATATCAAAAATTCACCAATGGCATCCCACCGCCATTATTACATACAATGCAAAATAAGATCAATAAAAAAGTTAGCATGACTCATTTATATTTTATTTATGTAGACATGCCTACAAAATACGAAAAAAAAAAAAAAGATTACTTGTCAACAAAATCCGGGCCCTATGGCCACGATCACATTTGGCGTTACAACGCGCGTATGGCGAGATCCCGCCATTTCATTATGTTTATTTATTCCTCTAATTCAAATATCTATCTTAGCGACCTTGAAGAGCGGGACCCAGATAGCCTCGCCTAACTAGCGTTTTACGTGCCTCATGTGAACGGGGCCTATATGTCTTTCGCGAAAACTGTTGGGGCTACCAGTGCAGGATGGGGCAATCGCTTATTAAGAAACAAGGTTCGTACCTTATGAATGATTGAGGTATAAGAGCAGTCGGGTGATAAAGAACAGTTCTTTACTTACTTGTGCATGACGATTTGGAAATGAGAGGACACAAAGAAATAAAATTATCTTTACACAAAAGTATGGAGTAGAAAACTAACAAGAGGTTCTTACTTTCGCCCTGGAGACTCAATAGCAGGAGCCAGTGCTAAAGTCCACCTAATTGCTAGTTTCCAAGCAAGGTCAAAAATTAATCCAATCAAAATTTACTATGGAAACAATTTTCTGAACAAAATTAATAAGGTGCTGTCCCGAATAAACTGAGATCGGCTGCAGAAACTATATTGTGTTGCAGGTGATTGGACAACCGACACCAGGTGGGGAAGCAATAAACTTCCGCTATATGTGGAACTTTAAAACTAAAAAAATAATTTCGGATAGTTCCAAACGTCAGCTGTGAGACTGGGAACGTTGAACAGTAATTTTTTCCTAAAGATATTTTTTTGTAATTGCCCGTCATAGTGTTTGTGTATATTTTTATGTTTTAAATTGGTGATTGGATACAGCGAATCGAGTTTTTTCCTTTGTAGCGTTGTTGAAACACCCAGAAGGAAAATGAAGCTTCATAATTTGACATGCTTCAAATTGAAATATTCTTTTTTCTTCGAAAATTAAAAACGGTAATCATCGTTCTGGAAAACCATCGAAAATTCCTGGAAAAAATGTTTTTTAAATATAGAAAGTTTTTCATGTAAAAGAGTTTTATGCATATTTTTATTCTAAAAGAGATAATATCTTAATTATTAGTCCATTATTTATTGTTTATTTATTTATCTTTTAATTTAAAAATATTAGAATATTAAAAGAAAAACTATTTAACCAATTTACAATAGCAAAAATATTTGAAAATTAAAAAGAAATTTAGGGAAAACGATTTCAGTTAGTTCTAAAAATAAATAAGAATTGTATGGATAGGCACAATGACACTATTGTGTTGAAATTGAAGAACTCGAGATTAGCGAAAGCATTAAGTGCGGAACCAGAAGTACTACTTACATGGAATTTCAATTTATATTAATTCTGGACAGGCTTTCACAGACTGGACGAGGATCAGAACACTTACCTTTCTGGGGATCCGCAGGTGTTTAAAAGGGCTAAAATAGGGTTTTAAATTTAACAAATATGGTAAACAGTAAACATCGATTTTGAGAATAGTTTTGAAATACAAAACAAAATTATTGTTATCATGCAACCTATTGCTTTTTGCGTGAACTCAATACATTATATGTCAAAAAGGACGATAAAAAATCGACACGTTCATTTGGTGTGGAACACAAACAAAAGTAGTTTCGCAATTAATGTCATCTATATAAATCAGATTGTTTGTACATAGAATATTTTCGACCCATTTCAAGTTTTCTATCCTTTTTGGACAATTCTGAGGCCAAATCCGCCTCTTGCGCGTTTGGTGTTTGTTTGTCTGTCTATCTGTTTGTATGTACTGTATGTGCCTTATACACGTCCACACGTTTTAATATATTTTCATGAAACTTAGCATACTAAGTGAATTTATTTTTATTTAGTGACTGCACTTGGTTGCGTAGGTATGTCTGTCCGTCTTCCTGTTCTATGTTCGATTTTATGTTTGTGTGTTTGTACAGGCATCACATCAAATTAATTCTAGATATTTGATTGCCCCCACCCCATACGCTTTATTTTATATATAATATATTAGTTTAGTGAATGCAATATTAAACATTTCTTTATTGTTATATTTAGATAAGTTTCATGCTAAAACACCTGATTAAATATACTTAAACCAACCATAATGTGGAAGTTTTTGGAAAAATTGGAATGTATATTGAGTATTACGATTGCTTTACTAAAAATGCTGAAAAGCAATTATTTTTTCAAAAATTATTAGTTTTTTATGGAATTTCAGCTTTTATACTTCATTTATTTGAAGTCTTATTTCTGTTCTTTACGCAATATAAACGATTTCCGAATATTTGGGACATACGATATTTTTTAACAAACGGGAATGAAACGGAATCTCGTGTTGGTTGATCTCGTGTAGTGATATTTTCTGGTTCTTTCGCTTTGAATTAATTTCGCATTTCTAAATTTTGTGCACTTTTTAGTTGTAAGTTGTGGCAACTGCGAGATCAAGAGATAAAAAGGAATCACAAATTAAAATCTTTAGAACAACTTTTTCTCGACATATTTTATTTTGTTTTATTTCGTTCTTTCTGTTTTAAGTATTTATTATTTTTTATAAATGTATTTCGTTCTCATCACACGCAACATCTCCACAAAGTATTCGACTTAAAGTAAGTCAGAATAAATTAAATTTTAAGCGTAATTATGCCATTATTGAAAGAGTAATGCCGTCATAGAAAGAATAATAAGCAAAATTCGAGAATGTCGCATGTCTGATGCAAGAGTGCCACAAGTAAAAAAAAGTTTTCTGTTGACTATGAGAGCGAGACCACTCGCTGTAAATTCGTCACACCTTTCGTCAGTTTCTATTTTTGTCGTACAGCTAGGGTGCGATGTATGTGAAATGAACTGATGAATGGATACGCATATGTAGGATTTGCGTCCTAAGTAAGTTGCAGAAATTATAAAGATAGCGAAATGTGTTCAAATATGATTTTATTCTACGAAAGACGTAAGTGTTTTATATATTTTGATCATCTCTTCAATCTAGAGTTAACTAATTCAAACCGAGTAAGGTCGAGGAGTTCAAAAAAAGAAACAAACAAAAACGAAAAGAAAAGGGCAAAGTATGTAACAGTATAGTAAGTACTAGGGGGCCTGCCCCCTGCTAGCTAACGCTCGCCAACCCACGTAGGATTGCTTCGCTGCGCGAACCTATGCTCGCTTCGCTCGCCTCAATGAAGACATGTGTACTAGCAGAAGGGATTGTTTACAAAATATGTTACCAAAAAATATTTTTCACATCTAAATTTGCTGTATTACAGAAAAAATATATACAGTATCTCTAAAATCAGAATTCAAATGAAAACTTTGTGCACATTTTGACTCGAAATGTGAGCGTTGCTTTGGAAATTGAATACCCAGCATGTTGTTTGTGTGTACATTTTCCCAGCACTCAAACGACCCACACTTTTTCATTGAGCTTGTTGCCGAAAGTTGTAGTGCAAGCGTCTTGTTGAACTATAATTGTTGGCCCTGAAAAGGACCGTTTTTTAAATGGCCCTGAAAAGATCCTCCGCTTTCTTTGATTTCTATTACAAACTAACTACAACAGCTCATTAAAATTTCCTTTTTTTTTTTTTTTTTTTCAATAAAATTTCATCCGATAACGCTATAAATTCAATCGATGCTCGAGACTTCGCGATAAACAAACAATCGTACAGTGTTGCCAAAACGCGATTACAAATAACGTCTTTTTTGCGTGCCACGTAAGAGAATTATATATATAGATGTAAAAGTATGTAACATGCGATAAATTCAATTTCTGGGTTGAAAGTATATCTTTTATTTAAGATATTTGCCTCATTGTTATGGAAAAAAAGTAAAGAATACTTTTTACTTCGATTTGTTTTCTGTGGTTTGGTAATATTCTGGGTGTTTGTGTTTATCCCTTTTCAATAAAAAAAATTAAAAATTTATTTTATAAACTATTGTTTATGAGATTAACTCTCCGTATAGTAGGTTCTGGGGTTGAATTAAGGTTTTAAAGTTCGTTCTCTGTTTTACAAGATTCCAATCTAATCAGTCACGAGAGACAAATAAATGGTGTCAAGTGAATCTAAGCCACGTACAAGTTTTGTTGTGATATCTTGATGTTTGTACGAATACTCCTAGTTTCCGATATGGTAGTCTTCCGTCACATTCTTGACAGACTGTTTCAAAACTTGCATTTGTTTTTCGCTTTCCTAAGGACCTCGTAGTCAATAGCCCGCTGTGTTGCTCTGGTGTGTATGTACGACTTCAATTAAAAATTTACTAATTATCCCTAAGGACCTCGTATAAAGACAGGAAAAAATGGAAGAGGAATTCATGTAAAGCTATTTCTTTTCTCGATACAGACACAATTTTCGACACGTACTTCACTGAGGCAAATCCTATTTTCGTCTGGCCAGAATATTATTCAACGTCAGAATCAGTTATCGAACCTGTATCTTTTAAATCAAAGCACAGGCACCAGCGTTTTCATAGTAAGCACAAGAAATTAACTCGGAGAAAAATCCAAGGCAGAAGAGATGCGATAGTGTTTACAAAGATGAAATGTGATTTGCCGAAAGATCTGTGCTAAGCTATCTTTCACACCTGGCCTTGACTTGGCGTGTTCTTTTACTTACCCATCATAAATCACTGTCAATCTGATTACTCCAAACCCCTATTTTTTAATCCACATTGGTTTGTGGTGCAGAAACGAGTTTTTCAGCAAACAAACAAGATGGAATAGCGTAATGAGCGATTCATGTGCCCTTATGAAACATGATTCTTATTCTGCGGGCACGAGAAAACCAATCGTCAATCATTTTTATCTATTACTTCCCCGGAAATCCTGCCATTAACCTGAATTCCCTTGTCGTTGATAACGGTAAATTGGCTGTAACACTGTTTTATAGTTTTCGAACACAAAAAGTCGGTACTCGAGTGCAAAAATTATTTTGAATAAAAAAAGAGCACTTTGAATCCGATGTACCTTTCCAATGTTTCATCCAATCTTGATTTTTCTTGAAGTATCAGTTTTCACGCGTACAACGGAACAGTTTTCTTTTCACGCTAGCGCAGTGAGAGGCACTTGTGTTAATTTCCACATGCTCGTATTCACATCTGCGCACGCGCATGTGCCGCTCAAAAACGGTAGCTTGAAAAGCAAATACGATTTCAGCACTTCGCCAATGTAAATTGCAAAATAATGTGTTTTTTGATAGTTGATTGCCCAACCACGAAGAAAAATCTTCACATTTTCTCTGGTTTGTTTGCTTACACTGAATATCCCTGTTAAATAAGTAAACATATTTTTCATAAAATTTGCGGATTTGCAGAGACCGAAAACATTTCTTTTTTTCAGTGTGAGAGTTCTTTTGTGAAAATTGCCAAAGAAAGTATACTACATATGTTTCTTCGTGTCAAAACACATGAACTGACCAACAAAATAATTTCCTCGATTTTTATTTTTTTGTTGTTAAAGATAATGTTACAAATCTGACAAACTATCTTTAAAAATCAAATCGATGTTTTTCACAACTCAGGAAACAAGCAGGTAGGTTGTTTGGATAGTCAGATAAACTAACAAAACGAATTAAGTTGATTAAAAAGGCCCATTTCTATTTAAATGTAAAAATCACATTTTACGACCAGACGTTTCTGAATTATGTCACTAAATTTCTGTCCAGTCCCACTTTCCATCAAATCGTGACGGTAGAACAGTGGAAAGTCGACACAACACTCAAATAAGCAAGTGGTTTAGAAAGTAACCTGGTGCTGAAATCTAACGGGTACATCTGAATTCATCAGAATAATTGTTGTTCCAAAGAATACTGAAGGTATGTAAAAATGGTTCCCATCTTGTAAGGAGCATCCATGACCTGGTTATTCCTATCCTTTTTTTTCTCATTCGCGCGTAATGAATACGATGTTTCAGTTCACGCATCGGCGTAGGTATAGAGTTCCCGTGTAAGATCCTGCCCAAAGATATCGCCACCATTGTTTGTTTTGCAGAACCTTTTTCTCGCGTCGAAACAAAGAACGAGGCAGCTAAGCGGCTAACGAGATGGACCATCTTGAGAAAGATGCGCCGGCCCGATTAGCTTCATTTTATTCCAAAGGTCACTTTCCTTCCACCAACGGCGAGAAAGAATGAAATGGAAGATATTTCATTTTCGGAAAGCTCGTGAAGATAGCGGTAGACTGTTTTAGTGCCTGTGGCAGAATCGAACTTCATTTTGAATGACTAGCTCATAAAAGAAATGGGAGTATCTTAGATATCTTGAATGAGAGATTTTGATGCTTAAAATGTATTGAATTTTCTACCAATTGTACCTTTTATATTTATTTCAGAACTTTAAAGGCCTCGTTCAACGATTTATTTCCTTTTTCATCTTGTTCGCACACACAAATTATTACAATTTTGAGGCACACTAAAAATATATAATATTTTTTGCCGGTTTTACAAAATATTGATTATTTTCTTCGAATGGAATCAAAATAATTTTTCCAACGAACTCTAATCTAAGGAAAGGAGTAATAGAATCTTTCCAATTGATTCTATTCTAGGAAAATTAGCAATTGAATATTTCCAAAAACACCTTTTTTGCAAATGAATATATTCTAAGAAAATGAGCAGTAGATTCTTTCGAAAAAATTATAGTTTTAGGAAAGGAGCAATGTAACCTTCGAAAGGATTCTATTCTAAGAAAACGAGCAATATAATTTTCCCAAAACATTCTACTTAATGAAAGGGAGCAATAGAATACTTTCAACTGATTTTAAAATAAGGAAAGGACTAATAGACTGCTTTTAAAAGATTGTATTCCAATGAAAGGACAAAGAATATTTCCAAAGATTGTATTCTAAGGTAAGAAACAATAGAATCTTTCTAAAGAATGAGAGAATCCATGGATTCTTTCAACCAACATATGATTATATTCTAAGGAAAGGAGCAATAAAAACGAATTCTACTCTAAGAAAAGGAGAAATAGAATTTTTGAAATGATTTTAAAATAAGAAAATGACTAATAGAATGTTTCTAAAGAATGATAGAATCCACGGATTCTTTCAACCAACGTATGGTGTTCTGTAAAAAGGGCGAATCCAAATAATGTACAATTATCGTTTTTTTTGGCTTTTAGACTTTCTGATATCAAAAGTTACCGACAAATATAAACGAATCTGAAAAAAAATTGCCCTAGAAAATGACAGGTTACAATTTTTTTTCAGTGAAGTGAAATTTGTTAAGTGCTTTCTTGAAAACTTTCAAATTGTTGCATTCGTCCTTTTTACACAACACCGACGATATATGATTACATAGTCATTAAGTAAAATAAAATTGCAGGGTAAAAGTAAAGTCTACTTGGGAAATCTCGCGACATTCAAAGAGTTAAAAAACGGAACAGATGGTGTGTTTAAATAAATAAAACGACCGACAAACGATACCAGCCATTTTAAAGACATTCATTGATGCTACGCAGCAACAATTAACATTTGCGTGTGCAGTTAAATAGAAACGAAAATGAATCCACCCACCCGTAAAATTTACTTTCTTCTCGTGTCTTCTTTTCTATTCAGATGATTATTATCAAGAGCACGCGAGAAACCAGATCTGTTTTGAAACTTCACCTAAGCTAAGGCAGAACAGCTTTCACAACAGAAGACCAAGAAATGTCATTGTCCGTTAGTGAGATGTCGAAATGGAGTGGGATGGAACAGATAACGAATAATGTTTGAATTGCAATTCCAATTTGAATGTGTAGCGTGGGGAATGGTTCTGACATACATTTTGCTCTGACTTCTTCGGAAAATACCAATTTTTCCTGCTATGAGTTGAGCAGTCAAATTCCCTGGAATCATCGTTAACTGATATTTTCAATCGTTGCAATATAATACTATTGGAATAAGTACATTTTTAATCAACAAAACTAATCGCTTTATTAAAATTGTTAACTATACTTTTACAATGTAACTTAAATCTCTCAGAATTAAAAGCAAGCACAAGGTTTTGAACTAGAATAATCAATAGTAATATGTCTGGAAAATGATCCGAAAATGTTCTTGAATAAATTTTTGAAATTCAGAGTGTTTTGAGGGTCCAACCAGAACTGGAAAAGAACTTAGTTTCTTTCTGTATAAATTATTTTGCTTATAAAACACCTGTTACATAATTTTTTTTTTCACATTTCAATACTTTATATGCTAGTACAAAGATGGAAGTTAAAGAATAGTTGGGGTATAAAAAGGAAAGAACAGAAATTATTGTGCATGTTTTATGCACAATAATTTCTACGAAAAGAAATCTACTTGAGTTCTTTTACAATTCCTATCATAATAGTGTTGATTATTCTATGTCAAAAGCTTGTGTTTGTTTTTTGGTCTACAAAAGAGACTTGATTGTAAATTTAAGAAAGCGCAAATCTTATTTTATTTAGTATCTCATATTATTTAATCAGTATCTTGTATTAAATAGAATTAAATAATTAATTAAAAGCCGCAATGAATATTTTATTAGTTGTATATATTGTTAACAAACAAAAAAAAATAGAAAGAGAGCGTTGAAATGTTGGTAAAGAAACTTCAGTTTGTTAGAATAAAAGTTTACTTAAGCTCCAACCTATCGACTATAGAAAAATAAAATTTACTTTACACGCGCGTTTTTGTGTATTTTTTAATTCCTTCGGCGGAAGCCATTTTCGTAACTTCAAAACCCACCTTATTTCTACAATAAAATTTGAATAGTTTCTTTTTTCTATGCCCTTTCAGGTACTGGGCTCTATAATTACCACTGATGCATGACTTCTTTCCTACTTATTTTTTACTGGATTGAGCTTCAGGTATAAAAGTTTCAGACAATTATTACCGCTCCTTGTAATTATCAAGCTATTCGTATAGTATTCGAGAAGTTTTCTGCTGTGCGAAAGAAAACGAAACAGCAATTCGGTTTTGGATAGTATGTAGTCGATTCCCTCCAGCTAGAGTAAAATAACACCCTTTCAAGAAAGTAGTTCCCAGAAATTCAATTTTATGATCCAATCTCCATACTTAAAATTATTTAGGAATTTTTTGCTATTGCAACACTATTCCCGCGGGAATTACAGGGTTCATTTCGTAAATTGACCGACTTTTTTTGCTTAAACATACTATTAAAGAAGCCGATTGATTTTCGTGGTTTTTAAAGTGTTTTATATTTTTATTTTCCCCCTTAAACCTTTCATGGTCTTTCTTTATTTTCTAGCATGTTTCTAAACACAAAATTTCCAGACGTAATGTATCTAAAAGAGCTTCTATATCCTTAATAGATGATTGCATTTGAATTAAATTTTCAATAACCGAATTATTTTTAAGTTCTAGACATAGAAGCTTTAATTTTGTCTACCAATAATTTTAAATTATGTTCAATGAAGGTTAAAAAATATGTATTAGTGTAATTTTTGTGCTCATTCGAAAAATATTTTTATTTCAAGAATATAATAAAGTAAAAAATAATTTAAATTATTAAGAATCAGTAGAACTAAGCGATAGAAGAAACACTACGGGACTCAATTTCACACATACAACATCAATCTTTATTCTGATCATATTTCTGTAACTGTTCTTGTATTATTCACAAAAGAACATTACTCTATTCTCCGGTACGATGTACTTAAAAATAGAAAACTCCGTTATTATCGAAGTTTACTTTCAGCTCAAACAGTAACTCAGGCAGACCAATTTATTAAGAAAACTGGTCACAATGCAAATAAATGTATATTTGGCACCTCGAAAAATCTCCAATTGCTGCTAAATACCGAACAACCTTGATGGGCCCGTGATGAACCCAAATGAGTACTATCTCGACGAAAAATTTGTATTACAAACTTTTGTCGGAACAAAACAAGACGAATATGTTTGTTCAAGACTATGCAAGGACATCTTTACCAATTAAACTATTGAACACAGCCACGGAATTTCTATTTCAGTTACTTGACAAAAATATAATTTTTCTTTAGTTCAATTTCTAAAAATGCTTTAATTCAAATAAAAGCGAATAATTTTGCCTAGCAAAATGAATTACATTAAATTTATTACGAAAGTAAAGCACAATTCCAGGCACTGAAAGATGGTTTTGTAACAGGTTAACTCAAGTATTCCAAATGTAAATGTTAACTTTTATTCATCCAATTATTTAAACGATTAATTTAATCTGATTGAATATACAATTGCCTTGTACACCAATGGTATTGGTTTGTGGAACATAGTTTGGAAATCCTGAAAATTTTCGATTGCAATATCTTGATATTCGTAACAAACATTATTTGACAGCAGATTTTTTTGAAAAACCTTTTTATCGCTCTTATCTTATCGTGTGAAAAATCTTATTGCAAATGAATATAAGTATATAAATAAACTTAGTTTTGAATGGTAGAACCATACTTACCTTCCTATGTCGAGCCATTCTTAGATCAAAGTTTACTCAATAATGCCTAGTTGGAAATATACCCACTCGACTCAAGGCAAACTTAGTCAAGCAAAAAAAAGCAGCGTAAACATAAAAAACTTTTTTTCTCTATAGTACAGAGATTATTTGAAGCTCTTTAGTGGAAGCTCACCGTAACCGATATGAACTCGAAGTGATTTCGGATGTCGCGTTGACCCGGTGTTCTTATACCCAGCAGAGGCGATTTCAGAAACAGTGATAAGCAGGCTCCCACTGGGCGTGGAATTCGTCAAAACTAGCTGGGGTGGAATTTAGGGAGATAGAAAGGAACGGAAAGAAGAGCTTGGAATGACCTCAAAAGTTCGATTGACCTTTTAAGAGCCAGATAAATGAGGGACCAAGCCTATAATTTAGCTTTAACCTGATTGATCAGTTTGTAAGTACCACAAATGAAATTCATGCGGGTTCTTAGAATTATTGTCTGTCTCGGATTGAGAAAGCATCATTAAACCTATGCAGGGAGTTATCATAGCCATGATACCAGGACTACGTGGAAAATATGAAGAGTTTTTGCAAGGATGTAGCGAGTCCCTTATTTTAGGTTGAAAAAGCAAAACAAACCTTGTGTGTATGTCATTTCACTTATTTTTTATGTCCGACCATAAAACCTCTTTGTATTTGCACAACAAGGGGTGAACTAACGGATATTTGTCAGGGAAGCACCCAGTGGATAAGCTGCCGTTCGGGTGATGACGCACGTAGCGACTTGTGAAGCACAAAAAGGACGCGGTTCTTTTCGTCGCAATTTGACTCATAACCAGAGTTGCTCGTCCTGAGCGTTTTTGACCGGGTTTCTTCCTTTTTAGGAACAAGAAGCGAAACCGGGTCGTTCTGCTCAAATCGCCTCGTGTGTCACCTATCGAAGAAAACAGTGGGTTAGCGAGGTGGAACGACTTGTAAATCGTGTCTGAGTATAGAAATTCGTAGCAATCACCGGGGTTAGCAAGCAGTGGTCACACCTGACCCCACGAAAAGAACTGTCACGGACAACGCCGTGCTGGCCACGCAGTTGCTAGTGCCATATATTTCATTAAAAACACCAATGGGGAAGGAAGTGGATTCATCCGTCGTGTTCAAACGCAGAACAATGTACTTGTATGTCATGCCTCGTATACTCCCGGCGCAGTGCACAAAAATGACCATTGATTCCTCGGTTGCACCAATTTATACTGTCTCTAAATGTCATCTATACGCTATCAAGCGATGCTATCGCCGTTTCGACGCCTTCGGTAAATTCGGTGTTACTGTGAGTTGAAATCGGTCAACCAATTATATCGCGTCCACCGCTCATCGATATCGATGCAGTTCTACGTCAAACAGTTCTAGGCGAACTGTTAATGAAATGATTGTTACATTAAACAATCGTATCATACATCTCAGCCAAAAATCAAAGAGCACAATACAGAGCTCACCTAGGTAGTTTGGTTGCAGACATACCAAAGGACATAAGGCAAGTTTAATAGTGCTAAGCTAATGAAGTTGGTCCTAAGTAAAGCCTGTATGACTTATCAAATAACTGTATCAGAATAAATTGCACTTTTATGCTACTATCTGCATACTCGGAAAAAAATTGTCATAGAATCTTGTAACAAATCTTGCAATTACCTTGTAATTGTTGGAGACGCTACTCTAAATTCTCATTGAAATTATAATGGAACACGCTATAGTCTAGTTTATTTTATCCATTACAATAACAGATTCCATTACTCAAGTTTTTAGCAAACACACAAAAAGAAATATTTGCGTTACAAACACAAAGGGCAACAAAAATAGTATGCAAGTTTTAAGTTATTATCAACTGAATTATAAATTAATTAACCTATATTTAGATCAGTATTTACAAATTGGAATCTTGGAGGAAATAGTTAAGAATTGCAAAATGTGAGATTACGGATTTTCTTTCAGCTTTCCATCATTGATGATAGAATAAAAACAGATTGATGTTTGTGTGCGACTAACTTAGATCAACTTGTTTGTGTCCCCAATTCGAAGAAATTTTGCTATTGCGCAGGCAACTGCGCAGTCACAGACGGTGCAAGGAGCTTTGGGGATTTTCTGCTTTCGGAAGACTAATTATAAACACCCTATTCGCTGAAATATAGTATAATATTAACAGGAACGCGTTTTTCTATCTTTTCTCCACTTGCAAAATAAAATTATTTTTCAAAGGATACATCAAACTAAAAAATGAGTTTTTCAGATTTAAAAGATCTTTGAATCCTACGTTGGATAATGAAGGACGGAAGCAAACTTTGATCTCGGTGTACGTTCACAAATGGTAAATGTCTGAACCTCAGCAGTGAAAAACTGCAACCATTTTTACTGCGAGTCTTTTCATTAACCCCGAACAGGGAAAAATTAAATAAACCATCGTCTCCTTATTTCAGAAGATTCCAAAATTTATCAAATGAAAAGAATAATAATAAAAATAGAGTAAAAATATCTTTACTTGCCTTTCTGGATTTTTTTGTGAACTTTTTGTTTTTGGTATGTGTGGTCATCGTAGCGGCAGAGAACGGCACGGAAGAAAATTGGCGCTTTGGAACTTGTTGCTCGATCGATCGATTCTAAATCTGTTCCGGTTGATCCGACCCAAGCAAATGATCTCTCCAAGATGGATACCGACGCGAAGTGGAGAAGATCCTACCCTCAGTTCGGAACACCAGGACATATTTGTAACTAAGGTAACGCGCACGTGGCAACGGCCAACGAAGTCAATCATTGGGTGGGTGGCTATGGCTGCCGACGTGCCTTCTTACTGGAGCGGCCGGGGACTTTTCGAACAAACATCCTCGGCTGTATTGATTTTCAAGTTATACTCAGCTCTGGGAATCAAACAAAATGCTGGGCAAATACGAGAGTGACCTATTTGGGAAATAAGATAGAATCTCACACTCATAGTGTGGCAAAGCGCGGCCATCTTTTCAACACGCGAGGTAGGCGCCATGTTTAAGTGGCGGTTTGTTGCCATGGTTTCTGTTTTTCCTTTTTGGGAAGGATTCTATTTTCCCAGATATATCAGAACAATCTACGAGCAATGGGTTTTGATGCCATTTTGTTTCACATGAATTTGCTGTTTATATTATTTTATTCTTTCATTGCACTCCTTAAAAAAGGACATTTATTGTTTTTAAGCTTGTCAAAAAAGAATAAAAAATTGTACTTTAGTGAGATTGTATTCTTCGACCTTTCAAGTTAAACATACACACAAAAAAAAAATTGAACATAGTTATGAGAAAAACGAAGGAGTTTTTATTTGCTATGCTAAACTTACCAACTACTTTCCTCAAGATATCTAATCGTCGTAAAATGTAAGTTAATGGACTATACACTCACCAGCCTTAAGATTAGCATATTCTTATCTAGGTAAAGTTAAAAGAATTATATCTTCAAAAATTCAACAGTGATTCACTTGTAAAATGACAATATATTTTATGTAAGTGAGGGTTTTGTGGCAAAATTCATTTGCATCCTTTTTGCACAAATTCTTTTTTACGTAACATTTTATCTGTGGTGAATATTTCAATGTCTTCCATTTCCAAATGCCAAACTATCTGAATTTTCAATTTTTCATACAGCTGGGAATTAATGTCAACAGATTGGTTGAACTACGTGAAAGAAAATAATTTTTCAAGCAGAGTTGACGTCTGTCTCTCTGTCAGTTTTCTACACAAAATCTTCATCGTTTGATCATTTAACACTAAATTTGGAATATTTATTCCTCAGAATTTGGCGCTACAAGGTAATATTATTTCGATTTATCCAGGGTTGAAGAAGGGTAGAAACCATGTACGAAATAGCTATAAGAATATCAATGAATATTGTGACTAGGGTATTCCAAACTCATAAGATTGTTTGACCAGTTTTTGCTGGAAAATCATTTTTTTTTTCAGAAATAATTTAGATTTTATATTCTAATTCTTTATGTTAGAACTTATTTTTTATTTATTTCCATTTATTTTATAAACAATATTCGAATATTTAATAAATAAAGATTAAGATTATTTAAATTTGAATACTTTATTTATGTCCACCAGAATCTTGATAGTGATACAAAATTAATTTTAAAAACGTATAGTAGCTCCCAAAAATGTTCGAACACATTAAAAATTTGTAGAAAAAGCGCCGTATATAGCCCGAAATTCAATTTGAATATAAAGTCCAATATTTTTCCAAGTCATCTCCATGTAAAATTCTGAATAAAACCAAACATTTAAAAAAATATCTACAAATTTTCTTTTTATAAAAATGAAATTGCAAGGAGACACAGAAAGAACACGTCCCAAAAGTGATCGTACAACCTAGAGTGGCTATATAGTGGCGACAAGGGACCACATTTGGCCCAATGCGCATGCGCGGCAGCCATTTTTCTACCAGAATCGTCTCCAAGAAGGTTGTTGGGCGAATATGTTTCTTCCATCGGTTTCCCACATTTCCTCCACACTCTTTCTTTTCGCAATAGTGTTTAAGTCCTGAAATTTTAAGTTTCGCAATTGACGCTAGAGTGTTTGCGTTTTATACATTCGCAATGAGTGGCGTTAAAAGTAAAAATTAGTTTTTTATGCTCACAACTTATTAAAATTGATTTCGTGCATATTAACAAGGAAAAGAAAAAAGTTAAGCTTATAACTTCAGTTTTAAATCAAATAGAATATTATGTGTTATCTCTTTCAGACACTTCAGTTTTTTCTCAAATTCTTTCCATGCTGTGTGATAGAAATGTTTACTCATCAATTAAAACATTAAATAAAAAAATAGATTTAAAATGTATGTACTACTATTAATGGATAGTTCCTTAAAATAAAACTTTCTTTCAACCAACTGTTCAACACATGTAGTTTTTTTAGTGTGATTAATCCTTTCTTTACATTAACCGAATCACAAAAGATATTGTACAATTGAACATTTTTATTTGACCTTTTTAATACATGACACAAAATTTTAACCTACTTTTGTTTAATTTTTGTTTCAAATTTGATCCATTTATACAAGTCAAAAAACATGTAATTTCAAAAATAGTCAACAGCATCTCAGTACACATTTGTTAAAAAAATTCTATTATATTTATAGATGAAAAAATAGAATTAACAGTTTGAAACTAAATTGTGGCAAATAAACAGATGAATGTTGGTATAAAAATACAAGAATATTCTCAAGATAAATTTAGTTAACAGCATCAGCACGCATTTATATTAAAATCCACAGATTAATGTTGATGTAGTGGTTTTGTTCCGAGACCTAGCAGCAAAAAAAAGACGAATGTTTGCATAAAAAAATACTTTTGTAGATATTTCTTTTACTCTTTTTAAAAAAGCATGGTTACAATTTAATCTCTGCTTTTCGGATGATTCAATTTGGCATAGGCTATTGTAAACATTTTATAAGGGAATAGCTAAAAAAACAATGCATTATCAAAAGTTTAAAACTTGCGAACTGCTTTGCGCGATGTTTACATCGACAAAGTTGCATTTCAATGTCGTCTGCTACAATCATCTGAAAGTTGGTCATATCAATTAATATATCATTCCAGGGAGAACCAAAAGCATAAGATTGTTATAATATGGATACATTCGGTATAAATGAATTACATAAAAGCCACCTTACCTGCGTAATTGATGTGATGTATTACACAACGTGCTAAGTTAGATTGCGTGAAACACCATGTTGTTCAAAAAAAGCCTATTCACTTAAAACGTTTTCAAATTTATACTGACATAACACTAAATTAATAATAAATAAACATTTTAGAACACGAAATGGAACATGAAAAAGCTATATTTTCTTTTAAATTTAGTGTACACACGTTTTTATCGTACACCCAAAAAGTTCCCATGTTAAGTCTACGGGAGCTTGGAAAAAAGCCGCCATGGGCAGTGAAAAGGTCTCTAAGCCACGCCACTCTGATTGTATCGCACCCCGTCAAGAAAAGTGACACAAGTCAAAAAATAAAAATCTGTCTGTTATGTCATTGATAAATATGTAGGAGGTGCCCAAGCGTGTTATATTACTTTTCTGTAGAATGTAATAGAATTTACCACCATAAATACTAATTTAATAAAATTTAAAAGAAGCTTATACTATTTCAATTTAAGTTTAAAAGAATCCTTTAAGTTGATGTTTCACAAATTCTGTAATTTTGAGTTGCGTTATTTTTTTTGCGGGGTGCGATATATTCACTCTGTACAACCAACAGAGAAGAAAAAGACAGGATTTACTGCCACATAGTAAGCAACTTCTAATTAACACGAGAAATCGCATAGACGCTGGTGCCCTCGGTGCGGGTCATTTGACACTACTAAAGCGTCGGACCTAGGCTTCGTTTCCATAGCAACCAAACTAGGTTTCGTTAACAACCGAACTAAGTTTCCATAACAACCGAACTAGGTTACCATAACAAATATCTCAGGCTGTTTTATTCTATTCGAAACGTAATTTGCATTTCTGATTAAAAGCTATATATTTTTTTAGCGAAATGCTTTAAAGTAGTTATTTTTTAATGTCTTCTGAACTTAAAAAGAACCTTAATTTATGAATTCGTTTCTTTAATTTTAGTTTATTCTTTATGTAAATGCTTCTTTTTAAGAGTACGAAAATATTCCAAAACAAGCCCCTTTTCAATTTTTTTTATTTTGAAAATTGTTGATCTCTGTTGTTATAATATAAAAAGCCTTTGGAATCAAACTTTTCAAAATTCATTTTCTCTTTTCTGTATTAAGTTCACAGTGAAAATGTTTTCAGCAGTGTCACACAAAAGCATTCCAATTTTGCACATCTTTATAAACGTTAACATAATACCGGTTATAATTCAGAAAAAAGTAAATTTTAATTACACAAAAACAGAATGTAAATACTAAAATCGACAAATACACAAAATGCAATATAGTCAACGAACAGCATTCGAAAATTGATTATTTTTCATCATAGTAGTGGTAAATCAGTTCGGAATACCGCTAAAATAGTAAATTTATCCCATTCGATGGTGCAGTATGCGATAAAACGCTTCAAAGAAGAAAATCGGATCGAAGGTTGTCCAGCAGAGTTAATTCAACGTTATCAGAGATTTAGGCCCGGTGCACACATCCAGTTTTTCAACGTTTTCCGCCGCTGCGACAGCTCAAGTGATTTTATTTCAAAATATATTATTTGTACTCCAAGTAAGCGAAATAAACTATTAGCAGCGGCAACGCAGCGGTGACGTACGTTGAAAAATCGGATGCGTGCACCGGGCCTTATAGTTCGAAAATTCGTGAAAAATCCACGTTTTAGTGTTGTAAGGACCGGTGAACACATCCTATTTTTCAACGTGCGGCACAGCTCCGGCACCGAAGCCCACCTATGCACACATAACCGTTAAATGACGCAAGTACTCATTTCGCTCCATTTGCGATAAATATTCTATAAAAGAAAACGTGTTTATTTCGCAAACTTGGTGTAAAAAAGTATATTTTGGAACAAAATAGACGTTACTGGATACAACCATTTATTAATTATTATTTATATTCCATTTATTTATGAAAACAAGGTACTTCAGACAGGAGACGCATGTGCGGCGAGCTGCGGCGCCGGAGGTATGTGTGCACTGCTCCATTGGATCTAATGTATCTCAGACCGAACTTGGGTTGCCGCAGCGGCTCCTCACGTTGAAAAACCGGATGTATGCATCGGGCCTAAAACTGTCTACAGAATTTACTGAAAAATTTTCCATTTCAATTTCATCTGAAACTGTTCGACGAGTGCTCAGATCAGCTGGATTAAATAGACGTTCTGCACGAATAAATTTTTTTGTAAATGCGAAAAATAGAAAGCTTAGGCTTCTTTGCAAAATCAATGACAAATAAGCCCGAAACTTATTGCAGCCATGTCCTATTTTCAGATGAAAGTAAATTTACAATTTTTGGATCCGACGGACGTATAATTGTATGGAGAAGAAAAAACGTGGAACTTAATCCGAAGAACTTAGTTGAACAGTAAAGCATGGAGTGGAGGGTCCTTGTGTGGGGTGCATGTCAGCATCAGGACTAGGTAATTTGGTATTTATTGATGGCATAATGAATCATGCTCCTTATTTAAATATTTTAAAAGACAATTTTAAAATTATCAGCCCAAAATTTGGGTATTGGAAACAACTTATCAAGATAACTGTTTTATTAACATAACGATCTTAAGCACATGACTCTCAAAGTTCGCCCTCTGGTGTGTATAATTGTCCACAGGTTCTGAAAATACCGCCCCAGTCACCGGATTTAAACCCAATAGAACTCATTCGGAGAGAAATTTATGTGAGGATAAATTTCTTTGCTGCTGTTTAGTTATATATTTTAGTTGACTCGGTAACTTTAAATTCAGATCTGCTGTATAATCAAGAGAGGGGGGGGGGGCTGTAGAAAAAAGGAAATAAGGTGTGTAACATGATTTTCATTGATCTAACAGCATCATCGAAAATTGTATCCTTTTATTATATAAGTTAATAATTATATAAGTTAGTGTTTTATGTATGCTTTTTGTTACATCAGAATGGTCCTAAGCCAGGGGGTGGATACGACACCATCATCCTAAAGCAAAGGGGACGGCAGAGGTGCGGAAAAATATCAGTTGGTAGTGAGTTCAGGAGTGGTTCTTAGATTATTTATGTAAAATCAACGGAAGCTTGGAAAAACATAAAAAGGGTATTAAAAATTAGGAAAAGTAAATTAGAATTAAAAGGAATTAAATTGGAATTTGTTAAAAATAATTTGGAGGATCTAAAAATTTTTCCGCCAGCTGGGTTCGAACTCGGGAAGTCATCCGCCGTTGCCGAAGCTGAACTGAAGGTAGGTGACTTTAGCCATTAGGCCATCGTTGCTTCACAAAAAAAAAAGCTCTTTAAAGTATAAGTACACTAAATATAAGTTGGCAAGAAATACTACTAACAACAACCATACAACTTATATATGAGGAGCAAATCAGAGTCAACTTGTCGGACACTTACGCTGTACGCTGAAGCGCTAGTGTAAGTATTGTATTTCTACGAAACAACGCTCATATTCAAAATCAAATGGTTACTGCAACAATCAGATTGGCGAGATATCCAAGTGAAGCCAAGCCCGTGGAACTAGCCAATCAAGTTGGACTTGCGTAAAGTACTATCATGGGATTGAGCCGCTTCTCTCGATGTGAGGGTAGCATGATGATCAGGAACCCGGAGGTCGTCTACTGGATCTTGCATTTCAGCAGCTGATTCGTCCTCATCTTCCGGGCTGTTCTCTTCTTCGATGACTGGCGCATCTCGCATGTAGTATGGACGAAGGTGTTGCACATGAACAACTTTCAAAAGTTTATTTTGCGGATTTATAGATTTGATCTCGTAGCATACGGCCCAAACTGGACGAACAATCAGAAACGTTCCCTTATAAATTGGAGAGAGTTTGCGATCTCCTTTTTTGTGACCAGTCGTACAGAACGAGATCTCCTGACTTAAATGAATGGGATCGATGATGAAGATCAAATTTGCGCTTATTATCCAAATGCATTTCATACACATTATTTACGGCTTTAGCCCTGGCTAAGGCAAGAAGGTAAAGTTGATCTTCACATGGCGTATCATCGATGAAACTTGCAACATGGAGTTCACATGGAAGGCGTGGTTCATAGCCATGAAGCAAATAAAAGGAGGATATTTTAGTGGAATTTTACCGAGTGGTGATGATTGCTAGTAAGGCGTTAGGTAGCAATTCGTCCCATTTGTCTGCATTTCCATCAATAATTTTTCTCAAAGTTGACGCAATGATGCCATTAGCTCGTTAAACGATACTATTAGCTTGTGGCGAATACGGTGGTGTCATGGATTGTGTTATTCCCTATTTTTGCAAAAATCGCTGAGTGTGGCGCTCGGTAAATGCAGTTCCTCTGTCTGATAAATACATGCTGGGCGGCCCATATCGAAGTATGATATTGTGATGCAAGGCATCAGTCACTGTATGCGCGGCCAGGGATGCAGAAGGTGTTGCAATCACATAACGTGTGGCATGGTTAATCTGGACCAGCATGTTGGTGTTACCAGCTTTGGACTGCGGTAAGCACATGATGTGATCAGCAGATACAATTTCCCACGGTGTAGTAGGAATCGGCAATTCCTGCAATAAACCATAGGCATTAGCAGTACGGCGATTAACAATTTGACATTTGTGACAACTTCGAACATATATTTTAGTGTCCTTTCGCATTTGTGGCCACCAATAGCGTTGATGCAAATTGTGAAGGTTTTTTTGGCGTCCATATGTCCGACATCATCATGACAAGCAATCAATGTCTTTTCTCGCATGGCTTTTGGAATCACCATGGATTCACTACAGATTTCAATTCCCTGTCCTTAAGTCGTACAAGCGTATTGTTATCGATCTTGTAATTGCGTATAATTGACAAAGCAATATATACTGACAGAAGTCATCTCTGATCTGTTTTTAACAAATTCGGGATTCGTGGCTTACAGTAACAGTTAAACAAACAGCTGGTGTGGGATAACGAGAAAGATGATCGGCGATAACATTTTCTTTTCCAAGTCGATGTACAGTTGTAAAGTCAAATTGTGCAAAATCTACCAAATAGCGCGCAAATTTGCGACTAAGAGCAGACTTCGAAACAACATATGCGGTAGTATAGTTAGTTGTCTATGATCAGCTGAAATTTGTGACCAATAAGATAAAGGCGAAATTTTTCGGTAAGAGTCCAGTGTACAGTGGTACACTCCAGCTCATTGCTGTGATATCGTGTCTCAGCATCTTTCAGAGTCCGTGATGCATATTCAATGACAATGCGTTTGCCATTTTGATCTTGAGATAAACATGCACTTAGTCAACACCTCCTATACATAAGAAAGCCCTCCAACGGCAACCATAAAAGCTGATGACGTAGACGTAGTTAGGCCCACGAATTTCGGCCGGGTTATTTTTTTCCTTCGTTTAGCCTTTATCAAACCATGAGCCAAAAATATGTTCTTGGCGTTAAATTCGCCGCTGCGATTATAAATGAAATTACTACGACGCACTTAATAACTTCAAAAGTAAAAGGCAAAATATTCAACATTTCACGCCAATTACGACAAAAAATCGTTATATATGTGTGGGGTTAACAAATTAATCACATTTCTAAATTGCAGTGCCTCATTACACTCAAATATTGGACAAGGCGCTGGGAACTATTTGTTTCGCTTGCTCTAAGCTTATTTCACCACTGTAAACAAAACCAGTTGGCGATGTTTTTGTTTATTTTGAAGTTTTCAGTGGATGGGATAGCCGTTGCTCACGCAAGGCGTTCTGTTGTATCATATTTCATCTCTATATTAAAAAAATGTTACCGCCGACGCCGCAGGATTGAAAACTGTGTTGTTTAGCTCGATTCTTAGACGGTTTCCCGAGAAAGTACAGATCGGAAAAAACAAAATTAACATGGTTTGTTCTTCATCGTATTCCCTGGACAATTATTAAGATATTTTTCCGATGCGGCTATTAGTTTAGGGTTTATTAAGTGTCAAAATTGAAGAAGCGAAATTTCTTCCACGAGTGAGCAAAACACATACAAATTTTCAGTTTTGAGTCGTGAGTTTTTTTTTAAGAGTACCTCTCAACGTAAATTTTTGCAGCTCGTCGAGTTTTTTTTTTTAATTTCAATTTGATTCTTGATAATATTTTTTTGAAATTCAGGAAAAATCGGGAAATTTTTGTTACTTTTTTTAAAAAAACTGCCGTATCTATATCTTATTACTATTAGTTTTTAATTTTTAAAATATCGCAGTATACCTCAGAATGTACTCTTTCTTACGGTACTATTATTTTTGAAATCGGTTAATAATTAAATTGGATGCGAGGTTGGCGAGCGTAAGCGAGCAGGGGGCGGAGCCCCCTAGTTTGTGAAGAAAATGGTAGCTTTTGCCTTTTATTATCGGGGAATTATCGTGTTTAAAGGTTGAATACCGTTTAGAAAAAGGTTCCGTCTTAACTCTTCCAAAGAAAGATGAATTCAAAAAATTGCGGTACAAAGAATTTCAAGGTAAGTTTCTATTTTGAGAAAATAAAATATGCATGTTAAATTTATTTACCTATCCATTTTATAAATTGTCTGTAAGCACCCAAATTATATTTGTTTTTTGGAAGTTTGTTCTTTTAACGAATCGTTGTTTTGAGATAGTAAAAATTTGTCCCACTTAATTTTAATCAGTTGTCGCTATGATTAATTGTTAAAAAGTGTACCAAGAAGTGGTATGCAAAAGGACTTGTTCTACAACCCCAAAATTATATTTTCTTCCTCAAATTATGTCTGAACAACTTGTGTTTTGTGGAAATTTTGAACTTGCAAGCTATATGCTCTCCCAAAATTAGTTTCTTGGTCAAAATGTACTAAAAATTTATTTCTGTGTACATCACTAATAATATTAAATGGATGCACAAAAAGGGATTTAAATAAAATAATGAAAGATGTTAGAAATTTGAAAGTGTGTTTAAAATAGAAGGTTTTTAATTTTAGGATATTTCTAGCTCAAATTATATAATCTTTATTTTTGTAAAATTTTGTGTATGCTGATCTTTAGTATATTTTAATTATTATCACCGTTGCTTGAAAATAAAAAAAAAAATATTTTTATAAAACTACTTGTAACTTTTTGTTCTGGTAGGGCTGTTCGTTAATCAGTAAAAACTTTTCATTTTAGGTTTGAAACACCCACGCCTCAGTCGTCTGCAGAGGGTCAGGTTGGACACATGTGTGCGGTCACTCGTTAGATTAGCTCGTTAGACAGACGGCAAATCCGGTGCTGTGACAGCTGCTCTGTCTTCCCGTTCTGTTGTGGCCCTAGGTCGATGGCTGCAGTCCTGACGCTGACATCTGCAGTTCTCGACACCACTCTTTCAGCATCGTCTAATCGCCCCATCGCTTCGACCCACAGGTTGAGATTCTTCGATTCATTCAACCAGCCTCCTTCAATCCGAAAGCAAGACGTCTTTCAAACTCTGACATATGCTCGTAATGAGCACGAATGTTTTGACCTGTTGAATGCGCAATTCAGATGCGCTGGAGCTCCCATTATTCCTTCATTGGAGACCAAATTTTAATCATTTGCATGTTTGTTCAAAATGTCTTAGTGTACGAAATTTTTTTACAACTGGACAACTCCTTTGTGCGTCAATATCTTTGTTATAGAATGTACAATAATGTTTTTAAAAATTTCCATTTCACCAGTACTTGAATTGCCATTTTCAATTGTAATTGATGTTAATTTAAAGGTAAGTGTATTTTACTGTAATATACCTGAATAATTACAATAGATTTAAATTTTCATTGCATGTAAATAATTTAAATAAACTTGTGTCTCTCATACAGCAATTGGATAATTATAAATGCTCTGAATCCAATAAATTAAGCAATTTAAAATCCTTAATAAGTGCTTTTCGTGAACTTGAACAAATTGTCCCTGAAAATAAACACGATGTGATAGATTTTTTTAAGTGAACAGATAAACTTTAAAATTGGATGATTTAGGAAAAGATGGGACAGTTAAGTATGCTCACACTCTTAGTGCTAAATAAATATGTCCCACTAGTCTTGAATGGCAAAATCTTTGTCTGACTTTTAAATGTTTGTAATTTAAGTGTGTGCGAAAGTTTAAAACTTGTTAGTCTCAATAATAACATTTGAAATATTGTCGATACTGCAGGTTACATAAAAATTATTGTTAATTGGTTTGACATAGTAAATGTCAAATTTATATGATTGATGTTGCCTTTGAAATTGTATTTAAAGTATAGAGAATTAATCAAATTTGTCATGTCATGTAACCATACCTTTATCTTTTCATTGCATTATTAGTTTGCTTATGCCCAATTATATTTATTTTTGATATTGAAAACTAAAGTGTTCTTTTATTGGAAAATATAAATATTTTATTCGGGTACTGGTGATGTTTTAAAATTTTGGTGCTTCTTGATTTCTTTCTATATTTAAAATGAGAGTAATGAATAATGAGCTTGTCTCTCATTAAATGAGTTTTTTTATGCATATCTGGAAATTAAAAGTGCTAAAATGTTTCATAATTTTCAAAGTCAGTTAAAATCAGATTTTTTTAACATTTTATGTATATAGTTTTATTTTTATCTGTATTGTATAACCAAAAAATATCTTAGTAGTTTCATTTTGAAATGTTTCTGAATATACTTTTAAATCAGCTTGAAAATATATCAAAGCTTCGGTGTTAATCATAATTATTCAAATATTTCTTGTAAGCATTCAAATCTTACGAACCACTGAATAAAGATATTGTTTCACTGAAATCTGTTATATGTATTTTTATTTTCTGTCATGATTTCTTTGCAGGGTTGGTCGATTTATTATCCCCTTAATATAAATGATTAAATCAAGAATACTTTTTTAACAAGAGGGTGCAATTGGTTTTCTAGAAATTTATTTAATATAAATTTGTAATATATTTTCATCAGTTTATATAATTTTGTATTTGCAAGTTAACATTTACCATAAAAGGACAAAGTCAGTACCAATTTATAAGTGTCTTATTACACCAGAAGAGTCTAATAATTAATAAATTAAACAACTTTTGAATCTGCAATTTAATTTTTCATTGGCATATTTTGATTTGTAAACATTTTAGGGGAAGATGAGACAATTTTGTTGATATTTTACACTCATACCATTAAATCAACAAATGCAATTTAAATTGTATTTGTCCAAACAGTAACTTTATAGTTTTGTATTAATAAATAAAATGTTTAGGGAATTGATTAAAAAAAAACCCAGATATAGATTTGATTTTTATCCACCTTATTTGTGATGATGTATATTTAGTTTTTAATATCAACCCCCTTAATAATTATATTTCAGTCATTCTTATTTCTTTTTTCTCTAACTGCAGTGTTTTTTCGCTTATTCAAAAAAAAAAAAAAAAAAAAAAAAAAAAACGGAAATTTTGTTATGTTATCAATCAAACGATTATAAATGCTTCAAATATTTACGTTTCGATGGTAAATAATCTAGATTTTTGCAACAAATATAATCAAATAAAAAAGTTACAGTAGCGAGAATCGTAGGATATGTTTCACACTGGCTGGAGCCTAACTGTTGTGACGTCATTTCCCCCGTTGTGAGGCTTTCTTACCTATAGGAGGTGTTGACTTAGTCCTGTATAAGATGCTTCAGTTTCTGCCAAGGTTGGTAGTCCTTGTTTGAAGTACGCAAGAATAGGAGCGGTAGTGATCATAGCTTTCAAAGTCTCGAACGTGCGTTGTTGGTCATCGGTTAAAGCGATTGTTGCATTGCTTGTCTTCTTTTCCAATCCTTCTAGAATATTTGTGAGTGGCTTCGCGATAACAGCAGAATTCCGATTGTGCTTTCTAAACTGATCGGCAAATCCAAGGAAACTGCGGACTTCTTGAATTGTTCCACTGCTGCTGTGCGTTCCGGATTAGGACGTTCACCATCCTGGGAAAGAATTCGACCAAAAAGAGCGATTTCCGGTGCCGCAAATTGCGATTTTTCTGGTGTTAATTTGAAACTAGCGTTGCGAGTAGCTTCAAGAATATTGTAAATAACTTTTAGGTGGTAGCCGAAATCATCATGCGAAGTTGAAATATCGTCAATGTATGTATTTACATTATGCGCTGCAAGGTGGTCGTAAGCAAATTTTATTGCTCTGGTCATCGTAGATGGGCCATTAGTGACACCAAATGGCATTCGAAGAAACTCGTAATGGCCGTCGGAGGTAACAAAGCCAGTTTTGCCGATGGCAGATTCTCTGACACGAATGGTGTTAAATGCAGATTTTACATCCATTTTAGAATTATAGCGCTTGCCTGCTATGCGTTTAATCACATCTTCCATCTGGTCGATTGGGTGCGGATCAATCGTGGTGATAGAGTTGATAGTGCGCGAGAAATCCACAGCTCGTCTTGGAGTGCTTTCATGGAAGGGCTGCTCTATGATGAAAGCAGGGGCAGCGTAAGGCGAGTTAGAAGGACGACAAATTCTTTGTTTGAACCATTTTTGAATTTGAATATTCAGAAACTGGCAATCAGGCTCTGTAAGGTGATACGGATGACATCTAATAGGTTTGTCATGTTGCAATTCTATTTTGAATTCCACATATGGACATAGTCCAATGTTGTCATCATCAGAATAAAAAACGTCTGAAAATTGTCCAATTACAGCATCAAGAGCTTGCTTCATCTTAGATAGTCCTGCAGATTTAGGAATAAGTTCAGTTTGAGGAGGGAGTATACTTGGTTTTGTACTGGAAAAACAATATCATCTAATGGCGGTACTGAGACTCCATTGGAAGCAATGCAGTTAATGCTAGATTTCGAAGCATAAATACATTCGTATAGATGGAGTGCAGATGGCGTAGAAATGCATAATGAACCAGGGTCGTAAGTGCATCTAGCTTGCACTTAATGTTGCCAATCGAATCCCAAAATTAGCGGAAATGGAAGTTGCGAGCAAATTCCAACCTTTGGCATCAGATGATTAATTTTACCAACATTGATATTTAAAGAAATCCAGCCAATTGGATCTATTTCATGTTCGACAACTTGAAACTGTCCATCAGTCCATGGGTGAATAACAGCATCAACAGGAACGCAAGAATGTTGGATAACGGTAATGTCTGCACACGGATCACAGAGGGCTTGAACTTCGGTAGTATTGTTTTTAGTAACAGGTATTAATGCACGTTTATTCGTATGAGTTGTAATGCAATTTATAGAATGGCCATCATTCCTATTTGTAGGCGCTGACCTTGTAATGGACAATATGCATGATTTTCAAATTCATTTTAAAATGAAAGAGCACGAAAACTACGTAGAAAAATGCCACTTAAACTGCAATCTGACGACATTAATTATATTTAAAACGCTTTTCAAATTGCTGTGACGTCACTTTTAACGAAAAGCTGCAGTCGCTGACGATTTTTGCCTGTGACGTCATAGTACAAGATTTTCCCATCAAGCGTTCCTTGAACTGTGTTATCCCTATGGGTATCTTTTTAGTAGTCTTATATTTACAGATTTTTGATTAATTCAGCAATAGAAGGTTCGAAAATAGTTAAAAAGAAGAATTACAAATGTTGTATTGTTCCGTCTGTGTCATAATTCAACGATTAAAACACCAAAAAAGTATTTTTTGTTGTACCAAAATATGAACAAGTTCGTAGAAGATGGTGCAGCGTTATGAAAAGAGATTAAAAGAAAAACAAAAAGCTGTGTTCTACTTCTTGCTTGCATTTCTGTGAAGATCATTTTTGGTAAGTTTAAAATACCAAAAATTATTTGTATTTTTAATTGCTTTTAATTAAGAATTGTGTGATTTAATCTTGTGGATAACTACTAGTGTTTTTGCTAAAACGAAAAAACATTCTTTCGGTATCAAGTCACTCATAATGCAGAATTTCTTGTTTCACGAAAAAGAATTTAATAAATAAATATAGGAATACTATATATTTATAAATCAAAACTGGTTAAAAAAATATACAGAGAGCTAACATCAATAAACATTAAATTATTATACCCATGATAATTAATTTGCAGTTGGTAAAACTGTGTCATATTTCTTCTTTAAACTGAATGATAAGTATTATAGAATTCAAATTCTTGCAATTTTAATCAAATTATCACACTACCTTCTTCATGGTTTAAAATGTTGGACTACCAAATGTTGTGTTCAATATTTAATGCAGTTGCAATTATCGCAATAAGTTTCTCTACACATGCTATTTTTGGATCATCTTTTAGTGCATTACGTTTTATCGCTTAAATGTATTAAAAAAATTATTGTTCATTAACTAACAAAAATAATGTTGCTAAAAAATTAGAATTAGAAAATTAATTTTAAGTTAGCTTTCAAAATTCACTATTTTAATACCCCAACAATTTTAATCTACTTTGAAATTATTTTCCTAATATAAAGCTCTTATTTGATATACTATACAAAAAAATCTGTTTCAGAATGAATTGTGTTACTTATTAAGAAAAAGAGAACAACTATTAATATTCTATTTTCTTAAGTACAACTTTTTGATAATAGCACTACTCTTTAAAAGCAATAAAAAAATACATGTTTTTTAAAAATAAATATGGTGTACAAAATATTATCATACTCTTCGCTTTTACGCCTTTCATTTCTACTCCCATAAAATTTGGATGGTATCGCAGAAAAGAAAACATGGATATAGCATCCAATTTAGATAGATTATCCGACTGGCCTTTTACAAAGCCTTGTTCTACAGTCGTCATTTTTAAAGAAGAAATCTGTATAATAATAATAATGTAAAGACTATAATTCAACACAAATATTTAAAAAATAATATTAGAGTAAAATCAATGAAAGCAACCTGAAATAACATACAGCCGGCGAATGTAGCGAGAGATTTCATGTACTATGACGTCACACCAAGCTCCATCCCGTTTTCAGTCACGTGACTTCAACGCGTTTTTTAATCGATTATTACGCTTAAATTAAACTTTTTTGTGATTTTTAAACTTGATTTTCGGATTGTTCATGATCGATTTTGTAAAAAAAGTACTATTTTAGGACGTTTTGTGACATAGTGCATATTCCCTATTGGCAAGTTACGATTCTTGTTGCGTCGTGAATCTGGATAATTTGAACTGGTGGCGCCGCGTGGTTCATTATTACTGTAACTATTCGTGTGTCGAGTAGATGGGAGCGAAGTGTTCGTTTGGCTGTTGGATTCTGGAACAGGGCGTGATGAATTTCGTGATTGAAATGTAGGCGAACCTCGTTGAGGGGGAGGTAAAATGCACATAAAAGAGGCATGGCCTTTTGTCCGCATCTCCAGCAAGTAATATCTCGAACGTCGTCAGTTGCAGGGTTGTATTTACGACGTTGTTCAACATGCGAATTGAGAGTTTTTGACTGAGACCGGTACTGAGAAAAATTCGCTTGACTGGCGTGACTTATTCTCTCGTTTTGCACTTCGAATTGCGTCAAGTGCCACTGCCCTGTCAATTAATTCCTCGACAGTAATTGAATTCTGAGTAGCCAAGGCAATCTACCATTTTTCTTCTGTAAAGTCATCAATTATCATGGAAATGCGATTAGCTTGTGGGATAGTAAAAGGAGCATTTTCAAGAAGAGCATCCTTAGCATAAATATAATCAACTAAACTTTCATTTGGTTTTAATTTACGATCGCTTTGATTCTTGCATCGTAATGCGCCTTTTAAATCTTACAGCGAGGGCAGTTTTCCATGCAGTCCAGGTCGTTATAAGTTTTACCTTTTGTCAGTTGCCAATTGTTTGCAGATCCAGAGAGGCGAGAAATAGCATTCGTTAGTTTAAGGTCATCAGACCATTTTTCCAATGTTGCGATTCTGTAGACTTCTTTAATCCATTCAAGGGCATTGTCGATCGCGTCTCCTTTAAATATTGTAATGGAATTTACAATATCGTTAGTGGAAGTAATCTGGAAAATATTGGGTTGATTTACCTGTCTGTCTAATAATTGTTTTTGTGTCTCCATCAATGTGGCGATAATTGCCACAATATTAGGATCTATTTGTGAGTGAGGAGGTGCGGGGATATGTGGTGGAATAGGGATATTGTTTAAAAGTTCTACCTGTTTCTGCAGTGATTCAAGTTGTGCCAATAATACTGTGCGCTCAATGCACGTTTCTTCGGAGTCGTTTTTGTTGTTATCGTTCGGCGATTGCAAGTGAAGAGTTAAAAGTTGATTTAAAGTTCCATCATCTGTTCGTTTAATATTATCCTCCCCTCCACAATCCGCGATATTAAGTCATTTTTATTTTCACTGGACGAAAGATTTCTTAAACGCAATTCTGATTTCAACTGTGCGACAGTTAAATGAGTCAGCGTTTCCACATCCAAAGCGTTTAAAATAAATAGTGTTCACGTTTGTTGGCATCTCACGGCTGAACTTGGCGAGAAGTGAAGCGAGCGAAATCTGCTTGGCGACGGCTTTTGGCGAGAGGCTTGGCGAACAGAAATCAACCGTCAACAAAATACAATTTTCTAAAATTCTTCAGAAAAAAGTTATTTTTCATAAAAATAGGATTACCTGGGCGAGGCTTAATCGAATGATGAAGTCTTTATCGTTTGCATTAGCGGTTAAAAGTTCATCAGAATAGTTTGAAATGTAGCATTGGAACGGCGGTGTTTCGTTTTTTGTTTAGCGATGTCTATGAGTGAAGAAATTGGAAGATTCTTTAAAAAAAACCGGCAGCACCATATAAGGAACGGTTAATGAACAAGGAATATAATACTATAATATTCAATGTTGAGACAAAGCAGAAAACAGAAAGACATTTAATAAGACGAAAATATGATAGCGATGATCAAACAAGCGAACATTCTTTCAACTACAAAAACCTACTACTGTTGCCACTCATCATCTAGTAATGAAACAACTTTCTTTTATCTAACGCGATATGATAAATAAATGGACCTTACATGACGGAATCGAGCACTTGGAGACTGAGCTCCAGTTGCCCCGTCCAAACAGGGATGCCTCAACTGTCTCATAAGACACACGCTGTAAGATCAATGCCATCAATAAGTGGATTGATGAGAGCCTGAAGGTTAAATATGTGCAGGCACATTATAACATCAACGAGACTTTAGTGCCTGCAAAAAACACCCCTATTGCTGAAGACGACTTCGACGCCATTACTAGGAGCTTGTCGTGGGGATAACTCTAGAAGTGAATGAAAAAACTGACTATCGACATATTTACCGATTTTAACTAACCTCTATGTGACTCATGATCTAAGACATCTATATGTGACAACGGACTTTTGACTCATGATCTTTGACACTCTATACTTGACTTTTACTTTCTAGTTACATTTTCTATTCGACTGAAGGAGCTTCACGCATCATCGTTTTCACCACACAAGCCTCCAATAGGAATCATCCATAATTTCAAAACCTTCATTCACATCAAAGCCAGCAATAGATTAACATTATAAACAACAGCCTTTCATATGCCGTTCAATCATTACAACATTTTAATTTTAGAACAATAAATATTTCCTACCTCCAATCTGTTTGTCTTTTTTTGCTTTAGTATATATTAGCCACTGCGTGGCTAGCCCGGCGTTGCCCATGCCCGTGGTGTAAGGTATTAAGATGGTGTAAAATTTTCCGCAGATTTCAAATCCGTTGAAGATATATTCAATTGCAAAATTATTTATTTAAAGGAAATCATGTTTTTAGGCAACAAAATTAGAGTAAAATTTTCCGCAGATTTCAAATCCGTTGAAATTTTCAATCTATCTTTAGCGATTCCGATTTTACGAAAATAAACTTAATCCCAGTCAATATGTTTTTTATTTCAATATGTTTTTTTATTTCTTGCTCTCATTGAAAATGAGAATGGATGCGAAAATGGAATGGGACTGGAAATGTAATCTGTTTCTTTTTTTTATCGCGAAGGGCTCCTCCGCCGCGCAAAATCAAAGCGAAAACAAAAAAGATAATTTTCTGAGCTTCTCCGAAGCGATGAAAAAAACTTGGCATAGATCCAAGGTCACGTGGGGAGAAAAGTCAAAATTGGGGCTGTTCCTCCTTTCGTCCGAAGAACCGCGTTGAGAATAAAACTATTAAATTCATTTAAAAATCTTCTAGATTAAATTTTAAAATTTCGCCGCGACCCAAAAATTGCAAAAAATTTGGACTACCTGTGTGCCAAATCTCATTGCTGTAAGTGCCACAGAATCGTCAGGATTGTGCGCCTGCGAAAAAAAACCCAGACAAACACTTCCTTTTAGTATTATTATTTAGCAGTATTTTATTGAAATTCACAAGAGACAAACACTTTTGGGAGCCACTGCAAGTTTCAGGTAGAGACTGGGGAGCTGATGCTTCCACTCTCAGACTTACTTTTTGTTCCCTCGTGCGTCCCATTCTTGAGTATGGTTACCAGGTATTTCAAACGGCTTCTGCTTCTAACTTAAAGATCTTGGACAGAGTACAATTGAGTGCAGCAAGAATAATCACTGGGTTAAGGAATAGCTGCCCAAGTGAAGTGGTCCTATACGAAGCTGGCATTTTACCTCTGACTACGAGATATAGGATTGGTTCTTTTAAATATTTTAATAAATTGTCAAGTCTTGGTGATTTTAACAGGACTGCTGAATTCACTTTGAAGTGGAGGAGTAATCAGCGTTTAAAGAGAGACACCCCGATGGAATTTGTGAGGAAGGAGGGTTTTATTGATTTTGAGGTTATTCCTTCGACCACTTTTAACTGCTTGCCTCCCACGGTGTCCCTTGAGAATGTCAGTTTTAATGATGAACTGAAGACTCATGCCAATAAACAGACGGATCACCCAGACCTTTTGAAACAGTTGGCCCTGGAGGTTGTCAATAGCATCCCTTCTGATGCATTGGTCATCTATACAGACGGTAGCAAACTTGAAGACGGTAGAACCGGGAGTGGTGTTTTCATCAACAGCGCTGAGGACAAGGTCAAATGCAGCATCCGAAACCCTGACCATTGTTCAGTCTTTAGATCGGAGATCATAGCAATTGGTGCAGCCCTTAATTATGCACAGTCCACTGATAAAAATTGTATTTGGATTTTGACTGATAGTAGGAGTGCTATACAGTATTTCAAAAATTGGCCACAAATATTTGACATCCCAGACCAGAATATTCTGAAGCTTCTCTGCGAGATTGGCCTGAAAACACCAATAAGCCTCCAATGGATTCCATCGCATATCGGGGTGTATGGCAACGAGACAGCCGATGTTCTCGCCAAGAATGGCTGTGATCTCCCTATGGACTGTTTGAATCGCCTCACTCCCACTGAAGTCCACTCCCTGGGAAAACAGCGTTTGCTTTCCTTGTGGCGCCGTACGCCATCCCACCATTGGTATGCTGGCAATCACCCTGGACTATTAATCACATGCTGTGGCCCTCGGCCTTTTCAATCGGCCATGGCCAGATTTCGAAGTGGCCATCTTAAAAGTATCAAATTTCAGAACGGGGAGAGAATTTTCCCTCCTTGTTCCTGTTCCCTACCTGCCAGTCCTGATCACCTTCTTCTCTGTCTTGGCGCTTCGTATAAGCAGCTGTTGGTTGATCAGGACTTTTTGCAAGTATATGGGGATCTGGCACGACGGGGCCTTCTGGACCTGGTGTAGGCTTTCCTACACCAGGGGGATGTGCAACAACAACACAACAACTGCAAGTTGAGCTGGGATTTTACCGCGATTTTCAACTATTCAACTACAGAGTATATTTTCGTTTGCAAGTGTAGATTGTGCGAAATTTATCTGAGTGTCGAATGGCGAAATAGACAAACGAAAAACTCACATGTAATAAAAGTCTGATTTGATTAATCGGTATCTGGTAGTGCAAGAATTAGTGTTTTAGTTTTATTCGTTTTAGAATTCTGAGTTCATGCAGTTTATACAGTGAAATGCTGCGTTAATATTTGAGTAATTTCAAGTTCTCTAAATGTGTGTTATTTTTGTGTAAGCAAATTATTGTTTTTTTTAATCAAATATTATTGGTGGTCAATATTATTCAAAGTATTTTTGGAATTTCTCTCCACATTTAAGTAGATTTTGAGTTGAAATAAGATATTGCCCACATCTTTTGTTTTCAGAAATCTACATTTTTTGCAATGACCGAAATTTTATTTCTGTTTGATGCACTCAACAGTCAAGTAACCTCATATCATTCTGAACGGGATTTCCATTCAGTAACTGAATCTCTGGATTGAAAAAAGTACCATAAAGATTTGGATGTGAAACTGTGTGTTAGTTGGACTAACAAAATTTTTCAATGAAAAATTGCCTATCTTGGAAAATTGTCTTAAAAATATTCCATCTAGGACTTTTTGAAAAACTAAATTGTTTTGTCTTAGTGACAGAAGGTAGAGATTGTTTACTTTTGGAGTTACAGCGATTATGCTACCAGATAACGTTTGATGAGAAAACTGATTTTTTTACAAAAGCAATGTAAAATATAAATACAGTTTTTATTTTAGAGGCATATGTAAACTTTGATTACTTTTATTTTGTCTACGCTGAAGACTTTAGTTTTTAAACAAGCTTGTTATTTCACGTACCAACTAATAGAATTTTCAAGGTAGGTAAGTAGTTGCATTAACGTCGCATTAGAGCAACGAAACGGACTACTGGCAACAATCACGAAGGGAAGGATCCGGGAAAATAACACATACATATTTTAGTCATGGAATTTGTTGCATATTTTTTTAAATCAGAAATCAAAACCTAAAAATTAAATATTCCTTATTAATTAGTCAGCTGATTCTATGTGCTTGGGTATATCGGTCATTTGTTAGGGTAGGTGTTCTAAATATCGCCTACCCTCACTATTTATATGTATCTCAGCCTCCTGGATTGGGAAATCAAGCTGAAAACTAAGTGAATACCAATAGAAACTATTCTCCTTTGGTTTGCAGAAAACAAATACCTTCTTTACTTAAGTCAGTTTAAGTTAACTAGTAAACCTTCAAAAAGTTCTCAAGAGGATTTTCAAGAGTGGGTTTCCAATATCGCCTATCCCTAATCCTATTACCATCCATCAGGCGAAATTAGGAGCTACCATTAAAAACGAGTTGCTAGTGGAGCATACATACCTACCTTTAGTATTTAATGTACATTCAAGTCATATAAACGAAATTATTATTTGGAAACACTTGCCTGGATATTCCCTGAATGGATAGGAGACGAAAAATACGTTGATCACAGCCTCAAATACTTCAGATGCAACAGTCTGACAGGAAACATGCAGGTGGAGCTACGTGTGACAAAACCCTAGACCGTCAAGGTAACAAAATAAACGCATAGATATTGCATATAGTAGCTTTCAAACATGAGTAGGCGATATTAAGCACAGAGGCACCTACCCTAACAAAAAGAGCTAATATCAAATTGTCACGTATGAGACATTTCAATGCGATCATGAATGCCTCATACATGACGGCTTGACATAATGTTATCGTACAGAACACAATGACATTATGTCCAAAATGTTGGGGTAAGCCTATTTGACGGGAAGGTAATTAGTTAAAAAAATTTTAATTAATAAAAAATAGTAAAAAAGTATAATAATGTGTACAATTTTCCAGAAGTAGGAAAGCCATAAAACTGGGTTTTTCGTCTAAACCATCCACTGTTTAAGAGATGTCATAATTTGTGGCCTGGATTCACATTTGAAATACTTCTTTAAAAGTTATATAATGTGTTCTACGACCGTTTAATGACGAAAATAAAAATGTTATTCTATGTATGAGAAAATGTATTTTTAAGTAATAAAAAATACTCACAATGTGATTCATATACGATGGATGGTTACATACATCACATGAAAAACTTAACCAACAGATGAAAATTTGTCTAATATTCTTTTTTCGATTTGTAATTCTTTTGGATGTGAATGAAATTACCTGAGCTTTCCCAAAATTTTTTAATCATTGTGGACCTGGATGGCTTAGATTTAGTGAAGATCACCAAATCCGGAACTGTAATTAGAAATTCTACTCGCATCAGTTGTAAGGAATCCAGTCGTGTTGCCTACGGGTAAGGTTGCGAGTTATATCCGTGAGCCCCAAATTTCTCCCTTTTGAAGATCGAGGCATTCACATCCACTTTTCGAATATCCTGTCACTCTTCTGCTATAAATATCGGCATCCTCATACCTATCCCACCTCCAATTCGAAACCCTTTCAATCCTAGCACTCTAATTGGGATTTCAAAGAATGCGGCATTTTTTTTAATGATCAATCCACTGTAGGCTCCCCACAACTACATTTCAGGTCTCCGTGCCTGATTACATGACTAATCAAAGAACGAAGTCTTGGGAGTTGTAGGTAGTTCAAGTTTGATTCCTTTAACTTATCCTGGGTCCATTTCACTCTTTGTGTCATTAAAATATCCTTGTGTGAGTTTTCCCTTTGCTTGACGTAATATATCCTGTGTTTGGTCAAATCCCCAGGTGCAGAATTATATTCAGTGTTCTGCTTCACAACTCCAAGCAACTGCAATTGTTCTACAGGCCTTTTGTCCGAATTTTGAAAACTGCAGTGAAATCAAAAACAGAAGTAAAACACAATTATAGTCTAAATATGTATTATATATTTGTAATAAAACATCAAAATCAATCAACTTACTTTATTTAAAATCAAGGCATACTTTCGGAATTTGCAATTCTGTTGATAACTTTTGAAGTTAAATATTTTGTCATTTTGCTGGTGAACGTGAAATCCAATGTGGCCTCAAATGAACTCACATTGGAGTGGTGTGGAAGTTTAGAGAGTAGGGTGCCAGCTCAGGTAAGACCTCGTCATCTGACCGTCGTTAAAATTACTTGGTTGTTGTCCTTGGATCTTTTCTTTCGGGTTTGATCCCAGAATGTAGTCAATAGCCCGCTGTGTTGCTCCAGTGCGACGTTAATTATAATACCAACCTACCTACGTCTTATTTCCTTTTAATTTAACTTCATAAATTTACTGCAGTGCAAAGTCCCAAATCCGGAATTCTCCTGACCTTGACCATTCCGGATTTCGGATTATTTGCATTTTTTGTCAAAATATATTAATCTAACCCTCTTTTGCGCGAATTTTGCAATTGCAATAGGAAAATAGCAAATACATAAATAGGAATAATTTAAAAAAAAATAAAAAAATAAAAAATTAATACAATGCAACAAATTTTTTTTGTAATGGTGACTGGGGCACGTTAAATAGGTTGTGGTCACAAAGTCCCCCATGTTCCCATACCAAATCAATACCTCTGGGGGTATCTGATCAGAGGGTTATCGGCCTCTGATTGGTATCTAAATTACGATATGTGTGAGTGAATGGATGTATGAAAGGGACCTTCCTGTAAAACGGATGTGTCATGTATGCCGAGCAAAGTCGGACTTCCTCCCAATGGGGCTCAATAACATGGAAGGCGCACCCCATCGCCTCTTGCCGTCTTCGACGGGCCTGGCACTCCTCTGGTCTGCCAGTGTAGGCATTAGAAACAACAACCATTAGAAACAACACATTTTATTTTCAAATCTACTAATTTTTTTGTGAGTTATTTACTCTGAACATGCCCGCTATTTTGCGTTGATTCACCAATTAGGTCCAGGTTTAACTCCTTGTTCTTAAAAAAATGTCAGACAGATGTAAAAAAGTGAAAACAAAAACCCGCCGGTTTGCAAAACGTCCGGATTTGGGACTTTCTACTTACTATATTATTTAGTATAGTACCAATAGTGCAACATCAAATTGCAGGTATTAGATCCCGTTAAACCACTCTCGTCCAATAGGAGTTCCCTCGTAAAAAGCCCTCTATATAGCAGTTACTTCCTCACATAGATATTAAGATGGCATGCTGATAAGACGTGATAAGCTGTTTCCAGTTAAGATGTTATTCATTCAGATGTTATTTAATTTTTCTTTAACTTTTAGTATTTGTTTCAATCGTGTAACTGTCCATTATATGTAATACATGTGTATAATTAATTAATATGGTGTTCTGCTTGAATATCAATGGAATAATTAACTAGTAGAAATAAGAGTCACGGTGAAATGTCATATTAACACTTCGAAGGGCAGTATACTAAAAGGTTTTTCAAACAAAACCTTTCTGGGGTAGACCTATCACTTTATATAAATGTATTTTGCAGACAACAAATTTAGTTTCCATCAGAAAAGGTGATCCCCTTTATGTCTCACGGCCCATCTAAAGCACTCCTAGACGTTACCATATCAAATGAAACACTATTTATGTATCGTAGTGCCTTTACATATCTAGAATACTAGTAGAGACAACAATACAAAGGAAGAAGTACGCCAGATGTCCCACTGCTCCTGAAAGGGTTAATCTACAAAGCTTAACCCAAAAGTGGTTTGTGTTCATCTTCAACTATGCTTTCTGTCAATGAGAGATTACGAGACCTACGAGGTCTTGGTCTCCAATAATCCTACGACTTATCAGGGATTGGCACCCTCATGGCCCAGGGGAAGTGACTCCAGTCAATACTTAATTTCTGATGAGCAGTCACTTTGTAAATAAAAGCTTACACAACTGCGCGAACATCAACTCCTCCGAAATCTTCCGATCATTGGAAAACCCGAAACGACCATAATCTCTTACCTCATTGATCGAGATAACTAGGATGTTTCGGCAGGGTGCGAAATTGGCTTGTGACATCTCCCTGGGCAACCACTTAGTTTCTGGAACTAAGTAATGCAATTTCTGTGAAGAAGTTGCTCGAAATCATGGTAAACTGTGTTCGGGAAGGAGGAACATAAGACATTGAATGTTTGTTACCGATTGTTTCTCCTGTGCCAGCTTTGAAATAGTTGAGGGGGGAGAATGGATTAACCATGAAGTTACTTTTGGTAGATTGCATTGACGTTGCCTAACACACCCCTGCTACAATGGTGACTAATAAAACGTGAATACGAACTCGTGTGTTTTCAAAAATTCAGATGACGTTTCTGTCAAACACCACATGGAGCTTGCTACATTCGAATTGATTGTCGATGGATGGTTCATGAAAAATTATGGAATTTTCAATGTGATACAAAACACTGTAAACAATTGTTTGAAGTTCTATGATAAGTGACATATTTACAACTTTCAAAATTATATGGCTGCTAAAGGCCACATAAGACAGTCAAACGGTTGCAATTATCCATTGCAGACCACGCATGTGGACACCCGTATCGTACTCACAGTTTTTTCTGCTGTTGGTCATCGGTCAACTTGAGTAATGTCTATCGAATTCAGCTATTCAGTAGCTGAATTCGAAAGGGAACTCTAAAGGGAATTTCTGCGGAAAACTTATCTGAAAAAACTAACTTGTAATGTAATATACTTATAACAGTGGAATAGATCTCAACTATAAAGTCTATCCTGCGTATTAGAAAATCAATATGGCCACCATAGTTTTAACAAGCTACATTCTACCAATATATATATATATAATCGGCTATCGCATATATATATATATATATATATATATATATATATATATATACTGCTGGCCACCCAAATTGCAACACCAAGAAAGACAAGGGATATCACAACACAATTTAATTTGTAGATAACATGTTGACCAAGTATCAAATGATTAAATTTATAGACTTCTGTGAAGTGTGGTTCCTGCCAAAATCAGTAGCCTGAGTAGCCGCTATTGTTGGAGATCACCGCTGCCACACGCCTCGGCATTGATTCAAAGAGACTTTGGATGTGTTCTTGGGGTACAGCAGACCAAGCAGCTTCCACACGTTGCTAAAGTTGATATGGTGTGGCAGCTGGGGATGTAATCTGGGTCAATCGTTGAGCAACCATGGACCACGTGTTTTCTATCGGCGAAAGATCCGGAGAGCGAGCTGGCCAGGGAAGCAATTGGCGATTGACGAAGAACCCTTGGACAATGCGTGCCACGTGTGGTCGCGCATTATCCTATTGAAATATGGCTGTGGGCAAGCCCTGAAGGTAAGGAAGGACAACTGACTCCAACACCTCGGAGATGTAGCGCTGGCTGTTTAAAGTACCGCCAATGCGTACTAGAGGAGTGCGAGAGTGATATCCAATACCGCCCCATACCATAATACCCGGTGCAGGACCAGTGTGGCGGTGCATAACGCAGCTGTTCAGCATCCTCTCTCCACGGTGTCTCCAGACTCGAATCCGACCATCGTGGTGTTGCAGACAGAAGCGTGACTCGTCAGTAAAGACAATTTCATTCCATTCTGCCGTCCACATCCTTCTTTCATCGCACCATTGGCGGCGGAGACGTCTGTGGTTCTGCGTCAAGGATAGACCAAGCAATGGATGCCTTGCGGACAGACCACTCTGCTGTAAACGGCGTCGAATGGTACGCGCAGACACTGGATGATACGTTACAGACTGAATGTGCTGTGCTATGGTTCGTGATGTGGCTGAGCGATCCGTCACTGCCATACGCACAATATGCCTGTCATCACGTGAAGTGGTGCACTGAGATCGAACTCGATGCGATCGAACACGTCGGTCCGTCGTACCCTCCTGCATCCAACGATCACATATCCGCATTACAGTTGTTTGGTTTCGTCCAACACGACTACCGATTTCCCTGAAAGATTATCCACCATCTCGGTAGGCCACTATTCTTCCTCTGTCGAACTCGGATACTTGATCAAAAGATGATCGCTGTTTTCTACGAGGCATAATGGATCGTTTTTTTGAAAAAACCACAAAAAAACAAATTTGAAGTACTTGAAATCGTCGTAATCTAAAAGCCTCAAATAGCGCTTTGAAGAGGCGCCACAGGCGCGCGTGATGTGGGTCTGCGCTGAAATTCTAATCATTTGCATATCTCACCTCCGCTAATACATGTTGTAAATATCATATTATTTGCATGCTTCCTTCAGGGTGTTGCATTTACGGTGGCCAGCAGTGTATTTCATAATATATAAAATATACAAAACAAAACCTTTTTAAGTAAGGCGTGTAACTTCTGATTTTAAAATGACCGGTTAAAGTGTAAAAATTTCAAAATAAGATAGGTTAAGTTAAATTAAAACAGATAGCCATACGTTGAAGTTCAAAGATATAATTAGACTAGTAGTCATCTTAGAAAAAAGTTGTAGTTTGTCTTACAGTAGAAGTGCGATGAATATGAAATGGATTATATGGATATGAATATATCGTGTGCATATTTGCGACCGAATAAAATTATAAAAACTTTGAAAAAGGTGAAACGATATTAAAAGTTATTTTCAGTGAAACTTAAATGATGTTTGCATTTTTCTATGAAAAAAAGTGATTAGTCTAATCACATGTCAATCAACATTTAACCAATTCAATCTGAGCAATGCCAGGTAATTCTGCTAGTATTCTAGTGACCAATGTCAGTTACTATGCTTAATTTTTATTATTAAAATTGTATTATTATTTACCAACAAAAAAAAAAGATGGGTTTCACATATCAGCAGAACAATGTTATATAACTCTGATGTTAGATATCCATATACATACGAGATAGTCTTTGAATCTCGTATCTTCCAAAAACAAGATACAATTTAGGTGATTATATTAGGTTGGTAAAATTCAATGAAATAGAGAAATTATGCTATTATTACACGCTTTTCGAATTGGCAAAAATTGTTAAATAAACAAGATCGAGAAACTTTAAGATATATACAGGGTGGTCCCGAATTCATGGTACAAACTTTAATGGTAGGTACAGGACATTGTAACAATGATTTATTGTATAGGAATGTATAGTCGCAAGTGACGCGGTGAGGCGTAAACAGGGGAAATAAAAGGAAAGAGAAATGGAGTGATCGGTTGGTATCATTGCCGGTAGAGGGCAGTAGATGTCTAGCCGCTGTTGAACATGATGCATCGCAGTAGGGAAAAGCGCCATTCACAATTGTGCTGCCGTAGACGATGGGTGACTTTACGTATGCAGAAAAAGCAGACATGCATTACATGTACGGCCGTGCAAATGGTAACGGCAGAGCTGCGTTACGAATGTATCGCGCGGAGTATCCTGATCGACGAATGCCGGATCATAGAATTTTTCAACGGTTACATCGTCAACTTTGTGAAACAGGTGCGTTCGACGTCAACAGACATGGCGCTGGTCGAGTAAGAGCTGTACGCACTCCAAGGCTGGAAGAAAGCATCTTGAACATTGTGGCTGATAGACCCGAGTCAAGCACAAGAACTGTTGCGCGTGACGTAGGTGTGAGTCATCAGACTGTATGCAGAGTGTTAAACGAAAATCGCTTACACCCCTTCCATTTTCAGAAAGTACAAGCATTGAATCCGGCAGATTATCCTCGCCGCGTGAACTTCTGCCTGTGGGTGATGCAGCAATGTGCGTTGCAGCCGGATTTCGTAGATTATGTGCTATTTACAGATGAAGCGACATTTTCACGCGAGGGTGTCTTTAATGCGCACAATTCCCATGTGTGGGCAACCGATAATCCACATGCAACGCGTCGACATGCGTTTCAACAACGTTTCAGTATTAATGTGTGGGCTGGTATTGTGAACGACTTTTTGATTGGCCCATACTTACTACCCACGCGGCTCACTGGCGGAAGCTATCTTATTTTTCTGAAAGAAGTGTTACCACAACTGCTGTATGATGTTCCGATCGCCATTCGTAACCGCATGTGGTTTCAGCACGATGGGGCGCCAGCACACTTCAGCATTGATGTACGGAATTACCTGAATGCCACGTTTGGTACTCGATGGATTGGGCGTGGTGGACCAGTCCCTTGGCCACCCCGATCTCCCGATTTATCGAGCCTCGATTACTTTTTATGGGGACATCTAAAGCATCTTGTTTATGAGACTCCAGTTGACTCAGATGAGGATCTCGTCGCTCGCTTATCTGTAGCTGCTGCAGGTGTGCGTGAAATACCAGGCATCTTTGAACGTGTACGCCAATCGCTCCACCGACGCTGTCAAGCATGTATCGATACTGGTGGACGCAATTTTGAACAATTACTGTAAACATGACACTTGTCAACAACGCTTTCAATAAAATCTTTGTTTTTCCTTTCGGCCGTTATTTCCCCTGTTTTCGCCTCACCGCGTCACTTGCGACTATACATTCCTATACAATAAATCATTGTTACAATGTCCTGTACCTACCATTAAAGTTTGTACCATGAATTCGGGACCACCCTGTATCTTAGTTTTTCATTTAAGACGTCATATTATAGTTACTTTAAATAATTTCAATTTTTGTGTGTCATTAATTTTCAAAAATTTCTGTAAAGGAAAATAAATTTGCTCCAATTATCCCATTGCATCCCATGATATGGCTTCAGTTTTCTTACTTTTGAATATGAAATTATAACAAAAAGAATAGAGAAATCTGAGCTAATTTATTATTTACGTTCAGATATCTAAATTTATTTGAGCCATTACTAACAAGATAGTTTTTAGAATTTCAATCACTCTTTGATGAGTATGTTTCCGATTTGAATATTGTCAATACTGGAATTAATAAACAGATTGCTTTAAAAAGCAGTTCTACGTAAATCTCTGAAAGCTATGCGTTCTGAGGAGAGACACCATTCTAAAAATTATATTCTATGGATTCAATAAAATGTAAATAATCGTTAGTTCAAAGTAATTCTGCAGTAAAATTTCAAAGACAACCTCCATAAATCCAGGTAATTATACATGATGTGGAGATAATCTTAGAAGGCTAGCATAGCGTTTTCAGTATCCAACTTGATTCAGGAATTCAACATTTTGTTTGGGTCTGGTATAGAAATTTTTAGTGAAAATGCACAAAAACTTCACTGAGGTTATTAACTTGAAGAACATTTAATTTTCATATTCTTTTTTTCAGGGGGTGGAGAGCTGACTGAAGTCTGACAGTCACTCATAGAAGTGCGCGATTGAAAAGAAAGTGAATGTGTGGTGGTCAAGTAGCAAATACAGTACAAAGTCCCAAATGCGGACGTCCCAAGTCCGAAATTGTCCCAAAACAGGACGTTTTGTTAACCAGCGTTTTTTTTTCTCTAATTTATTTTTATATTTCCTCCTCTTTTAAGAACAATGCGTTCAACCTGGACCAAATTGACGAAACAGTGCAAAGTAACGAACATGTTCAGAGTAAATACCACACAGAAAAAATTAGAAGATTTGCTTGGTAATTTATTGCTTTGAATTAAAAAGGTTTTTTTCCTTCAAAAAATTATCCCTATTTATATATAGGCTATTTTAGTATTGCAGACGTAAATAAAGAGCGGCAAAATTCGCGTGCGGTTGGGGGTGTTGGCTAGAAGAGGGTTCTTTTGACAAAAAAAAATGCAAATAATCCAAAATCCGGAAAAGTCTGAAATCCAGAATGGCCGAGGTTCGGAGGATTTGGAACATTGTACTGTGTTAATGACCAATTTGTATAACTCCATTTCCATAAATTTCTAATAGATGGCGCTTCTATTTTTATATCTTTCTAGCTGATGGATTTTTCAAACGAAACTTTAAAAACGAAAACAATTCTTTTGTCTCACAAAATATCTCACAAAAATTCTGTGAGTCGAAAGCCCAAACCACAGAAGCTGTTTTTGTTTGGAAAGCGTTCGTGCATCCCGTGTATTGTTTGCTACAAAAGCCATTTAATGGTCATTGTCTCCAGTTCCAGATTTGTTCCATAGATGGCGGTAAGAGCTTTATTATTTGGTATGTGGTGCATTTCTTAGTTTTCTGCTTATTATGAACACAAATGACTTGGGGCGAAAACAAATTATTTGTCTTGACACTGAGTACAATTTAGAGCCACGTGAAAATTCTTTTTTTTTTGTTCAAAACTAAAAATAATTAAAAGTTTACTAAACTTTTAAAAATGTGTTTGTCTCAGGTTTGCAGTTCTAATTTTAGGTCTACATCAACTGGGGTTTATTTGATTGACTTTCGGTTTTTTAATACAGAATACGGGGATTTGAGCATTTACAAACATGCGTGCCACGACTAGGATACGAACCCATAGCCTGTGGTACCGAGCACTAACCTCGGCAACCATTCTGACAGGGAGAAGATTTTATTTAGAAGTTCATTTTATGTTTTCTTGCTTATTCTATACTATTTTTTGACAGGAAATTTCTGCTTAAAATTGTTCGTTTTTCTTATTCTCTGTATTTCATTTTGATTCCTGGTTGTTTTATTTTTGTGCATTTTACATGACTTGGCTGAAGGTAAGCGAATCTAGGATTAGCCAGTCCTTTATAGCAGAAAAAGACGTCTTCTGTCTGAATTTGAAAGTTTGTGTCCAGAACAGTAATATTACAGAAACCGTTACTACACATCCTGCTATTGAGCACACATTCTAAGTAAACAAGCATTATTTCTTTTGAGGTTGCATCAAATTATCAGTAGGGATAAAAAATACTGTTTAGTTTTGATATGTTCGTGTTTTAGTTTATTTTAAAAATTCTAGTGACAGGTAAATTAGTGCAGTAACTTGCAAAAAAATCATAGATTCTTAGAGAGATTGATTTCTGAGACAAGATCAAGAATTTCTGTTTTGGAATGACTGGCATTCCTCATTTTATCCCAACAAAAATTAGCTAGCTACGTAGAAGACCATAAAAAAAAAGACCCTTGAAAACTTAGTTGTATTGAGGAGAATTTGTGCACAGGGTAAGAGGATAAACAAAATATCAAATGTGAAATTTAAAACCCGAGTTTAATGGGTTTAATTCAATTATTAATACTTTTTATTTTACGATTAGGCTGATAGAAAAGTGTGTAGCTTATGCGCACACAAGTCGAAAGTACATTTATATAATAGGGCGGGCCGAAAAAATGTAAAAAATTGTTTTCAAGTCGTTTACCGCGGAAAAGGTGAGAATCTGGTAGACTAAAAAGGGGTAAAAAAGAAATAAAATCGGTTTATATCTTCTGGTCGCGCATGTGCTCTAAAGTTTGCCAAAATTTGGAAAAATTCACATTTTTACGATAATTTTTAACATTTAAAAACTAGCCTCTTCCTGAATGTAATAGCTTAAATTCTTATGAATTAGAACCACAGAAATAATGCTTAAATATTATTTAAATCCATCAACATCTTCCGGTCGCGCATTGCTTTCGAAGTTAATGAAATTTTGAAAACATTTACAAATAAAGGTAGATTACAGTTCAAGCGAAAAAAAAATACTAACTTTACATGTTTTTTTTTTTTGGTTATCTTTATAGAATACAAGTTTAAATGTTTAAAAACAAATTATTTTAGACCATTAATAATATTTATAAACAGATTTTTTTTATTGAAAAAGCTAAGTTTTTGAGTGATGAGTCGTAAGTTCAAGAAAATCATGTTGAACAATTGAACAACTCCGTTTTCACTCATTCTTAGCTGAAGGTACTTTGAAATCTGATTTTTATGGGTGAAGTTAGGCATGGTTGAGACCTTGACACCAAAATCGTACTGATAAAACCATCCCTAAACTCAGCTCGCAAACGTTTCCTGAGGCTTCTGTCACGAGTTGCACACATCGTTCAAATGCCTGTGTGTGAACTGAGAATGTCTTGAATGTTATATCACAATTAGGCACTAAGTCACTTTGAATATGTGATTTAATCTCATCGTCACTGATATCTTTTATTTCGAACCTATTATACAATTCTGCTATTGTGGACAAATTTAAAAATGCCCATTAAATGAAAATTTTAACAGTTCTATCATTGCGGAGTATGTCGCGTGTCCCTAATCTATCTATAAAGGATGTTTGAAAACTTTCTGTACAATTCAGTTTTACAGTTTGTAACGGGCCATGGCCCATTCTCCAGCTATCTACACAAATTCGGGTTATCTCAAAGCAACCAATGCTCTTGTGGAATAGAGGGAAATTCAAAGCATTATGTCTTGGATTATCCCCTCACAAGCTCACCACATGCGTTGCCCACTACCAGTACCCACTCCAGGATGTCTAAACCGAGCACTAAAGCATAGGAAGTGCAGAGAAAACATTTGCAAAATCATTGATATTATGACATCCCATGACAGGGATTTTATAGCAACGACATAAACACAATTCCCATATGACAACCAAGAAAACCTAGAAGAAACTCTGCAAGTAAGCAACTAATAAACACCCAAGGGAGACTACTAAACCGGTAAATCTTTACAAGGATAGGTGGGCGGAATGTTGTTACTCAAGTACAACGTTAAGTAAGATACCTACCTATCTTTCAAGTTTGCAAAGGAAGTTGTGATAGACCTTGTTTAAAAACTCAGAATAATCAGAGAAGCTGATTTCTCAACAGGATCTAATACATTAAATTGTTGTTGCCTCTAAAAATCTAAAGATTTAGTTGAAATCACTGCAGAATTTCAGACTACGTTAGGAGGTTTTTGCCCGTTTTCCTGTATCGCTGACTTGCTCTATGTACATTTAAAGGGTAGTTGCCGTAAATAATAAGTAACCTAACTTTTTCTTGGTAAGTAAATATTTATTATTTCATTGCCAATTTCATGTGTTGGGATATCCTGTTTAAGTCTAATGCAAAGAATTTGAACTATGAATCATTGTATGAGTGTATTAAAGCATTATCGTTAAACCTTATAAGAAATTAAAATAGCACTACTGCAAATTACTTTTCGTAGAACCCCCTACTTAATACATGAACTCTTTCCTGTCTCTCTAAAATATGGCAAGTACTATTTGGTGACATGAAAAACGAACCGATGAAATTTAATAGTAGAGTTTAAAAATAATGTCAATTACTAGAGTTTATTAATAATATACGGTATGCTTCATCGTGATGTTAAAACATTTTCTTATTTAACAATATATTAACTAAAAATATATCTTCGCTTCATTTGCTTAATCTTTAAGACATTTGAATTTAGATTTGTATTTCGCACTTTTGAATGGAGTTTATGAAATATGGTTTGGTGATCAATAAGCATAATATATGAATAATATATAGATGAATTATGGTTGTCAAAGAACTGTGACACGATTTATTTGCTATGCACTGTGCACATGAGGAGAGAATTTATTTGTTAATAGTACATGTAGGTATAGCATACAGTATAGGTCTCGGAGAAAATTATTTATTAATGACAATAAATATTGCTACATATATGCTAATAACTGTATGATCCACTTAACGTATCAGTATAGAATCTAAAATGAAGAAACGTCTTGATATTAAATATTTTAATTGATGTAATACTAAAATTATTGCAATCAAAAATTCTTGTAACGTCCGAATTTCGTGTTATACTGTTTTTTTTTATGAGTACATATGCAAGTTTAAATGACGTATGTAGGATTCATGATTCTAATGAGAACATGCTGAAGTTCATGGATTTTATTTGATCTTAGTTCAATCTTTTATGAAAACTTCCGTAACGAGTTGCTTAATTGAACGGAATTTCTATGGTTTAGCGTAATAAACAGTCATTAGCTTTCAAAATTAATCATGTCCTCTTCTTGCCAAGTGAGCAAGTGCTTTTGAGTAAAACTGAAGTTTAGGTATTCTTTAATAGTACACATAATTAATTAGTGCGTGAACACCTCTTTCGTGTTGGACATGAAGACTCTCCTCTATTTGACCTCGACCACCCTACGAACTCTGACCAATGGGATACGTGCAGTGCGTTTAAAATTTTACATTCAGAAACAGTGGGAAAGAAGGGTTAATGCAGCAATATAAATGCCTGGAATTGGAAATCATTATTTATTGAGGAATTAGTAGTGTTTACCTACCTCGAGAACTGCTGTTTGGAGTATTTCTGATTGGTTAAGATAAATGTCCTAAACTAGTTTTTAAATTCTAAGGAGCAGCACCTGAGATAGTTTCTTAATTGTTCCTATCTATCGATTGCAATGTAGTTACTCGCGTTTTATGTCTTATTTAAATCTGTTTGCAATGAATGTGTATCCGACATACGCATTTCATTCCTACGAAATGAATAAAATTTATCAGAAATATAAAACAGCATTTCTAATACTTATTGGTCAAACCTACTTCAAAAAGGGGGTGGGTGCAGGTTAAATCTGTCGTGGTCTCAAATGTCCTCACATTGGAGTGTTATGGAAGTTTGAAGTGCGAGGTTCCAGCTCAAGTGCGACCTCGTCATCTGACTGTGGTTCAAAATTACGTGTTGTCCTCAGATCTTTCCTTTCGAAGGTTGATACCGGTCCGTCGTCAATACCCCCTTGTGTTGCTCCAGTGCGTCGTTAATTAAATACCTACCTTACTTCGAATAAAGGGAACATCTCAGTCATGTCACAATAATAAGCTTTTGAAAGATCGTTTCAATTGCTTCCCATCCACTAAGGCGATTCGGTATATTTTAAACACTTAGGCCCGGTGCACACATCCGGTTTTTCAATGCACGGCGCCGCTGCGGCACCGAAGCCAAACTATGCACACATAACCGTAAAATGACGCAAGTTTTCATTTCGCGCCATTTGCGATAGATATTCTATCGAAGAAAACGTGTTTACTGCACTTACTTGGTGTACAAAAAGTATGTTTTGAAACAAAATAGACGTTACTGGATGCAACTATTTATTAATTATTATTTATATTCCATTTATTTATGAAAACAAGGTACTTGAGACCAGAGAAGCGTGTGCGGTGAACTGCGGCGCCGTGGGGGACTGCGGTACAAATTGCACGCAAGTTGGACGTGCGTCGCCTCTGAGGCATGTGTGCACTACTCCATTGGATCTAATGTATCTCAGACCGCACTTGCGTTGCCGCAGCGGCACCGCACGTGAAAAACCGGTTGTGTGCACCGGGCCTTAATCTTAAATTCTTTTTTCTACGGTGATTTCTATCTTCCAGATTTTGTATTGTAATCTGTAATAAGACTTGGAAAATTCATTAGAACTACGAGTTCTTCAGCAACATTTAAGTAATAAAATGCACATCTGTTGCTGAAATCAAGTATTTTAAACCTAAGCGGCAAAATCCCGATGTGGTTGATTTTAAATTATTTACATTAGTTTGTTGTCAGTCATCTGTATCAATCTATAATTGAATTTATCTTATAGAACATATATAATTAATGTGACGAAATTTATTCGTTTTAGTTAAACGAGTAGGAGCAAAATAAATCTTTTGTAATACGAGGCAAAATGTTTAGCACAAAATTAAAAATGTACATAAAAAAATATCAAAAGCATTAAGTTTTTGAATACATTATCCTGTACTAACATTAATTTTATTGAGATTTAATGTTGGTAAATAAGCTATTTTGTGTGCAACGGAAATAAAATAATAAGACACGTATACAAAATATGAAACTTTATTTTTCCCATAATAAGGAGAAACGGTATACTATTCAACCGGTAGAGACACATGTAAATATACACACTTCATTTATAACAAATAAATTAGTTCTTTAGACAAATGTACATTAATTTTTAATATAATATATTATTATACAAAATTTCGTTTTACTCTGTGTAAACGCAGATGATTTGCTAGATCTTTCAAATAATTTGAGTAATAAGTGCAAATAAAGCTTTGCTTTACAATAACAAATATACGATTTAACAACCTTTTAACAAAATTTGTCTTTCTTTTGTGTATGTTTTTTTACTAGGAAATAGTCAAATGTGTCTATTGCATTTGCTGCATAACAATGAATAAACACTCTTTAAAAGCATCGGAACATTTTACGTTTTAAAATATGTGCTTAAATAATTCTACATTCAACACTCAGCAAGATTTTTAGCCTATGCTCTTCAGTCACATAATATTACTTTAATGACTTATTATATTCCACTGTTTCGAATTTAGTGTCAGTCTAAATAAATTGTACATATCTTACTTAAAAATATCGTCAAATATAGTGAAAAAGAAAGAACATTAATAATGTATTGGATAAAATTAATGTTAAAGAGGAAGAAATAAATTGTGTTTGATTCTGAGAAAAATATTAAAAATTTGACGTTACTAATCTCTTAAAAATCTGTATCAAAAGTCAGCTTACTATAAAATTGATTATGATGAATGTAATGTTTTATGACATGGTTTAAAAGATACAAAAAACACTTAAAAAAGTAGTAGATTTAGTGTCTCAAATTGCAGCATTGTGATGGAAAGCACGATTATGATTTTCACAGCAAAATTTCCTTCTTCGTTTTCTACTCCTTTTTTGGAATTTGAAGGAAAAGCTTTACGCCACGTCAGTCGTGTCACCAAACTTTTGGTTTCCGTAGACACATTTCCCCCATTCCTGTATTCTCCCAGAAATCTGAATTGCTCTACCATATTAGGGATCAAGAACACATTTTGGAAAACAATATTTTGAAAAATATCTAAACATCGGGCACAGTTTGCAGCACAAAACACAGTATCTGACTCGGGAGCTATCGGTAAAAGGGCGGTAGCTTATCTTGAAATTTGAAAACTAAATAGCACACTATTTTACAGTTTTATGTGGCACATCATTGACAGTAGACTTTAAGAGAAGGTGCCACGGATCCGGAGCACTTTAATACTGTGTGTTCAGTGGTAGTCTACGAAATGGAGATTCCACAAAACTATGCCTGTAGTCCCTGGGGTCTACGGGTAGATCGAAGTACCCGGACCTCCTCCTCTCTTCGTTCGGTGGTGGGTGATAAGTAGGTCTAGAACTCGGGTAAGGTTCCACGAACCTCGATGGGAAAGCTCTTTCTTGTCGAACGTCCGTCGCACTGATTTGACGCTGTCTGGAGTACATGTCGTGGGGGGAGGGTTGTCTTTCTGGTGAACGGAATTGTCTGACGTCGACGGGGGACGAGGACAAGGGACGGGAGTCTCTGTAGAATTCCAAGTCTCGTTCTCGACTTGGAATGTGGGCTGGGGAGTGCTTTTCCGCGTACCTGTCGAAGTTCCCCGGGAACCTCTGGTTGTGGTGGTCCACCAGGACGTCTTGAGGAGGGGCTCTTTCGACGAAGACCTGCCTGGGGATGTCTTTGTATTTGGGACGGTGTTCGATCTGCGGCTCCAGACTCTGCTGCCTGGACTTGCCGGGCCTTGGCGACACCGGATCGATGACGGCAGCCGGATAGGACACCGGACGACACTCCCGCTGGACCTTCTTCTCCAGGGGATTGCTGTGCCTCCTGTAGACGACCTCGAAGTGCTTCATGTGCTCCGGCTCGGCGAGTTCTCCCTCGGCCGGACCGCGGTACGGATGGTCCGCGTAGGGGTCGGACCTCCGTGGGTTGGCGGCGATTTTGACAGGAGTCCGGTTGTGGTGGGGCAGCTCCTGCGGTAACGGGGGCTGTGGGGGCGGAGGGGATGTGGTCCGGCGCTCGAACTTGTCCACGATACCCCGGACTCCCCGGTGTATGCGACCGAAGCGTGGGTCGTCTTCTTCGTCGGGCGAAGAGCGACTCCGTCTGTCGCGCGCGGGCGCCGGGGCGTATCGGGGAGGGCGGCGCCACTCGTAGGAGGGGACGACCTCCTCCTCCTCGTCGTCGTCTTCCTCCTCGGGGAGCCCGGCTGTGTCAGGCCAGTCCTCCTCGTCATCCGAGCTCGTGTCCGGGTCGATTTCTTTGCTCTCGAAATCCGGATGAGAGGAGACTTCCTGGATGGCGGAGCTGAGAGCCTCGTCCGATCCTATGCCGCTGCTGGACTTGTTGCTGGACTTGCCCCCGGACGACTTGGCGCTCGTGGAGTCCTGGCCTCCTTTGGACGGGGACTTGCCGTCGCTGATGAGCGGGGTCTTGGTGAGGCCCACGAGGTTGTAGTTGGTGCTGCGACGCATGTCTATGCCGTCCAGCTTGCCCTGGCGCCGACTCACCGTGTCGTAGTCCTTGGGTGGCAGCAGGATGGGGCAGCTGTTGCGGTTGTTGAGCCGTTCGCGGAGTTCCGCGGCCAGCGAGTCGTACAGGCTTGCGATGTGCTCTTTCCGGACTCCCACTTCCCGTTCAGAGGATCCTATAGAGAAAATCACGAAAGATTACCACAAAGCAAAAAACACTCATTAGACGAATTTCAAACACACATATCCAAAAAGTTAAATTTTAATTTGTATCAACCTCATCTCAAACCAATGGAGCATGCTTGACCAAAAACGTGCTCAAGCACGTGAATAGCAACTCGGACAGACTTGTGGAAAACATGCCTCTCCGTTAGATTGGTTGGTTGTTTTCGGGATTTATGTCTCAAGGGCCATAATTAGCCAAGCTGCGCCAATCGGATACATGAAGAAAAAGCAAAAAGCAGAAGTGTAGGCGAGGGTAAAGGCCACGTGATTCATCTCGGATTGAATTTATTAAAGTTTTAGACATGTGTGTATGAATAACATCAAGTAAACAAAAAAGTACCATAAAAAATTCAAAAATTTCAAGTACCCTTATACTTTTGTATAAGGAGATCATAATGAAAAGCAGTTCTTGACCAATGTTGATCAAACGTTATTCGTCTATTCGTCAGCGAAATATGGAGCACGATTTGCAAATAAAATAAAAATTCGTTCATACATTACATTTTGGATATTTATAAAACGATATACTGAAGTGAGTAGAGCATTTCCGAAAGTGAATCTGATATATACACTCGAATGAAACAATCTAGAAAAACATGCCTCTGAAGTTTTATCTTCGATGATTGTTTCAGAGTCAGTTTCAACAGCTATATTTTACCATGACGGTTAAAGATTAGAAGTATTAATGCCGAGGTTACAAAACATAATGGTACTTCTGGTACAAGAATTAAGCTGCTGTGATAATTCATTCTTCAACTAAATGCCAATGAGCCCTTAAATTTCACGAAATTGTCCTTGTAAACTGTTATTATTGCCGCTATACCACTTTAGCAAATTATCACGCTTCCTACTTTGCTTATTTATTGCTTAATCGTTCATATTAGTTACTGAATGATGAAAGTGGGTGGTTCTGGTTCGGAGAGATACTAGGCCGTAGGCCCTCTACCTCTTTCAGGAACGTAATTGTAATGTATAAAAGCAGAAGTTTAAATAGTTCGATACTGCAGGATGTTACTGAATGTCCCATACTTATACACACACACACACACACACACAAGTAGTTCACAGAAAAAAAAATTCAAGAAGATTCAAAATCTCAAACTCTACTAAAAATATAAAGTACAAAATAGGAAAAAATAATAAAATAAGGGAAAAAAATCAAATTTATTTCGAATAACAATATTTATTTTTTATCGCCATGTGATCATTACAAAGAAGAATAAAAAATGGCGTTGAAAAACGGCTGCAGCACTGAAAAAGATAAGTGCGAACGACAAAAGATGGAAGGCAAGTGATAATGGAAGGTGGTGATAATGAAGAGAAGGATTATGGTTTTTTTTGTTGCCTTTCTTTCCTCTTTTGTCATTCACACGCATTTTCTTTTACTGTGCTTTTCTCAATTTTTTTTATACCTAAAGCAAAAGGTAAAATTTCTAGGACTTTCTTTGAAATCTCTAAAATATCATTCCTATTCAACGCCATTCCTTGAAATCTCTAAACCTTAAGTTTCATTTCTATTCTCTGAAAATTGGAGTCGGAAGGGGCTCTTTATGTAGAGGAAGTAACTTTATGACCACCAGGTAGAAACTGATGGGATTGCAAGAAAAAGAATTCTCACTAGGAAATTATTTCCCATTCATATCATAAACTACCTTCTGTGCATGCAATTAACATTCATCCCTGTTAACAAGCCATTTAAATTACTTCTCTGTTATTCTCTGTTCTGCAGTTCTTTCAATACAAAATCGATCTCATTTACGTTGCTTGGCGTTTGTTATAGCGCGCGCGTTGGGATGGGGGAGCTGATCAGCTTTGTTAGGTGTTGGAAAACGAAGTTACTTTAAGTGGGAAAAAAAACTAACATTGGAACAATGGTCGGTTTCTTTTCAGAAAGATAAACTGGTTTTGTCTATCACAGAAGCCAATCTGTCGGCTCATTCGATGAATGGTTGAAGCACATACTTTTTAAATGAGTCAGTTGGACAAAAAGGAATCTTTATCTTTTCTCAAGAACTCAATTTATGTTCGTCACTCATTAAAAAGACGTTTCTTTTCTCAGTGACCTTAAAAAGAGGAGTAAATGCACGGATGGATCTATGCAGGTCTTGAAATAGCTGTTAGGTAAAAGTGATGAATCATTTACAATTGACAGAACTCATGTTGTCTTGATAAATATTTTGATCTGGATACGTTCACATGGAATGTTATATCGAATATTTCTTTGTAAAGAACTAACAAGGTGAAATTAGATTACCAAAACACTCCATATCCCAAACGACTTTAAATAAAGAACTGGGTGACAGTATTTCGGGCCTTAACTATACCAAAAATTTTGGTAGTCTAGGCTGTTCAACTTTGAGATGTGAATAAGTAATATTTAGATTATAGAACAATTATTATTGCGTATTATAAATTACTTACAGAAAAATTATAATTGCATATTGTAAATTACTTATAGAACAATTACATCGTAATTGCATAGTATAAAATACTTAAGAAACAACTATAATTGAACTACATAATAATTTAACTATTGCGTATTTAAATTAATCATAGAACAATTATAATTGAACTACATAACAATTTTACTATTGCGTATTTAAATTAATCACAGAGCAATTATAATTGTACATTTTTTTACTTATCGAACAATTATAATTGTACATTATTTTTTACTTATCGAACAGTTACAATTGTACATTATTTTTTACTTATCGAAAACGCTTATAATTGCGTATTATAAATTACTTGAGAAAAATTAAAAATTGCATTACATAACAATCTAAATTGCCTTACATAACAATTAAAATTGCATTACATAATCATTATAATTGCATATTCTATATTACTTATTGAAGAATTATGTTTGTATAGTTATTTACTAGACCAAATATGTTAGAACAATCTGGTTAATATTATTACAAAGTGAATGTCGAAGAGAGAGAGAGAGAATTTGGATTTATGAGTAGTGAATAAAGGAAGTATTGAAACATTTCCGTTTTGTTTAGGCCTCTCATTTTGATAACGAAGACTAAAAGATCTCAGAAGAGCGTGGAAAAGAATTTTTTAAACGCGGGAAGGGTTATGTTTCTCGGTATCCTTCTTTATTTTCGAAAAGCATGAACTTGATATATATTTACTTTATTGATCTTTGATAGTAAAAAAATAAAAATTCCGATTTCTTAGAGGAGAGTCCCAGGCATAAACAGATGCTATAGAACCCATTTCCAATTGATCTGAATAAGTAATTAAACATTGCTCCAATAACAACTTTTATGGATATCCTGACCTATCAAAACTTTTTTTTTGCCACGATGGGTGACAACATCTTCTCACGACTCACACAAGGAAATCCAGAATTGTTTGTTATTATTCAACACGGCCGTATAATACCCCGACGACACATATAGAACCTGACCAAGTACAATGCTCTGGACATAAAAAAAAATGAGAAACGAAACCGGCTGGGCAGTAAATAAACTTTTTCGTTTCCTACAAGTCTCGATATATATATTCTTCGGGAAACGAGAAACCGATTCTCTCACGAGGTGCGTCGAATTCTTTGGGAAAATGGCGAAAAAAAAAAGCATCGGAAGAATTTGGGTCAAGAAGAGGCAATATCTTTCGGGACCGGTCAATGACAATTTGTCGAGCGAGTTATGCACTTCGCACCAGAATTGCAGCCAGACCTAGTTTCGGGCTTTTGTTTTCGACAGCTAATATCCTCCAAACATTCATTCTGGAAGCACTTCGATAATTACTGGTTTTTGTGGATGTCTGCTCCCGACCTACTTCCTTTGGGGTTCGCAAGGAAAGCAGCCTCTTTCGACATTCGCCGGCCCGATAGCTTTTCTTAGTTTTGTTTTAAATTTAGACGCGTTTCACGATACCGATATCAAACCGGTGCACTGTTGCATCTGCGTTCAACTTTTGGAGTTGCTTACATCTATTCACGAATGGATTTCGTACCTCTAAATTAAATTAAATTCGAAAACATATCGTTACCACACCAAGTCCAAAGGCACCAATTTTCAAAAACGGGTTCAAAGTTTGGTTGCTCCGAGAATATTCGTGACTCAAACGTTGTTTTCTCAGGAAACTCGGCATTTCCACACACAATCGAGATGATTCGTATATCTGTCATGGTATAAAACATGAAATGATGACTCAAAAATGCAGTTATGTGAAACTCGCCAAAATGCCGAATGGTGTCTTAGGCGTGGAATATTCGCGTTTGATTTTACTGGTGTTAATTCTTATTCCTAGTAACATTCGTGGGAAGCTAGGTGATTAAATTAACGTCGTACTGAGCTGTTGCTATTGGCGACGGTCCTGGATCAATCCCGAAGGCAAATATCCAAGAACAACGCATCGTAATTTTGAATCACGGTCAGAAGTCGAGGTCACACCAGAGCTCACATCCAATTCTCCAAACTACCACGCCAACGTGATGACATTTGAGACTACGACAGAATTGATATGCACCAGTCCCCACGTATATGGCGGTCTTCAGGTTTCGAACTCACAACCCTCCGGTTACTAATCCGCTACTCTTCCAACCGAGGTACTGCGAATTCATAAAATTGCATGGCAAAAAAGCACACCATAGTTACGTTATTACAGTTTGATTCTGAACGTCTACTTCAATTTCATCGTAATCCCTTGTTCAAACGCGATTCGGCATATTTTGACACAAAACCTAATTTGTTCATATTTTCCTTTCCGCGCTGATTTATATCTTAAAGACGATGAAGAATTTCATTAGAGTGGCGAGCTCTTCGTGTATTTTTTAACAATATTATGCCAACTCCATACCCAAAACCTAATATATTTAGACTAAGCTGCAGCTATAAACTAAGCCCTCGATTTTATAGTTTAAATCCGTTGTTGACATTCGACAACAAACAAATAATGGTCTATTTCTGCGTCACGTACGTCAGTCTAGTATTTATAAAAAAGGATGTGTATGTGTATTCTCTATACCAATCTACACAGTTTGACTAATCCACACCAAATTTGGTACACTTATACTTTAAAACACTGCAGAAAGCATAGGCTATTTCTCTTTCCTGTTTACATACCAATCTGTAGCAATGAAAATTGGTACAATGATAGTCCTAGAGGGGGGGGGGCAACGAAGCCCCAATTTTAAAATCTAAAGTTTATTTTCCTGCAATAAATGAACAGGGACAAGGAAACACGTTCTACAGGGTTTGTATAATTGTGTTAACACAGTTTGTACATTTGTGACGATGTGTTTCTGCGGTAATACGTATTCTAAAAGGGACGTCAGTTGGCTTGTTTTTCAAATACGAAATTTCAAAACTTCGCCATTAAACTTTCCAAAGAATGAATTTAGAATTGATGTATAATAATTAATTGCTCAACGCCAGTTAAATTGAACGTTAAACATTGTAAAAACAGCTATAAATTATAACGTAAGGTATACCCCTATCCGTATAATGCAGTAGCATTTGGACAGCAGAGGTAAAATCTTCGAAAAACCTTCAGATTTGTTTGTTTGCTCTGAAAATCCCACTCATAGATGTAACTTACATTCCAGGTCTTTGTAGTAGAGTTTGTCTCTGCATACCATAGATTAGTCATAGAATTCGAAGCATTCAAGGAGTCTTTCTTATGACAGTGACATTTATAAAATAACAAGGTTAGTTGATTTGTTTGAGGATTTTATGGTGCAAGGGCCATATTTGGCCACGCTGCGTCACACACACAAACACGACAAACAATATCAAGTAATAAAGACACAAACACAATGAAAGTTTTACTGACATTGAAGAAAGAAATGCACCCATGAAGGAATACACCTGACAGGAATTGAACCTGCGCCGCCTACAACTCGAAGGAAGCTGGCGCAGTGGTCATGTCCACGGAACCACCACGGCGCCGAAAATAACAAGGAAAACCATACGACTATATAAATTTGTATAATTTCTCTATTTCAGAAGCTATACGTATCTCGTAGACCATCAGAAATTGTGATTTCTTTTTCATTCTTCATATTTATATTCCTTGGTATGAAAATGCATATTTGTATTGTAAATGGTATGGTGTTTAAATTAAGTCATACTAGAGCAACACATCGGGCTATTGACGACGGTCCGGGATCAGTCCACCAAGCGACAGATCCGAGGACAATATCACGTAATTCTGAACCACGGTCAGATGACGAGGCAACACCTTTATTCCAAATGGAAGCCTGTTAGGTTTGTCTCTCTTTCAATTGTGACAGTTTAGGGTGTATTGGAACAAGTGCTCAACCCTCTGAGTGTTGTGGTGTGACGGAATTTACGAACAGTGTACAAATGCTTTATTCTACAACACACATGATGCCTAAACAGCCACGTCTATTGGTTGAAATAATTCTAGAAGAGATTCTATTGATCATAACGTCTGGTGCAGAGAAAAACTGCATGTTACGTGGTGGAAAAACCGCACATGAACTTCAGAAGGGGGCCGTGGTAGCCCGGTTGGAAGGGTAGCGGATTGACAGTTGCGAGTTTGAAATTCGATCCAACTGAAGACAGGATTGTACGTGTGGCTGATGCACTTTAACCCCTTGGGTACAGATTTATTGGTATCACAAACAAAGTTCACTGAAGTACTGGAAGAAACGTCCTCTTACAACTGATACCAGCTGTTAAAAGTAGTTCGGATTATCGTTTGCACACTTGTTACTGTTATATTTTCGTATTATCGTCTGTACACTAATTACTGCTTTATTTTCATATTATCGCTTGCGCACTAGTCAATGTTATATTTTCGTATAGTTTCGTTTGATAAGAATGGCAACAGTATGAGAGAGATAGCACAGCTTCGGATCTCCGCGTTTATTCCAAAAAAGAATGTCTGATAACGCAGCCGTGTGAATATTTCTATGAATGGAGTCAGATTTAATAAAGTGTAGTTTGGTAGAGAACGATTGAATAATTTGATTCAAGGAGAGTCTTGTAACACCAATTACTCTTGCCATGAACAAGAATGTACATGTTTAATTTTGTCCTAGTTTCAATGACGAATTAGACTGGTAATCCATAGCTTAGGTAAAACAAATGCATGAATGGTAGTCCAGTTTGCAGAGTCAGAATTAACAACCATAGGATTACGAGTTCGAAACAAGGTAGAACCAATTATCAACGGGTAGACGGGGTTCTGGTGTATGTTAAATCCGTAGTACACTCAAATGTCTCCACTTTGGTGTGGTGCGGAAGTTTGGATAGTGGGGTGCCATTTCAGGTTTTGACCTCGTCGTCTGACCGTGGTTCAAAATGACGAGGCGTTGTTCTCAGATCTTTCCCGTCGGGATAATCCTGGACTGTCAACAATGGCCTGTTATGCTGTTACATTACGACGTAAATTAAACTATCTATGATTGTTGGACTTGTGGATTGTTTGGATAGGTATAATCACAATGCATATAGTATGTGAGGCATTTTCTGTCAAACTAAATGTGACCAGTGTTAGTGTGTCTGAGGCGATACCTGTTTCATGTAAGTATTGTAAATGTGACGTCAGCTACCTAGTTTTTTAATGCGATTTTTAACATTTCTCCAATAAAAATGACATGGAATAAATTCCGAATTAATATATGATAGACAATTGGTGAACAGTAATTAAATTAAACGCCGAAAGTTCCTAAAGGAGTTTCAACTATATTTTAAGAGGATCCCGATATGCATCATATAAGAGCCTTTGGACAGAAGCAAAATATTCGCGAACTATCTGGTTTATTTGTTTACTCTGAAAACCGCTCTCATATCCTGTTCACCGAAGAAACTTATGAATCCTTGGCAGCATTCTATCCCTTAAAATGTCGTCGATAATTTTCTATATATATCAGTCCAATCCAGTTACATCCAGTGAATTTCGGAAGTGATTTCCCATGGAACTTTCTAAAATTGCACTAAGTGTAATTTTATAAAATAAAATCCTTACACCCAGTAGAGTGCAAGTAGTACAGAGTACATGCAAATAACGTTTCGATATTAGGATCTTTACTGTCGCAACTGTTGTACATACGTTTTGTTTTATAAATTTACTTTACCTTCTCTTTTCATTTGTTTTCTTTATAGATATATTTATCAAACACTTGGTCTTAATTTGGGTACTTTTCTATTGTAGCCATACCAATCAACTTCGGTAATAATTTGGCAAATTTTTGCCTATTTCTTGGCACTATTTGTATCCAAGACAGCTTTTTATATTTTTACGCCATCTTAGCTTATTGCTTTGTTAGTTCAATGGATTTCATGACTTGGGATTTGCCAAGAGGTGAACAAGAGGCAATACTATTCCTACAAGAAATAATTATTCTTCACAAAGAAAGATTGTGTTCGAATAACTATCTAATGAAATTAAAGTAAAACTTGAAGCCGAAATGATTATGTAGCATTCGTTCATGGAAAATGTTCATATGCAGGTATCACATGAATTTCTTTCCAGATATTTGATTGTAATCTGTTTTATTTTATGCATTATCTATTAGTTTAGTGAATGCAATGTTAAACATTTCTTTATTGTTATATTTAGATGAGTTTCATGCTAAAACACATGAGTAAGTATACTTAAATCAACCATAATTTGGTAGTTTTGGAAAAATTGGAATATACATTAAGTATTACGATTACTTTGATTGCTTTACCAGTACTGCTAAAAAGCAATTAGCTTTCAAAATTTTTTTTATGGAATTTCAGCTCTGATACTTCATTTATTTCGAGTCTGATTTTTGTTTTTTTGCGCAATGTAAACGATTTTCGAAGAGACGATATTTTTCAACGAATGGGAATGAAATGGAATCTCGTGCTGGTTGATCACGTGTGTTCTGTTTCGTTTGCTCTGAATTTACTTCGCATTTCTAAATTTTGTGCACTTTTTAGTTGTAAGTTGTGACTGCTGCGCGATCAAGACATAAAAAGGAATCACAAATTAATATCTTTTGAACAACTTTTCCCGACATCTTTTATTTTGTTTTATTTCGTTGTTTTCTGTTTTAAATTTTTATTGTTTTAATAAATGCATTTTCCTTCTCATCACGCGCAACACCATCACAAAGTATTCGACTCAAAGGGACACGTAAGTCAGAATTGAGTAAATTTTAAGTGTAGTTATGTCATTATTGAAAGAATAATGCCGTTATTGAAAGAACAATAAGCGAAATTCAAGAATGTCGCATGTCTAATGCACGAGTGCCACGAGTAAAAAAAAAAAAATTTTTTTTTTTTTTTAAATATACTATGAATGCGAGAGCACTCGCCGTAAATTCGTCATATTTATAAATTGAGTTGAACATGAAAAGAACTTGAGAAAGGGAATTTCAAATATCCCTCAAAATCGCCTTTTGTAGTAGTAACCTTAGTGTCACCTTTCATAATTTTTAGCTTTGTCATACAATAAGGGTGCGATGTACGTTAAATGTATTATATGAATGGATATGCATGTGTAGGATTTGCATCCTAAGTACGTCGTAGAAATAATAAAAGTATCGAAAGGTGTTAAAATATTACTTTATTCTACGAAAGACATAAGTGATTATATATTTTGATCATCTCTTCAATATAGAGTTAATCAATTCAAACCGAATAAGGTCGGGTATTTTGCTAGTTTTTCAAAATATGATACTTGAAACGCTCGCGCACTTTTAAATTCATTCTTATATTTGAAGAAACAGACTCCTTGTACGTAATTACCAACTCCACGTTTTGTCAGACAGCATAAACAAGATTTTCAACTAGTAGAGCAAAGCTATGAAATACGTTGCAGAAAATAAATATTTCCCTGGTAATTAATTACAACAGTGCTAGACTTGACGAAAAACTGAAGTGATGAATATTAATTTATTATGGAAATATGAAGGAATATATATGTACCTTTCCCACAATTTTAACATTTGGACATTGGCCCTTTTAGCTCCAAGATAGATACCGTAGTAAATAACAGTTGTTTTAAAATCGAAAAAAAAAATGAATTGTGAGGAATTTGAACAATAAAAAAAAGTATGGCATGTATTTATCGATTTTTATTTCTGAAGATAACTAACAAGGGGTAGGCCTCTGACTCCCACTCCAATGCAAAATTGAAACATTGTACTGTTTAAAATTGGAAAATGTTTGTAAGGATTGAAATTTATTCATCTCGCAACAAATTCCAAATTATCAACAGACCCACGAGAAATGAGCGAAACACAATCCGTATTTTGAACGAGTTGTTTCCATTAAACATGTAAGGATAAGCACTTACATAACAAAACATATTTTGTATTCATGTTGAATAATTACTATATTCATCACTAGCCACTGTGTGGCTAGCACGGCGTTGCCCTTGGCAGTTCTTTTCGTGGGGTCAGGTGCGACCACTGCTCGCTAACCCCCGGTGATTGCTACGAATTGCCATTTGGTTTGCGGAATTCGTAGCCTATTGGTTTATTTGATTTGCTTCCCTTAGCTGGAATCGGTTGAGCGCAGGAAATGGAATCGGTGAGTTCTCGCTAGCTAATGTTAAATTCGTATGGGGTAAAATATAAAAATACAATTTAAAAACTATTCGTTTAAAACAAATCATATTTACAGGTTTTGCACCATGGTAAAATTTTCGACAGAATTCAAATCCGTTGAAATTTTTACTCTATCTTTAACGATCTAGGAGAGAGAAAAATAACTTCCTTTTTATAATAGTAGAGGAAGATTAGGACTCAAATGAAACGTTCTCTACATTTTAATGGATTTCATGCTGCCATCTTGTGGAAGAAACATAAACTACCCCTGGGAATTTCCTGTTTTTAGGTCAAAAATACCAAAAATGCTGGTTACGGTTGCTCAATAATCATAAGTTCCTGTTCTCAGCTCCAAAGAGGGTCACTCGTGATCGTTTCTGGTCAATAATGGAAGATAAAAAGAAAAATCAATGTCTCCGATGAGAAAAATATTTTAAAAAAGTTTTCGAAGAATAGTTTTTTTGATCGGAATTTACAAGATCTTAATAATATTTTTTCAGGTAGTTTTATTATGAATTGTGAATCTTATGTAGTATCTACCATGTGTTTTGTCTAGAAATTTATGGTATTCTGAGAGTTAGAAAATTGTTTGTGGTTTCATATTCAAATACATTATAATTTTTAATTTAAGGTACAAACAGAAATGTGGTCACAAAGAACATATCGGATACCTGTACTTGTTTAACCTTATGGGAGATTTAATGCTAAATTACAGTGCTAATATATACTAGCATTTTTGTGGTAGAACGTGTTTCCTATACGTATTTCGGAAGGTACATCATTCGGCAAAGACAACTCCGTTATCTACTGAACGAGAACGTTGGATGACCAGAAGTGAAATCTCGTCTTCCGGTGACTTGTTTACTCTAAATATCCCTCTCTCTCTCTCTCGAGATAAATTTTAAATTTCTTTTATACTTTGTGAACACAGCATTCTGAGAATATTATTTCTTCCAGTATTCAGAGTGTTCAAATATTTTCATGCATTTCAAAGGTCACACCCAAATGAAAGACAAAGACTACTTATGACTTTGCAAAACTGCATGTTTATCAGATGCTTGAGCAAGGAGCTCATTTTAATCGGTTTCTCAAATATTTATTCGAACTTAAACTGGCAACATAATTTCCTGTCGGGTTTTAATGGCCGCTAATACGTCCCGTCATGCCCCGCGGCTTTCCCACGCCGCCTGCCCGAGAAATGGCTAATCAAGGATAACTCTTCCAAGACGCTCCAATCCACGCATTAATCTCGGAACTTTCCGAATGCAAATAATCATTGTGTGAGCCGGACTTTCTCAGATGCATTAAATCGCTTATCGAACTCAAGGTTAGGTGAGGTCGCATTCCCGGGTTTGATTCTTAAGTCTGCGGCGAAGGGGAATTGTAATTTTAATATCTATCTTGTGTTGATGAACCTTTATTTACTTAGCGTGCAAGAAAAGCGGAAATTAAAAGATCAAGTGGAATCATTCCAAACATTTACATGACACATTTTACTTCATTTCCATTTGGAATATATTTTTGAAGTTTTTGAAGCAACTTTTATTTATTAGAAGTATTTCTACGCATATTTGTTAATTTAATTTAATGATATAAAATGCCCTGAACACCGCATTGCTGATGGAGGGGAACTTAATTCCCCCAATTGTGGCTAACAACATTATTCCTGGCTTGAAATCACGTTGTGATATGTGTGTATAAGTCAGGGTCGTTCACATTCCGTGTTAAATTCTTAAGGCTAGATTTTTTTTTCTGAGTTATTAGTTTTTTTCTGAACTTTTTTTGTTACATATTATTGCCATTTTTATGGTTTCATGCTACAGTTTTATATCATATGCAACGCTCTTAAATATTTTTCCTTTGTATTTATGTGTTATGGAGTTATGTCTCATTCCAAACACATTCATAAAATTATCGTTCACAGTTTCTGAGAAATCATGATTCTATGCATATAAAGATAATTTTAGACACCAGTGTAAGTACTCGTATACTGAGCATTTCTATTAAGAGGATCCACAAAACGTGACAGGTCAATTAGTAGTCACGTGACAGCTCTGTGAAAAATTAACTTGCTTGACCGATTCGGCATATAATCGCCTTGTTTGGCGATATAACATCTCAAGACAGTATAGATGAGCATTCCTATAGTGTCGAGACAAAAATGGAGAAATCGCCAAGGCTATATCACGCGGACCAATCAGTTGACAAATTAGTGGATGGGAGTATTTTCCTGCCCCATGAACCAATCAGATGATCAATGTTCCTATACAATAGGCAAACGAAAGAAGTCCACTCAGTAAATATTTTCCAGAGAAAAGATAAAAGAACATCCAATGAGTAAATATTGCTCCTGGCAAAATAAAGGAACATCCACTATATACACTCTCCAGAGATAAAAATGAACGAATATCCACTGAGGAAATATTCTTCAGACAACATGAAACGACATCCACTAAATAAATATTATCCGGTGTCAAAACTAGACATTCACTCAGTAAATATTCTCCCGGGACAAAGTATAATAACATCCACTGAGCAAATGTTCTCCAAAGACAAAAAAGAACCTCCACTGAGTAAATATTCTCCAGAGACATAATAAAAGGACATACATTGAGTAAATATTCTCCAGAGACAAAATAAAAGGACATACATTGAGTAAATATTATTCAGAAAAAATAAGGACATCCTTTGAGTCATTCCTTCCCAAAATGGAGAACACTGTTCCTATAGCTACTACCTCTATAGACTGACTTCTCAGCGCTTGAGGTTCTTGATCCATTGAGAAAGTTACGTGGTAACTGGAGAAACAAATCAGTAGGTTTTCTATCTTCAATGGTTATAGAATCTTGAATTATGCGGTTTTGAACCCGGAGTCAATCATTGTTATTCGATTTCGTTTTAAGGAGAATATTCCTGTATTATGTATTTAAATACTATGACAATTAATTTGCTGATTTTGTTTGACCGACTCAGTTCTGTCTGTTATTATAAAATAAAGTGGTAGATATAAGCCATAGATAAAAAGCATGTTAAAACGTGTTCTTTAGATGCCAGTGATTTCTTACAGAACGACAGATTTGTGAAAGTGGTGTACATATTTTACCACAATTTTACTATCTAGATTTTGATACAAGTGATCAAGGTGGGTAGGTATTTGTACTTACGTCACACCGGAGCAATCTGCTATTGGCGAAGGTTCGGGATCAATCCCGAAGGGAAAAATCCGTCAACTACACCTCCTAATTTTGAACCATTCGCGGTCAGATGACGAGGTCTATACATGACCTTTAAGTGATCAGATTCAGCCAAAATACAGAGAAAAGTGCAAGTATGTGTGCATTTAAGCATTTTTGTAGACATACTGACATTAAGTTAAATTAACATTTTAACTAAGGTAGGACATTGAGTAAAATATCCTATCCTACTCAATATATTTCACTAATGTACGTGCCTCCGAAATCGACATTATTTGTGTAATGGTGAATGGCAACAAATGGACATAAACAATACAAAATTGATCTTTTCAGAATTCTGTTAAATTTTGCCTCTGAGTTCAAATAATTTGAAGTACAGAGCTAAAATAAATGTCGAAGATAGACGGAAAGAAAACCGTATATTCTTACCATGAACAAGTCAATAGAATACGAGTACAATTGAAGTGAACTTCCAGAAGCAATTGCAATAACATGACAGAAAAGTTTTGCCATGTATTTTATTAGAACGTAAAAATCAACGTCAATAAATGCCAGATACAGTTTTCTATGTTTGGTATATTTTATTTATTTGGAAATATGAAATGTGCGTATCAATGTATAGTCATCAAGTAACTTCCTCTGTTACTAACCCCTAACGATCGCAATTTTCAAATGGAATTAAAAGCTTTGAGATTCAAGGCATGTGCATAGGGAATTATGTAAACAATAAGAATCGAGCTTTCACAGTTTCGGATACAGTTAACGAAAATTTCGAAAATTTCGAATAGCAATGCCTACTTTTTTCCGTGCCATGTGATCGGGCCCGGTAAACAAACAAAAATGACGTTGAAATTTTACCTTAGCTCTGAAAACGACTACGTAAGAGTTCCGAAAAAGATGAGTTTGAACGACAAAAGAGGAAAGAAAAACAAAAAGCAGCGATAATGCAAGTAATTTGCATGAGTCACAAAATACACAAGGCTGCGGTAGCCCGGTTAGAAAAGTAACGGATCAACAACTTGAGGTTTGTGAGTTCAAATCCAACCCAATAGAATAAGGGTATGTATTCCCCTGAAACATAACAAGGGTATGTACTATAATGTGACTGTCACTAGATATAATTCTGTGCTCAGATGGAAAAATGTTATAAGTCACTTTTCCCAAAAAATTAATTGTCCATCCTGGAGTCTTTTTGGTTGATGTTTAGAAGGTGGCAAAATGTCGTTAAGTCTTTTTCTTTCAGTTTATAAGAAAACAAAGGTGGGAAAATTGTAATAAATCAAAAACCACAGAACCACATGTTAAATCTTGAATCTTAAAATTCCTGTCAAGAAAAATTAAAAAAGGGACTTATAACATTTTGCCATCTGAACACAGATTGATGATATTGCAACAAAAAAAAAAGAAGCTGGAAATAACTTCTTAGGAAGGTAAAGCCTTATTAGGAATTGTCAAGAAACGACAAATTCAAGTGATATTTTTGAAAACATCCTGAAGAGAAAACATCTGGAGGGGAAATATAAAGAATACCTCGTGAAAAACTTCTCTCTCTCTAGAACAACCGATTGAGAAATTTAGTTTAAGAACAGGTTGTTCGTAACTTTTCCGAAGGAGCGAGTCTACCGTTGGTAAATGAATGTTGGTGGTCTACTTTTTCTCTTCAACCGGTTTATAAACAATCGTACACACATTAATCTTGTATTTTTTTACTTTTCTTTTCTCGTGTTTCATATAATATTTCTGGACAGGATTTGAAAACCTATATTTGTTATTGAAAAAGAAAATTTTAATCCTCCCCCACCACGCCCCAATGTTGCTCGGAATATTCCGCTCGAAAACAACCTGGAAAAATTCCTACACCACAAGCTGCAAACTCGAAATGTTCTGACATCTCGCTCTTCGAAATATTCTATGTCTGCACATATATCCCTCCGATGAGCCCGGTTGGAAGAGTAACGGAGTAGCAATCGGCAGGATGCGAGTTCGAATCCTACCAAAGACAGTCGAGTACAAAGGGATCTGGTGGACATTAAATCTGTTGTGGCCTCAAATGTCCCCACGATGGCGCAGTGTGGAAGTTTGAAGAGTGAGGTGCCAGCTCAGGTGGGATCTAGTTATCTGACCGTGATTCAAAATTACGTGGTGTTGTTCTTTAATTTTTTTCTCTTCGGCTTTGATCTCGGATTGTCGCCAATAGCCCGTTGTGTTGTTCCAATAGGACGTTAATTAAATACCTACCTTTCCTTCGATGATTATAGGATGGGACTGATAGGATTTTTTCACACACATGAGACTTAATGATTCATAATTTGTAGATAATTACAAATAATCCAGAATTCAAACAAATCGATCGCTCCCAATTTATAGCATTTGAACCCTATTTTTTTTGTCTTATGTTCGTGTAAATCAGGCCACGAAATAGATTTTTTAATACAGGTGCACCTTGTGCACCTAAGTTTTAAATTAGGTGCACAAGTTATATTTTAGGTTCACATTTAAAACAAAACGTAATATAAGAGTATTAATGCAATGTAAACTAATTTATTAGTTGGCTATGTTTATATAGGTTCGTAGTAGAGAGTAAATAAAAATATTTAAAAATCAAAATTATCTCTTCTCCGGCGTACGGCTGTCGCGACAGTCACTTCAACAGAGCCACGTGGAAAATGTTTCGATCATCGGAAAGTTCTGGTGGCAGTGACACAAGTAAACCTTGCTCTTGTATAAACCCGTTACGGCCCAGAGATTTTGTTTTCCCATAGTGTGTAATTAGGAATTTTAATTACATTCCTGTGGAGCGAGAGAGGTCGATACTAATATTTTGTTCAAACATCAAAATAACATAAAACACGTTCCCCCTTCCTTTTTTTTAACGTTAGGTACACTGCGTGCACCTAGTGGGAAAAAATTAGGTGCACAAGTTTATTTTTATGTGCACAGTGCACCTGTGCACCCGGGTATTTCGAGCCCTGGTGTAAATCTTCCATGTAATTTTTAATCTTTATTTTCTTTAAAACATTTGAAAGTGGTGTTAACTTTACTGACTGGAATTATATGCAGATATATCTTAACAAAAACTATCTCCTCTTAACTATTAACTACAAAAATAAGTAACATTGATGTATATTCTTTAAAAAAATTATGCATAGTGCAATATGTCATGTATTATTTTCAAAGTAATCAATAGAGTTTTGTACATTTTCCCCTTTTAAACAATATGAGTATAAATAATCCGATCATAATCTTACCTTTCGACTTGTTAGTAAGAAAAATACTAAAATCTCTACTGGTATAAATAAACATTTGGCTGGTAGAATTTGTTATGGCACTACGGACAGACCTGGAATTCCAATATATATTCTACCAATTAAATGGACATATTCACACAAGGAAAGTTTACTGACACAGAAGAGAGAAATATGTATATGTACGTGAATATAAACATTTGGAAATTAAAAGTTAATATTTAATTTCTACACTGTTTTAAAGTAATTTTTTTTGTTCTCATACGCCTTCCTACTAAGTGGCGCCTAATGACACATTATCGCTAAATTAATAATTAATTAAATAATACTATACTAATTGCTAAAGGAGTCACTGCTCTTATTCAAGTACACTGTCAGGAAGCGAAACAGCAACCGGTTTTTCAAGGCCATCCAGATATAGAAATAGAGATTGTTCTTAACATGGAATTATTTCAATAGAATATGTTGATAAAATATATTATTGTGTCATTTGGCTCAAATGTTGATGACCTAAAGGTACGGAATTCACCTTTAAAAAAACTGATTTTCTAACTTGCATAGAAAAATTCCTTAAATACTATTCTTTTTCAAAATAAAAAATTAAACCAACAGAAACAGACAATTGAAACGGAAAATAAAAGGTATATTTTTTTTCAACAGTTAATTTTTCTGATATCTAAATTCTAAGCAACTAAAATTACCACTAAAATAGAGTTTAAAATGACTTTTTTGCTACTATTTTTTAAAAATGTATGCTACTAATGCTATTTTGCAAGTGCTTTGGCTTGGGAATGCATCTTTCAAAAACGAATTTGGTAGGTAGGTATTTAATTAACGTTGCACTGGACCAACACAACGGGCTATCGGCGACGGTCTAAAATCAACCCCCGAAGGGAAAGATCGAGGACAGCACGTAATTTTGAACCACGGTCAGATGACGAGGTCACTCCATAGCTGAGCTGGTACCCCATTCTCAAAAATTCAAGACCTTGCCAATGTGAGGACATTTGAGTCCACGACAGATTTAACTTGCGCTAGTCCTCTTTGTACACGATGGTCTTGGTTGGATTCGAACTCGTAACCCTCCGGTTGCTAGATCATCACACTTCCAACCAGACTACGTTGGCCCAAAATGAATTAGGAAAAGTATTACAGATAGTAAGCCAAATTGGAAAGCTTTCCAAGAGAGCTTCTCGCATGATATTACAAAACACGTCCTGTTGATATGTGGAATTACTGTTAATTGTGCTTGTATTTTACAATTTTATCCATCGATTCCGTGTTTTTCAAACGAGTTACGACTGATGTTTTAACTGAAATATTTGGATCAGAGATTATTAATCTTGTACTCTATTTTATGGTTGATTATATTTTGAAATTCACAGAATCCATTGAAAGTATTGAAATCACTGAATCCATTACTTGAGAATAAAGACAAAAAATAGCATTTGGAAAGGTTTGTTGTGTAGGGCATGTTTTGAATTGGATTTAAAAAATTCCAAAGTTTATCATGAAGTTCTTGAAACACAACGTCGAAGTCTGCTCAAAAAGCTGCAGACAGCATGACAACTACGCAATAAGCAAGCGTGCTTACCGAGAGTTGCATAACAAGTGTTTATTTTGGGTTTCAAATTATTTTTGTAACGCTAGACTGAATTTGAAGACGTAGAGTTGGTTATGGATCAGCGCTGGTTTTCTTTTGTTGGCTAATATAATGTATACTTCGGATAATTTGAGAAACCTTCGTGACAATGCAATCTGAAGAAGAGATATATGGAAGCGTGGGAGAATATGAAGGTAAACAAATGGCCATGACAAGGGAAATTAGAGAAATTAAGAAATAAGAACTGAAATTACTAAATTGACTTTGGGATTGTAAAATTTGATATACTGAGGCTTTGAATTTTAAAAAGGATATCTAAATTGATGAAGTCATCCAAGTATCCTAACGTTTGGTTTGCAATATTATTTTAAAAAGAACCTTTACAATTTTTATATCTACAAATAAATATTTATTTTAATGAATAAGTTACCATATGTGTATAATTTTATAGCGCAGACTATTGTAATCTAAACTATACTATTGTTAAATTATTCTTAATCTAGAGTTTGTAGCAATGATGGGTAGGGGAAGTTAGTAGGAAACCTGGGCCGGAGGCGTTTCATCTCCTGTAAAGTGAGGATTTTGCCCGAAATGAGGATGAGTTTTCCAGACCTTTATATACAGTTTGCAAGCTACTGGAAGCAGAGTGATCCTTAAAAGAAGAAAACATTTTCAAAAGACAAGTTTTCCTTGAGTTTTAGATGATTCACATACAGTTTATTCTTATGGGAACTTATACCTGCATATTACATAGTTCAGAATCAATTTTAGGTCTTAAAATGTACTTCTAGAGCACCTTAGTCAATATTTATTACAGTTGCAAAAGAAAACGTTTAATTTTGAACTGATTCGCGTTTGAAAATATATGCTAATAACATACTATGATAAAAAATTATTGTTTTGACTATGTGTTCTAGCTCATTGACTATGCCTTGATGACGCTTGTTCTATTTAAGCACTATTTAGTTGTTTTCATATAAGACACAGTTCTCAAATTTGTCTTTTCGGACGACAGAGGAGTTCCCAAAAAGTAACTGGGGAAATCATATCTGTTTTTAATACACAATACATACCTAATTGAATAAACAGACGCAATAGAATTAACCCGCCAAAACAATTTGACTAAAGAAGCAATATAAATGATTATGGTTATCACAAGTGTTTGGAATTAAATTATTATTTAAAAACTTATTGAACGGTTAATAAGACTCCTTATATTATTAATTTCTTAACATTTTTGTAGATGAAAACAAATACACTATATTGGCCTGTTGATTCCAAACATACACAACAAACTATACATATCTTTGTCACAGTAAAAATGGTTAAGTCTGACTTTTGATGAGTTCAAATCATTTAAGTAAAAAATAATGAAATATGCTTAAAATCAAAACTAAATAAATCTACGAATATAAATTACAATTATTTCTATCGTGGCAGGCTTCTCTTTCTTCATGAACATTTGACAGAAAGATTGAAATACTGGGTGATTCATAAGTAGGTATACAATTTAAACGCACCATATAACAGTGACAATGTAAGATATTGTATGATACCTGTAACAGAAGTGTAGGTGAATGTTTTTTTGGAGACAGTGACAGATATTCTATGTGTACACTCTTAATCACACTACACACATTGAACCGGAAACCCATTTCTTCCCAGACGCGTGTTAGAGTGTCTGAAGCAAGTGCAATGATAGTGGTTGCTATACGCTGTTTTAACTCCGTTTGATCAACAAGAAGAGGAGGGTTAAATACGTTATCCCTTATGTAGCCCCAAAGAAAAAAGTCATCATGGTGTTAAATCAGGGCATCTGGGTGACCATTGGGTTAGAGTATAAAGTTTTTCGAATTTATTATCCAATTGGATGAATAAAGTTTTAGACGACACCTGCCGATACACTCGTTCGTCCTGGCTTTGCACAAACAGTTTGTAGTTTCAAAAACGTTGTACAAACAGTTCGTAGTTTCAAATTTTTTAAACCAATCGTAAATTAATTTTCTGGTTGGAGGTTCTTTTCCAAATCGTGATCGAAACTGCCGTTGCGCAACAGTGACAGATTCCGTTTTGGTCAATTAATTTGGTGTCTTAAACTGTTCCTTTTTTACACCATCTGGAAAGTGCATATGTACTTATGAATCACCCTGAATAGTCAATTTAAGATTCTAAGGGTATACAGAGTAACATTTTTGGACTGAAACCTCAAAGCACATTATCTGTTTAACTACATAAATAATATAGGTTGCCAAATACAACTGAATTGAACTCAAACTTCAACTAAATAGGACTCCTGACTGAATTGCTTCAGAAAAAGAGGTGCAAACTCCCAGAGGGCCAAAATGTTTGTTCCTCTTCCATATTATATTAATGGTGGGGTTCGTAATGAAAGGGTAGTGAATTGTACAAACTAAATAAATTGTTTTAGAAGCACACAACTAGTAAATATACTGTGTTCTATTGGTTCTAATTGGAAGAGTAACTGATTAGCAAGCGAAGGGTTGAGAGTTCAAAAATCGGTCCAACCAAAGACCGTTTTGTTTACGGGGTCTGTTGCACTTTAAATATGTCGTGTGGCCTCAAATGTCCTCACGTTAGCGAGGAGGAATATTGGAGAGTGGGGTGCCAGCTTAGGTGTTGATCTCGTTATGTGACTGTAGTTCAAAATTATCATATGTTGTCCTGGACTATTATCCTTCGGGATTGTTTGAGTGGATCACAATTTTTATCCACGTTTGTCAATGCAACGATAGAACTTGATTTTGCATTACCCATATACACAGCTCATTAGCATTCTAGGAATTATCATTAAGCATTAAGTTATATTTTAAAATAGTTCTTCGGGATGGATGCCGGAGCGTCACCAATAGCCCACTGTGTTGATCATTTTTTGACGTTACTTAACTGTCTACCTACCTACCTTATTTGCCATCCTCTCCCCCATAATGTTTTCCTAAAGGCAGGTTTACACGCTACGATAAATCGTTACGATGTGATTGACAAATTTATTGTTCCAATAAATCGAAAGTGTGAGTATTGTTTACACGCTACGATAAATCGTAACAATTTTTTGTCAAATATTCGTTGTCGACCGCTATCGACCTCACATGTCGTTACGATTCGCAGAAATTGATGCCGGCTGGCATTAACCATCCAATCCAATTCCAATTCCAATTAATCGCTACAATGTCCTGTTTACACCCAACGATAAATCGAAACAATTCGATCATTACGATAAATTGCTAGCATTTATCGTAGCGTGTAAACCCGCCTAAGTTGGAATTACCAGGATGCAAAGTTTTTGAAACATCGACAGATGAAAAAACGAACCACAGAAAAAAAACCTCAGTAATTCATAACTAAACAGTTTAAATATTATTCGACTGCCGGGCAGAGTTTACGAGATTCGGATGCTTTTCGAACAGCCTCGTTGTCTGATGTCTTATCTGGTGTGTACGAAATCGCGTGACAGCCTTGTCCCGGAAAAAAAACACACACACGAGGCCGGTTGATCATAGCAACTCGCTACTGGAGCAGAAGTAACAAGTTTAAAAACATGCAGTTGAGTAAATTAGGGATTTCCTGAGTGCATTTGACCCTGACCTAGCCCAATCTTGCACCAGCACGCAGGAGGAATATATAAAAATGCTAAGTGCCTGTTCACTTGTCCGTATGTGTGTTGCAAGGTGAGGACAATGCAGCAGGGTGTTTGAACTGTCGGGAGTTGGGGCTGGATTTCCCAACCAGGTCTGTTTTTCACCCGTAATGCCTCGTTTTAGGTATGACTAGGCGTTGTGGTGTTCGCTAGGGAACAGGAACGGATTAATCTATTTTGAACTGTGCTCATCTTTTTACTGTTTTAGCTTTGAGTTTCTATTTTAGTGCAAGAATTCTTATAAAGGTACAAAAAAATTTGTAAAAGGATACGAGAAAATTTCCTGTTCTGTAGTTGTTGTTTGCTACGTTGGTTGGGTCTTTTGGCGAAAAGTCATATTTGGTATAGATGCGCTAAACACAGGCTCTATTTACCAACCAGGTCTGATTTTTGCTTGCAATGTCTCATTTTAGGAATGTGGCTAGTTAGTTCACGAGAGAACAAACGTTTTAATCTATTATGAAAGTGTGTTAAAACTTTACGCTGCCTTTGGTGCAAGGTTAGGTTAGGTGTTTAATTAACAACACTCTGGAGCTAAACAGCGGTCTATTGGCGACGGTTCGATAACAATCCCGAAGGAAAAGATCCGAGGCCATCACGTAATTTTGAGTCACAGTCAGATGAAAACTTCCACACCACACCAACGTGTACCTTTGGTGCAAGATCTCTTATTATTTATCAAAGGAATTTCTAAAAATATGTGTGTAAATTCACTGTAGTGTGCTTATTGCTGGTTTCATAGTTTTCCATACTTGCCCCAAGTTGTGCGAAACACAAGACGGACAACGGCTCAATGGAGAAGTTTAACTGATACATAAAATAGAAATATATCTAGGGAAAGTTCCAGGAATCGAATTTGCACTCCCTACAACTCGCAGGTTGCTTCTGCGGAGTTGATTACATAAAAACACAACAGACACAAGAGGGTTACTAATTTTACTTAGCATATTTAGAGGACTTGATAACAAGTAAGAGACAGGTGTTGCCTCGTCATCTGACAGTAGTTCAAATTTACGTGGTGTTGTCCTCGAATCTTTCCCTTTGTGATTAACCCCGGACAGGCGTCAATAGTCCGCTGTGTTGCTCTAATACAGCGTTAATTAAAAATTACCAAATTTCTAAAAAGTAAGAGATGTTTGTATGATGATAAAGTTGAGCGTAGGTACACACATATATAGCTCTTCCGTACTCTTTAACACATCTAATTGCTTGCGAATACATCAATTGCAAAGGAAATCCATGAATCAAGGCAAATAATACACTTTCAATATAATTTTTGCCAAAATCGCTATTCACCAGAGAATTTTAATTTTTAGGAATGGTTTTGGCTTGAAGATGGTTGTAATATGATAATATCTAATAAAAATATTATTAAAAGTAATTATATTGGATTTTCTAAGAGTTTAAAGAAAATTATCGATATAAAGGTACAGATTCTGAGGTAGCTCAATAACAACATGCACCTTTTTGAACCTCCAACTTTAGCCTGTTGTAACAAAATAGCCTGCTGTGTTGCTCCAATATGAAGTTAATTAACTATCGATCTGCCTTTTTTGAACCAAGAATGTAAACTAAGTAAAACCTTATGAGGGTTGAAAGATGCTTAACTAAAAACTCTACAAAGAAAAAGACAGGCCATGCTTGAGAAAAAATATGTTAAAATGTACAGTATTAGAGATGCATGCATTTAATACATACAAGAAAACTAACGCTAAATGATGTCCTAATTTAAACCGTTTAATCACTCAGATAACAGGACAATATTTAAACTGAATCATCTTACCGTACCTTAGATAAATGGACATTTGACAAAGAAACGTTGAGAGGGTAGGTACTTTATTATCGTCGAGAGCAATACAATGGGCTGTTGGCGACGGTCCGCGATCAACCCCCGAAGGGAAAGATCCGAGGACACCACGTAATATTGAACCACGGTCAGATGACAAGGTCACATCTGAGCTGGCACTTCACTATCCAAACTTTCACAACACGGCAACGTGAGGACATTTGAAGCCATGATAGATTTAACGTGTACCAGCCCCCTTTGTATTCGAAGGTCTGTGGGTTGGATTTGAACTCGTAACCCTTTGGTTTCTAGTCCGTTACTCTTCCAACCGGGCTACTGTGGCCCAACAGTTTGAGGGATACATTAATATATTTCTGTAAGAGGAAAAAAAATCAAGATTCTCTCTCTCCGCCTGTTTTATTAATCTTGAGTATATTCATAGAAAATGGTTACTTGTTCATAAAATATGTGATTGTTTAATACAATTTATTGATACATTTTATTGTTATTTGCTGAACTAATAAATAATTATTTGTTGATTGATTATCATTTTATAATTTTATTAATTTTGTGTAAGCTCTGTACTATCAAACTGATTCTTGAATTTAAAAATACATATTGCTTTAAAACAGGGCTCGAAATACCCGGGTGCACTGTGCACATGAAAATAAAATTGTGCACCTAATTTTTTCCCGCTAGGTGCATGCCGTACATCTAACATTAAAAAAGGGGAGGGAACCTTTTTGGTTATTTTGATGCTTGAACAAACTATTAGTATCGACCTCTCTCGCTCTAAATGAACGTAATTAAAATTCATAAATACACACTATGCGAAGACAAAATCGATGGGCCGTAACGGGTTTATATGGGAGTAAGGTTTACTTGTGCCACTGCAAACAGAACTTTCCGAAGATCGAAACATTTTCCAGATGGCTCTGTTGAAGCGACTGTCGCGATAGCCGTGCGCCGGAGAAGGGAGAATTTAGATGTTTAAATATTTTTATTTGCTATATATATATATATTTTATATATATATATATATATATATATATATATTTTATATATTAATACTCTTACATAACGTTTTTTTAATGTGCACCTGAAATATAACATGTGCACCTAATTTAAAAACTTAAGTGCACCTTGTGCACCTGTATTAAAAAATCTATTTCGAGGACTGCTTTTAAAACATAAAAGTCATTTAATTAAAAAAAATTAAGTTTAAAGTGACAAAATTTCGGTACGCAAAAGTAAAAGAAATTTGTGTTTCATTTTTAGATAGATTTAGAGAACATTAAATAAATTTCACTTGTTAGTGGAGTGAAATTAAAACCACAAGTATCTTTTAAATGTCGTGACAGAGCTCAAATTGCATCCTTAACTCGTATCAAAGAGGTGTCAGCTTCTTTGTTCATTGACTGTAAGAAAGGTCAGAAGTTCAAGTAAATGTGGTAGTTTATGATACGTTTTCCTATTGCAACACAAAATCATTTGAATATTTAGCTTTACAGAGCATGTGTACAAGCACATCGGTCATTTGATATTTTACTTCACGGATAGGTAGTTATTTAATTAACGTCACACTCGAGCAATGCAACGGGCTGTTGACAACGGACCGGGATCAAACCCGAAGAGAAAGATCCGAGCACACCACATAAGTTCGAACCACGGTCAGATGAAGAGGTCACACCTCAGCTGGCACTCCACTCTCCAAACTTCCACAACAATACAACGTGTTTTACTTCACGGGAATTGGCAAAAACTTACGTTTTTTTTTCTTTCAAAGTAGAAACGTACTTGTAGATATTTAAATGAACCTAAAACGAAGTCTATCGCGTTTTCTTTTTTATGTATCATGCTGATCACTAAAAAATAATATCACTAGTTGAAACGAGTCTGCAAAGTTTTACCCACGAAAAGGCACTCCTGTTTTCCGTTGCGAACTTTGGATAGAAAAAGATCGAGATTACACACACACACACACACACACACACACACACACACACACACACACACCACACACACACACACCACACACACACACACACACACACACACACACACACACACACACACACACACACACACACACACACACACACACATGATTATTGAAATAAGCTAGTGATAGAGAGAGAGAGAGAGATTTCATACATTCAGAAACAAGATCAACGAAGTTTCCGGACAACCATCTACAAGTGAAACTGGAATTAACACCCAGCAAACCAACTTTTCTCTTCTGAAACTAAACAATTAAAAAAAAATATCTGGAAAATTCTTTCTCATGTTGTTTCTTGTCAAACTTAATCTAGACTAACTAGACCAAGTCCGTGAGTTCATGCATCTTTAAAAAGTACTAGACGCGCCAGTGTGGGATTAATATACAGATCCTTAAGAAACCTTGGTAAGAAAAATTTTAAAACCGTGATCAAATGGAATTGATTTGAAAATGTCCACTGGCCAGTCTGAATTTGGCAGTCAATTTTTAATGTTGTCGTATAAATTGTACAAACTGTAATATTTTTGAATAAGCATTTTCCAGTACATAGATGAATGAAGGTGGTAGATGAACAAGATATCTTTAGCATACTTGTTTCAAAATAAAAAATGGCTAGTTTGTGTTAAAAAGTTATGAAAATACGATTCTGTACGCCGAATTTTTGGGTTGTAAAATTCCTTCATTTTTAGAGTAAAAATATCGTTGCAATCTTTTATGGAATTTTAGAATTTTTGATATTTTAATTTAATTACTTTGTTCAAATTAATTAATTACTGTGAATGGATAGGGAGTTGTCATTTAAAATCACATTGTTAATCGTAGTTAATAGATTTTAAGAGAGAGTGTGCTCATTTTCTTCAATAATTATGTTGCGTTTTGAATACATACGTGAAATTGATCAATTATGGCTGAATATTTTAAATTTATCACCGCATTCATTTCGGAAATAATATAAATAGTAAACTTACAGAAAACTTCAAATTCTAAAATGTCCCGCTATTTTTATGAGTTAGTATTGACATTGAATTTAAACATATGCATATCACCTGATTTGAAAAGGATTGATTTTTTAAGAGACAGACATGTAATCATATACACTTCATAAAGGACAGTAGGTATGTTTTGTTGGTTCAACAGTGATTATTATGGTACGCAAGTTCTATTTAGATTTGTCCTAGAACCAAAAGCTTAAAAGACATAGACTCAGAAATCGAGAATGAGAATTGTGACGCAATAATTTTGCTATGTCTGGCTGAGAAAATTCCAATAGCTGCGAGACGAGTTTATCTTATGTATTTTTTTTTCAAGCTTGATCCAAGACTTGTAGGCGGCACAGGTTCAATTGCTGTAATTTAATCCCAGTTTATTTCGCTTTTCTGTATCAGTAAAAGTTTCCTTGCGTGCATGTCCATTACTTGATGTTGTTTGCTTTTTGGTTTAATGTGGGCGCTATGCCCTAAAACCTAAACCAAATAATAAACCGTTTTCAAAGTTTGGATTTCATGAGGAAATTTTTTTATCCACAAAGCGCATCACAGTGGATGAGTGCTATCGGAAACTCAACAAGCTATGTTTGTACAAACACATATATTTTTTCCTCAAAGCGATGCGATTAAGGTTAGAACATCTTCCGTTGTATTTCACAAAGTACCCATTAGCAGTTAGATCAATCATTCCCAAAAGGAGAATTTCCACAAGGAGAAATCAAAGGAGGATAAAGTGTGGAAAACATGCTGTCCAAGAAGGCAAGAAGACGCTGGAATATTCCCTAAAGAACGGTCTATTCGGTCTAGAAAACCAGCAAATATACCGGTACGTCGAAGCATGACGTTCCCGGATGCTTTCCTGTGACTGAAAAACCGTAAATAAAGAATCAATTTTCAGTTCGAAAGTGCTCGAAGACGAGGCACGAAAGAACAAAAAATAAGCGTTGGAAGGAAGTTTGGTGGGAAATTCGAAAACATTTATGATGCTAAATATTCACATGGGATCGAAACGCGATGTCTACTTTCATTTACTCCCATGGAACGGGAGTGCACCAACGCTTAATTCGTTTTCAATATGAAAATATTTCCATTGGAGGAGGTATGATGAGCTGATGCATGAGTGAAAGGGAGTATTGGTCATTCTTGAGGGTATGTTCTGTTCAAATGTGTAAGTGTTCATAGCCACCTTCGAGTCATTTTGCAAAGAGTAGGTCGGTTTCTTATAGCGCAAGGGCCCAAATATGACTAAACTAATATATATATATCTGTCAAATAAATGGACACTAGGAAAGGGGTTGCTCATACAGGAGAGAGAGAGAGACGCAGGGAATCTAATATGTACCACCCACAGCTGCAAGAGCATGGACGAACTCACTGAGTCATCCCATTGTATAGATATACAATTAAATAAGCAAAATAAGGACAGTAGTGGAACTATAAACTTGTACATGAACGCAAATGTTCAGTACGTTACAAAGACGTACAAATTTACCCGAAGAAAAGAATTAAAAATAAATAAATAACAAAACGAATTAACAGAAGCACAAGAATTTAAGACATCTGAAGACATGTGTGTACTACGTAATTATAATAACATACTAGCAATGAATCAAAGAAACGTTACGCAAAATACTGTCCATATATAACTCGTGGGGTTGTCTTGACTTCCAAGGGCGTCAGAATGAGACTGAGTAAGATAAGAGACTGAGAATGTACAAAACCGAGAAGATACAAGTTGAGAGTCAGAGGAGACAGAGACGGTCGTAGTCAAGATGAGAGACAGTCAGGTATAAGAAAAGACCGCAGGTCATGAAGGTAGGTACGAAGGTCATGTCAGGTACGGACATTATTTGTCTTCATGACGCGATATTTATGTCCTGGATGTTTCTTGTAGTTATAACATCATAGGACAAAACAACTGTTACGCTTTTTTTATTTCTCTCGCTTTTTCATGCATGCCCTGAGTAATGTTCCGATTTTAAAGACGCATTCGCTTTAAAAAAATACGAAGTTACAAACCTGCCAAATAAACCATCGAAGGAAAGATTCGATTCAGCTACTTTACCGAAAGGATACAAAATGGAAGTCCTATAATGCAAAACAAGCAACGAAACGGAAATCGGAATCGAGGTAGTGACCACCACATTATGGGACCTGTAAATAGGTTCCTTCCCTTTTGAATAAGAATGGCCGTTTGCTGCTCTGGAAGAGTAGGTCATTCCTCCCCCTCCTGTCGTATGTTTCTGGGTGGCACGAAGGACGACGAGTGACACTTGAATGGAACGAAAGAGAAAAAAATTCCATTTCGAAGGCTTTGGGCAGGAAGCAGAAGTCGAGTGTCGTGATCTTGATGTCTTTCTATTTTCTTTCCGTCACTTGTTGGAGTGTGTTATGGTATTTTTTAAAATTATGGCGTAATATATAACAACAAAAAAATGGCGTAAGGGAATTATTGCACAGTATCTCGACTGTTGAAAGACACGATGATCAAATCCTTTTATAGTGTTTGAGCTGCTTGGAACACAACGATATGAAGTATGCTCTTATAAGCTATCTGGAATAGGTTGGTTTTTTATTGTAACAACCCTAAAGTCAAAAATTAAAATTAATCAAATTTGACTGGCAAACAAAAGGTGTGTTAGTAGGTTTGGTACATAATTCTAAATTAGAGCTTTAGAAAACTGAATTTATGAATATACCGCTTCATTACAGACGAAACATCGACTATACAATAGCTTCTTGAATGGATATTTTTGATATTGCACCACAAATATATGAACTGAAGAATGAAATTTCTCTTCATTCTTTGTGATCGCGTACATTCTAAGCTTCAACTATCGCACCATGTGATTAAAATTAGATATACTAGCAAACCTTGTATTACTTTCCAAACACAAGTACAATGAAAATTTACCAAATGTGTTTGTGCTTGTGTCTTCGTGAAATTCCATACATTTAGTCAGTTTAATATTATAAAAGTTTAAAAATTTCTAAAATTCACGAGTTTTTGACTGTTCTGTGTTAATTCTCAATATTAAAATTCAATTTTAATTGTTTCCATTCATGGTTTTAAGACAATATGGGTGATTAACAATGTTATAAGTGCTTAACAGTACAATGTCAAAACGCACTTTAGGTAGATATCTTAAATAGTATATTATTTATTATTGGAAACTTTCTCTTAAGGGAATCGGACCTACAATTAATTTTGTTATGAGACGTATCTATGATTCAACATTTATTCACCGACGTAATTCCTTTAATGCAAAAATTAATATTATATCTATATTAGTTCCGCGCGCGCGCGCGTTCTTCTCCGGAAAAATATTCTCAAACTTAATGCCACAAGATAAAATTCAAAAAGAAGTTATTTAATTTTGAGGACTATTCAACTATAAATTCCAACTCTGTAAAGCCCAGAGACATCCAGAGACAAGATGGACGACTGACATTATAAGAAACAGACGAGGTCATGGACAAGACAAGAGATAGACAAATAAGATATAGAGACGGTCAGAGACAAAATAAAGGACAGAGACGGTCTAAGATAAGAGACAGACTGCTAGGGACAAGATAAGAGGCAGCAACCGTCAGATACAAGATAAGAGACTGGCAAATAAGAGGCAGAGACGACCAGACAAGACAAGAGACTGTCATTATAAGAGGCAAGACAAGCAATTGGCATTATAAAAGACCGTACAAGATGAGAGGCAGAATCGGTGAGATACCAGATAAGAAACTGGCAAATAATAGGCAAAGACGGCCAGAAACAAGACAATGGACTGCCATTATAAGAGACAGAGACTGTGAAAGACAAAGCAAGAGACAAAAACGGTTTAGAAACAAAATAAGAGACAGAAATGGTTAGAGACAAGTGACAGACACTGTCAGGGACAAGATAAGTGACAGATATTGTCAGGGACAAGATAAAAGACAAAAACGGCTAGAGGCAAGATTAGAGACTGGTAAGTAACAGACACTGTAAGGGGCAAGGTAAGAAACTGAAAAGATCAGAGACTAAGTAAGAGACTGACAAGATAAGAGACACAGATGGTCAGAGACAAAATAAGAGTCAGAAACGGTTATAGAAATAAGAGACAAAAACAGTCTGAGAAGATAAAAGACGGTCAGAGACAAGAGATAAAGACAGTCAGAAACCAGAGATAGAGATAGTTAGAGACCAGAGATAGAGACAGTCAGAGACCAGAGATAGAGACAGTCAGAGACCAGAGATAGAGACAGTCAGAGACAAGATAAGAAACAGACAAGTTAAAGGACAGAAGCGGTCAGAGACACCACATGGCCCGGGATTTTCCCAAAAATTGATTCAGTCTCTTTAAAATATAGAACTGCTATGGTCTATGCATATGACCCGTCCTGTCTCTCCTGGTTCTCGCTTTTTTGCCGTCCAGGAAACGATGAGTAATCAAAGGCGCCGAGCTGGATTCTGGAGTCACCCATGACTGCAACCCCGAAGACGAGGTCTAAGCTGCTTCCTACCCGCATTTAGAACTTAGACTGGACGGACAGACACTTCCATGCTAGACTAATCAGTTACGCTCGCGACGAAGAGGCAGTCTAGCGTGGTGGAAGGCAGACTAAATTTAAACCCGCCGAGTGTTTAAAAGAATGAAACGCCGGCATTGTTTTGTGAGATCAGCTGGTCTTGCCAGTGCTTGACACATGCCAATTAGATCAGATCGGAAGCAGCCTCTATGGTGACTGGTAAAAGTTTGCAGCCGGAAACTTCTGCATGGAGATGCACTGAACTGTGAAAAAGCACGATTTCTGGAAAAGGAAGCCTGGTGAACCGTAATCGGTTCGGTCCGAATGGTAGTGATTAATTTATTTTTTTCGAGTCGTTCAGCTTTGTAGGAATTAAATCCGCCATGGCCCGATTTCTTGAATTTCAAACATTTTTTGCGCATTTGTTGAGATTCAACTGATGGATTCGAAATCAGAATTGACACTTAAGAGTTTCCTGAGACATTGGTAGATGAAGTATGGTTAATATACCTTCCTTGTCCAGGCAAAAGGGGTGAAGTCATATTTCTATGAGCCTGAAGGAATTTAAAGGGAAAAAATATGGTTAAAACCAAAACCTAATTTATTTAGGAATCTAAATTACAATCATTTATATCATGGCATACTTCTTTTCTTTCTGAATATTTGTGAGAAACTTTCTACTGATTCTGAAAAGCTGAGCGAACAACTGAGATTCTGAAAAGTAGCCATTTTGACTTAACTCCATTCGCCATGACACGGAAGATATAGTTGTTAATTTGTTCTTTGATGTCACTTTTTTTTGGCAGTGTTAGTAACTCGGTTGGAAGAGTAGCAATAGTTTGTTGTAAATTCGAATATTGGGTCATCAAAAAGACCGTAGAGGAGGTACATAGAGGCTGGTACACGTTGAATCCGTCGTTGCCTCAAATGACCTCACATTGGCATGGTATGGGAGTTTGGAGACTGGAGTGCCAACTCAGGTGTTGACCTCGTCATCTGATCGTGGTTCAAAATTACGAGGATCTGTCCTCGAAAATTTCCCTTCAGGAATGATTTCGGACCGTCACCAATAGATTTTGCTCCATGTCAACGTTAATTTTACAATCTACCTCAGATTTTTCCTTTTCAGTTATAAACAAAAGGTTGTCTGTGCTTTGAAATATAATTATTTGTAGATCATGACAGAATTGCAACCAGACTTCTTACTGAATACAATTTTTTTAGTTGGTTATTTCCTCAAATCATACCAATATTATGTCCAACCATATGTTAATTGAAACCACCTATTTTCTAAATATTATGACAAACCTTAGTAACAAAAAGGTGCTGCCAAATCCATTCCAAACATTCAAGCCCAAGAACCTGTTTTCAGGATGGTTACTGAACCAATTTACGATAAACATATGACCTTTATCATTAAATGAAAGATATCTTTAGAAATTATAAGCACGGCATTCCCCTCAGATGGATATTTTCGTTTTCTAATCATCATCGCTTGTTAAAATTCAACACTACAATCTTTGATCTATTTAAAACTGCAATAGTCACGTATTAGGTAATTGATTTGATACGTGTTTCCTGTCAAATAGTTAAAACCGTTCGTTCTGTAGCTCCTAAACTATATTTACTTCCTCTACGGTTGAATCCTGAGCGTTCTACCAAATCGATGAAGCATATCAAATCAGTTGTAACTTTGCGCGCGTTTCGTGTCGTTTGTTCTTTTATGTGTAAGTCCTACTGTTAAAATGTTAAAAACTTTTGCGCATTATTTGATCTGTGTATATATTTTTGAGACAGCCTGTTTTAAAAACATACCGCAAATTTTACAGTTTTATAATTATTTTTATTCATATACTATTCAATAAAATATTTTTGTCGACATGTGTTGCATTTTTCTGCGTTCATTTCATATGCAATTTTAATAAGAAACTTCCCAAATTTCGAAATTTTCGAGACGTTTTTTAGTGACTTGTTTACTATTTTGCTTTGAACGAATGAATTCTTTTCATTCAAAACATACTTAAATGTCAAAGTTCACATGTTGAAAAACAAAATTGGCTATAAAAATAATGGTAGAAATTAATTTATTTTCCGTGTTGTTCAGTTATGTAGGAATTAAATACGCTTTCGCCAAATTCTCTACTTCAAGAATTCTGATTATCCGGAATTTTCTTTCCTATAAAAATTAATTTTGCAATCGCATATGGTAGCTAACAAATGAATTGTCTTGTAGCAGTTGAAGGAATTAAAATTGTTCTGGCTTATGTTACATTTTATCTATGTTTTGATTTGCAAATTTTTGCATTGATTTGAACATTGTCGAACTTTTTAGCATTTTCAAAAGATCATAGAGCGGTGACAAAACAAAGAACACAGAAAAAATCTACCATTTTTTTAGCTAATCGCATGTTTAAAAAGAATCTAAACGTTTAAAAAAATTAGTCAATTTCTGCATTGAGCAAATAAACTGAACCCTTTCAAACTTTCTACCATTTAAATGACCATAGAGCAACAAACACAGAAAGAATACGCAATTTTCAGTTAATCTCCTGAACAAAAAGTATCTAAACGTTAAAAAATTTCGTTAGTGAATTTCTGCATTGAGTTATCGGGCTTTCTTACATTTTGAAATGACCATAGAAAACCAAAAAATGGCAACATTGAGTGAATATCTTATATCTTATACATTGTCAAGCTTTCCACTATTTTCAAATGACCATAGAGCAAAAAAAAAAAAAAAAAAAAAAAGAGCACAGAAAGAATCTGCCATTTCCAGTTCTCTTCATGCTTAGAAAACATCAAAACGTTTAAAAAATTCGAAAAGACTATTAATCTCCTCCATTTGTTTCCAGCACAAATAAATTTCCCAGTCATTCAAAAGTTTCAGAAGTCCCTTCTTCAACTTGATTTACGCGCTTAGGAGAAAACATTCGGTTTCGCGAAAACACCAGCATCCGAGGAAAGGTTATCTAACCCTCTCCAACTACAACGAGCGGAGCAAGAAACCTCACATCGCTTCCGTAATGAACGTATTACTTTTCCAGACGTGTAGCGTGTTCAACGAGAAACGCAGCATAATTTCCTGACCGGAGATGCAAAAAATCTCCAGCTAGACAAACAACTTTTTATGAAGAGCGTACAGGCCACTTGGAGAATTCGCACTTGGGGCAGGAAGAATCACAGAATGCAAGGAACGCGAGGTTCATCACATTCTTTTTTTTCTCTTACTCCGAAGAAAAAATAAATGAATGCGAAGTGCGATGCATCATTTGCATTTTTATGAATCTGAAATTATTTTCGGCGAATATTACTTGATGTGAAACTATTTCAACGCGTTTTTTGACTCGATCACCTTATTGTCGATCTTGTGCTATAATAATTTTGAGAATTGTCATCCAATCTTGTTAACATTCCGGAAGAGCAAAGACGCAATTACAAAATTAGGGTTAGGTTTTACTACGAACCCCGAGAGCAGAAAGTGCTTAAAACTGCGACGTACGTCGTAGAACAAACAAAAGCTTTGCAGAACAATTTTTCCTTAATTTTATCAAAATTTTGTCCATTTATTTTTCAATCATTAGTTACGATGTTCTGCAGTGCAAAGCGCGCTCCTTCCACACCTTTTGTTCTTTTCTAGCTATCAGAACAATCTTCTATGCCAATGACAAAATATTTAACTTCAAAAGTTATCGACAAAATTGCAAATTCGGAAAGTATGCCTTGGTTTTCAATAAAGTAAATAAATTAATTTTGATGTGTGTTTTATCATAAATATGTAATGCATATTTAGCCGATAATTGTTTTTTTCGTCTGTTTTGTATTTGACTGCAGTTTTCAAAATTAGGACAAAACGCCTGCAGAAGAATTGCAATTACCTGGACTTGTGTTGCAGAACACTGAAAATAATTCTGCACCTGGGCTAAGGACGAGATACTTCGTCGAGACAAAACTGCCCTATTAACTCTAAGTAGGAAAACCAAACTGTCCTTTGCCCATTAACAGCCTGAAATAAGTTTTTACACCAGACGCTGACCTCCAGGATGGTTAAAAGAAAGAGTATGTTATAACTAACTTTATTTTAATTACCACCAAAATTTCTCACATTTTGAAATTAATATTAACTATGAATAACATTTTTAGTTTTAGTTTTTGAAAAGTTGAACAATTTCACTTGTTTTTTGTTCTAACGGGCACCTATAAACTATTTTTCAGTTATGAGTAAGAAGATTGTGAACGTATCAAACATTTAAGCTCAGACATTAACCATCCAGGGGGTTTAGCTCCTAGAGTCCCCTTACGAAAAATCTCGTCGCTATCAAAACAGATTAGATCTGGAAGGACGAGACTTCTCGTCGTTAGATGAAAATATAAAAAAAACGACAGTATCTTGACGATATATCAACAAACTCATAATGCACGATAGATCTCGTTATTAGCGAAATTGGCGAGATCATTATGGACGATATATCTTATCAAAACCATTTGGAGGCTTAAAAAGTAAACAAAAAGATATTTTCACTGACGAATTTCTAACGAAACAAAGAAAAATTCGAATTGCATTAATAGTTGAATTCTTTGAAAAACATGAATTTTGATTTATCTTGAATTTTAAAGGAACAGCTAAGGCTAACTTAAAATCAATTTATTACCCCTTAACAAAAGAAAATTTATCAAAATAATAAACAACCTAGCATTTGCACTTTGGAAATTAGCACTGCAAACACGTGAAATCTACAAATCTTATTACTTTTCCAATTCCCCTGAAGGTCGCTATTCATAAATCCTCAACTGAACGAAATTACTTCCTGTATAACGGCATTAAAAATAATGGGGGTTCCACTTTGCACATTGGACATTAAATCAATCTTACGGCATATTTTTTTGAAAGTCATGCGCTTTCTTAAAATACTAATGATTTCATATATTAGCCTTTCTTGTAGTTTATGTTCGTCGAAAAATATCCTGTAGGGACAGCCTCTTTTAGTTACAGAAACCTGTTCAAAAATGTCACCAGTAATGGGCAAGGGAGAATATTTTTTCCTACTTCGAATTCCATTCCCTCTTGGAGAAAAAGGGCCAGTTTTGTTTCCGAAGTATCTCGTCATTAGTAAAATTGACCAGATCTTGATGGACGAGATTTCTCGCTGAATAGACGAGAAATACACCGAGGACTACAAATTGCAGCTAAAACTGATTTAAAGTACAATTAGCTGTGAGACAGAAGGAATACAATTTGGTTAGAATTCTTAATTCTTATTCAAAAATATATCGTCATGCTAATTAGCAAAACTCATTTGTGAAAGTATGGGAATTATGCTAAATAGTGTGCCGATATGTTGCTTTTTGAAATCAGGTTTATCTTATATATGAAGCAGAAAATCTGGGTATGAAGAACCAAAAACTCTCAAAAGCTGAGTTCTGGCGTCAAGAAGTTTGCAGTCTTGAATTTCTAGGTCAATATAATTGCTTTCAAAGCGTTTAAATAGACTTGAAGAGTAAAACATCACGCAAAAGAGATGGAGTGACACAAAACGTTAAAAGCTGTTGTCAAAAGCCTAGCAATCGGAAGAAAAAATAACAAAAGCACTTGATACGGTCGAGGATCAATAAGCTGTACGATGCCCAGCGGAATTGATGAGAAACTTCGGTTTGTCTATGAAGCAGCTCTACTCTCTCTCTTATAGAGTAAACCTAATAGTATTGTTAAGATATTAATGTTAATTATATAGATGTTTATCTAAAGGAATTTCAACATTAAATTGATACGAGGAATAAATTAGTACATCAACTTGAAAGGATCGTCAACCTTCCTCGTGGTTGTCTCGACTAGGTAATTCGTCATTAGGAAAACTAACTAGATCTTGATTTTATCGTCATAAAAAATTCGCCAGTATCTTGATGACAATATATCTCGTCAATAGCAAAATTAGTCAGATCTTGATGGACGATGTATCTCGTCTAAACCACTTGTAGAGTTAATACACGTTTCAGTTGAGTCCTTGCATGATCTTATACCTAATATCAACAATATAGTCGTTATTGTTCCATTTGTCTTTACCTGGAGTTGCTGTTACTACGAGAATAGGGTTTTCTATTTCTCTGATATGATTCTGACCTTCGAATGAAATAGACAGGGTATGTACGCGCAGCTACATGTCATTTTCCCCGCTCGCTTGGTTTGGAGATATCAGGGTGAAGGCCACGTAAAATTGGAAGTTAACACGGATCCTAATGTAAAACTAACAGTCGAGCGTGATGAAATTTGCGTTCTGATTGACAATCGTCCCAAGTCTACTTGAATTACACTTCTGAGATCTTGTAATAGCGGCTCCATCCTCATGCTCCGTCTATTTCATTAGAAGGTCGATGACTTTCATCAGACCCAGCAATTAAAACGCAAAGGCAATGTATATTTCACTCTAAACTGGCAAAGAACAGTTGCTTTTGTTAGTGTTAAAGTCTGAAGCACACATCCTCTTTCGCAAAGATTCTGTGTTAGAACCGTTCCACTATCCGTGACCGGAATGACGAAACGGCGAAAAAACAGGCATAATGGTAGATAAAATTGAGCAATGGGCATTGTGTGATAAAAGGGATAAAGAAGCACATACCTCCAGAGGAGTCTTCCGTCCTGTCGGATCCATCAGTCCTGGTGGACCTACCATCCGAGTTGAGGCACCTAGAGGGCAACAATCCCTTCGCTGCCAATCGGTTCTCGATCTCTCTGAACTTTTTCTGGTTCTCTGGCCTGTCGATCAGTATCTGCAGCTGAGACCTCAGGGTGCTGGCAGTTTCCACAGAATCGCACCTATACGCGTGTACATGGACTGGACACTTGGTGAGGGGGTTATAGATGAGCAGGATGCAACACACCACGTCATCGTTGGGCTTCGACTCCTGCATCACGCACGTGATGGCGTGGTGGGGGATGAAGTGTTTAATCTGTTCCGTCTTGCCCTTGTTGTTCTTGCGGGGAACGTTCTGGATGATCTTGATGCCCTTCGTACTCACCTGCAGTGTCACCTTCATGGGTTCCAGCTCGCGTTCCTTGTCCACCAGGTGCCTTAGTACGGGCCTGATGTATTCCTCGCCTCGTAGGCCCTTGCTCTCCTTAGCACCAAGGAACCACACATAATAGGACTGTTTCTTGACGTCTTTTCGCTTGCCGCCGCGAAAAGCCATTTTTGATCTTCAAATAATCCACACACTTGAAATGACTATCGAGGAGAAGAAGACCCTCACGAATTAACACTCGAGGAGGTTAAGAGGTCGTGTGTTATTTCGCCGTCACGACATCGGAACATTCTATTGTATATATATATATATATCCAGGGGGGAAACACAACCTTTAAAAATAAGCACCACTGTTTATTGCAGGTTCATCCGAATCGTAGAATCCAAAGAATCTGCAACGGAATTGTCGTAGAAGGGCACGAATTGGAACTGGTAATCTTCTGAATGTTTAAAAAAACCATCAAACCTCACGCATTTTTAAAAATGAAGTTGAGAGCAGCACCCGATACCAGATGTTAGTTTTTTTTTCTGTTATAATATTAAGCTCGAATTTTTCGGCAGGATGTATTTGTTTCGAGGTTTTTACACGATGGCGCACAAACCTCAGATGGAGAAGAGACAGTCTTGCAAATTATACAACCTTTGGAGGAGCAAATTAATCCTTCGATAGACGAAACCGAAAAAAGTAGCACACACGCTTAAGATATTCCCAAGATTATGGCAGTGTCGGCAATGATAAACAACTTGTCGATCGTAAACACTTCCGAAAGCAATCCTCCTTCGGATGTTTTGGGTTAATCAGGCTCAACAAACCCGGGGTTGGAAGTCGCCGAGGAAGAGGTTAGAGCCTCTCCACATGCTGTTGTCCCCGCATACCGCTGGGTCGAGTGAGCTTCCAAAGGCAGAAAGCAGAACTCACGGAGAGTCCTGGTTTTCTAGTTTCGAGAGGACCGGTTTGCTCGCACTCTGCTGCCGTCGGTTCACTGGTGATGCCTGTTCTGTTCCGAACTGAGCGACGAACATTCCTTCTGCCAGCAGTCAGCCGTAGGCGACCAATAACCATCTCCGGTGAGTGGGTTGAGTGGAGTTGCAGGCTGCCTGCTGGATCCAGTCTGCGGGAGGAAGAAAAAAAAGGAATTAAAAGATAAGTTTCAGGAACATTTCTGACGTATTCCTTCGACAGTTATTCCATCTCCCTCTCTTCGCAGCGCACACCCCTAATTGTCCGTTTTTTCGTTGTTGTTCAAAAATAGCAGGTTAGGACAGGTCAGTCAGAAAATCGGAATTCGAAATCGTGTTTTTTTTTTCTCGGCCCATTACCGCAATTAGCCGTGTTCCAGATATGTAAAAAAGGGATGGAATTGCTCCGTGATGGCGCGTCAAGGGGTAAGATGACAGCTTTCCCTTTGGTGATGGGCTGGAGTCGTATTTGCTGGCCCTAACCTGCAATCAGTATTACTCGGAAGGAAGAAGCGGAATTAACATGAAAATACCTCATTCATCACATCTTGACTGACTCAATGAACTCGAATAGCATCTCGTAACAGGCACTAAGCAGTACAATGATTGATCTGAGCGATTTCAGGCCACCTTAGGTTTAATTGGCGCTGGAATGTACATTGTACATTCAACAAACGGATTGTATAGATTCTCGACTAAGCAAAAAAATATATCCATATATTCTGCTATACTGTAGATCATTTTGGCAAATAGTCAAGAAAGTAATCACATTACAAATGCAAGTTTTGTTTACTAGTTAATGACCGTTCGGCACTAATAGATACGAACTGGCGACTACTTGTGAATGAGCATCTAGTGGGCAACCGCTAATTCTCCTAACAGGGACAGGATTCCGGTTGCCCAGTTGGTAGAATAACGTATTAGCAACCGGAGGGTTGCAAGTTTGAGACTAGGTTCAACCAAATACTGTCGTGTACATGGAGGCTAGTGCACGTTAGATCAGTTCTGCACGTTCAATATACACTAATATCTATCATCTGTACTTTTGTAGACCGGGATTCAAACCTGGGATCTACTGTATGGCAGACAAACGTTATGTCATTATACCAATTAGGAGACAGGTTTGGCTTGTCATTTTACGGTTAAATTTTACAACATGAAACACAAAAGTGGGTAGATAACCACACTCCATTGTTATAATAAGGGCCAATATTTGCGATGTGCTGTTTCGTCATCTGATCGTGGTTCGAAATTATAAGGTGTTGTCCTCGGATGTCCTCGCTTTGGACCCGTGGCCAACAGACCGTTGTACTGCTCTCGAGCGAAGTAAATTCAACAACCTACCGATGTGTGTTGTTATGTTACTGAAAATATATTTAATGGGTTCACAACTATATTGTGGCTAACATAAGGAATTTTAAGTAGGCAATTATACACTTCAAATACACAGACCCCTTCTAAGACCCTGTTGCCTGTGGGAAAGCCTGTGACTCGGATATTTTATTACTTATGAAAAGTAAAATGTTATGGTTTTCTAAGAAAATGCAATGATAATAAACAAATTCTCGGAAAATAAAAATAATAACTCAATATTACAATCCATATTTATATTATTTACAGTACTTATGTTCATTTGTGTTCCCTGATAAACTATCCTAAGTTATTTTTAAAAATAATAACTTAAGATGACATTAATATAAGTAATTATTCACATTTCTATTTATCGTCCTTCTAAAAAAATCAATAGCTCGTTGTTTTTCTCCTGTGTGGCAGGAATCAACTGCCTGCCTAAATTTCTAAACATTAATCTCTATTCTAGGGAATATCTTAAATATTAATGAACAAATTTTACACTATACAGGATATCCCAAAAAGGTCAGTACAACTTCAAAAATTTATTTAAAAAAAGAATAGGCTTACAGCAAAGCTAGTTACAACAATAGATAGAATAACTCAAAAAGTTTTTTTCTACTACCTAAGTAAATTTCCACTTGAGATCCTTTCGTAGCACGAAGAATATCAAGACAATATTCCAATTCAATCCACGAACGTTTCAGCATGCTAACATCAGCAGAAGCTACAGCTGTTTGGATCTTTTTTTTTTGTTTTAATTCCACGGCACTGTTAACTTTTGTTCCATACACAGCATCTTTACATAACAATTTTACATATCTTAACACATAATTTCTTTGCGTTTGAGCATCGGAATTTGTTTCTGTAAACCACTTGACACATTGAGCTTTCTTCACGGGATCTGCCATTTTGAATAACTTAATTCTTTAATAATTGTTTGCGTGCTGTGTAGCGCTATCTATAATCAGAAACATACTGTAGAAAATAACTTTTTGAGTTATTCAATCTATTGTTGTAACTAGTTTTGCTGTAGGCCTATTCTTTTTTTTATATAAATTTTTGAAGTTGTACTGATCTTATTGGGACACCCTGTATATCAGAATTATGTATTGTGAAATAGGCAAAAAAAAATTTACATAACTGATAGTATACTCTACACTACAATAATCGATCAAACTCCAGCGTATTTGCATAAAACTTACATACTTGAGGGGATGTTTTTCGTGGTATGGCCTGGAACCTTTCCATGTTATTCCTTGTCAATTGAACTCCGACGCCTACATGAAAATTTTGGACAATCGGGTTCTTCCTACGCTCTGGCAATTTTATGAAACGGACGAATGTACTTCCAGGACGACAACGCTCCATGTCATGTTGCAGCCTCTGTCAAGCAGTGGTATCGACATGGATGTTAAACGCCTTCCCTGTGTGTGTGACCTGCTCAGAATTCCTACCTAAACCCCATAGAACATTTGTGGGACGAGTTAAAGCGACGCTTACGGACCAGGGAACCACGTCCGAATTCTACAGCAGAGCTGGCGATATTCTTGCAACAGGAATGGACACAAATACCTATAGCTGTGTATCTAAACCTTGTTGGAAGTATGCCCAGAAGGGTTGCTAGTGTAATTGCAGCACGTGGGAGACCATCCCCCTATTAAAACATGTATTCTATCACGTATACCATCACATCTTGCTGTCCACTCCATTTATTGTAGGGTAGTGTATATAACAATTTTTGTAGGTATTTTAATTAACGTCGCACTGGAGAAACACAATGGGCTATTAGCGATGTTTCGGGATTAAAACCAAAGGGAAAGATGAATTTTATACCAAAGCATTATCAGCAGTAATAGTTATAAGGGCTTTAATTCTTCGACAAAGTTGTGTTGTTCATAGCTCGTCATTAGCAAAACAATTACGAGGTCTTGAGGGACGAGATATCTCATCGTTGGATGAAAACTGACCAGATCTTGATCTCGTCATCATAAAAAAAATCGATTATATCTTGATGATGAGATATCTCGTCAGCAAAATGGGTTGGAATTTGATCTAAGAGATATCTCGTTGCATTCACTTGGTGGGTCAAACCGTTTAACTATGTCTGTAGTATTTTCTTAAATACTATATCTCGGTGGTACATAAAAATCAATTACATCCATATAGTCAGCTTACATAGTGGCATTCATAGTTTATTCAAACCAAATAGCCTTCTTCAAATCTTTCTACAACGCAAATAGTAAATAATGAAATCTATTTACGAATTTTTGAAACTTATCCCAAACTTACTCTTTGGAAAACCATACGTATGTACGCTTCCAAGCAGAAATAATTTTCATTAGGCGATGTATTCTGCTTCTCCATATCAGAATTCTGCAGAACTACTACTTCTGGTTTTGTCAACGAAAATTTAAAAGCGGAAAATTACACAGATCTGTTCAAATAAACGGCTTGGAACAGCAATGCGACGAGCTGTAACATATCATTGGGGATCTTTATACTAGCTCGTACATCGATTATTTTCATACTCGAGTGGCGCTTGTAACGATATATCGTTTCTCGGAAAAATATTCGGAAGAGAAAAATAAGATTCTCTCTCATTTTGTCTGGTTTTTGTTTCTTCGGTAATGATGGAAACGTTTCTCGGGATAGCAGTACCTGGAATTCAACGAATTGCTAATATTTTTTCCAGCTCTATCGCAATCTCGGTCGAGAAATAGATGTTTTGCATTTTAGCAAGAAACAATTAAAAAAAAAAATTCAGTAAACCTGTGTTTTATAATCTTGTCATTTGAAACCATAAAAATTATGTATCACTTAAGACTTCCAAGCCATTATTTTTCTCTTTGATAAGTAGCAAGCTGTCGTCGGCTTACAAGAAAAAAAAAACCCATCAAATCAAAATTTTCGAGATTGGTTTTTACATTTTCATGGCCAAAATGTAGCGACTGTTTATCCATTACCTGTTTTCAAAGCACTTGTAGAAAGCAAGTTATTTAATAAGTTATCCTATGTACATCAATGTATGTCAGCCTAGAGCATTTCATGGATTTCACCTTTACAAATGTATCAGTTGTTAAGGAACATTTCATTAGTGAAAAAAACAAAATTTAGAAGTTATTTTACATAACGTCGGCTTATAAATACACTAAGTCTAAATTTTCGAGGTATGAGCTTTTTAGCCCTTTTAGACCTAAATGTGATCATTAGACTGGTGAAGTCCACTCAGTCGATTTCTTTTCATAATGGTTAGTTTTCTTTGGATTAGTGAAGTAAACACTGAGTAAGTTACCTGTCTATAGCATAGTGAGTAGAATGCCCCCTTTCGTTACATTGATTCAACTTGCCGCGGACTAGCACTCGGCGGGTTGCGAGTTCGAAACTAGATCCAATCAAAATACCGTCGTATACGTGGGGCTGGTGAACGCTAAATTTGTCGATAAAATGTGCGCACGTTGGCATGATATTAAAGTTTGGAGAGTTGGGTGCCAGCTCAGGTGTTAGCTTCGTCACCTTACACTGGTTTAATGTTACGATGTGTGGTCCTCAAATCTTTCCCTTCAGGATTGTTACAGAACCAATACTCTCCTTGTGTTGCTTCACTGCGACGTTAATTCAACTACCTACTACTTGTAATTGGACGATATTAAACAAAATTATTGCAATAGTGCAGCGTAACATTTATGCTAGTAATGCCTATATTACTCAAAAGCAAACCAAAAAAATCTTATGCTCAGCTTTAGCCAACCTTATAAAGCAATTCCATTCGGCGTTGTTTCATTTCTGCTAAGACAATGCAATGCAAATAATTTTTCAGCTCTAAGCTAAAAAAGAAGCTCAGAAGGCGTAATTGAGTCTGGTCTTGAAAGCTCGTATGGGTGGATCAAACGCTAAATTATAGTTTGATGGCTTTCTTTTATAAAAGAGGGGAAATGTGGGGAGAATGATGGACTATACGCAAGCACTGCACATATTATCTCGACTGTTATTGGCCTCATTCAGAGACACTGTGAAGTGGGAGGGGTCTGTGTTGAACGTTTATATGAACGCCACTGATGTGGAAGAGGTAAGCAGTATGAAAGTGGGGATAAGTGGATTGTTGGACTTACAAGTGGATTCTTGCATGCTTCTTTGAAGCCAAACTCACATCAGAACCACGATCTCTCGATGTTTTGAAATAAAAATAAACTACAATGATGAAATATTATAAGTAGCCGAATTATTTTGTGCAAATAAAAAATGCATCGTTTAAAAAAAAATTCGGAGCTTGCCGTTGAAAATTCGAGCCTTACAACACATTATTGACTGACCAAAACAGTGACATCTACCACCTAAATGCAGCATTTCCGGACTCGCATTATTTGACAAAAATGTTTATTCTGTGTCCTTTTACCACCCTTTACATTTTGGCCAGATATTTTCAAAATACCGTGTGCCCGAACAATTTATGTCTCTTGCACGAACCGGTGAAACCTGTGCATGAACCTTGTGAAGTTTTTAATATCTACGATAGGAAGAAAATGTGACACCTCTTTGAATTTGGGTGACAGTTTAAATCCAGTATTGAATAGGGGGATTGTGAGGAAACAACTAAGTAATGGATCCAGTCGGAATTAGAACTTATCTTCTGTCACATAATCCGAAAAGTCCTATTTCCTCATACACACTGAATATATTCCCCTTAAGGAGGATATGAAATACAACTTTCTCATTTCAAATTACATGCTGGCAGAGTTGATTGATGTGTTAGAATGAGGTATCTTTGATGGATCAAAGATAGAAAGTTCCACGGCATTCTAAAGGGATTCATCTATTAATATGCACAGATCACTGGTCTCATTTGAATATTGTGTTCATTTCCTACTCCATAATTCTTAACGGATCAATCTCCATGGGTTTCGGGGGCATTGGAATAGATACCCAAAATGAAACTATATGGAGATCGAATGTCAAAAGAAAGTTAAGCTGTAGAGAAATAAACGCTCTTCATTCAAAACGATAGTTCGTATTCGAAAAAAATTCTAAGGTATAAGGGGTTCTACAGGCATTCTAAAGGGATCGATATATTAGCCCTTCACATGGTTTCGACGAGATATCTCGTTCAAGATTTGGTCAATTTTACTAATGATGAGATATCTCCTAGAAACAAAACTGCTCTATTAGACCAAGGGGAACAACGATCCATGAAGGAAAACAAATTGTTCGTTACCTAGAACTGGTAACAGTTTGGAGCAGGTTTTTGCACCTGCAGCTGGCCACTAACAGGGTGATTTTCAACTCGAATTTAAACTACCGGGAGAGTTAAGTTACATTGATAAATGCCACTTATGTCTCATTTGAATAAAACAAAACAGTTTTCATTTCTCACTCGAAAAAAAAATTCGCAACGGATCAATCTCGATGTGTTTTGGAGCCATTGAAATAGGTACCCAAAAGGAAACTGCGGAGATCGAATGCCAAAAGAAAGTAAAGTTCAAGAGAAATAAACGCTCTTTACCCAAAACGAAAGTTCATATTCAACTTTTAGATCAAAAGAAACCTGATATGCGCAATCTAAAACGCATGCTATTGAAGTGGAGCAATACAATCAAAAAGTCTAGGCAAACCGGTCGTGTTCCCCTTTGACAGAGAAATACTCGTATGCAAATTTGTTCCAAAAAAATCCACCGTTATCCGAGTGAGCAAGTTGGATGGTGAGCGTCTCACGGTTTGCCATTGTTCGAAGGGAGAACATTATATTTGTAATTGGTAATATTCCACCCACCCGGGAAGTATAAAAAAGTGACAATAACTGTTGTCTCGTATATCTGTTTCGCACGCAAAATTAAGCAATGCATATTTAGAAGCATTGAGATCTGTGATGTGCATGTGATTCTGAAATTAGAGGAGAGATGACGTGGATGACGTTTTTACTCAATCTTATATACACCGATCCAGAGAGTTTTGGCTGGTTAACTTTATTTTAGTTTTTATGGCGCAAGGTTCATATTTGGACAAGCAGCGTTAAACGATTTCAGACAGATAGATATTTTAATTAACATCGCAATACAGCAACAAAACGGGCTATTGGCGACGGCTCGTGATTAAACCCGGAGGTAAATAATCAATTACAACACCACGTAATTTTGAACCATCATTAGATGACGAGGTCATACCTGAGCTGGCACCCCACTCTCCAAGCTTCCACACCAGGCCAGCATGAGTACATTTGAATCCACGACACATTTAAAGTGCACCAGCCTACTTTGTACACAACGGTCTTTGGTTGGATTCATAGGCGCAACCCTCTTGTTGCTAATCCGTTACTTTTCCAATATGATTATTAAACAATTTCAGAATTGTTAAAAGACCGACAGCAAAAAAAAAAAAATGTTGTGAAAGAGAAAAAAACAAGGTTGGTTGTTTTGAGGATTCGCAAGACAAAGTTAAGTAAAAATGTCGTGAAAGGGAAAAAAAAGCGGGATTTGGGGAATAGTAGTGGGATGAAAGAAGAAAAAGACAGCTTGGGTAACCTCTGGGAGAGTGACCCCCGTTTTAATGTAAACTCTATGTGGAGAAAAGTTCACTGGAGTACTTTGGGGTCGTGAAGCCCGTACCTACAGGAGTTGTGCCTCTGAGGGGTATGTATATATATATATATATATATATATATAAAATAAACAACTATGCATAGTATTTATAAACTTGCAGAGATTTCTATTTTATAGTCTTATTGCTTTAAATTTCGTCACGAGTTTTTCATAACCTAACCTATATCGAAATAAAAAGCTGTGAACAAAATAAATATAGATTTTATCGAACTGAAAGATACGAACATTTTTTATCTTTTTTATTAATTAAGATAACTTACTGCAAGCGTGGAGATAGTTTATGTAATTATTTAAAAAAATCAGTTTCGCTCGTATAAGTAATAATCAGATCACACGCACATGTTAGTGTACAAGCTTACAAATACTAGAAAACTAAATAAAACGTACATTTATGTTAAGATTCTGTTTATTCGTATGCGACGCAGGTTCTGTTCCTGTCAGGTGGTTCAATTCATCCCTGGGTGTATTTCTCTCTCTTCTATCTAAGTAAAACTTTCTTTTGTGTGTATGTCCATTACTTGATTTTGTCTATCGTGTTTGGCGCAGCATGGCCATTTTTGGCCATGCTGCGCCAAAGAAAACCACAAACAATCAACTTGTTATTAGTCAACCCTCCTGTTGGTTGTTTCAACGTGGTATCGCGTCATTGGCAAAGCTGACCAGAACTTGATGGACGAGATATCTCGACATATCTCGTCATGCGAAGAAAACTGACCAGGTCTTGATTACGTCATCATCCAAAAGTCGGCAATATCTTGATGACGAGATATCTAGTCATTAACAAAATCGGTTAGATCTTGATGGACGAGGTATCTAGTCAAAACCAGTTGGAGGGTTTATAAAATCTGCATTGCTAAAAATGTTTAATAGACACATTTACAAAGTAATGAATTAGAGCAACAATTTTATTTCCGTTTATGAGCATTCGAAATAATTTCTGATTTACTACTAAAGATGAAAATATGTCATAATATTATACTTTCCCATCAATGGTTTGCCACTTATAAATATATTTGTTATTTTTTTATTGATATAAAAGTAGTAGTGATAGAAAAACAATTTGCTTTTATAAATGACATTTCTTTCTAATAAAACCAAAAGCAAAATCGTTTCCAACGCCTCCCCTAGTGGTGTCCCGAATTCAGTTCCGGACTATTCGTACAACACCTGCACAAACACCAGACGCAATCGATTAAGCAATGCAACACGGCAGAAACCGAAAGGATATTTTCATTGTTTCGATACCACGCATTAACAGAACCCTCGCTGGGCTCTCGCCAAGATATCAAAGAAAAACACCGTTCTGTAAACATTCGTCACCCAAGACACGAAAGTTGTTGATATTCCTACGCAGGCGGGTCGATCCCACCAGGGTCTACCTGCATGTGGGATCGCGAGAATGAGAATGCAAGGTGGGAAAAGATGTGCCCACCACCATCCAGCGACCTTCGGAAGCTGTCCCACGCACGAAGGTTGTCAAAACGGGAAACGCTTTTTTGTATTCGTAAAAGTGTAAATAAACCCTGATGTCAGTTGTTTCCTGCACAATTTTCTTGCTGCTGAATTCTAGTAAAGACGATATCTCGATTGCAAGGAAGGTGACGTTTCTGGATCTTCTGTTGGGATAATTATTATTTGGAATTTAACACTCGTGAATAGATGCGAGCTGTAAAAGAGGAAATTCCGGAAGTAATTCAAAAGTCCTCAATTCCTGTCATACAACTGTTTAATTTCTATAGTTGCGTTAAGAACTTTTGGAGTTAAAGTTATAGTTCGAGAAAAAAATATTTTGAGGGGAGATTTCCTTGGAGAGGAAAGCACATTAAAATGTTTTTCTGTTAATTGCACCGAAATATTTCTTTATTACCGAAATGAAATACTTAGAGAATATGCAAATTGACCCAACTTAATTCCTTATTTTTTTCTCATAACGAATGAAGATGCTTAAATGAAGAATGAAACAAGAACTTTAGAAGGTCAATGTTCATTTCTATGTTCTTATTGCACAGATGGGTAGGCTCAATTTCCTGAGCGCTCAATAGCAAGTTAAGTCGAAATTAGCTTCTGAAAATTTTGTCCTTTTATTACTTCTTTCGTGATTGTTGTCCGACGGTCGCCAATACCCCTTAGTATTACTCCAGTGCGACGTTAATTTAACTACTTACCTACTGTATTTCCATTTTTCGATAATTGGACCTCAATTGTAAATTTTGAACTGTCTAATACTATTACATTGTTTCTTTCCATGCAGTTACAAAGTAATAGGAGTAGACCGAATATAAAATAAATTGTTTCTTTCCGCCTAAAGTATAATATAGCGCTATTATTTTTGTAGTAGTACTGTTCTACTTCATTGATTGTTTGGCCTCGTTTCTTGCTACAGTTTGATTGTTTCCTTTATGAAATGACGAGTAAGCATTCGGCTTGAACTGAAGAACAAAGGAAAACGAATTTTCAATTTCATTTTTTTAACAATTTAGAACACACGCCACGAACGTGTTGAAATCAATCAGCAAAATAACGCTTCTGTATCATCACAGCAGTGGTTCTTTGTACTGAGTTTTCATACACGGCAGACAAAGCTCAATCACCAAAACTATTGACTTTAAGTTGTAATGGACCTTCCGAAATACCCTTCAGAAACCGTTATAGGTTCGTTATTACCGAAGTTCGTTCGCGTGATTTACTAATTTAGCAGCTAACCCTGAAGGTTTCAGCAATGACAGCATGGAATCTGAGAATCACAATCTGATAAACAAAACTAGTTCCAAGGCGAACAATGGCAATCCAAAGAGAACAACTGCAGAAAAAAGAACCTAATGGTCTTACACCGTTCTACAGCCAGCAATTGCAGAACATCCATTCGGATTGAAGTTAACGCCCGTACATATCAGACAAAACGATTTCTAAAGGTCATGTCACGATTCGAGATGAACCTCAAAGGTGTAAAAACGTCGATAGAAAGACATTGGTGGGATGGCAACAGCGGTCACGAATGTAAGACTTGGATTTGTTTCGCTTGAGGTGCACTTTCTGGAATTATCTAGGCATTTGTATTGTTAGAAGTGCGTACGGAATTTTAAACAGTGGTTTTCGACTGAAAATAGGTATAAAAGAGCTTCATTTTCATAAATATGAGTATTGCTTTCCACGAAAGTACTTTTTGTCTCGTAAAAGGTAGCCCGTGGTTATTCCTTAAAAGAATGTTTTACGATTTGGATATTTCCGTTTCTGGTTAGAATAGCTCCGTTTCATTCGGCCGTGCCAACTGAAGTAATGTTTATTATAATTTACATAGGATATCATAAATAACAAGAACGCAAGTAAATGTATTTCTCGTGTAAATTTTGTTAGAATTTCTATTTTAATGTTTAATTTATTTTTCCGGTAATTTTTCCGTTTCAGTCGGAAATATATCAATATGTTTTGAAAGTGGATGAAACAATTTTCAAGCTATTGATATTGACGATTGACAAGTGGAGGCAATTATGAATTTATATGAGTTTAGTCAATGCATATAATGAAAAAAGGTATATGCCAATATATTATTAAGTGCTTTCAACGAGATATCTCATTCATCAAGATCTGACTAATTTTGCTAACGACGAGACATCTTGGTATCAATGTATTGCCGATTTTTTGGTGATGTCAAGATCAAGATCTGGTCCTATTTCTTCTAATGGAGAGAAATCTCTTTCATCAAAATCTAGCTAGTTTTACTAATGACGAGATACTTCGCTCAGACAACCACCAGGATGGCTAATGAAAGGTTTGGCTGCCATTTTATTGTTTAGATATTTAGTTACTTTCATACGGAATGAATTTTGGAAATACAGATTCGTGATTTTTTAAATATATGTGGTTTATGTTTCTTCTATTGTTGCTGATAATGAGATTTTAAAGGATCCAGCAGTTTATTTTAATCACCTACATGAGCCTAATGAGATTTGAACACTAAAATGTATCGTTTAAAGAAGCATAACTCGGTATTTACAAAGTAACTTGTGTCTTGAAATATCACTGCCTTCAAGATTACTCACTCTCTTTCAGACTATCAACCGTGGCTGGGTATATTTCAAAACATAACAGTATCCGAACGTGTTTCCATGGTAGCCGTGACGCAGTGGGTTTGTCTACTATACTAGCAACCGGCGAGTTGTAGGCGATGCTGGTTCGATGCCTGTAACTTAACCTGGTTGAATTTCTTTGTTGTGTAAGTAAAACTATACGTATGTGTGTGTCCATTACTTGATGTTCTTTGTCTTGTGTTGACAAAATATGGCTTTTGCACCAAACTAACCCACCTAACCTCGTTGTTTAAGCTTCAGTTTTGAATAGAAGAATAAAATAACGATTGCTAAAAATTACATTTTCGAGTTCAGTGCATTTCTTACAAGCATGATAGTACGATTATAAATATAATTTTGTCGTCACAGCGGTAGTACAAAGTGACAACTCTTAGCATGCTTTATTCAAGTCCTTAAGGCTTAAAAAGCGCCAGTAAAAAAGACAAAAGTGCTGTCGAGAAACATCCATGCACTTAAATTAAAGGAGTGGAACAGAGTTGTCTTGAGCTTGTCATAAGCATTGTTTCAGTGCCCGAGAGAAAAGAAATTTGTTTTATATTTCCGGATAACTTACCCCTTTTGAACTCTTGCCGCTACACCAACATAAGAACAATGCAGTCATTAGGTTGGATAATTCCACGACATTATAAGACTAACAGAAATCCGATGTAATAACACTCATTATAAAAACATTGACATGAGAATAATACTCCCAACTAAAACGCTGTACCTCGTTGGAAATGAATCTAAATCAATACTTGTGCGTTCTAAATATCCTATTTGTAGCACTTATCTTGTATGACAATTTAACTAGAAAAGATTTATCGATAACTAGTACAAATACAGTCTATGAAAATGTTCCAAGTAACTATGAAATTTGTTAACATAAAGGAAAGACGAATAAATTAATTTTTTCTGTCAAAGAATTTTAACAAGTTGAGATTGCAGTATCTCAACTAGTCTTAAAGGATTACACTAGAGATTACGATTCCATGAAGTAGCACTATTAATATTTTCTTGATAGCTCAATTATTTCTCTTCTAGAAACATAACATTAGACTTTTAGTTCAGAAAGATCTTGTTATCCACGCATTTTTGTTACCGTCCTACCTTGGTTTCTAGTCAAACTACAATTTAGTAAATCAAAGGCTTTAATTTTTACACGAACTTTCAAATCATAACATTCGAAATATCTTACATTTTATAATATTTGGTTACCTCGAAATTTTTTTATTCACTTGAATAATATATTTAGATGGTACATGCATATGCTGTCTGGTCTTGCAACTTATTATCAAGCAATTTTACACCAATGCATTTACTTAAAGTATTATAAATGACGAAATTATCTAAGAAACTATATTTTTTGCTTAACCTTTTGTGAAAAGAAAATATTAATGAAATAAAATTTTTAGAAAGCAATCTACACACCCCCTACACAGTAAAAAAATACACTTAAAATGAAATTAGTTCCGCTGCAAAACATGGAAGCAAGCTTTAAATAAACATCGTCGACTTTTTTCAGCCTCCTAAAATTTCACGGTACAGCTACACTCTACGTTTATGAGCGGTGGCAACGGCCTTGGCGATTTATTTCGCTCACTTCTAGTAGCGAGTTACGGTAGATTAAGGCAACCCATCTGTCTTTACGGTTATTGTGGTTTTCATTGCAACTTCTGCAAACGGTAACTTTCAGTTTTCATTTTGAATATTCTAGAAAGTTCTTCCAAACTATCTGAATAATTCGTACTATCCCGATTTCAATTTTCGGTCCATGACGTCACAGCGAGGGCTTCGCCCCCTGCTCGCTTACGCTCGCCGACCCCCGGGGATTGCTATGCAATCCCGTTTGGTTTGCTTCACAAACCAATACCTCTTTCGCAATTGATTTCACTTTTTTTTACTTTAATACTTAATGCACCCTAAACTAATAGCCGCATCAGTAAAAAATATTCTGCATCTTGTTCCCTATACAATTTTAAGTAAACCTTGTTAATCTCCAAACTTTACGATTTGTACTTTGTACTCGGTAAACCGTCTGAGAACAGAGAGAAAAAAGCGAGCCTTTTTCCTCGCCAAATAAAATGAAATCGTTTTTATGGCAATTGTTGCTACGATAAATTTGTTACCTGGCAAACCCGATAGTCAAAAATACAACCCTGTTATGCTCCGCGAATTTGCTGCTCGAAATTAAAAATACGAAATTTTTGTCACCAACTTTTGATTGCATCGAATTTATTTATGAACCAATTTAAAAAATAATTGTACCGTAAGAAAGAGTACATTCTGAGGTATACTGCGATATTTTCAAAATTAAAAACTAATAGTAATACGATATAGATATGACAGTTTTAGTTTTGTATCGGAAATTACGATCTGAAAGTTCCGAAAATTGTATGACTAACTTGAAATTGCATCGATTTTATTTATTAACCAATTTTAAAAATAATTGTACCATAAGAAAGAGTGTAAGGTAATGTATTCAGTGATGTTCTCAAATTTAAAAAAAATAATGGTTTTTGCTGTAGATATAACGGTTGTAACAAAAAGTATCGAAAATATCCAAAGATTCCGAATTTTGTATAACCAACTTTTGATCGCATCGAATTTATTTATTAACCAATTTCAAAAATAACTGTACCGTAAGAAAGAGTACATTCTGAGGTATACTGCGATATTTTAAAAATTAAAAACTAATATTAATAAGATATAGATACGGCAGTTTTAAAAAAAAGTAGCAAAAATATCCCGATTTTTCCCGAATTTCAAAAAAATATTATCATGACCCAAATAGAAATTTAAAAAAAAAAAAAAAAAAAAAAAAAAAAAAAAACACCTCGACGAGCTGCAAAAATTTACGTTGAGAGGTACTTTTTTTAAAAAAACTCACGGCTGAAGACTGAAAATTACGAAACACATTTTATTGACTCGAATAAAGTTTTGGTTTACCAAAAGGCTCACAAAATTATAAAAATCCGTGTTCTAGTTATTGTTTTCACAGCTACTTCAAATCAGCACAAAAAAATGAAATTTACCCTTTTAAAATGCCATTTAGTATTAGTTTCGGTTAGATTATCCATTCGAAATAGAATCGTTTGTCTTAGAGGCATATGATGTCCTTTTCTAATAAGATCTCACGTCACTTGCATTACAGCTCGAAGAAATAGAAATCCATACAACCGAAGAAAAAAGAATTGTTTTGGCAATCATCAAACAGGAATAAATCAAACAAATTGCGGAAAAGACCTGGAAATTCAATTTAATGAGGTGAAAAAAATGACAATTGTTAAGAACTATTTGTTCATTTCCCCCCTCTTCTTCACTTCAACCGTTAAACAAGTTTCCCTGAAAACAACATTTTCCAAACTTAACTGACCTAGTTTCTCAGAAAACTGATGTTTAACATCCCTGTGATCTTTGACTACGCCGATTTCTTTTCACATTCATTAAACACAAGAAACTTCACCAACTAAACAGGAAGGATTTATTTTCCTTTCCCTGAGAAAAAAAAGTGCTATATCTTTCAAGTGGAGATTGTAAAGAAAAGCGCTGGCGAAATATTATAATCTAGTTTAAAAAACAATACGACTCTCGGAAAAGAAAATTGAGAATTATTTACAGCTCTTAAAAATTCGGAATAACTCAGTACGTGAACTCCACTTCTTCAAATAATTATGAATGCTGGAGCCTTTGTCTTCAATTTTATAACCCCGGAAGTTAAGCCACTTTTTTTGGTACTTTCAGTTGTCACACACACATCCTATTCGACACCAAGCATGTTAATGTACAATTATTTCTATAACCATTTCTCCAGGAATCATACCCAACAATTTTTTTATGCAGTTATTAAATATCCGTATTTTATTCAACATCAAGCGCTGTAAATTTACCATCACTTCTATTAGCATTTACAAGAAACTCTTACCTACCACTATCATTATTAAGTTAATATTTATTAAACACATCAGTATATAAAAGAAAGTAATCTCTTCCACATACAACTAACTGTTTTTTGTAAACTTTCTCTCTTTAAGCACGGTCTTACACTGATTAAATAGCAATCAATCAGCTAATAGTAACATTTGTTGAATTCAGTTACTGATCAATACCAATCAGGAAATATGTATGGCTTACACACTTCTATAATAATAATGAAGCTATTAGCTTGTATTGTCAATCTGTATACATAAACCAGAGTGTTCCTCTGTGCTCTATAAAAATCTACTCTCTTTGAACAATCTACACCAAATTTGGTACAATTATTCTTTGGAATCATGCGGGAAATATATGGAATATATTAGATCATGTTCTATTCGTTCTAGGTCTGCAGACGAGTTAGAAACAATTCGAAACCCCATGGGAATAACATTGAGTACTATTATGATCAATTTCAAACAATTCAACCTGAACAAAGCCGAATTAATTTGTTAGTATTTTGTAAAAGAGAGTTAAAAGATCTCTCAGAGTACTCTTTATGTTAACCAACGTTCATATGTATGCTGCCTACCTGGTATAGTGGACATACCGTTTGTCTTTCTCACAGTAGGTCTAGAGTACGAACCCCGTTTGCAAGCCAGCTGTCGTAGCCTCAAATGTCAAAATTTTGACGAGGCGTGATTCTGAGAATGGGTGTCAGCTCACGTGTTGACCATAGTTCGAAATTCCGAGATGGGTACTCGGTTCTTTCCCTCCGGACCGTCGTCAATAGCACGTTATGTTGCTCCAATTTGACGTCAATTCAACTACATACCTAACCTAAATCAAGATTATCTTTAAGGACATAATTGACAGATACCCATTTTCGTTGCGTCGTCTGACACCACGGACCTCTATTCTGCAACCAAATAATCAAATGCGTTCCAACAAAGAAAGCAGACACAACAGAATCATTAAATGAAACTATAATATTAACAAGTAACTTTTATTTTCTCAAATTATTAAATACATAGTAACTAGATAAAGAAATATATTTGAGTATTTCTAATTGAAGTTTCTTGACTACAACCTTATTTGATTACAACTAAATTAATGCGACCTTCTAACATGAAAAAGCTTCTCACCCCTGTCCTAAGAGGTTGTTTATTTGTTTTGTGTTCGGGAAGATCTCAATAGAAAAACTGTAGCAATATAATATTTCGGAGAATTGTGCCTACACTGGTCAATCAACTTCTTAGCGGTCCGTTCACCTTAAGAGAAGGTGGAAAGCATACACGCCTTAGTAAACATCGCCTACCTTTAAACTTTCCCATCTATAGGCTCAAAGGAATACGTAAGCCTGTTTGTTTTACTACTTCATTGTAAAGTAGCTTTTTTTCATAAGATTATGCTTTGGGTTATTCTGATTATTGATTTTAAGAAAATGGGATGTGTTTTCTAATTCGTGGTTCTTTAAGAAACTAAGCCCGTTTTGATTACTAAAATTATTGCTATTCTCAATAAGATTTTATGTGATTACAACTTTTTCCAATCTCAAATACAATACATAGGTCTTGGGAGTTATATGATAAAAAAATTAGTTGATGAATTTTTTCAGCATAAAGGCTAATTGGAAAATTACGCACTAAAGACTATTAAAGAACTTTAGGTTAAACAGGATCTAATGCAACTACAATTTAATTTTTAAAATGTACTTGATGGAACCATATCTATATATATAATTCTCTTACGTGGCACGCAAAAAAGACGTTATTTGTTATCGCGTTTTGGCAACATTGTATGATTGTTTGTTTACCACAAAACCTCGCGCCTCAATTGAATTTATAGCGTTATCGGATGAAATTTTATCGAAAAAAAATTTTAGTCGAGCTGTTGCAGTTAATAGAAATCAAAGGAAGCGGAGGATCTTTTCAGGGCCATTTAAAAAACGGTCCTTTTCAGGGCCAACAATTATAGTTCAACAAGACGCTTGCACTACAATTTTCGACAGCAAACTCAACGAAAAAGTGTGAGTGGCTCGAGTGTTTGGGTAAATGTACGCACAAACAACATGCTGGGTATTCGATTTCCAATCAGCGCTATCATTTCGAGTCAAAATTTGCTCAAAGTTTTCATTTGAATTCTGATTCCAGAGGTACTATATTTTTATTTTCTGTAATACAGCAAATTATATTTGAAATTTTTTTTTTGGAATATCATATTTTGTCCTCAACAATCTCTTCTGCTAGGACACATGTCTTCATTGATGCAAGCAAAGCGAGCATAGGTTCGCGCAGCGAACCAATGAGGTTTGCGAAGTAATCCTCCGGGGGTTGGCGAGCGTTAGCGAACAGGGGGCGGGGCCCCTAGTATATCCTAATTTACGAATTATTTCGCTGAAATTTGTAGCGCTGAGGTCATAATTGGCGATGGTGTCCATGCCATTTACTGGATGCTGCAATGGCATACATGAAATAGTGTCTGGAAGTTTCTCATTTCTATGAATAGAACTATTCATTTTTAAAATTGTAAATGTTCTGCCAAAAGTAGTACACAGTAAAATTTACTTGGTACGCAATCTGGTAATTGTTGTTTACAAAACAACCGAAGACATGCGTGTATACAAGTAATTTTGCTACTCTTTGAAGAACTCCTAAATAAGGACATGCACCAGTTCTTACAGAACAACTGATGGATATTATTTTTTTCATACGACCTTCCAAAGATTTGTTGCCTTTATTCAAGAATAAGTTCTTAATCCTCCTGGTGGTTTATCTTGGGCCGAAAACTGCCCTGCACTGACCAGCCTGTGGTGCAGAAACCTGTTTCAAAATGTTACAAGTTCAGAACAAAGGGTTATTTGTTTTTCCTAGTTGAATCTTCGATACCTCTTGGAATAATAAGGCATTTAGTCTCAACGTGGTATCTCATAATTTGCAAATTTGACCGCATCTAGATGGACGAGATATCTCCTGCTTAGCAAAAAATACCAGATCATGGAGGGTTAGTAAAACATTTATGGCGAAATAGTTTAAATCAGTATTCCATAATACTACCATTAGTTAACCTTTTGAAGGGAATAATGCTAAAAAATGTTTTTGAAAAGATAAAGGGTGTAGACCCGTCATTTAATAGATATTAAGATATCTTCGATAAAATAAAAATGTATGATATTTTAAGGGGTGGTGGACCTTCTGATATCTCTAAACCCCTATTAGAACTTGAAGACACCAGAGTATCAAGGGAGACCAATTTTGCTAATGACGAGATATCTCGTCATCAAGCGATCTTGTCCATTTTCTTCTAACGACTAGATATAACCTTAACCCGTTTGACGTGTCATCTGGAATCTTCTATTTTTTAACTAGCCGTTTCAAACTTAACTAAGGCGCCTCCGTAGAGTTTAATCAAGGAGCTACGTGACTTAAACGTTAATTTTCAGTTTCAAAATATCGACGTGAGACAAATTCCTCCATGGCTGCCGAAGATAAACGATTTTGTTATTTCCTACTCTCGTGTGCAACTGACCTTCTGCTGTGGGAAGTGGGGAATCGCTTTGGCCCAAAACGGGACACAACGGGTGACAAGAATTTCAAACACTTCAACTGTCGTTTTGAGAGGTGCATTAAGGTGAGGTGAACTTCTACCTGTTTGCTTCGCGTAGGTGCTTATCTGGTGCAACTGGATGAGATGGTAGTTGGTAGCTAGCTAGTTAAATTAACCCTCCAAATTGTTTCGACAAGATATCTAGTTCAAAACAGTATGACCAATTTTTCCAATAACTAAAAATCTGGTCATCAAGATATTGCCAATATTTTTTACTAGAGCGAGATCAAGATCTGACCACTTTAGCTAATAACTAGATACCTTGTCGAGACAACCATCTCATTGAAACAACACAATGATTTATTGGGGCGACGGTACGGTATAAATTCCCGATGGGAAAGATCCGAAGACAACAAATTCATAATTTTGAACCAGGCAGATGACGAGTTCAACACTTGAGCTCGCACCCCGTTCAATCAACTTTCACACCCCGCCCACGTAAGGACATTTTAGACCGCGACAGGTTTAACTTGCACCAGGCTGAGGTACACTATGGTCTTTGGTTCGATCGAGTTTCGAACTCGCAACCCCCCCGGTTGCTAATCCGCTAGTCTTCCAACCGGGCTACTGCGGCCTTCACTGGTTGATAATTGAATTTTAGTTTTAGACATCTTGGAAGAACTATGCAACACAGAACGTCATGGATAAAGAGGCATTGCTCCCGGATTCAATTTTAATTTGCATCTCTAACCTTCCATGGGGCTTCTACGATATCTCTCGTCTATCAACATATATGGTCAATTTTGTTAAGGACGAGATATCGATCCAATTAGACTTTTTCTAATGACGAAATATTTTGCCCACCAAGATCTGGCCAGTTTTGCTAATGATGAGGTATCTCGTCTATGCAACCACTAGGAGGGTTAATATGCTAGCTGAATTTTTCACACAAAGTTTACCTATTCAAAAGTAGGAGTATTGCGGAAATTTGTTATAGGTAAAAAATAATAAACAATTTAAATAATAAATTTGTGAAATATATCCCCCAAATACCAAAGTATTTTGTTTTCTGTTTGGTAATGTTCCTCTGTTTTCCGATCATATAGTTTAATTTTTTAGATAAATATTTGCTGGGGCAGATCGTAAGGATTTTGTAAAAATCTTATACCTCTAAATGTCACGAGATTTCAGAGTAGTGTAGTAATGCTTACCCTAAACAACCACACCCATTGGTTGAAATAACCATTGGGAATATTTTATTGGTCAAGAAGGTCAAAGCTGAGTCAGAGTCTTGTAGGAGAGGACTACAGGTTTCAGAACTGATATATACGTGTGAACTGCTCAGAGGTTTAATGCTCGTTTTATAAAATTATTAATAAGACTAAACTTAATTGATTAAAATGAAAATATAAAGTTTCAGAAATAATATTTTCAATCTTTATTTGCTAAAGTTAGGATTATACTTTCAAATTTAAAACTACTTACGTTATTTTAAACGAATTATATTCATAATAAAATGGCTCGTACTTTTTCAGTGATAATAATTCATCCATTTAGGAAAGAAAAAACTAATTTAATCTCTAATTTAAAATCCCATTAAACAGCACTTTAGAGAGATTTTGAAACCATCTCTCTCACTCCAAACCTAAATCAAAACAATCATTCAATCAAGCATTTACAAACACCGTATAATTTTTTTCGATCGTTTCTAACAAAAGGAACAACCATTTCCACAACTCTTTCCTACACAGCCAGGTCTGGTCGGATACAGTTCACGTAATCTTAAATAGCGCCTTGGAGCTTTTTAACTTTCACTTAAGATAAGGAGCGTTCCGCAGGGCTGAATCCGAAATGTTCTTAAATTCGCATTCGAATGTCATTCAAATGCGATTAACGAGGGGGTTGGGATGGGGAACAGACTCGCATTACGTTCTTAAGTGAGGTATGTGTAATTGCGAAATCTCACAACGCCACAATCCTTTCCTTTAAAAGAAAAACTGGAATCAAAATCCAATTTCCATCGAGGGTTTGATGGAAAAGAAAATTGACAATAAGGGTTTCGATGGGTTTTAAAGGCAGAATGACTTTCTCGATTTTCGGAGTACAGGAGATAACTGTAATCTGTAAGAATGAATTGAGTTATTTTTTAAAAATTTCGTTCTGGAATAAAAAAAGATATAATTAATAAAAAAAAAAGGGGAAATATGTTAAGAGCATCAGTTTCTCGTGTAGTACATTTGTTACAGACCTTGTGTAAGGCTTCGAATTACAACAAATACTTGTATATCGATAAGCGATTAGCTTGCTCATTTGAGGTTGTATTTCAAAGAGCCATTTTCTAAGTGGGTTTCAAAATGCGCAGTCATTTTAATATTTATAATAATAATTCATGTTTTAGAATAATTTATTGCAATACTATTATAAAAATATATTTTTAAAATGGGGATTATTAATAATATGAAAAAAAAAAACCGGTTAATAATAAACGATTGGTTTGCTCATTTGTGATCGGGCTTCTGTGAGCCGTTTTCGTTATTAAGTGGTCTTGCAAATACGTATTGCAATGCTATTATAATAAATGTTTAGGAAATTGAGTTATCACAAAATGGAGTTGCGACCTTGTGTTCTTAACCTTTCGACTACGGCTATAGATATAACAAGCGCGATTCTTTCTTGGCAAGATTCTTAATAGCTTTTAAGGTACAACTGCTGTAACGGCAGTAGTATAAGTTTTTTCTTGGCATGACTCTTACAACTTTCAAGGTACAACTTCTGTACTGGCCGTGGTCAATATTCTCTCTTGGCTCGATCACAGCACAACTAACTTCTGTACCGGCCGTAGTCTAAAGGTTAGTTTTTTTTACTATGGTTATAGATATAACAAGCACGATTCTTTCTTGGCACTATTCTTATTACTTTCAAGGTACAACTGCTGTAACGGCCGTAGTCTAAATTCTTTCTTGGGTCGATCATGGTACAACTATGTACCGGCCGTAGTGTAAAGGTTAAATACACTATTATAATAAAGATATACTTTTATGATAGCCGATAACTGACCTCTTATGCCTTTAGAACTACAAGGTCCAAATTGTCGGCTGTTTGTCGGAGAAATCTCAGGGCCACTGTTACTTCTAGCAGGGACAGTCACCAAAAGCTGTGCGCTTACGAAACGGCATTCAAACCCTGGACTGTGATAGATAAAATCTACGGACACTGTACAAGTTAGGTGGTATTAGCAATCTTGCTAACAAATAATATTATAAACGATATCGTTTTTACTTAAAAGCAGTGAAAATAAAGTACCTTATCTAATATAACGTCTACTTACAAGTGAAACACACTTAGTCAGAAGACATAATTCTGAGAAAACGAAGGGACAAAATACTCTACTCATTATGCTATCTTCACTAATGTAGTTTCTCAATGAGAAATATAGTCCTCATTCAAAGAAAAAAATGACTAAGTGGACTTCATCATATTAACGATCCGAAGCTTCTTTTGTTTCTGGTCTAGTAAAGCTAAAAACCTCACATCTCGAAATTTTGATTTGGTATACTTGCCGCTTAGTTTAAATATATTTGATTTGAGCAATGGAGCTACAAAATATTGCTGAAACTACACGGAAGCCGATCACGATTCTTAACTCTTCATCAGTCTGATTACAGAAAGCAATGAGAAATCTGGAAGGTAGAAAATATAAGCGCGAAAATAGGTTTAGCTTCACAAAATGCCCAATCGCCACTGAACAAAGGAAATGGATGAAAATTATGTTCAGAATTTAACTGTGGTAACATGACTGGGGTGTGCATTTTCCCTTACAATTTCATTGGAAATAAGAATTAACACCCAGATAAAGCAATGCTGCTATACAATTTTTTAGTGGCAATATTTCATTTAGAGGTATGAGATTCATTTATGTGAATATGGATGATATATTCGTAAAAATAAAGTGAAAAAAAGTAAGAAACGTGAGTAACAAATTAAATTGTTGTTTATAAATAAGAAAGTTTAGCGCAAATGCTATGAGCGGATCGGTAAATTTATTTTAATTTTTGAAGTGGTTTCGACAAGATATATCGTCTATCAGGATCAAATCGATTTTGCTTATTTTGAGATATCACGTCATCAAGAATACTGGTTGGATTGCAAAATGATGAAGATATTGCCTTTTTTTTATGATGACGATATCAAGATGGAGGTCGGTTTTTTCAAAAAACGTGATTTCTCGTCCATCAAGACCTGGTCAGTTTTGCTAATGACGAGATAACTCGTCGAGACAAACAAAAGGAGGGTTGAACTAGGTGAAGTAAAAAACAGAAATCATAGACCACCAGAAGTAATCTATGAATCTCGAATAAGCCACAGTTCTGATCAGATTAATATCACTCTTGTTCCAGAGTCCTACATTTTTCATACAAAAACTTTCTCTATGGACATTTCACGTCAACGCCAGAAGACAACGAAAGATTTTCAAACAAAGCAGCACACTACATATTAATGGTCACGAACAAATTACGTTTTTTTATGTTCAACTCGACGATTGAAAATACGGATATCAAAATTGATTGATAAGACCAACAGCTGAGAATTGCTATAGCAGCTTTCATTTGGAAATTTACAAAAGAAATAATTTCTTTTGTAAATTGTTACAATACCTTGAGATTGATTTACTTTTCATGAAAAGAGTTTTGTAAGGGGACTCGTGCTTTTTATTCAAAACACCTTCAAAATCGAAAGATCAAAGACGTTCCTTCAAAATGAAGGTAAGAAAGTTTGTACCGGTTTGTAACTCTAGACATTATAATAAAAACTATGCGTCAAATGTTAATATGAAAAACCAATAAAATATATTTTGCGACATATTCTTATGGCAGCCACTAAGCAGTGTCTAAAGCAAGTTTGAAAAAGATTCATAGTTTTTTTTTGAACTTATAGACAACATTTTTATTGATTTATGTTCATAAACACTATCCTATATTTTTAAGAATATTTTCTTATTCAAAATACTTAAATAAGATTTTGAATGACTTGATTTATTAATTACAAGTGTGAAATAAAACAATATATTCTATAAATATGAATTATGTTGACATATAGCACATAAATTATTATGATGACATAAATTATTTTAATTTGTTTTGATGAAAATGCTTTAATGTTTTCTTTAAATAATAAAAACACTGACAAAAATTAAACTTAGTTAAAATACTTAATATCAACAACACGATTTCTAAAAGTTGAGAACATATGGACAGCATTTTTATTGATTTATGTTCATAAACACTATCCCATATTTTAAAGAATATTTTCTTATTCAAAATACTTAAATAAGATTTTGAATGACTTGATTTATTAATTACAAGTGTGAAACAAAAAAATATATTCTATAAATATGAATTATGTTGACATATAGCACATAAATTATTATGATGACATAAATTATTTTAATTTGTTTTGATAAAAATGCTTTAATGTTTTCATTAAATAATAAAAACACTGACAAAAATTAAACTTAGTTAAAATACTTAATATCAACAACACGATTTCTAAAAGTTGAGAACATATGGACAGCATTTTTATTGATTTATGTTCATAAACACTATCTCATATTTTTAAGAATATTTTCTTATTCAAAATACTTAAATAAGATTTTGCATGACTTGATTTATTAATTACAAGTGTGAAACAAAAAATATATTCTATAAATATGAATTATGTTGACATAGAGCACATAAATTATTATGATGACATAAATTATTTTAATTTGTTTTGATGAAAATGCTTTAATGTTTTCATTAAATAATAAAAACACTGACAAAAATTAAACTTAGTTAAAATACTTAATATCAACAACACGATTTCTAAAAGTTGAGAAAACAACTTATATCATAATGATTTCATTAAAAATTTATTCGAATTAATAAAAACGTTTTGTATCCTTAATTCACTTCCGTTGGTGAATTACGACTGCAAACGATATTCCAAATGCGATAAGAGATCGCGTATTGGTCAATTCGAAACCGAGCGGTCGTAGCCAGGTTTCGTATTTAAAAATCGGCCGTCTGCGATCGAAAGTGTGTCAAGGAAAACTGAGAGAGATCGAGTTTTGCTACTCAAAACCTGGTAAAAGATTTCGACCGAACAGAATGAGGACATGCCCGAATAGTTTTATTATTTGTTTATTGTTAGCCATCACGATGAAAGCCAGACTGGAAAATGCCTGGTGTAAATGCAAATGTGAAGATAATTACAAAATGCAAAGTATTGTCCGACATACCTTTTTTTACTTTACAGTAGATGGGAATATGACGTGTCGGTTTTTGTCCTCGTTCTACTCACTAATTTGTATGATGTGCACTCCAAAGTAGTTTATTGAAAGCTCGAATGAATGCAAAGGGCGTTTACCGTATCGGCTGATTCTTTGTGAGTTATAAAAATTTATTTTTGTGTATGTTTAAGAAGCAACATGTTTTAAAACGCCTCCTTATACTTTTTTTCAAGTTTTATGTTAATGGGTATTCAAGCCATTACCATTGACGCTTTTTGAATTAATTCTGTTGGACACGCTTAATCGTGTAAGTTAAAAGGATAATGCAATGTCTGAGATAATCCTCCTTTTATATTAAAAAATAAAAACACTCACTGTTTTGAAATTAATTGATTAGATCGACACGCGATTTAAAGAAAACTGTATATATATTAACTATACAGGGTGGTCCCGAATTCATGGTACAAACTTTAATGGTAGGTACAGGACATTGTAACAATGATTTATTGTATAGGAATGTATAGTCGCAAGTGACGCGGTGAGGCGTAAACAGGGGAAATAAAAGGAAAGAGAAATGGAGTGATCGGTTGGTATCATTGCCGGTAGAGGGCAGTAGATGTCTAGCCGCTGTTGAACATGATGCATCGCAGTAGGGAAAAGCGCCATTCACAATTGTGCTGCCGTAGACGATGGGTGACTTTACGTATGCAGAAAAAGCAGACATGCGTGGTGGACCAGTCCCTTGGCCACCCCGATCTCCCGATTTATCGAGCCTCGATTACTTTTTATGGGGACATCTAAAGCATCTTGTTTATGAGACTCCAGTTGACTCAGATGAGGATCTCGTCGCTCGCTTATCTGTAGCTGCTGCAGGTGTGCGTGAAATACCAGGCATCTTTGAACGTGTACGCCAATCGCTCCACCGACGCTGTCAAGCATGTATCGATACTGGTGGACGCAATTTTGAACAATTACTGTAAACATGACACTTGTCAACAACGCTTTCAATAAAATCTTTGTTTTTCCTTTCGGCCGTTATTTCCCCTGTTTTCGCCTCACCGCGTCACTTGCGACTATACATTCCTATACAATAAATCATTGTTACAATGTCCTGTACCTACCGTTAAAGTTTGTACCATGAATTCGGGACCACCCTGTATATTTCTTTAAATCGCGTGTCGATCTAATCAATTAATTTCAAAACAGGGAGTGTTTTTATTTTTTAAATGTGTTTTTAAAATATGTCGGTAAGGCTTTATAGAAATGATTTTCCCCAGAATTTCTTTGCAAATACCAAACAAATTGTTCGTCCTCTCTAGATCTATTCAAATGCTAAATTCTTTCACAGTAATAACAATCTCCATATCTCTCAGTCAAAAGTAATTTCATTTGCAAACAGAGCACAAACAGTTTTAACTGTCGTGAAAAGGAAGTATTCGTTCTAGTTTAAAATCGTGAGGTATTTCTGAGTGACGAATTTCCATTCATCTTACACAAAAGCGATTTCTCATTTAAATAATCTCAATATAAAAATCAAAAGCAGCCACTAACTTCCATCTCAAAGTACAGCTCCGTCAATAACGCGCTCAATGGGTTATTGAAACCTTTAAAACTGATTCTGAGTGAACATGCGTTCATAAATACCCAGCTTATGGTCAATGTTTATACTTCCTCAATATCACAATGACATTATCTAGGTCGTAAAAGACTTATTTTTAACCCGGAACGTGAAAAAGACGTCTTTTTGACGCTCACAATAGGATTCTTTTCTCTGGCTTTCAAACAAGAGAAGAAAAACATAATAACAATAATAATATTATATTACGACTGAGGCGTCTTTTTATTCTTCAAAATGGCTGTCCTCTCTTTTATTCGAACAATGGAATGTGTGGATTTCTTTTAATGCGGATTGTTTAAGTTTAACCTAAATAAAAAGAATTTCGCCTTCTGTGTCCAGAGAACGGAAGATTTTTGGGGACAATTGAGCTTTTCTTACGCGAATTGTAATAGTGTGCACATCTAAATAAAAGATTTTATACTGTCGCGGAGTTTATATGCGAAACGAATAAGCCTCGTTAGAGGCTGTTGTATATGTAACTGCTCTTTTGCGAGCTTTTAGTTGTGCTTATCAGCTTTATTTGGTTCCTGAATACTAGCACTTTGAATGTGTTAATGAATCTTGTTAAGAGATATTCTCTCTCGGTATATTCTCATTACAAAATGGCCATTTCGGATCTGATCCTAGGCGGCGGATTTGTCCTAATTTAGTCATAAAAATGAAAACTTATACGTTTCTTTATCCTTTTGCAACATTCTTACAACATATTATTTTCGTTTTAAACCTCCTGGTGGTTGTCGTTACGAGGTATCACGTCATTATCACATGTCGACTAGTAGTCACGTGACTGTTTTGATATAAAAAAAAAACACTTGAATAGCCGCATTGGCACCTTATCTTTTCGTTTGGCGACACAACATTTTATGACAGGATAGATGTGTATTTAGTGTCTAGTGATGCGTATTTGCACATTTCTTTAGAGTGATGCCATAATTGGTGAAATCCGTTGGTAGTTGATTTAAATTAGCACTGAAGAAAAGGAACAGGGTATTGGTGACAATCTGGGATTAATCCCGAAATGAATAATGATCCTAGGATAACACTTCGTAATCTTTAATCAGCAGTCGAGTGTGGGCCTATTAGATGATGAATCAATGGATGGTTGTCTTTACCCATCCCGCAGACCAATCAGTTCTTTTCATCCGGCAGACGAAAGTAGTATGAGTGTCATGTTTAGTTTTGGTCACATAATTCTGAGCACATATAAAAGAGTTACCATCTCTTCTTATATATATATTCTCTATGATAAAACCCAAACCAATAATCTGACTGCATCAAATACTTTTCATTAGTACATTTTTATAACCGTGAATGAATGATTCGTCTAGAGAAAATGTTGTCTCTCTCATTCGATGCAGTAACTCATCTTACTACCTAATCTAATTTTTCTCTGGATTCTATACATGTGAGATGTTTTTCACGTGCCTCTAATGTGAGCAAAAAAATAAATCTTCCTCACTCTGCATTCAGATGTCAGGTAAAACACAGATTCCACACCACGCCGGGTGACGTCAACAGTCGGTTTCAACTGTACTCGCTCTCGAGTGATAAAAACAAGTGGCAGTTGCAGTTGCAGTCACAAGTGACAGTAAGTTTGAAATTCGGCTGCACCAAGAGGCGTTAATGGAAACTTCAGAACAAGGCACGCGGAACTACAGGTGGTTCAACCATATATCACCAAGACGTGGGCGCTTTGCGGGAATAGAACTTCGATGATGTTATGTCACATCCTTGCTCGCTTTCACATAATTACGATCTGGCTTTGTGTGGGGTACATGTATTATAGTGCAAGTGTTTATGCTATGTTCACAGGAGAAAGTGTATATGTGCCCGCGACAGGCAATTGCAGCCTGAATTCGGATCTCTGTATGAAATACTTCGGTATGAACCAAGCGGTTTTAGGTAACGGGATTTTTTATAGCCAACAGTTCTTGGGATGAAATATTTCTCGTGTTCCTTTGTTTCGTTTACGTTTATGTTTCTTACATTTTTCTTCAATTATATATCTTATGTCTTCGTTTATGCAATTTGTCAAGGTCTCAAGAACTTGGAAACCAGAAAGTTATTAGGAATGCCAGAATATCTATTATTCTAGGAGAAATTTCGTCTTCAAAATACATTTGTGGTATGTAGTTCGATTTTTGTCGCATTGGAGAAACAACGGGAAATTAGCAACAGTACGAAATTGATCCCGAAGAAGATCTGAGGACAACATCTCGTCATTTTGAATCATGGTCAGATGACGAGGACAACACCTGAGCTTCCACCTCACCTCTCCAAATTTCCACACCACGCCATGGTCAAACATGACCCTTGTGCCATAAAACTCCCAAAACCAACCAACCAACCTCCGATTGCTAATCCGCGACTACCAACTTAGCTATCTAGGCTTTAAACACAGTTAGAATCACAATTGCACGTGATGGGTCAATAAACGTTTTTCCTGTTATTTTAACAAACTTGCCAAAAACAAGGGGTCTTGTGAGTAGAGATCAGAAACTAGGAATTGCCAACTCCATTTTACTTCAATAAATTATAAATATTGGTATGATTTTTTGCACTTAAGACATGTTTTGCTATACGGGGAATAATTTAACCTTCTTAAAAAAGTGAATTATTAAGAAATGTAACTTCAGTAGTATTACAATTGAAGTACAGGCTCTCATGAGGTTAATATGTTGCATTTAAGATGCTTAACTTTTGAAGAGCACTCATTTAAAAAGTTGAACAACTTATTATTTAGTTTTTTAAGTGATTATGAGACATTATGTCCCACCCTCTGTATAAAGAGACCGTAGTGTTTGTGAAATCTATCGTGACCTCAATATCCTCACTTTGGCGTGATGTGTGTGGTTCGAAACTACGAGATGTTGTCCTCGGTCCCTGCCCTTTAGGATTGACCCCTGACCGTCTACAATAGCTCTTTGTGTTGCTTCAGAGCGAGGTTAATTCAATTACCAATCAATCACAGCTTAGTAGATAGTTGAATTAAAATGGCATTGGAGCAACACTACGCTTTTGACGACTATCCTGGATCAACCGCGATGGAAAAGATTCCTGGATATTTCGTTGTTTTGAGTCACGGTCAGATGACGAGGTCAATACCTGAACTGGCATATCACTCCAAATTTTTATACCACGCCTACATGAGGACATTTGAGACCAGACAGATTGAACGAACACCAGTTCTTATGTACACGTCGGTCTATGGTTGGATAAAGTTTCCAACTCGCAACCCTCTGATTACTATACTGCTACCGAGCTACCATCCCCTTCCCGCAATTTTGCAAAATACACAGAATCATTTATCATTAACTGTAACCGCAAATTCATTTCACCTTAAACTGAAGAAGGGCATCAAGTCTGCATCAATAAAACGGAAGGGGAACAAAAATAAAAAGAAAAAAGAACGAAATCTCTTGCGCCTTTTTACCAAGAAGTCGATTTCGGGAATAGAAATTCCAGTCAGCGCCGGTTATTGTTCGATTCTGGCGATTTCCACTTTGATGAATCAGTGAAAGGGAAACAATACCCACTGTGAGGGACAGGCTCGAAATGAAAAAGAAACAAACACTTGAGCGCGGTTCGCAATGTTTGGAGGAGGGGGTGAATCTGAGCATCCTCCCTCCCCCTTCTGGCATATTTAACGGTTCACTGCGGCTTAACTCACCTTGAATGACTTTCGCGGCTCGGCTGGAGGTGCGAGGAAATTGACCCGCATCCAGATCGGAACAAGAAACGTTCTTTTTTTTCGTTCTAAACATGCCCCTTGAAAGCGATGCTGGTTAATGTCTGTACTCTCTTTGTCCGCAACGAGCATGCACTCATCTCAATGCTAACTTATCACCAAAAGATTCTAAAGTTATTGCTTTGCTTTATCCTTCGAAGTGAACAGTTTGTCGAGGCCAAGAGCTTTGGTTAGGTAACATAACTGTTAACTTGTGTTAACGTTTGGTCGCCTAACGGGTAAAACGGTCATAGCGTTTGTCTGCCATCCAATAGGTCTCGTGTTCGAATCCCAGTTCGTAAGCGCATAGATGTTGGTGATTATCCCTTTTAGAAGCAACGGTGGTATACCCCTGGGTGTTCCCCTACAGTTCACTCATTGTCGGGCATTGAAAAACAAATCGTTTGACTATTTGAAAGTTTCTGTTCCATTATTCAGTCTGCCTGCATAGCTTTGACAGATGCATGGTCAAAAATTTTTCAGACTCAAATTCCTCGGATCTCTATAACTGTTTTGGAAAGAACCCCGTGAGCGAGAGCTGTGAATACTACCTATGAATAATTTGTATTTGCAGAAAGCACCTACACCAAATTCTTGGAATCTCACCTCTTTAGGTCCCCTAATATTTTACTGTTGGAATAAAGTTTCTGTTTTATTATTCAGTCTGCCTGGATAGCTTGGACAAATGCACGGTTTTTAAATTTTTCAGACTCAAAATCCTTGGTACCCCTATAAATGTTTTGCAAACATCAAGTGCTTAGGACCTCACCTCTTGAGGTCCCCTAATATTTTATTGTTGGAGTCGAAGTTTCTGTTTCACTATTCAGTCTGCCTGAATAGCTTAGACAAATGAAAGGTCGCAAATTTTTTAGACTCAAAATCTTTGAATCCCCCATAAATCCTTGGTTATAAATGTTTTTCAAAGCACCTCATGAGCGAGAGCGGTGTGAATACTACCTATAAATAATCAAAAAAAGGTATTTGCGGAAACCACTTACACCAAATGCTTGGGACCTCACCTCTTAAGTCCCCTAATATTTTATTGAATAAAAGTTACTGTCAAAGTTTTCCCAAGCATTTAGGATAAATATAAAGGGTAGTAACTCTCTGTTTCGTTATTGAATCTGTCTGCATAGCTTAGACAAATATACGGCCACCTACTACTGAAGACCCGAACTTCTTAAGTTCCTCATATTTTTTTGGCGGAGTCCCTCCTTAAACAAGAGGGTAAAATGTTACCAATGAATAACCAAAAAGGATACTTCAAGAAAGAATCCATACCAAATGTAAAGGACCTAACCCCTGTGGGCCACCTAATATTTTTATTGTTGAGGTCCAGTTTCCTCGAGCTTTTAGGACGAATATAGGAGATAATGCACGTACCTAAATATTCAGGGTGATTCAACCTCACTCATTAGGTAGATTGTGGTTCACAGAAGACACGGATACAATGTCTAGTCAGTCTAGAAAATTGAAACTGCACATTACTATGTTCAAATTAATTCTCTTTGCTTTATTTCGCTTATTACATTTGCTGGAATTTAGAATTAAATTTGTTTAAAGCAAAATTTTTTTAAGTATCTAAAGACGGTATTGTGAGTCGTAGTTTTGATATCGGGACCAAATATTTCAATTTGAGAGGATATTCAAAATACAAATGATAAAAACTATTCAAAAGCCTTCGACCACTACGCGATGGTTGAGCAATTCACTAAAAGTGAATATATGTATTCAGATGCAAGGCATGTCTTATCATTCCGTCTATTCTTTAATTGTACTTATAATTACTGCAACAGTAGAATGAAACCTTCAACTAATTGGTAATTAAAGTCGACATCTTTTTAGTAAGTCAAACTAGTTCTTTTTATTTGACATATTAAAGGGTCGCTAAAGTCTAGTTTGTCTATTGTGTGCCAGCATATTCCATTTTCAATATCAATTATGCTTTCGATTTTGAATTTGTTTCACCATTCATTAAATATCAAATTGCATAAGTAATTAATAACTTCTTACAGTAATGAAAATTAATAATTACGTAGTTAAAAAATACAGTATTATTTGTTAGATTTCAATCAATACCATTGACATAAATTGCGGACAAATTTTTGAAGAAACACAGATTAAATTTTTCTATTATGAACAAATTCTAATAATCAGCTCAAGACAATCTCATTTTTGTGGTTTCAATTGATACACAATTGAAATGAAATTGAGGGTATATTCTTAAAAAATAACTGATTAAATATAATTAATAATATAAATTATAACTCCAATAACTAATAATATAAATAAATACATTCTAGAAATATTAAAAAAATAACTATCAGTGATAACATGTTTTCCAACTCTACAACGCCTCTCTCAGCTGATTAACCTAAAAATTTTTTTTTATAAAATCAGTTCATATTGTAAATATAAAACCATCGTTCAGTTCTCTCCACTAGAACTAAATCAATGTCTGTCTGTTAAAAACCACGATATTTTTCATTGAAACTCTTTCCCTACCCTTGGATTCAGAACTTGCTGAAGGTCTTGGATCATTAAGTCATCCATTGACTCTACTGAGTAAACTATATGAGCTAAAATAAAAGAAGATTGAAATTTTATATTTTAGTAAACAGATTAAACCTTTTTTTAAATGTCTTTTTTTTTTAAAATTACTCCAGAAAAGCGTTTACTTGTGAAATATTAACAAGTTTTTAACAAAGGCTAAACAAATTTTAAGGATTTTAATCATTATTTTCAAATATCGTATTCTATGTTTTACTCTGTTTTGAGAATAAAACCTTCAAATAGTAGCAGTTTAACAAGATAATAAGAATTAAACCGACACACAGTAAACTTAGCAAATAAATGGAAAAAAGTAATCCCCAACGCCATAGAAAAGCTAAACATTAAGACCTTTTATCAGTCGATAACAATACCAAAAACTTCATTCTCATGAAGATTACATTTTTTCGGTAAGCAGACACATGTTGCATTACGTCCAAAGCGGAATTCCAGTAAAGCAACGCGCTCTGATTTCGCCTATAGGAAACGGTTAAGAAAGAACGGATTACCGAGGTGCTCGCGGGCATTCGTCAGATGCAAATCACACGTAAGCTTGTCGAGGAAAGCAATAATAATCATCTGAATACATTTAATGATAACATCGCGGAACTGGATGCACATTAGGGTAACTATTTATAGATCAACATGACGGATCAGAGCCCATTCGGTGGGTTTTATAACACGGCGTCGGGGGAAATTGAAAAGAAATGGAATCCGTGACTCAACCTGCAGTTTGGTGGAAGTGCCGGCTTGTTATCTGGCACGGAATCAATAACCATGCTAAATAACTTTAAAATAAAGTGTGTTAATTGTGTTTTTGTGGTAAATTAAAATAAGTGCTGAATTGGTTCTTATGGGTAGTGTAAAAATATTGTTAGGTTCGCTCTAAAAGAATAAAATGCATAGCTGTTTTAAACCCTGTTAAGGAAGTGACGTTTCCACATAAAATAATTCCTTAATCTTGAATTCTGAAGTTGGTGTGGTTCTTTTTGGATCGATAAAACACACATTGAAAGTTGGCTCTGTGTACTGTACAAATATGAACAAAAATATGTTCCCCACTTAAGATCAAAATTTTATTTTTTGACGAACAAATCAAATCTGCATTATATTTAATACCTTTTTATCTTTTTAGCCCTCCAAGAGGTTTCGACGAGATACCTAGTGCATCAAGATCTGACTAATTTTGCTAATGACGAGGTATCTGGTCATCAAGGTAGTGCCGATTTTTTAGAATGACTAGATCAAGATATGGTCAGTTTTCTTCCAATGAAGAGACAACTCGTCCATCAAGATCTGATTAGTTAGTTTTGTTGAGGACGAAATACCTCGCTTCCAGACAACCACTAGGAGGGTTGAGGACTATTAGTGTGGTCTTCTATTTCTTTAGGTGCCCATCCAGTTGTTCTGAATCGGGCCAAGGTGATCTTTTCCGAGGGGGTTGGGGAGAGGTCTACTTTCATAATAAAGTACAAACTCCCAAATTTGGACGTCTGAAATCCGAAATTAAATTAGATGTGCAAGTAAGAAATTCGTTGCATTGTATTAAAAAGGTTTTTCCGTTTTTAAAAATTATTGCTATTTATATATCTGCTATTTTAACTATTGCAATAGCGAAATTCACGCGGAGGTAGGGTTAGGTTAAGTTTTTTTGACAAAAAATGCAAATAATCCGAAATCTGGAATGGCCGAGGTCCGGAGGATTCCGGATTTGGGACTTTGTACTGTACCAATTTATAGCCATGCGTTTGCACGACTCTTTAGCAGACTGGGGATCTTTCGTGTTGGACTAAAAGGCAGCATCAACAAAATTTGTTTGTAGCGTTAAAAAAATGATTATATAAGTTTTTTATGTAAAAATGTCTATAAAAGTATTTTTAATTCATTTCTAATCTTCGACTACTTTCTTTTCTGCCTTTGTCACCACAGGGGAACTGGTGACTGACTGCGAAGGAATACTTAGGGGGTAAGTAACTCTTAACAAGATCCACCAACATCCACGCGCTTACAAATCGGTATTCGAACCCAAGACCTAGTAAGTGGCAGGTTAGCATTATGACTACTATACCAATTGGATGGTATTTTAACAAAGTATCTACTTTAAAACATTCTAAAGCAGTTAGAGTACACTTAGTTGACAGATGGTGAAGTGATCACATTATTACATGATGTTTTTTTTCTAAAGGCGGGCACATTTGACCTAAGTCATTGGCCACTACAAGGCCGGAAGTGATGGCCACTTGTGAAGGAGCACCCAGTGGAAGGATCATCATTGCCCTTAACAATTTATACTTCGTAATTTTGAACCGTGTTCAGATGATGAAGCAACACCTGAGCTGGTATACGCTTACAAACATCCATGCCCGAACCCGGATTCGAACCGGGGACCTTCCGATCTAGAGGCTAATACCTTAACCACTATAAGGTATAAGTATAAGGGTTGCTCGGCTTATTACATGATGTTGAGTATCCGATATTTACATACGCTGCACGTAACAACCGTAGATTCAAATTCATCAAAATTGGAAGTACTGATTCCTTGGCAAGCACAGCGCCTGATACCACATAATGCTTCAAAAATGCTTGGTTGGGTTATATGACGAATGTTCCGTACTTGGCTAAGCTATGTCAAGTAAATAGACATACACACAAGAAAGTTTTTTACTGACCCTAAAATAAGAGATGCACCTAGAGTACGTTATAGGAATCGAACTTGAGCCACCCACATTTCGCATGTTTTTATCGCAGTGAACTATTGACAAAGTAACCACGTGATTGCTCTATGAAACTGTGACCTGATAGATCGATTTGGCATCTTATCCGCTTGTTGGACGATAGAATATCTTATGGTTTGGTAGATGTGTGAATATATACGCATTTTTAGAGTGGCGACAAAAATGTTGAAAGCTTCAAACTCTACTATGTTGCACGGACCAATCAGATAATGAATCAATAAATGAACATATTTTCCCGTCCCGTGAATAAATCAGATGTTGAATGATAGTTTCAACCCGACAGTCGAAAGTAGTCTAAGGGTTATGTTACAACTAGTTTTTGTCACATGATGCTGGGTACATAAAAAGGGTATCATTGCTCATTCTATTTTTATATTTTCTCTATGCAGTGGATAAATCTATGTAGCCAAGGCTACTTCAAAAAAGGAAGAGTGCATAATCAACAATTGACTCAGAGGTTATATTTGTATCATTATGGAGGTTATATCTGAGACGTTATCAGTAGTATTAATATGATCGTAGCTGAATGCAGTTTGTATTCTCAACTCCATTTATTGGTCATTTGATACAATGTAGACGGTATAGTGTTTTGGGTACATATAATTGTGAGATGGAGAGGTTGTATCACACACTATAGATTTGAAGAATGTGTGTATGTTCGCCCTAGAAATTGTCACCATCATGTTAGTGAAAACCGTCTCGATTCCTTTAGACGACGGTGCTGAAGTTGACATTTCGAATTCGTTTTATTATTCTGAACAGAAATAATTTATCTGCATGTCTACCGGAAATTATATTCGAATGTGTATGACATACGTTATTTTTTAAAGACGAATCGTTAGTTTAAAAGGACATGTTGTAGGACTTGTTTCGAACTTCGTCAGTTATATCAAATATGCTGACACCTCGTTACCCTTGCATTATCAAGTATCACATACTTATTTATGCAAGTATTATATAACTGCCGTCAAATCAATTTGACCGAACGCCTCCTTGACAAGCACCGCAGTATGCATATCAATTAAGACATTCGACAAAGCTGAGACATTGTCATGCGCATCCCACGATACCCAAAGTTCCTTTATTTGGTTACAAATCCGGAAGGGAAAGAAGAAGAAGAAAGAAACAATCCACCTTTTCTCAACAACCACCTTCGCCAAACTTCCACAGCCCACGTCCTTCGATTTACCATGGGAGGGGTGGATGAGAATAAGAATGAAAAAACTTTCCCTTATCCTCCGACGGTCCTTCCAAGAGAAGACACCAAGTGAACTCTTGAGATTGAACTCGAGTCGCTCTTTTGTTTTTCTTCTCGGCAGACAGCCATTGTGTGCTCTGCAGATTGAATTCCCTTAAAATGGATGCGCTTCAGCGAGTGGTCACACCCACATGCACTGGGGCTCGGGCAGGGTTGAGCAAGGATTCGCAACTTATCACACACTTGTTGGGCTTTCTGCAACAGGTAGGAAGGCTTTTTTTTATTGGGGTAGAAGAAGGAAAGGAGGTATCGTGGAATTTTTGATGAAGAGGAGATAGCTTTAAGCTGAGAATTATGAGTGATTTAGTAACTAAAAGCAATGCGGGGAGAGTTGACCGTATCTTCTGACTCCAGCAGAGATTGATTAAATGCATTGTTCATGAAATTCATGGGGCAGCGGTAGCCCAGTTTGAAGACTCGTGAATTAGCAACCGTAGTGTTGGGTGTTCGAAACTCGACTCAACCAACCCAACCAAGAACCGTTGTCAACGGGAGGTCCTCAAATGTCCTCTGGTTGACGTGGTGTGGAAGTTTGGAGATTGGGGTGCCATCTCGGGTATGAACCACGTTAGAGTTTAATCTAATCGGGGTTTACCAATTAACTGACTATATCAATTCATGCTTTTAAATTTTTATTAGTCATGTGTTGAAATCGTATTAAAAAAACAAGATAAGTGACACTCCGGTCTACGTAGAGGAAGCACGTCTATGAACAAAGCAACAACAAAAACCACCAACCCAAATATACATTAACTGAAAATGTCTCATAAATATTACAGATATCTCTTATCTTATCATCGAAAAAAGTCGTAATTTATAATTGCTGTTTAACAATGACTAAAGCATGTTGTTTCTCTTGTAAAATCAAATCGATTGGGAAAAAAAAATTTAGTTTTTTAATCGACACAAATACAAGGGGTGGGAAAAAAGTCGATTTACATTCGTAACAAATAGAGTCATAATCACGTAACAAAGGAATCTATAGAAAAAGAGATGGAAACGGAAAAGATATAATTTAATTTAGAATGCAAAAAGGTGTACATACCGTGCGATAATATTATTATATAGAAGCCTGATTTGAGCGGACTTTTTGCAGCTAGTTTCTCAATTTAAAGGAATATTATGGTAGAAACTTACATCAAAAGAAATTATCTTTATAGCTTCATCAATTTTATTTAACTGATCATACATATTGAAAACGTCATTGAAAATTATCAGCAGTGTTAAAGGAATTGAATTCTAGATGTTATTAAACATTCGTTGATGGTACTTTTTTTATGTATCAAACGTTGTTAGATTATATGGTTTTCAATTTCCTTAAAAGAAATTTTACAAAAGATTCTAATACCATCGGAGGATTATATTTTATCAAGGGAGCTTCTACAAATGTTTTTACAATAAAATGATCTTCACCAGCTTAAAATGCCATACAAGTCAAAGAATAATTTTCGTTAGTGACTTCACTTCCGGAACAAAGTTTGCAACATCCAACCACTGATTTTGCTATATTAGGGTAATCCTAAACTTGTTTTTACATTCTAACCACAAGAAGTTGGTACTTTAAAATTAAAATATGAAAACAAGACCTTAAATTACTCCAACCTGAGCAGTGTTTCAGTGCCTGTGACTGTACCTGACAGAAGATGTTGTGACCTGGAGATGAAGACAGTCGCTTAATTGTCGCGTGGCGGCGAATCACGAGTCCAAAAGATTCGGATCATTGCATCTCATTCGAGAAGATTAGTTGATTGTTGCTCAGTAGTGCCCTTAATCTTATTCTTAAGACGATTCCAAATGAAATGTCGGAAGAGAACGATGTCTTGATGCGATAATAAGGCGCCGCATGCTTATTTAGTCCCTACTTTATGAAATAAGTGAATGTAATTTGGGACACCTCCGATCATTGGGCAAGCTATTGTTGCTATATTTGTGTATGCGGAAGAAAATATATATTTCTTTCGAGTTTGGAAACTGGTTGTTGGTTTTTCATATTTTCTAGATACAGTAACTTTTCTTAATCCTTCATTTAACTAACTGACCACAATTGTTTGTTTTTGAACAAAATGTAGAGTGGGAGGTGCGGTTAGACAGAAGATTATTTCATTTATAGTTTTTTAGAGAGGACTTTTATATCAATCATCAATCAACAACACATCTATAATCCATGTATAGGTCTCACATTATAGATATATAATATTCTTGCACAACTAAAATTTTAGTCCAATCTGTTACAACAAAGGTCTACACATTAACCCTTCTGATTACTGCGGTTTCGACGAGGTACCTCATCATTAGCAAAACTGATTAGATATTTAATAGACGATATTCAACTAGTTACCACGGTCCCAGCCTAAGCCACTCGGTGTATCACCACGTAATTTCGAACCACAGTCAGATGACGAGGCAACAACTGCGATGGCACCCCACTCTCCAAACTAACACACCAACCCAACGTGAGGACTTTCGGCCACGACAGATTTATGGTTCACCAGCCGTCTCTATATCATACGCTTACAAACATCCATGCCCTGACCGTGATTCGAACCAGAAACCTTCCGATCTAGAGGCTAACACTTTAACCACTATACCGGTTGGTCGGCATTGATAGACGATATATCTCATTAAAAAAAAACTGCTCAGATTTTGATAAAAAAAATCGGCAATATCTCGATGACGATATATTGTGATTAGCAAAATTGGTCAGATCTTGATGGACGATATATCGCGACGAAATCTCTTCGAGGGTTAAATCTAGTAAGGCAAAAATCTTTTTTTTTTGTTTTCACATACCAAATTGTGTTAAATTATTTCCAAATGCTACTTTCAAATTGAAGTCTATGTTCTTTTAGCAATATTTTCTATACACGACAAAATAACAAATAAATGCGTGTCCTTGTCAATGAAAATGTTCATGCAGAGATAAATCAAACAGTTCCACAGTGGAATGAAACAATAAATTTTTATGTTCACTGCAAATGTTTAAAAATATTTATAAAAATTAATGGACATAGAATTTGAAATTCATATTACTAAGAGCAAACTCTCTGTTTCATAGTTTTCACCAAGTAACAACGTATTTTCTAAAATTGTAATAATGCATAGGTATGAAATTATAAAAAAAAGGTTTATTCTTACTTATTCTCAACTTCATTTCTGTTACGATTTCGACTGTATTATGAATTTATCGAATCATTGATTACACATGTTGTAAAACAGTCTTAACGGCGCACCCTTTGTACCTGCAGGGAAGTTACCATAACAAATTCTTCCCATGTTGAGCTCGAATTCAATTGATACGAGTATATAATACTTGCTATTTTAAATATTATATATATATATATAATCTTTTCACTGAAAATCAAATTTATACCCCATTGTTTATAGTGGTTTCTAAAATAGCATTCGGAAATCAAGGAACCAGGATAAACGTTTGAATATCTGTTCGCATAAGGATATACGTATCTACGGGGCAGTGTTCAACCACGACTGCAACAATAGACTTTCGATCTATTCACTGGGAAAACCTAATTGAGATTCGATACTAAAAGATATCAGTCCATATATGGGAAGCTTAGTCTTTAGGTAGCTAAATTTGGATATGAATGGGAAAATTGCTTCATGTTGAGTATGTAAAATGGCGTTTAATTTATTTCTAAATATTTGAAACATTGCTATTTCTTTTAATTATTTCGGCGTGTTAAACATAATGTATTTTGACATAAAAGGCCTTCAGTTTGAATGTCGTAATCATTATTGGTTAAAAGGATTAAAATTTATGGACAAAACATTCATTTTGAGCAGTATGCATGCTTCTTAGTAAACTGAAATTTTTAATACTTAGTTTTAAATGATTCTTATGTAATATTAAGGAGAATAAAAGCTTAAGAACTCATATTGCAAATGTGTAACAATAGTGTTTCATTAAACGGATTACCTAGAGGATACAATCTAGAACCTGAAATTTCAGTCATTGGCTGTAATCTTTATTAGATTTCCAATTTAAAACATCCTACCATAAAGTTGAATTTTACCTTGATAGGTGTTTGCAGTAATTAATTAAAAAATTACCATGACAAAGTAAAATTTACTGAAAGAATACCTTTATCTAGGAAGGAGTAATATATATTTATACTAATACATTTATATGTAAGAATGTTTATTTACAGTACGTAAATGATTTTGAGTAAAATCAGAAAGTAAAAAAGCAAGCAAAGAGGAAGCGGAGCAGTAGCTAAAAACTTAGATGGAAATTAGTAAATAGTTATAGAGAAATATCAAATGTATTAAGAAATTCTGCAAAAATAAATAAAACTAGTAAATGAATTGGTTGCATTTATTTAAAGCTTACAAGATGCTGATTTATTTCAAGGTTCTATGCATAAAATAATTCATTAATTTTAGTTTTTAATCGTTTTTACTTAAAAAATTATTTTTGTATCAATTCATTTAATAACATTTCAAATTTTAATTGACAGTGCGATCATTAATAATCAATAAAAGAATTGAAAAATAAAAGCACCAAACATTAGGAACATAATTAAATTTTTTTACAAGCAGTTTTTTGTTTTTTATCTACTTAAATCAACATCTAAGAACTTAATTCAAGGACAAGCAGTTTTGTCAAAACCTACCTGTCTCTTGTCCCCGGGTCTTCAGATGCGCTTTTCCGGTCGTCGCACAAAACAAACAAAACATTCGAAAACGAAACTAATCCCTCTCTCCAAACCGTACACCCTCCGAAAGTTCCAAACCGAACACCTTGCTCTTCACACCCTCATATGGGAGCACATCACCACAAGAGTCCGATAATCCATGCGGACGAACAGATACAATATGTAACAGTCCCGAACTTAACAAATGACTCCCCCTCCAAAAAAAGGAACCTTCCGGCAACAACACCAAGAAAGTTCCGAGTCAGAACGGCGGGAAAATTAATCGAACATTCGAACGAAGCGAAGGGAAGGGGGCAAAAAGCACTCACCCATTTCACGCGATTAAAAAGCCATCCATTTTGTGTTATTGTGTATTATTCCATCCTCCGCGGTTGCAGGGAAGAGGAGCCTCTCCGGGGATGAATGGGCTGAGGAGAGGGATGAATTGACATTCGATGCCACGAAGCGAGCAGGTGGTTGCGCGCATGCGCCTCGGGACTACCTGTACCTGGAAAATGGCGGTGTCCAATCAGGGCTGGGCCGAGGGGAGATCTCTGACCTGCTGGGCACGCCATGACCGTAACATGATAAGAAAGGGAGGGGGATAACACACCACTCCTCGAGAAATAATTGTGCGGATTCTTTTTTATTTAAAGAAATGGAAAGTTTCGGGAGTGATTTAACTCGTCGATTTTCCCAGACTTTTTTCGGGGGCTAGATGCATACCGTTTAGTGGCTAAAAAACGTATGAGATGGGTGGAAAAATTAGAAAAAAATATTATTTCTTTTAATTTTTTTTATAAACTAAAAATTTTGGGCTCCTCTCTTCCCCCCCCCCCAAAAAAAAAAATTGAAAACGATTAATAATATGCACTTCATTAAGTGGTAAATTTGTGGGATGGTCACGTTGACCCCTCCTGGCATATGTGGTCATAAAGCTTTTCAACCCTTTATACTTTCTTAATATATTAAAATGTTTTTCAGTGTAAATAGTAAATTAATCAGCAATCCTTTTATGTGCACTGAGCTAAAAAAGACTTTTGATAAAGGTAATGGTAATTTTAGTTAACGTTGTACTAGAGCAACACAACGGGCTATTGACGACGGTCCGGGATCAGTCCCTTAAGGGACAGATTCGAGGACAACGCCCCGTAATTTTGAACCACGGTCAGATGACGGAGCAACACCTGAGCTGGCACCCCACTCTCCAAACTTCGACACCAACCCAATGTGAGGACTTTCGGCCACGACAGATTTAAGGTGCACCAGCCGTCACTATACCATACGCTTGCAAATATCCATGCCCGGACCCGGATTCGAACCAGGAACCTTCGGATCCAGAGGCTAACACCTTAACCACTATACCGGTTGGTCGGCACTTTTGATAAAGAAAATCTTTGTGAGTGGTTGTTTTTAGGTTCTGTGGTACAAGGGCCTTATTTGGACAAACTGCTCTAAATACAAGCCAACGTCAAGTGAAAAACGTCGTGAAAAGGGAAATAAGAGAGATTGGGGAACTGAGCAGAGAAATTAAGGCAGGAAACGATCGCTGGGTTGTCCAAGGAGCGCTTCCCTTTGTTTAATAAGGACAGTAAACCCAATGGGTAAAGAAAAGATTACTTGAGTATCTTGGATATGTGAAAACAAAAAGCAATCTCAAAAATTGTATTTTGAACAATACCGAAAAATTTAAAAAGCCTCAAGGATTGGTGGGGTTTTTTATGTCCCAGACCCTAAGAATGCTTTAAATGGGTGGAGAAACAAAAGGAGCCCCCCCCCCCTTTGGTCATCGTAAAAAACGAGTAAATGAAAGAAGTTTAAATTTTGATCACGTCACAACCCTTCTCTCATAAAGTTCGGGATTACCCCTTAAACTCGTTGCCGATAACCAATAGGACTTCTTCCTATTTATCTGGTTGTAATCGATCTCGTTGAAATTGGTTTATGGATAATCCTTGTAACCTATTGTATATATCTAGAGAAAAAAAATTTCATGCCGTCCAAATTTTAAAATTTAGTTTTAAAATGTTGCTTAACCTATCGTTTTTATAGCTCAAAGCTTTTTTACTTACAAGTGAACGATACACCTACCAAATAGACTTAATATGATTTACATTTGTACTATTATTTGAATTAAATTAGCTATCAATTTTTGCTAATTTATCAAAATGTTTTAGCTTGTTCTATGTGATAAATTCCACTTATCTCCATATTTTTGGTCAAAACTCTCTCTCTCTCTCTCTCTGTATATATATATATATATATAGGCTAATTAGAAGAAAACAGACAGTCTGTGCCAATTTTATAGCAAAAGCATAACTACTAAAGTTTGGTTTTAAAGTCTGTTGCCCCCCTAAACCATTTAATAATCTACAGATTGCTACGAAGCATCTTGTATAAACTTAAGGTTGTGTGTGGATGATTAAACGCATTTTACATAGAAACTTGTCCACAGACCCCATCCAAACTGTAAAATTTTCATAGTATTGTTTCAGAGGAATAAATCAATTCATGATAAGTCGGGTGATCGTGGTGGCCAAGCGACTGGCCTTAAAGGTACCGTTTAAAGCATCACTCACATTAATGATAAAATGTGCCGGTGAAGGAAATGTATTTGACAGTGTTTGTTTCTTAAGGTTTCATAGTAAGAGCTTAATGTCACACCAGCAACAATGTCAAAGCATGAATTGCCGTAAATTTTGAAATTGTAATTCCTGGCATTTTACTGGCACTTGCATCCATGGCATGCCTGTTTCCGTAGAATTTTCTGATTTCACATAAACTACAATTGTGCAAATGTTTCTTGACTTTGTGTGACCAAGGGATACTCGGATGTGCTCGGATTATACGGCAGACATCCTTCAGGTTTCCGTTCACTATACTACTTCACAGTAGCTAGTTCGTTTTTCGCAAGATGCACCCATATACTAGGTTCCTGTCAGCCATCTCAGCATTCATGAAGTGATATATGTCCGAAGTAATCGTCTAAAGTGATGATGAGCCAAACTGGCCAACTGCCACGAAGCCGTACAGCATTATCTTGTAAATCAAGATGACGCCTACAGACTTTACATCCCTTTGTGAATCCAGTTGAAATTCGTATTCCCTTTCTCTCATTTAAATGTGTACTGAAAGTTTTGAGATACCTCGTGCATCAGGAGCTAGTCAGTTTTGATGATAACGATATACCTCGCTGAGACGATCATCAGGAAGGGGTTGAGTAAAAATCATTTATATCCTAAGCAAAACATCTACATTCCTTGAATTTAAAACATATCCTTGCTACTTTTTAACTAACAAAAGGGAGCTCAAATACTACTGTTTAAAGGGTTTGTTGCTTGGTTACAACCCCCTCTCCAAGTTATAAGAATAAATCTTTAGCGAAAAAACTTATCGATACAATAATGCGTGATTCAGAGCAACGGCTACACAAAAACATAGCATGGGTAAAATTCAGACTGATACACTCTCTAAAAGTTGAATTAACTTGTAAAAGGACGAAAAAAGATTGAAACTTCTTTATTAAAAACGTTACATTCTAACCACATGGGCAAGTTGTTAAACAATGTGTAACAATCTTACTTTTATCTCTAATTAGGGTTTATAACTTTCCCCGGCTAAAACTGCAGAGCTCTGCAGTTTGTCTTCCTTTTGTAGGAAAGGAGATAAAAAAGATTTCTCTCTTGTTTCCATGCTTCCTGGGATCAAATTCCTCTCGCTAATGACTCGAGCATGTTACTTTCTTCTATAAACGTGCTTCTCTGTTTTTGAGTCTGAAAATATTTCCTTCGCGTGTTATGGGAATGTGTATCGTTGACTTTTTGGCTCGGTGTGTTATTATTTGCTTAGTTAGGATCTTTATTGCAGGACAGAATGAAGAGGTTGGCTCTTTCAGTTAAGAATGGACAGGCTATTTGAAAAATTCCACATGGACTTAATACTTTAGATCATAAAGACTATAATAAAAATCCAACTTTGCTGAAATTATAAATATATTATTGCTCCTTGCGTAATAGTTTATCTCTTTGCTCAAAAAGGTCTTTGTTTTGTTTTTAATTTGCTTTCCTTATCTTTTACTTTACCGCGCTGTCAGACAACAAGCGCCTAAAGTTATCAGCTTTTTAAAGTGCAAATTATCTTAGGTCATAGGGGAGACATCGTAGCTCAGTGGGTATATTTTTACTCTCTCCCGGCGATTTGTAAGCGGTACAGGTTTTATTCTTGTCAGATACATTATACCCTGGGTATATTTCTCTCTTCTGTGTCAATAAAACGTTCACTGACTGTGTGTATCTTACTTGACGTTGTATGTCTTTTTTCGGGCTCGATATGAATCTTGTCCCATAAAACCCCATAACCAACCTGAAGTGATAGATTATTAAGTTTTAAAATTACTTATATTTTAAGCAGTCCTCTTCAAAGAGCGTAGTCAACATTGAACTGGAGCATCACTACGGGCTATTGACGACGGTAGTTCATCTCGAACTGGAAGACTCGAGGACTACACGCCATCATTTTGAACCAGGTCAGACGATAAGTTAATCGTAAGCTATCACCTCACTCTCCAAATTTCCATATCACGTTAACGTAAGAATATTTGAGGCAATCTTCCAACTGAACTATCATGCCACAAGATCTAAATTAGAAATGTAATTTAGGCTTATACAAATGGTTGAACTCTGAATATTGATTGGTAATTAATAAGCGTCGCAATGGAGTAACACAACGGTTTATTGAATACTTGACTGGAATTAAAGGAAATTAATCACTTGGCTTGCTTTCAGAAGTTGGTATTTGGCAGTTTCAATTTGGAAATGTGTATTGAATGAATAAAAGAAAATAAAAAATTTTAACTCAAATTAAAATTTGTATCAGGAGAACGAATGAAAAGTTGAATTATATGTTTCCATACACTCTCCTAAAACCTTCTTACAATGCTATTATAGAAGAATAGAAGCTGTTCTTTTTTCCAGTCATTGAAAAAAAACGAGCGATACAAAAAGAATATTTTTTCTCTTTCAACTATCATTCTTTGCACGTTCATTTCAGTGTAATATAACGAAACGTATGTAACGTAAACTCGTTAAAATCGAATAAAAGACATAGAATATGAATCAAAAATTGGAGGAGGAACGAGGTTTTTTGTTATATGCCCACCTGCTTTAGAACCTTTAGAACACGTGTACTGGCCTGCACAGTTCCTTTTTTTCTATCCGCTCCTAAATGGGTTCTTTATTCGCGCAGGCGATTTCCGTATCTGGGAAACCAGTCCGCGGCTGTGTTGCCATCGCCCGCGAGGAGAAAATTATTCCCTTCGGTTAATCGTTAAAAAAAATCTTGTTCGTCAACTCGAGACCAATCTAAAAATAGAAATAAAATTGTAATGGAGGCATTTTTAAGAAAAATATTTTCTGTTCATTCTTTGCTGGTTCCGGTTTCAAGAATTGAAAAGTGCATTGTGTTTCGATGTGTGCCGTTATTTTTTGTAAATATAAATATTGTTATATAAAAACAAATTCCGCTTATATTCGGGATGCGGAATTCACCATTTCGCACTGTTTTGTTTTATTTCTTAACATTTTTTGTTGTTATAAAACAAGGATGTTTAGGAAAATTTAAATCCATTCCGTTCCAATCTGTTTACAAAACGGTCACCTGTTCGTGGTACGAATTTCGAATTTAATAAATTGCATTTATTATTCTCAAATAACAGATTATCTTTTCCATATTTTGTATTCTTACTCTGGAAAAAAGTAGTAAATGGCATCCTGGATCGTGAATTTTCAGTCAGATTATTCTTTTTTTAGTCCATTTTCTTCACTCCTTCGAAACTTTATGACAGATTTTCAGTGTAAATATATAAACAGGTCACCAGACAACGAAGAAATACTTCATCTTAAGAACCAATTTGATTTAACGCCATTTTGGGTGTTGTTGTACTTGTTGTACTTGTTGTACCCTTGGGAATTGATCCCAGACCGTCGTCAATAGCCCGTTGTGTACGTTAATGTGAACCCCAGTGTGACGAATTAAAATACCTTTTAATACCTACTGCCATTTTGGTGATATTTTCATCAAAATTAAATTATTCGTGTGGAGCAATAAGAGCCGACATCAATAAGTTATTTGAAACACGAGTCTAAGGCACAAATTCACGAAGTGCTGAATCACGTTAATAAAGCAATTAAAAAAGCACATTTCCGGAATAAAAATTACAAAAACAATATATTTATATTTTACTTTACATAAAACCCTTTTCATAAGTTTTAAAATCATCGATTTAAACTTCTACAGAGGCTGTTCGCGCATTTTTTAGACAATTTTGGTTAGAGGTAATAAAAAATCGTTTGCTGCAAAAGAAATAATTGCAGTTGTACTATGTTCTTAAAAGTCAAAATTATCGTCTGCAGCTTGAGAGGTTTGTTTTGAATCAAAATGGCGTTTTTAACGAAGCAGTGGTTCGAAGGCTATATTTATGCTCTTTCCGAAGAGAAATATTCATATTCCGTTATCCAAAAACGATGTGAGAGTCATGGTTTTGTGATATCTAAAGCGTCGATAGGTAATATCGTCAACAAGAAAGGAAAAAAACGTCAAATTGGAGCCTCAAGTGGGACAAAAATTCCAAACAAGTATCCAAGGAAGAAACGGACATCTTCGACTATTGCAAAGGAACATTGTTTAATGTTAAAAAAAATTCTCCTATTCAAAGTACAGTTGCAAAATCATAAAATGCTCGGTGTCCACTGTAAACAAAATGATAAACGTTGATTTAAATCTTAAGAAAGCGAAAAAACGCAATGTACATCGTCTTTCTCCAAAGCATATCGCTGAACGCAGGACACGCTGCCGAATTCTGTATGAGAAACACTTATCCAAAGAAAAATGGAAAAAAAATTGTCACAATAGATTAATCATGGGTGTATTTAAATTATTGCAGAAAAAAAAGAGCCATTTATTATCATAAAAGGGGAAAAAAAAATTTAAGTACATGGTTCACAGAATCGAAAGAAAGTTTTTCTAAGTAATTCATGATTGTTGCTGGTTTTTTTTTTTTTTTTCATATAATGGCAAGTTAAAAATAGTGAGTGGAAACAAATGTCAAGATTTACACCAAATACTATCAGGAACATATTTTATCGCCAATTTTTCTGAATGAAATACCATCTCTTTACCCACAGTGCCGTCAATCTGTGGAACTCCATCAAGACAAAGCTAGCAGTCACACATCAAAATCCTCTGTAAATTTCCTAAAAGAAATGGAACAAAAAACCGGTATCAAGGCCATGCCCTTCACTGATATCCCTACTAAATCTCCCTATCTATCACCTATGAATTTTTGTGCTTTAGGACTTTTAAAATCTGCATTATCCAAACGTCGTCCCACAACCCTTACAGGACTCTGGAAAGCTGTTCAGGAGGAATGGGATAGAATACCTCTTCTGACACTTCAAAAGGCATTATCCTGGAAATTACGGTGTCGAAAGATAGTTCAGAATAAGGGCTATCAAATAGAACATTTAAAACACAAGAATTTTATGTAATTTAGTTTTGTGAATACTATATACATTGTCTAAAAAATGTGTGAACAGCCTCTGTATCTATGAATCTGTTCTGTTCTGTGTATCTTTTCTATGAATATCTTAAAAACTTGTCCACGCATATTGGAGGGGTGTTGAGGTGTCCACGGATCTTTCCATTCGGGATTGATCCCGGACCATCGCCAATAGCTGATTGTGTTGCTACAGTGCGGCTTTAATTCATTCAACTATCAACCAACTACAAGCAATCTTCCAGTTCAACTCTATATATTCAATCATTGAAGTTCTCTAATGCATCTCTCTCTCATCTCTTTATATTAAGTTTATTAACTACCTACTTACCTCATTCACGCTCGAGACGTCGAAATCGTTTTACCAGATCAGTTCAGCGCAATTACTAGAAGACAAGTGACCAGTGAACTCCCGGCTCTAAAGAAACAGATAAAAACTTTTTCCTCTGCTGTTCGTGGGGCCGCGGTAACCCAGTTGGTAAAGTAGCAGCTTAGTAGCTGGATAGTTGCAAATTTTAAACTTGATCCAACCAAATACTGTCGTTCGTATAGGTAGCTAGTGCACAACAAATATTCTATGACCTCAAATATCGTCAAGTTGGTGGTTTGGAGGGTGGGGTGCGATCTCAGGTGTTCACCTCATCATCAGACATTGGTTCAAAACTGCAAGGTGTGGTTATTGGATGTTTCTCTTCGATATTGATCCCGAACCTTCGCGAAATAGTCCGTTTTGTTGCTCCAATGCGACGTAAATTTAATTAAATAATTAATCATGTTAAATCCGTCTATATATGTCATCCATGTTTGAGACGTCCAAATCTTTTAACATATTCAGTTTGGTGTAACTGCTCGGTAGGTAGATTGTTATTTAACGTTCCACTGGAACAACACAACGGGCTATTGGAGACGGTCCGGGATCAAACAGGAAGGGAAATATCCGTGAACAACATCTGGCCGCGGTAGCCCGATTGGTAGAGTAACAGTTAGCAACCCGAGGGTTGTTAGTTAAAATCCAACCAAAGACGGTCGTATATAAATTAGGGGCATGCACGTTAAATCTGTCGTGGCTTCAAATGTACTAACCTTGATATGGTGTGTAAGTTTGGGGGAGGGGGGGCTCTCAGGCTTTATCTCTTCATTTGACCATGGTTCAAATTTGCGTCATGTTGTCCTCGGATGTTTCACTTGGGGGAATCTTCTCATAGTCACCAACAGCCCGTTGTGCTGCTCCAGCGTTACGTTAATTATTTATCTTACGTTATCGTAAACAATATCACGTAATTTTGAACCACGGTCAAATGACGAGGTCACACCTGAGCTGGCATCCCTACTATCAAACTTACCCACACCTCAACGTGAGGACATTTGAGGTCATGATAAAATTAACATATGCCAGCCCCCTTTGTACATCACGGTTGGATTTGAACTCGCAACTCTCCAGTTTTTAATCTGTTACTTTTCCAACAGGGCTGACCAATGAACTCACGATTCTAAAGAAACATATTTAAATTTCTTTTACTGATCGATGACATTTCATCGGGGACAAGTAAAAAAGAGCGATGTAGTCAAATGCTCGAAATATTGTGGTATGATTAGATGAGGGATTACAGCATTTGAAAATTTTCGTATAATTTGATGGTAATTACTATGAAGAGGATATCCTGCAGACATGGGCCTTTTAAACCGTTTAATCATAAACACATCTCTTTTAAAATGCTTTTAAATATTCCAATTTCTTCTGTACGTACATTCTTGTAAGTAAAAAACAGTACTGGTCTGCGAACTAAAATGCCAGAGTCACTGACTTCAACCCTTTTCCATATCATAGCTTCATAGACATGGAATTGAGAATATATTACGTTTGGTGTCATTATCTTCGATGCTCTTTCATACTCATGATTTTTGGGTGGATGCTGACTTCACCCCAAAAGAATACATTGCTGCCTACGTTAGATGTTCTTCCTCCTTGTCTTATTATGTTTTCAAATGTCACTGATAAACAGATTAACAAACAACACAAAAAAAAGGAAGATATCCAGATTTTATTTCTGCATAGGTTAACACAAATGAAAGATGAATTTCACGATGCCGGAAAAGATTTGGGAAGACTTTTTTTTTTGAAAGAAGAAACGCATTGTTCTTGGTTAAAGGTTCGCCCATTGTTTTGTGTGATTCAAAACAACAGATTGATGTTTGTTGTGCGAAGTTTATTCTGATGCTTTTTGAAACAGATTCAGTGGAGATTAAATCAAGGCATCGTAATAAAATGCCAAACATGGAAGTTTCTCACGCACATACGGATAAAAATTGCTTCACGCCCAAATTTGGGCGTGAATGCGATGAACACATGGGGATGTTCATTCTCATTCAGATGAACAAACTGATTTTATCCGTTCCAACCGAAAGAGTAGTGAATAACACTTAAATACGAAAACGGGTAATATTTTCCTTTCTTACGTATTAAACAACAGGCATTATTCTTGTCTGCTGTAATCTTCAGAGTAATATTCAAGAAATAGAGCACAAACGGAGTTCTCCTTAGTTTGTAGAGCCCCTTAATAAACTGCATCGAAGTACTTTATACCCCATAAAAAGGTTTTTCCTTACAATAACCTTCCTTATAATTAACATACCAGACAGACTACGAAGGTTTTTACTTACGCTACTAATATTCTCTCGCATAATACATATTGGAGTTAGCTTTAAATGTAATTTATCGCCGTTTTGGCAACGTTTGAAGCTTAAGGGGCCAGTACACAAAAATCTTTCAAAATTTCGATTTTTTTTTTAATGTATTTAAATACACGTTTATATACAATTCTGTTTAAAATGATATAGGGGAAGACGGGGTACAATTAAACAAAATTTACAAATTAATTTTTCCTTTCCACAATTTGCATGCACTAAAATATAATTAATTCATACTTTTAATCTTGTATTTTACCCATCTAAATAAATTTTTATTTGGTTCTAAACAATATCTTTATGCTTGAAAAATAACAAAAAGTAAATGTCACATAGTGTTTCATTGTACCCCATATGCCGGGGTACAATGAAACACATACTGGGGAACAATGAAACACTCCAAATGATGCAAGCAATTTTCACCCCATATAGTTTATTTTAGTCACATTTGACTTATTTAAATTTATGATTTCTCCAACAGAATACATTTCCTTATGTTTCAGTTCACCCTCCTTGATTAAAACATACCTAATCATTTATACAGATACTTCTTGTGTCACACATGTTATGTGTGGATATCTCATTCTTAGTACTTCAGTGATCAGCCAGCAATTTGTTACTGGTATGTGGGGCAGGGTTACAACAATTCTGTTATCTTTCGTAAAATTTAGACTTTATTTATATTAGTGACAACCAGTAATATGTTACTTTATATCAGTGATATTATATTTACCAGTGATATATTACTTCAAGTAAATGCATTCACCCTGAGCACAATGAAACATGTTTCATTGTACCCCGTCTGCAAGTGTTTCATTGTACCCCATACTGAGGTTACTAAATAAAACAAATTTTCAAACATCTAATATTTATTTTTTTTCATTTTGGTTTTGGAGGTATGAAGACAACAACACAAAGATAACAATGTATAGAAAAAATAATTATTACATATAACAACGAGGAAAAAGAAACAAAATTACTTTTAGTAAAGAAACTTACTTTCCATGGTGAAAAACCAATAATCTTCTATTGCTAATGTTGTAGAAGTGCGAATGTATCCAAATCACATCAGTAATTGGAACACATAGTTGCATAACATGTATATAAATTGCAACTTTCTGTGACAAATTTTACTGATTTTAGAAGTAATGTTTCATTGTACCCCTTGTTTCATTGTACCCCGTCTTCCCCTATTATTTATGGAGATATGTTGAGTAAAAGTATCTTAAATAATTTTTTGAAAAATACCTGTACGTACCTGAAGTAAGGTAAATTTATTCTTTAAACTTCAATATCTTAAAATGTGTATTTTTTACAGAAAATCTATTTTTCAAAGTCCAAGCAAATACAAAAAGAATTGGTTTACAAGTGTAACATACCCTATAACATATTTTAACGCGGGCATTTTTTTTCTATCTGCTTGGAAAAGTTCATTTTTATTCTTGAAAAAGATAAAAATGGGTCATTTTTCAAAAATAAAAAAATAAAGTTAAAAAATATCTCAAAACTTTAAATTTTAAGTTTTTTGAAAATTCATGTGTTAAAATGTTTAAAAGTGTCTTCATAACCTGTTTTAAAAAATTCAAATCAATACACATAAAAGATTCTGCGAGAATTTTCCTTAAAACGATCATTTTAACATTATGGAGATAGGACTGAACTGGGCCTCTTAATCTAATAACTAGCCAACGCCAATCGACTATCATATAAAATTTGGAATTCATTTTTTGGAATTTTTATTGGCGAAGTGATGAAATAGTATACGAAAAGTAAAACAAGAAACATTCCGTGTACGTACAGGAAACACGTTCCTATGTAAAAACATTATCGATACCTGTATTTAGCATCGCAAAAATGCCTCTCGTAGTGATATGCTATAGTTCCCAAAATCGTTGGCATCATGCCAAAACCACGAATCTATACGTCAGATACGTTTTCATGTAAATACTTTTTCTAGATTATTAGATATTTTATGAAACGTCAATGCCTTTCCAATGCATAGCCTAAGCAACCTAAATTCCCAATCATTAATCTACCATATGTACCAATTCGGAATTCATTTTTTAGAACTTTCGTTGACGAAGAGTTTGAGAAACAAGTCAAGTGATTTCACATTAGGAATACACTTTTGGCCGCTATTGCATTTACATTGACAGAATATGCACATCTCATGAGATGTAAAATAAAATATTCGTTTTATAACAGGCTAAGTAGATTTTAAAGCAAAAAAAGCAAATTTTATAATAGTTCAAAGGAAGTATTTAATAATGAAAACATTTGAAAGTTTTTTTTTTAATTATTAATTTATGTAAAAATTGAACTAAAAAAAGAGTATATGTATTAAAACACGTTTTTTATTTTTAATAATAAATTTCGAAATTTATTAATTTATATTTCACGTTTAAAGACACACTGACATAAATAAACCATGCAATTTGTTTATTTATGAGTTATAAGAATTTATAAAAATACTTTAACATACGTAAATATAATTTCAAACACAAATAAATACTATAAAAAATATAAATTAAATTCATTTTTTTACAATTGTGTTTATTCTACTTTCCATTCATGCGTAGACAATTCGTAACGCTGTTTTTCCATGCAATAAATGCAAATGTTCAATGTAAACAAAAAGTAGTATACTACAAACTTTCTTATGAACATGAAGCATTTTTTTAACACTCGACTATCAAAATTTTAGAAAGAAAACTAAATAAAGGATGCCGAAGTTTCATCATTAAGTATCCTGCAAACGATTTCCAGATCCAATCTTCGAATTAATTATTAAATCAAAATTTGACACATCGTTTGCATAATCGATATCAAATAAATATATGTGAAAATTACAAAGATAATTCGAATTTTTATAATTAGTATTTCTTCTTAATATTCATATGTAGATAGTTCATAACGTTGTTTGTACAATAAATAAATAATGCAAATGGTAAACAAAATTTAAAAAATAGTAATTTTGTACAAATTTTCTTAGAACACACACAAAAGCTAAAGCAATGATGCCGAACTTTTCATCATAACAAATCCCGCAAACGATTGCCATATTCTACTTTACCAATAAATTATTTAATCAAAATTCGACACTGTTTGCATAACCGATATCAAATAACATTTATTTAATCGATTCCTCCATCGATCGATTTAAGCATCCTTTAAAAACTTCCGCAGTGTCAAGGGTTATGAAAATCTTCCCCATCCTTTCCTTGGAAACACTTCGTTTAACAGCAGTTGGACCGAAACAGAAACCTTTATGCTTGAACGAAAAAGTGAATGTCTGCTCGAATTAAGTGCAAGGTAACCGTGTAATTAATCAACCGTGGGAAGTCATGAAACTGCCAATGAACGCTATTACAGTGTGGTCTCATCGCGGAATATAATGAAATGAATTATGCTTCATAACCTAGAAAGCTAATGAATGTTGAAAAAGTAACCTTTGTTTTCAATTGTTTTGAAAGGCTTGAACTAAAGGTATTATTAGACAAAAATGTTCCAATTGAGATCATTTTTGTAAGTGAATTTAGGCTTCGGAAATAACTTATTCCACGTCGACTGTAATGATCAAAAATCTGCAAATCCACAGGAGTCTTATTTTGATTTTTGCGATGTATTAAGAAACTTATCAATTTAATTTAAGATTTTTTTAATACGAATTTAAGATTTAGAAGAGGGCTGAAACTGTGACCAGTTGCTTAAATTTGCTATAGCACGTAATATGCTTCAATGATGATGACCAAAAGTGACCGTAAATTTTAGGATAGATAGATTATTTAATTAGCGTCGCATATGACAACACAACGGGCTATTGGCGACTGTCCGAGATCAACTCCCGAAAAGAACGATTCGACGACAACACCAAGTAAATTTGAACCACTGTCAGATGACGAGATCACACTTCGGCTGGCACATCACTCTCCAGATTTCTACACCACGCCAACGTGAGGACATTTGAGGCAAATACGGATTAAACGTGAACACGTCCGTTTGTACACGACGGATTTTAGTTCGATTCGAACTTGCAACCCTCCTGTTGCTAGAACGTTACTCTTCCAATAGGTCTAACGTAGCCCCTGTCTATATAACAAACACTCTATAACAAAAAAAATCTACGCACCAAGAAGGAGTTGTGCCGAGCTCGATCAACTAGTATCGGTGCTGACTGGGGGCTTATAGTCTTTAGTGACGAGTCCCGTTTTCAAATGTGTCCTGACGACAACCATATACGAGTCTGAAGGCGTCCAGGGCAGCGTGATAATCCTGCCTTTAATATCGCACGTCACACATGCCCACAACAGGGCGTTATGGTCTGGGGTGCTTTCTCCTTTGATAGCCGGACCCCTTTGGTAGTCATTTGTGGCACACTCACAGCATAGCGGTACGTGGACGACATTCTGCGATCGATTGTGTTACAGTTCCTTTTGCGACAACCCGGACTTACTTTTCAACAAGATAATGCCCGGCCACACACGGCACGTGCTGCTATGAATTGTCTTCAAGCTTTCCCAACACTTCATTTGCCAGCTAGGTCTTAAATCTCTTTCCCATAGAGCAAGTTTGGGACGTTATGGGAAGGCGATCAGAACCATCCCGGAATTTTGACCATTTAGCTCGATAGTTGGTGACAATTTGGCAAGAAATTCCGCAGAACACCATCCGGGAACTTTTTCAGTCTATGCCACGCCGGGAGACACAGAGGTGGACCGTCTGATTGGCTACCTTCCTTTGTAACAGTCAAAACTCTGAAATAAATCATTCAGTTGTTCTGAAATTTTAATCAATTGTTTTTCTATTGTATGTTCTTCCCATCCAACAATTTTTATCGCGATCCGACAACTCCTTCTAAGTGCGTCGATTTTTTTTTTGTTATAGAGTTTGTTAAGAAAATATCTTCCACACACATCTATATATTTTCAAATCTATTAAATTCAGTCTATTAATCTCAATCAAAAATAGTTGAAGTAATAAATTCTATTGATTTTAAGTCGTGGATTAGTAACCGGAGCATAATCAAAGTTCTACTGTATTTTAAAATGAATAAAAAAGAAAATATAAAAATTTGCATGAAAATTAATGATCTCAGTCCGACATGCTCTGTCTTAAAGAGGATATTTTAAATATTTTCCATGGACGAGAGGGAGAAAATGCTTGAAGTTCGTCACATTCTCACGTACTTAAGGTTGATTGGTTTTGCGCATATTTGCCCAAGCTGCATATCAAGTAAATGGACACAAACAAAAGAAAAGCTTTATTGAAACAGAAGAGGGAAATACATACAGTTTGGACTGAGAGGAATAGAACTTGAGCCACCTACTACTGGCATATTGCTCATGCAGCGGAAAATCCACTGATCATCACACTCGAAAAATTAGAATTACGAGAGGCGCTTTATCTTTCAAGAGAATGTGCAGGTTTTTCTACAGCGGAACATGTTTCCCTTTTGTATTCCGAACGTCACCTGACTGGTTTTTCAAATAGTATGTCAGCACGTCGCCCAACTAAAATTCCAAATATGAATTCTGAATTTATTGTTAGACAAAATCGATTCAAACATCCATCGTCATCAAATTGATAAACATTTTAAGGTACTAGGGGCCCGCCCCCTGCTCGCAAACGCTCGCCAACCCCTGGAGGATTTCTTCGCAATCCTCATTGGTTCGCTGCGCGAACCTATGCTCGCTTCGCTCGCATCAATGAAGACATGTGTCCTAGCAGAAGGGATTGTTTATAAAATATGATATTCCAAAAAAAATATTTTTCAAATCTAAATTTTTTTGCTATTTTTCAGAAAAGATATATACAGTATCGATAAAGTCTGAATTCAAATGAAAACTTTGAGAAAATTTTGACTCGAAATGTGAGGGCTGATTTGGAAATTGAATACCCAGCATGTTGTTTGAGTGTATATTTACCCCTGCACTCGAGCCACCCACGCAGTTTCATTGAGTTTGCTGTCGAAAGTTGTTGTGCAAGCGTCTCGTTGAACTATAATTGTTGGCCCTGAAAAGGACCTTTTTTTAAATGGCCCTGAAAAGATACTCCGCTGTCTTTGATTTCTATTATTAACTGCAACAGCTCAACTAAAATTCTTTTTTTTTTTCAATAAAATTTCATCCGATAACGCTATAAATTCAATTCAAGTGCGAGGCTCCGTGAAAAACAAATAATCGTACAACGTTGCCAAAACGCGATAACAAATAACTTCTTTTTTGCGTGCCACGTAAGAGAATTATATATATAGATGTCCAGTATGCATCATGCGAGAGTATTTGTGTAGCGGTAAGCCCAGGTACAGAATTATATTCAGTGTTCTGCAACACAACTACAAGCAATTGCAATTATTCTGCAGGCATTTTGTCCGAATTTTGAAAACTGTAGTAAAACCAAAAACAGACGTAAAACATAAGTATCGGCTAAATATGTATTACATATTTATAATAAAACACTTAGAAATTAATTAACTTACTTTATTTAAAACCAAGGCATACTTTCAGAACTTGCAATTCTGTCGATAACTTTTGAAGTTCAATATTTTGTCATTGACATAGAAGATGTGTTATTTATAAAGTGCTTGCTGTAATTTGGTCGGTGTAGGGAGGTTGTTCTGTAGCTAGAAAAGAACAAAAGGTGTGTCAAGGAGCGTGCTTTGCAATGCAGAATATCGTAACTTATGATTGAAAAAAAACTCGGCCAAAGTTTTGATGAAATTAAGGAAACATTTTTCTGCAAATACTTTGTTCTGTGACGTACGTAGCAGTTTTAAACACTTTCTGCTCCCGGGGCGGTAAGTAAAATCTCCTTTTCTCGTCTGATTTGTTTGTTTACGCCGATTATTTCTCTAATATCTGTTTTCCTTCCCCACATCCGTATTACGCGAGTTTCTGGTTATTCCGAGGTGGCCTCGGTCCACATTACCTCGCATAATCAAGACTGTATTACAAAATCAAAACAAACGGAAAACCGAAAAAGCACATAAAAATTAATGATCTCCCAGTGCGACATGCTCTTTCTCAAAGGATCCTTCAGTAGCCTAGCAGGGGGAGGACACTCCTTCACATTCCGCGCTCCTGAGGTTAGAATCGGGTCAGGTGAGCGAAGGTGAGCTCCACGCAGCATAAAAACAACATTCCAACCTCCTTTTGCCTTTCCCACGACTCCTATTACTCCTTCCTCGACTTTTGATCAAAAATCACGCTGGGACCACCGATTACGCCTGAACTGCGATGATCCGTGATCAGTCAGAGAATGGGTTGGAAGCCAAGCGCTCGGACTGCCGATGAGTAGTTCCTTCGATTGATTCGCTGAGGTCTCTTGGTGGTGGGAGGGTTTAATATGGTTATCTGTCTATCCAACGAGAACTATTTCGCCGCTATTAAGTCTGCTCCTGTCTGTTGGAGTAGAAGCCTGATTGATGCAATTCCCTATGCAGGAAAATGCTTGGACTACATTTAAGTTTGCCGTATTTCCCGTACTCAAGGTTGGTTGTTTTGGAGTTTTATGGCCATATTTTGCCAAGATACCTTCAAACACAAGACAATGTCAAGTAAAATTTGTCACGAATGAAGAAAAAAGGGAATTGGGGAATAGAATAGTGGGATTAAAGCAGAAAAGGATCATTTCAATACTCCAGGAGTGCCTCCTACACTCCTAAGGGAGGTGTGACCCTGGAGATCACGTACTTAAGGAGAATTTAGAGATATGAGAGGCTTTTTCAGGTGTGTAGGTGGCGCTAGTGTCTTTTGCGGTCGAATGTGGCTCTGAAACCTCTTCGTGGAGGAAGGGACCGATAAGATTTTTTATTATCTATCTAGAACGAGAACTATTTCCGCAACCAGGTTTGATCGTGTCTGTCGGCGTAGATTGCCTTTCCGTGGAGGAGAATGCTTGAAGAATTGCATTGAAGTTTGTCACACACATTCTCTCTAACTTAAGGACAAATTAGAAATATGATGGGCTTTATTTCTCAAGTCAAATGTCGTAGGCGTTAGTGGTTCTTGCTGCTAAACGTCGTTGATAAATTTGTTGCAGCATGGAGTTACGATAGGGTTATGTATTATTTATGATAAATTTGTAAAATTCTTGAAGAAAATGCAGTTTTTGAAGCATTTTCAATTAAGAAAAATGCTTGAGGAACTTTATTAAAGTTTGTGAGATTACATCAAGATGGTTGAAATAAAAATTGGTTACTTCTGCACTTAAAGTTGGTTGGTTTTGCACATAATTGGCCACGCTGCGCCAAACTACACTCATGTCCAAAATTATATTTACATACCCGAAAATAATTATATTCCATGAAATAATTATACCCAATAAATGTAATCCGTTTTTACAGGGAATGTGTGAAAGACAAACCTAATTAGAATTATCCAATCAAAAGTGTTCAAACGGTTTCTGATATGCAAATTTTGGCGTTACGTCATCCGACGGTGAAACAGGGGCCTTGCACAAAGTGAATATCTGAGTGAATTTCTGTAATACAGCGTTTGATTTGAGTATATAAAGGACTCGAAACGGTTTGTTATGGCTCCGAAGTATCATTTGTCAGACTGTGACTTGGCGCATTATCGGCCGTTTAGAAACAGGGCAGACAATCATGGAAGCAGTGAGTTGAGTGAATATTTCAAGACAGACAGTTTCTGTGCTATGAAAACAATTTCAGAATTCTGGAACTGTTGTAAGGAGTCCTGTACAAGGTCGTAAACGTATAACAACTGCTTCTCAAGATCGATATATGGCAATAACTGCCCGTCGTAACAGTAAGTCTACTACTCGGCAGTTCATTTCAGAGCTTGAAGCCGCCATGGAAACTGTGGTATCAAGACAAACTGTATACAGAAGGCTTAATCACAAAGGCCTTTAAGCGAATACTGTGGCCAATAAAATCTCCTGAATGAAACCCTACAGAGAACTTATGGGATTTCCTTGGAAAAGTAATTGCACGGAGTCATCAACCTCTTAGAGATATAAATGCCCTGAAAACCGAATATTGCTGGAGGAGTGGGACTTTATTCCCAAACTATGTTTAACAACATTATTGCCAACATAAAATCACGTTGTGGTATGTGTGTTCAAGTTATGGGTGATCACATTCCATATTGAATTCATAAGCTTTAATTTTTTTTCTGAGATATTCTTTTTTTTCTGAACTCTCCTTGTCACCTTATTGCCATTTTTATGGTTTCATGCTACAGTTTTATATCATATGCAGTGTTCTTACATTTTTTTCCTTTATATTTATGTGTTATATGATTCTATGTTTCATTCCAGACAAATTCATAAAATTATAATTTACAGTTTCTGAGAAATCCATGATTCTATGCATGTAAAGATAGTTTTTTGTACACCAGTGTACATCAAGTAAACGGTCAAAAACGAAGGAAAGCTTAACTAATTCAGAAGAGAGAAATATTTTCAGGGAGTAATGTAACTTGACAGGATTTGTGTTGGTGGCAGTTGTGTTTTTACGGCGGAACGTCCTTCCTGTATGTAGTATTTTGGTAGATAGGTTGTTGAATTGACATCACACTGCAACTCAACGGGCTATTGCTGCTGGTCCGGGATCAATCCTGAAGAGATAGAACCAAGTATAACATCTCGTAATTTTTAACGACGGTCAGATAACGAAAGAAGCACCTGAGCTGGCACCCCACTTTCCAAACTTCCATACCATGCCAACGTGAAGACAGTTCAGGTCACGGCATATTTAACATGCGCCATCCCCCCCCCCCCAATCCACGACGGTCTTTTGTTGGATCAAGTTTCTAACTCGCAGTTGCTAATACGCAACTCTACCAGCTGGGTTCCCTATGTCCCTCGAACAGCCCTGATAAAAGTCGCAATATATTTTATCTAGAATCGGGCATTAACTACCATCGGTTTCTTTAGAATCGGGTGTTTTGGTGTGCATTTATAAATTTAAAACGTATAGCACTTTTTCATTGTAAATTTAGAGGACTTTAAAAACTTTTTTGTTTTATAATTTGCTGTTTAAACAAATATTTTGTTCGTTAGTTTGCTTTCATGAGTTGTTCCTGTCAACCCCGAGAGCAGAAAGTCCTTAAAATTGCGACGTACGTCACAGAACAAACAAAGTATTTGTAGAACAATCTTTCCTTAATTTTATCAAAATTTTTGCCGAGTTTTTTTTCAATCATAAGTTACGCTGTTCGGCAGTGCAAAGCGCTCTCCTTGCCACGCCTTTATTTTCTTCTCTCGCTACTGAAAAAGCTCCCTACATTGCCCAAGTTACCACAAACACTTTATAAATAACACATCTTGTAGGACAATGACAAAATATTGAACTTCAAACGTTATCTACAGAATTACAAATTCTGAAAGTATGCCTTGGTTTTAAATAAAGTAAGTGAATTAATTTTGATGTGTTTTATTATAAATATGTAATACATATTTAGAAAATACATGTGCTTTGCGTATGGTTTTTATTTTACTGTATTTTTAAAAATTCGGACAAAATGCCTGCAGATCAACAGCAATTCCTTGGAGTTGTGTTTCAGAACACTGAATATAATTCTGCACCTGGGCTGTCAACAAAACAGAATTACCTTTTTCGACGAAATAAAACGTCGCTTATAAAATGCTTCTCTATAGATAACATCAAACAAGTGAATATATTTTCCTCTTGGTTTATTTTAAACTCATCTACGTTACACATAAAAACTCAAATTTGTGCAATTACATTTTCTTCTCGATCAACCACCAAAACAAACGCTCCTTAACAGCATTTGAAGTAGGAAAAAATCTTACCATTCCTAACGACATGGGAGTGGAAAATATTACAAAAAAATTCGCACGCTGTTATTATTACCAACATCAATTCACCCATCCAAGCGTTACGTCAACAGTCGGTCATCGTCTGTGTAAATATAACCAAACAGCATGAACCATCCCACCCAACTCAGTTGCACTTAATGGACCCTTGAAAATATCATCAATAGGTGATTGTGGGGGAGGTTGGAAAAAAAACCTTGACCTCCATAACAATCCTCGGATGGAAAGCTCCGTAAAGTGGAGCAATCGCAAATGATATTTGTAACACAAACCCTTTTTCTCCTCTCTCTCCATACTCCTCATATAAAAATTCGCTTATTCGTCCATAACATTCGCCAACAATTAGTCCCTTCTGAATGTGTTTCGCCAAATAATTGGGCTTCAAGGCGTTTGGTTGAGGTAATTATGAAGAACAAAGATTGATTGTTGGAAGACCGTATCTGCCCTTGGCGATTATCCATCCCTCTCTCTGATAAAACTGGGTTAGTTGCCTGATGGTGGAAAATAAAATAAACGAAAAAGCCGTTTCTGGTATCGGGGTGTGTCCCCATTGCATGGGAATTCGAATAGGAAGAAAATATTTCGACTGGACTGGGATGATGTCTCGGTGGTGACACCCTTAGCCGAAAACGGACCCGTTGCTCCCTTTCAGACGACGGGGAAGTGTCACCAAAGGCGAAAATTGTCTCGCAGGTGACGATCATGTGGTGATTGATGCATCTCAGATGTGATTGCCCTGCTTTCCCGTCGGTGAATCACCGGGAGACAGACTCTCGAAGAACTCGATTCGTAATGTGATTCGCTTTTGGAAAAGATACATTTGTTAACGTGTGTTATTACTCAGAAGGATCGCACGTGAAGACGAGGCGTTATTTAAGGTTTGTTGGTCAATCGATCGGCAACTGTCTCGATAGAACATTAAACTCACCTTACGTTCGATAGCAAGAGCATAAAAACTAATGCGACAAGATCAAATCTCCATTTTCCATGTGAGTCCTCTCACAGACAACTGCAATAGTAGATTGTGTAATAAATAGAGGTAAGAAAAAAAAAGTATAATCCAAATTTATTTTTAATTAATTAAAAATAAATTTTTTCTTTTAAATTAAACATAGGTAGGATGGGTAGGTAGTGAAATACCATCGAACTGGGGCAAAAAGAAAGGGATAGTGGCGACGGACTGGGATCAACCCCGAAAGGAAAGATCCGATGAAAGCGCCTCGTAATTTTGAACCACGGTCAGATAACGAGGTCATCACCTAAGCATGCGCCCCACTCGCCAAACTCTTATACCATCCTAACTTTAGGTCATTTGAGGTAACGACAAATTTAATATGCACCAACCCCCACATATACGACTGTCTTAGGTTGGATCGAGTTTTGAACTCACACCATTCTTGTTGCTAATCCATGACTACCAAGTGGGCTTCAGCGGCCCTCTAATATTTGAATTATGTCCTCGTTGCATGGGAATTCAATTAAGAAATTGTTTCAACTGAACCTTCAGCCCTAAAAAGTCTCATTCGTGGAACCTTTAACCGAGTAACTTGGACATTTGGTGACACTTTTACAAATCTCTGGTATTTGTAAACAACAACATATTTGAGACTCATGTGATACCTCTCACAGGCCAGTTGGGGAGCTGTAGCCTGGTTGGAAGAGTAACGTATAAGAAACTGGTGGTTTGCGCGTTCGAATCCAACCAAAGACCTTCGTGTGCAAAGGGGACTGGTGCACGTTAAATCTTACGTGGCCTCAAATGCCCTCACGTTGGCGTGGGGTGGAAGTTTGGTGAATGCGGTGCGAGCTTAGGTGTGACCTCGTCATCTGATCACGGCTCAAAATTACGTGTTGTTGTAATCGGATCTTTCCCTTCCACTTATCGCCAATAGACCTAACTACCAGAATATAATACCTCTCCTTCCATAGACCGTTAGTTGAAATTTTTCATTCCATAGGATACAAAAGAGTTCGTTTCTTTTTTATAAATGCAATAATTTAAGCTAAACTAAACAAACGTATGCGCATCCTTTAGTATTACAAAGAAACATCAAGGTGAAACAAGAAATACTGTTATTCAAGAGTATGATAGAGAATATATTACAACAATTTATTTCATGCTTTTCTAACGAGAAGCCCAGTTTTATTTCTGGTATGAATGATATAATAAAAGAAGGGTTGATTTTTTTACCATGTAAGTTACATAATAAAAGAAATATTAAAAAAACAATAGTGTTCCGAAAGATTTGGTACTCTTGGCTTTGAGAGATTTACCTCTATTGTAACATTGTTTGCATTAGTATTGAGAAACCTTATTCTTAGGTGAATAGCGCTCTTTCATTCTCAAGGTATCCGAAAAAGGATGCTTTGTGTGAGCAAACAGGATTCCCATCAGTCGACAAAACCTTTAAACTTCCGCTTGGGTTTCTGTAGATATGGTCTTTATTTTTATAAACATTTTAAGAATTGTTTGAATGGATAAGAAAAACTTATTTTCTTATTCACGCTGACACCTCAGTCTTGTCTATAAACGCAAGAATTTTAAAATTGTTACGAAGTTGTGGTGAACTTATGCACTACTACAAAAATTATCGTACAGTTTAGTAGTATATATAGCAGTATAGAGAATCTCAACCGTGAAGTGCTTTTTGAGGAACTGAATTCGTACTCCCTTTACAGACCTTACACATAGGTGACTCGAAGACATGATTACGAACACGCTTTCAAACAAGTCAAATGGCGTGTCCGAAAAATTCCGATTGCGTTCGCCACAATCGGCACGCAATTCGATAGGATGACACACGATGTTTCTGTTGTTGTCGTGTCCGTTTTCTTGAGTCAGATGTCTCCATGTGCATTCTGCACTGCTTTGGCAATGCTTATTATTTTCTTGCTGTAAAACTGTTCAGGATGGTAATCGATGGTTTGAAGAGCAACTACTATTACAGGACAGGTGACTATATGATTAGGTGTGAGTTCAATGCCCAGACAGTTGTCACGATGCCTATACGTTCTGGTACCATCGCTGTTAAGCTTCATGCCCTTAAAATGTCCTATTCGCAGTCTGTATATAGGGTGGTAGTTATTTCTATTGGTGTTAATTTCAAAATTTGCTTCGTTTTAATTTCTGTGATATGAGTTTGAGTTTGACCAAAGTATTAGCATAGGAAAGAGTTATTGAGCAGCATTTTATCAGCATATATTCTTTGGTTACATTTGCCAATCGATCAGCAGCTTCATTTCCTTCAATTTTCACGTGTGCAGAAATGCACCGAAGAGTGCAGCTTTTTTCCAAGAACCCAAGTTGGTGCTGAAGTGAATCGACAAGTTGGGCACATTTTGAGTTGTCATTTGCAATTGCTTCAAAGGCAGATTTGGAATCACTAAAGCTTCAAAAATTTATAAATACCATGTGTATTAACCAAAATGTAAGCAGAAAATACTGTTGGTGTACCCTTTTATGTTTGGGTATTTCTTAGTATTCCTCCGTGATATTTTCACCGAGATATACAGGGTTTGAACAAAAATATGAAAACACCTCGTTAAATGCATGCATGAAAAGAAATGTTTATTCTAGTGAAATGTGTAGGCGGCGCTGGTGTTTTCGTCTACTAACACCACCTATACAACGTCGTAAATACGCTACATAGGTCAGTTGTTGTCGGGGTTCTGTTCTGTGAAGTTGTAATTGCATCATGTCAGAGCTAACAGACTTCGAACGTGGGCAAATTGTTGGATCTCGTCTGGTGGGTGCTTCAGTAAGCAAGGTAGCCGAAGTGTTTAGTGTTTCAAGAGGTACTGTATCTAAGATTTATACCGCATTTTTGAAAAGCGAAAAAACTTCATCCGCTAAATCACAGCGCGGACGAAAGTGTGTGCTGAGTGATCGTGACAGAGGATCATTAAGGAGGATTGTGACTAAAAATAAGAAGACCACAGCTACAAAAGTTACTGCTGAAATGAATGTCGTGCTGCTCACAAACCCTGTGACCAAAATAATAAGAAGGAAGCTCCATAAGCAGGGTGTTTCTGGCCGAGCTGCAATTCAAAAATCCTTCATCAGGGAATCTAATGCCTGTAACAGGAAAAAGTGGTGTTTAAGTCATAAAGCCTGGAGTATGGAGCAATGGAAGACAGTAGTTTGGTCGGACGAGTCTTGTTTCACACTTCTGGCCGAGTTTACGTCTGGCGAACGCCATCCCAAGCCTCTAATACAGACTGCTTGTTGCAAAAAGTGAAACGTGGCGAGGGTTCTGTGATGGTTTGGGCAGCCAAATCGTGGTTTTCTGTGGGCCCCATGATTAATCTGCAAGATTAGTCTTTGGCCGATCAAGTCCATCTCATGGTACAAACTTTGTTCCCCAATGGTGATGGTGTCTTCCAAGACGACGACGCCCCTGTTCACACAGCTCACATTGTTCAGGACAAGTTTCCTGAGTACGAGGATGATTTGTCATATCTCCACTGGGCACCACAGACAGAAGAACTCAATATTATTGAATATTTGTGGTCTACATTGCAGAGGCAGGAAGAATGGTACAAGATTCCCTTGGCAAGCATACAGGAACTGCATTTATCCATTACGAGAAGACTGCAAGCTGTTTCGAATGCCTACGGTTTTCCTACACCATATTAGGCAAGGCACATGTTTTTTAAGGTCTTTCCCTATTTTTGTCCAACCTCGGTATTTCAACTAGAAAATTCGTTTTAGGTGGGTTATCCGGTTTCCTTAAATTACTTCTGCATTCTATCCAGGCTGTACTTGTCTGCCGACTCATATGTTGGCGTTTCTATGATCCCGAGATAATACACATAAATTGAGATATATCACCAGCTACATCTCAATTTGACTCCACCAAAAACTTGAAGAATTTCACGAGGAAAATTGCAATTTTAATGGAGATTGTGGCCAATAAATGGAACCCAAAGACAATTACACTTATGAATATACATACATACACACACATCCCATGTGAATACTGTTTAATTTTTTGTGTAGTAAGAAATTATTTTCCTTCGATGTCATTGACCATCTTAGATAGGGTGCTGCAAACTTTTTTTGGAAAGAGCCAGATCGTAAAAATTTTAGGTTTGGCGAGCCAGGTAGTAAACTTGAAGATATTTTCATAAGTAATTCTACTCATAGAGCAACAAAAAAACAGGGTCAAACTAATTCCATTGCAAATTGTACTGTGTTAGCGTTTTCTCAACTTCCTTGAAGATATCTTGGCCTGTAGTTGTTCCATACATATAATTCATAGGAACTAATTCTTCTGTCCCCTAAAACTCAATCCGTTGCTCTTCCATCCTGTCTACCGCGGCGGAAGAATTCTCCTTGTGGCTAGTCTGTCAGCAATATCATTTTCTCTGATGTCAACTTGAGATGGTATTCACTGAAAACGGATTTCAATTTTAGACGAATTAGTTTTGAATGTTTTAGTTTTGTGTGAATTATTGCGGAATGCGTGAATTATACGTGAAATACATTACTTCACATCTTATAAATTTTGAAGATTGGATTTTTTATGTCGCCCACAGAATTAAAATAACGCTTAGAAATCCTTGATTTATTTTTCACCGGAAGATATAGAGTAATGCGTGTCTTATAAAGTCTTGAGAAATAGGATGAATCTAAATGTAGAAATAAACGTGAATACATAGCGTCATGCTAATTAGTAAAACTCGTAACTCCACTGTTAACAAACTTAGTTCACACAAATGATCAAGTGAAAAAAAACATTATTAAAATAAATTTGGTTCCAAATAATTAAGGGACGCTTGGTTTGGTTAAATCCTTCAGTACCTTCTATTTAACGATTTTGTTCGCTTATTAGACGATATTCTTCAAGTTTGAAGTAAAAAGGATACCATCATAACTATTCAGGAAACAAATTTTAAACTAACGGAAATTCCGTTACTTCTTTAACCCATTTTTACCACCAAATAAAAAATGTTCAATGCCTTAATCTATTCAACTTCACAACATACAGAATTAATTTATCGCTGTCTTCCCAACGATCATTACAAATTACTATAATCCGAAATTAACCTCTCGTAACTACAGAAAAAGTAATTTATCACCCTATTTCCACTGGCATTTCGATTTAAATCTCTTTAAAAGTCTTTGAAACGTACCATTAAGACTAATAATACAGAAATGGAATTTATATTTAAACGTTTTAAACTAACTCTCTCCCTCAATCCAGTAATAATCTATATGCTTTTCTAAGTTTTCTTAGAGCATGCCTTCTTTTATTCAAGTATTCTTGTGAATAGCAAAGGACACATTAACTGCATCATGTAACCCGTAATTCAATTTTTAGTCAATTTCATTCGTTCAGGTTGTAATAATGAAAACTATGCATTGCACTGTTTTCTAAACGTTTTATTTTATCCTTCCTATAATTAAGTAAACGAGTTTCGTTACTATTGCTAAGATTAAGCGAAAGAAAATATTAAATAATGTAAAGAAAATAACAACTTTACTTATACTCTGCTGTAACAGCATGAAAACTTTTAAATTGCATAAAAGTATTTGCCATTTTAATAGCATACTTTTAAATGGCAAGTAAAGATGAAAATTTTAACTAAGATTAAATTCATAAAAAACATTAAATATGTATTGTTTCGGTTGTATTCGTATTTAGGACGAAAAAAAGGTATGCTATAAATTCTGCCATTAAGCATCTTGCATAAGTAAATAGGTAAACCTTTAACTTCATTTTTAAACATATTGTTGACCTACTTGATCAGTATAGTTTCTTCTCAATCGATTGTTTTCATTTGTTTTAGCCATTTTATAGAGATAAGCTCAATTACATGTGAATATTTGTTATTGCCAAATACTTGAGCTCTGTTGGAAGAAAATTTATCAAATAATATGGAAGTCACAAATTATATGTTATTGTAGGCGTTTTAAAAATAGATTAATCCAATTATTTTTGTATGTAGAATTTAAGTGTGTATTTTAACTCCCTTACGAAAAAGATAATCATACATTCTGTCTTCATAAACACACAATTTATGTCTAATATTTTAAACAAGGAAAGGAATATTACGCATGCTTACTGTTGAGGAGTGAATATTCCTAACCACAATAAATAATCGCCAACTAGTACATGAAAATAAAAAAAGGCACCAAAATCAGGAAGACAAAATACATAATCTCGAAATAGATCATAAGTTAAGGATTAAGAACACACACACACAGTTGAGTTTAAGATAGCGTACATAAATCCCCATTCATTATCAGTTCTACAAAACTTAAAACTCCGTTTTTGGAAAGAATTTAAAAAGCTCGAATTTTGGAATTAGTTTGTTTCCTGTTTCGGCTGAATTGAAAGCGAGCGTCTGTCTAAACTGATTTTTGTTACACAGGCGACTTGCTCAAGGCGATTTCACATCTTGTAAGGGGAACTGTCGCATACATATTGCTTGGAGCTACAGTTATACGTTTCTAGGAATAACATTTCCTTCCACCAGCTTACAATATTCCTTTTTGGTCCCCGATATTTCCCACGACGTTATTTAATTAAGTCGACATCGCGTGCCGTTTAAGTATTGGTCTAGATTTTTGAAGAGAAATAAAGGAAACGTCACGTTCAGGAAAAATGTTTTTGTCCTCGTGTTTGATTCGTTCTTGCATTGTTCCATTAGAGACATTCTGTTGCAATTACTGTCACTTTCTTTTCGTATCTATCTATATATATTTCACTAATGTAGGTGGTACAGAAGCAGACGTTATTGTATATTGGTGAATGGCAACAAACATTCAACAACAGACGTTCTTACATTGTTCCATTAGAGACATTATGTTGCAGTTACTGCCACGTTCTTTCCGTTTCATATGTATTTCACTAACGTATGTGGTAAATAATCAGACGTTATTTGTATATTGGCGAATAGCAACAAACTAAAACTATTATATGATATAAATTATTTAAAACCCAGCACTAAGAAATTAATTTGCTAATTTTGCCCATTCGTTATCGTTATTTTGATACGCTTAATTTGAGCTGGAAATTTATGACATTACTATAACTGCCCGAACGAGTTTCCTAGTTCTAATGAAATTCGTTAGCTGTCTCATTGTAGAAGGCAATGGGAAATTTGGAAGACAGAAATTAGTGTAGTAAAGAAAATGTGAGAAAATGTGAAAATAGGTTTGGATGCCTAACATTCTTTAACAATTAAATAGGATGTGATTGAAGTAGATCTTTAGTGGATAACTGTGGGTAACATGACTGAGGTGTAAACTTTTTCTTTGCACTGTCAGAAACGAGACGTTCGCTTATATTTTCTGAGCCAATTTGTCTTCTAGATTTCTCACTGTCTTCTATGAGACTATTGGAATTTCTACCTCTTCCTTAAATATCCTTATACCAATAAACCCAAATCATCCAACAAACCTTGTAGCTCCAGTCAATATTATGCAGCACCATAACTCACATTATGCATACTATTTAAAAGAAGCGGTTTAATTTTTAAATAACTCGCACGGCAGTTGGCTTTATATATTTTAAATCTGTTTGTTGTCATTTCCTATATACAAAAACTGTCAATTTCAGTGCTCGCATGATAGTGATATGTATCGATATAAAAAGTGTTCAGATACATTAGTTTACAAATAAACGTTTTCCGTGTATTCCTTTGGGGTTCATACCGGACCGTCAACAATAAACCGTTGCGTTATTTATCTTTTATCAGTCTCTGAGGGATTAAGAAAAATAAATTACCGAATTTGAAGTGCTCAAAGAATGATGTTCATGAGCTTGGAAAATATCTCATCGAAATTTCTAAATGTACATATGAAACAAATAAACAGATAAATCTCAGGAAATCGTTATTTTTCTGTTTGGTTCTTCCATAATGCGTGGGAATTTTATTATGACGTAATTTAAAAAAACAAAGCAAACGTAACGACATGAATAATAGAAAAATCTCTCCCATCTCGACAGTAGCATTTTGCTGTTCTTGAAAACAATAAAACCATTCACCCCTTTATTCCGTTTAGTTTTATGTACCTTCACAGAATTTTCTTTTGTTTTTACGACGGAAAGCAATTCTCAACTACCGATGCCACTTCCGTAGAGTGAAACTTTTGATAGATGTCTCACTTAAAAACGTTCCCTGTTTCCTTCCTTCGATTGAATTCCAACGATATTATAAATCTCTCCCGATAGTACCAAAATAAAGTTGGTTCTTTCCTCCGTTGATAACGAAGATATTATTCAAGCTCATATACTTGTTATCTTTCTCTCGTAACTCGCACACAGGTTATTCCACTGCTAATGAATGAAACGGAGATGGATAGTTTTGCTCTTTTGCTGATCACGGATTGGACGCGGAAATGCGGAAAACTGCTTCGCTTATGGCGATACCGGATTTCAGTGACGACTGAACCGTGAGTGGAATATTCAAAAAGACGAACTTCAGGTGTTGGAATTTCTTTCGAAAACAATTACTGTTATTATCCGTTAAAATAAGAAAAATGTTTCCTTTTTTTTTCATCGAGTGGATAGATATACTTTATATTTTCATGATGTTCAGAGGTGTGTTAAATAGAAAAAGTGTCGTTTAGACAGTGATATTTTTCAGATATACAGAATGCCAAAATGCATTAATCTTCGATGGAAAATTGAGATCTGGATTGCCTTGAAAGGCAGTCCATCGCTGTTTATCTAACGTTTGTTTCTATCTATTTGGCGTTGGCCAGTTAAATACCATATATCAATTCGGAATTCATTCTATGAAATATCTACTGGCGAAGTACTGATTCTTTTTTAAATAACTAGGGGTCTCCGCCCCCTGCTCGCCTCCGTTCGCCAACCCCCGGGGATTGCAATCCCATTTGGTTGGCTTCACGAACCAACATTCCTATCGCAGAGTCAATCTCCTGCCATTTGTTCGCCTCCGTTCCATAGCGTCACAGCGAGTTTCAGGAAAGCCCATTTGAAGTTTCATCTCCACACGTATGCGCGAGGAACAATTTGTACACTATCGTGTAATTATTCTTTTCGTCGCACCGAATTTATTTATGAACCAATGTCAAAAATAATTATAAAAATAATAAATAATACATTCTAAGGTTTCCTGCGATGTTATCAAATTTAAAAACTAATAGTAATAAGATTTAGATATGACAGTTTTAACAAAAAACTAACAATAATGTCCCGATTTTTCCCGAATTTCAAAAAAATATTAACAGGAAACCAAATTGAAATTTCTAAAATAAAATCGGCGTAGTGCAAAAATTTACGTTTAGAGGTACTTAAGAAAAACTCACGGCTGACGACTGAAGACTTCTTAACCGTACTTTCTCGGGAAACCGCCCAAGAATCGAGCAAAAAAAAAGCGAGTTTTCAATCCTGTGGCGGCAACTTTTTTTAATATAGAGATTATATGTTTTTATACTATGCGAAAGCGTTTCTAAGTCGTAGACTATAAATAATCTTCCACACCAAAAAAACGTGTGGACTTTTGAGACCATGACAGATTAGCATCAGTCGTATACGACGGTCTTTGGTTGTACGATGTTTCGGACTCGCCAACCTCTGATTGATAATCCACCACTCTTCCAACCGGACTACCTTGGCTCTGGTGGAATTAGGGAACATAAACATATGTTTCGTAATCATACATCAGCATAAACAACGGGCAAGTTTAATGCTGATTCTGGCAGCGAGTTTATCGTTGAAAAGCATAATTCCTCTATAGCTTGTTTCTTTGACTTCTGCGTGTGACAGCCCTTATCCGAGACAACCTTTCACACCTCTTCAAAAACAGACTGTTCCAAGGTCGACCATCTTCTTGCAGGAGCCACAGTATAATTATTATTCTATGAACTATTCACGAAAACCACAAATGAAAATAACATCAATCCGCTTGTGTGTGATTTGGCATCGAAAAGCTATTCATAAAGTAAACCATCGTGTCTATCGATATCTTCCAAACATTTTTTCATTCTTTCTCGACATTCAAGTTTGGGGTTTACGATTCATCGTTGTTTTTAACCTATTTCCGCACGTACTTGTGCATAATGATATGGGCATTTATTGAGGATAATCTGCTATGAGACGAGATTGAGAACGGCTTTCTTAATTTCTCGTGCTGGAGGTTATTGAACGAATGGTTAAACACCAAATAATGTTTTATGTTTGTGAAGTTATGCAGGATTCAGCATGTTTACTGGTGTTCCACAACGTATATATTCCTAACGATTTCTGTAACTATTTTTTAAATATTAGAACACTCAAAATAGAAATAAACGTTTTATGGGAGTGAATACATCACGCATTATTGTTCCCTGAGGTTTCCTATAGTTGCTTTTATTAAATTGCTCTTCTCTAATTCCCTTTTCCTTGATTTTTTTATAAAAGTAGCTAATTGCTAATGAGTTTTTGTACTCAATTTAAATTTCATTAAACATATTTTACACTCACTAAGGGAAAGGGATCAGATGTGCCATTTTAGAAATAGAGCCTCAGTTGATCTTAGACACTTTATGAACAAAAAAGTGTTTTAAACTTATATTAAATTGAAACCCAATATATGTGAGCTACCTTGCATTCTATTCGAATTTTTGTTTAATATCGTACGCCGCTTGTCAATTGAACGTTCAGACGAAAAAGTTCTAAATTCGGTAATGTCTGTTTATGAAGATATTTTGTAAAAAGGGTACTTCATTTAAAATAATTTATTTTCTCAAAATATCATTTTTATGGCATTAATGCAAAAATTTGAGACTAAAAAGGTGTTCACTTTTTTGGATGTAAAGCAAAATGGCTTGGTTTATCTCTCTATAGTCATGTTCCCCCTTCACGAGAGCGAATAAGATAAGGTTCTAAGCTATAAAGTGCAATCCGAACCATTTTGAGCATAGGTATCCAAACCGGAATAGGAGCCCAGCGTCTTTCCACTAATGGTCAAAGCGCTAACAACTCTACTATGAGACCATGGATAAGAAAGCAAAAATTAATATATGTAGGAATACAAAAATTTATGAATTTTGAATAATGTAAAGAAAACATTTTGGTAAAAAGTATTTCTCCAGTATCTCCTTATAGCCATGACTACGCACAACGTAAATCTACGATTTACAATTACGAACTGCCGTTGTATTTTAAAGGGTAAAGGTAGCCCAGTTGGTAAAGTCACTGATTAGCAACCGGGAGCGAGACGTGAGAGTGAAGGTAGTTGATTGTTAGTTGGATTAACGTCGCACTGGAGAAACATAACGGGCTACATACAACGTGAGTGCAATGGCCAGGCATGTATTTTAGTTTTTCATTTGATGATAATCAATAAACATATATAAAGGAAATCTATGAATAAAAAAGGGTGCTCATACCTTCAGAACATACGCTAGACATTTAATCAATCTATTTTTTTTTTTGTTACTTGAAATCCCATTTCGAAGTTTTTTTCCCCCATTTTCCTCACAAAATGTCATTATTTTAACATCACAAACTCTTATAACTGCCATAATGATAAATACAGCTGCTCTTTATTGTATACAGTTCATTCTCGGGGCACTTACACATACCTAAATATTCGTGGGAAATTACTAACCTTAATAGACTACCCATAACAAGAACGCAAGCTATTATTAGCTTTTTTATAATATCACAACCTTAAACACTTTCCTCGCTTATACATAAACGTGTAAAAAAATGTTCATATTCGAGCCATCATAAACAGATGAAGAACCCCGAACAATCATCATTTATTTGTTAGACGTTGATAAAAAAAAGACTCAGCCTGCTCAGTTGACACTTTGGGAGAAAAAAGGCCTCAAAGTGTAAGTATTATTATCCAGGGAAAGTGTGATTAGAAACGTTAAGTATCACAGCGAGTTTTGAGATTTCTCTAACGAATCTGCATCGGTAGTTTTCTTTCAAGTGAAGAGCTTGAGGAATGAGCTTCTTATGTGAATTTACTTTTCGTCGTTTAATTTTCTTATTTATGCATTTAAATGTATGAGAGTTTGAACTTGTTTCCACACATAAAATGTACTTATATGTACTAACATTTACAGATAACGTGATTATACAGTCAAAGGCGAGAGAGAGCATAATTTGGAAAAGAAGAATTTGAGCAGCATAAGATTTTTATAATTGTGAAAGATATATATATAAGCGCTGTAATAAATAAATTGAAGAGTTTGGACTACCTGGTAATAAACCTTAGAATGAAAAACAATTCAAATAAACTATTCGACAGCATCAAATAATTTGTGGTTTGACTGACGACTGTGTCGTTAGAATTTTAGAATTAAAAAATTTGCTTACCTGAAAAATTAGGGGGTATACTTTTGTTGTTCGAAGTCTTTCAACTAAAATATTTAATTGAAACTTTTATTAATTGAAACTTTTATTAATTGAACCTTAGAATTAAACTTTAAAAATCTTTTAATAAACCTTAGAATGAAAAATACAATGAAAAACAATTTAAATAAAATATTCGACAGCATCCAATAATTTGTGGTTTGACTGACAACTGTGTCGTTAGAGTTTTAGAATTTAAAAAAATTTGCTTACCTGAAAAATTTGATGGGTTATACTTTTGTTGTCCGAAGTCTTTCATTTAAAATATTTAATTGAAACTTTTATTAATTGAACCTTAAAATTAAACCTTAAATTTTTTTAAATAAACCTTAGAATGAAAAATGCAGTGAAAAACAATTTAAATAAAATATTCGACAGCATCAAATAATTTGTGGTTCGACTGACTGCGTCCTTAGAATTTTAGAATTAAAAAATTTGCTTACTTAAAAATTTGGTGGGTTATACCTTTGTTGTCCGAAGCCTTTCAGCTAAAATATTTAATTGAAACTTTTATTAATTGAAGTACCAGTTCGAGCTGTAAAACGCAAGAAAAAAAGTCTTGTGCACAAATCAGTCTTTTGCTGCACCAAAACATTTTTATCATTAGTTAAAGACATTTTATGGAAAAGTTAAATACTGTGAACTTGATAATGAATTTTGCGTAAATGTGGATTTGTGTATTCTAATTTTCTTAACTTTTACTTTAATTGCAAATAACTTTGTCGTACCTTTTTTTACATTAGAATATTATTCCATACTTTTACAGTTTTCAGTTGAAAGATTATTCTATACTTTTTAAAGTTTTCAGTTGTTCGATGATGTAACAAATTTGATATTCCAATTCACATGCGTTGACCTTTCATTAAGCTGTGTGTGTGTGTGTGTTCTAGAATTAAAACAGGAGAGGCTATACCATTCACGATGAATAGTGCATGCAATTGCTCAAAGGTTGGAAATTCCAAATCAATAAATTAAGCAAGATAGAAAAAATTGTACAAAATTTAAAAAACTGATGTTATATAGAAACTTTAAAAGTAATCAATGAAATTGTTACAATCTTGCACGTTTAAGATGGACTTGTTTGAAAATTTTGGCGATGACGATTAAAACCTACACAAAAGAGAAATTAAAATATCACGATTAGCAGTCTAGTCTGTCAATTGGGTTCTTTTTACTGTGCAAAGTAAATGGACACACACACAAGGGAAATTTTAACAAACATTCGAGATGACAGCCAAGTGCAATCTGAAGAGTTTATAAGACGCCGACCGCGTTGAATAGTGCTCTGATTGGACGATTCGTTTCTTTATTCCAAAGTTACAGGCCCGCGGTAACCCAATTGGAAGAAATCGGATTAACAACCAGAAGGCTGCGATTTCAAACTTGATCCGTGGGGCTGGTACATGTTAAATCTGTCGTGACTCCAAATGTCCTCACGTTGTTGTGGTGTGGGTTCAGAGTGGGGTGCCAGCTCGGGTGTTGACCTCGTTTTCTGGCCGTGGTTCAAAACTACGAAGTATTGTCCTCGGTTCTTTTCCTTCGGGATGATCCTGGACCGACGTCAATAGCCCGTTGTGGTGCTCCAGTGCGACGTTACTTCCCCAATATTAAATACCCCTAGAAATATTTTTTTTTACCAAATGTCATAAATAAATTCTTTTAAGGATATTAAACGAGACATTTTTGAGTAAAAGGGAAAGGTAATTGCGATGTTTTGAATGTTTTTCACGTCGATAAAAAAGTTATACATATTTTGGTGTAATATAGAATTTTAGTAATTACCTTATGAGTACCATAAGTTTAAAAGATTGAAAATCGCGGATCTAGGTAATGCACTTCCAAGGCAAGCCAGCGTGTACTGACAAGGTTGTTCAAAGATCCCCAACTAATTTTTTTCTTATTCCACAATTTCTCATGAAATATTCAAGTCGGTCCGTTCTAAAAAGGAGAGAGGAGCTATTATTCGGTAGACGTTGAAAAAATGTCTATCCGATGACAATAGCAGCAAGGAGAAACGATCCGCGAAGAAACTGATTCTGCCACTTGGAGCGGAAAGAGCAATGGTCTCTTTCAACTCTTTGATAACTATTCAGATTTGATTAATGTGCCACTCGGTTATGGGAATATTCACAAGAGTGCTTTCTGTCGCTCCAGACGCCTTCATCAAAGGTAATAAAGACACACTGACTTCAAGTGCCACAAGTGTTCTCTTTGAATTTTCCGGAAGCCCAAATTCACCATTTAAATATTATATATTCTAACTTTTACGCGAGAAAAAAATTATATATGAATATATATACCACCCGAATGTATATATATATTAATACATATGCATTTGGCATTTTTGAGCTGCTTGAATTAAACTTTAACGGTAATGAATTACTTAAGTAATAATGCTTTACTATTTGATGTGAAGCCATGTTATGTAAAATTTTAATCAGAATATTCGATTTTCCTTTCTAATACCTAAGTTTTCCAAGGAAGAGCTCCAATTTTTTTTCTTTGCGTCTGTTCTTCTATTTTAATTTTATATTTTTCAATTCCAAATATTACACAGTAATATTGGGAAAATAATGATCGATAAAAAATAATATAAATTAGTAATGAAATTGTTTTGAACTTTTTAATAGTTTTGATTAACGACCCCAAAGTATAGCTCTATAAACCGTAAATTATTTGTTCTTAATAGATATTGTAATGTGTTTTCACCATTTCTGAAGCATTTTTTATGCAGTTTTACGCAAACTTTTGTAATCGCTAATTATTTCAGATTTGTTTGATTGTTTGATATGAAGACATAAAATTCAAATCAGAACATTCTTAAGATCAGGAGCATCAAAATTTGTAATGCAATTTTTATTTATTTTATGATATAATATTGATAAAAAATATAGTTAACAACAAATAATGTAAATTAATAACACAATTCGAGCCCTTTTATTAGCTAACATTGATTTTAACGTGTCTTATGATTGATTAACCGTGTAACTTATGTAACATAAACGGTAAATTGTGTGTTTTGCTTAAACATTAAAAAGGAACGTATGCAACAATTTAGTTATAAATATAATTTTTAAGCTATAATTCTTCCTCGGGAGTAGATATATTTTTAAAGATTCCTATTCAATAAGTAATTTTTATTGTAAAGGGATTTTTTCTTTTGTCTAACAGTATTTGTGTATTTTTTTCTTGCATTTCATGGATTATATATTACTTGTTCTCTGTAATTGAATAATTTTTTTCTAGAGAAACAGAAATATTATTCATTACTATTTGTGACACACATCATAATTTCTTTGTTTGCAACTTTCTCTGCTTCTAATTACCTGTACAAAATTCAAAACCTGCATAAATGAAGCACGAAGTTATTTTTGAATCTTAACGTTACTATTTTAATCCAACTAATGATGTTTCTCTGTTGTTTCTCATAAATTAATATCAAACGTCTTAGAACATTAAAAAAATACGTCCTACGTCCCGTTTCCTGTGTTCAAATTAAAGATTAGTTAATGTGATAAGCTCACATTTCTTATCTCTCATATTCCTTTATTTCAAATTATAAGAGGAACACTACAATGAAAACTTATCATTTTCCTTTACAAGTTTACTTACTTTTCTCAAAACGGATCACTCGTTTTCGAGCTACTTCATACATTAATATATAATTAACATAATTTTCTTCGCAGTCTTTAGAAATATTCGGTTTTTAAAAAAGCAAACATAAATATTATTATGTTTTAAATTAACGTGATATTCTTTGCTGGTCTGCAGATTTTATATTGGCTGTATATCCTGCAAGATTATTTTTAGTCGCTTTGTTGATGAAGAATTAAATTATTTTCCAAAAAACAATAGTAGATGTATCCTACTTGGAATGCTTATATTAAAAGCGACATACAATCTCTCTCTTGAATTTGAGAAAACGATTGGGTTTAAGCTCTTTTATACTAGTTTTTACTAAGATATATTGATCAGTTCCAACAAGGGTTTTCCCAAGTACAGTAGCAGATTGATTTTCCCATGAGTCACAGCTGAATTCTTAAGCAATTTGCAGTCTCCCGTAATTACCTAAAGCTTGCGAAGCGTAGTTTTATTTAAATTTCTGCTCAGTTGCTCATTTAGTCCACAAATAACCTATATTTATACATCCCATATTAGTTTAATATTCAAGCCTATCGTTATTGATTTTTACCTGCGGTAATCAATCTGGCTTTTATTCTTCGTGGTAATTATTTATATTTCTTGGGAATTATAGTCTTGACTAAGGTTTTTCTATGCTTTTAGATCATGCATTCAATGCCAGCTTATGGATTGCATGATCCTTCAAGAACTAATTGCTAGCCGCTATGATTACGCTGCATTGTCTGACTTGCCCCGCGGCACCATGGATGGTAATGACATATAGCCCCCACTGTTAATTGTGTGTAGGATATGCCTTCATGGAGATCTTGGGTGAATCTGGTCCACACATTTGCACGCCGTCTTGACGAAACCAGCAAACTTCATGCTCCAACCCGACTGCGGCGTCCTCGGATCTTTCCCTTTGGGCTTGATCCCATACTGTCACCAGTGGCCCGTTGTGTTGCTCCAGTGCGACGTAATTAAAATACATACCTACCAACCCGACTGCGGCATAAACGAGATTCGAAAGCCATCTTAAAATCGCAAGGCTCAGGAACATTCCATGGTCAAAATGATTAGAATGGTGAGATTCATTGAAAATCAACAGACACTTGATTAACCAAAGAGTCTAAGAAAAGCAAACTTATTTTCCCTTCCTTGTAGTATATACAATGTATATATCTTTATGGTGTAACCTAGTATAATGATTTAATGTAATTACTGTATAGAAGATGTTATGATGTATGTAAGTAATGTGCTTTAACACATTCTGAGTAAACATGTCACCTCGGTGGCATGCTCTATACATCCAACCATACATATTAAACTGGTACAGTGTCTCACGACACTAGACATGGAAGTGTGTGTTGGTGGTTAGTTAGTTAGTAACCAAGCCCTTCAACCAGTTTATTAAGAGTGACACCTTTAGCTGCTAGGGAACTGGACGGTCCTCTACAGAGCCCCCAAAGATAACCTTCCGAGAGGTTTCGCCGAGATATCTCGTCCATTAAGTTCTGATTATTTTTGCTCGTGGTGAGATATCTCGTCATAAACAAATTCCGATTTTTTTAATGATGACAAGATCAAGATCTGGCGAAGTTTGCTAATGACTAGATGCCTCGACCATCAGATTGTGATGATATGCGGACTGGTTAAGTCAAGTTTTTTTCTGACCACGATGGTTAGATTTATTCATGAAATACACTCTTGGTAAGTAACGCTAAGGGAATACAATTTCCCCCCTTCTTTTTATCAGTGCTTTGCTTGTAAGTCGACGATTTATCTACATATCTTAACTGTTTTCGAATAGCTATTAATAAAAACCGTGTGTTAGTCATTACGCATACTTCAATTCTTAACGCTATCAGAAAAGATATACAGTGTATATAATCTGTAGTGTGATAATGCAACTGTGCTGATAAATTAATAAGTACACTCAAAGACACAGCTTAGCTCTGAATATATTGATTGTCTGACAGCCGACATCATATGACTAAGTCATCTGCATTATGTAATATATGTTGTCTGATCAGAACGAACACTACAACATGCTATGGTACATCAAATAATCATTTATTGTTAGGGCTTAGCGCAGATTTAAATACATTATCGGAGACCATGAACTTATTAATTCTCTATTGTATTACTTTTGTCTATTAAGTCAAGGCGACGATGTTTGATAGACCACTTTTCAAACATGCTTTGAAAAGAAAGGCAGGTTTGATTTTTAAATCAACAACGAGATTGATGGATGGCATGTTTTTGTATTCACTTAGCAGACGATTTGTGACCCCGATGCCAGATCGAAGAAGACACAGTTTCGGTGTCGACCTTGTTGGACGGAGCAACCTGTTGCTCGGGGAGAGGGTGTTGCATAAATGAATCAAGTTCAGTGACTTTAATTGCCTCATTATATTGCCGAACAGGGTCAATTTCGGATCGAAATAGCCAGCTTCGGAGACTGGTCGATGTCTGCAGGTGCTTCCGCAGATGAGGAATCTGGAACGATGATTCGGCACAGGAAATTTTGCTTTCACTGACTGCTGCTTTATTTTTGTTGGAGAGGAAAGACTCAAAATTGAGACAAACCTGAACTCGCTTTTTTATGTTCTGGCCTCACTGAAGGTCTCAGCTTAGAGAGAGTGATAAAGTTACACCGAATTCTCATTAACTGTTATCGTGAAAGTTTTGATTTCAGATGGACATTAATACATTAGTACTTCTGGTTTAGAATAAATAAAAAAGAATTCAAAATTAATAAAAACTGAAATACTTTAGAACGCAACAATGCGAGAAACTTTAAAGACTTTAATACTTGATATAAGTTATTTTTTTATCAAAACTTCATTTTCTTTGTTTTTTACCTAATATATAACTTATTGATTTCAGATCGACACTAATATATTTATCCTTGTTTAGAATAAATTAAAAAGAACTTACAAATATTTGTCATCATTGGAGAATGACTTTCATGGAATCAAGTTAACAGTCCATGTATAATTGATTTTATTGAGTTTAATTGATTCTCAAAAATATTATATTAAATGTTTCTAAAAAAATTTATTTGACCTTTTACAAGAACTTTTAAAGCATCTGGCTGTAGCAGCAATAAAAAAAAATATATGACGGCCAGAATTCTGATACATTAAGTACTATAAAAAATGAAATTAAAGATACAAACGATCAGAATAAAATACTACAAAATTGCAAACCTCTAAAGGTTACGAATATAGCGTCATATCAAGTTCAAAAATGAAAACAAGCTTGCATAACAAAAAATTCCAAAAAACATTATTCAGCTTGCTGACGATAAAGTCTTCTTGCAGAACATTACATCTTCACAGAACATTAATTAAATAATTTAAAATTTAAAACAATCAACCAATTGATTATAATATTTCTTTCCCAAACAAAATATTTTGTCGTATGTTAACTGTTTGTCTACAGATACTTTTCCCGTTCTGCGTGATGAGTGTTACTATAGAAACTGATCTTTGTTCATCTTAAGTAGGGATGAATCCGATACCTTTTTTGTATTTTGTTTTAGGACAATGTTGACGGCGGAAGGAGATATATTACATGTTTTGATTTGGGCTCTTGGAATATAAATCTTAAATATATTTCAAAATTATCATTAAGAGACCAATGTGACTAACTTGAATACGATATTTTAAGAATCCCCTATGAAAATAGGCAGGGTCTATTCAAATATCAGTAAACTCTGTGCCTGGTGTATTCCTGTAGTTGACTGACAGTAAACTATCAAACAAGGTAGATCAAAAACAAATATACATTTTTCCAATTTGTCTATACAAGTGCTAATGTGTGTAGGACTTTAATTCATTTCTTCAGGCATCCCCTATGTAAAATGGGGTACGGCTTGCTTCTTAGTTTAGAGATACGTGTAGACCTTCTGTTGGGAGTAATTACCTTGGTGGACATAAGCAGTTGTGAAGATTTCTTCTGGGTCCACATATTTGTGAGCGTTTGTGTTTTGCCCCTTGAAATCAAAATAAGGACAGAACTCTTTATTGTAATCATGTATTCAAATGGTGTAAATTTTGCTAAGTATTTATCTCTACTACTATAAAAGGAAGTCTGTGTTGTGTGTGGTGTCCAGACGTATTGATAGGACTTACAGGAATGAAATTTTGCACACAGATAGTCTTGATTTTACGCAATTTTTTTGTGAAACCCTAATTTTAAAATTTAATCTAGAAAATTTTTAAAATAGTTTATTGGCATTTATTTATTATTTGTTTTTCTTAGAAAGACAACAGTTTAAAGAGATCACAGATTCTAAATTTAATTTTTTCCTTTAATTTCCTGAGCACAGACGATTTCCAACAAAGCGAGACAAGCGTATTTGACTGGCGTTTTTATTTCTTTTTTTATTATTTAATCCAAGTTTCTATCTTCGCACTCGTTAAAGACAGAGCGAAAATTCTTGAAAAGATAAAAGTGAAAATGCATAGTGGAACTCATTCTTAACATTATTGTTTTTTCTTTTTAATATTTGCAGTATCAGTAAGGACACGAAAAGAAGTGCGGACAACGCCGTGCTTTCCTGCTAGTGAACAATAAAGTAAGTGATTACAATAAAGATTACTGTTCTTGTTGAGTTTTAGAGAGCAAAATTAAACGCTCGTGTATATCAAATCCTACGGAATGAAAACAATAAGAAGGATTTACCCTTGAATTTCGTGTCAAAACTGTCAGTGTGCGAAATATTTACTGTCAAACTGCCAAAGATTAGTGCATGCTTCTCTTGAAATATGGACATTATTACCTTTCATATATATAAAGTGAAAATCAAATGAAATAGTAAACAGGCCTTACATGTCTCGTATTGGTTCGAATTCCAACAATTCCTTACAATCTCGTATTAGCCTTGGTTGTCTCGTATAATTTTATTTTCACACCTTCACCACAAAATTCCAATATAGTGCGGCTTCGAGAAGAAAGCAGCTGAATTTGGGTCAGTCGATTTTGAATAGGTGTGAAAACACGTTAGAATGCCATATACAAAATAGTGAATAATAATCTCCGTGGATGTTCCCCTGCAAACTCTTAATCACTGTCATTGCTTTCTGTACTGAATGATAATTTAGAACAGACGCCGGTTGCGGAAGTGCTTTGTTTATGAAAACACCAGTCCCCTAATTTAAATAATAAACTCATTCAAACCCCACGTGCTGAACTGTCTTCTTCCATGAGCCGCACTATACTTATACTATCTAGTTTGTAGAAGAACTAGAGGTAAAAACGTGTCTTGTTCTATAAATAAATGGATCGCTCCCCACAATGATTGAATTGTTGCCATATATCCTTCGCTTTATAACTGTACCTTCTGAAAGTAAACTTAGACATTCTTTTAATCATTAGAAATTGAAAATTCGAAGCCAAAAGCCTATCAGCTTTTCTTAATTGAGTGCCATCTTCTGATTTGCTGATTAACAATTTTACGTCACTGTCCTCAACCAATCATAGTTTGAATAAATTGACGACATGAAACGAGGACAATAGATTTTGACTTAAGATGCCAACGCAAATACTAATTCGATGTTATATGGATTCACTTAGGAGAATGGAAGGAATTTCATGGAATACACGTTTTTTTATTTGTGGTCTCTCGAATTGATTAGGAATGGATGCAATGTAACATTAAAACCAGAGAGAAATTGCAAAAAACTCAGAACTTCTACTACTTTCATACCCCTTGAACATCTCATCATTAACATCGCAATAAACCATCCGATAACTGATCATTTGATGGTCTGATAGCCTTCCAACTTCTATCCAAGGGGGAACGCTAATCCCTCAAAATAATTTCCAGCAATCCCACGAGTTATGCACTACTCACGGGACCAGGTGTCGAAATCGGCAGGTTGGAATTCGAAGTCAATTACAGAGGGGAAAAGATATTCGATTCAATTGGCGGAATCTGAAGAATTCTTGCACAGGGGCAACCACCTTTTCATCGAAGTGTGTCCTTCTAGAGAACCTTGACATTAAGGATACATATTATGTACATCATTCCAGAGTAAACAACCAATTAACTTCCCAGAGGGAGAAAAATTACGAATAAAAAAAGTAAAGAAGATATCATTTACAACGCACGACTGTGAGAGTTTTTACTCCGTCATCTGGCAACGAGAGTTTTCCCTACGAATTCCCTACAGAATCGTGATGTCTATTCTCATGACGTAAGAGGTCGGAGTTGAATCATTGGGTAAAAATTTAATCAATCAGGGACAGAGACGTTACAGTTCATAACAATCACATTTCATTCCATGGGTAGTCACGCTTGGTCAAGAATTATGAAAGTAATGAAGTTGTTTCGTTAGGTTGATTAGAGGTACTATTTATCAGACACTAAAGCAATCGTGTCAAGGTTCTGTTTTATTTATTTTGCTTGGGCTTCAACCAAAAGCCGTTGTGTAAACGGGAGCTGATGTAGATTCAATCCATCGAGGCCTTAAATGTCCTCACTGTTGCCTTATGTGGACGTTTGGAGAGTGGTGCCGTCTCAGGTATGAACTCGTCATCCGACTGTGGTTCAAAATTGCAGTGCGTTGTCATCGGATCTTTCCCTTGGAGATTGATTCCAGACCGTCGCCAACAGTCCGTTACGTTAGGAAATTACCATTAACACCAACGATTAGTAGAGTGTTACTTTTCCCTACAACACACTTAATGTCTAAAGAATCGCATCTTTTTAATTATGTTTTAAATTTCCTTTGAACATTATCTTTCTTTGGAACGATTCTTTTGCTCAGAATAGAGTCCCCTAGAAAGGTTCTATTGCACCGTTCCTTAGATATAATCCTTTGAAACGATTGCATTGCTCTTTTACTTAGAATATAATTATTTAAAATGATTTTGTGAATTACTTTAGAAAATAAACCTTTGGAAATATTATATTGCACATCTCCTTATAATAGAATTATATTAAACTATTATATTGCTCTTTTCCTTAGAATACAATGCTTTGGAACGATTCTATTTCCTTTTTCCTTGTAATTGAATTATTTAATACGATTATATTGATCTTTTCCTTGGAATAGAACTACACTGGTGTAAGAAATTAAGAGAATTTCCAGACTTGGTCGATTATCTCTAGAACTACTGTACCGATTTTAATGAAATTTGATATGTACATACATTGATACAATACAAAACAAATAACCATTCAATAATTGTAATACACACGCATGATCGTGCGTAACACTCGTTGGAGTCGGAAGGTATGAAACAGTGGTTGCAGAGTAAACAAAAAAAATGGGTTAATAGATGGGTTAATAGGGGGTATGGTCCCCTCTTACAGATATACAGGTCTCGCAACGTGATTTCATACTTGAAATAAGGCAGTTTATCCTTTCCTGTGGCAATTGGTCCCACGCGTTGAGAACCGCTGTTTTCATTCCCTGGATGGTTCTCGGAGGGGGGGTTGCGAGTTGCAATTGCCCTCCCCAGAGCGTCCCAGACATGCTCTATAGGGTTACGGTCTGGAGATCTGGCTGGCCAATCCATCCGGCGAATATCCTCACTCTCTAGAAATTCGTCGACCAGAAGAGCTCTATGTGGCCTCGCGTTATTTTTCCCATTAAAATGAACTCAGGGCCAACTGCACCCCTAAAAAGGCGAACATAGGGCTCCAAGACCTCATTCCTATACCTCACACCAGTCACACTGCCTCTTTCAAAGACATGGAGAGGTGTGCGGCCATCCAACATGATGCCTGCCCAGATCATTAAACCTCTTCCGCCATAATGGTCGATTTCGCGGACATTGGAGGGTAGGTAGCGGGTCCCTGGTTCTCTCCATATGAACGTACGACGAGAATCGGTGTTTAAGCTGAACCGGGACTCATCAGTGAAGAGAACGGTCGCCCATTGATCCATACTCCAATCTCTATGCTCTCTGCACCATGATAAACGGATTCTCCTGTTCCTAGAAGTGAGCGGGACGCAAACAGCAGGTCTTCTTGCGAACAACCCTTTCTCGTGAAGTCTTTTGGAAACAGTCACCCTTGATACACGGGTTCCTGTAGCTGCATACAAGTCACGAGAGAGCTTAGAAGCTGTAGCACTCCTGTTACTCCTCGCTATAATCGACAAATGGCGATTTCTCTGGCCGTCGTGGCTCTTGTACGACCTTGCCCAGGCTTTCTCTCGATGGACCCGGTATCCTGGAACTGTTTCCATAAGTTAAACACGACGCTGGGCGTTAAATTGAACTCTCTACAAATTTGGACTTGAGATTGGCCTGCTTCTAGGATCCCCACAATTCGCCACCTCATTCCATCATCTAAACCTTGGTGGTCACTCATTTTTACTGTTTCAATTTGAAATTAACCGATTGCTGCAAAATAACACCAAGAAATTCGCCGAGGTGTGCTAGCGAACGAAATGCGTCTTAACTTACGCGCGCTTATAAAGCCTGTTTCTCTACTGGCTCCGTCAACACACACGTGTACGCTTACGTATTTCAAGTACGATATTTGCATTTTTGTCTAGAAGCAGTGGTTTTACATTGAGTTTAGTTATTTTCATGAAGTGCTCCACCCTCCGGTACACGACGGTCTTTGATTGGACCGAGTTACGAACTCGCAACCCACTGGTTGCTAATCCGATAGTCTTCCAACCAAACTACCGAAGGCACGTAAAGTTTCTTAAAAAGCTGCTTGCAGATGAATTAATTTTGACTTATCTCTGATGTGAAATAAAGCCAATGAAAATAATTGAGGAAATTCGCATCTACTTATAATAAACGGAAAAGAAAGACAGTCATTCGATCACCCAATTACACGTCAATTAGTCAAAATTTATTACATTTAACCGTTCTAATTTCCTCTTTCTTTTCACATCTTCATTTCCTTCCCTACTGTCTCACTTACCCAGGGATTATTCCTCTGGTGCCTTTATTCTTTTTAAACGAGCACTGTTTCCTCTAACAAACTCTGATTTACGACAGTTCGTGAAGAATTGTCTTAGTGTGTAAAGTGATTGCCTTTTCTACTAAACTAAGAAGAAATTGTTATTTTTGTTTAAAATCTCTCTCTGGTCCTAAAAAGTGAAGATAATCACTTTTTATTTTTTAAATTTCCTGCAACGAATTTTACCGCAATCTAAACTATTTTTTACTTTAACCAAACACTCGTTTAAAGACGTATTGTATACACTAGAATTTTTTTTATTATTTTGACTTTAAAATTTCAATTTTTTTTAAATAAGTCACTAGCATGCTTAAAATTATTTCATTGATGAAAAACCAGACTATGCTACTCATTAATTATCTAATTTAGATATAATCAGCTAATTAGCATGTTTTTAACAGTGATATCTCAAATTTTAATTTGTTCAGAAAGACCAACTCCTGTTAGAATTTATGCAAAATATTATTCATCATGTTTTGAGTTTCCATCTAGTTGAAGAAGGGAATAGACATTTTTTTACAATTGTTTTCACCAAGGAAGTCTAACAAAACAAGACTTTATCATGAATTTTAACATTTAAAAATTAAGTAAAATTTTATTTCTTAACTAAACACTCTTATGTTCAGAACATCTACTGCATTATATAGATTTTAATTATACAAAAATAATTATCATAGATAAATTCATCGTTCAGTTATCACTGTTAGAGTAAAGCATCGTATTTCAAAAACACAATTCTTCAGAAATTGAGTTTAAAGATTTGGACACAAGTTTGTACTGGTGACAGTACCTAACGAAACAGCCTTGTAATTCGAAAAGTATTTCTAATGTTTACAAGGTCATGGTATTATTTATAAGCTTAGAAATTGGAAAGTATTTTTAAGAAATAAAAACAAAATCGATATTCCGGACAATTTTCGTGTTTTCTAGTGTATATATACACTTTAAACCATTGCACTTGGGTCGATATAAAAATTCATTTTAACGATGCGATTTTGTCCATTCATTCTGAATATAACAAGGTGACTGACAAGGTCATCTTAATTAGAATGTCAACAATACAAATATATGAATTCAAACTACAAATGTGTTTCTCTTTGTGATTAAAAATCTTTATTGGTGCAACGCACCACCATTTCGCAAGAATTATTTTCTGTTTAGTCCATTTTTTAAATCTGTCCCTGTTTTGTAAAATTAGAAATGAAATTATGATCAAAGAAATGTATATTTTATTAGTTATGAAATTTTTGTGTGAATTACCACGTTTCTTCCATTATCCAGCATAAGGTAAAGGTTTTTAAAGCTGTGAACAGAAAACACATTGCTGTAAATCCGTCTATTAACTCTGAAATCCCTATATTTCCGAGGACTGTGGTATTGCTTTTCCCACAACAATTTTATTGACGAAATAACATCATCTATTAGATGGAAGAATCCGTGGAATCTTTCAAACTTTAGATAGCCTCTGTTTGTCCATTCCATAGGATTGAATCCTTTGGTACGATGCTAAGGGCCTTGAAAAATAACGATTTGGAATGTTTCTATTGTTCCATTTTGCAGAATAAAATCCCTTGGAAAGAGATTATAATTGTCTTTTCCTTAGGAAAAAAATGCAATGATTCTATTGCACCTATTCTTAGAAAATAACTCTTTCAAAAGATTCTACTACTTCTTTCCTTAGACTAGAATCCCTTGAAAAGGTGCTACTGTTAATATTTTAGAATATAACCCCTGGAATTATTCTATTTCTATTTTTATTATAATACTATCTTTTGTAAAGTTTCCATTGGTCAAGACGGTCAAAATAGGTTATAAGTCATCGGAAGACTGCAGAATTTAAGAAAACAACATAATCAAGTGATAATTATTAATATCATTCATGCAACCAGGCTGCCATATTGGTAGAGTAACGGATTATCAATTGGAGGGTTAAAAGTTCGAATCCAACCAAAGACCATTGTGTGCAAAAGTTCGAAACTTGATTCAGACAAAGGTAGTGGGGGCTGGTGCACGTTAAATTTATAGTGGCCTCAAATCTTCTCAAGTTGGTGGTGTGTGGAAGTTTTGAGAGTGGGACTCCAGCTCAGTTCCTCGTCATCAGACCATGGTTAAAAAGTACGTGGTGTTGCCCTCGGATCTTTCCCTTGTGAGTTTGATCCAGGACCGTCGTCAATAGCCCATTGAGTTGCTCCAATACGACGTTAATTGAAATTTCTACCTAAATTTTTCTGTTAAAACCAAATAGTTTTCCTGTGAGCCCTAAATGGAATTTAGTAGTGACATCTACAAGATATCGTCAAGATATGCGATTGGGATTACTCATGATGACGGAAGCTGAAAGGAAAGTAGAAAACACACACAGTGAAATTTTTACAGACGCTGAAGAGAATAATGCGCTTGTTTTGAACATCCGATAGTCCTGTTTTGCGAATTAGGTACCTGCACTTCGGCCATAAAAAATCCAAAAAATGAATTCCGAATCCATATATGATAATTCATTGGTCAAAGTCAATTAGATTAACCGTTACCCAAACTGCAATAAAGAACATTTTAAGGTAACCCCAATATATATCATGAAAAGAGCATTAGTGCAGTAAATCTTCGCACAGTCCGGTTTGCTGATTTACACTGAAAATATCTCTCATGAATTTATGTAAAACTAGCTGAATAACACGGCCGTTACTCAGGTTTTAAATATGACCACGACAGCTAAAATATGATCGCGACATTTCCCTGTGTTAACTCAAATACACAAACCCTGTAAAACGTGTTTTATTGTCGATATCCCTTTATTGCAGGAAAAAAAACTTTACATTTTAAAATTGGGGCTTCAAGGGGCACGTTTAGGAATACCTGTGTGCCAATTTTCATGGCTACAGTTTGGTCTGAAGACAGGAAAGAAATACATATGTTTTCCGCAGTGTTCTTAAGTATAGACGTACCAACTTTCAATGTGGGTTGATCAAACTTAGATTTGCATAGAGGATATACACACATTCATACTCCCCCACATCCTTTATTTATATGTTGAGAGAGATTATGCCTTTAGATCGTATATAGATTTGAGAGGGAGTAGTTTAATTAACGTCGTACTATACAAACACAATGCTTTTGGCGAAGGTGCGGTATCAATCTCGAAGGGAAAGATGCGAGGAAAACAACTCGTAATTTTGAACCATTGTCAGATGACGAGGTTAACACCTAAGTTGACACCCGACTCTCCAAACTTCCACACCACGTCAACGTAAAGGCTCAATTGAAATAAAATTATTCTAAAATGTATGAGAAATTAGGGAGCACACACAGGATGTAGAGAATACACAGACACACATATCCTTTTTTCTTATATATAGATGATTGAAGGAAGCCAGATTTTATGAAATTCAATGCAAAAAAATTGCATGTTTCATTTTTCAAATATTTATTTTACATGCGGTCCGCGGAGAAATTATACGCTGTCAAAGAAGCTGGCAGTACGCTTTGGATTGATCAGGACTGCTCTCGATCATCCACGTTTCACGAATTCCCCAATCAGCAATTTTCCCCAATGAGAGGGAAAATAACTCTTCTGGCTATCTTGAATCTGGATAAAGGGTCGAAGGAAAAGGTGCAATAAACTCAATGAATATTCCACGGCTGCCAGAAAGTAATTGCTCCTTTGGAGTCGAAGAAGATATTTATACAGTTTTTTGTACTTATCTTCCGGCCGATCTCATTTTCTTGTTCTTTTCAGAGCTTTCTCGGTCACGATTACTTTTTACTCTTTACCTATTATCTCTCGCAATTAGTTAAAAGAAGATTCCAAATCAATTATGCGGTGTATCAAGCCACAGATCAATTTAAGTAGCAAGTTGGTGGGTAGGTAGGTGGTTGAATTAACGTCTCACTGGAGCAACCCATCGGGTTACTGGCGACGGTTCGGGATCAATCCTGAAGGACAACACAATGTAATTTAAACCACGGTATGATGACGTAACACCCTATCTGGTACCCCACTGTCCAAACTAAACTTCCATACCATGCCAGCGTGAGGACATTTGAGGCCACGACATATTTAACGGCACCAGCCCCCTTTGTACACGACGGTCTTTGATTGGATTCGAATTCGCAACCCTCTGGTTGTTAATCCATTACTCTTCCAATCGGACTAGCACGGCCAAACGTCTCACTGCAGCAACACAACGGGCTATTGGTGAAGGGTTGAGGATGAGTCCCGAAGGGATAGATACGAGGACAACACCTGGTTGGTTTCGGTGCTGCCGCTATATACTCCAAAAAGAAGCAAGTTGGGAGGTGGGTATTAGTTGTTGTCGTGCGGGCCATATATGGCCCAATTGGGGTGCTATTGTCCCGGAGGGTTGGACTTCTGCAAATTAGTATTTTATTATTAGTATTAGTATTAGTAGGGTATTAGTTGATTTGGTCAATTGGAAGGTACAATACCGGCAGTGTTAATTTATTTGATTTCGGTTTGTTCTTTTGTCAGAATATGAGGGATTTTTCTGCGAAAACAGGCAAATCAGACGGTAATTTGGTAATTTTTAATTAACGTCGTACTAGAGCAACACAACGGGCTATTGTCGGCTCATATCAGACAGACTGTGAAGATTTTACTTTTGCTGTCAAAATATTATAGCATAATTAATATAGGGGTTATCTATCGCCGTTTTGGTGACGTTTAGAGTGTAATCTGTTTGAAATATAATGTGTCTATTCGGAATTAATTAGAAATTTTTATTGGCAGTTGTTAAACGCATCACCTGACGTCATGTTCAGAATGCGAACATAAAGCAGGGGTGCACGTATATTTATCTTCAAAACTTCACCTCTATAGTTAAAACTTCACCTCGTAGTCTAAACTTCACCTTAGCAACTATAGTCTTCGGTATTAGAAAAAATTCTCACTCTAAAGACTATAAATTGTAAGAAAAAATAATTTTACAGAAGAAGAAAAAGAAATAAGACACTTTTTCCACCAAAAGAAAATATCACCAAAATGGACACTATCTTGATGGTGATGTGTCATCATAAGCAAAAATGATCAGATCTTGATGGACGAGATATATCGTGTTGATCAAAAGCTAACTTGTTCTGGAAAATGGTAGTAAATATTTATAATACTAGGGGGCTCCGCCCCCTGCTCGCTTACGCTCGCCAACCCCCGGGGATTGCTGCGCAATCCCATTTGGTTTGCTTCGCAAACCAACACTCCTTTCACAGATGTCATTTGGTTTGCTTCGCAAACCAACATTCCTTTCACAGAGTGAAACTATCTGAATAATTCGTATTATGCTGATTTCACTTTCCGGTACATGACGTCACAGCGAGGGCTTCGCGCCCTGCTCGCTTACGCTCGCCGACCCCGGGGATTGCTACGCAATCCCGTTTGGTTTGCTTTCTCAAACCAATACTTCTTTCGCAATTGATTTCACTTTTTTTTGCTTTAACACTTAATGCACCCTAAACTAATAGCCGCATCAGTAAAAAATCTTCTGTATCTTGTTCCCTGTACAATTTTAAGTAAACAGTGTTAATATCAATACATTGTACTTTGTCGGTAAACTGTCTTGAGAACAGAGGGAAAAAAGCGAGCCTTTTTCCTCGCCAAATAAAAATAAATCGTTTTTATGGCAATTGTTGCTACGATAAATTTGATATCTGGCAAACCCGATAGTAGAAAATGCAACCCACTGCTGTTTGCCGAACCAGCTATGCGAACTGAAAAATACGAAATTTGTGTCACCAACTTTTGATTGCATCGAATTTATTTATGAACCGATTTTAAAAATAATTGTACCGTAAGAAAGAGTACATTGTGAGGTATACTGCAATATTTTTAAAATTAAAAACTAACAGTAATACTATATAGATATGACCATTTTAGTTTTGTATCGGAAGTTACGATCTGAAAGTTCCGAAAATTGTATGACCTACTTTTAATTGCATCGATTTTGTTTATTAACCAATTTGAAAAATAATTGTACCATAAGAAAGAGTGTAATGTAGTGTATTCAGTGATGTTCTCAAATTTAAAAAATAATGGTTTTTGCCGTAGACATAACGGTTTTAACAAAACGTAGCGAAAATATCCGAAGATTCCGAATTTTGTATCACGAACTTTTGATCGCATCCAATTTAATTATTAACCGATTTCAAAAATAATAGTACCGTAAGAAAGAGTATATTCTGAGGTATACTGCGATATTTTAAAAATTAAAAACTAATAGTAATTAGATATAGATACGGCAGTTTTAAAAAAAAGTAACAAAAATGTCCCGATTTTTCCCGAATTTCAAAAAAATATTATCAAGAACCACATTTAAATTTAAAAAATAACTCGACGAGCAGCAAAAATTTACGTTGAGAGGTACTCTTAAAAAAAAACTCACGACTAAAGACTGAAATTTTGAATGTGTTTTGCTCACTCGCGGAAGAAATTTCACTTCTTCAACTTTAACACTTAATAAAACCTAAACTAATAGCCGCATCGGAAAAAAATCTTAATGATTATCCAGGGAATACGATGAAGAACAAAGCATGTTAATTTCATATTTTTCCGATCAGTACTTTCTCGGGAAACCGTCTAAGAATGGAGCTAAACAACAAAAATTTCAATTCTTCGGCGGCGGCGGCGGTAACTTTTTTTTAATATAGAGAGATAATTTTTTTAATTTATAACACTTTCAAAGAAAAGATTGAACATCGAATCCAAAACTAAAAGTGCGTCCACACTATTTCTTGCTCTATACTTGACAAATTTTTGTGGCAACATATCTTAGGTGAGAAGGTACTTAATTTACGTGACACTGGAGCAGCACAACAGACTAAGGAACGAAAAAACTCTCTCGATTCGAGGACAACACATCGTAATGTTGAACACGACGAGATGACGAGGTCAACACCCGAGATAGAGTCCCTACTCTCCAAACTTCCACACTACGCCAAAGTGAGTTGATGTCATAGTTGAATTGGATGTCATAGTTCTCAATCATCCCATAGAAAACTGCTTATGAAAATGATAATAGGAATCGGCTGCACTAGTATTTAAGGGGGTCCGGGACAGATGGAAAATTTTTTTTTATTAATTTATTTAGAATTTAGAATTTTTTTGTACTGATTACCCATCTAACTAATAAGCGAAATCACAACACAAAATTTTTCCAAAAGTTTTTTTTTTAATTTCAAATTAAAATTTTTTGAAAAAAAGAGGGGTTATTTTAAATTGCTAAAACTCAAAATATTTTTGATCAATTTTCAAAATTCTTGCAGTAAGTTATTCACAATTTTATAAACTTTAATTGTGATTCAGCAATTTAAAAAATATTAATTTAATAAAAAATAAAAAATATTTGAATGAAAATTTTTTTAAATTTTAAGGTACTTTTTTTTTAAAAAGTCATATTTTTAAAAGTAAATATTTGTTTCAAATTTGCTGAATCAAAATTAAAGTATAATGTTTGAAAAAGATATATTCCGAATTTCAACCCTTAAACTTTATCGGTTTTCGACTTATAGCAATTTGAATACAGGAAATATGGAAAAAATGTATCATGGAGAAAAACGCATTTAAAGTTTTAAAGACAGATCTTGTTGCCATGATAACAACTGTCCAAAGTGTTAGATTTTCAAAACAACACACCACAAAAATGACTATATCTCTAGTTCTAATTAAGATAGAAACATGATAAAGACGTGATTTTAAGCAGAAAAATACAGAGAATTTCTTAAGATAATAAACAAAATTTCGAAAATTTGACGATTTTTGTGTCTTGGACACCCTTAAGGAACAGACGCGTACATTGCGAAAATGTATAACATAAATTTCGTTTAATTTTTGATTTAGTCATAGAAAATTATTTAAAATTGCAAAGATGAAGCAAAGTTTTCGTAAATAATGCCTTTAAATTTTGTAAAATAGTTAGTAGTTTTTACAAATAGTCAATAGTTTTTACAAATAGTCAAATTCCTTAAAACACGTGTTATTTACCTCAATAAAAGAAATTTATTTGAGATGCACATAAGGTAAGTAGGTCGTAAGAAACGTGGCATTGGAGTAAAACAATGTGCTATTGGACTGGCAATGGCAACCCACTCCCAAACTTTCACACTACGCTAAAGTGAGGACATTAGAGGTCACGACAGATTTAGCTTGCATCAACTACCGATTACAAGGCACTCTTTGGTTCGACTGAGTTTACAACTCTCAACCCTCCGGTTGCTAATCCGTTACTCTTCCAACTATGCTACTACATCCCCCCACACAAAAATTTAGGAGTTTGGTTCAGCAATCACTTTCCAGATAATTATTTGTTGTACAAAATGTTTGAATAAAGAAACCTGAGGACATTTTAGGCCACGACCTCGTTTACATGATGATTTTTGCTGAACCTAGTTTTTAACCCTCCACTCTCCAGTCCTTTACTTATACTGTTACGTTACTTTACCTACTCCGTTACTTATACTGTTACGTTACTTATACTGTTACGTTACTTTACCTACTCCGTTACTTATACTGTTACGTTACTTATACTGTTACGTTACTTATACTGTTACGTTACTTATACTGTTACGTTACTTATACTGTTACGTTACTTATACTGTTACGTTACTTTACCTACTCCGTTACTTATACTGTTACGCTACTTTACCAACTCCGTTAGTTATACAACCGGACTAAGGGCCGTGGTAGCCCGGTTGGAAGAGTAACGGATTAGCGATCGGGGGGTTGCGAGTTTGAATCCTAGCAAAGACCATCGTGTTGTGGAAGTTTGGAGAGTTAGTTGGGTGGCAGGTCAGGTGCCACCTCATCCTCTGACCTTGGTTCAAAATTACGTGGTATTGTCCTTGAATCTCTCCCTTTGGGTTTGATACGGGACGATTTTCAATAGTCCGTTGCGTTGCTTCAGTGCGACGTCAACTAAAATACCTACCTCTGATATGAATGATGCCTGCATTTGTCACTCCGTTATTCCACTAGGAAGTATGTGGTTGTCAAACGCGATGCGAAGAGTAAGAAGAGATAAATAACCCAGCACTTGTATGTCTAGATTTCTGATTTCTGGGAACCTGAATACACTGGGGAAACAAGAGACAAGCAGGCCCAGGAGGGTTGCTGACCGCTTACGCACGCTTTAATCTCGCGAAGATGATCAAAATAGATGTAATTATATACGTGATAGGAGATGTGTACAAAAAATGGGACCTGGGAAGGTGTGAGAGAAAACGCCCAAAATGAGGTGGTCAAAATAGAAAAGCACTCATTTGTTCTCTTGGAAAATTTATGATTAGCATTCTGTGGTGGATTCCTTAACCAGTCTGGAAAACAGAAATCATTAAGGAATGCTTAGTTTGATAAGCAGATGGAAACCTCGATCGAATTGTTTGTAAAAAATGAATAACCTTCAGAACAACGACTAATAATGATAAAACCTTCGTCAGTGGTCATTTTGATGAACAAGTAAAACGTCCACCATCATCGCGAAAGGAGTGTCTTTGATGATAATACACGTCTTGCTCCATCTAAATGGCCATTGAGGATATTTTTATACTTTCATCATTATTACTGCTCGCATTGGAAGTAGTTCATTTTCAACTAAGTTTGCTGGCAAAAAAATTGTAAATCGTAAAAAAACTGTGAAATTGATCTTCAATATAGATTCCAAAAAGTGTTATTTCCCCATGACAAATAGGTGGTTCTGATATTATTTATTTAGTTCGCTTTGCTTATCAATCTGAACCTTGTAAAGCATACAAAAATTTCCTTCAATACAAATCCCGTAATAAAATTGTGCTTAACGGCTTATTTATACATGCGCGATTGTCAGATCCGCTCTCCGTATTCGGATCTGTCGAATCAAAGAACAAAGAGAACGGTGAGGAGTGATGAAACCTGTCAATCATTTCTGTTCTCGTCGTTCATTGGTTCGACGGATCCGAATACAGAAAGCAGATTCTGGCAGCCGTCCAAGTGTGAATGAGCCTTTAATCCAAGTAGAATTTTTTGGAAACTAAAAGAAGAGATATCAATGCTCGAGGTTACACAATCTCACGTTCCGTAAGGTGTGATATACTATCTTAGAATATTTATACAAATAAAATGTATTTTAATCTCCTTTGTTGTCAATTTACAGCCTTCTACTCTGGTAAATTATTATGTTGGAATAGTGCATCGAAAAAATTACAAACAAATGAATAATATTCATCTAAATAGTATATTTTCTACTTGTTTTATTTTTCTTAACCTAACTTTGGAATCATGATAATAACCGATATTTTCATCTGATTTTCTTCCAACAAATGTAAATTTATAAAAATTTTCTCGACAGCTGATAGATTAGATTTGTGTTGTAATGGATGGACAAAAAATTGAATGAGTGTGAAGCAATGTAATAAGTTGTAGAGAATTGAGTCGAAGCACGTGAATTTGAATTGTCAACTTACTTAAAGGCAGAAAATTTAAAGTTTTTCATAGATCCAAGGTGTCATAAAGTAACTTTCTCTACATACTGTCCCCTAGCTACAGTAATTTCAAACGAATAGGAAATAAACTTCAGATTTGCATACTTCAAGGTATGCACTAGGAAGAAAAGAAAGGCAACAAGCAGCAGTGATAATCTACGTAATTTAATGAATAAATTCACAAGCACTTATCACAAAACGTCCATCGGCATTAGCTTTTGTACTAAAGGTAAAATGTTATGTTTGATATCTCTCGTTTTGTCGTTGTAGCATCCCTAACAACAACTCGGCATCAAAGGTCAACACCACTGACCTCCTACCGAAAATTCAAGAAAAATCTATCGAAGTGGTCTTTGATGGCCGTTCAGGTGGTGGGTTTTAGGGGTACATGACGCTCTTTGTGATTGAACTGCTTTCCCAGGGAAATCCGAGGACACAGAAAGAGAACTGTTTGAGAGATCGAGGTGAGCAGAGGTGTTATTTGTGGTGCTCGTTTTGGAGGTCACGGCCGTTGAGTAGATCCAGTTTTGTGTCTTTTGCAGTAAATTATATATTTTATAATATATAATTTAGGCTGTATCGTTGTGTTCATTGGCACACCACTCGGCCCTGCAAATATCTCTAAAATCGGCTTCTCTAATCAGGCCGACATAAAGCAGACAAATTTAATAATTCCCTAATTGGAGGTCATAAAGTTCTTTTCAAGTGATCCACAGTCCATAACTACCTTAGAAGTACTATTACAGCACTCCATTTGACATTACATCGGTCATAAAGTTCTGGGCACTTGACATAAACCCTCTTCATCTGACATTACGATCTCATAAATCTCAATCAATATTCCACCGACATGTGGTTTTCAGCAGAAAGCGACTTAGAACGTTGGAAGACCAGAGACCTGAGAGTGCGAGGACGCGCTCTCTAACATCTGCCAAACCATTCTTGTCTCAAAATATCTGTAAATTTTCTATCAATATCTGCTAAGCTGTAGGATGTTAGAATAAATGTTGTAGTGGTGAAACCCAAAGATTTTGTTCTTTTCCGCTACCATTTCTTACTGTCATCACTCCCTTTCATCCGGTACAGCGCATTACATTACATCGATCACTAATCTTCTTTGACAGTGCTCTTGCTTAGAACTTTTTAGAGCTGAAGACACAATTTCAACGCCATTACACTATGTCGTTCACAATGCAATGAAAAAAAAGCATGTGTTGCTATTCCAAATTTATTAACTGTGTCTGAAACCATGAAAGCTCGGTTCTCATCTTTAAGGTAACTACGTTAAAAAGTCAATTTTTGACCAAAATTTCGAATTTTTTTTAAAATTCAATATTCTTAAAATAGGAACTCTTCTCTTTCCACTGTTTTTTGTTTTGTCTCTAACGAAAACAGAAGTTGAGATATTTCAATTTGAAAAAACCTTGATGCAAACTTTTCAAACCGGAAGTGGTGTTTGCGCGTCGGAAGTTGGTTCAAGCTTCGGTTTCCCTCAGGTTTTAGAAAATTTAAATTGCAGTTTATGATTTTTAGTTGTTTAGTTATGTTCCAGCCAACATTTATGTTTAGAGCAAATAGATAAATATTAGTAAAAAAAATCTTTATCTTATAATTCTTTGAATCCTTTTTTCTTTGAATGCTGTTTTCAACCAAATCATTGCACGGTAACAATGATAACTAAAAAAGTAATTAATATATTTTTTTGAAATTTGGTATTATGGTTCTTATAGGTATAGTTTAGGCCTAAAGCTGGATTTTATGTGTATCTTTAATAGAAAAAAATTGTCAGTCACTTCGTTGCTGTGTTGTAGAGAGAAATTTCAGAAATTCATATAATGTTTACGTCTTCCTTATATCTCCAAATTTTTATGAAATTTAGCTTATATCCAGCTTCAGACACTAGCTTATATATTTAAGAGGCTTAGTGTAAAGTTTTATGTTAATATTGTGATGAGTGAGAAAATTGGTTTGTTTTTCGTAAACATCATTTTTTGACTAAACCAAGACAATTTTTGGTATTTATTAAAAATAAATTTTTATCAGAGTTTTGCTGGGTTATAATGTGTTTTTTTATGTTCGTTCAACTTTTAAAATAAAAAAAATTGTTATTGAATCACTTGAGAAAAAAAAGTACTCCGAACGTAGTCAGATACCTTAACATAACTCTCGAGCGCATAACTTGATACATCTTTATCAATTATTTCATTGCGATTAGCTGAAAATAGCACCCGCTAAAAGTGACTATATAGGGTAAGTTACTTTATGCCGATCCTGTATGCTTACTTGTAAATGAGGGTATTCCTAACATGCATGAAGCCAATTTGAGTTATTGTAAAGATCTATTTAATAGCAGAATTACAGCTGCTCTGCTAATGATGTTATTTTATTACCTGTATCTTATACATACGTGCAATTCCTTACATTAACCACAATTTGTTGGAATTAAATGACTCAATAAAACTTTTAATAATCAATTACTGCAAGGAGGCTTCTGCATTACGAAAGGAAAAAACATTTAAATTCAAATAATGAGCTTGTTTTCCGTAAGTGCAATTTTATTCACATTTCAAATGTCCCGTTCTTTGACACACATTTTCTATGAATTAGCTGTCAGGCTTTAAAGGAAACTGAAACACTACTTGCAAATTAGTTAATTACATTTCATCATCTATTCAATTCCTATTAAATAACGCACTACGCTCTCTACCGGAAAATTCGCGAATGCTCGAACGAGAAAAACAAGAGAAAGTTCTTTCAAAAGAATATATGAAATCGTTCTGTTCTATTAACTTCGAAACACTACCACTGTTCCAGAGTAGCTTAAACACAAAACGTCCTTATTTTTCCATGTTTTCAACACTTGTGAAACTAATTGTGAGTAATACTATTGTAGCCAATGGCCTCTCAGCGGGCAATCCCACCATTTTGAATCTCAACTCTTGTTTCTTAGAACCAAAAACGGACATCTACGAGAGACTATTACAGCCAAAACGAGGCGAGAATAAGCCATTGTTTCAAACAATTACGCCTGGCGTTTTGGCACGAAAATGTTTTTTATTTCTTCTTGTGCTCGCGACATCATCGCTAATATTAAACCAACCTTGTTATAGAACTGTTTTGCTTGCGGAATCCTAAATCAGGGCCTTGAAAAACGTGACAAGCAACGGGTTCAGGAAAGTAATTGGAAGAATGGATGTTGAACCCTAATTGTTCCATTATCCATATAATTTACTCCTTGGCAATCAGGATTTATAATTAAAACTTGTACCTCTTGGCGTATGGCGTAAGGTGGTAAAACGGTCGAGGAAAGGCATGAAAAGAGTAAAAAAGTCGATCTAAATGGGTTCTAAATGATAATTCGATCTTTTGTTCCATTCAGGAAGGAAAGTGGCGTAGGAAGTTTGATGTCCTGTCTTTCGTCGCGGATGATTCAACACGAAATATCGACAAAGTGGAGCATTATAAGGCTAAGAAGCCCGAAGATTTGAGCAGGACTTTCTTCCATATAAAGAAAATACTCCAAATATTTGGTGCCTAGTCGTGTAATGACACAAAATACCAAATTAGAGCTTGTTAACCCACCTGTCTGAACGAGGCATTATTGGCAAAACTAACCAGATCTTGATGGACGTGATATCTCGTCATTGGAAGAAAACTAATCAGATCTTGAACTCATCATTATGAAAAAATTAACATTCTCATTGACGCGATATCTCGTTATTAGCAAAATTAGCCAGTTTTGATGAACAAGATATCTCGTCGAAACCACTTGGAGGATTAACACATGTAAGGTTTCTCTTTTAACTTATGACAGTCCAGGAAGAACTACGACTCAACTGCAACATTGGAACGTAGTTTCAAGAAAACGCAATATCTCGTTATTAGCAAAATTAGCCAGTTTTTGATGAACAAGATATCTTGTCGAAACCACTTGGAGGATTAACACATGTAAGGTTTCTCTTTTAACTTATGACAGTCCAGGAAGAACAACGACTCAACTGCAACATTGGAACGTAGTTTCAAGAAAACGCAATATCTCGTTATTAGCAAAATTAGCCAGTTTTTGATGAACAAGATATCTTGTCGAAACCACTTGGAGGATTAACACATGTAAGGTTTCTCTTTTAACTTATGACAGTCCAGGAAGAACAACGACTCAACTGCAACATCGGAACGTAGTTTCAAGAAAACTGTATAAGTGGTAATATACTCAATAACAAAACAAAAAAATCGACGCACCAAGAAATTGTCCGATTGCGATAAAAATTGGTGGATGCGAAAAACATACATAGAAAAGAAAAATTCTCAAAAATTTCAGAACAATTGAGTGATTTATTTCAGAGTTTGACCGTTACAAGGGGAGGAAGTCCATAACGCGATGGTCCACCTCTGGCCTGGATGCAAGCTATCACCCGGCGTGGCATAGACTGAAAAGGTTCCCGGATGATATCCTTCGGAATTTCTTGCCAGATTGTCTCCAACTGTCGGGCTAAATGGTCAACATTCCTTGAAGGTTGTAATCGCCTTCCCATTACGTCACAAATGTGCTCTATGGGAGAGGGATCAGACCTAGCTGACCAAGGAAATGTTGGGAAGTTTGAAGACAATTCATAGCAACACGTGCCGTGTACAGCCACTACCTCCTAGTTTATAAAGCCTTCTGACTGATACGCAAACCTTATATGACGTCACCATCAAAAGGTATACGATTCTTGTCTTGTTTGAATTGAATGCTGAAGCCATCCGAGCGAGCACTTCATCAGTGTATTTGTTAAAAGTAGTTCGAATTATCGTTCGTACATTAGTTATTGTTATATTTCCGTATTATCGTTTGCTCATTAATTACTCTTACATTTTCGTATTATCATTTGAACATTAGTTACTATTATATTTTCATGGAATTCCAAAAAAGATTGCCTGATAAGGCAGCCGTGTAAATATTTCTATGTATGGAGTCAGATAGAATAAAGTGTATTTTGTAGAGAACGATTGAAGAATATTATTCAAGGAGAATCTCGTAACAGGATTATCGTTATTAAATTTTACACTCGCAGTTGCTAAGAAAGGGAGAAAAAGGTATGTTGATTTCATTATTAATATACTTTAAGTAATTAAAACCAATGGAATATTTGTTAGATTACGAAATTCTTTTCGAATCACCAAAGGCCCAAAATCTGTGATCATCCTGTTTTATTCTCCTTTGATTATGTGAATTATTCAGCAAGTTTAATAATATATCGCATTTTATGGTATACAACAATTCACAAACATAACTTTATTGAACTAAGCCTAACGTGCTCTTTTGGTTAAATCAAAATCTGTACACTACAAATATTTATCGAACAGCACTTTTCAGATTTTTTTGGTTAATATTATTACTCGGTTATTGTTATCAAACTCTGGGAGTCGAAGTAATTACAATACGCGGATTCTACTGTAAAATATACTGATTTATAAAAGTGTTTATATGCGTTTATGAAGTCATATTGATTCTACATATTGATGTCACAGATAATGACATCGATTCAATTTCTGATAACACTCCTTTAATCACATATTTAGCTGGTTATTGTTGTAATTCAGTTGTAAAAAGTATGAAATGTGAAAGTTGTAGTGGCAATTTAGTTATTGAAAAACCACTAATTATTCATTCAGGCTTTCAGCAAATCCGTTCCTCCATATCAGCGCCGTTCTAAGTTGATCAAGCCCGACACAACTCCTTGGTGCGTCGATTTTTTTTGCTAAAAAAGTAACATTTTCCCTATCAATAACCTCCACTTTCATTACCATCACAGTATCTCACATGCTGTAATTATGGATAATCATGGTCCTAATTCAACGGATAATCATGAACCTAAAACGAATAGTACCTTATTCTTCGTATTCTTTTTCTGAATAAATTGGGGAACTTCAGTTGCGCCATTTTACTTCCTGAACATAGATTCTATCCGGCCTATTAATGATTTAAAATTGTAATAAAAGATATAATCTTTCTTTAAAGTCCACAGCTACAATTACCTACAAAATTAATATAGCTAGCTAAAAATTTAAATTTTTACAGAAGTATGTGATTTCTTTCTCTTTCATAAAGTATGATAGACCATAGAGGTAGCATGCTAATGTACTGTCATTTTAAATGCGTTTAACCCACTGGCTGATTATCCCACGATTTCCACGGGCAACTCAAATGTAGCAAAATTTGCTCATCCCGCGATTTTCGCGGGCAGGTGTTTTTCTATCTTTATTGAAGAGCGCATCCCGCTTTTTCATCGTTTAACCAATGAAATAAATTACATACAGTGTTAGACGTTAAATTTAGATTTTGGTCAACAGTTGTCGCTAGTCGCCCACTAAATTCCGGCATTTGAAGGTACTTTGTATTTACCGCTCTAACTTCGCGCTTTGTTTGGCTCCTTTTTCTAATCGGAAATGGCTGCTAGAAAACGCTCAGCGATTGACAGAGTATATATTCCTGATGATTTATCAGATTCTGAGATTTTAGTTTTGATAGTGATATAGATTTTTCGGACTGCTCCTCAGATAGCGATGAATCTGATCATGATTCAATAAACTTGCAAAGCGTTAGGCAGTGGTGCAAAATTGATATGAAGAATATTCCTCCTCCTCCAGTTCCTGTTCGTGGAAATCCGGGAATTACTGTGCATATAGCTAACAATAACTTCTGACAGTTTAGTTTCTCATGATAAAAATCTATATAAAAAGTCTTTTCTAGAAAGAAAAAAATGCATATTTCAATTCTCCAATATATATAGATTTTTATTTTGCAAAAAAAAAATACACTATTTTTGTAGCGATTTCGGTCTACAAATTGAGCAGTCAGAGGGTTAAGCAAAAGATAAATTATGGTAGCTAGGCTATAAAAATTATTGGTATTTAACATAAGTTTATAACTGTCAATCACCATAAAGGATGACAGGTAATGCTAGCTGTCTTGACTGTCATAACTACAATATAATTACTTGTATTGTTATTTACTGACCTATACATTGCCAAATGTAAAAATTTTAATTTGAAATCATACAATTAATTCTTTAAAGGATTATTTTATAGGAATTATCTTTATGGGATTTATCTTTATAGGAACGGCCTCTTATTTCCGTGGTGTCCCGGCTGGAAGAGTAGAGGATTAGCAACTGGTGCGTTGCGAGTTCGAACCTTAAATCTGTCGTGGCCGAAAGTCCTCACGTTGGGTTGGTGTGGAATTTGGAGAGTGGGGTGACAGCTCAGTTGTTGCCTCGTCATCTCACCGTGGTTCAAAATTACGTGGTGTTGTCCTCGAATCTTTCCCTTAGGGTATTGATCCCGGACCGTCGTCAATAGCTCGTTGTGTTGCTCTAGTACGACGTTAATTAAAAATTACCATTATTTTTTTCTGGCGATGTTGCTGGTTGAAGTAGCTTTGGTATAGTTAAAAAAATCATTTCATAGCAGAAAACAGACGTTTAAACGTATTTCAAATATTTCGAACTGCCTTCTCAGCAAGCTTTTAAGGAAAATCAATTTATCGTTTCCAAAATCTTTTTGCATCTCCAGATCGCATTCAATCGCAAGCAAATTCACTTCAAATTGATATATTAACCCAGTATGTCCTCCATTGTTCGAGTTGAAGAACAATGTTATTATTCGGTATCCATTTCTCTCAATACTCCTGACACTCGAGTACCTAAAAAAAGCTATCATCTCCAAGTTATCGCTTCACTCAAGGCAACAGGTGGTCTAGTCTTTTTATTCATTCATCTTCTTCGAATCTCGTCCCTTCGGGTCAATACATCCTCGTTTCTGACACTTGAACTCGATAAGTGACCACAGGCTTCCAAGACTCCTATTAACCAGGTGGTTGTGTTCTTCTACGCAGCATGGTCAGGGTATCAACCGCCAACCAGAACTGGGGCTAGCCTGGACACAATGGGGATACGAGAGCTTTCTCTCTTTTCGTGACGTGATGGACAATGGACGGACTTGATATCTGAATGAGATTTTGGATTGGGATGTGTGAAAGGAATCTGTTTAGCACGTCATTCGGTGCCAGTTACGATAGACGTCGCTTTTCTTCACGGCACACGATCCGAACTGACAAGAACGTGTCAGAATTGCATTAGGATTTTTTTTATCTTCAGACGTTGTGATTATTTTGGCATGCTTGGATAAACAAACGTTGCAGGGTGTTCATATGGTGCAGTGGGGTGGGTGCTTTATTGTGTTCCAATTGCCGTAAATCACTTTTTCGGCTTGCTGCTGATTTGATTGTGTTTCACTCTATTTTTTTGTCAAAAATCGTTTTAACACTTGTTAGATGTTCGTCTGCCTTGCACAGAAAGGTGTTTCAAAAAATTAGGTTGAATCGAATCGTGTTCATTTGGTACAGTGGTATAGGTGTTTTATCGTGTTCCAATTTTCGTAAATCACTTTTGGTGGTGCTGATTATTTGATTATTTTCCACATTATTTTTTTCGTCAAAAATCTTTTTAACACTTGTTAGATGTTCGTCTGTCTTGAGGAGAAGTGTGTTTCATAAAATTCAGTCGAATCGAATCCTGTTCATTTGGTAGAGTGGTATAGGTGTTTTATCGTGTTCCAATTTTCGTAAATCACTTTTCATTGTGCTGATGATTTGATTGTGTTTCACTCTATTTTTTAACACTTGTTAGATGTTCGTCTGTCTTGCACAGAAGGGTGTTTCATAAAATTCTTTTGAATGGAATCGTGTTCAGTTGGTACAGTGGTGTTCAACTAGTTACCACCGTCCCAGCCAAAGCCATTCGTTGTATCACCCCGTAATTTTGACCGACTTTCAGATGACGAGACAACCATCTGAGCTGGCAACCCAATCTCCAAACTTCTACACCATCCAAACGTGACGAGTTTCTGCCACGACAGATTTAAGATGCACCAACTACTTCTACACCATATACTTACAAACATACATGCCCTGACCCGGATTCGAACTAGGAACCTTCCGATCTAGTGGTTAACATCTTAACCACTGTACCGGTTGGTCGACTGGTACAGTGGTATAGATGTTTTATAGTGGTTCAATTTTCGTAAATCACTTTTCGTTGTTCTGATGATTTGACTGTGTTTCAATCTATTTTTCGTCGCAAATATTTTCAAAGCACGTCAGAGGGTGGTTTGTCCTAGAGAGAAGGGTCGTTTGGATGGGGTTTTATGGAACAAGGGCCATATTTGTCCACGCTGCCCCAAACAACATAAAGTAATGGACATACGCAAGCCAGGAATGTTTTTACTGACATAGATGAGATAAATACACCCAGGGAGGAATCGAACCTATACCACCCACAACTTGCAGAGTGCTAGCGCCGTGGCCTTAATCACTGAACTACGACGGCCCCTGTAGCGTAGGGAGTTTTATAAAAATTTATAGAAACCTAAAGTGTTCATTTTGTGCAGTGGAATAGTGCTTTGTCGTGTTCTAATTTTCATACATCACTTCGGTGTGTTGGTTTGAATGTATTCCATTCTATTTAATGTTAGAAATCTTTACATTTTGTCAGATGATGGTTCGTTTTGCTGAGGTGGGAGTTTTATAAAATTATGTAGAATCGAAAAGTGTTTATTTGGGGCAGAGAGACGAGTGCTTTATCGTGTTCCAATTTTCATATTCACTTTTCGGTGTCTTCGTTTTATTTGATTGTCTGTCGAATCTTAAGTATCATATTTCACAAGTAAAAATAACTGTTAAGGTGTGTATAGCCTGTGACTTGATTTACATTGCATTTAATTTAAAGTTATTCTCCTATCAAAACAAAAGTCTGAGAAAACGACCGATAATTGAAAATTTTAATCTACATGTCACATCCGAGATGCAATATCACCAAACTCATCTCAAATAAATGAATTTCTAATTTTACGTGAAGAAAAATGCATTTTCTAGATGACTATTACTGCCATAAGTCTTGAAATTTAAAATTTTTAAAACATAATTACAAGAGTATTCAACTCTGTATTTTAACATGATTGTATCCTTGCCCTCGGAGGCTTATCTCTTTTAGATGTATACGGGCTCCGTTGTCCCGAGGTACTCTAGTGATCTTTTCTTTACTCATGTAATTTAATTGTCTTTAGGAAACAGAAGGTCACTCTGCCTTATCCACAGTCAATATTTTTCTTCTTTTATTCCTCCCCCAATTCAGTTTCTCAATACTTATTTTTTCCTATTTTACATGGGGCCATGGTAGCCCAGTTGGATGAGCATCGATTAGCAATCGGAGGATTGCTAGTTCGAAACTTGGTCCAACCAAAGATCATCGTGTACACGGGGCTGGTGCAAGTTAAATTTGTCGTGGCCTCAAATGTCCTCACGTTGGCAGGTGGGAAAGTTTGGAGAGTGGGTTCCAACTTAAGTGTTGTTCTCGTCATGTGACCATGGCTCAATTACGAGGTGCTGCCCTTGGATCTTTCTCTGTGGCATTCGTCCCGGATCGTCGCTAATAGCTCGTTGTGTTGCTCCAGTGTGATGTTAAGTTCAGGTGAATCCACCGCACCACACTAAGGAATACGATGATGCTTTAGGGTTACGACAGCATCCCTCCAAGCACGAGAACGAGGCACAAAATGCGCCTATCTAGATCATCATTCGCACTCCGCACAGTAGACGACATCCCGTGGAGCGAAAGTACCCCGCCCGGGCACACAGCCCAATGATGCGGAAGCGCCTTTTTGCCTACTAAAAGTAATTGTGCCTCGATTAGACCACCAGCTACCAAGACTCATCCTCTTGGAAGTTGCTTTAGTGTGATTTTCTAAATAACATTACAAAACAACACTTCAAAGTTACAAAGGTAATTTTAGTTAACGTCGTACTAGAGCAACACAACGGGCTATTGACGACGGTCCGGGTAATTTTTTTGGTAATTTTTTAGTTAACGTCGTACTAGAGCAACACAACGAGCTATTGACGACGGTCCGGAATCAGTCCCTTAAGGGAAAGATTCGAGGACAACACCTCGTAATTTTGAACCACGGTCAGATGACGAAGCAACACCTGAGCTGGCACCCCACTCTCCAAACTTCCACGCCAACCCAACGTGAGGACTTTCGGCCACGACAGATTTAAGGTGCACCAGCCGCCTCTACACCATACGCTTACAAACATCCATGCCCGGACCCGGATTCGAACCAGGAACCTTCCGATCTAGAGGCTAACACCTTAACCACTATACCGGTTGGTCGGCTCAAAGTTACAAAAGTACACCAGAAAATAAATATAAGTTTTCCATGAAAATAAGGTTCTAATAGTCTTAACATTTAACAATTTTGAAGTAACACAGCACAAATATTAGTAAACTTCCAATTTAAACTTTACAAAATCTTCGATGATTCTATCATTTCAAAGCATATTAATAATTTCAGTTATTAACAACACTCTCCTGATACAATCCAACAGAGGTTCCCATTAACACAATTTTACACCTTTCAACAATTTTAACCAGATTTACATAATACAGAACCGATAACTATTCATTTTAATTTGTACTACAATTTCGAATTTAAGTATATCAAATTCCACTCTTAACAACTTTTAATTACTGAATTCCGTCTCGCTGAACGCTACATACAATTTGTGGCTTTTCGAGAAACATGAGCAACCACTTTTTGCCCTAAGATCACAAACCGAAAAAGATAATCGATTGTGTGACTCACATCCTATTGAAAGTGGCTGCTAGACTAGCGACCTAAAACGTGTGAGGCCTTTCTGACCCTCAGGTGGGTCATGCGAAATCCTTCGATGCCTTGTACATCAATCTGTCGATGAATAAAGCCTCAGGAAATATATCCTAACCACAAAAATATACACCGTGGGTGTGAAGAATGAGTTATGAAGACTGTCACGTCGTTACCACCACGACAAAGGCACGTATCTGCATTCAGGCGATTTTTCCCTAACTGTATTTTTCGAGTCATCATTTCTTGTTTTATACTATGACATAACCACGAATCGTCTATATCACTGCCGACCAACCGGTATAGTGGTTAAGGTGTTAGCCTCTAGATCGGAAGGTTCCTGGTTCGAATCCGGGTCCGGGCATGGATGTTTGTAAACGTATGGTGTAGAGGCGACTGGTGCACCTTAAATCTGTCGTGGCCGAAAGTCCTCACGTTGGGTTGGCGTGGAAGTTTGGAGAGTGGGGTGCCAGCTCAGGTGTTGCTTCGTCATCTGACCGTGGTTCAAAATTACGAGGTGTTGTCCTCGGATCTTTCCCTTAAGGGACTGATCCCGGACCGTTGTCAATAGCCCGTTGTGTTGCTCTAGTACGACGTTAACTAAAATTACCATTACCATCTATATCACCAGTGGAAATGCCGATTTTCATGAGAAACCAACCTTTGAGTCGTAACTACATTTTCCCCGAAGCTTTAAAACTTTGAACGCTTTTTTTTTATAAAAAAACGACAGATTTTTGCCTTTGGCGTAGCGATAAAGATATATCCAGTTCTTTTCTGAATCATCTGTAGGCTACTATGAATGACGCAACATTTTCAGGGGTGTCTTTCAAACTCTTATTTATAATTCCGGTTATCATAAAAGCTATTTACATAATTTGTATTTAAAGCGTTTCAAGTCTTTTGGAACATGACATCCAAGGACCCTGGTAACGTTCCTCCTGATCGGTGTATAACCCTTTCTCTCATCTCCATGGTTCTACTTAGCAAGGATGATCGTCCAAAGACAACCCCGCCAACATCCCTCGGGGATCAATGGTTAAGGCGTTAGACTCTAAAACGGAAGATTGATGGTTCGAATCCGGGTCAGTGCATGGATGTGTGTAAGCGTATGGTGTATAGGGAGCTGGTGCACCTTAAATCTGTCGTAACCTAAAATCGTCACGTTGGGTTGATGAGGACGTTTGGAGAGTGGAGTGCCAGATCAGGTGTTGCCTCATCATCTGACCGTGTTTCGAAATTACGAGGTGTTGTCCTCGGATCTTTCCCTTCGGGGACTGATCCCGGACCGTCGTCGAAAGCCCGCTGTGTATAACCGGATCGTCCGGGTCAGTCCCTTAAGTGAAAGATCCGAGGACAACACCTCGTAATTTTGAACCACGGTCAGATGACGAAGCAACACCTGAGCTGGCACCACACTCTCCAAACTTCCACTCCAACGGAAAGATATCAACACTTGAGCTGGTGCCTCATTTAACAAGCTCCCACACAATTCCAATGCGAGGACATTTGAAATCTAGTTTTATGCTCGCAATCGGTTGCCCATCCGTTGCTCTACCAATCAGGCTACCACAGTTCATATTCCTTGTAAAATTCCATTAGATGTCATAAAATCTGTAAATAAAAATGCAATTTATACGTACTATATGTCTTATCAATATTTGAAACTGATTGAATTTTCTACGTTAATATATATTGTTTATATTATTTTATACACATATATTTCATATTAAAAACTACATTTCAGTGCACTCGTTCTACAGATTTATATGAACATCTCACAGCTACAAGAATCATCTTTACAGACTTGTTTCGATGTAAGCATTGAGTTCAAAGAACTATCGTCGTTCAAACACAAATAGGAATGGGAATTACCTTAATCTCCTGTGAAAACATATTGTACATTGTGTCGGAAATTTGTTGCTAATTCAAAAGTTGCACGCGAAAAGTTTTGTCATAGCTCTTTAATTTTCAAACTACAAAGAGTATACAAGAACAATGAAGCTGTACCATGGGAAAACTTTTCTTTTATCATTCCTTAACTATTACCAAGTGTTTTTACATGTACTTCCTTTCAAATATTCGGGTGAAAAATCTTTCAGAAGTTATTCACACTTGTCGTGAGATTAATCTATTAGTTTCTTAAAATTCAACGTAAACATTAAAATACGCCATAACGATCTGTTAGTCTCTCTCACGAAGCAAAATGTATCCTAGAAAAGTTATTAAATACAATTTGAGATTTGTTGTCGTAAAAAAACTGATTAAAAGTTAATTTTTATTCCAAATTCAAGAGTTAAATAAGTGGTGACTTAAAGATAATTTATAAAAACTGTTATTATGTTGAGTAACTTGTAAAAATATTTTTTAAAGCTTTTTATGATCTCATAATCTCTAAAATCACCAATTGTAAGAACTTATTACTTAAAATAACAAAGTGGAAGTGAAAAGAAAAGTAAAAAATATCCTCTCTCTCTCTCTTTTAGTTTACTGGTTGGCTTGTTGTCAAAGTTTGGAGACTTGTATGCTAGCTCAGGTGTTGACCTCGTCATCTGACCATGGTTCAAAATTACGAGGTGTTGTCCCCGGATCTTTCACTTCAAGGATTCAAGGACCGTCTCCAGTAGCCAATTATGTTGCTCCAGTTGGACCAATTAACTACCTACCTACCATTCAGTTTACTGCAACATCCAAAACGTAATCAATGCCTTTGAATTTTTGAAAAGAAATCACATTTAAGGGTCTCGGCCAGCCCATAGGAGTCCATATTAAATTGAGCAACTTCGGTAAGGAGCAACTTCGGTTTTCAGGAACTACTGAATCAAAAATTCTAAAATAAATCTACCTTATTACGAGTACATTTATAAACCTTTTAACTCATTTTTTTTTGTTTTAGATACAGAAAGATATGATTTTGTAATGTGTTCAAAAAATTTCAAATTTGTTCGGTTAAAAAAAAATTTTAGAAAAAAATATATTGCATGTAGATTTTATTCCCTGTGTTAATGTTTGTGAATGTATTCAAAATATATGCGTATAAAGTTTCAAAGGTTTATTTCAAGTAGATTTTTCGAAAAGTGTTCCCAAAGTCAAAAATATGGAATTCTGAGAAAATGAGCATTAAAGTTGACTATTTGAGTACCGCTAACAGAGGAATGTGAGTTACGTTAAAATATTAAATATAAATACTTCTAATACTCGGAATTCTTCATGTAATACACCATTTTATTCAGAATTGTTCATATATTAATAAAATGCAAATATCCCAAAATCGACATTTTAGTGAAATTTAATCGGACCTACCCCCCCTTTAGAAAAAATGAAATTACTTTTACTCAGCATACGATCTGCGTCATTTTTTAAGAAGAATAGTTAAACTAGGATACTTTTAAATTACTTTAAATTGTTATATTGTTGAACATATGCTGAATTTTCTTACAATTATAACGTTTTTAGAATTTTTAAATAATGTGTGACAAATAGTTTCTCATAACATATTAAACCAATAAATAAGTTTTAAATAGTTTGCATAACTATTAGCAAAATAAAATATCTTATGATCATATTAAGCTGTCTAGCGTTTTTATTAGTAAGTTAAGTCTGAAACTTAGATAAATTAACAGTGAAAACAAAAATTATGTATATGAAGTGATAAACTGTTTCTTTCAACCGTGAATCAATATTGGTTAGGCACTATATAAGATCTTCAGTTGTGTAAAATAAAAGTTATATATTCTATCTAGTAAGCGATTGAATATTATGCTTCGAGTGTAATAACAATGAAATATTTTACACAGATTACACAATTTTTCTGAAGAGTTAAACGTATTTTTTTAAGATTCTAATTTCGTAATTATTATATTGTAATGCAACTTTTAGAATCGTGAACCACCTTCAATGCTTGAACTTCCTCTTCGTTACTCTGTCATTAGAGATTATCACGCGGCTGTCCTTTCATAGTAATCTATATACACTGACGAGCCAAAACATTATGACCATGCCCACATTTTTCAATGAACTCGTCTGGATGACGTGGAGGGCACGTGATTAAGTGAGAATGGTATTTAACTGCTGCTAGAGAAGGTAAGTAATCATTCTTGCACTTACTTTTGCGAGGGATGGGAAGGGCTGCTGATCTAAGCGAATTTGATAGAGGGCAGATCGTAATGGCCCAAAGACTCTGAACGAGTATCACCGAAACTGCACGACTGGTAGGTTGTTCACGACCTGCCGTTGTTAGTATTCATGCAAAGTGGATAAATGACGGTGAAGCAGTATACGCTAAGGTGTTTGGTCGTCCATGCGTCATCAAAGAAAAAGGACGTCGGAGACTGTCCCGCTTGGTAAAGCAAAATCGGCGCGAGACAGTGGCTCAGCTAACAGCCCAATACAATGCAGGTCCAAGCGCAAGTGTTTCGGAACTCACACAGTTCAGCGGACACTGTTGGATATGGGACTGTGCAGCAGACATCCCACTCGTATGCCTGTAACCAAGCGTCATCGTCAACTACGACTACAGTGGGACAGGGTACATCGAGACTGGACCATGGATGAGTGGAAGAGAATTACCTGGTCAGATGAATCCCCATTTTGCATTCATCACGTCGATGGTCGAACGATGGCCCGGCGAACAGTTGCTACCCTCTTGTACAGCAGGTCATCTACAGGCTGGTGATGGCGGTATTATGCTTTGGGAGACGTTCTCATGGGCGACTCTGGGACCCGTAGTTGTGGTAGAACAGACCATGAACGCTGCGAACTATCTGAACATCATTGCTGATCAGTTGCACTCTTACATGGTGTCTGTCTTCCCAACTGGAAATGGAATCTTCCAGAAGGACAACGCCCAATGTCACAAGGCTCGTATTGTGTTGGAGTGGTCCGAGGAGCATACTGATAAATTCCATTTAATGTCCTGGCTACATAACTCGGCGAAATCTTAATCCGAAAGAGCACATTTGGGGTGTTATGTAGCGGAAGCTCGGAGCTCAAACACCACCATGTCCGAATATCTCGACTTTGCGTGACTGCTGCTTAGACATTTGATACAATCTGTCTCTATTCATGTACCAAGAACTTGTGGCATCTATGCCCAGGCGAATTGCAGCTGTTTTGCAGGCCAAAGGAGGCGTTATTGAGTAGGTGGTCATAATGTTTTGGCACTTCAGTGCATATTAGGCAATTTCACATTGCTAACGTATATGTGAAATTCTCTGAATTCGTAATATCCTTACCATTTCGCTAATTTAGTGTGTTTTTAGACTAGAAAACCTTGATACATCCATCTCGATGACTTATAAAGAGAAACTGGTGGAAAGAAGATTTTGTTGAACTTCCTGAGGATAGTAAAGAGTTGGACTTCCTGAGTTGGATATTTGTTGGATATCCAAGAGCAAAGACCGTTGTTACCTACAGGTAATTAGGTAATTTTTAATTAACGTCGTACTAGAGCAATACAACGGGCTTTTGACGACGGTACGGGATCAATCCCCTAAGGAAAAGATCTGAGGACAACACCACGTCATTTTGAACCACGGTCAGATGACGAGGCGACACCTGAGCTGGCACTCCACTCTCCAAACTTGCACACCAACCCAACGTGAGGATAAATTTGGTAATTTTAGTTAACATCGTACTAGAGCAACACAACGGGCTATTGACGACGGTCCGGAATCAGTCTCTTAAGGGAAAGATTCGAGGATAACACCTCGTAATTTTGAACCACGGTCAGATGACGAAGCAACACCTGAGCTGGCACCCCACTCTCCAAACTTCCACGCCAACCCAACGTGAGGACTTTCGGTCACGACAGATTTAAGGTGCACCAGCCGCTTCTACACCATACGTTTACAAACATCCATGCCCGGACCCGGATTCGAACCAGGAACCTTCCGATCTAGAGGCTAACACCTTAACCACTATACCGGTTGGTCGGCTGTTACCTTAGGATGACTACGGGCAATGATTGCTTTACGCCACATTTGGCCAAGTTACGTCAAGCATAAGAAAGGCGGTCAGGTAATAGATATACACACAAGTAAAGTTTTACTGACACAGAATGAAAGACACGCACAAGGTAAGTTACTGGAATCGAATCCGTGTCTCTGCAGCCGACCAACCGGTATAATGGTTAAGGTGTTAGCCTCTAGATCGGAAGGTTCCTGGTTCGAATCCGGGTCCGGGCATGGATGTTTGTAAACGTATGGTGTAGAGGCGGCTGGTGCACCTTAAATCTGTCGTGGCCGAAAGTCCTCACGTTGGGTTGGCGTGGAAATTTGGAGAGTGGGGTGCCAGCTCAGGTGTTGCTTCGTCATCTGACCGTGGTTCAAAATTACGAGGTGTTGTCCTCGAATCTTTCCCTTAAGGGATTCATCCCGGACATTCGTCAATAGCCCGTTGTGCTGATCTAGTACGATGTTAACCAAAATTACCATTACCATTACCATCTGCAACTCCCCAATGGCCGCGGTAATTGGTAATTGGTAATCTTATTAACGTCATACTAAAGCAACACAACGGCCTAATAACGTCGGTCCGGGATCAATCCCCTAAGGGAAAGATCCGAGGACACAACATCACGTAATATTGAAACACGGAAGGTTTTACTGACATAGAATGAAAGACGCGCACAAGGTAAGTTACTGGATTCGAATCCGTGTCTTCTGCAACTCCCCAGTGGCCGCGGTAATTGGTAATTTTATTAATGTCATACAAAGCAAAAATACGGCTATTGACGACGGTCCGGGATCAATTCCCTAAGGGAAAGATCCGAGGACAAAACATCACGTATTATTGAACCACAGAAACGAGCTAGCAGACGAACAGGCCAAACTTGCCTCGGTCGACGGTGAGACGTTGGATATTCCCTTTCCTGTCAGCCTTTTAAAAAGAAAAATTAAGAACTTTATGATCAAAGGCTGGCAGGAACATTATAAAAACTCTCTCAAGGGAGCCCGTCTAAAAGACTACATACCAAAAGTTAGAACCGACACCCTCATCGTCGACCGTTCTCTTGTTTGGTTCCTTACAGGGCATGGCCCGTTCTGGGCCTACCTCAATAGATTCCATTTGAAGGACACCGATAAATGCGTCTGTGGGGAGGTGGGGGACGCTGATCACTGCCTATTCGACTGCATATTCACACAGGCAAACCATATTACAAGACCAGCTAACGAGAATAAGGCCAATTGGCTTGAAGGTGTTCTTGGTAATAAAATGTCTCGCGAAAAAATCAAGTCCTGTGTGAAAACAGCCATGGGTATGGTGGCGGGGCCCTCCCTCCCCTAGGTCAACAGACACACCCGGAGCGATCCTCTCTTTTAAACTTTTGAAATTTTAAAGTTTTAATCTTTTATATATCATGTGTAGATCATTCTAAATATTATTTTTAAAATATGACTCTCTTAAATTTTTAACTTATTTTACGCATGTTCATTTCACAATATAATATACTTATTTCATAGCAACATACCCATAATACGGCATAATTTATTTATTTCACCTTTCATTTGTAAATAAACATAATCACAATCATTATATTCACAGTTCATATTCACAATCGTGTCTTACAGTTCTTGTTTCAATTTTATATATTGTTCTAGAAATTCCATTGGTTTGATTTTGAGTAAACGATTTTTTTTTCTCTGTTCTGTTCGGTTATTCTCAATACTCCCGGTGTGCCACCGGTGTTTATTTTCTTATTTCCGGTGTGCCACCGGCTCATTGTTCTGTTTTGCCCGGATTTTCCGGAGGTTTTGTTTATTTGTTAGTTTTAAGGCCGCTTAATGCGTGCATGATGTAACTCCAGATCGGGTAATGTAACCTGCCCCATACCATCTCCCTTTGAATCAATAAGTGATCGTTCGGCCGGCGTGGGTCCCTATGGACCTCCTTGTGCTGCGATGGAAGTCGCCACCCTTTCCCCCCGGATCTTATTACACTCTAAACCTAACGGTGAGTGGATTCGGGGAGGGTCTTAAAAAAAAAAAAAAACCACGGTCAGATGACGAGGCAACACTTGAGCTGGCACCCCACTCTCCAAGCTTCCACACCAACTCAAATTGAGGAATTTCGGCCACGACAGATTTAAGGTGCATCAGCCGTCTCTACACCATACGCTTACAAACATCCATTCCCTGACCCGGATTCGAACCAGGAACCTTCCGATCTAGAGGCTGACACCTTAACCACCATACTGGTTGGTCGGCCCCATTGACAGCGGGGGCCCGGTCGGAAGAATAACGTATTAGCAACCGTAGTGTTACGAGTTCGAATCTAACCTTACATCGCCGTGTACATAGGGGGCTGGTTCACGTTCAATCTGTAGGTGCCTCAAATGTCCTCACGTTAGCGTGGTGTGGAAGTCTGCAGAGTGGGGTACCAGCTGAAGTGTGATCTCGTCATCTGTCCCTGGTTCAAATTTACGTGGTGTTCTTGTCGAATCGTTCCCTTCGGGAATTGATCCCGGACATTCTTCAATAGGTGAAAGTTTAGGTCTGCTCTTTTCAACTTACAGTGGTTCGAATTACATGGTGCTGTTGTCGGATCTTTCCATTCGGGTTTTGATTCTGGACTGCCGCCAATAGCCCATTGTGTTTCTCCAATGCGAATTTAATTAAAATACCTACGTACCTGCAACTTACCGGTTGCTAACGTAGTGAAAAAACCCACTGAGTCACGAAGAGACCAAGATATTTATTATCTAACTACGTAATTTCTTTTTCTCCGTATTTTATGCTTGATTTTAGTTCGCTGTTTTGATAATCTGTGTTTTATCCATGCTTGAAAGGCCGACCAACCGGTATAGTGGTTAAGGTGTTAGCCTCTAGATGGGAAGGTTCCTGGTTCGAATCCGGGTCCGGGCATGGATGTTTGTAAGCGCATGGTGTAGAGACTTCTGGTGCACCTTAAATCTGTCCTGGCCGAAAGTCCTCACGTTGGGTTGGTGTGGAAGTTTAGAGAGTGGGATGCCAGCTCAGGTGTTGCGTCGTCATCTGACCGTGGTTCAAAATTACGAGGTGTTGTCCTCGGATCTTTCCCTGAATGGACTGATCCCAGATCGTCGTCAATAGCCCGTTGTGTTGGTCTAGTATGACGTTAACTAAAATTACCATTACCATGCTTGAAAGTTTCGGTCCCGAGGACGTGATGTCCCTTTAAGCGCCGCTGCATGTTAAATAAAAAATAAATGTTTTCTGGACGACGCGATATCTAATTGGAAGTTAAAAATTAAATAAAGATCCGGTTTCTCCCATGTAATCAAATTGATTAAATTTTTTTTCTAAGTCGAACGACTAAAACAATTTAAACTGGTCCAAAAAGTAAGCAAATCAATCGAACTGATTAACCGAAACAAAGCCATTCTAATAGTTAAAATAATCTTCACATGTGTTTTTGTTCATTGATAGTTAACACTAAGGTGGCAATAAAAAGAAGCACGCTCAACTCATAAACAGCTGCACAGAAGCCATTGATCTACTTATATACAAGGAAAGGTGATTAACTGAATAAAATTAACGCTGTCGGGAGTTTTCTCGTCAGTATTCCGAACCCTCATAAAATAAATAAATATTACCATAATCTATGCTGTTCGGTAAATAATTACAGGTCATTAGACATCTCCCAGTCATACGCCATTTTGCGCCATTTTTTCATCATTCGATGCTGATGCAAGTGAATGCTTAATTAGAAATAAATTTTTGTTTTTGTTGTGACTATTCATACCCATGACTTTCATACCCAAAAGTCATCCATCTTATTTACTGTATGTAATAACTAGTCACTTCAAACTGTGGTTGTTGGTAGAATAGTATCATTACTATTTATCTCGTTTTAAGCAGATCATAGAAAGTCCACATTTAAAAAAAATTGTTTGCAATGAAAAGAAAATTTTAAATATTCCTTTGACGATCCTTTGACAAATTTTAGCCACAAGAACCAATAGCTAGTTTTTTGAATAGTGGCTATAAAATTCCTGTGTATAGCTTGATAATTTAAGAATGCTGTCATCTGTCTAGCGAAAAATTCAGTTCAGCAGAAACAGCATGCATCCATTGTTACTAGAAGGGTCGCGGTAACACGGTTGGAAGAGTAACGGATTAGCAACTAGTGATGCGACATCGACAACAAAACATCGATGTTCAAAATTAAAACATCGATGTTGATAGTACATCGCCCCAAAAACATCAATGTTTTTAAAATTCAGTGTATTTAAACTTTTTCCCCCATGTCTTAAAACTGGTTTAACAACTAGTGATGCTACATCGTTTGCAAAACATCGATGTTTTGAAACATTGATATTCAAAATTAAAAGATCGATGTTTATAATGCATCGCCCACAAACCATTGTTTTTTTTTTTAATTCCGAGTATTTAAACTTTTATCATCATTTCTTAAAACTGGTTTAGCAACTAGTAATGCGACATCGGCTCCAATACATCGATGTTTTTTTATAAAACATCGACATCGATGTCGCATCCCTACTTTTCAGACCCTTCATCCTTGGCCACTTAGGTCTAAAAGTATGTTCAATTTGCTGATAATGAAAATTATGCTACTTGGTTATTTTTTAAATTTTTATAACGGTACTTTTTTCATTTAGAAATAAAACATCGATAAGTATAAACATCGATTTTACAAAAACATCGACTCCAATACATCGATGTTAAAAACATTGACATCGATGTCGCATCACTATTAGCAACCGGAGGGTTGCGAGTTCGAATCCAACCAAAGAACGTCGTGTAAACAGGTGGCTGGTGCACACTAAATCTGTCGTGTCCTCAAACGTCCTGTGGTGTGAAAGTTTGGAGAGTGAGGTGCCGGGTCAGTTGAGACCTCGTCATCTGACAGCGGTTGTCGTTGGATATTTTCCCTCGTGATCAATCCCGAATATTCGCCAATAGCCCGCTGTATTGCTCCAGTGCAACGATAATTTAATATCGACCTACTTACACACAGTGGACATCGTGGAACAATTCTTATGTTGGGGATAAGGTACCCAACTTGCATTACACATGGATGTCCCTGTCCCACATCCAGCCTTTCTTAGGCTTTTAAGAAGACTTACTTTGTGGGCATCTATTACGCACTGCAGCATACTTTATTTGGTCAATACTACTCACGAAGGTATACGAGTCTATCGTGAGAACCATAGCAATCGCTACATCAGCCAGGTGCCTAAATGTGATGTCATTCATTTAAAGATCGTGACAATGATACCAAACCGCCCTGATCTTTCGATGACCTTCTGTCTCTGTCCGAGCTCGACAATCCCGCTGACCTCGCCACTGAAAAGGACAATTACAATTCTTCATTCCGCGAATAATAATAATAGTAGTAGTAATGGAAAATAAAAAAGCACGCACGTACTTTGTGTATAACGGGTTTTCTTTTTATTATCGCGTCAACCCCATCCACCATCACTCGTTAGTTCCGGTCTGAGGATCATCGATTCGGACAGTACGTCACTACATCTCCTATCTTCATTTGGCATTGTCTGCTATTCAAATGCCAGGGATTCCAGATTGAGATGCGATTGTAAAGTGGTGGCTGATTAATTTGGTCGGATTAACCCTGTGAGCCTCGCGAGGTTTCGGAGTGGTGTGGTGTTATTTTCCCCCACATCGCACTTAATGACAATTTCTTTTTGGAGAATCAATGGATTCTTTCAACCAAAAATTCTATTGTCTTTCTCTCGGTAGGTATGGTATTTTAATTAACGTCACACTGGAGCAACACAACAGGCTGGCTATGGTCCGGGAAAGATCCGAGGACCGTACCATGTAATTTTGAGCCACTGTTAGATGATGAGAAGCACACTTGAGCTGGTACCCCACTCTCCAAAACTTCTACGCCACTCCAACGTGAAGTCATTTTAGGCTACTACAGATTTAACGTGCTCCAGCGCCCTTTGTACAATACAGTCTTTGATTGAATTCAAACTCGCAACCCTCTGGTTGCTAATTCGTTGATCATCCAACTAATCTACCGTGTCCTCTGGTCCTTTCCTCGGAAAAGAATCGAAATGATCCTATTGGTCTTTTTCTTAGAAAATATATCTTTGGAATGATTTTATATTGATCCATTCTTTAGAATATAATCATTTGGAAAGATTCTTTTGGTAATTTCTTTAGAATAGAATCCTTTGAAAGGATTGTATTGCTCATTTTCTTTGAATAGAATTGAGGCTGACACAGTCACTTTTTATTTCTTCGAGCCTCACCACTACATTAAAGGCCGCTGGTGGGGCATGAAACGCAATTTCTCACCAACAGGCCTGTTAAAAAGTTCTGGTTCTACTCAAGTACTCAAGTAGCCACCTCAGAATCATTTGGGAAGAGTTATGTTGGTAATTTTCTAGGAATAGAATCCTTTGGAAAGATTGTTTAACTCATTTTCTAACAATGAAATCTTTTGAAAGTATTCTATTGCTCATTTTCTTTAATTTAAATCATTTGGAAAGATTATATTGGTCACGAAGGTTAAAACTGGTCAGGAGGAATGCATAGAAGATTGAAGTCTGTAAGATGGAATTATGCATGTGACCCCCCCCCCTCAGGTGGTTGAAGTAGTGCTATGAATATGATGCGCTGTTTTTACGGGGACAACTAATGGTTCGTTGCCCACACGTTACCACCACGCTAAAGGCACCAATCTGCATTTTGGATATTTTCACTTAACTGAATTTTTTGAGACACCATTTCATGTTTTATACGATGACATAAGCCGCGAATCGTCTTGATCACCAGTTGAAATGCCGATTTTCATGAGAAAACATCCATTGAGTCGTAACTACATTTTCCCCGAAGCATTGAAACTTTGTTTTTGTTGTTTCTTATGCCTACACTGGCAGACCAAAGGAGTGCCAGGCCCGTCGAAGACGGCAAGAAACGAGGGGGGTGATGCTTCCATGCAAGTGAGCCCCATTGGGAGGAAGTCCGACTTAGCTCGAATTTTTAGCCAACAAATGGCAGCACATCGACACGTCTCGTTTTTACGGAGAGGTCACATTTTCACGACATTCAATCATACTCAGGCACACGGTTGTAATTTTGATCCAAACCAGAGACCCAATAATCCCTGGTTCGGCACCCCCAGAGGTATTGATTTATTATGGGAACATGGAGGACTTTGTGACCACGACAGATTTTTCGTGCACCTGTCACCTTTAGCGTACACGGGTGTTTTCGGTCAGCTGGACTCGAACTCATGATCAGTCAGTCACAAGCTCGATGCCCTACCGACCAGGCTACCCGGCCCACTGAAACTTTGAACGCGTTTATGTAGAAACGTCAATTTTGTAGTTTGGTGCCTTGGGCGAGGTGGTTAATGATATAAACGATTTTAACAAATTTGAATTTCTTGGTTCTTTGGATTTTTTATTATATTGTCTGTTTTATGAACTTATAGGTTGATAAGCAATTCAAACCACCTACTTAGATTAATTAAAGAAAGCGGAAAAGATTTAGAGTTCTACGGAAAAAGTCATGGATTTGTATAAAACACGAATAAATTGTCTCGTAAAGGCTTTTAATGAATTCAAATTTTCGAATTCTGTGAACTTCTTTTCCCTTTGTCTATTATGCAAATGCAAAACCTTCAGATGGATATACGATTAAAGATGCCTCATTTGATTAATTTGAAGGCTTTGTCAAAACGTTAGAGAGTAATGTTTGCTGTCTAATTGTGTTGCTAATGGGTTGCGGAACACATGTAAATAGGCTAATGAAGGTTCTTAAGAAATTTTTGATTTCTAAATTCATTTATTAGAGTACATTGTTTGAACGTTATGAACTTCGTTTTGATGTCAACTTCCGCAAACTAAGGCATCTATTCCCCGATTAAAGGTGGGCGTGATGTAGCTGCACCTCCCATGGTACTCTGTGTCAAATGAAATTGTCACGTTCTAACCAATGGAATGTTTTATGAAATATACGTCCGTAAACTGACATTTAAGGGGAAATATTCATTTTAAAAATAAATATACGCACTTACTGAGGGAAAACTTTTACCTAATTTTTCATATTTTACCTCCCAGATTCTTTTCTAGTATGTTTAATCTCATATATGTTTAAACAAACCATTGATATTATTTAAAAATTATTTTCCAATGTTATTGCATGTGATCGCTCCCCATCTGGTGGAACAGGTCGATACCATGGAATGCCTTCTACTATACTGAAGTCGAGCTTAAAAACTCATTTACAATTCTGTGGTTGTCAGAATCAGCTTTAACGTATTAAAATTCGTCAAACCAATGAGCATCGAGATCTCGAATGATTGACAGGTTTAGTTACTTTTCGCCATTCATAGCTTCGACGGATTCTATTATAGATAGCTCCTTCTGACAACCGTACAATTATAGATGAGCCTTTAAGAAGAAGAATTAGAAAACAATATTGTATGTAGTTGAATTAACGTCACAATGGAGCAACAGAACGAGCAACGGGTGACGGTCCGGGATCAATCCAGTAAGGAGGGAACCTATGATAACACCTCTCAATTTTGAACCTCGGTCAGATGACTAGGTCAACACCTGATCTGGCACCATACTCTCCAATCTTCTACATCACGCCAACGCTAGAACATCTGTGGCCACGACTGATTTAACATGGTTGATAGGTAGTTGAGTTTACGTTGCACTGGAGCAAAAGCAACGGGTTATTTGCAACCGTCAGGGAACAATTCGCAACATTGAACCACGTTCAGATAACAAGGTCAACCCCTGAGCTGGCACCCCACTGTCCAAAATTCCACACCACCGCAAACGTGAGGACATTCGAGGCCATGAGATATTTAATGTGTACCAGTCCCCTGCGCACACGACAGTCTTGGTTTGAACCTAGTTTCGAACTCGGGACCTCTGGTTACTAATCCAATCCTCTTCCAAATGGACCCCGACGTGGATCCTTAATACATTCCACAAGTTGGCAGTAGTGACCACTCCCGCTTCAGATATCAGGAGAATCGAGTGAAATGAACGGTCGTTAGGCATTCACCTCAAGAAGCTTCTCCGATGATCATCCGATTACAGGAAGAATTATATACTCGGAGAAAAACAATCACTTTTCTCGGATGCAAAGGTCAGCGAAACTGGAGTTCATTGATGTGTATCTTCTTTTTAAGATGACTAATAAGAGACAGAAAGTCCGCTTAAAGTAAGCGTTTCAGGTCACTGGACACACCAAGCTGAGACCGAATTGCAGTTCGTTTTTTAAAAGTCCTCTCAGGGCCTTTGTTCTCTGACCGTAAGGATTCGGTGTTTTGCTTTTGTCATCCTGCACCTCTTTGATCATTCCTTTTGTTTTAATTTGGTGTTGATAGAACTGTTCGTCCCTTTTTTTTTTATTTAAAAAAGAATGTTTTGGTTCTTTTGGAATTTTATGACTCAAGGGCCACATTTGGGAAGGCCAAGCTTTATCTTACAGAAAACATTTTGATTTGGCTAGTCACTCTATATTCATAATTTTTCTGCATACCTGAGGTAATTGGATCATAATCTACGACTTAATTCAAGGAAAGACGCCGTGTAGTCTGTTTATAAGTGAAACGAGCACGAAGACAAATTGTTGTGGTAATTCAGTTGGCAGAGTTAAGAATTAGAAACCAGAGGGTTGCGAGTTCGAAACTTGGTTAAGCCTAAGACCGCCGTGTACGCCACGGCGGGTTGTACAGTTTGAATCTGCCGTGGCCTCAAATGTCATCACATTGGAGTGATGTGAGTTTAGAGAGAGTGAGGAACCAGCTTAGGTTTTGATTTCGTCATCTCACCGTGACTCAATGTTTCGAAGTGTTGTCCTGGGATCTTTTCCTTGGGGATTGATCCCGTACCGACCCAATAGCCCGTTGTATTGCATCAATGCGACGTTAATTAACTACCTACCTGTCTGTAAACGGTATAAATTGCATCCCCAACCAACGACAGAGGAGACAACCCGATTAACGACACTGCCTCGAACTCTTTAGCTCGATAGACGCTATTGTTTTTCCGGCTCTTCTGAGAAAAAAAAAACAACGATTTTTCCAGCGGTGGTATGCATTTTCCACGGTTCACCCTCCGTCCTTCCGTGCGTTCCACGAGGAAGAGGATTTCGGACATCGGTCACGTGTCATCGGTAAGTCCCCCGTGACGTCACTGTGCCCGCGCGCTCTTCTGCATCAGCGAGTCGGTGGTTCCGAGGAAGCCCTCTGTCCTTGACTCCGTCGTCCTTGGATGCTCCTCTCTTGTTTTGTATAGGTGTCTTTTTAATTTTATTTCAACTTCTTTTTGCCAAAAGAACGACAAGCAGACAGGTGTTATCGCCATTTCGGGTGACTCACAAGGGCCTTCCTTCCGAACAGGTGTGTTTGTGAAGGAGGAACAGTTTTCGGCTGAGGGTCGGAGTGAAGGACTACCTGTGACACTCTTTACCCTTTCAGGGGCGATGGTGTCCGTAGAGTGTCCAAATTACCTTTCTATGGTGGTGTCCGTTGAGTGTCCTTATTACCTCCGTAGAGCGTATTTATTACTCTTCTATGGTGGTGTCCTTATTATACCTCTGTGGAGGTATCCATAGTGTCCTTGTTACTCCTGTATGGTGGTATCTATAAAGTGTTTATAGAGTGTTTTGAACCACGGTCAGATGACGAGTCAACATCTGAGCCGGCAGCCCAGTCTCCACTCTTCAAACTTACACACCAACCCAACGTGAGGACTTTCGGCCACGATACTCTCTTATATATTCAAATATTCACCTAGTTATTACCGTCCCAGCCTAAGCCATTCAGTGTATCGCCACATAATTTTGAACCATGATCAGATAAGGAGACAACATCTGAGCCGGCAGCCCAGTCTCCCAACTTCCACACCAACCCAACGTGAGAACTTTCGGTTACGACAGATTTAAGGTGCATCCATGCCCTGCCCCGGATTCGAACCAGGAACATTCCTATCTAAAGACTAACACCTTAACCACTATACCATTTGGTCGTCACTCTCTCATATATAAATATATTTCTCGTTATCCTTATTCTTTCTAAGCGTCTTTTTTTTATGAGAAATATTGAAAAATATTTTTTTTATTTCTAATGGTTGGGGTACATAAACAAGAAAAAAAAAAAAAAAAACGTAAACAGAAACCGAAAACTGTCACCCCAAGAGTCTTCTAGCTTCCCAGTAACGCGATGTATCAGTTTCTCCATGTAGAACTCCACAGACACGCAGGTGATGTTTGTCAATAGGCTCATATTTGTCACACAGGGGGCAGGCAGCTTCATTAAGAACGCCAATGCGACACAGATACGCAGCAAGGCAATTCATGCCCGGTGAATATGCGAAAAGCAACCACTGCCTCCACTCTTGGTCTATCAAGAACACTCAAAAAGCAGTCTTTTCCATATTTAGTTCCCATTTTAAATAGTTCTAAATAGTTCTCCCATTTAAAAGTTCATCCTGGTAGGTCGACTGCATAAATTCTTTTATCATTAATTTAGCAGTGCGGAAAGAGTTTCCTATTTCATGCAGTGTAGCATATCACCCTTTTAGGGCAGAAAATCTATCTGCCTGAACGTTACCATATAAATTTCAATGGCCAGGGATCCACTGTAAAACAACACGTTTATGTCGAGACCTTAAGAAAATGAACAGCTCTTGACATTGTGAGATCTCATTTGTTATTGGAGCTTGGATAGAGCTGATGGACTGAATGGCAGCCTGTGTGTCTGACAGCAATATTCATTCATTTGTATTGGTAAATATTAATAACTCCAGAGGAAATAAATCTTGCAGCTGGGTCATGAATGCAGAAGGAAATAGATATTAATCTACCTGCATTTACACATCTGCGGCCTGACTTCAATGGCACCGACATTGAGATATACGATGCACACATTGTTGCACTCCTGTGGAATGCAGGAAACTGGAGGACAGCGTTCTAACGTGCAAGCTACGTGCGGCAGTTGCTTGTCATTGTGCTACTCCCACTGTTTGTTTGAAATCCGCAAACTCTAACAATGAACACAAAACACACTGCTTCCAAATCCTGTGCCAGGAGCCAGAACTAAGTACATTGTAGATGTCCTTGCCGTAACGAGATTTAACGTCAAAATAAATACAGATAAAGAAGTTTTGTGATCTTAAACAGAAGTGATTTTAATTCGCTTTGAAGTTTTGTCTCGTAAATTTTTGGAAACTAGTAAAGTTATTCTGATTTGAATATCAATTTAGCGTGTTTACTGTTCTTCATAATTATTACTAATATTGAAGGGGAGTAATCAGTATTCGAACAAAGTTATTTGTTTTTTTAGAGTTTGTACAATCTAGTAAAGATTAGTTTTTAGGATCTTTTTAAAATTTATAAAATTACCGTATTTATTGTTCTACTTCAATAATTATTACAAGTGTAGGAGAAGTAATATTTTAAATATTGGGGACATGAATAACGGGAGTAATGTATTTATAGTATGTAAAATCTTGCAGTTTATTTGCAATACCTAACAAAGTTTATTTTTAGAAATGTAACAAAAATGAGCGTTAATAAGTACTAGTGTAATTGCGTAATAATATTCGAATTATTAGTAGTCGAAAAAAGGAGTAGTCTACTTATAGTATGCAAAGTCTTGTAAAGTTTTTTTTAATATCTAATGAAGTTTACTATTTAAAACTAATAAAAAAATATTCTACTTAGAAATGTCTTTATCGTGTCTATGTTCTTAAGCTTTAAGGATTACTAGTGTAACTGAGAAGTTATTTTCGAATAACTAGTAGGTCGAAAAAAGGAGTAATTTAAGGAGTATATAGCATACAAAACCTTGTTAAATTTATTTAAAATATCTAATAAACTTATTCTTAAGATCTAATAAAAACTATTTTCGTAAAAATTAATACCGTGCTTAGTGTTCTATAGCTTTAATGACTACTAGTATAGTTGAGTTATAATATTCGAATTATTAGTATGATAAAGGTGTAATATATTTATATTTATAATTTCCAAAATCATGCAAAGTTTAATTGCAATACATAATTTAGTTTTAAGGTTTTTTTAATACTAATAAGAAATATTCACATGGAAAAATTTTTTATCGTGCCTGTTCTAATGTTTGTTTTGCTGGAGTAATTGAGTAATACTATTCGAGTTATTAGTAGTCGATATAAAGAAGCCATCTATTTATAGCATCAAAATTCTTGTAAAGTTTATTAAACCATCTAATAATTTATTCTGCGTAGAAGGCGTTTCTTTATCGTGTTTGTTGTTCTACATCTGTAATGTTACTAGTGTATTCAGTAATAAGATTCGAATTTTTAGTACCCCAGTTAAGTAGTAATAATTCCAAACACTTTGTAAAAAAATGATTTTGTGTTCATAGGGTACAAGTAATACATTAGTTGTTCTCTGTGTCTGCAATTGCTCTTTTCTGTGTAATAGAGCTGCCAAAGGCGCCTTTAGTTACTATTTTTTTAACTATGAGTATCTTTTAAAACAAAATCTGAAAAGAATCATCGAGTCCAAGAATGTTTATTTGTGATTTATTTTGACATGAAACAAACAGCACAAACGGTAAAACTACACAACAAATGATAATATTAGACTGAAATACGTAAGTTCGAGTTTCTAGAACAAGAAGGAAGCTCATCAAGAAAGCTCACATGCCATTAGGAAGTCTCAAACATTATATTTAATCACATTCCTTTTCGATTGATCTCGTGGTCTCGCCGAGAGTGACAGCAAGAATCTACACCCTCAACAACGACAGTCGCATTCTCAAGAAAATCGTCTTAAAAGCTACTAATATCATAATTCGGGCGATTTTTTTTTTTTTTTTTTGAAAATTCACCAAAGAGATCAACGAAAAATTAGTCTGCAAAATGTTTTTTCGCCTAGCCGTGGAAGCCATAAAATAAAAACATCGGAATTTGTAATTGCTAGATTATCTTCAAAACCTTTTAAGAATTTTTTTTTTTAATTTAAATTTATTGGCACGATCTTCAACGCATGTTTCATACTTATTCAACACGTTTTGTATCCGAGCATCTAAGATTGCGACTAAAATGGAGTTTAACACGTTCGCTGCCGATCTCGCGCTGGCGCGTGGTGTGATGTCGCAATAACCAGTCACGTGTTCGCGCGCGAATAGCTGCGCCTCAACATTTATTTTCCGCTTCAATTGGCATTATATGTTAAGGGTTGGCGTGGTATTGGCGTAGAGTGAAGGTTAGAAGCTAGTTGTAAAGGTATGTGGTTTTGAATTTTTGCTATATTAGATTACGGTTTAAAGCTTTATTACTTACGGCGGGGCAATAACTAGAAGTACCGCCAATACCACGCCAATTTATTCTGGTATTGGCGAACTTTCAATCATATTTGTCATAAAAAGTGAGTCGGCTTCTGGGAAAAACCCATTTCTACGGCGGACAATAACTATATAACGTGCACGGCAGCGAATGTGTTAAGAGCATTTTTTTGCTACTAATTTTAAGAATTTATATTACTTAAAAAGCTACAATTTCACAAGTGCTTTGGTTGTGTTTGGCGCATCTTGGCCAAATATGTCTCTTGTGCCGTGAAAACTGAAAACAACCAACCACAAGTGCTTTGACATGTGGCAGCCCTGTTGTAATAAAAACAAACATAATCCCTCCTTCAAGGAATTTAAACTGAACCACCCCAAAAACACGAGATCCCAAAATATTCATCATTCCAAAGAGGACACAAAAGTCTTACATGCACTTCACAACCACAGCAGGATCCACAATACAAAAAAAAAAACCTCTTCTTTCATCAGACCCGAATGATTAATCCCGTCACCGAATTTAGATTACAAACTCCACCGCACAAAACCAGCATTAGAATGAAAACTGCCAGCATCTAGAGCATCTCGTAAAGGCGATGCAATTTGCTCACATACGACCCGCCCTCATTCATATGAAAATATCGGACCATAGGGGCTCGCAAATTGCACGCTCAGGACCCATATCGCCTCCTCCACGCAGCTTCGAAATCCCAATTACCGCGGATGAGTCACAACCTGTGGGGAACCTAAGTATTCCTAATTTAGAGGAAGAGGTGCCCGCCTTATTGCGCATCGAGAAAGTACGCAGCGCAAGGTTTTGGCGTTTTCTCTCGTCTTCCATCCCACCTTCGAGGAGAACAAAGAATGGGATTCTCTCGTCCATGGTCAAGGCGTCGACATAATGGTAATGACATGACCTATCCGCACCCCGTACAAGGTGCTATTTCGTGCACCCTGAAGATTGGCATCGGCAGATGAGGGTTGTTCTGTTCGGTTAGGCCCAGATGTTGGAGTGGGTGGTGGTATAGTTGTTGCCTAACGTTTCGAGTAATTGTGGGGAACTGGATTTTGTACTTTGCTTTGGGAGGGTTGGGCAGCGAGAGTTGAAATTTTGGATGCAGTGGCGCACCCATGGAAGGCAGATAGAAAAATTCAATTTCCTTAATTTCCATCGATAACAGATTATCCGTAGATTTATAGGATTTGCTATTCTAATTTTTTTATATATATATACTAGGGGGCTCCGCCCTCTGCTCGCCTACGCTCGCCAACCCCCAAAGATTGCTACGCGATCACATGGGATTTGCTTCGCAAACCAACACTCATTTTGCAAGCGTCTTCCTTGTCCATGAGTTTTTTTACCTCAAGGCCAGTTAGAAGGATGTAGCGTTTCCTCTCCGCTATGAAAATTTGTACACTATCGTGAAATTATACTTTTCATCGCACCGAATTTATTTATGTATCAATTTTTAAAATATTTATACCTTAAGAAAGAGTGCATTCTGGTATGCATTTTCAAATTTAAAAACTAATAGTATTAAGCTGTAGATATGACAGTTTTAACAAAAAAAGTTTCGAAAATGTACCGATTATTCCCGAATTTCAAAAAAAAATAATAATAATAATAATAATATTGTTAAGAACCCAATTGAAATTTCTCAAAAAAACTCGCCGAACTGCAAAAATTTACGTTTGGAGGGAGGTGCTCTAAAAAAATCACGACTGACGACTGAAAATTTGTACGTGTTTTACTCACTCGCGTTAGAAATTTCGCTTTTTTTGATTTGACACTTAATACACCCTAAACTAATAGCCGCATCGGAAAAAAAAATCTTCTCCGTCTTGTTCCCTGTACAATTTTGAACGAATCATGTTAATTTCGTAATTTTCTGATCCGTACTTTCTCGGGAAACCGTCTAACAATCGAGCGAAAAAAGCGAGTTTTCAATCCTGCAGCGGCGGCGGTAACTTTTTTTCAGAGAAAAGGTACGGGGCTGGTGTTTTAATTAACGACGCACTGGAACAACGCAAAAGACTATTGGTGACGGTCCGGGACCAAACCCGAAGGGAAAGACTCGAGGACAACACCGCGTAATTTTGAACTAAAATCAGATGACGAGGTCACACCTGAGCTGGCACCCCACCTTCAAAATTTCCACAACCTGCCAACGTGACGACATTTAAGGCTACGGCAGATTCAACGTGGGCTTGCCACCTTTCTACACATCGGTCTGGGGTTGGATTCAAATCCGCAACCCTCCTGTCGTTAATCCGTTACTTTGTCAACCGGGCTAACACGCCGCTAATACATGAAAGGCAAACTTCCTCTGACATAGGTGGATAACTTTTAATACTTGCTCTATCGTTGGCAAATGTTACATTGAAAAATTATCATCTCTCTCTCTCTCTCATTGATTATAAATTTATATTTAAATAATCTTAGCTCTCTCATTGGTTAATTTTTTTAAAACTATCCACGTTATCTCAATGATGATACATAAATTATCCTCGCTCTCTCGTGGTTAATGTTATATTTAAACTATCATACCTCTCTTATTGGTTAAATGTAACTTTTAATACTTGCTCTATCGTTGGCAAATGTTACATTGAAAAATTATCATCTCTCTCTCATTGATTATAAATTTATATTTAAATAATCTTAGCTCTCTCATTGGTTAATTTTTTTAAAACTATCCACGTTATCTCAATGATGATACATAAATTATCCTCGCTCTCTCGTGGTTAATGTTATATTTAAACTATCACAACTCTCTTATTGGTTAAATGTATATTTAAACTTTCACGAGAAATTGCTCGCGCACAGAAAACGATTATTGAACAATGATATCGATTAGAAGAAAAGAGTAATGCAAGATATAATATTTATGATAAAGTGAAAGCACTAGGCTATTTTTATACAGAAACTTGGTGAACACGCGCATGTGACACTATAATTTTATATTTAGCAAAGCCAAAAATATGCTTAATATTTTAATTCCATTTAGAATTCTGTGCTCAGATGGCAAATTGTTATAAATCACTTTTCCCCCCAAAAAATCAGTGCGTCCCATCCTGGAGTCTTGTTTGTTAATGTTTAGAAGGTGGCAAAATGTCGTAAGTCTTTCGCTTTCAGTTTATGAGAAAACAAAAGTTTTAAAATTGTAATAAGTCGAAAACCACAGAACAACATGTTGAATCTTTAATCTTAATTTTGCTGCCACGAAAAATTAAAAAAAGTGACAAAACATTTTGCCATTTGAGCACAGAATTGTTCATTGAGATATAGTTTGGGGCTGTGTGTTTATTTGAGTTATTGAGTTCTGTATAACGGAATTTTGTGAGATTATTAATGATACTAAGATATATCATTGAATTGTGATATTTATTTATTGACTTAATATTGTGATTATTTTAAGTGAACATTGTTCATGAACAATAAGCATATCCATGGCATCTTTCAGTGAAAACTCATATTTTACCACCATTGCCAGTCTCACTTAAGCTGAAACAGCACCCATAGTTTTATAGAAAAACTTTAGTGGTTCTTTCCTTAGAATTGGATTCTTTGGAGACATTATTTTGATCTCCTTATGATGATAGAATTATCTAACCTAATAATACCTAGCTCCTTTTCTTGTAAATGAATTCATTAGAGAAAATTTCCATTGCTCCTTTTCTTATAATATAATTCTTTGAAATATTCTATTAGTTCCCTCCTTAGAATAAAATCCTCTGAAAATATTAAATTGATCCTTTACTTGGAATTGAGCGCTTTGAAAAGATTTTATTGGTATTTTCCTTATAATTTGATCCTTCGGGGAAAGATTATATTGTTCCTCTCTTAAGAATAGAAATCTTTCTACTAATTATTGTATTGGTCAAGAAAGTCAGTAATGTAAATGTCAGGGAAGACTACAGGTTGCAAGATGAAATTGTGCGTCTGAACCTCTCAGAGGAATCAACACAGGTATGCATCACGAGAGAGCATTTCGACAACAGAAGCAGAATCTTCGCAGGTTTATTTGTGTGTGTGTGTTCACACTAAAAATCCCTCTCACACAAAGCAACTGTAATATTCGAACACGTATTCAGTTTTGGGAAAACAAGTCACAGCTTCACATCAGCTTCTCGAGCCCCGTCGGTAAGGAAACCGAATAAATTTGTTCTACGAATTTCTTAAAGGATTAACCGACAATGAATCGCGTGTTCTGTTTCCGAATCTCGGCGAACTCAGAAACAAGCGTCGTCCATCAAGCGTGAAAGATAAATGAATAAATGCATTTAAACACGAACATAATAAAAGAAGTATTAATCATCGTACCCCCAAATCGAACATATTAAACAATTACTCGAATCAAATCTCCTGTTCCGAAGGATTAACGGGGATGACAAGTTTCGAGCTGGTACTTCCTCGAAATAACTACATCATTCTATCTGAGAGAGAGAATTCACTTCAGTTTTTAAAAAATGAAATATTTAAATAGCAATTGATAATGAAGCAATATTCTCGTCTCTACAAGGTGGACATGTTGCTCGAAACAAAATTAAAACAATGGTATGGAGCTTTCAAGCATGCTAATGAGGAATTCTATTTGCCCTCTATTGAGTTAATGATTCTCTATGTGGCTGACCTAATATATTATGAAAGTCCGTTCTTTGCATTGAATGATTATGACAAATGAGCTATCAATTGCTCCGGGAATCATTAAAGGAAAAGGATATTGTTTAAATATTTTCCACCATGACTTGTTTCACTAATGTTTGGAAAAAAAACATGTCAGTTAAGCTATTTGTCAATTAATTAGGGAAACACAAATACATAGAACAGTTAGGGAAACGTAAAAATATTTTGCCACGTAAAGGTTTTAGGGTCCTTGTGTTGTAAAATATGCAAATCGAAAAATGATGATTTAAAACGCTTCTTTGAAGTAATTAATTGTTGTCAAAATTGATATCGAAATTCATTGCATTATGATTAAACAACACACTGTACCAATCAATATTCTATTTAAAAAAAAAAATGGCACTTTCAGAAATGTGTTCAGTTGTGTTATTGGCTCACATGTGTTGCGTTGTGAGCCTCAATTAAACTTCGTAGCGAAAACTTCGAATCGGACTATCAGAAAACTAAGAAACCTGTTTTTGATTTCAACAAAACTTTTTCTGGCTCAAGGAACGAAGACTGAAAAAATATTCTTGAAAGTACGAACGAATAACGTTTTATCCGCTCAGTATTAATCATTTTGAGTGAACTTCTGTAGTCACAGCAGGTATAGGAATTGGAATAGAACGTAGTGCCATCTGTTGTTAATCATTAGAAATATAAAATAGTACGAATAAAGTACATAACAATAAGGTTTACATGTGCTGCCATCTAGAGTTGAAATATTATACGAAATTAATTTCAGAATTTCGGAAACGAACAATAAATAAATAACACTAAATTTTGTAAACTCTTTTTCTGTTCATAAATTTGAGAGTTTTGCAAATATTTCAATATTTTAAAAAGTTAATTACACAATTATTTCGAATTTCAAGAATTAAAGGTTTTTGTCCCAAAAGGTAAAATTTTTAATGTGTTCTTTTATAGTGGTAATATGGGCCCATCTAGAGCAACTCCAAAGGATTAGAATATCAAATGAGAGATTATTTGTACGTATGCTTTGGATATCTTAATAAACCAAGAACAATTCTAAATCATTCAATTATTCATTGGTCACCATGTCGCACTGCCTGTAAAGTAGTTTCAAAAAAAGCCACACTATTCAAATTTTAAAACAAAACAAAATAAATAAATAAATAAAATAAAAATGAATTATTGTACTTGTGGTTGTTTGGTTGGTACCATAATACTACAATTTTTAAAATTTAATAATGAGTGATGAATGTTTTCCAAGCTATATTTGTGTTTTAAATAAACTAATTCCTTTAAGAGTTGAAAAACTGAATTACTTCTCTTTTTATTCCATAAAATGTTTAGCAAATGTTACTAATGTGTCAGTATGTTCTTAACAAACCTACATATAAAGGTATTCTAATAAAATAAGTTAATTCATTTCATGGAGGAAATTGGTTACGGATGGTTTCATTTGAAAGAAGTCGTAAAATCGCCATTTTATTTTCAAATATCATCAATCACATCATGATAGACTAATTTTATTCGTTTTGGTCCCGTTATTTCTTGAAAAGTCTTTTTTTGAAGAAAGCAAACATGTTTAAATCTAAAACAAGAACAATCTCATATCGAAACAGTACATCACAAAAGATAACATGTCGTCCCCTTATGCCAGAAATATGAATGTGCAAATTTTCACTTTTTGGGTTTATCAGCTAGTTATCAGCACTTATTTAGCTATCTAAGTTATTCCAGAAACACGAATGTATTTCCCTAGTGAAACACATTGTTCTTGTCATGCTCGATGATGAGTTATGAAACAGATGAATTATGAGAGTACAGTACACATTCAAACGTCATTTCCCAAATTTTTGAAAGTTAAACATTTATGTCCCTGACATAAAGGTGACGATGTTATAAAAAAAAGCAAAGACTTTGAATTCTAGGTTAATTCTCGCGCACACTCCGCAATATTAGAATAAACTAAATAGAAGAAAATTATTGTAAACAGGATTACAAGAATTTTAGTCTAAAAACGTTTCCTGGAAATCCATTATCATCGTCGCTCAAATTGCACCCATAACTATCTCCAGATTGAATCAAAATTATTTAAATACTTTTCGTTGCTTACAGTACCATGAAGATAAAAGGCTGAAACGAGATAAAACACATCCGGATTCTCGAATTATTTTGTATACTCTGCACAAATAATCAATCAAGCTGGTAAACATGAAGAAGCTGTAATTAAGTGAATTACCGTTTTGAATAAGTACATTCAACTGTTAACAAAAACTATTGGATGAAACCTTCCCATTGAAAACTAAACGTATAAGTGCAATCAATATTAACTGAGTGCTTAAGAAGTTAAAAAAATTCCTGTTTCAACTTCCTGAACATTCACTTGAATAACGTCAACGGAATCTGTATGAATGTCAATCTGTATTTGATTAAAACCAAACTCCCACTCAAACGAATTTCGATCTGTGTATTCAAATTTTTAAACGAAAATAGAATAAGACAGTTTCAAGATTCGAATTGAACCAATTACTACTATGCTCCCGTTAATTTTTTTTATATAATTTTTTACCACTATCTCCCAGACCTAATCGTGTTTGTTTCTAGTGTGTTGAAATTTACCATTGATATAATTAAAATATAATACTTTCCAATGCTATTTCATGGGATCGCACTCGCCCCGCATAATGGGGCAAGTACTTAGCATGAACTCTTTTCTTGTTTTCAATGTAATAGTATTGTAAGTGGGAACAAGAATATAACTTTTCCTTCATTCCATCACTGGTCTGTTCAATTCCCTGAGTATTATAACGTGAAACTAATCTATACCGCTTCTTCAAACATTTCCAGCAGGTGGCAGTCACTATATTACATCAAAGACATATTTTATATCCACTTACCTTGCAAACACACTTGTCCTACATCACACCAATCTTTTCATCCAATTTCATGATCGACATTTTTGTAAAAGTTCTCTTTTGACCCTAAAAAGTGAAATCACTCTTTTATATCCTTATTTAAAAGAGTAAGTTGTAACTAGTAACTTGCATATCGTCAACTTGTAAAATGATACTGGAAACTTTAACCCTCCAAGTGGTTTCCACAAGTCCATTAAGATCTGGCTAATATTGATATTGACTCAGCAATATATTCGTCATCACGATATTGACGGTATTTTCATGGTGACGAAATAAAGTTCTAACCAGTTTCTATCTTCTGACGAGGTACCTCGTTAGTTAATAGAAAAGGGAGGTTAATACTAAACACTGTCCCCACGCCCAATACCTTGATATACTTAGCTTCCAATATACAGCATTCAGTAAGCATTATGTCCTGCAAACACATTAGAATATATTAATTTAAAAACTGATTCAGAATTGCTGTTTGTTTTACGTTTATAAGCTACTGGCAAAATACCCGACCTTACTCGGTTTGAATTGGTTTACTCTAAATTGAAGAGATAATCAAAATATATAATGACTTACGTTTTTTGTAGAATAAAAATTTATTTCAATACCTTTCACCCATCTTTATAATTTCTACAACTTACTTTGGACACAAATCCTACACATGCATATCCATTCATGTAATACATTTCACATACATCGCACCCTCGCTGTATGACAAAGCTACAAAATGACGAAAGGTGACACTAAGGTTACTACTACAAAAGACGATTTTTAGAGAGCTTTGGAACTCCCTTTATTAAGTTAGTTTCATGTTCAACTCAATTAATAAAAATTACGATTTACGGCGAGTGCTCTCGAAGTCATAGTCAACAAAACAATGTTTTTTTTTACTTGTGGCACTCTTGCATTCGATATGTGACATTGTGAAATTTTGAAATCTTCTCACGTCATTATGACAGCGAATTTTTTAATGTTTGAAAAGTTCTAGTTCGGATTTTTTAAACATTATTATTCTTTCAATAACGGCATTATTCTTTAAATAACGGCATTATTCTTTCAATAATGGCATAACTACACTTAAAATTTGCTGAAAATTTATTCTGACTTGCCTGCCATTATTAAGTCGAATACTTTGAGGTGGTGTTGCGTGTGATGAGAAGGAAAACACTTTTATTAAAATAATAAATATTTAAAACATAAAACAGTGTTATATAACAAAAAAAAAAAGATGTCGGAAAAAATTGTTCTAATGATATTAATTTCTGATTCATTTTTGTCTCTTGATCTCGCACAGTTGCCACAACTTACAACTAAAAGTGCACAAAATTTAGAAATGCGTAATTACTTAAGAGCGAAATAAACACGAATTTCCGTTTTATTCCCGTACGTTGAAAAATATCGTCTGTCCCAAATATTCGGAAATCGTTCACATTGAGCAAAGAACAAAAATAAGACTCGAATTAAATAAAGTATCAGAGCTAAAATTCCATTAAAAAAAAATTGAAAAATAATTGGTTTTCCAGCAGTATTGGTTAAGCAAATCAAAGTAATCACAATGCTCAATGTACATTCCAATTTTTCCAAAACTAACAAATTATGGTTGTTTTAAGTATACTTACTCAGGTGTTTTAGCATGAAACTAATCTAAATATAAAAATAAATTAATGCTTAATATTGCATTCACTAAACTAATAAATAGTGCATAAAATAAAATACATTTCAATGAAATATCTGGAATAAAATTGATATGATGCCTACACAAACACACAAACACAAAATAGAACATAGAACAGAAAGACGGACAGACAGACTTTCGCAACCAATTCCACTCACTAAATGAAGATAAGTACTCACTGTATGCAAATTTCCATGAAATATATTAAACCGTGTGGACGTGTATAGGGCACAACATACAGACAGACACCAAACGTAAAAGAAGCGGATTCGGCAAGTAGGGTCCAAAACGGTTATAAAACTTGAAATGGGTCGAAAATATTGAATGTACAAACAAACACTCCATTCTTATTTATATAGATGATTGATTACATAGGAAGAGTACGCCGAAACAGTTCGATAATTTTTCCTGAAAAAAAATCCTGTGCCCTTTTTTTTGGTTCAGCCTCCTCTTACCACTTTCTGATTGGCAGTGACAACACATTCGAGTGCCATATGATGATGTCAGTTTATCTTCCTCTTTTTCAAAATACACACTTTATTGTTCTAACAGCGAATCAATGTAGCCTATAATCTTCTGGATATGCAAACAGAAGGATGAAATCTCAGAATTATGTCCATATGTAGAACGCAGTTTTTTCGAGCTCACGTGAAGAGAAGGAAGACGAATGTCTTGAAATGTACTTTCTGAAGAAAACATTTGAGTTGAAAGCTTTGAATTTTCGAAAAAAGATAAAGGCAAGGATGATATATGTTTCCGTAATTCATCCATACTTGCAGTATTGGAAATATGAAATAAGTGGTACTTCAGCATGGACAAATAACTTTTAAGATTACACATATAGCTTTCATATTCCTAAGATAAAATGTCAGATGACTGGACACACTCCTCTGTTGAATAAAGTGGGGGTGGTGTGTTGTAGAGAGGTTGTTCCGTAGCTAGAGAAAAAAAAGGTGTGGCAAACACGACTGTACTGTAGAACATCGTAACTTATTATTTTTAAAAAAGCGGCCAAAATTTTGATAAAATTAAGGAAAAATTGCTCTGCATAGACTTTGTAAGGTCGCAGTTTTAAGCACTTTCTGCTCCCGGTGTTCAGAGGTGGTCATAGCGGGGTTCGCGAACCTTGTGCGGCTCTTTCAGGCAAGTGGTGCTGCTCTTATGCAAATAAAACGTATGTATGAAGTGTGGTAAACTCAAACTGATATAAATGGTAGAAAGTATTTTTTTAAATTATATTTCTTACTACAAAGTTATTCAAAAACATAAAAATAAAAATGTTGTTTAAAAAAAATATTCTACTGATTATACCAAACATTTTTGTAAAGAAAATCTTTAGCTTCTTCTTTAGAAATCTTTAGAATCTTCTCAGCTAAGAAAATAACGCGGTTTTGTGTTTCAGCTTAGAATCAGGAAAACTTCAAAAAATTGAACTAATTTTCAGTTTTTTATTGCTTGTTTTGCTATCAAAGGTAAATAAAAGGCTCTTCCAAAGATCGGGTGGTCCTAATATTCAAATCGAGAATAAGACAGGAAAACGGTTTTTATGTGTTAACCTCAAGCGTCTATTTAAACGGAAATTGCTTTCGAATCTCGCTCAGATCATCGTGTATGAAAAGTCCAGGCAAGAGTGCCAGAATCCTTAGGTGTGATAACGAACAAATGCTACATCTTCCCTTAAAAAACGAGTATTTATTCCAACTAATCTCTGCCGTCAGAGGCTCTAAAAATGGCTCGCACTCCTTCGTTCCGTGTATGCGCCTTCGGTATCAGCCCAGGCTCTAAAATAAGGATTTGAAAGCACTCTGGAACTGTTTTCTCTTTTAGTAACAGTTTTTTTGACCCCACCCTCTTCAAGTCTTGAAGCCGGGGATTATTCTCCTTTTCCAACGGAAACTGGGATCGATCACAGTTTGGAGAGTTGTGTTTGGATTGCATAGCGGAAGGCCCGGAAGCACAAGGTGCTTAAACTGTGACATACGTCGCAGAACAAAATCTTTTCAGAACAATTTTTCTTTAATTTTATCAAAATTTTAGACAATTTTTTTTTTCAATCATGTTACGATGTTCTGCAGTGCAAAGCCCGCTCCTAGCCACACTTTTTTTTTTTTTTAAATTTCATCCCAAATTATCATAAACAATAAATAATAACCCATCTTCTATGTCAATGACAAAATATTTAACTTCAAAAGTTATAGACACAGAATTGAAAATTTTGAAAGTATGCATTGGTTTCAAATAAAGTAAGTTAATTAATTTTGATGTTTTGTTTTAAATATGTAATACATATTTAACCGATTAATTGTGTTTTACGTCAGTTTTTTTTTTTTACTGCAATTTTCAAATTTCAGACAAAATGCCTGCAGAACAATTGCAATTGCTTGCAGTTGTGTTGCAGAACACTGAATATAATTCTGCACCTGGGGCGGAAGGCATACAATATTTCATTAGCCGAATAGAGAACTTCAAAGATAAAATAAAGTAATCCCCCATTATTTATCACCGATTCTTTTATGTTCCGGTCCAGTTGGAAGAGTAACGGATTAGCGACCGGAAGGTTGCTAGTTCGAATCCAACCAAAGACTGTAGTGTATAAAGGGGGCTGGTGCACGTTGAATCTGTCGTGGCCTCGAATGTCCTCTCGTTGGCGTGGACTGGAAGTTTAGAGAATGAGGTTAATGAAAATAGTTCCGTAAAGCTTTTACATATCTAAGAGCGTTTGTACACACACCGATAATTATCGGATATCACAGACGTAATTATTGGAGTGGTGATGTTCAGGCATGGTCTCTTACACATTGCGTCCGATTTTTATCGGAGATCTGCTTCATTTTTGTCTGAACGTGATCAAAGTGTATAAAACGATTTTATTCCGCTTTTTAGCAGCTTAGTTAAAATTATAGTTAAAGTTAATATCATTTTTTTTTTAAATTGTTATTTTGTACTGGATGTACTTGCGGAAGCGTAGAAATTATGGACGCTTTTGGATTTATCCACTAATAGCCGAACGCTATGTGGAAGGTGCGTTTTATACAATAAGCTCCGTAAGTAATATAAGTTTTAACACTCATCTTTGTATCGTATCAATAATTTACAAAGTGGAAAGCCGATTACTGCAACTAAAATGCAGATGAATATGTAAACAACTGCAATTCAGGAATGCGATGGGCAGGCACACTTGATATTTGTCTATCCGGCTAAGCGGGCAGTCCAATAATTCAATATGTCGGATAGCATTTTTGGCGGATCCGATTATATTGGATGGTCTTTTGCAAGGTACAATTATAAATCAATGTAATTTGAACGGGCAAGACTACAACAATTATTGGTGTGTGCACTAGGGATGCGACATCGACAACAAAACATCGATGTTCAAAATTAACATCGATGATGGTAATACATCGCCCATCGATGTTTTTAAACATTAGTGTAATTAAACTTTTTCCACCATTTCTTAAAATTTGTTTAGTAACCTCTAAGAATTTTTTTAACTGTGAAAACAGTCAAAAAATTTAATACGAGCAATTAACAAATCTTTTATTTTTAAATTGAATAATATAAAAGAAAGTAATATTTACAACAATTTGATATAGGTACTACTAACTATAAGTATTATTAGGTAGGTACTTAACAATAATTGTTGTTAGTTATTACTAATTATTTATCAACTTAGGGGGGAAACATAGCAAATTTATTTTTTATTTACTGTAAATAAAAAATATCGGGGTCAATAGTTATATGCTCCAATATTTGTTATTTATAGTTTGTAAAAAAAGAAGTTTATAAACTTTCTCCACCTTAAGGGGGTCCGGGACACATTGAAAAAAAAATTTTATTAATTAATTTTGAATTTTGAATTTTTTTGTACTGATTATCCATTTAACTAACAAGCGAAATCACTACACAAAATTTTTCCAAAAGTTTTTTAAAAATTTTAAATTAAAAAATTTTGAAAAAAAGAGGGGTCATTTTAAATTGTTAAAATTCAAAATATTCTTGATCAATTTTCAAAATTCTTGCAGTAAATTATTCTATAATTTATAAACTTTAATTTTGATTCAGCAATTTAAAAAATATTTATTTAGTAAAAAATAAAAAATATTTGAATGAAAATTTTTGAAAATTTAAGGGTACTTTTTTTTTTAAAGTTATATAAAAAAGTCATTGTTTCAAATTTGCTGAATCAAAATTAAAGTATAATATTTGAAATATATATATTCCAAATTTCAACCCTTAAACTTCATCGATTTTCGAATTATAGCAATTTGAATACATGAAATCTTGTAAAAAAGCATCTTGGAGAAAAACGCATTTAAAGTTTTAAAGACAGCTGTTGTTGCCGTGACAACAACTGTCAAGAGTGTTAGATTTTCAAAACAACGCACCACAAAAATTATTACATCGCTAGTTCTAATTAAGATAGAAACATGATTTGGACGTCATTTTAAGCAGAAAAATACAGAGATGTTCTTAAAATAATAATAAAAAAATTTCGAAAATTTGACGATTCTTGTGTCTTGGACCCCCTTAAGCCGACTTCTTTTTTCACAAATTATCCCACCAGTTAGGGAAAACTCTCTTTTTGATGGGACGGATGTCGCTATCACTGATAAATACTTAGTTGAACGGTTATTTTTCTTAATTTTTGATATGGTACTTTTTTATTAAAAAATAAAACATTGACAACGTAAAAACATCAACAATGTTAAAACATCGATGTTAAACAAACATAGGCTCCAATAAATCGATAATGTTTTTTGATAAAACATCGATGTCGCATCCCTAAAGTGTACACGTGCTCTAAAAGAAATGTGCCCCTGAGGATCTAAATTTTTGAATCTAAAACAATTAGTAGGAGATTCCAGTATTTACTGATTCAAAATATACTTGGCGTTGAGACTATCTTAATATTGAAATTGGCAGCAAACCAAATATTGTTGACCTAATTACTGAAAAGTAGCTTTCATATTAAGATAAAAGTTGTTTTTGGAAGTCATTAAATATTACCATTTCACAAGTTAAGAGCCTTTTGGTTTAAATTAATAAATAGGAATTTGTTTAGTTATTGTTTATTTTATTTCAGAAATACTTTTTTCTCCGCTTCAGAACTTTAAACTCACAGATTATCTTTGTAGTGAATATATAGCGTTTTACAATATGTTATATAGGAAGGAAAAATTTTTCCTCCCTATAATATTATGGTGAAAAATAAGAATCATTCTGATGTGTAATGCAGATCGTATGTTTTACATTTCATATTATTTATTTATTTGTTGAAATAGTCTTGGAATTTGAGAATGATTTTATATTTAAATCATTGAGAATGATTTAATATTTAAATTATGCGAGAGACGTTAAAAAGCTGCCAAGCTAATTGCCAAAAAAACCAGCTTCATTGTTCATATTGTAAGATAAAAGTATGTATTTTGATGCCATAAATATTGTCAATTTTTCAAGTTAAGAGTCTTCTGGTTTTAATACAGTTTAATTAATAAACAAGTATCTGTTTTTATTTTTTTATTTCAGAAATTTACATTGTATTTAATTATTCAAATCAAAAGTTGTATCGTTTTATAATTTGTAAAATAAAACATACTCTTCTCGGGAAAAAAATATATTTCACTGAATACCGGACTCATAACTCGAGTGAGTACTCGAAGTGAAAACAATTTTTCATTTTCAACTAACAATAAATGGTTTACAGATCTCGAGCTAACCTTGAAAATCGGATCAGGAATTAGACTAGATAAAAGAGACACATCACACATTGTGTATGAGAATGTCTCATTTGTAAGCAATTCTTTTTCTGACGCTATCATCTTATAACTTTCCTGTCAGCCTTAATGAGCACGTTTCTCTCCTTCACTATTTCCGTAAGCATTGTGTACTTAAAAAATAATTATTGTTTGTCACCTTAATCGCTTTCATACCCTAATTCTGAGACACTGTATAAGTGCTCAGAACACGTTATAAGTGCCTGAAGTGGTGATAGAAGGCTTAAGTAAAAATTTTATATTGGTCATCATTTATAATGATGCTGTATGCAAAAGCTCATTGGATAATTTTCGTGAGACAACTCTAATACCACAGATACTCATCTGACGCGTTTGTGGTTAAGCCATCGACCTTCTAATGAAAGTGACGGAGCGTGTGCACACAGATTCATGTCATTTCTCCCGATCACTCGGTTTGGAGATATCCGGTTGTGTAATTGAAGAATGCATGAATCTTAATGCACAACTAATTGACGAACGTGATTAAAAACACTAGTTTCCGGTGCTATAGCCAATCATCTGAGGTCGATTCCCCAGCCCACATGACCTACATTTTTGAGATTTTACGACAGCGTCCACATACTCCGTCTATTTCATTAGAAGTTTGATGGGTTTGTCACAGAGACTCAACTCAGGCAATCCACTTAGGGGAGGAGGGCATTTACTTTGAAGAGTAAATGCGTCGATGGTTATCTCCATGCATTCAGATCTTGAATTAATCATGAACTGAAAATGATTTTTAAAGATTCTCTACTTTTGCTAATAGAGGTTCATCTACACACACATCTTTCTTCACTAAAGCACTTTTGTAGTGAGCAGCCGAGTATTTTCGCATGTACTTGTCACTTGTTCATATGTCTTAAATTTCGTTTTTTGACAGCTATGATCATTTTAAAATTTATTGAGATTATATTTTTTTTAAAATGCTATCTAATTTTGTGTGACCGAAAATGTATTTATTCGGTTTTGAGCAGGAACAACTCATTAACTAACAAACTATATTTTTTTTTACTGAATGGCTGTTTGACCCTTCTAGTGGTTGATCTTTACGTCGAAAACTGCCCTGCTGTAGTCAGCTCTGGCCTTACTCTAGTCACCAAGTCTGGGCAAGCAACAATTCGTTTTCCCCACTCTAACACTTTAAACGCGGCGTGTCTGATCAAGCAGACATATTCAAGAATTCTTTAATTGGAGATCATAAAACTCTTTTCAAGTGATCAACTGTCCATAAGTACTATTACAGCATTCCATTTGACATTATATCGATCATAAAGTTCTGGGCACTTGACATAAACCCTCTTCATCAGACGTTACACTGACATGAGGATCTCATAAAGCGCAAGCCTCTTGAGAACACTCAGGATTCCATCGACATGTGGTTTTCATCTGAAAGCGACTTAGAACGCTAGAAGACCAGAAACCATTGAGACCTGATAGTGCTAGGACGCGGTCGCTTATCTTTGCCGAACCCTTCTTGTCCCAAAATATCTGTAACTTTGCTGTAAATATCTGTTATGCTGTAGGATGTTATAGAATAAATGTTGTAGAGATGAAACACAATGATCTTTTTCTTTTACGCTACCATTTCTTACTGTCATCACTCCTTTTCATCCGGTACACCACGGATCTTTATTTCCCTTCAAGTAATAGGCAGTTTTGTCTAGGTTTATCGTCATTATCAAAACTGACCAAATCTAGATATACAAGATCTCTCTGCTTTATCAAAATTGACCCAATATGGAACGATATACCTCATCGAAACACTTGGAGGGTTAAAGAGGACATTAACTATTAATTTTTAAGGGGAAATAAATTTCCAAACATTTTGTTTACTTTAGATTTTTTTTCAAGCAGATTACAATATGACAATCTATTTCTCATCCGTTTGAAAATAAGCATTCTCTCCCAAAAATGTCAGTTAATGAGTTCACTTTAATTTTGTATATAATCTTTTGTACAATTTTTAGATCATTTTGTGGATATTTTTACACATTTTTGGTAAACAAACCCGGGTTCTGTTTGTTACACATAAACATTTAAAATGTGTAAAATGTAATCAATATCATCAGTCTCGAAGTAAATTCCAAAAAAAAAAAATTGACGTCATGTTTTTTACATTTTTTAAGCTATTTTAATTAAATATTTTATTTTAAAAACTAATTTGGTGAAGAAAATGGCATCTTGTAGATTAAACTCGATATAATATCTTAACTAAGTTCTTTCTAGATGCGTAATTTGCACAATGGGGAAGTAAAAGTTCGAAGTAGTTGTAACAAAAAATACTTTCCTCGAACACAACAGATAGCACACCTATTCATTTGAATACGAGTGGTTTCTCCTTTAAAACAAAAGGAAGAGTACTTTTTTCTGATTCATATCATTCTATCACGATAAAAAAAAATTATTCTGTCGTGTCTACTATTTCTATTAGATGTCTCTACAAAAATGTGAAACCAGTCTTTATTTCATTCAAATTAAAATAATCAAAGTCAAGTAACCAGAATTATAACTCAGACTAACGCTTTCACAGCAGAAAATTCTCTCAATTTCAATAATTTAAAATTATACATATTGAAACAGGTAAATGTAACAAGCCCCATCCACCTAGGAGCCTAAGATCTAAAGAGTCCCTAAATATGTGAAAACATTTTGTGCTACTATTCTAGGTCTGTTTTCTAGGTTCAAATTTTTTTAATTTTTATAATAATTAATGCCATTAAAAAGGTTGGTTAGGGTTTCTTTAAGGCGCATCGTTCCAATTTAGTGAAGCAATAATTTTCCACCAAGCAAAGATATACTATGGAGAAGGATATGCATTCACAAAAGAGAAATGCACCCAAGGTTGTAGCGGAAATCGAACTTTCACCGCCTGCAGCTTCCTAACTGCTTACGCAGAGTGGCAACCACATCTGTCACCCATTTTTAACCATACTGGTGGGGTTTTTTTTGACGAGGTATCTTGTCAATAGCAAAACCATTAGCAGTTCTTTATGGACGAGATATCTCGCCATTTGAAGAAAACTTACCAGATTTTGATTCCGTCATGATTAAAACTGGCAATATCTTAAAGACAATATATCTCGTCAGTATTAAAATTGGTCGGATCTTGATGAACGAGGTAGCTCGTCGAAACCACTTGAAGGGTTAGCAGTTTAAATCCGTTATCAAACTTCCTAAAAAATAACATTTTTTCGAGATTTATGTTTTGAAAAGGACGAATCTATATATATAATTCTCTTACGTGGCACGCAAAAAAGACGTTATTAGCTATCGCGTTTTGGCAACATTGTACGATTATTTGTTTTTCACGTAGCCTCGCGCGCTTGAATTGAATTTATAGCGTTATCGGATAAAATTTTATTGAAAAAAAAAAGGAAATTTTAATGAGCTGTTGCAGTTAGTTTATAATAGAAATCAAGGAAAGCGGAGGATCTTTTCAGGGCCATTTAAAAAACGGTTCTTTTCAGGGCCAACAATCATAGTTCAACAAGACGCTTGCACTACAACTTTCGGCAACAAACTCAATGAAAAAGTGTGGGTCGTTTGAGTGCTGGGAAAATGTACACACAAACAACATGCTGGGTATTCAATTTCCAAAGCAACGCTCACATTTCGAGTCAAAATTTGCACAAAGTTTTCATTTGAATTCTGATTTTAGAGATACTGTATATATTTTTTCTGTAATACAGCAAATTTATATTTGAAAAACATTTTTTGGGTAACATATTTTGTAAACAATCCCTTCTGCTAGGACACATGTCTTCATTGAGGCGAGCGAAGCGAGCATAGGTTCGCGCAGCGAACCAATGAGGATTGCGAAGCAATCCTCCGGGGGTTGGCGAGCGTTAGCGAGCAGTTGGCAAGCCCCCTAGTATATATATAATTCTCTTACGTGGCACGCAAAAAAGACGTTATTTGTTTTCGCGTTTTGGCAACATTGTACGATTCTTTGTTTATCCCAAAGCCTCGCGCTTCAATTGAATTTATAGTGTTATCGGATGAAATTTTATTGAAAAAAATGAATTTTAGTCGAGCTGTTGCAGTAAATAATAGAAATCAAAGAAAACGAAGGATCTTTTCAGGGTCATTTAAAAAAAAAGGTCCGTTTCGGGGCAAACTATTATAGTTCAACAAGACGCTTGCATTACAACTTTCGACAAACTCAATGAAAAAGCGTGGGTGGCTCGAGTGCTGGGTAAATGTACACACAACCAACATGCTGGGTTTTCAATTTCCAAATCAACGCTCACATTTCGAGTCAAAATTTGCTCAAAGTTTCCATTTGAATTCTGATTCCAGAGGTACTGTAAATATCTTTTCTGAAAAACAGCATAAAATTTAGATTTCAAAAATAATTTTTTGGAATATCATATTTTGTTAACAATTCCTTCTGCTAGGACACATGTCTTCATTGATGCGAGCGAAGCGACCATAGGTTCGCGCAGCGAACCAATGAGGATTGCGAAGCAATCCTCTGGGGGTTGGCGAGCGTTAGCGAGCAGGGGGCGTGCCCCCTAGTACCATTTATTATCTCAAAACGCATATGAGATTATTGGTTCTTATTAGGAGTGTAGAACAATATACTCGGATATTAAGTAGGATTTCGTTATTTTAACCTCCTGAAGGGGGTTGCACGCTTAATTCCACCTTTGCAACCTGCAGTCTTTCCTGCATGACTTCTAAACAGTTTTGATCTTTTCAACCAATATTCTGAGGAAAGGCCCTATAGAATCTTTATAAAGGATTTGATCTTTGTAGAACAGTTGAAATGTATAATCTGACAGTAAGCCAGTTGAGCTTGAGTATGTACCGCGATAAGGTGTATGAGTGCATCTTCCAAGATTGAGTTATGAGCAATGAAGATACAGTCCACACGAGTATTTGAGTTGAATATTTCAAAATTATGATATGAGCTATCTATGAATCCAACATAATTTATTTCCAAGGAAAGAACCGAAAGAATCTTTCATTCTACGGGAAGGAGTGAGAAAAAATAATATTTCCAAAAGATAGAAAGATTCTGTTGATTTTTTTTAACTAATAGAAGTGATTATTTAGTCGTGTTTAACGTTGAACAACAGAAATACTACACCAACTCAAAAATCTCGTAACCCTCAGCGGGTTAAATAAATAAAATTAACATTTCATTTTGAAACCATGTTGGGAGAACGAGCACTTCGTGAATTTGGATGGAATAACCATGTTGACACGTGGAGGACCTTTTTAAGATTAAAATCCGCCGCATAAGCACTTTCCGGACCATACAACCTAATTCCACAGTCTGAAACCAATTCCGTTTTATGATAGACGGTTCCATATCCGTCGAAAACAAAATAATTCGGAAATAAAATCCGTCTACTTAAGAATAGACCGAATTTCTTGTAAGGTACTTTTCTACGAAAAAGTTAGTTTCTAATGTACAATTTGAGTATTTTCTCCAAAATTATTTGACTGAACTGAAGTATCTTTTTCACAGAAACCGTTAAGCTTCAACCAAGAAAATTTTATTAAAAAATATTAACGAACAAAATGAACCAAGTTAAAGTAATAATGGACTTATTTTATTCATGAAATAATAAGTAAGAAAATAAACAAAATAAAAGGATTTTTGAGCCTATTTCATTCATGTAATAATAAGAAGTAAAAAATGAATACAATTAATAATTAGCCTTTTTTTTCATATAACAGTAAATAAAAAAATTAATAATGAACCTATTTTTAATTAGAATAAATAAGAAAATTAACAAAATAAAATAAACGATGAACCTATTTTATTCATAAAAATATTTTAATTCTTTCTAATTTTAATGAAAGAAATTTTAATAATAAAATTTACATTCCATTTCTAATTGATTGATGAAGAAGAAATATTTAGAACATTTAATTTCATATTTACTTAAATTTTATAATGGAGTAAAAAAAAGCCCAAACGATAAACTCATTGATCATAAAATCGTAATTTTGCTACTCGGTATCTGGCTGGAGTTAATGTTTAATTTTTTAAATTTGATTTATAATTCTTTTTTAGGGTATTTGAGTTGAAAACGATATGGTTGCGATCATATTTGTGAATTCCCAAGTATTATAAATATGTGTTCTTTTTTGCTTATAAATCATTGTCTTCATCAATATTGTTCAAGTTTTTTGTCGAATTGTTTTACTTCAGAATATATTCAGAGGAAGTCGAAATTCAACACGTTAGAACATATATTTTTTTCAGAATTCTGCCTTTTTTAAGGATCGGAATATTGTTTCTGTTTGCATTATGTGTTCCGGTTACCTATACCAGAAATATTATTTAGTAGTTGGATTTTATTTATTTATTTCCTGCAAAATATCACTAGACATGGGTACTTTCGTGGTGGTATATGTATATTTCCACCAAATTTCTTTAAATCTTTGGTAAATTCGTAATACTGTGTAGATTAAAAAAAAATTTACGAATCAAAATATTTTTTAAGTGTGTAATTTGTTATTTTAAAATGACATGAAACATTTCAAAAATAACTTTAAAACAAGATGGGTTACGCTAAATTAAAACTGGTAGTCATACTTTGTAGTTCAGAATATATTTCAAAATTTTGATACAGCTTTTTATTGTGAAAGATGATTAAAATAAACTAAATTTCATTTGTTTTTCGTATTTCATGGGGTGTTATTGAAAGCTGTACTCCATTGTCAAGTAACTACATCTATCATTCTAAATAGATACGTGCTTTCCATTTAGAAACCAAATTTCTGATCTCAAAAAGCACCATAAGGGTTCAATTTAAAACTGTATGTGCGTTGGAGAAAAGGGAATTTTTAACAAGTCTGTTGATCTTGGAACAATATCTCACTAAGTAATTTTGAAATGTTATGTCCTAAGAGACAGAAAGTCGAGGTTGCTAACTCTATTTATTGAAGCTGTTCTTACGCAACTTAAATGCATGTGAATCGTTTGTTGAAAACTATTTTCTTTTTGTAAAAGCGCTGTAAAATCAACCTTCTGTTTATTAAAAAATTGTTATTGATTGGGTTTAATTTGTCTACTCTGATGACATGTATTTATAACAAAAGCTCTGTTATTCCACATACCACGGGAAAAGTGCGTTTGCTTCAAATTAAATTAGTCACGAATGCCGTAAATTTTTAGCCCCCTTGAACAAATAGAACGCGGGTTAATATGTAGCCTAAATTAGCACCTAGGGCTTTCCTGACCTCCCCATTCAATATGACTATGACTATGACTATATAATATGTAGCCTATCATATCCGCAGGGTTTTAAAATATAAGTGTACCAAATATGTGGATTGATCAAAAGGTGGATTAGTGTAGAGAACAGACACACGTCAACTCTGCTTTATATATCTAACAGAAGTTCCGTTATTCCACCTGCCGCTGAATGGAATTTTCAAGAAAAATTGCTTTTGCTTCAAACTAAATTAGTAACGAATGCTGTTACAATTTAATTTACCATCTTCTCATATTGATCATGAAATTCGAAAATATCGTATACTAGGTGAAAGAATGACACAATGAAAACATATTCATAGGAAAACTAAATGCAAGACTATCCACCGAAATTCCACCATTTTTACTGAAATTGAATGCACGGGAATATTTGTAATCACTTGAAAACTTAAAATCAACTTCAGCAGAAGTGTGACGAATATGAAATGGTATATATGGTTGGATACAACATATATGCATAATTGCGTCCGAAGTAAATTGTAAAAGCAATAGAGAAGTTAAATTGGTATTATTTTTTTCCCGTACACTTAAATGATGCTAACATTCTTTTATGAAAAAAAAATTGATGATGACTTTTCAATCAACATGTTATTAATTCAACCCGAGCAAAGCCGGGTATTTCTGCTAGCAATTAATAAACAATTTCAAAAATTGTCTCGAGTTTATTGCATTATTATTGCATTATTATTTCGTTAAGTTTTCGCATTTATATTTCATTTTTCTGTTGTATGTTTGGTTACGATTTTTAAATTATATTTACTTTCTAAAGGGTTAAAATGAAAATTTTCAATTCTTCAACGGAATTTCTCATTTTAAAAATTCTTCAAGAATTCTATTGATATTGATAATTTATTTTTGATAACTCTTTGGAGAGCTTTATGAGTATGAGAGTATATGAAACTTTTACTGCAAAGCTAAACGTAGTTGACACTAGTGTTTTTTAGAACGTTCTTCCTGTTCGTATAAAATCGTAAAATTTTTTATTTCCTAGTGCTTTAAATGTTCACACTGTAAATTCATCTCATACGTACATTTCTAAAGAAATGGAATAAATATCATTTACAACAAATACATGATTCAATAAAGGGAAAAAATTGAATTTAAATAACATTTTTAAAAAGTAAAAGATAATTATTTGGAGAAAAAAATAACCTAATCAATCTCCAAATTGTCATTTTTTGCTTAAGAAGATATATTGTGAGGAAACCAAGATTATTTTTGTGAAATGGTTTCCACAAAGTCGATGAATGAGACTCGAAAAATATCAATTGTGTCTAATGTGATCTTCATTCAATGAAACTGAGTATAGTCGTTACATTTTGGGAAAAGAGGTTTGAATTTTCAATGTGATTAAACAGATGACATCAAAATTTACTCTAATCTCAGATCTGTTTTGTTACCCTGGGTTAAAATTTGTGTATTTTATCGCTTTAGAACTTTCGTAGAGGAAAAATTGTAATGAATAACTAATAATTATTATTTCTTTAAGGCTGTATTATTCATTGTACTTTCCCAAGCAGTCATCCACTCCTCTTCCGGAACGAATAACAACCGCTTTTCTGAGATATTGCATTGTTATCACATTTCTTATCTCCTGGTTTATTTAAGGGATCGATTTCCATCAAAACTATATCAAACAGTTTAATGATACCGTTAACTGTATTCAGACTTCAAACCGCTGTTTGCAGACAAGGATCATTTCAACATGGCTGCGCGCTCACATGTGGATTCTAGTGTAAATGAAAGGAGACTTCGACCAATTTACGGTTGGTAAATTGTTTTAAAACTCTTGAATATTCAGTGTAAATGATCAATAATAAATATGTGAAGTTTCCGCTTTTCATAGATATCTTTTTCTGAAAATATTGTGCAATGTTTACATTTGTATGAAACTTCCATTTGTGTAAATACAAATATTTAATACAAGATAGAAACAAATGCATATGTAGATTTGCTATGCCGTCGTTTTATTTCAAAATTGTGATGTTACCTTCCAGAATTTAGCTTTCTAAATGCAATTTTAAATACGATCTCTTCAGAGGATAGTTGCTGGTTGACTGCATACAAATTAAAACATCTTCCTTGTTTTACTGACACACAAGATTATGTTTGCAACTTTTTATTAATATTCTTGCGTTTTTAAATAATAGAATAATCATCAATAATGGCTGTCACAGTTGATCGCATTCATGCTTAATCCTAGGTTTGAACACTTTGCCTTGTTACAATATTCCATAGACTGGTCATGCTTTTGACTGACCATTTGATAGTCTTCTCTTATAAAAAATATTTTAACTTACAAAACTTTAGTTTTCTCATTTGCATTAATACTAATCAAATATACAGTCTATAAAACACTATTACATGTCTTAAGCAACTGTTTATAATCAATCATAGGAGCCTGGTAGTCCTAAAACTTGTTCAAAATGCTTTGATTTTGTATTATATGCGAATTTGATATTGAACTCAGCTTTTTAAGTTATAAGTATGCAACTCAGTTTTTTCCCTCTGATATATAACATCAGGTTTTAAATCCAGGAAAGTATATTGGGATAAATAAAATGTATCTTTCTCGAAAGTTTTTAAAAAGTTAAATCTGTTTTATCATTTTTTCAGATTGTTTAGACAATGGAAATAACAAAAAAGCACTTCAAGAAGCTGATAAACTGCTTAAAAAGCAGAAAGATTTCCTTTGTGCTAAGGTAATAAAATTATGCATTTTAATAAATTCAATACACATAAGTGATAAAAAATTTTTGCCTTTAGTAAATGTAATTTATGGAAAATGCTTTATCTGATGATACATATATTGATATAAATTCAAAATGAAATAACACTGCATGTATTTTATTGCAATTTGCATGAGCCCAGTTTTTATCTGGCTGTGCAATTTTTACCACCATTGCATCGAAGTTTCTCGCCTGTTATGAATTAATGGTGTAGCCCTGGCATGATTTTGATTTTTTGTTGTCAAACAATTATGGTTGACATCGCTGACAAGACACCAATTTACCAAACTTTGGCAGCTGCACTGTGTATTGGGTATTAAGATAGTATATTATTACTTTGATCAGAGATCTTGATAAGTGTTTAACTATCTTAAATGAATTCTTTATAAGTGCTTTGGGTGCATGTGTTTTCTATTGAATTATATTAGCATTGGCATGCATAACATTTTATACTTGCTGTGTTCTTAAGTATTCTGTTTCATATATATCGTTATTTGTCCTTTACTGAAGGCATAAAAAATTATTCAATGACGAGAACTTTTTATTTTTCCACATTGTGAGAAAAGTTAATATTTTTATCTTTACTGACTTTTCATGTCCTGAATTTTCTGTAGGCTTTAAAAGCTCTTGCTCTCGTGCGTTTGGGTAGACATGATGACTCCTATAATGTTGTACGAGAAGTGCATTCTGAAGATCCTATTGATGACCCCACATTGCAAGCCATGACCATATGCTATCGAGAGCTGCAAAAACGTAAGTATTTATTTGTTTGAATGATTCTCATTGGTTACTGTTCTGTGTTTAGTTGACTAGATGGTTTATTACTCTTGATTTTAAAGTACCTAACAGATCAAGGATTTTGGTAGAGTCGTGTGTGAACAGAGTAACCTTGTTTGTATTTCATATAATATTGTCTTATTACTTAAATTAATAAAGTTATTTTTTATGTAGTTGAACTGATTGCTGATGCATATGAAAGAGCAACCAAGAAAGATCCTCAAAATGAAGAATTGTTGTCACACTTATTTATGTCACATGTTCGTAGCGGAGATTATAAAAGGCAACAGCAAACAGCCATGGCCTTGTATAAATTGAAACCAAAAAATCCATATTACTTCTGGGCTGTCATGAGTATTGTTATGCAGGTATGTGATCTGATAAATTGTTTATTTTTCATTTCTGTTACATTTTTCTTTTAGTAATTAGATTTTTTTTGTGATAATCATATACATACACAGTATTTATCTCATGCTTATGACTGAAATTATAAGACATTTAGAATATCAGATTTAACTTAATGGTTTGGTCAGTTTTAAAATTTTATCTACGTAACTTCACAAAAATTCAGACTTATCTTGTTTATAGAACAACATTTAAAACTTCTGATTCTACAAATGCATTTATCACAGATAGGATATATTACTTGACATTTTCTTGTGTTTGGCACAGCTTGGTCAAATGTGACCTTTACGTCAGAAAAACCCAAATAATCAGATAGAAAATGATGAAATATTACCAGTCTTGCTGCATAATGTATCTTTGATCACCCTGGAATTTAAAATTTTCGAACACCAAAATTTGTTCTCTTAACCCTGTGCTATGCTCTAGTTGATAAATACTTCTGAGTTGCAATCGTCAACCAATCAAATCAATTACATAAAACGAGAATTGCTTTCTGTGTAGCCAACAGGGCTGAAATCTCATGCATTTGCTCACTTTGTGATACATGTTGAATTGTATTAAAATTAATTTCATTACTTGCATTTTTGTCACACCTTAAGGCCTAGCTTAAAAGCTAGACCATGAGTTGGAACACCCTAAATATATCCAACACTAGTGTGTGTCATTGTTTCCTTGTAAGGACCAAAGTTTTCAACAAATTTCTAAAGTGAACTGTATTGCAAATGGTACAAAAAGAAGCTACTCTGGAATTTAATACTATAAAAACAAAACTTATTTAGACCATGTTTACATGTTAATGACTGTTGAACTGTTATGAAAACTGATTTTTTATCATTCACCCTAATAAAAATTCCAACTAAAGATAAAATTTTTAAAAATTTTGGCAGAAAAGGTTGCATGTGCAATGAATATTTAAAAGAAAATGAATTTAAAGATCAATCTCGAACTTGCACTCTTTGACAACTAGATGAGGACTTCCATAGAAATCCTTTCTTGCCAGACGAACAAAGGATATGTTATGACTTGAGGAGTTTAGTGTTAGTGTTCATTTTAGCCAAGGAGCAAAGGATAGTGATCATGTGTCCACATGGCCAGAAAAAGCATCCTGAAATCTGTTTCCTGTAGCACTGTTGAAATGCTAACATGTAAATTGTTTTACTGTGTGCGTGTGATTTATAGCATGATGATTTCAGGCTAATGTAGCTGATGAAAAGTTAGCAAAAGGAATGTTACTTCCCTTAGCTGAGAGAATGACTGACAAATTTGTAAAGGAAAATAAACTTGAAGCAGAAGCTGGTATGTTGGGATTTAAAATTGTAATTGAATATATATATTTTTTCAACACAATCAAACATTTACCCACAGCCTTCTATCTTTTTGTCAAACGAATACCTGAATTTAGATTGTATGATTCTTTTCTGATTTAAAAGAAAATAAATGAAAGAAAAATAAATTCTGGTACTGATCTTGCTAAATGCAAAATCAATCCCAGTCATAATGCTAAATGCAGTCAGAAATTTTTTTGCAACTTTTAATGTTTGTTTATTGAAATTACTTTGCCTCATTACGTCAAAAACCATTTATAAAGCAAGTAAAAAATATTTGTAAAATACAATAAAGGAATCACTACATCACATTAATTTAAATCGACATGAGAGCAAAACTTTTCATAATAATTCGATGTGCAATTGAGGAAAATGACATTCAGCAATGTAACTTGGAACAAAGGCTACTTAATACAAAATTACAATTTCTGTGAGCTTTACTTGCATACAGCTATTACATTCAAAGTAGTATAGGTGGTTATATTTGTTTCATATGTTCAGATAAAAATATAACTATAGCTTTGACATGCGAATAACTTTTAAAATAAAGCTTTTTATGAGACAGACAAGTTGCATATTTTTTTGTTAAGACTCGTATCTATAGCATATTACCATTAGTTTTTAAATTCTCTTTCTTATGGTGCAATTATTTTTGAACTTGGTTAATAATTAAATTTGGTGTAATTAAAAGTTAGTCATACAAATTTCAGAATTTTGAGAAATTTTCATTAATTTTTGTTAAAATTGTCATATATATATATATATAGCTTAATACTATTAGTTTTTATAATTGAAAACATCACTGGAAATCTTAAAATGTACTCTTTCTTATGGTATAATTATTTTTTTAATTGGTTTATAAATAACTTCGATGCGTTGAAAAGTATAATTTTGTGATAGTGTACAAATTGTTCATCGTGGAGATGAAACATGAAACGACCTTGAGGAAAATCGCTGTGACGTCATGGCATGGACGGGAAGTTCAATCAGAAATATACGAATTGTTAAGATTCGCCATCACAGAAGGTTGAAACTGAAAGGGATGTCAGTTTGCGAGGCAAACCAAATGGGTCTGTGTAACAATCACCGGGGGTTGGCGAGCAGTGGACGAAACACCCTAGTTTTGTGAAAAAAACAAAAAATTGTTATGAATATATTCCCTTATTGGCATATCTTTAGGTGTGTACTGACATCACAACCCCCAATGTACCCGAGTGATCTTTGCTCCCTTTCCTTTTTATCCTCACCTACTTTGCTTTTTTTTCTTTTTCTGACTCCGTCATTGTGTTCAACCATATATGATCCTTGCACCATAAAACCCAAAATTAATCAAACTATGTGAATACAAGTTTTCATATCATTTGTGAACTTTGATGGATTATAATTTTTTATACCATGTGTAAACTTTGGTATATTATAATTTTTCATATCATGTGTGAAATTAGTTAAATTATAATTTGCACATTTTCAACTACTTGTAAGATTTTTCTCGTTAGTCTTTGCCTTGGTATGTTAGTGCTTACCACATGTTGCAGTTTTAATGCTCATCTGAGTTAGTTTATGATACGTTTTTAGTAATTTGCTTTCTTGAAAAGATATTTAATTATTTTTGTATTCTGTTTGTTTTTATAGAAGTTCAGCTGTATCTCATGGTGCTTGAAAGGCAAGAAAAGTATGACAAAGCTATTGATGTTTTGGATGGGCCCCTACGAGGTAAGACAATTTAAAATTTTTACTCTAAATCGTGATGAAATAAAATTATAAACACTGATTGTTTTTATGTAAGTAATTCGTCAATTTGAAGAATATTTTGTGTATTTTTATGGCAGAATATATTGTAAAGAGAGGCCAAACATATAGACTATCTGCATTAAAGTTAGTTTTGATTTCAGAGTCCATAGAATTTCAGATTTGTCACTTAAATGTGTTAAGATAATAATTTAGCGTCATTTGAGTTAGTGAATCCTTATCTTAAGGTATCTCTAACTTAATCCTTATCTTAAGTAACTTTACACTCCTAATTCAAATTTAAGCAGGTTACTGATATATTTGTCAAACTAAATGAAACTATACCTGTGTCGTATTTGAATGAGAAAACTGCCTATTCTTATTGACTTTTATATTTCACGTAAGAAAAAGATAATTTTTCTCAGTTGATTTAAAATTAAATGCATCTGAAATGAATTTTATAAATGATTGTCGAATAGAATGAATTTTAAACAAATTGTTGTACAATTCAAAAATAGTTAGTAATCTAACTTATAACTTGAACTATTAAAAAATGTGTGTAATAAGCAGTTGCATATTTGTTAAAGTATTAAGTTTGCAAGTATTAGACTCGTAACTTCACTTAATCATTAAAATGGGTTTCGATTTATTTAAACATGTGATTGAATGAAATATCCAAGCCCCATGGACTCTAAACATCTGTCATGATGAGTACTTTTTTAAACATTGCTTACTTCCATAACCAATTCAAGCCAATTTTTTTATGTCAGAATTTTTAACATTTGTTCAAATATGTTAGTTTTTTTAATGAAATATGTTACCAGGTGCAGCAAATTTTACTCTAAATCTGTTTCAAAAGCTCCTAAACCTACATCAGCTATAAAGCCCTCTGTCAAAGAATTTTTTATCCTTGATGTCATAATGCTCTTAAATTTGGCGACAGTTTTTATTCCTCCTTTACATTTTAATTTCAAGACTTATGAAGTTTTTGAGAATAAACTAATATATTTATGTAAAATAAGAGCTAAATATGCAGATTCAAAAGTATCTTATTGCAAACATCCATTAATTCAAAAGTATCTTTCTTTTTTGAGAATGTACAAATGCACACCACTTAGAAACATCCCTGTCTGCAACATGATTTTTATTATAGCATAAAAAACTTGCATTTGAAGTTCTGTATATTGGAAACAATTTTAAGCTGCATATTGTTGCATCTGATTTTTTTTTAACTGTCATATTATGGTGAAACAACTGCTTTGATTTTTTAGAAAAAATATCCCCATACCAAGATACTTTGTTGAAAAGAAAAGCTGAATATTTAGTTAAGTTGCAAAAATGGCCTGAAGCAAATCAAGCATATAAGAAGTTAATACTAGGGAAGTAAGTAGTTTCACAGTATTTAAAATTATTTACTTCTTAATATTAGTAAAAATGTATGAGAACACATGCACGAACAGAATACTGTTGACTTATGTATTCCAGCGATTTGTCTGTTGAGTTGAAAGTTTTTGAGTATCTGTTAGTTATTGAACCTTCTGCTAACAAGATTTTTTATACTGTAGCATTGTAATGTTAAAGAAAGGTAACAAAAATATCTTATACTTTTTACAATTTTTCAGCCCTGATCAGTGGTCTTATTACCTGGAGTATTTCAAATCTGTGGGCCACCTTGTAGATAGCAACTGGCAGCCCGAAGAAAATAGGTAATTTATTAATTATATTTATAAAAAATTATACATTTTAGTATCAAATTGGGTTGGCTTCTAACTAAATATGCAATCTTGCTTGGTTTTATGAGAAGGCATTAATTGTATGTTCCTATTTCTTTGTAGTATCATAATCCCATTATCAATTAGCTTGTGATTTATAGTTAAGGTTAAGACTAGAACGCATCAATAGTCGTATAACATTTACTTCAAAACCATGTTATTAAATTATATCTAGAATTTTTTCTATTCATTACTTTAATAACAAATGTAATTTTAAAAAAAGAGAGTGGGTAGCAAAAACTTTAATGATAAAAAATCAAATGGTAAAAAGTATAATATTATATTTTTTATTGTATTTTGTAATTTATTGAAAATGTACATGAATTATCTCTTTATTTCACTATTTCTTTAATAATAATCCTTTTCTTTAGTAATGATAAGAAGGAAGACTCTGTAGATTACAACTTTCAAACGGCAGTTGATTTTATAGAAGCTTTAGTTGAAGAACAAAATGGTACAAGGGAGGGAAGAAAACTCCGTGGACCATACTTAGCTCAAATAAAATTGCTGGACGAGCTTTTAAAACGAGATAGCCCTCTATCTCTAAAGATAGGTACTGTCTTTTGTGTTTGTTGAAAATGTGCTGTTATGAGCCTTATTTAACAAGGATCAGAATGTTTATTAAAATTGATGTTTTGTTTGCAGGACAGATATTTGCATAATTTTAAACAATGTATTAACTGTTTTGTTTTTTTGTTTTTTTAAGGTTTTTCTGTCTTATTCTTTTTAATCTGTTACCGTTCAATGAAAAGAAACTTGTCAGTTGGAAATGCATCATAGTCGTGTTATGACAAAATGTAAAAATGTTTTCAATTGTTATTTTAACCACAAGGTATAGCAATGGTGTGATTTGATTTCAAATAGTAGGGCATTTATAAATTACTTATCTCTACTATTATAAAAGGAAGTGTTTGTCTCTATGTCTGTGTGTCTCTATGTACTGTTCTGACGAATCTATGGCACTTACAATAATGAGACTTAGCACACAGGTAGTCCAAATTTTGTACAAAGCCTGAATTTTAAAGTTTAGTATAGAACATTTTAAAATGAATTTAATGAAATTTAATTGTTATTTGAGTTTGTATTATAATTAGACAGTATCATAATGTTTTCTTCAGAATGGCAACACTATAAAGAGATGACAGATTCTAAATTTATTTTTTCTGTTTCATTTTGCAGAGGAACAATTTTTTAGCAGACGAAAAAACAAATAAAGTTTTAACTTGAGTGTAATTCTTTTTTCTATCTCCTAGATCGTCAAAGATAGTAAAAATTTCAACAGATTTGAAATCTGCGGAAAATTTCGCATGTGATCGATACCTTAAAATATGATTTTCTTTAAATAAATAATTTTAAAATTGTAATTAAAAAAATTTTTTTTCCATATGACCTTTGTGATCAAGAAATTAGATTACATTTCCTGCACTCAAATGCTTCCAGCAAAGAAAAGCAAAACAAATTTAAAGAATTTTGACTGGCATTGTTTTGTTCGTTTTTGTAAAATCGGGATCGTTAAAAATAGATTGAAAATTTTAACTTAGATACGTTTGACTTTCTTTTAATAAATAATTTTTAATTAAATATTTATATTTTCGCAAGAGATAGTGACTGCTAGAACTCTAATCTAGCGTACAGGTAGAAGCAGTGAAAACAAACAAGTATTTGAATCAGACTTTATTTCCACAAGCCAGAACGAAAGTAGAAAGAACAGCACAAAAAGTATCACATATACATCCACTGAATCCAATGCGCAGTCGCCAAGGTACCATCTATTGGCTTCACCTTATAGGCGTTTTGTAAACGTTTCAGTTCTATGACATAATCACGGGCCAATCAAAGACAGCGCCCGTGACATCACTTTATACAAAATTTGCATGGCCAAATGACGTCGCAACATACTCCCACCTTTTTGAGTGGATTGCCATCACTCAAAAACATTTACTACCTCATTAAACAGGCCAAGTCTTTCAGGTATTTTAACTAACCTGCCTGATCTAGTGAATTTACCTTTTAGGACTTCATCACCAGTTAACGTTTCATTATCTTTATTGGAACTAAATGTTGCAACGCCATCTAGCTTTACATGATCAATTTCATTATTTTCAAATTGTACTTCAAGAGGATAAATTCGTTGCACTGGTCGGATCAGTTCAGAGTTTTTGCACTTCAGCTTCAAGGTTCGAATTTTACCGTCTCTACCCGGAAGTAAACCAATAACTTTTCCTAAAGGCCAAAACATACGTTTTTTGAACGGCTCCTCAATAATCACAATTTCTCCGATTGTGAAATTATAAGTAGTATTACTGGGTCGGCTTTGTCGTAGTTGGCTAAGATATTCTTTTCTGAAACGCGATTTTAAATCTTGAATAAGTTTCCAGTTCATTCTCGATTGTTAATGTGTCGTCACAAAGGCAGATATAGACTTCGACGCTCGATTAGTCAACCTGTGGAATTGGAAATGACTGGCTCAATACACAATCTGAGGGAGTCAACCCATGGCTCAGCTGATCAAGAAAGTTTTCAAAAAGGAAGTTTATCATCTGACGATGAAGCCTCTTCGGAAAGTGATATTTATCATAGTTATTGTTGTAGTCCTACTCGTCGATCAAATACTTGCTGGGAGCTGTCAGGAGATGGCACTATGTATGCTGAAGCACTGTGGGATCATGAAACCCTAGATTCTGAAGAATTGCCATTTCAAGCTGGAGATATTATAGAAGTTACTGATACAAGTGACCAAGATTGATGGTGGGGAACAAAAGATGGTCAAGGAGGATGGTTTCCATCTGCTTTCGTTAGACTGTATGTGAGTCATAGAGGTCCTTCCCTTCATTTCAATGGGCAGCAAACTGATGGTATTCAAATTCCTTATTCACCTTGTAAAGTTAGCATGAACAATCTTAGTTGTGAGCAAGTTCGGGCAAATATAGTTCAAGAAATTGTAGCCACTGAACGAGATTATGTGAAACATTTGAAAGATGTAGTTGAGGGTTATTTGAAACAAGTCCATCGTCGTCCTGATATGTTCAGTAAGGAGAGAATTGAAACTGTATTTGGAAACATTAAAGAAATATATCACTTTCAAAGTCAATTTTTGAAGCAACTAGAAGATTGTTTGGATACAGATTCCCCTCACCTAAGTCAAATCGGAAATTGCTTTCTGAATCATAAAGAAGAATTTAAGATGTATTCGCAGTATTGCAATAACCATCCATTAGCTGTCAGTGAATTACAAGAGCTATATTGTGATTCACAATACATCCATTTTTTTGAAGCCTGTCGACTATTGCAAGAAATGATAGATATATCTTTAGATGGTTTTTTGTTAACTCCAATTCAAAGAATTTGTAAATATCCCTTACAACTGGCTGAGCTGCTCAAGTTTACTGATGCAAATCATCCAGATCATGTTCCTGTTTCAAATGCATTAGCTGCAATGAAAGAAGTAGCTGAACTTGTAAATGAACGCAAGCGAAGAATGGAATGTTTAGAGCGAATTGCCGAGTGGCAGAGTTCTATTGAAGGATGGGAGGGTCCTGATGTTCTTGATACAAGTTCAATACTTATTCATTGTGGAGAGGTTACAAGAGTGTCATCATCGTGGTCTCGTGATATTTATTTATTTATATTCGATCACCAACTTATTTATTGCAAAAAGGATCTTTTGAAACGACATACTTATGCTTACAAAGGCAGGTTAAACCTCGATCACTGTGATATTGTAGATGTTGAAGATGGAAAAGATTCTCAGTTTGCTGTCAATGTCAAAAATGCTTGGAAGATCTACTGTCAAGACAAAGAAAAATGGTATTTGTTTTATGCTAAGACTTCGCCTGAGAAAGATCAGTGGCTTCGGGCTTTTAAAACTGAAAGACAAAGAGTTTGTGATGATGAAAAGCAAGCATTTGTTGTTACTGAAGAAGCTAAAAGGAGTGCCAGATTAGCTGTACATAATAAACAGAAGCCTAAAAGACCTAGAGCCAAATTTGCAAAGGGCCGTCGTTGTCATCCTGATGTAGCTGTTACAGAGCTTCTTCTTGACTCACCGAGTGCCAAAGCACGCAGTGGAAGCCTTCCTTCAAACATACATCCTGAACTAGCTATTATGGCTGGTGCTAAATTAGGACCTACTAGAAAGAAAGGATCTGGGTGGTTTCATTTTGGAAGTGGCAAAAAACCCAAAAGTTAAAAGCTGCCTTTCTTTTCTGAAAACATTGCAGCTTTGGTGCCATACTATGCTATTGTACTTACCACATTTACAATCTGTGGTTTATAACTACTATAAAGAATTATTGCCAAAGATAAATCACCATATAAGGTTCAAAATGGTGAACAGGATGGAGCTCAAGCATTAAACTACTGTTATTTTCAGAAAACACTTGTACTCAAGTCTGGAAAAGCATTGCAAATATTCACTTGAATAAGCATATTGAAAGATTACATCTAAAAAGTATAATTCTCATACATTTAGTACCAAATGATTTTTTGCAGCTACTGGTCTTTAAGTCGTTTTATTCTCCTTATTTTAAAAATGGTTTTCAGTTTAATTTAATCAACAAAGTGTATTTACAGTGTCAGTTTTGTACAACTCAATTAAGATTAAAATGTTGAATAAAAAACGATATTTTCTTGTATGAATATTTGCCTAACACAGATTTTTTTTTTATAAAACTATTTAAATGGTTTTATTTCAAGTAGTTTTTTATAGAATATTTTTAAAGTTGCATTGATTCCTGTACTTTTAATCTGAAGTGAACGTAAAATGTCAGGCAACATTTATCAATATTAGGATCCTGTATTGTTTTTTTCAAGCATACTCATTTTCATTTCTTGACACTCACTCTTGCTACTTTATTTATGTTTAATAAACAATTGAGAAATTAGGTGGCTGAGAGGTAAAACAAATGTTAAATTCCTATTCTAAATTGGTAGACATTATTTTTACAATAAAATGTCTTCCAGTATTTTAGATTACAACATTTCTTTATATACAATACAAAGTTTCAAATTTCTGTATTTTATGAATTAATAATACATCTGATTAGTCTGGTCAACTTATTTTCTATGCATTTTCAATATTCACTCTGGTTTTCTCATAATCCATATCTGAAGGCAAACATGGATGTACTATAAAATCTGATGATAAGAAATACTTGTGATAAGTTATTTGATACAGGAGTGCCTGGGATATACTCCAACTTTCTGTAAGAAAATAAATATTCGTTTTTTTATCAAAATTGTACTTGTGTACAATAATAAACATAAAGGAGTTTCAAAAATAAAGTTATGAGGGCGATATCCTTTGTGTTATGGATATCTACTTCTACTCATTGATATTTTTTAATATGAAGGCAAAATAATATTGAGGTCAGGTTCATTTATTGCATGTAGATTTAATTTATATAAAATTTTCTTGTTAACTCTTAAATCTAGAAGAATAATTTACGATTTGAGTGATATCTCGTATAAAGTTTTGAATATTAACAGTTTCCTTGAAATCGTTTTGAATTTCGATTTTCAGGCATATTTAACCAATGTAAACTATATGTCAGCATGCCAAAATTACAATGTGGAATAGAATAAAATTAAACCTATTGTGATGTATGTTTACACTTATACTTCAATATATATACCCAGATCTCTATTTTCTGAACAAATTAATTGCATTATAGTGTTCCTTAAAAGCTCCTCTACTTAAAACACTGAAGATTTTTTTAAAGTTTTACTCTATTTTTACCAATCATATCTTCCAATCCCTGCATTTCATTTAGTAGTAAAATGTCTAACTACTGTTGAATGGAATTATTCATTGTGTACTTTAAATGGTTATGGGCCAGAGCCCAGGTGGAGATTTTTTTTAAACTGAAAATTTTTGTTCTAAGAAGTTCTAAGTAGGAGGGCCAGTTTGCAGTATTATTATTTTTCATACTGCCTTAGCCCAAGAGTAGAGATTTTTACTTTAAACTTAAAATTTTTATTTTAAGAAGTAAAAAGTAAGAGGCTAGTTTGCAGTATAACTATTTTTACCTTACTAGCCTGGATTTTTTTTTGAGATGGAGGAAACTTTCTTCAAAATCAAACCGCTGGATGGAACCAACTATTCCTCATGGTGTTCGGATGTGAGAGTCTTACTACTTGAAAGAGACTGCTGGGACATCGTCACGGGAAACGAACGACCTCCAAAATCCATAGAAGGCGATGGGAAACAGATAAAAGAATTCAACAGACGCTGTAACAAGGCCTACACTTCAATCTACATGAATGTGAGCCCTCGGTACCGAATAGTAATTGAAGGAATTTCCAGTGGTGCAGAAGCATGGAATAAGCTCAAGACGCACTTTCGTCCTGATTCCAGAGCTAGAGTGATGGCTCTAAAACATGATTTCTTTTCATGTGCTATTGAACCAGGAGAAAGTATCGGACTGTATGCCAGCAAGTTATCCAGAATCATACAACAACTAGTAGAAGCAGGTCATCCAATTGAAGATCTAGACCAGTGTTTTCAACTACTTCGATTCTTACCACCTGAATATGAGAATATTATTCAATCGATTTACAGATGGGAGGATAAAGAATTCAAGTTTCCTAAAGTACTGGAAGAAATCTTAGCTGAGGAAGCAAGACTCCAACAAAGGACAGCTGACCAAGTGGCAACCACAATGATGACTAACTACAACCAGGATGTGGAAAGAAGTCGTCCTTCTCGTACTTCAAAATTCCAGAATCGGAAGAAGCCGAAATGTTTCAAATGTGGAAAAGTTGGACATTATGAGCGATCATGTCTAGAAAGGAGAAAGCCATTCCGGAGTCCTAGTCCAAATCGTCATACAAGTCGAGATAAAAGCTTTTTACTGGAGGCCTTATCCAGCACCAAGGAAGACGAAGGATGGATCTTTGATTCAGCAGCCACCACACATTTCTGTCATGATAGAGAACTGTTTACAGAGTTCCAACCAATTAATAACCAGATTTTAGTGGGAGCAGTGGAAAATGCTTCTATTCCAATTCAAGGCAAAGGTACTGTGTTTCTTCATTTTAATAGGGTAAAGATTAAACTTTGTAATGTTGCTTATGCTCCTGAATTAAGAAGAAATTTGTTATCTGGGGCATGTTTTGACAGAAAAGGAGCTAGTTTTCAAGGGGGTAGAGGAAAAATTGAAGTGATTGATTGTTATAGTGAAATATTGTTTACAGCTAAATTACTAAATGGTTTATACCTTGTCTACCATCAATATTCTAGTAAATCTAAGAATTTTGTTAAAAATTTCAAAAATGAAAAAATTACAAAATCTGTTTCTTTTGCTGTTGAGAATATTAATACTTGGCATAGAAAACTAGCTCATATTAACTCTGAACACATTAAATCTACAATCAAAAATAATTGTGTGAGGGGATTACCAAATCTAAAAGGGAATATCGATACCTGTAAACCTTGTAAAGAAGCTAATGGGAAGAGCGTTAGTTTTAAACCTATTAAGAAAATTCGTTCTGATGAACCACTGAAGTTAATACACATGGATTTGTGTGGACCATTTCCTAAAACTTCAATAAATGGACAGAGGTATTTTCTAACCATAATAGATGACTATAGTCGAAAGGTTTATGCCTACCCCTTAAAAGCTAAATCGGATACTTTTGATACTTTTTGCAAATTTCAAAAACGTGCAGAAAGATTTTTAGACAGAAAAATTAAGTGCATACGTACCGATAATGGATTGGAATTTATAAATGAGCAATTAAAAACCTTTTGCGATGAATTGGGTATAAAACACGAAAGAACTAACACTTATACTCCACAACAAAATGGAGTAAGTGAGAGATTTAATTACACAGCAGTAGATGGTATAAATGTTTTGCTACGGGATAGTAAGCTCAATGAGAGTTTTTGGTCTGAAGCTCTTTTGCATTTTGTTTATACATGGAATAGATTATGTCATTCTAATCAAGAAAAAACGCCATTTGAGTTATATGGTGGAAAACAACCATCAATTAAACATCTTAAACCGTTTGGATCTAAAGCTTTTGTTAATGTTCCTAAACAACTGAGAAGGAAATTAGACATGAGGTCAAAACAAGGAATTTTAGTTGGGTATGCCCTACAAACTAAAGGATATCGAATATGGCTACCTGATGAACGAAAAATAGTAGAGACTATAAATGTACGTTTTGAGGAAACGCCTTCCTTAAAATCCGACTCGGATCATTGTAAGTTTGAACGAGTAGAAGCAGTCCTGGACCCTGATTATACACTGTGTAAAATTCCTTTAATGAATGAACCTACTACTGACGAGGAAGAAACTTCCCCTGTCGAAAGTGATAGTGAACCAGAGTCCTTGGGTGAAAGGATAGTTAACTGGATTAGAAAACCCATTTCCAGGCCTGATGGGAAAAGAATAGATATTTACTACTTTGAAGAGGCTAAAACTCAACGCTTAAGATCACTAAATGAAGTTAAGAATTACTGTATTAAAAATAACTTAAAATTTCAACCAGATATTTTTAATTTCAAATCTGCTGACACATCCTCTGGAATATTCAATGGTAATCAAGAGAGTAATTTTAGTAGGACGTCAAGATGACTAGACGAGGACATTTTTATTCCTAAAAGTTATCAACAAGCAATAAAAACCTTACAAAAGGATGAATGGTTAAAAGCCATGGAGGATGAACTACAAACTATGAATGACAGAAATGTATGGGTATTAATTGAAAAACCTGAGAATTCTAAAATTTTAGGATGTCGCTGGGTGTTTACAGTAAAACGAAACGAGAAAGGCACAATTGAACGTTTTAAAGCTCGTCTCGTTGCCCAGGGTTTCAATCAAACAAAGGGTGAAACTTTTGATGAGGTTTATAGTCCCGTAGTAAACTTTGGTATTATCAGATTTTTCTTTGCCGTACTAGTTTGTCTTAACAAGTGGTTACACCTGCAGTGTGATGTTAAATGCGCTTATTTATATGCCCCGCTTAAAGAAATTGTATTTATGAAACAACCACCTGGTTTTGAGCAAAACCCAAGTTTGGTTTGTCGCTTACAGAAAGCCTTGTATGGTCTCCACCAAAGTGGTCGAGAATGGTACTTTGAGATTCATAGAATATTGGGGGAGCTTGGATTTAAAAAGTTTAGCTGGTGTAACTGTTTATGTTTTTGATAAGAATGTGGTTCTTCTATTATATGTTGATGATATTGTGTTATTTGGTAAAAATCAAAATTGTATTGATACAGTAATTAATCTTTTAAAACGACAATTTGATTTAAAAATTTAAGGTAAAACTAAAAAATTATTAGGTGTTGAATTTATAGAGGAAAAGGAAGGGCTGTATATACATCAATCGGAATATATAATTAAACTTTGCGAGTCATATCAAAATTATAATTTCTCTATTTCATCACTGCCCATTTCCAAAGGAGTCATTTTTTCAAAATCTCAGTGTCCTCAAAATAATAGCGAACTGCAAGATATGTCTAAAATTCCATACAGAAGTTTAGTGGGTAGCTTATCATTTTTAGCAGGAAGAACTAGACCAGATATTTCTTATGCAATAAACATTTTCACCCACATATTGTGGATAAGCAAAATGCCCAGTGATATGTGGAGTAAGAAAATAAATCATCAGATTTAAAGAGCTAAAAACATTTATTCATTAAAAACTATTTACAGAAAAAGAAACAAAGATTGGAAAACCAGAGATACCACTCTGTCCAATGTATGACAACAATTGAGAGCTGAAAGAAAGGAATTCTCACTTTTATACTTCTTGTATCTCTAGAAATTAGCATAAATATCTCAATGGAAAGATTGCCATAAACAAAATCATAATACTGCATTAAGTACATGACTGGCCATAATATTATGACCCACACCCCTTTATAGGTGTGATGTCATACTGTGGCCAATCACAAAAAGCATGACAACTCAACTTGTTTGTTTGTTTGTTGTTTGTTTACATTATCATAACCAAACAAGAAGGAGGTGCAAACATGTGAAGATGGATTCGAATAAGCAAGTTATCTTTAACAATGGCCCTCTCTTCACACTTTTTGCACTTAAAAAAAATATATTTGCAATAGAAACAAAAAAATTGCAATACAATATTTAGAATGCAATACATCATGAACATAAATGTGTATAGGCTTTTATACGTAGGAAATATCATTTCTTAAAAAATATACACTAACAGAACAAAAAGGTTTTTTTTTTTTGTTGTTGTTGTTCATAATAGTCCATTTTTATATTTTAAATACACAATCTTTAAATTTTTGTAGTTCACTCTTACTCAGAGGTTTAGTAAATATATCAGCTAAATTACTTTTACTTTGAATATATTGGATATCAAATAATTCCTGGTATATTAAATCTCTTACAAAAAATAACTTAATATCGATGTGCTTGGTACGATAATTCTCTATAGGTGATTTTACAAAATCAATTGCTGCTTGATTGTCAACTAGTAATGTAGAAAAAGCATTTAACAATATTAATTTAAAATGTTTACATTCAGTTACTATACGTTGTAGCCATATTAATTCTTTCGCTGTTTCCGTTAATGTTACAAATTCAGATTCCATTGAACTTAAACAAACTGATTTTTGCTTAAAGGAACGCCAGGTTATTGGAACCTGATCAACAAATACAATCTGTCCATTCATGGAAATCCTATCATCGCGGTTATTAGCAAAATCAGCATCAGAATATGCAGTTAAATTTAGATCTTGTATATTAGAAAGTTTAAGTTTTAAATCTTTTGTATAGCTAATATATCCTAGTAGCTTTAATAAACCATTCCAGTGTGCAATGCCAGGATTTTCTTGAAATTGTGAGAAAATGTTTATTGCATAAGAAATATCAGGTCTAGTTCTTCCTGCTAAAAATGATAAGCTACCCACTAAACTTCTGTATGGAATTTTAGACATATCTTGCAGTTCGCTATTATTTTGAGGACACTGAGATTTTGAAAAAATGACTCCTTTGGAAATGGGCAGTGATGAAATAGAGAAATTATAATTTTGATACGACTCACAAAGTTTAATTATATATTCCGATTGATGTATATACAGCCCTTCCTTTTCCTCTATAAATTCAACACCTAATAATTTTTTAGTTTTACCTAAAATTTTTAAATCAAATTGTCGTTTTAAAAGATTAATGACTGTATCAATACAATTTTGATTTTTACCGAATAACACAATATCATCGACATATAATAGAAGAACCACATTCTTATCAAAAACATAAACACAGTTACACCAGCTAAACTTTTTAAATCCAAGCTCCCCCAATATTCTATGAATCTCAAAGTACCATTCTCGACCACTTTGGTGGAGACCATACAAGGCTTTCTGTAAGCGACAAACCAAACTTGGGTTTTGCTCAAAACCAGGTGGTTGTTTCATAAATACAATTCCTTTAAGCGGGGCATATAAATAGGCGCATTTAACATCACACTGCAGGTGTAACCACTTGTTAAGACAAACTAGTACGGCAAAGAAAAATCTGATAATACCAAAGTTTACTACGGGACTATAAACCTCATCAAAAGTTTCACCCTTTGTTTGATTGAAACCCTGGGCAACGAGACGAGCTTTAAAGCGTTCAATTGTGCCTTTGTCGTTTCGTTTTACTGTAAACACCCAGCGACATCCTAAAATTTTAGAATTCTCAGGTTTTTCAATTAATACCCATACATTTCTGTCTTTCATAGTTTGTAGTTCATCCTCCATGGCTTGTAACCATTCATCCTTTTGTAAGGATTTTATTGCTTGTTGATAACTTTTAGGAATAAAAATATCCTCCTCTAGTCATTTTGACGTCCTACCAAAATTACTCTCTTGATTACCATTGACTATTCCAGAGGATGTGTCAGCAGATTTGAAATTTAAAATATCTGGTTGAAATTTTAAGTTATTTTTAATACAGTAATTCTTAACTTCATTTAGTGATCTTAAGCGTTGAGTTTTAGCCTCTTCAAAGTAGTAAATATCTTTTCTTTTCCCATCAGGCCTGGAAATGGGTTTTCTAATCCAGTTAACTATCCTTTCACCCAAGGACTCTGGTTCACTATCACTTTCGACAGGGGAAGTTTCTTCCTCGTCAGTAGTAGGTTCATTCATTAAAGGAATTTTACACAGTGTATAATCAGGGTCCAGGACTGCTTCCACTCGTTCAAACTTACAATGATCCGAGTCGGATTTTAAGGAAGGCGTTTCCTCAAAACGTACATTTATAGTCTCTACTATTTTTCGTTCATCAGGTAGCCATATTCGATATCCTTTAGTTTGTAGGGCATACCCAACTAAAATTCCTTGTTTTGACCTCATGTCCAATTTCCTTCTCAGTTGTTTAGGAACATTAACAAAAGCTTTAGATCCAAACGGTTTAAGATGTTTAATTGATGGTTGTTTTCCACCATATAACTCAAATGGCGTTGTTTCTTGATTAGAATGACATAATCTATTCCATGTATAAACAAAATGCAAAAGAGCTTCAGACCAAAAACTCTGATTGAGCTTACTATCCCGTAGCAAAACATTTATACCATCTACTGCTGTGTAATTAAATCTCTCACTTACTCCATTTTGTTGTGGAGTATAAGTGTTAGTTCTTTCATGTTTTATACCCAATTCATCGCAAAAGGTTTTAAATTGCTCATTTATAAATTCCAATCCGTTATCGGTACGTATGCACTTAATTTTTCTGTCTAAAAATCTTTCTGCACGTTTTTGAAATTTGCAAAAAGTATCAAAAGTATCCGATTTAGCTTTTAAGGGGTAGGCATAAACCTTTCGACTATAGTCATCTATTATGGTTAAAAAATACCTCTGTCCATTTATTGAAGTTTTAGGAAATGGTCCACACAAATCCATGTGTATTAACTTCAGTGGTTCGTCAGAACGAATTTTCTTAATAGGTTTAAAACTAACGCTCTTCCCTTTAGCTTCTTTACAAGGTTTACAGGTATCGATATTCCCTTTTAGATTTGGTAATCCCCTCACACAATTATTTTTGATTGTAGATTTAATGTGTTCAGAGTTAATATGAGCTAGTTTTCTATGCCAAGTATTAATATTCTCAACAGCAAAAGAAACAGATTTTGTAATTTTTTCATTTTTGAAATTTTTAACAAAATTCTTAGATTTACTAGAATATTGAGGGTAGACAAGGTATAAACCATTTAGTAATTTAGCTGTAAACAATATTTCACTATAACAATCAATCACTTCAATTTTTCCTCTACCCCCTTTAAAACTAGCTCCTTTTCTGTCAAAACATGCCCCAGATAACAAATTTCTTCTTAATTCAGGAGCATAAGCAACATTACAAAGTTTAATCTTTACCCTATTAAAATGAAAAAACACAGTACCTTTGCCTTGAATTGGAATAGAAGCATTTTCCACTGCTCCCACTAAAATCTGGTTATTAATTGGTTGGAACTCTGTAAACAGTTCTCTATCACGACAGAAATGTGTGGTGGCTGCTGAATCAAAGATCCATCCTTCGTCTTCCTTGGTGCTGGATAAGGCCTCCAGTAAAAAGCTTTTATCTCGACTTGTATGACGATTTGGACTAGGACTCCGGAATGGCTTCCTCCTTTCTAGACATGATCGCTCATAATGTCCAACTTTTCCACATTTGAAACATTTCGGCTTCTTCCGATTCTGGAATTTTGAAGTATGAGAAGGACGACTTCTTTCCACATCATGGTTGTAATTAGTCATCATTGTGGTTGCCACTTGGTCAGCTGTCCTTTGTTGGAGTCTTGCTTCCTCAGCTAAGATTTCTTCCAGTACTTTAGGAAACTTGAATTCTTTATCCTCCCATCTGTAAATCGATTGAATAATATTCTCATATTCAGGTGGTAAGAATCGAAGAAGTTGAAAACACTGGTCTAGATCTTCAATTGGATGACCTGCTTCTACTAGTTGTTGTATGATTCTGGATAACCTGCTGGCATACAGTCCGATACTTTCTCCTGGTTCAATAGCACATGAAAAGAAATCGTGTTTTAGAGCCATCACTCTAGCTCTGGAATCAGGACGAAAGTGCGTCTTGAGCTTATTCCATGCTTCTGCACCACTGGAAATTCCTTCAATTACTATTCGGTACTGAGGGCTCACATTCATGTAGATTGAAGTGTAGGCCTTGTTACAGCGTCTGTTGAATTCTTTTATCTGTTTCCCATCGCCTTCTATGGATTTTGGAGGTCGTTCGTTTCCCGTGACGATGTCCCAGCAGTCTCTTTCAAGTAGTAAGACTCTCACATCCGAACACCATGAGGAATAGTTGGTTCCATCCAGCGGTTTGATTTTGAAGAAAGTTTCCTGCATCTCAAAAAAAAATCCAGGCTAGTAAGGTAAAAATAGTTATACTGCAAACTGGCCTCTTACTTTTTACTTCTTAAAATAAAAATTTTAAGTTTAAAGTAAAAATCTCTACTCTTGGGCTAAGGCAGTATGAAAAATAATAATACTGCAAACTGGCCCTCCTACTTAGAACTTCTTAGAACAAAAATTTTCAGTTTAAAAAAAATCTCCACCTGGGCTCTGGCCCATAACCATTATCACCCACATATTGTGGATAAGCAAAGTGCCCAGTGATATGTGGAGTAAGAAAATAAATCATCAGATTTAAAGAGCTAAAAACATTTATTCATTAAAAACTATTTACAGAAAAAGAAACAAAGATTGGAAAACCAGAGATACCACTCTGTCCAATGTATGACAACAATTGAGAGCTGAAAGAAAGGAATTCTCACTTTTATACTTCTTGTATCTCTAGAAATTAGCATAAATATCTCAATGGAAAGATTGCCATAAACAAAATCATAATACTGCATTAAGTACATGACTGGCCATAATATTATGACCACACCCCTTTATAGGTGTGATGTCATACTGTGGCCAATCACAAAAAGCATGACAACTCAACTTGTTTGTTTGTTTGTTGTTTGTTTACATTATCATAACCAAACAAGAAGGAGGTGCAAACATGTGAAGATGGATTCGAATAAGCAAGTTATCTTTAACAGAAATTATAAGTAGTATTACTGGGTCGGCTTTGTCGTAGTTGGCTAAGATATTCTTTTCTGAAACGCGATTTTAAATCTTGAATAAGTTTCCGTCGATATCTCAATCTTTTCTGGAACCTATCAAATTGACTTATATCTAAATCTAACGTCTCATATGAGGACCTACCATTTAAAAATAAACTAGGTGTTAACGGTATCAAATCACTCGAATCTTCCGAGATATAAGTTAATGGACGAGAATTTATTATGGCCTCACAATCGCAGAGAATAGTCAAAAGTTCTTCATATGTTAAAACCGAATTCCCTAAAGTACGTCTTAGTAGTTCTTTAGTGACGCGTACTAATCTCTCCCACCAACCTCCCCACCAAGCGGCTGTTGGCGGGTTGAATTTCCATTTAATTGGTTGAATCTCCATCTCTCGCATGATCTTGTCCCAATCTAGATTTTTCAGCTCGCGACAAGCTCCGATGAAATTTGTGCCGTTGTCCGTGTATATGGTTTCCAGTCTACCTCTACGTGCAATAAATCGTCTTAAAGAAAGCAAAAAATTCTCAGTGGACAATGAACTAACTAGTTCCAGATGTACTGCACGATAAACAGCAAAGGTGAAAAGCACTATCCACACCTAACCCCCATCCTTTACAAAGAGGGGTCCAGCCAAATCGATACCCGTAACGTCAAATACGTTAGTATCTGTAACACGATCTGCAGGTAGACTCGCCGGATCACTAATAGGGGATTTTGAACTATACCGACGACAACGTACACAACTTCTAACCACACTTCTAATTGTTTTTCGCGCTTTCAAAATCCAAAATCTCTCACGAAGAATAGACATAAGAATTTGGACACCAGCGTGGCAATTTTTTTTATGATAATACTCAATTAATCTTGTGGTTAAAACGCTTCTACTAGGCAATAAAATAGGAGCAATGAAATTTAGGTCATCTTTCCTCTCAGTTATTTTAGTTTTAACCCGAATAATACCCTCCTTATCTTTAAAAACATTTACAATTGGAATTGAACCTAATTGAGGAAAATACTTACTCTGTACTGAACAAATAAGCGCCTTCTCAGCATCTTCCACTTCAAGAGTTGACAGTTCGCAAATTTTCCTCGTCTCAACAGAGCTCCAAGTGTTATGAATAAATCTTAAAACTCAGCCCATTAAGCGAACCATTGAGTGATAATTAGAAAATTTCACAGCATACCATGGGACTGATTCCTCTGAAATATTTACAGTAACCAGTTCAGTCTTTTTCTTTTCCGAAATTACTTCTTCCGGTTCATTAGCAATTTCACTAACAGGCCAAAGTTCCCTACTATTTTTTAACCATAAAGGTCCCTCCCACCAGTTTGGTTCTAACATTTGTTTGGGAGTACAACCTCGAGATAACAAATCAGCTATATTCATATTACTTGGAACATGCCTCCAAGATTGAAATTGTGTGAATTCTCTTATTTCTTTTACACGGTTGGCCTTTGAAGTGGAGGAGTAATCAGCGTTTAAAGAGAGACACCCCGATGGAATTTGTGAGGAAGGAGGGTTTTATTGATTTTGAGGTTATTCCTTCGACCACTTTTAACTGCTTGCCTCCGACGGTGTCCCTTGAGAATGTCAGTTTTAATGATGAACTGAAGACTCATGCCAATAAACAGACGGATCACCCAGACCTTTTGAAACAGTTGGCCCTGGAGGTTGTCAATAGCATCCCTTCTGATGCATTGGTCATCTATACGGACGGTAGCAAACTTGAAGACGGTAGAACCGGGAGTGGTGTTTTCATCAACAGCGCTGAGGACAAGGTCAAATGCAGCATCCGAAACCCTGACCATTGTTCAGTCTTTAGATCGGAGATCATAGCAATTGGTGCAGCCCTTAATTATGCACAGTCCACTGATAAAAATTGTATTTGGATTTTGACTGATAGTAGGAGTGCTATACAGTATTTCAAAAATTGGCCACAAATTTTTGACATCCCAGACCAGGATATTCTGAAGCTTCTCTGCGAGATTGGCCTGAAAACACCAATAAGCCTCCAATGGATTCCATCGCATATCGGGGTGTATGGAAACGAGACAGCCGATGTACTCGCCAAGAATGGCTGTGATCTCCCTATGGACTGTTTGAATCGCCTCACTCCCACTGAGGTCCACTCCCTGGGAAAACAACGTTTGCTTTCCTTGTGGCGCCGTACGCCATCCCACCATTGGTATGCTGGCAATCACCCTGGACTCTCAATCACATGCTGTGGCCCTCGGCCTTTTCAATCGGCCATGGCCAGATTTCGAAGTGGCCATCTTAAAAGTATCAAATTTCAGAACGGGGAGAGAATTTTCCCTCCTTGTTCCTGTTCCCTACCTGCCAGTCCTGATCACCTTCTTCTCTGTCTTGGCGCTTCATATAAGCAGCTGTTGGTTGATCAGGACTTTTTGCAGGTATATGGGGATCTGGCACGACGGGGCCTTCTGGACCTGGTGTAGGCTTTCCTACACCAGGGGGATGTGTAACAACAACAACAACACGGTTGGCTACAAACACGGACCAACTTCCATGCTCTTTTATCCACCAAAGGGCCACTGCAGAATCAGACCAGAATATTACTTTCATTTCTGGTAAATTTAGTGCACGGATAATAGCATTTAAAAGTCTAGCTCCAATGCAACATGCCATTAATTCTAATCTAGGAATACTCAATAGTTTTAAAGGGGCTACTCTAGACTTCGATCGTACGAGTGTAACTTTAACCTTTTTTTCCACTATTGATCAGACAAAAACACATGCAGCATAGGATCCTTTACAAGCATCTACAAAAACATGCAATTCAGAAGTTTCATTTATCACCATATAACGTGGTAAAGTTACCACTCTCAACAAATGTATTTCCTTTACCCACTTAATAAATTTACGTTCAATATTTTTAGGCAATTCAGAATCCCAGGGCAGTTTCAACTTCCAAGTGTCTTGCAACAACACTTTGGGAGGCAAAGTAGCTGGAGATAACATGCCATTTACGTCAAAGATTTTTTGCACTGTTGACAAAATTAATCTTTTAGTAATTTTTGTTTCGCATGTTAAGGCTTCAATATTAATGTTACATCTCAACGTATCAGCGTCTAAATTCCATAACATTCCCAAAACAGACGCATCTCCAGTATGTTGAGATACATATTTACAAGCTACATTACTTTGCCATCCTCGTAAGTTAAAAGAACCCCTTGACAATATCTTTTTTGCCTTTTCAATAAAACACTTTTCTTCATTTACATTATATACACCAGATAAACAATTGTCAACATAAAATGAACATTTTAACTTTTGCACTACATCACTAAATTCAGGTGGTGCGTTGTCTAAGAGATGTTTTAAAGAAGCATTCAATAGAAAAGGAGAAGAGTTTAACCCAAACACAATTCTACAATGTTTATAAATCAACTCTCCTTCCTTTATAGGATAAAAAAATCGAAGATAGTCTCTATCTTTTGGTGCTACCGACAACATCAAAAAAGCTTTCTCTATATCTGCACTCAGTCCTATAGGATACATTCTAAATCTATCTAATATATCCGGTATATGTTCTAGAAGATTAACACCTTTAAATAGACAGTGGTTCAACGAAGGCTTGCCTTTCTCACAAGCAGACCCGTCAAAACAAGGACGGTATTTGGTGGTCTGGCTCTGCATTTTTATTACAGGCCTGTGCGCTAAATAATGACATTTCTCGAGTTTTAATTCCTCTTCGGGCACTCTTTCAATAATATTCAAATTTTCCCAATCTTTAAAAACCCTCTGATAATCACCAAGAAAATCATTGCGTTTAGCCCGTCTAACCATTTTCTCGTGTCTAACCCACGTTAATACTTTATTATCGGGCAAGTCTGCCGAATCATTCTTCCAGGGGAGTTCCAACTCATACCGCCCATCCGAAAGAATCGTTAACTTATCCTGAAAATCATCTAAAATTTCCTCATAAGACCCTTTTTCGGCTTCCACTTGTGTGGGATTTAAAATTCCTAGGCTTTCCAGTTTCCATAGATCAGTTAAGTCAACGTTTCCCACATGCATTGAGAGTGTCGTCATAAGTTTCGAATCGATTCGACAGATTTCACTCTGCTTTCCTATAACTGTATTTCCCAGTTTGGTCTCAATAACAGTTAAACAAGAGTCTAATTCTAAAGATTTTTTGGTTAAAATGCGGCCAAATATATTCGCTCCCACTAACAAATCAATCTCTGAATCCTCACTACATGAATCTGAAAATTCTATGTTCAATTTTTCCAATTCATCTAAAATACGTTGATCTGTTATCTTTGGAACGTAACCGCAAATCTTTTCTTCTGAAAGAACTTCAAAACAGCAAGAAAACGTTCCCTTCAAATCACCAAGCTCGATGAAAAACACCCCATGCGACTTTGGTTTCGTGACGCTTCCCCCAAACAGAGAGTGAGATACGATTTCTGTCCTATGCAACGTTAATCCCAATTGAGCAATTAATCTTTCACTTGCATGAGACCATTGACTTCCCGAATCTATCAGAACCCTCACTTGCCTTGAACGACCTTTACATCGAACAATTGCGGAAAGCGTTTGTAAATATACTACTTGATTTCTGCTAGAATTGGAAAGAGAAACCTCAGTTGAAGGAACACTACTTTTTACAGTTACAGTCTTATCTTGCTTTTTGTTACACATGATTTCATAATGAGATAAGGAACAAAATGAGCATTTTATCTGAAATTTTAAATCACAATTTCTACTTATATGATTTGCTTTAGTTAAACATGTAAAACAAGCTCCTTTTTTTGATAATATTGTTAATTTTTCCCTTAAACACATCTTTTTAGCAGAAAAACATTTATAACTGGGGTGTGGTTTATCACAAAATGTGCAAAGCATTCTCTTACCTGAATCGCTTAAACTTACTAGAGCTGGCGCAGTTGACTGATCTTCAGTTTTCTCAGGTAGAAAGGAATGGTTTTCTCTCTTTCGGGAACTATGATTAACTGCAAAACCCGTTCGGGATAGGACAACCATTTCCTCACCTTGCACTTCTTGACGTAGAAAACCCATAAGATTTTCTAATGAACGAGTGTTCTTGTCGACGGTGTCGGCCAGTTCATGGTGATTTCTACTACGCTCCCACGTCATCAGGACTTCCTCGGGGAGACAGCTTTCAACTAGGGGTGCCAGGAAATCGCTGAACTTCTCTTGTGTTCGTCCAGGGCTCTCAGTTTTCCCTCCAGCTCGTCGTAGAGGCTCAAAAGGTCTGTTTTGACTCGGCCGGACACAGCATTCTTCATCACCATTGTAAGTAGATCCCGGACGTAAATCTGAACCAGAAGGTCTTCTCTTCCAAATCTCTCTCTCAGCTGAGCCACTGCTTTTGGATAATTAGCAGCGGTAGCCGGAAAGCTAAGAACCAATCTCTCGGCTTTTGATTTTGGTTCTACCGAAGCCACCAGATACTGCATCTTGTCTTCATCGGGAATGGTCCGGTCATCATGGATCTTCTGAAATTGGCTCCAGAAGAAAAGGAATTCTTTTGCATCACCGTTGAATTTTTTGAGCTCCAACTGTGGCAACTTGAACTTTCTCCGCTTCTCGACTTCGCCTGCTATGACTACGTCTTCCAATTTCTGGTCAATGACGGTGCTGTACTCCAGATAACGGTCTCGATATTTCTCAGCTTCCGCGAAATCATCAGCGAATGCCTTTTCGACACCCTCTTGTTGCAGTAGCGATCCGGAAATCCCATCTTGGCAAGTTTCTAGCTGTAAAAATTTGTCCTTGAGCTGCACTCGTAACAGCAAAATACACTTCAAATCCACCTCCTTCGAAAGCTCTTTTTTTCAATTTGGTTCGCGCTCAAAGTAAAGGCAGTTCTAAGAGCTTTCCTCTGTGCTTTCAACTCTTGTATATCCATATTTCACTACACCGCTAATACCGTCCTGTTGCGGACGCCACAATGCTAGAACTCTAATCTAGCGTACAGGTAGAAGCAGTGAAAACAAACAAGTATTTGAACCAGACTTTATTTTCACAAGCCAGAACGAAAGTAGAAAGAACAGCATCAAAGACAGCGCCCGTGACATCACTTTATACAAAATTTGCATGGCCAAATGACGTCGCAACAGTGATGTCACACATATTGGATCTCTTTGCAATTCAAATTTGGCCGCATTTGACAATGACAAGACCATCACAGCGTTGCCCGTGGTGTTGGTTTTCGGCAATGCAGTGATGGCTGTTATCCAATAGGTTACAAATTCCCAATTGGGAATTCGTAGCAATCAACATGGATTAGCGAGCAGTGGTCACACCTCACCCCAAGAAAAGAACTGTCACAGGCTACGCAGTTGCTAGTTTATTATAAAAATAACTTACAGGCATTTGTAGGTGTATATAGATGAATTACTGCATTATAGCACTAAGTCAGCAGTCCTTAATCTTCAGAAGGTCAATTCAAATGCAGAAGCCTAACTTTCTAAACAAGTTCATTTCATTTTGCCAAAATATGTGACAAATTCTAAAGTAAATAAAATACATATTGCAAGTTTGCTGCCAAAATTCTAAAGAGAAAGGAAATGCTGTTGCTTAGCAATGGGAAAAGAGTTTTGTTAGGTGGCTAGTAATTCATCTGCTAATCTGTCCACAGCAAGAGAAATAATTATAATTTATGCCAATAACATCTTCATGTGTGATATTTTTGACAGTTAAAATATTCAAAGTAATTTAATAAATTGGAGTTTTGATTATATGTAACTAACCACACTGTGTGGCTAGCCCAGCATTGTCCGTACCCGTGGTCAGCAAACCAACACCATGGGCAACGCCGTGATGTAAGGTTTAAAATTTTCCGCAGATTTCAAATACGTTAAAGTGAGTCATTCAACTAATTATTTATTTAAAGAAAATCATATTTTTAGGTATCGATCTAAACTGAAATTTTCCACAGATTTCAAATCCGTTAAAATTTTCACTCTATCTTTAACCGTCTAGGAGATAGAAAAAAGAACTTTGACTTCCCGTCTCACTGGGAAATCAACCGCGCAAAATCAAAGCAGAAGCAAAAATAATAATTTTCTCTGCGTTTTGCAGATGAAAAAAGCTTGGCATGATTCCAACCCCTGACAGCAAGGTCGCATGAATAGAAAAAGTTCTCCACGTTTGAAAAACCATTGGAGAATAAAACTATGAAATTCAATTTAAAATCTTCAGATTGAATTTTAAAATTCGCCGCGACCCGAAAATTCCAAATAATTTGGACTACCTGTGTTCCAAATCTCATTGCTGTAAGTGCCATAGAATCGTCAGGATTTGCGGCCCCAAACAAACAAACACTTTTTTTTTTATAATAGTAGAGATTTCTTACATGCAATCGGATATTGGGGAACCACTTACGAGTCATGCTGTAATGGACAAATAAAAGCGAAGAATTTTTAATTACATAAGTTTATACAAATTGTAGTATAAAAAAAAACTTTAATACAATACAACATCCAGACCTCAGCCACTTTTCCATATTTTGAATTATTTGCATTTTAAGTCAAAAATACTTTATCTACCCCCACCTGGATTTTGCATTTTCAATAGTAAAATAGCAGATGTTATAAGTAAGAATAATTTAAAAAAAAAAAGGAAAATAACTTTTTAATGCATTGCAACAAATTTTGCTTGCAAATCTTTTGTGTGATTTACTCTGAACAAGTCCGTTATTTTGCGTTGTTTCATCAGTTAGTCCAGGTTTAACTCCTTGTTCTTTAAAAATTGTCAGAAAGATAGAAAAAATGAGAAAAAAAAACCGTCTGGATTTGGGACATCGTTTTGTATATGATTTTGGGAAGTTCAGGCTGAGTTGCCAAGTGCTTCAGAACTTCCAGAGCTTCTCCGCTAAAGCATCAAAAAAATTTCCACTTTCGAGGGAAATTTCCGCCAGATTCTTCTATCAGGGTTGCGATTTTTCTTATGAAAAGTGGAAAATATTCACTTATGGGGAAATTGTGTATTTGATTTTTGTTTCTATAATTTAAGAATAGAACCTTTCAGCCTTTTTATCCTTAAAAAAAAATATTTGTAATAGAGAATTTTATGATTGTTTTTAAAGAAAAATATGCCAGTTTTTCATATTTGTCCTTATTTTCGCATTGCTCTTGAAGCAATCTCAAAACTCCTGAACATTTATAAGAATACTTCTGAAGCTGCTCAGAAGAGGTTGGCAACCCTGTTAATGGAATTATACTTCGAGTCATTAATTGTTTTCAAACAAAAAATATATATTGCAGACCTGTTTGTAAAAAAAACTGGATATTTGTGATATGAATCATATTGTTTATTTTCCTGATTATTTCTGGAAACTTTGTTTCTTTGTGGATAAATATAATTTTCATACAATTTTACAATTTGATACGTTCTACATTTAGAAAGGAATTTGAATAGCATCAAATGAGATTTGCTGTTCATCTTTTATTCCAGTTTCTAAAATGTAAATATCATTGTTAACATGATGGATACTGTCTCTCTACCTCGAGAATTGCTTCCAGCACCGCGTCTAGGTGGAACCAGTTGCTTTGAAAATGAAATTATTTTAGTAAGGGTGTCTTTTGGGATGGCGTAATTATTTTTTATTATTATTAATTTGCCCTTCAAAAGAGTTAAGTGTGCTATGCTAATGTTATTTGATAGTTTTTAACTCAAAATTTAATTTAATTATTTAACTTATTCATTACAGGTACAATGGTAGAAGTTTTAACAAAGTTTTATGAACAATTTGGATCAAAACCCAGTTGCTTTCTAGACCTTTCCTACGCAGTGAAATCGCTGTCCATCCAAGAAGAGAGTATGAAAAAGGTGAGTCTTTTTTTATGTATCATCTGCTTGTACTTAGATTTGAGGTTTGAACATTAATTTCTTTACAGAAAACTCAAATTATTGTTATAATTGTAACTGAAAATGTGTTTATTTAGCTGCAAAGTATTAGCTTTAAGCTATTTTCAACAGTATAGCATTGTCATTTATAATTTTTTTTGGTAATATTTTGAATATTTATTCTTTGGAACATCTAAATTTTAATTGTTAAAAACAATACCATTTGTAATCTTGTTCAAAATAGTATTTAATTGTTAAATGGCATGAAAAAATTAGTAAGACCACAATGCTAATATGCACCTTAATTAATCTAATTGTATAATTGACTATTAATTTAACACTCATCATTAAGTATTCAACTCAAATATTTCTATGTAGTTTCATATATAAACCTCATCTCATGTATAAAGTTTATTTCCTTCTAAATTATTTATTTTCCTTTCTTCAGAATGGCACTTTTCAGATTTTTTTACAATTTCCATACAGTATCAGTATTCATTGTCAAAGTAAAATATTGAAACTCTAGGCCTAGTGGTAAATGTGTGTTATCCAATGTTTCCACAAACCTTGAAAAGTCCTTGGAATTTTTTTTTCTGAACTTGGGGCCCTTGAAAGTTTGAAAACTACAGAACTTGGTGAAAATTCCTTGAAAGTACTTGATTTATTTGACTAGTACATAATCGTGTAATTTCGTCTTTCATTGGAACTTGTCCAGTCTAGTTTCCTCTATGGCTAGTGCACCATTTGATCGTCATTCTGAATGAAGCCTGTGTTCACGCTTTGACGCCATGTAATATATATCAAACCAGCCACAGTTGAAGGCATAGGTGAAGGTCATAAACCACTTTTCATTATCGCTGCATCCCATAGCTTTTTTGCATAAACTATACAGACATGAAAGAGTTCTGCCTCGTTATACGTTTTTTAACCCCTTTAAAGTACAAGTTTTTTTTTTTTTCGGAAAAACTGGTAAAAAATTATCAAGTTTCTTTTTTGACAGAAAATAAATATATAGGTATTGTGTAAGTCAGGGCTCGAAATACCCAGGTGCACTGTGCACATGAAAATAAAATTGTGCACCTAATGTTTTCCCGCTAGGCACACCTGTGCACCTAATTTAAAAACTTAGGTGCACCTTGTGCACCTGTATTAAAAAATACATTTCGAGGCCTGGTGTAAGTTATTTTTTGCAATTCCTAGTTGTGTGTGTGTGGGGGGGGGGGTATAGTTATTTAAAAAAATTTATACAAACAAAGTGTAAACGATTTAAATACAAGTTCATTTTGAATTTCAAAATATTAAAATCAAATTGTCATATTTATAAGAATAAAAATGGCTAAAAATTCAGTTTGGTATGATATACCATGAAGCATGGTACGACACAAAGCAGAACATTACAGTTCCTACAACAGTATCTTGTTTCTTTCCTATCTTTTTACCTATCTCATATAACTTTTTCTAAACAAGTTACTAAAACACTTAATAAAAATTAATTTATGGTTAACTGTTTACTTTTATGATATTTAACGCAATGAAAATGGATATATTACCTTTTCCACACCAAACAACTCTTTCATAACAAAGAATTCCTAACAAACTTATTGCTAAACATCAAAATGCACAAAACACAAGAAAAATTTTGCGTAGTGGTGCCATCTATGGTAAATACGTTTAATTATAATCTAGCCTACCTATTTTTACTAGAACGGATCTCAGACGGGCATTAGAAATAAAACAACGTGAGATACAAGATTGTGAGACACAGGCATGTGCGAATTTGCCGGTAACATTCACCCGTGTCAGACACGGGCAAATGTGTTATGGGGTTAAAGTAGTCTTGGGATTGATGCAGAAATACAGGGGAAATATTAGACTACTGACGATACAGCAGTTGTACCACCAAGAAAGAATTTAAACGACGGCCAGTGTATCAATCGTACCTTGAAAGTTCGAAGAATCGCGGCAAGAAATAATCATGCTTGTTTTATCTATAGTTGTAGTCAAAAGGTTAAGATTTTTGAAGGGGGTCACCCTATTTTTTTCACTTTTACACTATTAGTAAATATTTGTACAATTGACGTCAAACGTACAATAATGAAAACTCACAGTTTCAGATTACTGAATGATCCATTTTTGTATAACGGGGAAGTTTCTTCAAGCACATGACTCAGCATGGCGAAATACTGTTTTTAGACTAGAAATGTGAAGGACATTTTATATTATAACAGCAGGCCAGCACGGCGTTGTCCATGACAGAATTTTGATTTAGCAAAAAATTCAGACTATCTGAGGTATCAATCTGGTGTAAACTTTTCCGCAGAATTTAAATCAGTTGAAATTTTTGCTATCTTTAACGATCGCGAAGATAGAAACTTGGACTAGAGAATAAAAAAAACGTAACTCAAAACTGGATTTGTTTTGTTTCTCGAACAAAATAAACCACTACAGCCGTCTGTTTAAGAGGCAGTAGACGAGAGTAAAGGTGAGATTGCGTCGTGAGTAGATCAAAACGTGTGCGAGCTCCCATACTCATCTTGCCACCAAAGAATTTACTGTATGATTCAATATGTATGCAAGTAGCCTGATAGTTAACAATGAAACGAGAAGCCCACTTTGCAACAAAAAATATAGGTTCTGTGATAAAAGAAAATCCAAATTATAACCAAAATTGATGACAACATTATTTTTTTTTATTATCAATAGTTTAAAAAAATGGAGTAAAAAGAATATATATATTTTTTACATTTTTCTTTTTAATTGACATTTTTTGCATGTGCCTTGTTTTAAGTCGTTATTAAAATTTTCAGGTCCTTGGAAAAAAAATTTGGGTTTTGAAAAGTCCTTAAAAGTTCTTGTATTTTGTTTTGGACAACGGTGTGGGGACCCTGTTATTGTAATAAGCATGTGTTTTGCAGAATGTAAACAAAAACAATCAAATGTGACGGTACAAATGCCAGAAAAGAAGAGCCTTTTTGGAAATTGTTAAAGCTTAATTTTCTCAAAATTCTGTATAGTATTGCCTACCTACGAAAGTATACATTATTAAAATTATCTAACAGTTTGTATAGGATGATTAATTTTGCTTTAAAACATCATGCTTTTAAAGTTTCTTTCCATTCTATAGAAAAAACTTGGTCACCACTTTTATTCATGCTTTACTGATTTATGTTTATTTGATAAATGTTGTATGTATTCTATATTTCTGCATGTATTTTATTATTTATTCATTAAAACACCAAAAAAGTTCAATTTTTCAGAAGCTTGCCATCATTAAAAATGAATCCATGAAGAGAACTATTTAGTGTTATAATATGTCTAACAAAAGTTGACTTTGAAATTATAAGAATATTGTATGTTCTTTCAGGTGCTGGACAATATTAAACTTTCTCTGGTGCTAGAAACTTCAACTGAAAGCATTGCCCTTCCTAAAGATGTAAGTTTTTCCTTCTGAAAAGGTTTATGGAAAGTATTGTCAGTCTTTCAATGTTTTGATGAGTATTAAATCTTATCTATTAACTCATGTAGAATGTGGATGCTTTCTCTAGATAAAAATGGAATTATAAAAGGCAATTCTACAACTCTGAATTATAATACATTTTTGTTTTATTCTGAGTTTCTCAGTCAAAAGAACACTTATCTTTTCCTCCAACAACATAAGCTATTACTGCCTTTGTTTCCTGCACAATTAAATTCACATAAATATTGCCGAATGTTGAAGTGGCAAAAAGTGTACTTCAGCTTGGGGTCATGAACAGGAGTCTATTTCTATGATGAAAATAAATACTTTCCTTGCACTAACAAGATTTTTCTATCTGTTTTTTAGAATTTTCCACTAATTCTGTTTTTTACGATTAAATTATGAATTATTCTTGACAGAAATGATTGAATTAAAACCTCAAAAATTGGGGAAATTCTCAAAACTAAATACAACAAACTGCTTTTATTTTATTGCTTTATTTTTTTTTAATGAACCTCATGTGTGCTGTGATTCTTGACAGAAATGATTGAATTAAAACCTCCAAAACTTGGGGAAATTCTCAAAACTAAATACAACAAACTGCTTTTATTTTATTGCTTTATTTTTTTTAATGAACATGTGTGCTGTGATTATGTTTTTTATTGCTTATTCTCTTTCGATAAGATTTTTTGTATGTCACATAATTATTTCGTAGTGCTATTTCAGCAAATATATAAGTAAATGTTAGCAATTATATATTGTTAAACAGGGAATTTTTTTTAAATGAATAAATTGGATAGGTAAGCAATTATTATTTCATTCATGTTATTTAAATATGTATAGCATAGAATTGTCTGAGATTGAGAAATGTTATAGGTCTTGTGAAGACTACATAAAGAAGTAAATCGAATGCTTGCAGATATGTGTGCTAAGTGCATTTTAATTTTTATTTCTTTTATTAAATGCTTGTTACTCATTGCACAGCTTAAACAGATGAATCGACATCTTTGTTATTCACGACTGTGCCACTACTATGGTCTGGATGAGGATTGGAGTCAGCAAGAAAAATTAGCTTATGCTAAAAATCTAATTGATAGATACCATAATGCCTTACAATTTGGTAAGTTTTAGTTATATGTGAGGATTGTAGTGATTTGTTATGAATCATGCATATTCTGAAAGGTTGACCACTAACAGCTCTATAAATGTGTAATTTATTAATCTGCTGATTCACAAAATATAATCTCAGAAATAATAAGTGGTGATTAAAATTAATTGTTCTTATCATTCACGTGTAAAGGCCGTAAAAGGCAAAAATAATTTTTATGAAATTCAAGCAGTATTTATTTTTAATTTGATGCATGAATAATTGAGTAAACATAATGAACGATTATTTTCATGCTTGACTAGTATGATTTATAGAAGTTTATTTGTTTTGATAGATCATTTCCGATAAAATAACTGGTTTACAATTAGTTAACTTCTTGAAAAATTGCAAATAATGTAGGTTAGAGTATTTTGCATCAGTACCAACTACATAGAACAATAAAATTTTGATTCATAGATAATCAAGTTTCATTTTCTATCCAAAATTTGTCAACTAAATTATTAAAATATTTATGAAATCTGGAGTAAATTTTAATTTTTTGTTATAAATCGATTATGTTTTTTTTTTCCAGGTTCCAATCTCTTAACAACTGAGTATCAACATGCTGATAACTATGCTCTCTTAGCTTCCCATGTATTAATTAGCGTTTGGGAAAAAACAGGTAAAAATGCCGTCCTGGTTTGGAAGTTGATTAACTAGTTTACAAATATTGTGTGTTAAAATCCTTTTCCAATGTTGTGTTTATGCTTACGATCCGAATACAATAGACTTTTCTTTTTCAAAGTACTGTTCCTGACCAAATTATTAGATGCACTTGTTTGCAAAATTCACATTAAGAGAGGATAAAGCTACTTAAAATTTTGCAAATCTGATAAGAATCATTTATTATCTTTTAAGATTGGAAAACAATTAATCATTCTGATTTAATAATCTCATGGTTTTTTTTTTGTTGAATATGTGTAGACAGTTAAAAAGGTTACTGTTTTTTTTAATATTTTTTTAAGCTCTCTAAGCTTGTATCCACATTGATCATACTTTGATAATATCCAGAAAAGAGTCGGAGTATACATTAACAGTATGCCTAAAACTGTTAATGCATACTTGATCAAAATGTTTTCAGACATGAATTAATTTTGTTAATTGACCTAGCTTTTGCTGTTGTTACTGTTGTTTGTTACACTTTTTCATTCAAATTCATATCCAACATATTTACTGGTCATGTGAGTAGGGGTTGTTTTCTTCTTGCTAATAGGCTTTTATTGGTCTTGCTATATGTCAAATAACTACATCTTGCAAATACACTGTTTTTATTTGAGAATTATTCGTGTATGTGATATGGCATCCAGTCCTTAATGTCTCCCTACATTGGTCCTCTGCATCGTTCCTTTTACCAACTAATGACACCCAGATTCCTTGACACTTATTTTCAGATCAAATAATGAATTTGGTCAGTATTTCACACCCTGTACAGCACAATCTTGATTACACCTTTCACCTTTCCACAAATTGAGAACTGTTAGGGAAATTTTCAAGTGTGCTCCTATTGCAAGACCCGAACCTGGAATGTTGGAAAACATCATAACCATTCATTTTAAAAGTAGATATTGACTTGCATCTGAAGAAACACACAAATGAATATTCACCAATTGTAAAAAATCTGTATTTGTAATCCTCTGCCCATGTGAGATGTTTTTTTTTTTATAACAGCAGCTTTCAGACAGGTCTATGGGCAATGAAGTTCATTTCTGAGAAAGCTTGCACCTTACAATTCTTTCAAATGTGGGGATGTGATTATTTTCTTATGTGTTAAAAAATTCATTTTCCGCACAAGTAGTCTGCATTTTTCAAGTTTGACATCCCAAAAAATGTGAAATTAAATAATTTTATTAACTATAATTTTCATTACACATCTGCTGTCACTCATGAACACATTTGTGTGGGTTCACATTTGCTCATGGATTCTGTAATAATCATGTAAATCAAATTGCATTAAAAATATGCATTATTTTTATAAAATATTAGATATTTAACATAAATGTATACTGATTAATACTTTTCATATTACTGTATCACATTTGCTGGTCCTTGGAAGTCAGTGATCTAAAATATCAAAACGCATTTAATTGGATATATAAGAACTGTATGTGACACTTTAAATGATTGTTTCAAAGTTTGTGCTAATTTGAATATACTTTAAGGTATTTGTTCAATATTCTTTGTCATCTTCAGGCCTAATAGTTTGTCGTGATTGAGAATTATTAAAATCTTAAAAGGTGTTATTTTCTTTAGGTGATGAAAGGCTAATGACAAAAGTTATGGTTTTGCTTACACACAGCTTGGAAAATAGTCCTTCAAATTTCCAACTGAAATTGCTTTTAATGAAGCTGTACAATGCTATTGGTAAGTTTTGTTTGCTAATAATCAAAGAAACTTTGTTTGTTAACTTGATTTAATAGTGCATATTGTTCCATAAAACTGATTGAATGCAGAGCTTTTACTCATCTAATAACACTCATGTAACTAAAATGTGTCTAAAATAGCAAACAAGACTTCTGCAATTGCATATGCATTCATGCTGTAAGCTGTAGAACACCTGTATACTATTTTATGAATAAAGTGAAACCCAGATTTAACGTAATCCACATATAACATCATTTTTCATTGGTCCCAAATAATTTCCATAGCATTCAATGTTAAAAAATCCCATATTTAATGTTAACACTTTGAAACGTTTAACGTTATTACTTTGTTTTCCACATTTGACGTTTTTTTCAGCAAGGAGAACTCTAAGTGATTTTCTTAAAATAGTCAGATACTAGCAGGCCAGCATGGCATTCCTGTGACCGTTCTTTTCGTGTCCTTACTGATACTGAAAACATAAAAAAGAAAAAACAATTGTTTTAAGAATGAGTCCCACCTTCACCCAACATGACAGGGACATGTCTCAAATTCGAACTACCTGAGGTATCGATCTGGTGTAAAATCTTCCGCAGATTTCAAAACCGTTGAAATTTTCACCATCTTTAACGATCACAAAGATAGAAAACTTCAAATAGTCCTTTTTATGTTCGTAATAAATATCTTCAGATTTGTGAGAAGCATAATCGGTGCTCCATTATGTGCGAGAGTCCAGATGGTTCCAATGTGTTAAAAAACTATGTAGTGTATTTTAAGGCCTCATCTGTGTCACGCGTAATGTCGATAGATTTGTAAATTTGAACACTACCGGGCAATTCTCACAAGAGTTGCTTTTTGATGACATTGACATCTTCATTTCTTAGGGAAAGAATTGCCCTTTGGCACAGCCATGCATGATCAGTGCTTTGCTACAACAGCAATATATCGATCGTTAAATGACGGAATGAACGCCAAGGAAAAGAGCAATATCAGTGATTGATTGCCCTTCTTCAATGCGTGCCACAGAACGCCAGAGCTCACTATTTGTTATTCGTCTTCTGGAAGCCACAGAAACACATCCGTCTTGAAAACTATTTGTATGAAAGTTCTAAAAACTTTTTACAGCACTTACATACAACTCCTCTAACCCTTCACAATGCTGGCTTCTTATACAACTGCCTTTTTTTTTCATATTTCTTGGCACGAAACCGTGATTGACTGTTACATAACACATTTGCATAATTCCATCTAACTCTGCAGCAAATTGCAGCCTCTCAAATTTAGATCGGCTTCTGGAAATTAACATTTTGCTCTTCCTGCTTAACTTTTGGCAGCGCGCCTCGACTAATATAAAATCAAGTTCATGTGTTGTCTGTTCAGCGTGTCCTGATGAATCTATGTCATAGTAATGAAATTTAGCACACAGGTAGTCTGAATATTTTGCAATTTTATAGTCCACCCCGAATTTTGAAATTCAACCCTTTGAACATTTTAAATTTAATTTATTGAGATATTTTATAATTATTGTTTTTTTCCGAATGGCAACTCTCTTCAATCGGTATTGACTAAATCCGTATTTACTGTGCGTGTGTAGCCGCCCGATTACTGGATATCCTTTATAAAAACTTATTGCTTTTTTAAAAGCATATTATCTTTTAGTTAGCATTAACTTTTAGTTTGGATTATCATAATCTATAATATAAGTACCTTTTTATTGTGCTTCCTCCATTTTTCGAACTGGATCACGGTTGCGCAATACGTTGTTTGTTATTGTTTCTCTTGTAGAATATGATAGTTTGGATTATCATTTTTAAAACATAGTAACTCTTAGTTTGGATTATTTGGATTTCTTTTTCAAAGTTAAGCGATGCAATTTTGATCTTTTATGCAATTTTTGGTTTGTTTCATAACTGCAATCTTTTGTTTGTTTCTGTATAGTACTTCAGTTTTCATATCGTTAATTTTTATCATTTTGGTTTGATTGTCTTATTGAAAGTATAGCAATATTTAAACCCAATTTTAAATTTAATGTAGAACATTTTAAAATTAATTTATTACATTTTTGTATTATTCGGTTTCCTAAAAAATGTCAGCAGTCTTCAAATGGTTTTTACTGCACTCGTGCCAATCTTGGATTTTGATTATTTATGCAAACTAAGAACATTTCTTCTATGTAGTTCTTTGCTCACAGGATAATGATGCGCTCTTTGAATTTCAACATTTTTCTGAGAAGCAAAGACCAGCTCCATCAATTTACTGTCAACATGTATTCCAAGATTGATTCGGAAAGGTTGTTGTACATATGACTGAATCAGAGGACTCTTGAGAGTGGAACAGTATGCACATTTGAGAGATACTTTGATGAATGGTGGAAATGCTGCTATACGAAAACTAAAGTACACAGAAATCGCTAAACTTCTCAAAAAATATCCAAACCCAAAGTTAAAGTTTATGCTTTTGTAAATTTATAAGTTGCATAAATTATTAAAATTAAATATTGCCATGCTTTCCAAAAGCCACCCAAACACAGATACAAACAAAAAATTGCATAAAAGATCAACAAAATTACTGTATTTCGCTAAAACAATCTTTTTTTTAATTTATAGCCCTCAATATGCAAAAAAGGCAGTTGTATAAGAAGCCAGCATTGTGAAGGGTTTTGAGCATTGGAAACACTAAGAAAACGTTGTTTAAATCCAAGACTGTCTTTTTTGCGTATTTCTCAAAAAGAAAGTGATTGGCTGTTACATAACACATTTGCATACTTCCATCTTCCTCTGCACCAAATTACAGCCTCTCAAATTCAGATTGGCTTCTGGAAATTAACATTTTCCTCCTTGTGCTTAACTTTTCGTAGTGAGTGTATTGTAAGACAAACATGAAAAAGTTACTTATGATTAACTAAATCCATTAGTATGAACAGCCTGCAGTTCGTGTCGTTTTGTGTAAAAGTAGCCTCACGATAGGACTTTGAGCTGTGATGTAGGCTTTGTATAAAGTCTATGCTGGTCTGACAACACAGTAAAATGATAACAATGTTGTACCGAATGTTCCTCATATTTTCGTTAGGCAAAATGTAGCAGTGCCGCCTAAAGGGAGAAGCTAAAACTAAATTTGAAGCTTAAAACATCATTTTTTTGGCCGTATAACAAAACATTGTGGGCCGTACTTTAAGAAAGACCATTTTAGCAAAATGCCATAATTTTGTTGATCTTTTATGCAATTTTTTGTTAGTTTTAGTGTTTGGGTGTCTTTTGGAAAGCATAGCAAGATTTAATTTTCATAAAATAATTAAGTATAAATTTACAGAAGCATAAACTTTAACTTTTGGTTTGGATATCTTTTTGAAAGTTTAGCGATTTCTGTGTACTTCAATTTTCATATAGCAACATTTTCATTGTTCATCAACGCATCTCTCAAATGTACATACTGTTCCACTCTGAGTCCTCTGATTCAGTCGTATGTACAACACGCGTTGCGATTCAATCTTGGAATACATGTCGACAATAAATTGATGGAACAGGTCTTTGCTTCTCAGTAAAACTTTGAAATTCGAAGAGCACATCATCATCCTGTGAGCGTAGAACTACATAGAAGAAATGTTCTTAGTTTGAATAAATGATCAAAATCCAAGATTGGCAGGAGTGCAGTGAAGATCATTTGAAGACTGTTGATATTTTTAGGAAACCGAATAATACAAAAATATAATAATAATGTAATTTTAAAATTGGGATTAAATATCGCTTTTCTTTCCATAAGACATTAAACCAAAATGATAAAAATTAACTATATGAAAACCGAAGTACTATACAGAAACAAACAAAAGATTACATAAATGAAACAAACCAGAAATTGCATAAAAGATCAAAATTAAATATCGCTAAATGTTGGAAAAGATGTCCAAATAATCCAAACAAAAAGTTAATATGCTTTAAAAATGATAATCCGAACTATCGTGCTCTAAAAAAGAAACAATAACAAAGTATTACACAACCTTGATCCAGTTCCAAGAATGGAGAGTGCGCAGTAAATTAAAGATACTTATATTACAGATTATGATAATCCAAACTAAAAGTTAATACAAACTATCAAATTTTCTCTGAACACTGACAAGTTTCCAGACTATTCTAAGCCCACAAAAAGGTTTCGTACATAACATACAAGAAAGGTAAGCTTGTCTGTATGAACAACATAGAATAAGGGTAATTATTCTTCCAGAACATGTCAATTGATTGGGATTTCAAGCTTCCATCATAATCATTAAAATAACTTTCCGTTTCAATCTATACATAATTTATTTTGTCAATATACTCAATCATCGGATGGTCAAATTAACTTTTACATTCCAAATTTCAATTCCATAAATATCATATACTTATGCTAGCAGTGTAAAGAATTCTATGGGATCAAAGCATAAATTTCCCAATTCAATTTAAATAAACTTTACCCAACACATTTCACAGAAAAAAATGAAGGCATTAAAATTCCCAATTATAAATATTTATGTGTAAAATTAGAATGTTTTGTGTCAAACTACTGCAGAAAACTTTTCCTTTGGGTCTAAGTGTCTATTTTTTTCATAAACAGACTACTCAACTAATTTAATACAGTTCTAAGCTTATTTGAAATTGCATCTTGTTCATAGTTATTTCTTTTTAAATTTTCATAAACTTAATACAGAAAATAAATTGATATTTTGATTTAAATTAGTGATTTGTTTAATAAAAATCTCTTGATTTAAATTAATGATTTTATTTAAATCTGCATACCATGGCTGATTCAATACTTTTAAACTTGTTATAAACTTTTGTTGAATGTTTCCTTCGAATTGCATAGATTAAATTGCAGAAAATGGTAGATAATTGTGAAGTAATCAACTGTCTGTTAACCATATTTTAATTTTTATAATTGATAGTTGTATTATGTTTTTCTTTGCAGGTGCTGTAGGTATAAGTTACAATCTTTATGAAAGTATAGATGTCAAACATATACAACAGGAAACTTTAGGGTAATAAGACACTTTATTATTTGTTAAAATTTAGTGAAACGCAGTTGTAAATTATGAAACTGTTATTTTAATATGACATTTATCCATGGATGATATATCAGTTCTTTTAAAATACATGCTTCAGACTGGCTGTAAACTTGAGTAACAAATACTTATATTTTTAGATACTTAATTACAGAATGTTTGCCATCTGCAGCTTTTTACTCTGCGTTCTGCAGTGTTTTAGGAAATAGCATACGTTTTTACACAAGCAATTATAAGGATGTAAGTTTTAACCTCTTTGTTAAAATAAGTTATAATCTCTTAATTAAAGCTGAATTTAAATTTAATTTTGTAAAATCTTTTTTAAGACTAAGTTTGTCAGTGAAATTAAATCTCCTCCTAAAATAATATTTGCAAATCTAAATTTTTCTATTTTTTTTGTGTGCTTCACTTTATTCTACTTTTATCTGATGAATTTGATGTTAAGTAGTCATTATATAATGTCTATTCAATTTTTAAGTGCATCTTATTTCTCTTTCAGATTGTTGATTATTTGTTATCTGGTTATAAATTTGGCTCCTTTACTAAGGTGAGTATTGCCTGCAATATAATTATTCCCCTTTAAAAGTTCCATATAAATGTTTAATGTGACAATAGTTAGAGATTTCGTTAAAATTGCAGAAAAGCATGTACTCAGGAAATCGATTCTTGTAGCATGTGTTTCATCTTTTATATATTCAGTAATGGCTGCTAAATGGAAAATATTAATGCAATCTTTGGAAAAATATATTTTCTGAAGTACTGTTACTTTGATTAAGTAAAATTTTGAACAGTTTAAAACGTAAACATTTTCTACTGCTTTCATACACTAAGCAATCAACTATTCATTCATACAACTATGACTTTACACTTGAAGTTGCAGTTTTATTAAATATCCTGCGTTATTTTATAGAATAGCTTATAACTATTTATTTGAATTGTATTTTTCTTATTTGCTATATTCTAGAAATATATCTCTCTTTTGTGGAAATGAAAGATTATTTTTTAAGGTTAGGTTTCTCTCAAAAGTGCATCAAATCATCTATTTTCCTGTTATTGCATTAGTTAAATTATGATAGTAACTTTTGTATACATTACTACATACTTACTGTAGACTTCTTGTACCACATTATTTTGTAGCAATTGTTGATACGTTTTCAAAACTGGGATTAAATCCAATTTAACTGTTTTTACAATTTTTATTTTGAAAGTTTTAAGAGTTAAATTTGTTTTACACTTGTACATCTAACACAGGAATTTTAATTATAACTTTAACTTAGAATTTTACAAAATTACAGTGTAGGGAAATGTTTAAACGAAACGAAATAATTTATTCAAATTCATTTGTTGAACTTGCTATTTTGTATTCTAGATTCCAGAACTTGTTGAATTCAGAGAAAAAATTAATAATTCCTTACAATATGCTTCAGTGACTGTTGAAAGAATGATCCTAGATATTCTACTTGATACAAAAAAGTAGGCATTTTTGAGTTTCTAAATTTAAAAGTATATGATTTTTCTAAAATTACTAGGATGCTGCTATGTTATAAAATTGACATTGTGTATTTTGTTATTTTTACAAGAATATGCACTTTTTTTTTTAGTTACCAAGAGTCTGAAAAAATGGTAACAAGTATGGAAATTGATCCTGAGAAAGGTTAGAAAGAAAATTTGCAGCATGCATGCTTTTGGGATGCTATAACAGTTTGAATTTTCAAAATAAGGATATACATGAACTATACAGTTCACCCCATAAATATTTTTTAGACTTAAATTTTGTTTAAATGTATAGTCAAAGGTAATGTTTCTTCTATTAACCTGAAGTAAATAATCATAATCTGGTGCTGTAGCTAAAAGATTTGTAATTTAAAGATTTTTCTTTGTGTTATTGAAAATTTGGGGGATTTGTTTTATTTATTTACTTTTTCATTCTTTATTTTCTCATTGATATACAGAAAAACCCCGAATGCTGATATTTAAACTCAGTTGCATGCATACTGAACACCTTCCCCTTAAGACATAAATATATTGATTTAAAAATATTGTTAAATTTTATCTGTTATTACCTCAGTTTATACTTGTAACCTGTATTGTGATAGTCAAAAAGTGTAGCAATGTGTCAGAATTCTTTAACTAAAGTATTCAGTATAACTTTTTCTTAACTTAGGATAAAAGTTAGATTTAATATGTCTGGTTAAATACTTATTAGATCGTATTTTTTGTTTTAGATCACAGGCGTGACAGTGATTTAGTTGACAGCAGAGATGTGTTTGTTTATCGAATGTACACTGAAAAAGAAAAGTATGACTTGTTTGTTAAAATTTGTATTTTGTCTTATTCGCGAAGATGCATTATCATTTATTGGCTAAAGCATTTATTTTTACTTTATGATAATTGCATCTTACTGTCATTGTTTTGTTGCATGACTTATATATTGTTGTCTTTTTTTTTAATGCAAAATTTATGTGATTGGCTAATCTGCTATTCACACTTGGGAACCATACAGTTTGAAATTCAATACATTTCAGATTGTATTTGATAATATTTTTCAAATAAAACTTATAGTAAGCATGAAGCGAAAAAAAATTTATTATTAAATATGGTAATGAATATTTACTGTGGAAGTAAAATTAATGCTTCATTTTAACCTTTGTATTGGATCATCCAGAAAGTTTTGCGATTTTTCAAATTGGAGCTCGCTTTATTATTATTTTGCTATCGCTGATAAGGAGTGACTTTAATTGAAGCAGATGTGTAAATTCAGTCTTTTCTGCTTTTACTGCATAATTCTAGCTTGTGTTGTGTCATCATATTTGTTTCACTGCAGTGCTAAGAATGGAGAAAGTTCATTTCCGTCATATTATGCTCTTTTTTTTTAAGAAAGACAAAAATGCTAGTTACACTACTCATAAAATGTATGCTGTATATGGACAAAGTGCTGTTTCTGAGGACACAGTTCGAAGGTGGTTTGATAAATTTAGGCACAGAATTTTCAGCCTCGAAGATGATGCCCGCTCTGGACGACCATCCTTTTTAAAGGAGGACCTATTAAAAGATGCTATCGCTGAAAATTCACGTAACACAGTTCAGGAACTATTACACTGACTAAATATTCCAAAAAGTAAAGTATGTAAAAAGTTCATGATCATCTGAAGAAGATTGGGTATGTAAGCTGCTAAGATGTATGGGTACCCCATACTTTAACACAAAATATGCTAGCTCGAATTTCGGCATGTGATTCTTTGCTGAAATGAAATGAATAATCTCCTTTTATGAAATGGCTCATTACTGGAGATGAGAAGAATTATACAATAATGTTACATGGAAAAGATCATGGGGTAAGCCAAATGAACCTCCCCAAGTAACAACGAGAGGGGGCTGCATCCCGTAAAAAGTAATAATTGGTGTGTGTTGGGACTACAAAGGAATTGTTCATTATGAATTGTTGCCACAAAATCACGACAATAAATTCAGGGGAAAAAATAGCATTAAAAGCAGAAATCGGAGCAAAGCTGCCTGAACTAACCAATCATCCAGGTGTTGTCTTCCAGCATGACAATGTGCAGCCTAACATTTCGCTGAATGTCAGACAAAGACTTATTGAGTATGACTGAGATATTTTGTGGCTTCCACCCATATTCACCAGACCTTGCCCCTCAGATTTTCACCTCTTCAGGTCACTTCAAAATCCTCTGAAAGGCCTGGAGTTCGATACTTTGTGGAGACTGTCAAACAGCACCTTGGTAACTTTACAATAAGCCTCATGATTTTTTTTTAATTTTACAGCTGCGTAAAGATGGCAAAAAGTCAGAACAAAATGGTGCTTATGTGATTCAATAATATTTTCTTTTTTTTTTGTACTGCTTCGTTCGTATTTATATTAAAAAACCTGCAGAACTTTCCGGATAACCCAATATTCAGATTTAACCCTCTAATGCTTAATTGGTACTTAGTTTTAACCCCCTGAGAATATTATAGTATTGCTTTTACCTTACACACATAAGTAAATAACCCCATCAATTGATTGAAAGAATCTTAGGAAAGATGCTATTGTTCAAGAAGATAAAAAATAGTTAAAAGATTTGAAGCTAGACTTCCAGTTACTGAACAGTTTTATGCATGTAAACACCTCAGGGTTAAGAAATGCTTATATAATCACAGTCTTAAAAAGTATAAATTTAAGTTTTTAATCTATTCCAAATGAAGTGTATTCACATGGCTGGGAACTACTCTTGAGTTAAAGCTTTATTCACTGATTTGTATATTTGTTCTTGGTATAGTTAATTTATTTTCTATTTTTTTTTTCAGGCATATTTTAGATGAACAAGTCTCTAAATCTTTTGAAGAAAAGGTAGATTGGAAATTGCAATTTTTTCTATTGTATACTTTGATTTTATTATTGGATTCATTTTTAAATAATGCTGTGATTTCAGGTTTTATGGCTGAAGATCAGAAATTTAATTCTGCGAATATTAGCTGCATCGTTTTCGCTCAAGAAAGCAAATTATGTAAATGATGTTGAAAACAACATCACAAATGGGGAAAAGCGGCATATGGTTGACATCCTCTCTGATCTTGTATCATCATTGAAAGAGTGTACCAAATCTATAGACAAAGAAAAGATGATAAGTTCTATTGTAAGTCATCATTAGTACGTAAACTTATACATTAAAAATTTGCTATGATTTTTTATTTTAAGTTTCATATATTTTCTTTCTTTTTTAGTTTCCAATTCAATCTCCGGGAATATCAAGGGTGTATAAGTATGTGTGTGATAATCACCTAGGTACTCTTGTAGCTTTATCTAAACTTGTGCTTAATACTCATCAATTAATTGAAGGCTATTCAATTGGTAAGTAATTTAACAATTTAATGTAAAGTTCCTGTTAAATGAAATAATAAATCCATAAAATGTTTTCATCTATTGTTTCATATGAATTTTAAAGACTAATTTAGTGTGTTAGTGAAATAGATAGTAGTGAATGTGAAGAAAAATAGGTTTTCAATGACCACTTTTGTGAAACAATTAGTGAAAATTGCTTCCGGACAGTTAAACATTAAATGAAATCCTCCATTAGTTTTATTTTGAACCTAGATTTTTCTTTGTTTAACCCCACAAGGGTCATGAATATATTGGTCCACTATGCAATGTATACTGTTGTCCAAAATTATCTTTAAATGCATAGAATCATGGATGAAACTGAATTGTAATTTTATGAATTTGTAGAATGACAAATAAATACAGAGAAAAATTTAACTATCCAAATTTTAAAATTTAATCTAGAACATTTTAAAATTATTTTATTAGTTTCTTCACCTTTTGTTCTTCTTACCAGAATATGACGTTATTGCAAGCTCTGAACTTAACTGCCAAGTAGGTAGTAGAATTTCTGTTACGATGGGCAGTTATTGCCATATATCGATCTTGAGGAGTAGTTTTTGTACGTTTAACCTTGTCCAGGCCTCCTTACAACATTTCCAGAGTTCTAAAATTGTTTCCATAACACAGAGACTGTCTGTCTTGAAATATTCACACATCTCCCTGCTTCCATGATTGTTTGCCCTGCTTCTAAATGGCTGATAATGCACCAATTCACAGATTCTTCCAAGTGATACTTCTGAGCCATAACAAACTAATTTGAGACCTTACACACTGAAATTAGACACTGTATTGCTAATATTCACTTTGTGCAATGCGCTTGATTCACCATTGGATGACGTGACGCCTTGATTTGCATATAAGAAATCTTTGATCACTTTTGATTAGATAATGCTAATTAGTTTTGTCTTTTTCACATTCCTTGCAAAAATGGATTACGTTGATTGGGTATTTCATGGAATATAATTATTTTTGGGTATGTAAGGATAATTTTAGACATGAGTGTAGTTTTTCCTTACATGACATCTAACAACAGGAAACAAATGTTACTTACAAATCTAATTTTTGTGTGTGGTATTTACTCTGAACATGTCCGTTATTTTGCATTGTTTCGTTAATTTAGTCCAGGTTGAATGCCTTGTTCTTTAAAAATTGTCTTTAGAAGAGGCAGAAAGATAGAAAAAAGTGAAAAAATAAAGCCACCAGTTAGCAAAACGTCCGAGTTTTGGACAATTCCGGATTTTGGACTTTATACCAGGGCTCGAAATACCCAGGTGCACTGTGCACATGAAAATATAACTGTGCACCTAATTTTTTCCCACTGTACATAACTGTGCACCTAATTTAAAAACTTAGGTGCACCTTGTGCACCTGTATTAAAAAATCTATTTCGAGGCCTGCTTTATACTGTATATAATTTTTTCCAAAGGGTATGATTGGTACTTATGATGATCTTCCCATTTTCTTTAGATGAATCTTAGAAACTTTAGGTACTTAGCATGCAAAATATTTTGTGTAAAATGCAACATAGAATAATATTGTCCTTTTCATATTTCAGATCCATCTGAAAATAAAGATGTCTCTGAAACTATAAATATTGTAAGAAATTACTTTCAAGGTATGCAATTTATTTTAAATGTCTTCTAGGTTATTTAAATATATATAAAGATATTTATGCTTCTGTGTAACTGTTCATATATCTGTTTTTATTCTTCATATTTTCATCTATTTCCTACATATTTAGACTCATTGAAAAAAATTCAAGAAGCTCATCAAAAAAGTGATTCACTAAAAGGATCTGAAATAAAAGGATTTTTTGAAGATTTGTCAAACACTACTGAGGTAAGCTTGAAGCCTGCTGTCTGTAAAATAGACAAAAATATTGAATATTCTACAGTACCTTAATTTGTAATATGAAAACAACATCATTATCAAATTGAAATATTGCCAGCTTACACTGTAAACTCATTAACTGACAAAAAAGATCATGAATGAAAGACAAAATGGATCTTGGTAATGTTTATTTAAATGCTTTGAATTAATATGGTTAGTGTTACTATATTAACATTAATTTCATATATAAATCAATACACAATCACTTTTGTTTGAGAAGTATTGAATATGTAAGCAAATATACTTGTGGGGCACTGTCGCAAACTGTTATTGATCAGTTAGCATGTTGTATACTAACTAAACTAGGATAAATGGCCCCTTATACAATGGGTGCATAACAAAATTGATTTATTTTGGTTAAACTTAATTTATATATTTTTAAAAACCTGACGATACGTGATCACTGGCTATGTATAAACCTTTTCTCGCCATTATCTGTCAACTTGCCTTGCTTTTGCATGGTGTTGTTTCTTGAGCAATACTGGTAAAACAATATTATTTGAAAACTTAATTTTTGATCAACACTGGTAAAACAATAAGCTGTGTACAACAATTGTTTTGTACGCAATGTTATTTCCATGGTGATTTCAAGTCAAAGTTCAAGTTTCATTTTGACACGTGTTATTGTCTAACATGCATGAAAAAATCATGAGTATTATGTTCCTACATCCAGAAGAGCATTAAATTCAGCAATATTTATTTAAATGGCATTTAAAAATATTTTGTTAACATGGTCCAACTCTAAGTCAGCAGTTGAGTCACATTTTAAACAAGTCTATCTATATATATATAATTCTCTTACGTGGCGTGCAAAAAAAACACGTTTTTTTTCGCCGTGTTTTGGTAACACTGTACGATTGTTTGTTTACCATGAAGCATCACGCCTCAATTGAATTTATAATGTTATCGGATGAAATTTATTGAAACAAATATATATATTAGTCAAAATGTTGTAGCTTACAAACAGCATGCTGGGTATTCGATTTCCAAAGCAGCGCTCAGAGTCGAAATTTGCTTAAAGTTTTCATTTGAATTCCAAATTGTTCTCGAGTTCTGATTCCAGAGGTACTGTATAACTTTTCTGTAGTATAACAAATTTATATTTGAAAAATATATTTTTGGTATATCATATTTTGTAAACAATCCCTTCTGCTAGGACACATGTCTTCATTGATATGAGCAAAGCGAGTTAGGTTTGCACAGCGAACCAATGAGGATTGCAAAGCAATAACTAGCCACGTGGCTAGTTATTATAATAAAAATTAATGTTTTTAAAACATTGGTTTTTTTAAATATGTAGCTTATTAATTTGATCAGAAAAGTATATAGTCTTTTTTCAAAGGTTAGGCTCTGTAACAAAACAAGATGTGTACAAGATCTTTAAATAAAAACATAAGAAACTTATGAAAAAATAGATTGTTCTGTGTTTCATCAGTTCACATGAATGGTCATTTTCTTGTTTACAAACACGGCCTCAATGTTACCAACATATATCGAAAGAAGAACAATTTAGTTTTATTTCAAAGTTTATGTAAAAAAGTATTGAAAAAAAACTTATTCATAATTACTTCTAAAATTATACCAACATATTCAGAAGCTATAAAAAGAAGGGCTTTCTGACCTAGAAAAAACAGAGCAACGAGTAAATTCTTTAATAACTAAAAATAATATATATATAAAACACTAACGTACGTACGTGGAACTGAAATCAACGTTAGTTTTGCATCGACGGAGAGCTACAAGAAATGCTGAAGATAGAGATTGGTGCAAGAATGAAACAGCTGAGTAAACACTGCCGTGCTGCGCGAATGAAACAACTGAACAAACACTAACATATGTATGTGTACCCAAAATCGATGTTATCTGTGTATCGTCGAATGGCAACGATCAACGTAAATAGAATAACCCAAATTTTTTAATTCTAGCTGTTTTCAAATAGTTGAGATCAATTTCTATGCAAAATGGAGTTTCAGTTTTAAAATGCAGGGAAAAGAACTCGCAACGCGAATGAAACAGTTGGGCAGTTGTTTGAACCCAGAGCTACAAGAAATGCTGAAGATAAAGTTCACTGCCTGAATGAAATGGCTGAGCGATGCTATGAACAGAGAGCTCGACAAAAGCTTAGTTGTCAACATGCTTCAAGCGAAAATCTTTCTGATGTTCAAGAACACAACTGCAGGAATTCGACATAATTGTGCACTTTTTGCCATGCCCTTTACTAGAAATATAAACTCAATACAAGTAAAAAATTTACAAAATGTTGTCACAATGAGATTGGTATGAAATTAGAATCAACTCTTTCAAATGCATAAAAGAGAGAGCTAATTGCAAATGTGAAACTCTTTACATGTCTCAAGAGAGAAGGGAAAGAATCTAAATCTAGCACTTGATATGTCTAATGTCCGTTTCAACAATTGAACATTTGAGAGACAATTTTTCAGTTTTGAGTTGTAATGTATTGGTAAATATAAAATGTTTCTAAGGTCTGAATCCTTTCCTACCATTTTTATCACAAACTGCATTAATTGAAAGATTAACCATGAAAATATTTATCCGTAGCCTGCTACTAATAGCTTACCATACATAGAGTAAAACATTGATTTAGCCTTTTCATTCACGAATGAGCAAATGTTGTGAATATTCGTGTTCTATTCAGTTTTGATAGCTATTACAAACCACCAAGTGCTAGCCGGCACTCCTCGTCTAGTATTATTTATTTTCAAAAATCAGAAAATATCAAAAAATGAAATTTACTTCATTGGCTTCTGAGTGACTCGTATTTCATTCTTATGCTTTTAAACATGATTTTTTTAGTGCACACTTGTTTATGCAAAGTTTATAAATTTACTTGTTTATAAATTTTCTTATGAAAAATACTTAACCTTTTACCTGCCAATGTTCCGAAATGGGAACATTTTTTTGTGAATTTTTTTAATAACTTTATTCTTTGTTTAGAATATTCATACTTTCCGAAATGTCACATAATAATATGAATTTATTTTAGGTGTCACTTTTTTTCAAAAAATAAATTCAGCTTTTTTACATAATTTAGGTCGAATTTACTGAATTTGTGAATTTCAAAGTGTCATGCACATTTTAATTTCTGCTGTTTTTAAATTAAATTTTTAAAAAATTTTACTGACGTGATTTGGTAGTTAGGAGTCATATATTATCTTACATGTTAACAAAATATTTTCAAGTGTCATTTGTAAGAAGTAATTCTTACAACAATTTTGATATTCCCAAATGGGAACATTGGCGTTTGGGGTATAGTGTTTGAGGGGATTTTTTTAGCTCGCAAAATTTGAGTCAATACTTTCCTTTTTTTTTTAATTATCACAATTCTTCTGCTATGGGTAACTTAATAAATGTGGTGGATGATTCTTTCATACTTCCAACTGGCACTTTTGTATCTGCATGTGCCTAACACCCGTTTTCAATACAAATCGTGATACTCTATTGTAAGGTAATCACATTGTTACAGGTATAAATATTTACGATTGGGATTATTTCTTTCACTAATCACTTTACAAGAATAGTAACCACATTCCCCTTTCGTGAAATGGTTGGTTGTAATGTATCACGTGATTTACAGGTAGAAAAAGAGAAGAGAGCGTTTTGAATGACCTTTGCAAAGATCACGTTCGACAACATTCGTTTTTCAAGACTCGACGAAGGTGTGACTTGTAGTCGTTACGATTTCAACCAATGGGTTTCATTCTGACCAAAGATTTTCTTTCTCGCCTATCTCAGAGAGTACTACTGTATAGTATACGCTGAACGATGCAGTTTTAATAATTTTTTTCACTTAATATGCCATTCCTAATAGGAATTGACTATTCAAGTGCTACTCAGGTATCACTCCGTGTCAACTACATTTTTCAGAGATACATTGCAAGTTTCTGCGAGCAGCGCAGGAATTTTTCAACAGCCTATCCGATGACGAGCTCGAGGACGTAGACAATTATGATCATTGCATATTGCCATCTGATAAAGACGCTGATTTGAGTGATGAACACATCAACGATGAAGCTTTGAATGAGGTTCGTTCTCAAGATGTTTGTGGCCAGATTGACCTGATGATTAACAATGAAGATGGTGATTCAACTATTTCAGATGACCGAATTCCCTATTTGGGCAAAGATCAAAGGAGAAGCACACCCTCATGTTCTGCTCCAAGTGCAAAGAAGTGAAGACAAGAACTCCATCTCAGATGGAAAAGGGATGCAACATTGGATAATGATATTTCAGGGAAAAGACTTGAAAAGCTGGCTGAAAAATTTCCTGAGCTTGAGACAATGGATCCTCTAGAGTTATTCCACAAAATACTCCCTATGAATTATGTGCAACATCTAGTTGAGATGACAGCGTTGTATACACTGCAAAAGGGCAGATAATAACAGGTAGCCGTGAAGATATTCTTCAGTTCCTAGGTCTACTTCTTTTGAGCGGTTACCACATGGTGCCTACAAAGGACATATTAGAGTAATTCTGGAGACACACGTGTTACAATTTTTGCTAAGATAATGGCTAGAGCACGCTTTCTTCAGCTTAAAAAGTACTTTCATCTTGTTGACAACAATAAGGATGTTCAACCGGGTAATAAACTAAAAAAGATTGCGCCAATATACAATAATATGTGTAGAAACTTGATTTAGTTTGGAGTTTTTCGCGATAAACTCAGCATTGACTGATCAATGGTGCTGTATTATGGATATCATCCTTGTAAGATGCTTATTCGCGGAAACTCCATAAGATTTGGGTGCAAAATTTGGATATGCTCATCTAATGGGTATCTATATAGGATGGAAATTTACTCAGGGAAATAGGATGGTGCCAAAGCAGAGGCTCCAATAGGATCAAGAGTCATCTCAGCAAGACCAGGACCACTATCTCATCTACTAATTCACCTTAGAAAGACGGATGAACACTATCTCGTGGCTTGTACCCAAGGACGTTACGCATTGTGCAAGAAGAATGTTAGAAAGCGGTGTCTTGCATGCAAAAAGCAGATACATTTATCGTGCTTCTCCCATAGCACTGGCAATAAGAGAAAAATGTATCCTTCCAAAGAGAAATAAAAGTATGAAATAGAAACCAAACATAGTCCTCCTTTTGAGTCTATTGCAAAAAAAAATTACCCTTTCGGAAAAATGCCCCTATTTACTTCATCCCAAACACCAATGTTCCCAAATGGGAACATCCTCAAAATCATACTTAGGATTTTTTTTCAGCCAAAAAAGGTCTAGAACACTTACACTAGCTGTAAAATAAGCCGTTTAAGCGAAAAATTAAAATAAAAAACTTTAAAAATGAATTGTGGCGTTTAAAAGGTTAATAGTTTTTAAGCATGTGTAATCATATTTATTTTAAAATATATATTCTTATCGCAACCATTCTATTTTATTATCAATATAGATTCTGCTAAATTAATATGCTCTGTTTTCAGGTTTTAAGTTTTGGCACAATTTTTGTAAGTATATGTCATAATATGTTGAAGCCAGCTTGGATTTCTTTTATGAGAAAAGGAAAAAAGAAGAAAGAAAGTGTGCCACAAATATCAGTACGTATAGTACCTATTTATTACATGTGCTTTCAAGCTTTTATACCTTAACTGTCTGTTATAGTATTTGTTTTACTCTGAGCCTCTAATGTGCAACTATAATTTATTAAATTTTATTTTAGCAAGAAACATTTCAACAATTGACTGATTTAATTAATGAAATGGAATCATCAGGAAACAGCTTAATAGATTTGCTCAAAGAAATAGATCCAACACAATTAGCATCTTCACGTAGTGATAAATCTTTGCTGGAGAATGACAATTGTGTACAGGTAAAATATATTCATCTTAATTCTGAACTACAATTTTTGTTCGTGGTTTTTTTTCCCCCCATTTTTTAAATGAATAAAAGTTGGTTGTCGAATCGAATTAATGATTCAGTATTATTTTCAATTGAAGGAGTGAGTAGAAGAAAGGTTTGTGTGACATTTGTTTACATTTTGGGATTATTGCAGTTTTGAAGTTGCTTCGTTATGACTTGTGTGACGGTGACGTATGACTTGTGCTAACTCCTTTCAACTCATGTAGTATGATTGACTTTGATGCCAAATATCTCGAAACTACAGAAATGTCACTTACCCCTTCAATTATTGGGGAACTATGTTAATCAGTAGTGGTCAAGGTGTAGTGAAAGGCTCCTTGTTAGGCGTGGATATTTGTCCTTCCTGATTGAATGTGTGGCCTTCCTTCCTAAAAGTGGGTATGACAAAAATTTAACTTCAAAAATTATCGACAGAATTGCAAATTCTGAAAGTATGCCTTGGTTTTAAATAGAGTAAGTTAATTAATTTTGATGGTTATTATAAACATATATGTATACATATTTAGCTGATACTTGTGTTTTACGTCTGTTTTTTAATTTTACTACAGTTTTCAAAATTCAGACAAAATGCCTGCAGAACAATTGACACTGATTGCAGAACACTGAATATAATTCTGCACCTGAGGTTTGCACCAGGGTTCATGTTACACCTCACATTCTTGCCATTTGTTTTAAGCATAAGCCATATATAGCGAGGTTGCACATCAGGGTACATAAAGTTGTATTCAAATCTACCTTTGTAGGGCAACGATGGAAAGGTTCAGTTTATGAAAGGACCTTAGGAAGGAAAAAGTGTTACATTGGAAATATTTGTAGGACAAAATAGTATTTTCATTGTAAATGTTAAATTGTTTTCTACTTGCAATTATTTTCTCTTAATATTTTTGTATTTGCCCTTTTAGAATGAAGATGATTTAAATATTATAGTTCAAGAAATCACTAGTAAAGTACAAGATAGTTACCAGACATCCACGAAAGAACTTAAAGAATTGTTGTGTTTTAAAGTGAAGTACCTGCAGTCCTTAAAGTGGTGATACCACACACACTATTCCTATTGAACTATGCAAGGCATTGAAAGTGTACTGACTGTAGAATTGAACTAACTGCAGCCATTTTGCAAATGGTATTGTCATGGACCCGAGCAAATTTTACAGAGCCACCTTGTTCCTCATCTGTTTTTATACTCTGATGTAAATGATTGATGCCATGCTTGCTGAAAGCAGCCAAAGGACAGATAATTGAATTATGTATTTTGCTAAATTAAAAATAAACTTTTTTATATAACTGCTGAAGATGTGTGATTAATATGCACAGTCCATGCATAGATACAAGTAGCACAGCCAGGTTCTGACCAAAAAATGTGAAAGATTCACATTTATCGTCCAGTTAGGGGGAGTGCAACCTGCTTGCCTAGGCACTCCGTTGCAAAAAAAAATCCCCTGGGGTTATTTTTACTTGTTTACATATTTTTTTAATTTAAATTAACTTTTAACAACTTATGTACCTGACTTTTCTCTTTTCATGGATAGAATTTTAATTTAATTTATAACTTGCATGCATATTGTATTAAATTTTGAAAGTTTTTAGGAAATATTGGGGGTTCTCAGCTTGTACTTAAATTAACCAAGAAGTATTAGAATGAGAAAGATAAAATATCCTATGTTGAAGTAATATATTAGGTATTTGAATATCACTAACTTATATTTTGGACTCAATACTCAAAATAATATGTACAATTGAAGTTTTGTGATTTCTACTAGATATGAGTTTCAGTATTTAAAAATAGGCTTAGTTCGATGTCCTTCTAAATAGGTTTATAGTCTTTTTGTTGAGGTTTAAGGTAGGTACAGCTAAGAATCAAAGAAACGTTCATTTTTATGTGTTTACCACTTTAGGTTTTTCCAAAACAATGAAACAGAAGTGAAAAAATTGAATTAATATAATTTGAGATTTAAATTTTTATAATTTATTTGGATTATGCATATTATGGGTTATGAGTTCACGCCCTATACACATGACAATACTACTGAAGGTAGTTTTAATCAGGAAAAATAGGCTAATTTTGTAAAGAGTTGAATTTTCATTATTTATATTATCCGTTTATTTATTCATACGTATATTTTTCATCAAATACACATTCTATTTGACCAGTGAATATTTTGTCTTATTTGCTAAATTTGCAAACATAAATATTCATTGAATGCAATTCATCCATGGTAAATTGATTAGTAAAACTGACTGCAATATTTTCATTTTGTTAATGGATTTGTCTTGGTTTAGATTCATGTTTAAAAAAAATGCAGCTTTATTTGAACTAAAGGAACAATTTCAAACAAACTTATTTTTACAAATAAATATTCTAATTGATTTCTCCTTATGATTTGCATATCCGACAGCTCTGCAAATGCTTTGTACTTTCAACAAACAAGTAAAATTAAAACTTAAAATTTGTCTAGACATTCAAAACAGTTTTGTCAATAAAGTATAATAAACGACGTGCTGATTACAAACTTGTTTTTACCAATTTAAATTAGACTGTTATTTAATATGTTCACTGTTGTCAAGCCTTTCTTGTTTAGAAAACTGCTAGATGTATTCTTTTGATCTTGCATATATTGCAACATTTTGTTTGCATACATTGTATAACAATTTGTTTTGTTGATAAGAAAGGACATGCTGTTGTGTAATGGTGCTTAATATTTAATATGCTAATTTAAAAAAAACTTTTCAAATTTTTTGGCATTGTTCAAAATTTTACATTAGAGCTGCTTAACTGAGAAATATATCTATTTTTTCTTGGATGATTTTCAAATTTAAATCAATTTATTAATTGCCATTTGCAGTCTGCTATTTTTAGTTTCAAAAGCAATTTGCACTTGATATTGATAAGTGAATAATGATTTGTCATGGAAGAATACATAATCTACTGTGCTGCTCATGTGTATGTTGACTGATGCTTGAGTTAAGTCTGCATATCTATCATTAAAAAGTACTAAAGGAATAAGTCTATTGTATTGATTTTTATTTTGTTCTATTAAGTTTTTAACTATCCATTTTCTGAGAATTTTGGGGGTCATACCATCTTTTCAGTTAATGTTTATGACACTTGGAGATTTCTTAGGATAAATTTATTTTTTCTCGAAGTGTCATCAAGTTCAAGGTAGTCAAAAACTTTGAAGACTCTCAACGGAGATAATAAACAGACTTGCAGAAGAGTTTAAATTTGTTTTTAACAATTCATTTTTAGTACTAGAGCTCCAGATTTTGCTATGAGATGCCTAGGCCTAAGTGTACAGATACTTTATTCTAATATGTCTTATCACAAAATGAATTGAAATTTACTTTTAGAAACTAAAGTTTTTGCTTTTCTTACCTTTGTAATGAACAGAGTGCAATTGTAAAACATGCATCTAATAAATGTAATTTTAATTTTGTAATGACTGCATATTTTTCTCATAGATTAAACAAATATGTAGCTAAAATATAGTTTATATTAACTGACTCTTGTTTGAAATTTTATTTGAATTTACATTCACATTGATAATTTGTTATATTAAACAATAATAATTTAATATGTTTGCATTTCCTCTATTGTATAATTTTTTTAATTATCGACTTTATTTTATACAAAAAATAGTAATTTCTGGTTTTTACGATTTTTTTTAAGGGTTTTTAATGTAAAAATAATATAAAGCTGAAAACATCCTGTGAATCCCCTCTACTTAAAAATCTAATTTATCGACTTTTAATTTCTAGAAAATACTTTTCTTATTTACTAGCGTCGTTTGTTCCTGTTCAGTTGCATCCATCTCAAAGAATCATTAAGTGTCCAGCTTTAGGAAGGTTCTATTTCAGTCAGGTTAATGCAGAAATGTTAACCTAGTTTTATGATTATTTTCAAGCTACCTTAAACAAATTTGTGATGCAAATTTGTGCTGTAAAACAGATTAATTTGTGTAAAATAATTTTCTTTCTCTCAAAAGAATCTGAGTTCCCTTGAAGAAGATTTTTGAATATCCACTTTTTTAGCTTAAATCGATGGTCAGAAATTGGGCTCTAGAAAAAGATTTGAAATAATTTGTAAATGTGGTTGTTTATTGATTCTTTGTTCCATTCAACAAAAATTATTTGCTGTCAAATTGTAGTTATGTTATCTATTTTTAAGTAAATAATGAAATTTGATAGGTTTAAAAATGTAATGTTTTTCATTTTAAAATGACTTAAGTACAGAAAATTGTGTGAACCAGTACATTTGAATTCCACTGGTGATTTGTAATTCATTTTTATATACATTATGATTACTATTATCGGTTATCTTGTAGATCTATTATGAAGCATTTGTGTTTTAATATTTACCTATAAGAATTTGTTTTAAAATCGTGAAAGTGAAAATAGAATCTCGTAGAATTATGTCCCATTTGTTTCACATTTTGTTCAAATTATCCATTTACAAATGTTATGAAGATGCAATGTAACAAACCAATGAATTTGTATTACACATTGTTTGCTATGTTTATGAATTTGTTTTTATGTTACTGACAGTTTGACAGGCTAATGCTCAGTTGGGTTTACAAATTCTATCAGTATTAAGAAAACTCAGTAGCTTTCATCTTTTCTGATTACTTCTATTTGTGATAATTTAGGGCATAAAATTGAAAAGTTTTGATGTGTACCTTCTGGTTGTGAAAATGTGATTTTAAGAAGTTGTATACAATAACTTGTTTTTTGCTTACTATAATTAAATGTTATTTAAATGGCCAATTTTTATTGCAATTCATAAAACTTTAAAACATTGTTCTTGTCATTCTAGTGGTAATGAAAATGTTTTGTAATTTTATAGAAAATGATAAAATGGAAAATTGCTGCTGGGTGTATGTTCCCTATTCCAAAGATGTATAAAGCATAATCTGGAATATGATGTGTGATAACAATGCAGTGATTTGTTTTGCCACTAATGTGAATAAATTTTAAATCTAAATAAATCCCTGACTGTTTCTTTTGAATTCAGAATATTTTTAAAAATTGTAGTTTAGCTAGCAAAACTTTAAAGTATGTCATTCACACAAAATAAATAATTTATTAAAGAAGTGCAAGGCCCTTGACTCCTCCACGTACGAGCTAGAGAGCACTGTTAATCGCGTTTGCAAATCATTCGCTTTTGATGGGAATGCACCTTTGAAATCCGAACAGTGGGGCCGACCAACCGGTATAGTGGTTAAGGTGTTAGCCTCTAGATCGGAAGGTTCCTGGTTCGGGTCCGGGCATGGATGTTTGTAAGCGTATGGTGTAGAGGCGGCTGGTGCACCTTAAATCTGTCGTGGCCGAAAGTCCTCACGTTGGGTTGGCGTGGAAGTTTGGAGAGTGGGGTGCCAGCTCAGGTGTTGCTTCGTCATCTGACCGTGGTTCAAAATTACGAAGTGTTGTCCTCGAATCTTTCCTTTGAGGGACTGATCTCGGACCGTCGTCAATAGCCCGTTGTGTTGCTCTAGTACGACGTTAACTAAAATTACCATTACCAGAACTAGATTGGTATTTTGATTAGTGTTGCACTGGAGCAATACTACGGGCTGTTGGCGATGTTCCCGGATCAATCAAATTTCCACACCGTGACCCTTTGTACACAATGATCTGTGATTGGATTCGAACTCGCAAACCTCCGGTTGCTAATCCGTTACTCTTCCACTCGGGCTGGTTAGAGGCCTATGCCACAGCTGGGGCGCAGTCCAGTGCCGTAACTAGGTCGCCGAGGTTGGCCCCTGCCATTGATGAAGTAAAATCTTTCAGGCAAAAACGCCGTCCACACGGAGGCGTCAGAATTCCTGCTTTTACGAAGATATAATAATGACATAAGAATTGAATACTCTATTCGGAGGAGTGGGATTTTGGTTCAGTGTGTATTCGAAGGATATTAATGTTGAAGACAGTTAATGAAATTCAATGGTTTCAAAACTGGAGTTGTGGAACTCATTGATGATATAGTCAGCCACCCAACTTGACTTGTAGATGAAAATATTCCCTTAAAGATCCATATCCTAATAGAGAAATTGCCCTCGGGAGTTTTTTTTTATCTTACTGGTTACAATGACATCCTGCGAGCGCAGTTTTAGTAAGTTGATACATTAAAAACTCCCTCAAGTCTAGCATTGTTAGTTCATCCATATTACAAAAGGTAACAGAAAATATGGACGACATAATCATAGAATTTGTCTTGCGAAAAGACTGACAAAACCGAACGTGGTTTTGAGCTGCTGTCCTAAGAGAAAATATTTTATTTAACTACTAATTCTTTTGTAGATACTTTCCCAATGTTTTTGTGAGTTTAAGAAATCTTACCATTCCTGTGTCAGTCGCTAATGGGGAGCGGAGTTTTTCCAAATTGAATCTAGTTAAAAACTAATTTAAATCGATCATTTCACAAGAGCGGATTATCTTGGCTATAGAAAATGAGGTGTTCAATGCCATCGATACAGACACAATCTTGAGAGATTTTGCACAGCAAAAGGCAAGAAAAATACACTTTTGATGTTTCTACACGCACTGCCAAAAGTTAAGCACGGATAGGAAAATGTTAATTTACAGAACCTAATCTGAATTCGAGAGGTTGCAATTTGCTGCAGAGGTAGATGGAAGTATGCAAATGTGTAATGCAACAGCCAATCACCGTTTTGTGTCGAGAAATATGCAAAAAAGGCAGTCGTATAAGAATACCCTATTAATGTCGGTTTTGTTAATATGTTTTGGATTTAAACACAATTTTTTAATGACTCCCAATATGACTTCATCTTATAACTTACTAGCTATTGAGATTAGCGAGAACTACACGGTCTCCTTTCTCCTAATAGCAACAAGAAATTTGATATTCCAAGAATTGCTTAATAACGCCATTTCATTTCGTTGAAACTTCAACAACGTTGCCATCCCGACAACTACTACTAATAAAATGATAACAGACTAGATTAATTTGATGCGCCCCCCCCCTCCGTACCCCATCTTTACATTCTCCCACCTTTTCTTTCTTTCTATTATATTTAAAAAAAATTGTCTTTTTCCGTATGTTTTTGTTTGTGATTGGTAGATAGCGAGTCTTACAGTTCACGGGCTAATGAATTTGGAGCACGCGCAGACGATAAACAGTTATATTTTTTAATTGATTCATTCATAGAATTTGAGAGTACGCGCTAGAAAGTTTGCAATGTTTTCAGAAGAACCGGCAACTTTGGTCGCCCTTTCCATAGCAACAGTCGAATATGAAAGTCTTAAAAAGTACTATTACAACACGGATCAGCTAAAACATTTAAAATTATGATGAGATTTGCTCTAAATTTTAACAATATGTTATTCATTTAACAATTTCCTTTTATGTGGAAGTGAGATGTTTTGATTTTGACATTTTTGAAAGCAGTTTGTTTTTATTTACATTATATTTCCGTGTATAGGGGAGAATTTTTGGAACGTTTTCTAAAGCTAAAGTACTGGTGTCAGCTTATACAAATTCACTAATCTCACAAAAAAGTAGGCAATTTTTCGTTACTCGGGCGCATGCGATAAATATCGCAATGGGAAGGGAACCTTCAATTAATGTCGTACTAGTGGTCCGGGATCAATCCAGCAGCGATCCATATGGGGATGGATTGTGAAGCAGTCCCTTACCCGTCATTGTTGAGAAGTATAGTTCGCAAAGCGAACTAAATATGATTGCGTAGCAATCATTGGGGTTTTACGAGCGATAGCGAGCAAGGGGCGGAGCCCCCTAGTGATTTAAAGTTAACAAAACTAATCAAAACAAACACATTCAGACAGTCTGACAATGATCAAGTTCAATATGAATAGTTCAATCCAAAAATCTGGAAGTAACGTTGACAGTTCTTCCACTTCTGGTGATAACAGTCCCTTTGTCCATTGCTGGAACCTTGCTTTCATCAACACTGGATTCGCTTGAAGAAGATATCTCCAGAGTGAAAATTCTCTGAATAGGGCGAACCGTCTCATCCGTAGATGTCTTCACTCGAACCACTCTAATGTTTCCGTCTCTACCTGGATACACTTCGACTACTTTTCCCATAGGCCAGAAGATCCTGCGTTTTCCGTCTTTTTTGACCAGCACAACATCCCCAACTTTAATGTTGTGACGTCCATCAACTTCATTTGATCTTTGAACAAGTTGACTGAGATACTCACTTCTAAATATTTTCCTTAGTATATCTCTTAATTGTAGTTGGTGTCTGAACCTTTTCTTGAGATTTACTTTGTCAAGCTAATCTAAATCAGGCACTCTAATCTCTGTAGTCCCAATCAGAAACATCGCAGGAGTCAATGTAATGAGATCGTCTGAGTCCTCGGAAACGTAAGTGAGGGGTCTAAAAATTTATATAACTGCCTCACAGTCGCACAATACACTCACAAGCTCTTCATAATTAAGTGAAGATTGTCCTAAAAATTTGACGTGACAGCTTCTTCGGCATCTGAATCATTCGTTCCCGAAATCCTCCCCACCAGGGGGCGGCCGGAGGATTAAAGATCCATTGAATTCTGCGTGTAGCTGCTTCAGCTTCAATGACCTCCCAGTTGAGAGTCCGGAAGAGATTGTCAGCCCCTACAAAATTACTCCCATTATCACTGTAGATAGTTTTCGGTCTTCCTCTTCTTGCAATGAATCTACGGAGTCCGTGCAAAAAACTTGGGTCAGCGTCACTATGAGTTCTAAATGGACGACCCTTTACACTGCACAGGTGAAAAGGATGATCCATGACTTCTTTCGATCTCTCAACATTAGGGGTCCCGCCAAATCTACTCCGGTAACCTCAAATGGCGAAACGTCTCTGACTCTATTCGTAGGTAATGCAACAGGAATGCTCTGCATTCTTTTAGCTTCGTGTCTTTTACATCTGGGACAGCGTGACAGGACTCTATGGATGGTCTTTCTAGTTTTAATTATCCAAAACGTTTCTCTCAGTTTTGCCATCAAAACATGCACGCCAGCATGAGACATCCTTAGATGTATATCAGTTATCAAGTACTCAACAAGCTTATGATTTCCTGGAAGCAATATTGGGTATATAAGATTTTCTAGGTCTTTTCTTTCCGTCAACTTTGTCTTGACACGCAAAAGACGTTCTTCATATTTAGATATGCAAATGGAATTAAGATCTTCCTAAGTAAATGCCTCTTGCTGCACTAATCTAACGAGAACCATTTCTGCGGCAATAAGTTCAGATACCTGCAATTCTTCACTCACTCTTTCATTTTTTCTCAGTTTTACATTCGAAATAAATATCTGCATCCAAACAATCATTCTTAAAATCTTGTGGTGCCTTGAGAAATATCCGGTAATCCATGAATTCACGTCCGCATTATAACTCAATGTTGTTACAATATTATTTTTTCTTTCAGCAATTTACTCCCTATTTTCAATAGGATTAGAGTGAGGCCATTCATCTTCTGTTAGTGGCAACCAATTAGGCCCCTCCCACCATCTAGATGTGATCAATTCAGTTCTGGTCAAATTTCTGATCTCCTTCACCCTGTTATAGACAAATGTCGCCCATGATTCGTTTCCTTTAATACAGCACAAAGCAGTTGAAGAATCAGTCCAGAAATATGTTCTTGTTACTAGTAGTTCATGGCGTTTAGTGATAAAGGAAGCCATCCTAGCTCCAATGCAACAAACTAACAACTCAAGACGAGGAATTGTTGATTTCTTCAGCGGAGTAACTCTCGATTTGGCTTGAAGAAGCTATACTTTAACTTGCATTGCGTTTTCAGATCTCAGGTAAACCACAGCTGCATAGACCATTGTCTAATTTACAGAGTTCTCCAGTTAGAACTTGTCCAGCTATATTTGCTCCGAGAAGAATTTCTACAAGTAGATCGCCTTTTCTCACACCTGTGACTACAATATGCATTCGATTCATCTCTGAACAAAGTTCTGGGGGTAATCTTGACACATGGCCACAAATTTTATGTTGCTCCAATAGTTGGATACCACGACAGAACTTGTCATCAAGACTATTGACAGTCAATTGGTAGCAGTTGTGAGTTTTCCTACCAGAAGTTACTCCTCCAAAGAAAGAATGCACTAAGCTTTCGGAACCAACTGGTCTACATCTCATCCTTTGAGCCGTCTCTTTCAATATGTAGGATATTTGAGAACCAGTGTGAATTAAAGCTTTGACTGTCTGTTTCCTGTCATTGACTTCGATACTTACCAACAAAGTTTGCAGAAACACTTCTTCTGTGGCACAATAATTGGCTAAAGATACGTTTAGTTTTCCTTCTTCATCCCATTCTTTCGCCTTCGCCTTTTCTGATTTGCAAGCTCCGAACATACCACAGCCCAATGTCTCTTTGAACAACTTAGATATTGAACTTTTGTTTTGCTCGGTGTCCTAAAACATGCTTTTTTTCCTTAATGAGATCATGCTTTTTACTCAACGGCATTTTTTGAGCAGTAAAACAATCTTTACTTTCATGTTGTTTTCCTCAGAAAATGCAAATGATCTTCTCATTTCGCTTTTCAAACCTTGCTTCACTCGTAAACAGATCTTTGGCTGTGGGAACCGAAATTTCAACTTGGCCTTTTTCTCCTTCCAATAATTTAAATTCTGCTTTTGCAAGTGAAATCCTTTGCTCCCGTTCTACTTCACTTCTCAAGAATAATAACAGCATTTTTAATTTGTCACAGTAAGCATTTTCTTGCGAGATAACTGCTGATTGATTCCCCAACCATACTCGAAATAGATCTTCGGGAATACATGATTAGACAAGTGGAAACAACATGGCCGCATATTTATCAGTTGTCATTCCAATGGATTAATGCTCGTAAATACGACTCCAATTTATCGTACAACGACGCTACATTACATTTTCCCCTTTGCTCCTGAACATTTCTGATTACAAGACCCAGCATTTCTCGAACATAAAACTAAATTAATAGTTCTTCTCTGCCGAATCTATTTTTTAAGCACTCATTGGCATTTCCATAATTTCCGACCGTAGCTGGGAAGCTGTCAACAATGTCACGAGCTCTACTCCCAGGAACAGTTGCCTGATACAAATAATAGAACTTGTCTTTATTTTCCATTTCAACATCATCTTGTATACGCTTAAATTGACTCCAAAAAGTTAATCAATCTTTTCCTTCTCTTCCGAATCGTTTAAGCTCAATCTTGGGCAATTTCAGCTTACGTCTACTTGAAGTTGGAGATGAAGTGATGGACTCAGCAGTATTTAATGGTAAAACTTCACTATTTAAATGTATCTCTACTTATACACGCACTGAATACATTTTTTTTCCTTACACGCTTCGATACTCTCCCATTCAAGACCAAATTCTTCCTCTGTTTCGTAATCTGCATTCAAAATTTGACGGTCAAGAACATCCAATTCAGCAAATAAATGCTCTAAAGTAGCTGTTTTGGTTTCTATTATTTCTTTATCACGTACTTCTTTCACTAACTCCTCTAAAATACAGTTAACCGTTTTCGTGAACGATGATCTTACTGACTTCCGAGTTTCGTCACGTTGGGTTGGTGTGGAAGTTTGGAGAGTGAGGTGCCAGCTCAGGTGTTGCTTCGTCATCTGACCGTGGATCAAAATTACGAGGTGTTGTCCTCGGATCTTTCCCTTAAGGGACTGATCCCGGACCGTCGTCAATAGCCCGTTGTGTTGCTCTAGTACGAAGTTAACTAAAATTACCAAAATTACCATTGACTTCCGAGTTCGTTTTACTGCTTCCATTTTCAGATGAATCTTAATACGTCACCAGAGTTTATTTTCATTAACAATATAAATTTACTTCCACTTACGGTTTATCACGTCCGGGTCACCAAATATTGAGATTCGCAAGAACTACACGTACTCTTTTCTCCTAATGACAACAAGAAATTTGATATTTCAAGAATTGTTTAATAACGCCATTTCATTTTGTTGCACCTACAACAAAGTTGCCATTCCGACAACTACAAATAATAAAATGATAACAGACTGGATTAAATAGACGCGCGTGCATCTTTACACTAGCCACTGCGTGGCCAACACAGCGTTGCCCGTGACAGTTTTTTATCGTGGGGTCAGATGTAACCACTGCTCGCTAAGCCCAGGTGATTGCTACGAATTCCCATTTGGTCTGCGGAATTCATAGCCTATTGGATAACAGCCATCATGGCGTTGCCCGTGGTGTTGTAGTCTTGGAATGAATTCCCTGCGAATTCCATTTTGGTTTGCTTAGCAAACCAAATTCTGAATTTTATGAACAATGGTTTGCTTCACAAATTGGATAACTCGTGGTTTTTATTTGCTTCACAAATCAAATGGGAATTCGGCGGGACGTCACAATATCTTGCGAAAACATAAATATTTAATTGAAAAATTAATTATTAAAAGATAATCAAACGTATCTCGTGTCAAATTTTCGTCAGATTTCAAATCCGTTGAAATTTTTAATCTATAACGATCCCGTTTATACAAAAATATGCACACAGAGGAGGATGAACGTAGTTCAAAGTTACCAGGTGATGTTATCAGATATCTTCCCTTCGGGATTGATCCCGAACTGTTATTAATAGCCCGTTTTGTCTCTCCAGTGGGACGTCAATTCAACTAAATACCTACCAACCACAGAGGTAGAGTCTGCAAGCCTGATTGAAAGCATAATATGGTTAATCGCTTGATGATGTTATTTTCTTAAGTTTTCATAACTATTAACATCTGCTTTTTCAAATGAACAACTGTACTTAAAATTTTTGAAAGTTTTTGAAATGTAAAATTTGAAATTTTATTTCAAACGCGTGAATTTGTCTCAACTCTACATACCTCTTCACTGCACTGTGCACTGTTGTGCTCCGCTCTTGATTGTTTTGGCGTTTCGTGATACAACGATATAAAATTTCTAAAAGTGCTTGAAATGGAACTTGCAGCAGAAAAATTAGAAGCATTAGTAAGTTACCAAGATCAGTTTTTCAGACAATGCTTTTATACATTTGAATTTTAGCCCCTGTAGAATGATTTGTTAATATTTTGGCCAAGCGGCTTTTCTGGAATGCAAATGTTACTTCATAAGCTTACAATATTAGTGTGCAACTTGTTGACATTCAAAGTTTCAAAATAGAAATTGTTTAGTTGAATTTTTATTATAAGCACCTAATTATATTTCCAAATCCTCTATATTTGAGTGATTGGTAGTTAGATTGATAAATTCAGTAGAGAATGTTCTATGTAATGTTTTCAATCATTACAAAACATGGAAGCTTTTTCTTACAACAAAGCTTATTATCAAAACATATGTTAGCAACACAAGTTTCTTCAAAATTTGATTGACTTTTTTAGGTTTAAGGAAAGTTATTGAATGTGCATCTTACATTATAAACATAGATCCATAACTATAAAATATTTTGTCCTTTGGTACATAAGATATATTTTTACTGTCAATTCTACAAATATAGGTTCTATTTATTCAATATTTTCTTATGGCTATTTTGATATGTCCATTTGCTTACATATCCTCAGTGGCACATCTGCTTAAGATGTGCAGGGCGTTATGAGCCCAAGGTACTCTAGTGATCTTTTCTTTTTCAGTGGAGTTCACTGTCATTAGTAACACCAGTTTACACTCCTGGGATATCCAAGCAATCTTTTCCTGCTTTCATCACTACTTTGTTCCCTAATCCCTCTTTCAAACCATTTCATGATATTTTGACTTGTAGTTGTCCTTTGTTTGGCACAGCTTTGCTAAATATGACTCTTGCTACACAAAATGCCTAAAGAACCAACCATTTGCTTGCACAAACCAATGCAGTGTCTAAATGTGTTAACTTTAATTTGTCATATTCTATGCATTTTTATTCATTCTGAGTTAAGTTCCATTCCCAAGCAATTCAATAAAGGAACTAATAAACTAAAGAATAACTACAATTTTTTATTATTTCCATTGAAAACACAAAATAGTAAAAATATCACTTTTAAATATTTAATTTTAAGGGTTTCTTAAAAAGCCTAATTTTACATTTTATTTTTCAGAATCCTTTAAAAGCCCTAATATGTGCATGTATTTTTTGAAAAACCCTTATTTTTGCAAGAACGCATCCCATTTTATTTTACCTACAGTCAAAATCTTCGATCAATCATATTTGTCCAAGATAAAGTGTAATCAGGGGTATTTTTTTTTAGGCTTTGTGAAATGCTTATAAAACAGGGTCTAAGAGACTCAAACCTTGCCCCTTGTGAAAGTTTCTTCACCTGTGTACTCGTAGGTGAATTCAATGTGATCTATAATGAAGCATTGCCTTACAAATGCCCTAATTTTTCTATTGCTTAACGCTATAATGTCCATTGGTGTCAATTCGACACTGGAGCCTGTTTATTTTGTTCTCCTTTCTGCATTGAATTTGAAAATTTTTGGTGACTTTTAATCAATTTCCTAGATGAATACACTGAAGAAATTTTGTTGCTCTATTTTACTTTTTAAAACTTTTAACAGCTAAATTTGGATGGTATGTAGTATCCGATACGTTACAACTTTCGAGCGATGTATTGCCAATTGTGGTAACCTTCCCGTTTTCTTTTTTTTTTTCTTCTTAGTTTTAAGGCAACCCTAGATATTTTCTCCTGACGATAATAAACGGGTCTCATGATTGGTTAAGGAAGAAAATACGCTTTTCCACTTTTATTTTTAATGTAGAACGGAATTAAAATTTAGACAGTCTTTGAAATTGTTGGGTGCATATGAATTTTGCTCTTGATTTATAAAATCGACTTGTTTTATTAATTTTCAAAATTTTTAGGATAAGTTTGGAAAGCAGATTGTAAGTTACAATTTTTTAAATTTGTCACTTTATTTAAATTTCAATTAAAATTTCGAAAAAAAATTTGGATTAAATTTGATTTTTGAAATTGCAGATTGGAATTTAGAATTTTTTTCCTCTTTTGGTTGCTCATTTCCCCGTAGTTGATTTGATATAGCAGTGGATAGTGTTATTGAACGTTAGAAAATGTTTTTTTTTTTTTTGCAAACATGTAGTAGCTTGATTGGGAAGAAGGTGAAATGTCTTTCATGTGAGAATGATATGATTTTAACATTGAGAAAGGATGCTGGTGATAGGTAGGAGTGGAAATGTAGAAAGATAGGACAAAAATTTGGCAAAAGAAAGTATAACAGGAGTAAGAAATTGGAGGGTAAATGAGTGTTTGGAGGACTTGAACGAGGGACGGATAAATGTTTTATGGTTGAGGTGAAAAATAGGAACCAGAAAGTTTTGGCTGAGGTAATTCAGAGCTGAATTTTGCAAGGAACTACAAAAATTTCTGACTATTGGAAGTCATATGCTGGTATCAATACCCGAAGGACAAAGAGTTCAAGGGTTATCGATTCGAGCATATGACTGTTAACCATTGTCAGAATTTCAAGGACCCGGCTATGAGGGTAAGTTTGATTTTTGTTTAGCTTTTGGTTATATTACAAACACTGGACTATGCTTGGGTGGGCACCCAATACGGTGACTTATATGCATGGAAGCCAACGGTGAAAGGTCCTCGCCGGCCCCGGAGGGGCGGCGAGGTAGCCGGCAGGCGGGGATCGCGCGTTATACGCTGTGACTTATCTACAAACAAATTTCTCCCGGTATACTGGTTTAAACGCATTGAAACCTTAAGCGCAATACGCTTTGACTTCTCTAAAAAACAATTTCCTCTTGTAAAGTCGTTACAATAAAAATATTTGTCTTGCTTTTCCATATATGGCTCTATAACCTGGAATATCCCCATTGAGTTGCTCACATAATGCTTATTGCTAGAAAAATTGTGAAAAAATATTTTTTCACACTTATGGATAGCAGAAGAATTTTTAGATTTTTGGTTTCTCATCAAAAACCTTTGTGTGGATTATGATCACAGAAAAGAACTACCTTATTAAAAAAAGATTTCTTGTTTTGAATTTTCTATGCATTGCAAAGTTTCCAATTCAAAATTGATGAAAATCCGGACGTTTTAAAAAAAATCACGGTTTTTTTATTATGATTATTATTTTTTTTAACAATTATAATTTTTTTTTTTTATTTAATATATTTTTTTTAAGTGACAAAACTAGGATGAAATTGACGCAAAATTGCGCACATGTTCGGAGAAAACCAGACTGAAATATTAGAAAATTTTCAAGTGAAATTTATATTGCTTTTTTCTTAATTTTTAAACAAATTATTATTATTTATGCACTGTATGCAAAGGTTCACGTTGTATATGGCGGCCATCTTGGAATTGCTTACATCGGCCGCCATCTTGATTTGGCGTAAACAATCGCTTTGGCGGCCTAACGTTGCGGATGCTACCACTCCACCCTAAATTTACCTAGAACGCCTGCTGCTGTCATTTTGACACCAAGCGAAATTATCATTCCAAATAGAGATCATTGAGTAGCAAACATTAGTAACAAACCAAACAAATTACTATCGTACATCTGTTTGACTTTGAACAGAATGTTATGTTCATAGCGGGAACTAATGAATTCTACTCGTGTGATTGGGTCTGTGTGTTTCGTTGTTCACAACTGTTTCTCTGCTCATGAAATAAACAGATTCGATTCTCAAATCTTGTGTTGTGCAGACATGAAAACAATTGTTCGTAGAAAAGGTCGAAGTCCTGAAGAAATTGCTTATTTTTTGTGAGAACTTGCTGAAAATGAATCGGATGGTGGGGAACTCTTGTTCGGATTTAGATTCTGATGCAGGCATCAATTTACATGAAAGTGAGTGTGAAGAATCTGAAGAAAGTGCAGATAAAACTGATAATATCCCAGCTAATCCGGGTTAGGCCTGGGCAATGTATCTATAAATCGTGAAAAACCGGTGTGAGGCCAACATCGTCACATCAGTTTCGCGATTTTCACATTGAGCTTTTTCCCGATCTCGCACAGCCTTCCCTTAACTAGCGCAGATCTTGCGGTCATCATGACTTCGAGATTTTTCCCGATCTCATGTAGCTAATCCCTTAGCACAGATCTCACGGTTTTCCGGTGTCCGATATTGTCGTTCAGCGCCAACAATTTTGATGTTTTCTTAAGCTTCGGTTTCCTAAGAAAGCGTAGCCGTGATCTAGCGGCCGTGATGTATCGGTGGGTGACGTCACTAAAACGTTGTTTATACTAACACATGGTATTGGTTTCCTAGAGAGCGGTGTTTGTGAGCGTAACGAAAATGATCGGAGCCGCCATTTCTATGACTGTCGTCATAGCGGTCTCAAACAGTTGGGGAACGTTTTTTCTCTTGTAGCGGCCACATTTCATTTCCTGCTCCAAACGATTCGAACGAAGAGGAGAAGAATAAATAAACATTTTTGACTGCCATTGATTTATTCGTTTTTGGAAAATCGGGATCGTTAAACACAGAATAAAAATTTCAACGGATTTGAAATCTGCGGAAAAATTGACACCAGATCGATACCTTAAATGTGATTTTCTTTAAATAAATAATTAATTATTTAAAAAATGATTAAATAATCAAATGGTAAATAATTGAATAACAAAACTGTTTTTGATATCGATCTGGCGTAGAAATTGACGCTGATTTGAAATCTGTTGACATTTTCACTGTACCTTCAAAGATCCCGAAGTTAGAAACTTTAAACTAGAGAATAAAAAAACCACTTTGTTTTGTTTCTCGAATAAAATAAACCACGACAGCCGTCTGTGTTGCCCATTCTCCAACGTATTCTGTACTTCTAAGTTGACACCTCTAGATTTTTGTTTAGACGGCCGTCTAGTTATGCCCGCGGCCTCATGACGTATCACGGCTGTTAGATAACGGCTCCACTTTCTTAGGAAACCAAAGCTTTAGTGCATGCGCGATATCTGAGCTGCCTAATTAGCATTTCCAGTGGAAACTTTGTGGTTTTGGTTTAGACCAATGCAACAATCCCGATAAATGCGCATGTGTGATTTTCCACCACGGTACTAGCTTTCGAGGCCGTGATGAAAGTCCTATGAATGAAAATGTTTTTTGATAAATAATTTTGCAATTTCTGCGCTGATTTTCTCTTGGGAATAAAGTGACATGTGACACATATAGAGTAAAAATTAAGTTTCAAACTGCAAGTGAGTTATCTAGGTTAGCTTTATATTCAGGGTTCTCACGGTCCTTGAAAAGTCCTTGAATTTTTTTTTCCAAACTAGGGTCCCTTGAAAGTCTTTGAAAATTACGGAACTTGGTGGAAAGTCCTTGAAAGTACTTGATTTTTTTTAACCAGTACATAATTGTGTAATTTCGTCTTGCATTGGAACTTGTCTAGACTAGTTTTCACCATAGCAGGTGCGTCATTCTGAATGAAACCAGTGTTTCGTGCTTTTACACCACGTGATATACTAATAATGCTACATCTACATTGCTCATACTCCACTATATTATGTCCGTCTAAGTTGACACCTCTGGTCTCCGTTGTGACAGTCGCCTTGTTATGCCCACCGCAACATGACATTTCACGGCCGCTAAATAACAGCTTGCTTTCTTAAGCTTCGGTTTCCTAAGAAAGCGTTGCCGTGATGTATCGGTGGGTGACGTCACTAAAACGTTGTTTATACTAACACATGGTGTTGGTGGATGGTATGTAGTATCCGATACGTTACAACTTTCGAGCTATGTATTGCCAATTGTGGTAACCTTCCCGTTTTCGATTTTCTTAGTTTTAAGGCAACCCTAGATATTTTCTCCTGACGATAATAAACCGGTCTCATGATTGGTTAAGGAAGAAAATACGCTTTTCCACTTTTATTTTTAATGTAGAACGGAATTAAAATTTAGACAGTCTTTGAAATTGTTGGGTGCATATGAATTTTGCTCTTGATTTATAAAATCGACTTGTTTTATTAATTTTCAAAATTTTTAGGATAAGTTTGGAAAGCAGATTGTAAGTTACAATTTTTTAAATTTGTCACTTTATTTAAATTTCAATTAAAATTTCGAAAAAAAAATTTGGATTAAATTTGATTTTTGAAATTGCAGATTGGAATTTAGAATTTTTTTCCCCTTTTGGTTGCTCATTTCCCCTTAGTTGATTTGATATAGCAGTGGATAGTGTTATTGAACGTTAGAAAATGTTTTTTTTTTGCAAACATGTAGTAGCTTGATTGGGAAGAGGGTGAAATGTCTTTCATGTGAGAATGATATGATTTTAACATTGAGAAAGGATGCTGGTGATAGGTAGGAGTGGAAATGTAGAAAGATAGGACAAAAGTTTGGCAAAAGAAAGTATAACAGGAGTAAGAAATTGGAGGGTAAATGGGTGTTTGGAGGACTTGAACGAGGGACGGATAAATGTTTTATGGTTGAGGTGAAAAATAGGAACCAGAAAGTTTTGGCTGAGGTAATTCAGAGCTGAATTTTGCAAGGAACTACAAAAATTTCTGACTATTGGAAGTCATATGCTGGTATCAATACAAGAAGGACAAAGAGTTCAAGGGTTATCGATTCGAGCATATGACTGTTAACCATAGTCAGAATTTCAAGGACCCGGCTATGAGGGTAAGTTTGATTTTTGTTTAGCTTTTGGTTATATTACAAACACTGGACTATGCTTGGGTGGGCACCCAATACGGTGACTTATACGCATGGAAGCCAACGGTGAAAGGTCCTCGCCGGCCCCGGAGGGGCGGCGAGGTAGCCGGTAGGCGGGGATCGCGCGTTATACGCTGTGACTTATCTACAAACAAATTTCTCCCGGTATACTGGTTTAAACGCATTGAAACCTTAAGCGCAATACGCTTTGACTTCTCTAAAAAACAATTTCCTCTTGTAAAGTTACAATAAAAATATTTGTCTTGCTTTTCCATATATGGCTCTATAACCTGGAATATCCCCATTGAGTTGCTCACATAATGCTAATTGCTAGAAAAATTGTGAAAAAATATTTTTTCACACTTATGGATAGCAGAAGAATTTTTAGATTTTTTTTTTCTCATCAAAAACCTTTGTGTGGATTATGATCACAGAAAAGAACTACCTTATTAAAAAAAGATTTCTTGTTTTGAATTTTCTATGCATTGCAAAGTTTCTAATTCAAAATTGATAAAAATCCGGACGTTTTAAAAAAATCGCGGGTTTTTTTTTTATAATTTTTTTTTTTTTAACAATTATAAATTATTATTTTTTTTATTTAATTTTTTTTTTAAGTGACAAAACTAGGATGAAATTGACGCAAAATTGCGTACATGTTCGGAGAAAACCAGACTGAAATATTAGAAAATTTTCAAGTGAAATTTATATTGCTTTTTTCTTAATTTTTAAACAAATTATTATTATTATTTATGCACTGTATGCAAAGGTTCACGTTGTATATGGCGGCCATCTTGGAATTGCTTACATCGGCCGCCATCTTGATTTGGCGTAAACAATCGCTTTGGCGGCCTAACGTATCGGATGCTACCACTCCACCAATATTTTTTCACACTTATGGATAGCAGAAGAATTTTTAGATTTTTTTTTTTCTCATCAAAAACCTTTGTGTGGATTATGATCACAGAAAAGAACTACCTTATTAAAAAAAGATTTCTTGTTTTGAATTTTCTATGCATTGCAAAGTTTCTAATTCAAAATTGATAAAAATCCGGACGTTTTAAAAAAACTCGCGGGGTTTTTTTTATTAATTTTTTTTAACAATTATAAATTGTTATTTTTTATTAAATTTTTTTTTTTAAAGTGACAAAACTAGGATGAAATTGATGCAAAATTGCGTACATGTTCGGAGAAAACCAGACTGAAATATTAGAAAATTTTCAAGTGAAATTTATATTGCTTTTTTCTTAATTTTTAAACAAATTATTATTATTATTTATGCACTGTATGCAAAGGTTCACGTTGTATATGGCGGCCATCTTGGAATTGCTTACATCGGCAGCCATCTTGATTTGGCGTAAACAATCGCTTTGGCGGCCTAACGTATTGGATGCTACCACTCCACCGTGTTGGTTTCCTAGAGAGCGGTGTGTGTGAGCGTAACGAAAATTATCGGAGCCGCCATTTCCATGACTGTCGTCATAGCGGTCTCAAACAGTTGGGGAACGTTTTTTCTCTTGTAGTGGCCACATTTTATTTCCTGCTACAAGCGATTCGAACGAAGAGGAGAGAAATAAATAAACATTTTTGACTGCCATTGATTAATTCGTTTTTGTAAAATCGGGATCGTTAAACACAGAATGCAAATTTCAACGGATTTGAAATCTGCTGAAAATTTGACACCAGATCGATACCTTAAATGTGATTTTCTTCAAATAAATAATTAATTATTTAATGAATAATTAAGTAATCAGATGGTAAATAATTGAATAATAAAACTGTTTTTGATATCGATATGGCGTAGAAATTTACGCTGATTTGAAATATGTTGAAATTTTCACTCTACCTTCAACGATCCCGAAGTTAGAAAGTTTAAATTAGAGAATAAAAAACCACTTTGTTTTGTTTCTCGAATAAAATAAACCACGACAGCCGTCTGTGTTGCCCATTCTCCAACGTATTCGGTCCGTCTAAGCTGACACGTCTGGATTTTTGTTTAGACGGCCGTCTAGTTATGCCCGCGGCATCATGACGTATCACGGCTGTTAGATAACGGCTCCACTTTCTTAGGAAACCAAAGCTTTAGGAAACCGTAGCTTTAGCAGTCAGGATGTCGTCATTGGAAACCTGTCACGCGTATAAAGAAATGAAGCCAAATTCTTATTGAAAAAATATAAAAGTTAATATTGAAAAAAAAGAAACCTTTTTCTTTTTAAGAAAGTCACATTCAAGATATCCTTTTAGTGGAAAATGTTTTCCAGATTTCAAATCTGTTGAAATTTTTACTTTATCTTAAACGATCGCAAAGATAGAAACTTAGACTAGAGAGTAAATAACCCTAACACCAGTCAAAACTTTTGATTTATTTTGTTTCTCAAACAAAATAAACCACGACAGCCGTATGTTGTAGGGGCAGTGGATGACAGCAAAATGGAGATTGTGTGCATGCTCCCATACTCTTCTTCGTGCCACCAAAAGAATTTATCGTATGATATTTTATCGCACAACCGAAATCGATATGTGTGCAAGTAGCATGATAGTTAACATTTAGACAAGAAGCCCACTTTATAAAAAAAAATCAAGTTTCTGTGAGAAAAGAAAATCCAAATTATAACCAAAATTGATAATCTTTCCTTTTTTGACTCAGTAGTTTTAAAAATAGAGTAAAAAACTGTCTGATAACTTTTGTGTATGCCTTGTTTTAGGTATAAAAAAATTTTAGGTCCTTGAAAAATATTTTTTTGGTTTTGAAAAGTCCTTGAATTTTTTTTGGATAAAGGTGTGGGAACCATGATATTACATTGTTTGATTAGTTAATGTTTTTTATTCTTAAAAGTACTTAAAAACAAAAATATTTTGCAAAATCTACGAATTTATGGTTTGTTTTCATTTTGTTAAATTAATGAGGAATTTTTGAAAACCATTTAAAATCAATTGAAATTTTTGACCTATCTTAAACGATACCGATTTTACAAAACAGAACAAAGCAATGCCGTCAAAATATTTTTTATTTGTTTTGCTGAGCGTAGAAATGAAATCTTATTAATGTAATCTCGAATTAAACGAAGGTCATTCTGGGCACCGGCGTTCGTATTGGAAAAAGTATAAAATTAAAATTTTAAAATTATTTATTTAGAGAAAATCATATTTTTAGATTTCGTTGTATAGTGAAATTTTCCGCAGATTTCAAATCCGTTGAAATTTTTACTATATCTTTAACGGTCTAGGAGATAGAAAAAAGAACTACATAACTTAAGTTAAAACTTGTTTGTTGTGTCTGCCTGTTAAAATCGTTCCTCCGCAAAACCAAACGGAATCATATTTTTAGATTTCATTGTATAGTGAAATTTTCCGCAGATTTCAAATCCGTTGAAATTTTTACTATATCTTTAACGGTCTAGGAGATAGAAAAAAGAACTACATAACTTAAGTTAAAACTTGTTTGTTGTGTCTGCCTGTTAAAATCGTTCCTCCGCAAAACCAAACGGAAGCGAAAAAAATAATTTTAGAATATGTAATCTTTCATGCTGTTACCATTCAAAAAAAAAAAAAATTAAATTTCCATTGAGATCAAGTGATGAGTCATCCGCCATCTGCTTTCGAGTTTCCACGCAAACGATCTGTCGTGGTTTATTTTATTCCAGAAACAAAACAAAAGTGCTTTTTTATTCTCCAGGCCAAGTTTCAAATCGGTTCGCGATAGTTAAAGATTATGTGAAAAATACAACGGATTTGAAATCTGCGGAAAATTTTACACCAGTTCGATACCTTAAATGTGATTTTCTATAAATAAATAATTTTTCAATTGTAACTTTTATATTTTTGCTTATTAAACTGTTCAGCAGTTTCTATTGAAATGTGTGAACAAAAACGGATTCAACATTTTTAGATCAACTATAATCGGTCAATTGTACTTGATTCGCTCCTAAAAAAACATGTGCGTCGTAATTTTCGAATTTTTTTTAATGAAACATTAGCATTTTATTTTAATCGTTTGTAAAGGTTCCATTTGTTGTTGCCCTACAGCAGCTTTTTGTGTCTAATATAGTGCTAAATTTTACAAAATTGAGGAGACTATTTTGGCTACTATTTTTCACATATGAGGCAACTAAGGCGACTATTTTCAAAGGTAAGAACCACTGGGAGGTCTGCTATTGGGGCCTAAACTTCTGTAAAGAGACAATGGATTAAAATAGATTCATAGAAATACTTAGATTTTTAAGACCACATGTTCTCAGAGAATTCAAACCAACAAATTTACCATGATTTCGTAAGTTTGGGATAAATTCATTACGTATAATTCAGGCCTCGAAATAGATTTTTTAATACAGGTGCACCTGAGTTTTTAAATTAGGTGCACAGGTTATATTTAAGGTGCATATTTAAAAAAAACGTAATATAAGAGCTTTAATGTAGAGTAAACTACTTTATTAGTTGGGTATGTTTAGATTGGTTTGTAGTAGATAGTAAATAAAAATATTTAAACATCTAAATTCTCCCTTCTCCGTCGCTTCAACAGAGCCATCTGGAAAATGTTTTGATCATCGGAAAGTTCTGGTGGCATTGCACAAGTAAACCTTCCTCCTGTATAAACCTGTTATTGCCCAGCGATTTTGTTTTTGCATAGTGTGCATTTAGTAATTTTAATTGAACATTCCTTTAGAGCAAGAGAGGTCGATACTAATATTTTGTTCAAAAATCGAAATAACATAAAACATCCCCCTTTTTTAACGTTAGGTGCATTGCATGCACCTAGTGGGGAAAAATTAGGTGCACAATTGTATTGTCATGAGCACCTGTGCACCAGGGTATTTTGAGCCCTGATATAATTCATACATGAGAACATAACTATTGTTCAACAATTATTAAGGTAAAAATTAAGATTTTGTCTCTTACCTTTAATAATGTTAGTGTTTTATTTCTATTTTATATATAATATTAATATTTTGCTGCATTTTTCTGATATATAAGGTTAAAGTCAATGTAAATTTCATGAAATAATCTTAAAAGTTAACTCAACATTAGTCTTGGTTTCTTTATATATATTTTAGTCTATTATTTACTTTTATTTTACTATTAATTAATATTTTTTTATATTATTATTATTTAAAAAAAATATCGTTATTATTTTTTATTTATTATTATTTTTTTATTTACCTGGGAAAGCTGTGTGATGCTGTTTGTTACGAATGAAAATTGTGTCCGAATTTTAAGATTACCTCCTATAAATAAAAATTTTTTTCAAGTTTGTTTCCATATGTTGTTTTATAAGAGGGAAGAAAGACCATGTACATTCACAACAAAAACATTGGCTTTGATTACATTAACAACATGTGTTAGCAAGCTGACCACTGCTCGCTAACCCCCGGTGATTGCTATGAATTCTCATTTGGTTTGCTTTGCAATTCGTAACCTATTGGATAACAGCCATCATGATAATGCCTGTGGCTTTGGTTTGCTTCACAAACCAACACCACAGACAACGCCGTGATGGCCTTGTCACTGTCAAATGTGGCCAAATTCGATAACAGCCATCATGGCTCTGGTGTTGGTTTGCTTTGCAAACCAAATTAGGATAACCAAACAATTATAATTAGGATCCAAACAAAAATAATAACAACACCACTTGCAATGCCATGTTGGCCACGTCATTGACAAATTCCAATTGCAAAGAGATCCAATCTGCATGATGTCACAATCTCTTGCGAAAATATAAATATTGAATTGAAATATTATTTATTAAAAGAAAATCAAATGCAATGTATCGATCTGGTGTAAAATTTTCCACAGATTTCAAATCTGTTGAACTTTTCAATCAATCTTTAACGATTCCGATTTTACAAAAAATAACTAAACAATGCAAGTCAAAATGTTTTCTATTTGTTTTGCTGAACACAGGAAATAAAATCTGATTTCTAGAATCTCAAATCAAACGAAGGTCATTCTGCGTAGCGGCATTCATTTTGGAAAAAATATAAAAATTTCAATTAAAAAATTATTTATTCAAAGAAAATTATATTTTTAGGTATCAATCTAATGTAAAACTTTTCGCAGTTTTCAAATCCGTTGAAATTTTTACTCTATTATCAACGGTCTAGGAGATAGAAAAAAAGATTCTACATAACTCTAGTTAAAAGTATTTGTTCTTTATTGTCTGGTGGAAAATCATTCCTCCGCGCAAAATGAAAACGTTAACGAAAACATAAATTTAGAATCTTTTATGCTGTTGCATTCTAAGGAAAACTGTTATAATTAAATTTCATTAAATTAATTTTAAAATATTCTAGATTGAATATAAAATTCACCACAACCCAAAAATTACAAAAAATGTGGACTACCTGTATGCCAAATCCCATTACTGTAAGTGCCATAGATTGTCAATACTTTGTGAGCAGATAACAAACAAACACTTTCTTTTATAATTGTAGTGAGTGATTGATATTTGTGACACTTCTGCAAGGAGTAGGTTGGTGATGATTTCAGCTTTTTAAACTTTGTGCTATTAACTTATTTTTGTTTTTCTGCATAGGGTCAGGTGGGGTAAAACAGTTATAAAAAGAGGTGCTTTTTCATTTGTACCTAATTTGCAAAAAATATATTGGTTATTTTTGCAAAAAATTGTATCAAATATGCAACTTAATATTCCTCTCTAAATTTTATAAACAATTTTAGCAAAAAAAAATTCAAATTAGTAATTATAATGCTGTTTTAAAACATGTTGTCAATTACCTATTTTACCTCATACCGTGGGGTAAAATAAGTAATGTGTATGGTGAAATAAGTATAGCCATTTAAATTTTGCTCTATTCTTTATTCAGATCTAATATCACACACTAAGTTTAAAGAAAGTTAATTTTAAGTTTTTAAATAATGTACACACATATTTAAGAGAAAATATAGTGCCTGCCCTCTGTGGTCCATGAGTGGATCACACAGGACTCTCACAATTTGGGACATATCAACCTCAGATATGTCTTCATTTTCTGGGAAAATAAAGTAAGAATTTCCACTTTTTTTTGGCAAATTTGACTGTATAGTCCTGGCTACTTTTAGAAATTATTGCTCCAACAAATTTTTGAGTCATTATTTTTCCAGTAAAATTCACTTCAACCCACTTTCCGATTTTTAAGGTTGGGTTATCACTTGCTGTTTGATGATGAAAAGCATTCCTCTTCTAAAGAAATTTTGGGGTTTAGAATCTTTTCCTTGCTAGGCTTTTCAATTTAATGTCTCGATTAATTTTTTCTCCTAAAAGTCTCTTCACTGTTTTATTACTCGTGAGAACTTCTCCTGATTTCATTTGCATGTACGGGTCCTTTTCCTAGTGCTATTTTTTATTGCTTCTTTGGTAGATACTGTCTGCACAGGGAACAACGTGTTTATAATTGCTTTTACAATATGTTTAAAAGGAGATGAGATTATAGGCACCACCACAGATTGATGGGTTACAGCCTTAGAGGTGGATGGTCCTGTTTCATAGATTGTTGAGGAAGTAGATTTTTGATTTCTAACCATTTGCACTGAATCAGATAGCTCTTGGCTCACTGCAGTGTATTTCAGTATCCTGTTATTTAGGACATTCTTGTTGGGAGGGAAGATCCTACTTCCTGTGAAACCGCCTATAGCATGTTCCTCTGCAAACTTTTCCGTTAGTTTTCTCAGAAGTGTGGGGAAAACAGTTTTGGTTTCTCCATGCATGCGGCTTTCTCGATACCAATCTTTTAGTATTTTCTTCCAACACAGTTTTAAAGGTCCAAACACTCCTACATCATGAGGTTGGATGGCATGGCTGGTATTAGGTGGCAAACATAATATTATGATGTGGTTATCTATAGCTTTTTTCACAGTGCCATAAGTTAAATGACTTCCATCATATATTAGTAACACTGGAAGTGTAAGACTCAAATCTGTGACACTGCTAATGAACATTTCAAACAATTTTTCAAATACGTTATCCTGCATCCTTTGTCCAGGTATCGTAAAGATTTTTACCTTTGTACACGGTTAAAGGGGCCATGTAGTGACCAGCGGCTGAAACACAAAAAAGTACTGTGTACATAGATTTCCCACTTGTTGCACACTTCATATAGGCATTTCGAGATTTTTGATCCACATAAACATTATTTGCAACTGGATTAGTAGTTAGCCCTGTCTCATCAGCATTAAAAATTCTATGAGGTTGATCCCACAGTTTATGCTCATTGAGGATGCTTTCATACTTTTCAAAAATCTCCTCAATAATTTCTTTTGTGAGACTCTTAGCCCGTGACTTAGATTATATTTCAGGCTTGCGCTTTCCCAATTCTTTTTCCCGACGTCTCTCAAAATTTCTAATCCAATCGGGACCAGGAAAGTTATTTGGGAAAAGATTCACTTTCCCTGATGATTCTAAATAACCTTGAACCATTTTGATAAGATCATTTCTATCAAAGGAATATCCACAAGAAGCTGTAAATTGCATTGAATTGGACAAGATATTGCTCTTCCACTTTAGTGAGAAGAGTTGCTCTACCAGAACCTTTGTATGAAGGTTTTACTACCCACCTTCTCAGTGTATCATATGGCAGGCCTCGAAATAGATTTTATAATACAGGTGCACAAGGTGCACCTAAGTTTTTAAATTAGGTGCACAGTTATGTACAGTGGGAAAAAATTAGGTGCACAGTTATATTTTCATGTGCACCCGGGTATTTCGAGCCCTGTCATATGGAATGTGATACTTTTTAGCCATGCTGTAAATGCTGCACATCTTATTGTGTATTTCTTCAACTGCCTTCTGCAGTTCTTCTTGACTGTAATTAGTAATAGTCTTCCTCTTATAATTCTTGGCATTTTCTGGAAAATCAAGAATTTTAAACATTAGAACATATTTGGAATATAAGTAAAAAATCACTAATTTTGTTAGTAATTAAAAGTTAGTAGTAATTGAAACCTAGTAATTAAAAGTTATTAATATTTTATAATTAATTTAATTATCAATTAATAGATGTTGAAAAACTAATTTGAATTTGATATTGCTTTGAGAAAAAGGTATCTCAAAATAATAAAAAGTTAGGAATTTAAATGTGTTGCTTAGAGTTGGCTAAGCCAAAAAGTAAAACTATTTTACTCCATGTGAGTTATTTTGTTCTAAAATATTTGTTTTTCAGAATTTTGTCTCAAAATTAAAGAAAGTCAATCATGAAAAATTAGTTTTATAAAATAATGTGCCTAAATATTCATAAACTTACCTCTTCTATACTTTAAATCCAAAGTTTTTTTCACTTTCACTATAGAACAACCAGATCAACAGACATCAAAATGGCCACCAAGAAAAAAATTTCACCAGAAAATATTTAATTCTGCATTAGAAATGATGACCGACACCTATAATATATAAATCTACCACAAATTTACAAAAATATAACTTTTTGTTTTTAATATATATTTATTTTTGAAAGCTGCCTATTTTACCCCATTACTTCTTTTACCCCACCTGACCCTATTGGTGATTTTCTAAGTTCACTTAAAAAAAGAGCAATATAGTATTGTACATCTGAAAGCTGAACTAAAGCACATAAGTACCACAGTTTCATTCTCTTTTTGGCAAAATATTTCTTTTTTTAAGAAACATTATCTTGTATTCATTTGAGCTAAATTGCAAAAATATTTACTTGTATCTTAGACCAGTGTTTGTGTTGTAACTTAGACTGTCTAGGAACAACATCTTTAGTTAAGGGGGCTCCCCGTTTTGTCTTGTATTCAGATTTTATAATTATTTATACTAATCTCATGAAATAATGCGATTTAAAACAAGTGCAACAATTAGTAAATAATCGTGTTGAGTAAAAAGTTTTCCGATAAAGGGAAGATACCTCCACGCCAACAGCTGTCATTTCTGTGATTGTTAGCCTTTCAACAAATGGGTTTTTGTATTTGAAAGCTGAAAATTGGAATAACACTACTGTAATTTGTTTGTTAATAATTTATTATCTGTGCATCAAAAAAGGGAGCTATCACATCAACAGATCAGAACGATTATATACTTTGAGTTCCATAACAACCTCAGTGCGACTGAATGCCACCAAAAAATGTGTGAAAGTTTTGGCATCAGTACTGTTTCTTATGATACTGTCAAAGATTTGTTTCAGAAGTTTGAAGCTAGAAATTTCGACATTGAAGATGAACCACATTCTGGCCGCCCTATTGAAGTTGATTGTTAAAGCATATCATTGATCAAGATAGAAATGTTTCAACATAAATTATTGCATTAGAGCTTGACAGTTGCCAAAAAACAATAGTTAACGCTCTGAAACGCATAAATCTAACGTTTAAGTTCAACCGCTGGGTGCCTCACAAATTGACTGACTGAAGACAAGTGCAAGAGAAAAGCGGCCTGTTTGGCTCTGCTCAGTGATCAAAAGAAAGAGAAAATTCTTGACAGAATTGTGATCTGTGATGAAAAATGGGTGTACTACAACAATAGAAGCCGTAAAGGAGGGTGACCAGCACGTAGGGAATCAGCAGGCTCGGTTGCAAGACGAGCCCCAAATAACAAGAAAGTGCTTCTCTGTATCTGGTGGGATTGTTGCAGAATTATCTATAAAGAGTACCTGAAAAGCAGACAGACTTTCAACAGTGCAATATACAGCAACATGCTAATTAAAGTTTGTGAAGCCATTTGCAAAAAACAAAGAAATGAGTTCAGAAGAAAGGTGGTTCTCTTTCATCAAGATAACGCCTGGTCACATGTTAGTACGATGACCGGCTGGACGCTCTACAAGCTGGAGTGGAATTTGATGTAACATCCACCATACAGCCCAGACATGGCCCTTTGGGATTTCTATCTGTTTTCATGTCTGCAGCTGTATCTTGATGGCACAATCTACAGTTCAAATGAGGAAGTCATAAATGAGGTCGATCTCTTTCTGTACTCGTGCATGCCACAGTTCTTCGCAGAAGAGATTGAAAAGTTGGCAAAACGTTAGAAGACTATTGTAGATTTGAAAAGAGATTACTATTCTCATTAGCTCTGCTGTTTTTGTATATATTTATCTTTTTAAACTAAACATTTTTTTTTGGCAGAAAACTTTTTACTCAACCTGATAGTTGAGAATAATTCGATCCATAATTGTCTAATATCCAGAATGATGGATCTCCCAATTTTAAAAATATTACTTATTGTTTTTTCCAGGGAGTTAAATGTCTCAGATTCTCAGAAAATAAATATTTTTTAAGACTGGATGCATATTTCAATGTATAATGACTTGCCAAACCAGTGAGACAACTTATCTTTAGGGTCAGAGTAATATCATCCAATCCTAAATAATATAATCTGGAAATGGTTGCTCAATATTTTCACGTTTAAGTTGCAGAGCTTCCATTATTGGGAAACTTTTTTTTTCGTTTCACATTTTACATTTTTCGAGAAACATTATTCTAAGGTATTTTTTTTATTAAAAAGGAAAGAAAAATATAAATTACAAATTGAGATATTTAGCCAAAACAATAATTCACATAGCTAGTGTTTTTCATTATTTTTTATAAAGTATTCATTGTTTTTGTTTTGTTTAGGTTCTTCAAGCTGAAGTTACATTGGATACTATATTACTTGATCTTGAAGAAGAACTAACAAATCAAGCTGGAGTACAGGTTGGTATCTATTGACTTTTGTCTTCAATTTATCTCAAGTTTCTAAAGACAGATATTGCTACCAAACCATCCAACTATACAGCCCAAGTGAATGCAATTTACTCAACATGTGAGTGCAATTATTTATTTTTGTCTACAGAAGATTCTTGGTTATGCAGCCATGTAAGTTTTGGCATTCCTATATAAAAATCATTTTTAAAGAAGAATAATCAAATATGGTTCTGGATTTTGATGTCAAAACATTTTGCCAAAATTTAAGAGCAACGAAACCACCATATGAATGCCCTGTGAAAACGTGTGGGAAAATTTACAAAAGCTTCCCTGGAATCCAGTTTCATTTATATAACTATGACCATGACAATCCCCCTGTTCAGCATTCTCCAACATCTAAAATTAGAAAGAAAAAGGGGAAATGGCATCCTCGGTCCAACCGCAGATCACCTTCACCATTGCAGGTGTCTTCGAGCCCCCGAGAAAGTTTGCGCTACAACGAGCCCCAGAAAGTTGTTGAAGTTGATTTAAATGGCCACGTCCATCAGTTGAACATCTGTGAACCAATAGATTTTGTTCTTCACGAAGGCATCGAGACTGAAAAGAAGAGCGAACAAAAGCCAGAAAAGATAGAAGTCAAGCACACGAAAGCAAAGATAACTAAATCCAGTAAACATGCTGAAGCATCCAAAAAGCAAAAGGACCCTCCTGCAAATATTCCCAAGCTGCCTGAAGCATCATACCGCATCATCTCCGATTACACCGTCCCAGATGCTCCTCCCATGCCCACTGCTTACTATCGCTTCATTGAAAAGTCATTGGAAGAACTAGATGAAGATGTTGAATATGACATGGACGAAGAGGATTGTGTATGGCTTGATATCATGAATGAAAAGCGAAAAAAGGATGATCTATGTGAAGTCAGTCCTGATACTTTTGAACTGTTGATGGATCGGTTAGAAAAAGAATCTTACTTCCAGAGTCAGACCACTGGAAAGGATTTGGGCCCTTCCATCGATGAAGATGCTGTGTGCTGTATCTGTAATGATGGCGAATGCCAGAACTCTAATGCTATTCTCTTTTGTGATATGTGCAATTTAGCAGTCCATCAAGAATGCTATGGCGTTCCTTATATACCTGAGGGTCAATGGTTGTGTAGGCGATGTCTGCAATCGCCGTCTCGAGCAGTGGACTGTGTTCTTTGTCCAAATAAAGGGGGTGCATTTAAACAGACAGATGATGGCAGGTGGGCTCATGTTGTTTGTGCTTTATGGATACCTGAAGTCTGTTTTGCCAATACTGTATTTTTAGAACCATTAGACAGTATAGAAAACATACCACCTGCTCGTTGGAAATTATCTTGCTATATATGTAAGCAGAGGAGTGTTGGTGCCTGTATTCAGTGCCATAAAGCTAACTGTTATACAGCATTTCATGTTACTTGTGCCCAGCAAGCTGGCTTGTATATGCGCATGGAAGCTGTAAGAGAAAATAATGCTAATGGTACTTCTTACAATGTGCGAAAAACTGCATATTGTGATGTGCATGCACCGGCAGACATTGAGATGAATCAAGAGGATGATGGGTCAAAAACTGATACGTTTAAAAAGGCTAAAGCTAAAGCAAAATCCAGGGAAAAGATGAGGAAGGCTAGGAAGATCTTAGCTGAGAAACGAACTGCGGTTCCAATTGTGTCACTTCCTACCATTCCACCTGAAAGATTGACAAAGATCTCTAGTTTGGTGTCCATGCCTAAGAAGCAGGCTTTCTTAGACAGGTTGTTGAGCTATTGGATATTGAAACGGCAGTCTAGAAATGGAGTTCCTTTGCTGAGAAGACTGCAAACTGCCCAAACATCACGGAGAGATCATGACCTTGACAAGGAAGGTGCATCTCTGGGCGAGCAATTACAATACTGGCAGAAGTTACGTCAAGATTTGGAGCGAGCTAGGTTGCTGGTTGAGTTGATACGCAAGCGTGAAAAGCTGAAGCGAGAATATATAAGAGCTCATCAGCTTACCACTGAAATGCAAATTCAACCACTTATTGTGAAGATGCGAAGCGTAATTGAGCAACTCAGGGAAAGAGACGTTGGTGAGATATTTGCAAAACCTGTGGATTTAAATGAGGTACCTGATTACTTGGATTATATAAAACACCCCATGGATTTGTCTACAATGCTGAAAAAAATAGAATCATACGAGTATGGTAGTTTTGACATTTTTGAGAGTGACTTCAATTTAATGATAAAGAATTGCTTGTCCTATAATTCTAAGGATACAGTATTTTACAGAGCTGCTTTAAAGATGAGAGAACAGGGTGGTTATATATTACGGGAGGCAAGGAAATATACCGCTGCAAACTTTAATTTTAAAACTGGCCTACTTTTGGAGCAAAGTTCCAAAGTTGAAGAAGATTCTAAGGACAATGAAGATGACAATGAAAGTGAAAACCCTATGTCCATAGAAAAGCAGTTAGAAAGAATTTTACATAAGTTAGATGAAGCACATAAAATGAAACTTGGAGTTTCTCGCACCAAACGAATCAAACGGCTTCGCAGCGAAGCAAATATTATTCGTAGAAAAATTTCAATCAGAGCTGCTCTGTATCGTAAAAGGAAGAGGCTTGCATCTGAATCTTTATTAAGTGAATCTAAACCTGAAACACCTGCAAAAGTTGTCTGTACTGGAAAGACAAAAATGAAACAGGAGGATGTACAGTCTGTTGAACAACCCAAAGCTGATAAAGATGCACCAAAATCAAGATCTCATATTGATGAAGATAAAATAAAAAGTGAAATAGAACCTTCAGATACTGGAAGAAAAAAATGGAAAAGTAAAGAGATTGATCAATCAGCAACACCAAGTACAAAAAATGATTCCAGTCCAAGAAGTTTGACACGTAATAGAACAAAGGGTAAGGAACTGTCATTTGAAATGGATGAAAAACCAGTTGTTTCAAAATCTGACGTAGCTGTTAATGAAGTTCAACATAAATCTAGAACTAGAAGTAAAAGAAAAGATTCAATTGCTGATAGTGAAGAATCGAATCAGCCGAGTTCAAAAAATAAAGTGAAAGAAAGAGATGAATTACCTGAAAAAGATAAAAAAATACTACGAACACCTTTAAGAAGAGCAGCCAAGGAAGGGCCTAATCATAACTTCATTTTATCTGACACTGATGATGAAAGATGTTTCTCAGATGCACCTCCATATTCTCCACAGAAAGCAATCTTTTATGGTCGAAACCTCAGAAACCACAGTCCTGATGAGCAAGCTGAAGCACCAACACCTCGAGTAGGGAGGCCTAGAAAACACCAGAAAACATTTCCTAAGTCTGCTAATGCAAAGACTAAGCCATTGTCACCCCCTCCACCGTCTCTTCTGAAATCATCAAAAATTCCCTCAACACCGGAGCCCTCTCCCTCGCAGAGTTCGAAAGGTCAGAAATGTTCTGCTGCGTCAGCAACTTCTCCCAAGTCTTCAAAGACAAATTCCCCACCTGTTTTAAAACCTCAGGTTTCTGTTGGTCAAAGTGAACCTCAAGCTGATAAAGCAGCAACTACAACTGACAAAAGTCCAATACCTGCAAGTAAAAAATTGGGAAGGGGTGAGCACTCTTCGAAAAGTCCAGTTACGACGAGAACACGTCGTTCAATGGCTACCAGGAGGGAAAGTTTGAAAGAGGTCAGTTCGGAAGCCAGTGAACCCGAAACTGATAAGTCATCCTCGGAGATTAAAGAAAGGGAGACGAGGAGTAAGAGTGCTAGAGCTCAGAGCAGGTCGCAATCTGAAAGTGATATGATTTCTCTGCCTAAAAAGGGACCTAGGAAAAATAGGTCCACTAGCCTGACAGCTGATGGTGAATCTATCAAGAAGAAGTCATCAAATTCCAATACCTCTCCATCTGTTTCTCTCAATCAGTTTACTACATCACCTCTTCTCCAGACTGACAGTTTCAAAGTGTACAGATCTAGTAACCAAGACCATGGTACTGATTCGGACGATAATAATACAGAATCCAGTAGTATTTCAACAAAAAGTAGCAGTAGTACGAGCTCTGACATAGGTTCGGATTCCGATAGTGATAACGAATCAAAGTCAGATTCGAAAAGAGGTAAGAATCTGAATTCTTCTTCGGAATTCAATTTAGAAGAACAGCAACATTTGATAGAACTCCAGCCTTTGGACTTGGTTTGGGCCAAGTGTCGAGGTTATCCTTGGTACCCAGCCTTGATAATAAGTCCAGACATGCCCAATTCTGGATATTTTCATAATGGCGTTCCTATACCAGTACCGCCTGAAGATGTCCTTGCTTTGAAATCAAACTATGAAGGCGATGTGTATTTGGTATTGTTTTTCGACACAAAAAGAACGTGGCAGTGGCTTCCTCGTAGCAAATTGGAACCTCTTGGTGTTGATTCAAAGCTGGACAAAGCAAGACTTGTTGAATCAAAGAAAGCTGCTGAGCGAAAAGCAGTGAAGAAAGCTTTTGAAAATGCTATATTACATAGGTGCCGTGTCACAGGAGAATCAACGATAATATCTAATGAGTCTGGCAATGAAAGTTAGTTGTGAAAACATTTATGTAAAATACACCGTTTCCATATCGTTTTATGTATAATTTATTCAACTTCTTGTAAAAAGTGTACATATTTTCTAAAGGGGCTGGTGCCAAATCAAAAGATTGATCCTAGGACTTTAAGGAACAATTGTATATTGGTCAGTTATCAAAAGTTATCAGTTAATTCAAAAGGTTCATGAAGCATTTAAGGACTAGTACCAGTTCTATCTATACAGAGCTTCAATGTGTGTATTCCACAGCAATAGATCTAAATGTTTACATCTTGCCCTTACTATCAAAAGTGATGTGCTGTAAGCTAATATGTTTAGCCTAATTTAATTTCTTAAGGAAGTTGAGCTTTTTTTTTGTTTAATCTGCACCATCAGTTTACATATGCTTAACAGAGGATTTCTCCTGCACTCTTCATATCTCTGCCACATGTTGCAGTAAAAAGTTGAACCGTACTCGAAAGAAACAAGTGTTTGTCGTTTGCAAACTACAAGCTTGCTGAATCCATATTTGGTAAGTAGACAAACTGTAGTATTTAATTTTAAAAACAATTTAATGGATATTTCAATTTATTTTAGCCTTTATTCATTTTCTTTAGTTAGTTTTGCATGAATGTTAATGAATAATTTCTATTTATTTTATTTCATGTATATTTGTAAAATGGAATTTCAACTTCAAAAATTGTTTTTGTAAAAAAACTGTTTAAAATTCTTGCTAAAAGTAGTGCATGCTCTTTAGCAAGTGGGCATGGCTTAATAAATTTATTATACTGTATTATTTTTATGCCTTTACTCAAATATAATGTGTAATGAAAAATTAAGATTTAATTTTTCTGGAAGTGATATTTACTAGCTCCAAAACACCCCGAGCTTATAAAATTGTATCTACCGCAAGTTTTGGTAATAACAAAAGAAAATAGGTAAACCTTTGGATTGAATTAAAATAAAATAGAAATAGTTTTAGGTTTTCCAATGCATAGAAATATAAGGAATTTATACTATAAAGGGTTGTAATTAATGATGCATTCTGCAGTTAATTTAAAACAAAATGTAATACAATGTAAAGTGGAATGCTTCCTTACTTCTCAAAATTTAGTCCAGGAAATTTATCTTGAATTGTAACTAAAAGAATGTTTTTAATCAAATGGAAAGATAATAAGCTTTGCAAGAATTGCATACGAAGCTAGATTCACAGGCTGTAAAAATGGCTTGATGTATCAAAGCAGGTGTTTTGGAGCAATTTATTTTGTTTATGAGAGGCTTTCTGTCAATCTAAATTTCGGTGAAATGCAGGTAGTTTTTCCAATGAAACACGTTTCCTCCTTCTTCTAGATGTGGTGTCACTTAGCTTGTTTTCCTAATACAATTTCAGCATGTCACCAATAAAAAATCCAAAGAATGAATTTCAAATTGATATGTGATAGTCGATTGGTCGATGCCAATTAAATCAAGTACCAAAATTCATCTTGGTGATAAACTGGTAGTGTCTCATGACACCAAGTGTGTGTGTTGGTGTTAGTCTTAGTGATAATAAGCTACATTTGGGTAGCTGAAGTAAAATCTTCACTTTTTATTTGGTTTGTTTATAACATTGAAAATCCCTCTCGTGTAGATTGTCACAAATATTGTTTACATATATTTTTCCTACTGTGCAACCATAAAAATATAGGACTTTTCCTTGTCACCTGATTTCACCACCTCTATATGTAATGAGCTAGATCGAGCTACCCTGCATGTTTGGCTGTTATATTCTCTAATAGTAACTAACAAAGCAAATAAACTATGTTTACAAGGCTGGGTCCAAAACCAGAGAAATATTACTACCTTATTTTTCCAGGTCCACGACATGGCTCCCCTGTTTTTTTTAAAAATCCTATGCCCGGCTCAAGGTTTTTTGGCCATACGTTGCCTGTCTTGCCGTCCAATATAGCGAAGAAAGTCCTTGGGGAGAAGTATCCCTGGTGTCAATGTCCTGTAAATTAGAGCACTCTGCAAGGTGTTGTCTGTTCATAAGACCATCACAACAAAGCAGCCAGATCAGGGAGGTAGCCACACCAATCCTATGTGGTGCTATTGGAGATAGTCAAGTGCAAGACATCCTATGATAGTGATGTCTTGATCACCCTCTTGTGTCAATTAAATCAAACTCATGATATCCAACTGAATATGTTAATTTTATCACATATTTATTTTCTATTATATTTTATTAATGCTTTGTTTCTTAAATCTATTTATATTTGAATTCAAACATGTTTCTTAATGTTGGATCAAGTTTTTTCAATACAAAACGTTATCTTTGTATTGAATTAAATTGTTAATTTTCTGTTAATATCAGGTTTTGTAGTATTTTAGATGCAAAACAGTTCCTTGCGGTATTGAATAAAATTGTTGATTTTCCTAATTAACAATTTAACTTAAGCATTTGCTTAAAATTAAATTGTTATTTAGTAAATTTGAGAATTTTTTTATTTTAGCTTTAAAATTTTTTTGTACTGCATCAAGTAACTTACTGCTACAATTCACCTGCATGTTAGTATGATTTGGTTTGGGAGCCTCTGTCATAATTTTAGTTAAATATGTGTAAGAGACAAAATATGATCTCCATTTTTAAGGTATTTAAACTTGCCTGAACAATTTAGGTAGAATTTTTAGCAATGCTCAAGAACAAAAATTAAATGCCATTTCTACAGCATGATATTTTTATTGTTTGAATTTTTCATTTGAGTTTGAATTTGTTCTTGAATTTCTGCAGCTGAGACCAGGTTACCTTGTCAGTACAATTCAAGAAATGCAAAGTGAACTTGAAGAATTAAGGAAAGATTCCGATGCTGTTATTCAAAAGCAAGAGGTAAGTTTCTATGTATTTAATCACTAAATATACTGTAAAGCACTGTTGTTCCAATTTATTTTTACTTAAGTAAATATGCACTGCTTTCCGAAAGTTAAGCATGTGATGCGAATTGTGAACTGTAAAATACATGTAAAACTTATTGTGTATGTATATCTATTAATTGATATTGTGTATGTCAATTTGTTTTAACTTAATTTTATTTGGACATTTTATGCATTGATCTCTAGGAATTCTTTGCAGTTAGCAAAACTATTCTGTATTATTGAATTGAAATTAGGAATGTAAAAGTTAATTTGCTCATCTCATAATCGAATGTCAACAAAATAGAATTTGGTTTGACGTGGAAAGCTATTTTAATGATTACAGAGATTTTTATTACAAGCTCAAAATTCCATTCAGCTGGCATGGTGGGAGGTTGTGCTACCTTTATTCAAAGCTGTTCATAACAAAATGCTTCATTTTCTTGTATGTTATGTACTCAGAATAGAACTTGGAAATACAGTCAAACACGACATTTAGTGAACTTTTTTACTGTTCCCGACTGAACTCCTATTTAACTTAACATTATTTTAAACGCTTATAGTGAACTGAAAAATGAAAGTTTCCTTGTTGTGAACTAAATTTTCCCTTCCAGATATTTTCCCAGATTTTTCAAAGGCAATTTAACACAGGATACCAGGGTTCCCACAGTCCTTGAATTTTTTTTTCCTAACTAGGGGCCCTTGAAAGTCTTTGAAAACTACGGAACTTGGTTAAAAGTCCTTGAAAGTACTTGATTTTTTTTAACTAGTGCATAGTTGTGTAATTTCGTCCAGACTAGTTTCCTCCACAGCAGATGCGCCATTTGAGCGATCATGACGTATCACAGCTGTTAGATAACAGATCCCTTTATTAGGAAACCGTAGCTTTAGCAGTCAGGACGTCATTGGAAACCTGACATGCATCTAAAGAAATGAAGCCAAATTCTTATTGCAAATCCTTTGTTGATATTTGATGAAAGTCCTAACGTTGGGTTGGTGACAAGTCCGGTCCTCATGAAACTTAACTCTTTCTTTCCCTTTTTATAAAAGCAAATGCATTGCAAAGAGATAAAAGAAAATCATCCAAATTTTTTTTCTTGCAATCTCCATTTTATAATTTGTATATGTACTTACACATATACTAACTACTAGCCACTGCGTGGCTAGCCCGGCATCGCCCGTGCTCGTGTGACACCACGGGCTATGCCGTGATGTTTGGTTGTTATCTGGTGTTAAATTTTCCACAAATTTCAAATCCGTTAAAATTTTTATTCTACCTTTAAAAATCTCTGAGTTTGAAAAAAGCACTGAAGAACGCCAGTGATAACTTTAGTAATCTTTTGCTTTACTGGAATCCATTTAGCAGGAAATCAAAATGAATGATTCTCGAAACAAACGAAGGTCATTCAAATGTGTTCTCTCCTCAGAGATGAAAAAATTGGCATGGTTCCAAAGGCTGACGCCAAGGGGACACATGAGGGCAAAAAGTCTAAATTTTGATGTTTCTTTATTCCTCTGATTTACTACAGTAGAATGGAGGATGGCGAAAAAAAACTTTTTAATTCATTTTAAAATGTTCTAGATTGAATTTTAAATTTCGCTTCAACCCTAAAATTGAAAAAAAATTTGGTCTACCTGTGTGCTAAATCTCATTACTGTAAGTGACATAGATTCATCAGGACTTCGCGGGCAAGAAACAAACAGACAGACAAACACTTCCTTTTATAATAGTAGAGATACGTGTACACGTAAATGCCCACATATTAACTGCTGAATTTTGTAAATTTCAGACTGCTTATTTTGAAAAATCTCATTTTTGTGTGGCATTATTTGTGTATAATTTTTAGAAAATAGACTTGAATATAAATTTTTTACATACTACTGTTCTTATAAGATTAGCTAATCTGTAAGAGCATCCCATTTGGTCGAAAGTCAGGTATTACATTGTAAAATACGGTTTCTATAATGTTTTATGCAAGTCCTTATAAAGTTTTATTTTGTCCTAGAAAGTACTTAGAAAGTCCTTATTTTTAGTTAGAAAAAAAGAGTGGGAACCCTGATTAAGACAAAAAACCCACTTGGCAACAAAAAAAAAATCAGGCTCTGTGAGAAAAGATAATCCAAATTATAACCAAAATGGATAACCTTTCTTTTTTTTCACTATCAGTAGTTTAAAAAAATTATGTATTTTTTTTTATATTTTTCTTTTTAATTGACAACGTTTGTGTGTGCCTTGTCGTTAAAAAAAATTTTTAGGTCCTTGAAAAATATTTTTTTTTTGGTTTTGAAAAGTCTTTAAAAGTCCTTGAATTTTTTTTTTGGATAAAGGTGTGGGAACCAGGGATACCGAAAGACAGCATTCCTTAACTTATCTCAAATCACACTCTTTGAGCCTCCCTGCCGTTTCTAGGAGTGGTCCAATACACAATAATCTATTGACCCCACTCTTCAAAACACCCCTTGAACAATAGTGTGACGAACCTTAGATGCATCATCTGATGCCCCCTCCTTTCTATCTATAACCAGTGTCCATGCGAGAGCTTCAAACTGAACGGACATTTTGCTATCTCAACGGTATCCTGAAAAAAATTGGTAAAAATGACAAATTCTGTAAAGAGGAAAGCATTTTCTATTGAGGATAAAGTAAAAGTAATCAAACATATAGAAGATGGAGCCAATCAGCCGTCAATATGCTAGGAATTTTCATTATCAAAATCTTGTTTCTAATATTTGGAAAAATCGCAGCATGATCATCACTGCTCATAAAAAAAAATCTGAATGAAGCAAAGAAGCTATTTAGGGCTGAAAAAGAGAATGTAAAAGCTCTTAGAATGGTTCACCATTCAGCAGAATTGAAATTTTCCTGTTGCAGAGTTATGCTGCAAAACAAAGCAAATGAGTTTTTGGATTATTTTACAAAACTAGGGGGCTCCGCCCCCTGCTCGCTTACGCTCGCCAACCCCCCGGGGATTGCTGCGCAATCTCATTTGGTTTGCTGCGCAATCTCATTTGGTTTGCTTCGCAAACCAACACTCCTTTCCCAGATGCCATTTGGTTTGCTTCGCAAACCAACATTCCTTTCACAGAGTGAAACTATCTGAATAATTAGTATTATCCCGATTTCACTTTCCGGTACATGACGTCACAGCGATGGCTTCGCCCCCTGCTCGCTTACGCTCGCCGACCCCGGGGATTGCTACACAATACCGTTTGGTTTGCTTCGCAAACCAATACTTATTTCGCAAGTGATTTCACTTTTTTTTGCTTTAACACTTAATGCACCCTAAACTAATAGCTGCATCAGTAAAAAATCTTCTGTATCTTGTTGCCTGTACAATTTTAAGTTAACAGTGTTAGTCTCCAAACTTTACGATCTGTACTTTGTACTTTGTCGGTAAACTGTCTGAGAACAGAGGGAAAAAAGCGAGCCTATTTCCTCGCCAAATAAAAAGAAATAGTTTTTATGGCAATTGTTGCTACGATAAATTTGATATCTGGCAAACCTGATAGTCAAAATTGCAACCCACTACTGCTTGCGGAATCTGCTATGCGAACTGAAAAATACGAAATTTGTGTCACTAACTTTTGATTGCATCGAATTTATTTATGAACCAATTTTAAAAATAATTGTACCATAAGGAAGAGTATATTCTGAGGTATATTGTGATATTTTTAAAATTAAAAACTAACAGTAATACGATATAGATATGACCGTTTTAGTTTTGTATCGGAAGTTACGATCTGAAAGTTCCGAAAATTGTATGACCAACTTTTAATTGCATCCATTTTATTTATTAACCAATTTGAAAAATAATTGTACCATAAGAAAGAGTGTAATGTAATGCATTCAGTGATGTTCTCAAATTTAAAAAATAATGGGTTTTGCTCTAGATATAACGGTTGTGACAAAAAGTAGCGAAAATATCCAAAGATTCCGAATTTTGTATGACCAACTTTTGATCGCATCCAATTTAATTATTAACCGATTTCAAAAATAATAGTACCTTAAGAAAGAGTACATTCTGAGGTATACTGCAATATTTAAAAAATTAAAAACTAATAGTAATAAGATATAGATTCGGTAGTTTAAAAAAAAAATAACAAAAATTTCCCGATTTTTCCCGAATTTCAAAAAAATATTATCAAGAACCAAATTGAAGTACCAAAAAAAACTCGACGAGCTGCAAAAATTTAAGTTGAGAGGTACACTTTAAAAAAAACTCACGGCTGAAGACTGAAATTTTTTATGTGTTTTGCTCACTCGCGGAAGAAATTTCACTTCTTCAATTTTGACACTTAATAAAACCTAAACTAATAGCTGCATCGGAAAAAAATCTTGATAATTATCCAGGGAATACAATGAAGAACAAACTATGTTAATTTCATTTTTTTCCAATCAGTACTTTCTCGGGAAACCGTCTAAGAATCGAGCTAAACAACACAGTTTTCAATCCTGCGGCGGCGGCGCTAACTTTTTTTTAATATAGAGAGATGACTCTGAATCAAACTTTTAAAATACTAGGGGTCTCCGCCCCCTCCTCGCTTACGCTCGCCAACCCCCGGGGTATGCTTCGCAAACCAACATTCCTTTCGCAGAGTGAAACTATCTTAATAATTTTGTAATATCCTGATTTCACTTTACGGTCCATCACTTCACAGCGAGGGCTTCGCCCCCTGCTCGCTTACGCAAGTGATTTCACTCTTTTTTGCTTTAACACTTAATGCACCCTAAACTAATAGCTGCATGAGTAAAAAATCTTCTGCATCTTGTTCCCTGTACAATTTTAAGTAAACCCTGTTAATCTCCAAACTTTACGATGTGTAATTTGTACTTTCTCGGTAAACCGTCAGAGAACAGAGGGAAAAAAGCGAGCCTTTTTCCTCGCCAAATAAAAAGAAATCGTTTTTATGGCAATTGTTGCTACAATAAATTTGATATCGGGCAAACCCGATAGTCAAGAATACAACCCTGAAAAGCTCCGTTAATTTGCTCCGCGAAATAAAAAATATGAAATTTGTGTCAACAACTTTTGATTGCATCGAATTTATTTATGAACCAATTTTTAAAATTATGGTACCGTAAGAAAGAGTACAGTCTGAGGTATACTGCGCTATTTTCAAAATAAAAAACTAATAGTAATACAATATAGGTATGACAGTTTTAGTTAACGGTTGTAACAAAAAGTAGCGAAAATATCCAAAGATTCCGAATTTTGTATGACCAACTTTTGATTGCATCCAATTTAATTATTAACCGTTTTCAAAAATAATAGTACCATAAGAAAGAGTACATTCTGAGGTATACTGCAATATTTTAAAAGTTAAAAACCAATAGTAATAAGATATAGATACGGCAGTTTTAAAAAAAAGTAACAAACATGTCCCGATTTTTCCCGAATTTCAAAAAAATATTATCAAGAACCAAATTGAAATTAAAAAAAAAACTCGACAAGCTGAAAAAATTTACGTTGAGAGGTACTTTTTAAAAAAAACTCACGGCTGAAGACTGAAAATTAGTATGTGTTTTGCTCACTCGCGGAAGAAATTTCACTTCTTCAATTTTGACACTTAATAAACCATAAACTAATAGCCGCATCGGAAAAAGATCTTAATAATTGTCCAGGGAATACGATGAAGAACAAATCATGTTAATTTAGTTTTTTTCCGATCAGTACTTTCTCGGGAAATTGTTTAAGAAACGAGCTAAACAGCACAGTTTTCAATCCTGCGGCGGTAACTTTTTTTTAATATAGAGAGATAAAGGAGAAAAATGAACTGGTGGGAAGCTGTCAAGAGTGAAAGTAACTTCTCGTGTGCAATCAGGGATGGATTGGAAAAAAGAAAAGTAACCATGATAGGCAACTCTCAAAAGCCTTGATGCTTTAAAAATGTTAAAAAGCTACCCGTAAGTTACAAAGCTAATCAAACTGCTTGGATGACTACTGATTTGTTTGAAGAGCTTTGTCAATGGGACAGTGAATTGGTGTAAAGAAACCACCAAAAAATTGCACTCATATTAGAAAATTGCAGTGCCCACCCCCACTTAAAAAAATCGCAAGTTCATCAAACTTGTTTTCTTTTGCCTCACAATACACCTGTGCTGCAACCGATGGATCAAGGTGTTATTCGTAGCCTCAAATCTCATTATAGAAAACAGTTCTGTGTATTTTGGAAAGTTATGAAAAGAACAGCAATTATAACATATCTCTTGGAAGCAATTGTTTTGCTTGGAGATGAGTCACAGCTGCGAGTTTGCAACAGCTTTCGACATGCGGGTCTTTCAAGGAATGTATTGGAGCACGGAAGAGACAGCATTGCAAATGACGAAAATGAAATGTACCGTATGTAAATATACTACGTAGCTGGATAACCATCACAAATCATATTTTTTTCTAAAGATGAAATTGAAATTAATTAAAGGGATTAATTAAAGTTATAAAAATCTAATGTAAATAAAAAAATCATTTAAATTATATTTGATTTTTATGATTAAAACACCCCATGATTTTTTCATACCCTGGTTGCAAAGGTCTTATTATACCTTGCCTGTCTAAGCTATGGAGCACATCGACTTTCTGATGAATGAGATGGAACATTTGTGCATGGATTTGTGTTATTCCTCTCGATAGTTAGTGCTCCTTATGTCAGTCCTCTGGGTCAAGGTCACATGGAATTAAAAGAAACCATTCTAATGTAGGACTTATTAACAAGCATAATTAAAAACATGAATTTGGGCATTGATAGCCAATCGGCCCAAGTTGATTTCCAAGCCCATGGATTTTAGATCGTACTACAGCAACTCTACCTACAAGCTCCATCTGTTTAATTTGAAACAATAATTGAGCACAAGTTGCATAAGTCTTCTCCCCCCAAAAATCATGTGAAAATGACTGAGTATAAGGTATGAATGGGTTTATAATTATTTGTGGGAGACAATTTTGTTTATGCTGTGTGTATGTAATATATTTTCCAGTTTTAACTATTATTTTGAGATGTTTGTTATCTGCAAAATGTTTATGACTATGCCAGACAACATTTGGAATTGCAGATACTCATTTAAAATAAGTTTTTATAAAAATAATAGATAAAAGGTTTTATTATGTTTCTTAGAATATAGAAAAATATATATTCATTTTTATTTTATGTGTCAGCCAAAATATGTGTCTTGAAAACTTAACCTTTTGACTATGGCTATAGATATAACTGGCGTGATTCTTTCTTGACGAGATTCTTATAACTTTCAATGTACAACTGCTGTACTGGTTGTAGTCTAAATTCTTTCTTTGTGTGATTCTTATAACTTTCAAGGTACAACAGTTGTACTGGCAGTAGTCTAAATTCCTTCTTGCCATGATTAAGGTACAAATGCTGTATTGGCCATAGTCTAAAGGTTAAACGATTAATTTCTGATTGGGGTTTCGTTAACTGGGAACATTGATAATAAAAGTTACTGAGTATTTCTATTATTAGCAATAGTCAGTGTTTTAATGCCTTTATCAGTCAGCAAGACTGGTATCTAGTATGTTTTTGTGTTATGGAATTTTTAATATTAAAGTTTTAAAGCAAGATAATAGGTAATGAGATATATTTTAGTTGATATTGAAATGCAATAATTCTATTATATAAGCAGTTGTATGAGAAACTTATCTTAAACAAATTAATTATAATTTTTTCTTTAAATTTATGCCATATTTTAACTTGTCCCTGTTTTACCTTTAAATTTTGAAACTACCTGTTTGATACTTGTTGTAAGCATTCATCACTTTATTTTCAAAGATCAACAACATGTCTTTATGTATCTCATTAACAAAAAATATTAAGGTATTATACTTTTCAATTTTAAAATCAGTGCTCTCATTTCAACATATTTTTTATTATACAGTACAAAGTTCCAAATCTGGAATTGTCCAAAATCCGTCCGTTTCGCTAACCAGTATTTTTTTCTCTCTTTTTTTCTATCTTTTCACCTCTTTTTTAAACAATTTTTAAAGAACAATTCATTCAACCTGGACCAAATTGATGAAACAAGGCAAAATAATGGACATGTTTAGAGTAAATACCACACAGAAAAATTAGAAGATTTGTAAGCAAATTTGTTGCATTGTATTAAAAAGGTTTTTTCCCTTTAAAAAAATTATTCCTATTTATATATCTGCTATTTTAGTGTTGCAAACATGTTCCGGACGTAAATAAAGAGCGGAAAAATTTGCGTGCTGGAATGGGTGTTTTTGACAAAAAAAACTGCAAATAATCCAAAATCCATAAAAGTCTGTAATCCAGAATGGCCGAGGTCCAGAGCATTCAGGATTTTAAACTACTGTGTACTTTCAGAGATGCCAACCATTACGGATTCTCCCTAGTTTCTACGGAAGTGTAGTATAGATTATGGAATCTATGACTTTTTCTACGGAAAAATTCAATTTTATTTATTTTTCACAACACATCAATTAGTTTACTTATTCCTGTATTTTGTTCATGATTATTATGTTTTTTTTGGTAAATGGGAAAGAGTGCTTAAATTTAATTATTAAATGTTTTTATATATAATTATTTCATACACAATTATTGGTTCTATATATGTGTTTTCATGTATGATATACCTTACGAATTATAAGTAATATAATGTGTTGCAAATATGTTTCAAATTTGTAATTAAATATTTGAAGTTATGATATATGCATGTTATTAAAGCTGGTTTCTTAAATGTTTACTTGACTACTGAAAGATTCTTAAAATGATGGATTTTTCCTTTGTGCTACTGTAAACTTCCATTACATGTTGGCATCTCTAGTTTTATTAGATCTTAAACACCTTTTGAGATGCTTGATTGAAATTTTTTTTTCATGTTCACTTACATTTTTATCACATTTTTTTATTTCTGTATGGTTAGTCTGATATTCTTTTAGTTGAATTTCTAAGTTGTCTTGCGTTTGCAGCTTATCAACCATATATGGATCTTGCGTCCATAAAACCAAATCAACATCTCAAGATTTTCGTTTTATTTTTCAGGAAGTTAAAAGCCAACTGGATAAAGAATTGCAAATGGCTTGTAGAAAAATTCAAAGCTTGCAAGACAAAACTGGATGCAAGAGCATACATTCAAATACAGCTGGTTCAGCATTGAAAACTCATATTGACAAGTTGAATTTGTAATGATAAATATGTATGATAAAAAGGTATTTGTACATGCAAATTGAATTCACAGTAAACAAGTTTAAAATGCAAGCCTTCTCAAAGATATCAATGTAATTTGGACTGAAATTGGTGATGTCCATTTAAAAAAAAAAACCTGCATCTTGAATTGTACTATTAGTATTTTTCTGTGTATTAGATTTTTTGTTAATAGAAACATCTATGTTTTTTATGCCTTTTAAAATTCAGATCCGTAAATTATTTGTCAACTAAATATGAATGTCTCGAGAGCTATATTGAATTTTCTTTAAATTATGTGGTACTCGAAACGGGCAGCTTAAATGAATGGCATTATGACGTACATTAAAATACCAAATTAAATATCAATTTCCTGATGAATTTTTGAAGTTTATTTTCATATTTTAAAAATAATACTCTGATTTTTATCTCAAAATTAGCAATTACACATATTCGATGCATTTCTGTAGAAATTAATCTTGTGGTATTTTTTATTGCTAAGAAAATGCAATGCAAGTGATATTAAAAACTTCATTCCAGTATTATGTATTTTGAGTTTAGTGTTTTGATAAGAAATAAGTGTAACTGTATTTAATTTTGAAATTTTTTTTCGGTATAATGACATGCAATTTTTACTAGACATTTCATTATTTCACTGTTTTTGTAACTTCTCATTCATTGTACTTTTCACTGTCTGTTAATACATGCATAATAATTTTAACTGGTGAATAGTAAACAATTGTAACTTAATTCACAGCTGTTTTAGGTCCTGCTGCATTTTCTTCTATTGCTAACCCCTTGATTAAATGTTCAATTCAGTGTAGCGATTGTCAAGAAATTGTATTTAAGCACTCACCATAGCATTGTAATACGCTGAGTGAAAAAATGATGACTTAAATTTTTATGTATATAGATGTACGATTTCATCTAAAAATGTTTCTTAAAGAAATGACATGTATAAATACGCATTAGCTCATTTAGATAGAAAGCTTAACTTAAAAAAAATATTAGACATTTTACAAGCATCATCTCCAAATATGTCACTCTTTATGTGTCATGAATTCAATTCATGGTTAATTTTTGCTTAAAGGAGATGTAAATAATTTTGAGATCCAACTGGTATGCAAGTGTAGTACATATCAAAATCATGCATCTCAATGAATAAAAGGAATCTCAAATTCATGTCATCCTACAACGGTTATTATATTCTTGTGCTTTGAAAGAAACTTTAATTTGATAGGTTCTTCTAATGAGCTATTGGAAATAGTATACAAGTGTTTGTACAAGATGAATAGAAATTTATTTTCATAACTATTATCCATGATTAAATTTATGCTGTTGTCACTGTATTAATTTAAATTTTCAAAAGTGCTTTCTAAATTGAACAGTGTCATCTGACAATAATTTAAGTGCCGAAAATCTTCAGAGAAATATGCATTTTTTATGAGTGTAAACTTAAAAATGATGCATTTGTTACAAACAGCACAAACGTTGTCTATCTTGTCTCCTGGTTTTTATTGCACTTGGATACAATACCTTTAATATTAATGTAAATCTTATAGAATAAAACATTTTTATAATGAATGGTGTCTTAGTATAGTATATTTTGCTTGTCTTTTTTGCCAAGAAAGGCTTTCTTTCATAGTATTAAGTATCAAGATCGTAGGATAAAAGTAAAAATTAAGAAGCATTAACTATTTTTCAGCTCTGCTTATGGTTAAAATTTTAATTAGCCTTTTCTTAATATGTTAAGAATGTTTTAAGATATATATTTGGAAAAGGGTATGGTATTCAGTAGGTTGACATTGCCATTCTAAATTTACAAGGGCTGTAGTAGCCTAGTTAGTAAAGGAGTGAATTAACAACTTAGGGGTGCACATTCAAAATTCGATCCCACTGAAGACAGTTAGGCCTCAAATGTCCTCATGTTGCTGTGGTGTGGAAGTTTTAAGAGGGATGCTAGCTCAGATGTTCATCTTTCACTGGTTCAAAATTTCAAGGTGTCCTTTTATGTGCTACTTCAGGATTGATCCCCATCGCCAATAGCCCATTGTGTCGCTCAGTACAATGATAATTCAACAATACCTACCACTAAATTATTAATGGTCCAAATGGCATAATATTCTACCTATCCCTCAAAACAGCAATTCTGAATCTTTTTGATCTGATGGCACAAACTTAAGCCAAAATTCTGTGGCACCAAATAATGTAATTAAATTACAGACCTAACAAAAGTATGCAAAATTTTGTCTTTTCAATATATTGTAATTTCTTATCCTTTTTGCTCTCAAGGGCGGCTTTTTTGAAACTGATTCTTAGTAGTAAGCACAGTAATAAGTAAACAATACCAAAATGATTTATATGTGTATTTATACAGGTATTACTTGAAGTTATTTGTGAAGTACACTTGAGACAAAACTTTGAATCTGAAGCATTGAAATGAAATAAATCTTGCACAATTCAAACCATTTCATCATCTAAAAGGCACACTAGAGGTATTCTTGGAGCACACCAGTTGAAAATCACTGCATTACAGAATGTAGTTTCGTTGAAAGGTGAACCATTGTCAGTGTACTATATAAGCAATGGGGTGCAATTTTGTGTTTTAGAAACAGTTTCACTCATAAGATGCATTTCTTTCAATTCATTGTTTTTGTTAATTTTTGTTACTGTTAAATTAGAGCTATCCCATTACACAATAGTTATATTTAATTGTAACTGCATTGGAATCAATAAAATATACTAATGGGTTTTTGCTTTCCCATGGAAAATTTTATATAAAAAAAAATAATAGATAAATTAAAAATGTATAATGGGATTCTGTAATATTTGATGCTGTCAACTTTACTAAATGTTAGCAGGTATTTTGGTTCAATGCATTTATATTGTTAGAATATTAATCCCAAAAAATTTAAGTAAACCAGAAGAGTAGGTAGGTATCTTAATTAACGTCGTACTGGAGCAACACAATGTTTTGGTGATGGTCCAGAATCAAACCCAAAGGAAAAGATTCGAGGACAAATACTTTCCAACCAGTGTCAGATAACAAAGTCATATCAGAGCTGGCACCCCACTCTCCAAACTTCCACACCACGACAGTGTGTAAACTCGAAGGGAAATATATTTTGGCAAGATAATGATGCATTAACTTCTGTTTGCAATTTCCCTATAAAATGGGATGCAAAAGGGTCAGCTGTTGAATTGGTTATGCAAAAATGTGCATTTCATTTCATATAGATAATAATAAGTTATTAAGTATCTACCATTGGATAAAGGGCCCCCCCCAAGTCCAAATTAGCTGATTTTGAGTTTTACACACAAATCACTTCAATGTAATGAGCTTTTATAACAGAAGGAATTGCAAAAGTTCTGACAGTACATTATGAATAGTTCAAAGTAGTATTTTTTATATACACTATCAAAGAAATGGAAGATAAAATCTACCAAAATCTTGCAAATGGGCATTAGTCTCTTTTCTACCAAACTACAGAAATATTTACACACAAACCATGTAAAACTAAAGTGGTGCGAGTCCATTAAACACTTTCGAGATATAGCGACTTTTAGTAGAATAGTTGTTGAAAATTCCAGAATACTACCAAACAAAAATTTTCCCACCCCATGTGTTCAAAATGAATTGTTTTAGCTCATGTATGTTGTTTTTGCCCTTATCTCCAGTTTGTAAGAAAATTATAAGGCATTTCAGTAACTTACACCACTTTGGCTTTACATAAATTGAGATTTTGGTTTTCAAGACAAAACCTTGTGTCATTAACAACTTGAATGTTATTTTAATTTTGAAAAGGAATATATCAAAAATAATATAAATCAATGTTATTTTGTTTGAAGTCTTCCACAAAACTTTCTGCTACTCAACATCCCTAGTGTCATCAGCACCCAGTGGTCCGTTGTCTTTAGCGGAGTCGGAAGTATAAAGGTTTATATAATATGCATGCTGACGGGGCTAACGTAGGTCTTGCATATCTTTCTTTTTCTCTTGACACAGGTCGGGATCCATTGTAGAGTTGAGATAAAAGTACATTTGCCAGTTATACTGGTAGTCCCCGTTTTCCTTGTGGTTTTATGTTTAGCTTGTAAAACGGAATGTCATCAGACAAGTTTTCCTTGTAAGAAATTGTAAAAGGGTTGGATTTCTGGTACCGAATCCATTGCATCTTTAGCCATGAAACTGAATGCTTTTCTTCATTAAACTTTCTTTTGGCAATGGATTTTTCCATGTTTTCTGTAGATAAAAACTTTTTATCAGACATCACAGTAAAGTGGAAAGATTTTACCCTACATTTAGTGATTACTAGGGCAACTTTTTTGTTGATGTAAAAATGGGAAAAGTTGCATTTATGGATATCAAGTTGCATTTATTTTTGATACACTAAAATCTAAAATAAATGATTCGTAAAATTTGAAAAAATTTATGGACAATTTTAGTTGTGTACAAAAATATTATAATGCATCATTAAATACAAAAGAACGTTGATATCGTTGAACGGCCGATATTGGCCAGTAATTTCTTTAACATTGAAAATCTGCGCTCAACAGACTGATGTTGCAGTAAAAATACTGACTCGGGGAAAAATCATCTCTGGAAAGTGTAGCAATAACCGTCAGGACATTATTCTTTTTAGTTTTTTAAGATACATTTTAAGGTTGCAAGAATCTTCTTTTAAATCCATCGATCTGATAACTTCGTACGCTGCCTTGATGTTGTACGCTTTCGATTCCAATTTTTCTACGAGACGAGTTTTCCAATTTTCTACTTTCCAATTTTTCTACGAGACGAGTTTTCCAATTTTCTACTTTCTACTTTTTCTATTAGAATCAAAAATTCGTAGCTGCTTTTGATTTTCACCAAACTTTTTGCAAGCTCTGGGTTACACGCTGCTTTTATTACGCGACGCACTAAAATGCAGTTGTCACTGAAACCGCTTGCAATGTCCTCTACAGTAGGAAGGTGGTCGGCGTCATAGTCATAGTCATATAGAGTGGGGAGGTCAGGAAAGCCCTAGGTGCTGATTCCACTAGGGAATATTGCACCAAACCCCATTGTTTTTCGATATTCCTGTCAGAGAAAGCCAGATTCCTTGAGAAAGGCCAAAAGGCTTTTGACAGGTTCTTCGTGAATTGTATCAAGTTCTGTTCCAAGACCTAGACTTGAGTGCCTTATGTGAAGCAGAGCTTCGCATTCAAAAAGTATGTGGTGGGCAGTTTCCTCCACCATATTGCATTTTCTGCATAGAGGTTCTTCTTTAAAGATTCCCATCCTATGAAGGTGTTTTCTTAGGTGATAGTGGCCTGTGAGAAATCCAACTATCACCCTCATCTTACCCCTGCTAAGACGAAGGATCTGAGAAGATGTTTTCATAGAAGGTTCTTGAATCATAAGCCTTGCATGTTTTTGATCGGTGGTTTGCTTCCACTTTTTTGTAGTTTCTTTAAGCATTCTTTCTCCTATCACCCTTTTTGCGGTAGTCTTAGAGATCCCGCAAAAAGGCTCAGGGCTTAAAGGTAGGTCTGCAGTCCCCAGTTTGGCTAACTTATCTGCATTTTCGTTTCCTTCTACACCAGTATGCCCTGGTACCCAAGTAAGAAAGATCCTATTATGGGTCCCCAAGTCATGTAGAAGGCTCCTACATTCCCAAACAAGTTTGGAGCTTATTTGGAATGAGTTTATTGCCTTTAAGGCTGCTTGACTGTCACTGAATATGTAGATTTTCCTATTTGAGTAGGATCTTCTAGAACATTCTTGTAGACAGTAGATGATAGCAAGCAGTTCCGCTTGAAATACTGTGGCATGTTTTCCTAATTTTCGGGAAATCCTTGCCTTAGGTCTGATCCCACATATTCCAGCACCTGCCTTTTCGTTTTGTCTGGAGCCATCTGTGTACCACACAATGTCTCCATTTGTGAGCTTGTAGTTTTCCTCTTTCCATTCCTCTCTTAGGTCAATAAGTACCTCGAAGGGTCTTTGAAAGAGGAATCTTGTCTCCATGATGTCAGAGGGCATCAAAAGTATAGGGTCAAAGAATTTTTGGTTAATACTGGTGTGGGACTTTTGGCTGGCAAAATCCATCCACAGTCCAGCGTTTTCCAGTCTGTAGGAACTTCTTCTGGCAGCACCGCTAATAAAGATATCAAGTGGGACGACAGATAGAATAATTTCCATGGCTCTGGTGGGAGTGAAGGACATAGCACCTGTTATACTCAGGCAGGCAGCTCTTTGAAGACTGTCTAGCTTGGTCTTAACAGTCAATTGTTCCGTCTTTTTCCACCAGACCACAGCCGCATAGGTCACAATGGGTCTAATAGCCATAGTGTATAGCCAATAGGTCATCTTTGGCCTTAGACCCCATGATTTACCAAGAACTCTTCTACATCGTAGAAGTCCAACTTTTGCTTGTTTAATTTTACTTTTCAAATGCTGATTCCAGGTTAATTTAGTGTCCAGTATAACTCCCAGATATTTAACCTCGCTCAGCATATTTACTTTTTCCCCTAGTAGGGTAGGTATATCACTTTTGTCAATGCAGGTTCTTCTTCGTGTAAATGGGACAAGAGTAGTCTTTTGAGGATTTACTCTCAAATTCTTTTCACAGCACCATCTTGCGATTCTGTTCAGGGTCCCCTGCATGATATTTATCACCGTTTTCTCATCCATGCCCGATATGTAGACGACAATGTCATCTGCATATCCCTGGGCATAAATGCCGCTTTGATTGAGGTCTGCAATTAGGTCATCAACCACCAGATTCCACAACAGAGGGGAGAGAACTCCTCCCTGAGGGCAGCCTCTAGTGGGTCTAGCCTGAAGTGTTGCCCCAAACAACTCGGTTGTAATAACTCTGTCTGCTAACAAGGAGTTTATCCATTTGCAGACCTGTGGTTCAATAGCTCTGCTGGCAGCAGCAGCAGCGATTGAGTTAAAAGAGGTATTATCGAAAGCACCCTCAATATCAAGAAAAGCTGCCAAAGCCATTTCCTTGCACTCCAGGGTCTTCTCAATCTTTACAACCAGGTGTTGCAAAGACACCTCTGTAGATTTACCGGGTTGATAGGCAAATTGGTTTTTGTGAAGAGGTCTGGTACTCCTCATTACATCCCTAATGTGTCTATCAATTATTTTTTCCATACACTTAAGTATGAAAGATGATAGACTGATAGGACGAAAGTTCTTAGCCTGGTCATATTGGCTTTTTCCAGGTTTGGGCAGAAAGACTACCCTTGCCTTTCTCCATGGTCTGGGGATATATTCTAGAAGAGCTAGACTAGCTCTGAACATTTTACACAAGACCCGTGAGATGAGATCGGCCGATTTCTGAAGCACAATCGGTATTATCCCATCTGGTCCTGGAGTTTTATATGGTTCAAATGAGTTGATAGCCCATAGTACTTGTTTAACAGTAAAAATTTTCTTGGCAACTATCCAGTTTTCCCTTCTCACCCTTATTGGATATCCCAGGGGAGAAGGGTTTAACTCATTAGGTACCAAGTTGGAGTTTGGAAAATGTGTCTCAACCAGAGTCTCTATAACTTCTCTGCCAGTTTTGGTATAGCCACCGGAATTATTCTTAAGGGTCCCCACCAATATTGGTGTATCTCTTTTAAGAATTTTGTGGAGTCTAGCGCCCTCAGCGGTACTTTCAACCGAATCACAGAACTTCCTCCATGAATTCCTTTTGGCCATTCGAACAGCTTTGTTGTATTCTGAAAGTAGGCACTTGTATTCTTCCCACTTGCCAGATTTCTTTGCTTTCCTGAAAAGTTTTCTTACTGTCTTCCTCTGCCTCATAAGGTCTTGGTTCCACCATGAGTTAGGTTGTTTGCCTTTCCTTAGAAGCAGGGGACAGTTATTTGTATATGAAATATAGATTGCCTGCTGCAGGCCGTCTGCGAACAGTTCTAGATCGTAAGTATCATAGATTTTCCGAGAGAAGTCCTCCAGGTAATTCTGGAGTTCATTGTAAAAAAAGGTCCAGTTCGTCCTTTTGGGATCTCTGAACGTCTTCTCCCAGTGATATTCAGATTTCAGTGAGAAGTGGATAAATTGATGGTCTGCCATTGAAGGCTTCTCATCAATATGCCAATTGTGAATATAACTACTTAGTTCAGGGCTGGCTAAGGTTATATCAAGTACTTCCTTTCTTACACTAGTTATAAAGGTCGGTTTGTTTCCTACATTTAAGATATCTAGGTTATTTTCAAGTACAAAGTCTAAAAGAGCTTCACCTCTGTCATTGATATTGGAGCTGCCCCAGATTGTGTGGTGTGCATTCACATCACAACCGAGAATCAATCCCGATTGCTGTTCTGCACACGCTGTCAACAATCTCTTCAGCTCTGCACTCACAGGATCTTTTTCCTCATATGGCAGGTACCCAGAGCCTATCAAGATTTGTCTGGTTCTCCCGCCATTATGAAGAGTTATCTTTGCTACTGCCAAATCCCTAGAACAAAGTTCATGGATTGGCATTGCATCGATGTTGTTGTTAATAAGTAAGCAAGCTCTTGGAGAGGAGCTTGCAAAATCATAAATTAACTTACCTCCACTGTCCTTTAATCCCCTGATGCCTTCTTTGTACAGCCAGGGTTCTTGGATTAGGGCAATGTGGATTCCCTCAGTCCGGAAAACCCCACTGAGGTTGACTGCAGCAAGTCGTTAATGCTGCAGGTTGGCCTGCAGGAGCTTCATTGACATTGTCAGTGGAAGCTGTAGCAGGTTTTTCCAGAGCCCTAGCCTGCACTTGGGTAAAGCCTATGTAGAATTTACATTCTCTACCCATCAAGGTCTTGGCATCTTGTTCTGGAATACTTACCACAATGGTTCTACCCTCATTACCAGATTTTTGGTTGAGGATTCCCCATTCTGTGGCAGTTAGTCCTCCGTTCTGAGCTTCTACTTTTTGTAGAATCTCTTTACCGGAGAACTTGTTGTATATAGCTGGGATCTTGGCTATAAATTTTTTGGTTTTAACTATTTTACGTGCCTCGTCAACAAGGAGGGACAAGCCGTTCCATGGTGACATTTCTCTAACAGTTCTGGTCAGCCATTGGCTGCTGTTAGAGTCGGCACAGAGGATAATTATAGCTCCTCCTTCCAGACGACAATATTTGAATTGAGGTCCTGTTCCCGGAGGAACGCCCTCAATCTTAGACATTGCGTCTAGTTGGAAGGTCATCAGCTGTTCTTCTGACAGTTTCTGGTCTGGATATCCTTCCACGACAACTGCCATCTTCACAGCCGATAAGGTGTCACTATAACTAGGGTCTGCCCCGTTTCCGGGTTTAGCCCTCTTTGTTGACATTTTCTCCTGAGAGTGGGGAGTACTACCATCCGACCTTGGCCTCTTGGTAGAGGGCCTGATCGGGGTCTGTAACTCCTTTCCCTTTGGAGTGGTTTTGGCTTTTGGTTTGGGTCTGTTCTCTACCCATGTACCCTCAGCTAACTTCCTTTCTTTGGTCAGCCTTTTTTTGGCAGCCCCAGAGATTTTTTTCCTCTGTATATCAATCCTGTCAAGCCCCAAGACTATCTTTTGGAGATCTCGATCTCCTTCAAGGTCTGTCTGTGGGGTTGCAGGGCCTGATCCTGAGGATTGGGTCTCCATCAAGGTCTGATTATCTTCCTATTTGGAGTCGGTGGTTTGGTTTTTGTTTTCATTATTTTTTTCCATAGATTGGTGTATATACCGCAGGAATTATGCAGTCCACCCCGCCAGAGCCTGCATACCAGGGTAAGGCAAATAACTCCTAGAGGTCGCCAAGCACTCTAGGAGGCTCCGTAAAAGGCACCAATTAACCGTCGGTACCATACACCCATCAGCACGGGTCGCATAACACTTTGGGTTAACGGAAGCTGGTCCGCGCCCCCTTATTCAATATTCGGGGATATCCTGAGTATGTTTCGGCTCAGGACTTTCGGCTATCCGCCACCTGCCGACGCGCCCGGTAGCAGAGCTCATGCCCCGGGGTGGTCGGCGTAGTACAACGCTGTCCGAAGCCACGTAGCCGAGGGTGTGAGTATTGGCTCAGGCTATTCGCCGATGGTCTGAGAAGCGGCTTTTCGGAGCTTGTTTTGCACTATGACTGCCTGACACAAGCGATGAGATTGTCCAGATTTGTGTAAAATTAGCGGACTTTTTCTGCAGTTGTGAAACAAGTGCGTCGCGCAAGTTACTTCTAGCAATCGCGGAAAAAGCACCTTGAGTTTGTTTCCAGGCTCCTGAAAAATGTGTTTTCCTCCTGATATTTCTTTTTATCTCCTGAAAATTAATAATTCGAGCCAAAAATGCATCCAATGAAATAAGGATTTCATAATAAATATTTTCTGTCTTACTTAAAACAAAAATAACTCCATTTAACAACTATATAACAAATTGGAAATACTGTTTGAATATAAGTAATTGTTGACAAGTAAAATGGAATACGAAGAAAATTAACTTCGCAAACCAACACCACGCGGCGCAACTCGGATCCAATCCCTAACGCTCGCCAATAACCCAGGTGATTGCTACAAATTCCCATTTGGTATTGGATAACGGGCAACGCTCATTGTCAAATGCGGCCACATTCGAATTGCGAAGAGATCCAATCGGCGTAACGTCACAATCTCTTGTGAAAAATAAATATTTAATACAAATTTTTTATACTTATATATTATTTCCCGCAGATTTCAAATCCGTTGAAATTTTTACACTATCTTTATCGATCTAAGATAGAAAAAGAAATACATAACTTCAGTTAAAACTTTTTATTTGTTTTGTTCTTCCGCTAAAAGCTTTCAAACGGAAACACGGGGCAAAAAATTTAGAATCTGTCCTCTCTTTATGATGTTACTATTCTTCGGAAAACAAAAAAATTTAATTTATTTAAAACTGTTCTAGATTGAATTTTAAAATTCGGTGCGACCCAAAAATTGAAAAAAAAAAAAACAAAAAAAACATCGGACTATCTGTGTGCCAAATCCCATAACTGTAAGTGCCATAGATTCGTCAGGACTTTGATCTTAGAAAACAAACACGTCCTTTTATAATAGTAGAGATAAGCCGACCAACTGGTATGGTGGCTTAAAGGTGTTAAACTCTAAATCGGAAGGTTCCTAATTCGAATCCGGACATGGATGTTAGCAAGCGTATGGTGAAGAGGCGGCTGGTGCACCTTAAAACTCTTGTGGCCGAAAGTTCTCTCAGTGAGTTGGTGTGGAAGTTTGGAAAGTTGGGTGCCAGCTCAGATGTTGCCTCGTCATCTGACTGTGGTTCAAAATTACGCGGCGATACACCGAATGGCTTAGGCTGGGACTATGGTAACTAGTTGGAAATATCTATTCAATAAAATTGCATTTTATTTTTTTAACCTCATCATTTATTTTATTAATTTTTCTTAGTTTTTGCATAGCTCTTATGATCTGTTTCGGTTCACGGGAAAATGTTTTCTTCGAAACTCGTTCGGTCACCGATCTAGTCAAATTTAACTGACGTATACCACTTTCAATCCTTTTAGTGAATGAATAGTATGCCATAAATTTTATTTTATTGAAACCTCCAATGTGCCAATAAATGAATTTACTTCTTATTTTTATTCATTATTATGAATTTATGAAAGTTTATTATAAAATAATTTCTGGGGTGAGTAATTTCCAATTCATAACCGCACCGAATCTGTAGACATAACAAGGTAAGCTATATAATTTCAAAAACAAAAATATATTAAAAAAAAATTAAGAAATTTTCGAAAATGAAGTGTTGGTGGATCATGCGTCATCAAGGAGGAGCCCGATCCAGACAACACAAAAGTGTTTCCTATGAGCAGCAATATGCAAAAAAATTGCTCCTACACTCCTCCAAAGACCATTAAAAAGCAAAAACAAAACAATATGAAAGGAACAAGAAAACAAAATCAAACTCGCAACAGCAGCCGGGAGACTGACGACGCCACGCCCATTTGGTGGCGATCGCCAGGTTTGGTATCTGCGAAGAAATAAAAAAGAAAAACATCCGAAGTTTTTTCTTGCGGTCTCCATTCTATAATTTGTTCATGTACTTGCATATTACTAATACTAGCCACTGCGTGGCTAGCCCGGCGTTGCCCGTGCCCGTGGTGTAAAGTATTAATCTGGTATAAAATTTTCCGCATATTTCAAATCCGTTGAAGATATATTCAATTAAAAAATTATTTATTTAAAGAAAATCATATTTTTAGTTATCAATCTAAACTGAAATTTTCCAAAGATTTCAAATCCGTTGAAATTTTTATTCGATCTTTAACGGTCCAGGAGATAGAAAAAAGAACTGACTTTAGTAAAAGATCAATCGTCTGGCTGGAAATTTATTCGTCCGCGCAAAATCAAAGCGGAAATGAAAAAAAAAATAATTTTCTCCGCTTTCTGTGGATGAAAAAAACTGGCATGGTTCCAAACCCTGACTGCAAGGTCAAACAGGCAGAAAAAGTTATCCGCGTTTAAAAAAGCAAAGGAGGATAAAACTATGAAATTCATTTAAAAATCTTCTGGATTGAATTTTAAAATTCGCCGCTACCCGAAAATTGCAAATAATTCGGACTACCTGTGTGCTTAATCTCATTGCTGTAAGTGCCATAGAATCGTCAGGATTTTGAGGCCCCAAACAGACAAACAAACACTTCCTTCTCTAATATTATAAAAGGAAGTGTTTGTTTGTTTACCCATTTAAGAAAAAAAATATTAAAACAGTCAGGAAAGATACTTTTACAGATTCAATGAATTCAGGTGATGGTAAGAGGATCCCGCTCACATCATTTCAAACTAAACTGACTGGAAACTTTGGGGCAAAACTTCCAACTTTTGGAACCGATGAAGGTGCTACTGGAGATTCAGTGAAGGATCTGAGGAAGCCAAATTTGAATTCCAAGATCGAAGACAACAATTTACCATGCGGGAGTAAAACTTTAAAGATAAATTCTGTTTCAAGTTGTTCGAACAAATATCCGTTTGAGGTTTCAAAGATAAAGCGCCGCCTATTTACACAAGAAAAAAAATTGAAGCCAAAACGTTCTGCACGTGCTGTGAGATATGCTCAGGAGGAAAGGCCTAGGACCATAAAACTTGAGCACATTTGGTCCTCCGAGACAGATGACTCTATTCCTGGTTCAGCTTATTTTATGAACAATCAACTATTTTATTTTGAGCACCGTTTCCATTGGGTTCATATGAAAAACAAGATGAAATATAAACCGAATTTGAGATTTATGGATGAAGGCAGAGACGGACTTTATGATGCAGTTGGCACCTTCCTTCCTTCGAATGGAAGCAGACCCCTCCGTACCGAGTTACTGAAAACCCACAGCGGATTAGCCGAAGCTAGGGAAAGCCTCTAATGAGATAATGGAGAAGTGGGTCTGGTGACACGCCGTCCGAAAAACCCTTATCTACCCAGGATGAACACGATAGGGCGTGGACGTGGTCGACCCCGGAATGTGTGCGCTGAAGATATGTGGTCCGGCTCAAAGATATCAGTCAACCTTAGGTCCGTTTCGAGCCGGAAAAGTTTTCTTCATAGATTCGTGCCGAGGGGCGTCAGAGGCGCACACCCAGGCATCTCCTAGGAACCTATCTGCAGTTGGCACCGGGCAAGCCGTACACCGGAGAGACCGCAAAGCGAGGCGCGATAAGTAGTCGACAGAACGTCTGAACCCACGGGCTTCCACTCGGTATGTCCGCACACCAAAAAGACAGGCGACAGAGAGTATCTTTCCGGTCGCTTTCCTCTAGTATCGCTTGTCGCCTGTCGTTTGTTGCGTGCAGCATTTTTCGGCGAGTCGCTTAAGCGTCGCGCGAAAATTGAAGTCAAGAACATGGGCAGTGTAATGATCAGTTAAATATCATTTTGATATTCCAACTAACCACATTGAATTTCTTCATAAATATTAATTAGATTTCAAATTTGCTTGTTTTCTGTTGAATTTCTCTCGCAGTAAACCTATTATATATTTTCAATTTCATAATGTAGAGATGATTTATATGGTTTTTGAGAAAATACTCCTTTTTTAATATGAAATATAAATTTACTTGATTCAAGTAACCCTATTAAATTATCCTGTCTCCTATGTTAATTAATAATTTTCTTATTAGTTATACTAGCTTAAATACCCTGAATAGCACAGGGTTTTACTGAAATTTATCTGTCTCAAAGAACAATTTTTACCTCCCATAATCTTTTCTCAACATACTCCATTATCAGATGAGTGAATTCACTTTTACATTCCAAATAAAAATTCCATAAATACTCCTTTTTTAATATGAAATATAAATTTACTTGATTCAAGTAACCCTATTAAATTATCCTTTCTCCTGTTTAAATTAATAATTTCCTTATTTGTTATATTAGCTGAAATACCCTAAGTAGCACAGGGTTTTTTAAAGAAAATTATCTGGCTCAAAGAACAATTTATTTTTATTACCTCCCATAATCTTTTCTCAACATACTCAATTATCAGATGAGTGAATTCACTTTTACATTCCAAATATAAATTTCATAAATATTGAATATTTATTCCAGATAATGTAAAGAATTCTGAGGGATCAATGTATAAAATTTCTCCATATGAATTGAACCAATGTAACAAAATGAAAAAATTAAAATGAGCAATTAATTATAAAGATTTATGTGTAAAATTTAAATGCTTCGTGATAATAAAGAAAAATTTTTCATCGGGGGTCTCTTTAAATTTTTTATGAACAGACTACAATACTAAATAAACATCTTGGAACAAAGCACGCTTTCATAATTGTAATAATTTGAGTGAATATATTTCGAGCATCTTCACTCAACACATGGCGAATGGTTTAAATTGGCCATGTGCGATTTGTAGCCACACAGAATGTTTAAAACAAAATTACCGCTGATGGACATCTAATGGTCAATGGCCCAAGATGAAAATATTTGTCTGGTAATTATGATCCCAATCAGTAAGTATTGATATTTATTCAAAGGGAGGATGATTTTCAATATAATTATGGGGTGAACTCAGTATGAGCAAAGTTTTAAACGTATTTGAATAAAATAACATACATCTTGTTCGGTATTTAATTTTAAATATTAAACATAACAGAAAGAAAAATGCAATGTAAAATTTTGATTTAAATCAAAGTTATTTTTTAAAGAAAAATCACTTGGATTTAAATCGATATACTCTGATTAGTAATTACATAAAAAGGTATGATTGTGAAAGTCTCCCATTTAAAATTTTCTTGTATATTTGTTTCCAGTTGAACAGAGTTGTTCCATCACATCGTCATCCGAGGAATCCGCCATAATGTATGAATAAACAACAAACTTTGGCGGGTTTTTTTTTGTACACACCTGAAATGCGCATGCGTCGAAACTGGTCGCCTGTTTCTGCGGTGTGTGTATAATTTGTCGTCGCGTAGAGACATCCTCAGGGGACTAGAAACCTGAAATCGACTTCGTATCGCGTGTCTCTTTTCGGTCTCTCCGGTGTGCGGCTTGCCGATATCGAAGTCGCCAGTGATACAAGTAAGCTGTCCATCAAAGGAAGGTTGACCTCATTATTGACGAATAAACCCACAAAAAACACACATTTGAAGAAAAAGGATTTGTTGAAAGCAGTTAGAAAGAAACTATTGAAAATTAAGAACATTAATTTCTTTCATAACAGATAGTTTGCTTGTAAGTTTGCCAAAAAAAAAAAAAAAAGATGGAGTTTTGTATCAAGAAAAAATATTTATGGACTATTTTTTCAATAGTGTTTGGACTTTTTGTAATAATTTTGTAATAATAATAATTAAAAAAAACATTTCAGTTCCGTAAGAATTGTGAAACCGAACTTAATTGTCTTAAGTAATTGTTCAGTTAGTAGTTATGTTTGTTTCATAAGTTTGTCTAAAATATATATATATATATATATTTCTTGTATAAAAAATGAACTACTTTCGAAAAAAAAAATTTGTTTATACATAAATTATTTATAAGTAAAATACTATGTCAGGATGTGTGTGTGTGTGTTGGGGGGGGGTAGGTATTTTAATTAACGTCGTACTGGAGTAACACAACGACAATGTCAAGAGATAAACTGATGCCATGTATTTTATTCTTTTTAACGGTTTCAAAAATTGAACAAGTATTCAACATTTCGAATGAAATCGTGTTCATGAAAAAAGATTAGTATCAATTAAACGTTTCGTAAATTATGCTTATAATTTATTTTATAATCGAAAAGTAATTAATTGATTAGATTTTAAAATATATTATACGCTCTATAACAAAAAAAAAAAAAAAAAATCGACGCACCAAGAAGGAATCATCCGATTGCTTTGAAATTTCGTATGCAAAAATGTTTTGACCAAATATGCAAATGACTAAAACTTGGTGTCCAATGAATGAATAGTGCGATCTCCAGCGCATCGGAACTGCGCATCCAGCAGATGTATATAAGGAGTTGTTCTTGAACTGTGAAAAATTTCTGCTGCATTGCGATTTAGGATACCTTTCAACGACTGAAAAAATGCCTCGCCGCAGGATTCGAGCTCATTACGAGGAACTTTCAGAGTTTGAAAGAGGTTGTATCATTGGATTGAAAGAGGCAGGTTGGACAAATCGGAGAATCGCTCGTCATGCGAGTCGAAGCGATGCGGTGATTAGAAGATGCTGGCAAGAGTGGGTGGACAATGGCAGATTTCAGCGTCATGATTGTAGCGGTCGACGTAGGGCCACAACAGATCGCGAGGACAGAGTGATTGTCAGATCAGCTGTCACAGCTCCTGATACATCGCTATCAACCATCAGTCGTGCGACCCACACACGAGCGTCCACCATGACCATTCACAGACAGCTGAGAGAGCGAAATCTACCGACCGTTACGCCACATGCCACTCACGCCTGTACACTGTCGAGCTAGATTGCAGTGGTGCTTGGCTGGATCAGGCTGGAATGATGCTGACTGGGGACGTATAGTCTTTAGCGACGAATCCTGCTTCCAACTGTGTCCTGACGAGCATCGAAGACGCGTCTGGAGACGCCCAGGACAGCGTGCCGATCCTGCTTTCACTATTGCACGCCACACGGGCCCTCAACAAGGAGTTATGGTCTGGGGTGCCATTTCCCTTGATAGCCGGACCACTTTGGTCGTCATTAGAGGTACGCTTACTGCACAGCGGTACGTTGACGACATTTGAGACCTGTTTTGCTACCATTCCTTTCGCAATACCCTGGACTTATTTTTCAGCAAGACAATGACAGACCACATACGGCACGTGTTGCTATGAACTGTCTTCAAGTTTGTCAAACACTTCCTTGGCCAGCCAGATCACCAGATCTCTCTCCCATCGAGCATGACTGGGACATGATGGGAAGTCGACTGCATCCGGTAGGGAATGTTGATGACGTAGTCCGACAATTGGAGCAAATTTGGCAAGAAATACCGCAAGAGACCATCCGGGAGCTTTATCGGTCTATGCCACGCCGTGTGGCAGCTTGCATTCAGGCTAGAGGCGGATCAACACCTTATTCAACTCGTTACTGTAACTCTGAAATAAATCATTCAATTGTTCTGAAATTTTAATCATTTTATATTCTGTACATAATTTTCCTATCCACCAATTTTTGTCTCCATCGGACAACTCTTTCTTGGTTCGTCTATTTTTTTTGTTATAGAGTGTACTACACATTCAGTACTCAATAGTACTCCTATTGCCCATAAATGAATTTCGTTTCCAGCATATCAACAATGATACACAGCATCTCTAAAGGAAGTGTTTGTTTATGTCCTGGCATTTACAGTAATCAAATTTGGCACAGAGGTAGTCCGAATTTTTTCTAATTTTTGTGCGCGAGCCCGTATTTTAAAATTCAATTTGGAATATTTTAAAATTAACAATAGCATTTCATATTATTATTGTTTTCTTAGAATGGTAACAGCATAAAGAGACGACAGATTCTAAATTCATTTTTTATGTTTCCGTTTGATTTTGCGGAGGAACGATTTCAGCCGAAGAAAGAAGAAATAAAGTTTTAACTGGAGTTATTTAGTTCTTCTTACTATCTCCTAGATCGTTAAAGATAAGAGTACAAATTTCAACGGATTTGAAAACTGAGGAAAATTTCACATTAGATCGGTATCTAAAAATATGAGTAAGAGCACCTTTCCTACAAGTAGTTTTCCATATTCATAATTTGTTACCAGCATTTACTCATATTTGTCAGAAAGTAGACTTACACCACTTTGGCTTTAAAAAGCTCATATAGAAAACAGTGTTTCAGGAATGATTCAGTGATTCACATAGAAAATCATCAACTCCTGGCTCTCAGTCACATACAAAATTCATGTTACAAATAAAAGAATATTTTCTAATGAAGTTTGGGAAATTTAACAATTTTGTAATATTTCTTTTTTTGTGAGCCGATGGCTGATGGATTTCTATGAATCAAATAATTGTGCATCTTTTAGATGGAGCCTTTTCATTAAAGAATGGTTAATTCATTTACCTAAGCTTCTTTTCTGAATTTAATGTTCTGAAAATAGTTTGAGTGCCTTATCCATAATTGATTGAGCCCGTATTGATATAATAGTTACGTTAGTGAAATAAAAGCGTATCAGAATTTTAAATAGCAAATATTCAAAGCAAATATCTATTTGCTGTTGAATAGTCTTCTTTCGATAGCAATGAACAAGATCACTAAATTTATACTCTGATGCATGGCATAGTTCTCATTTTTCTGTGTGTGTAATCAAGTTGATATCTTTATTGAAGAACTATGTTCTGATTTGACCAATACAGAAAATATCTTCATCTTGGTTTCCCTACATGTTCCAGGTGTAATAATTCATATTTCACTTGCCGTTAGGTTTCATTTCAGTTATGCTTTCCATGGGCAAATCACCTTGGAAAAAAGATTTCCATGAATTAGAAAAACAACAGCCATTTATTCATAAGTGATAGTAATTCAGCCATTACTTATGAGACATTTATTCATGTAAGAGTATGATGATTACCGTAGTATATTTGAGAAATCGACATTCTTGCTCAATGTTTATTGCATTTCTTTAAATTGTTACTTTAACATGTTATAGAAATTTCAACGTATAATCTTTGTTGCGTACCACTGGTGGAAAATAAAATCCCAACACCAAGAAGAAATTAGTTTTGAGGAATGAAATTTAGGCAAAGCATTTGTCTGGGTAACATATTTGATTAAGTTTCAAGGTCACAGGTTAAAGTGTACGCGAGAAGAGCCGATTCAAATGTGAAATGGTGGTACATTAATAACCGCTATTGTAGCCACGACTTTGAACGCAAAGCATGCAAACGTGCATACCTTGTGTCGTATGTCGTTTTGTGGGATGGAGTTCCATGCCTGTTGCACTTGGCCAGTCAAATCAGTAACTGTCAGTGCTGGATTGTCGTCCAATAATGTCCCATACTGCTCATGAATGACAGCACAGCCGCTTCAATCACAAGTATGACGTACAAATTTGATGTCAAGGTGCTTGGGATAACGATGGGAGTGCTCCTGCTGTCATAGGAAATGGCAGATCATTACTCCTGGTGTAGGTCCAGTGTGTCTACGCCGCAGACAGCTTGGTTTCAAGCGCTCATCTGGCCTTCTAACCAACATACGGCTATTACTGGCGCCAAGACAGAAATGCATTTCATCCGAGAACACAGCATATCTCCACTCCTCCCTCCAATGAGCTCTAGATTGACACCACTGAAGTCGCAGATGACAGTGATTTGGAGTTAGTGGCATGGACGCTACAGGGCGTCTGGCTCGGAGCTGCCCCTCAAGTAATCAATTTGTTACAGTTCGCTGTGTCATTCTAGTGCAAACAGAAGCTCGAACAACTGCTGCAGATGCAGTACGATGTGCCACGGCGGTCTTTCCTCTCAGTAGTGGCCCGTGTGTGGCCGGACCCCGGTCTTCTTGAGACAGTACCTTCCCGTGACCACTGCTGCTGACATTCATGAACAGTGGATACATCCCTTCCGGCTCAAAACGGACCTAAGGTTGACTGATATCATTGAGCCGGACCACATATCTTCAGCGCACACATTCTGGGGTCGACCACGTCCACGCCCTATCGTGTTCATCCTGGGCAGATAAGGGTTTTTCGGACGGCGTGTCACTAGGCCCACTTCTAAAATTTCTCATTAGAGGCTTTCCCTAGCTTCGGCTAATCCGCTGTGGGTTTTCAGTAACTCGGTACGGAGGGGCTGCTTCCATTCGAAGGAAGGAAGGAAGTGGATACATCCCTGCCAAATCTTTCTGCAGTATCGCGTAAAGAAACCTCGTAACCTTCTCGTAGTCTTATTACACGGCCTCGTTCAAACTCAGTAAGCTGCTGATACTGCCTTCTTCGTCTCCATAAAGGCATTCTTGATTCAAATCAAGCTCACAACGCCCAATCCGGACTGTAAGTAACGCTCACAAAATTTAGTATGGCTACATTCTTGGCGATGGCGATTTTTTTGGCGCACTTCTAGTAGCGAGTTACGGTAGATTAAGGCAACCCAACTGTCTTTACGGTTATTGTGGTTTTCATGGCAACCTCGGCAAACGGTAACTTACAATTTTCATTTTGAATGTTCTAGAAAGTTCTTCTAAAATCCGTTATAAAGTCGTTTGATTTCATTGGTTTTGTTTGAAATGTTTTCTTTGCTTCCATTGTTTATTTTAATTTTGAAATATTCTTAAATTGTCATTGGTCCTTTAAAATTTTTTTTTTCTTCTGTAATATCATTGGTTCATTTATTTGTATTTATACAGTTGTGAAATTTAATTTTTTTCACGAAACTTTCTAAGTTTTGTTTTTTAACCATTTGTGGAATTTTCGTTTTTTATCATTTTTATCCAGAACAGTTCTGACATATCACAGGTTGTATTAATTTTTCCTTTTTTTTTCTTTTAAAAATCTTTTTCTTTTCAGATGTATTTAGTGTAATTGATAAGCTTCAGGGTATTCCCAACATTCGCAGCTTAGTTTTTCTGCTGGTTCACAAATATGTTTTTAAATGTGTTTAAACTTACTACTTTTTATAGAAGTTTTTTTAAAATATATTTTTTAAAACGTTCATAAATGTGTTTTCAAGCATTCATTTTCCGTTGAAAAAGATTTTTGAAATTGTTCTTGCTTTGGCAAATTTAGAAGTGCACCAAAAAAAATCGCCAAGGTCGTTACCACTGCTATAAACGTAGACTGTAGCTGTACCCAAAGTTTACATCGTATATTTGAAACAAACATGATTTCATGTTTTTAGTGGCGCTATTAGTGCCACTCTTATTCGCCTCACGCGAAATTTGAACAGGTGTCATCTTTCAGATGTGCGAACACGCTTCTCTAATTTCGTTTATCTAGCACAACTCCTTGGTGTTGGGAAGTTTAAGAGTGGGGTTACAGCTCAGGTGTTGCTTCGTTATCTGACCGTGGTTCAAAATTATGTGGTGCTGTGAACGATTCTTTCCCTCTGAGATTGATCCAGGACAGTCGTCCGCCGACCAACCGGTCTGATGGTTAAGGTGTTAGCCTCTAGATAGGAAGGTTTCTGGTTCAAATCCGGGTCAATGCATGGATATTTGTACGCATATGGTGTAGAGCCGGCTGATGTAGCTTAAATCTATTGTGGCCTAAAGTCCTCTCATTGGGTTGGTTTGGAAATTTGGAGAACGGGAGGCCAGCTCAGGTGTTGCTCGTCATATGACCGTGGTTCAGAATTACGTGGTGTTGTCCTCGAATTTTTCCCTTAGGGGATTGATCCCGGACCGTCGTCAATAGCCCGTTGTGTTGCTCTAGTACGACGTTAACTAAAATTACCATTACCATTACCTAAAATATAAAGGTAGGTAGATATTTTAATTAACCTCAATGGAGCAACACAACGGACTATTCCAAAATATTAAGACATTGGGCTTGATTCTGCACCGTCGTCAATAGCCAGTTGTGTTACCTAAAATATTAACCCCTTGGGTACATTTGACGACTGCGACTCGTAATGCACTTGTTTTGCCTAAGTTACGGACACGTTGGGTTAGTGTGGAAGTTCGGAGAGTGGGGAGTCAGCTCAGGTGTTGCCTCGGGATCTGATCGTGGTTCAAAATTACGTGATGTTGTCATCGAATCTTACCCTTAGGGGGATTGATCCCGGAACGTCGTCAATAGCCCGTTGTGTTGCTTTAGTTCGACGTTAATTTAAAATTACGAGATCTAAGTGGTAATGGTAAATTTAGTTAACGTCGTACTAGAGCAACACAACGGGCTATTGACTACGGTCCGGAATCAGTCCCTTAAGGGAAAGATTCGAGGACAACACCTCGTAATTTTGAACCAAGGTCAGATGACGAAGCAACAACTGAGCTGGCACCCACTCTCCAAACTTCCAAACCAACCCAACGTGACATTCTATTTAGGAGAAAATTAAACATATACATTCTTGTTCATGGCAAGAGTGATTTTTGTTACTAGTGTTACGAGACTCTCCTTGAATCAAATTACTCAATCGTTCTCTACAAAAATGCACTTTATTTTATCTGACTCCATACATAGAAATATAGTATTTACACGGCTGCGTTATCAGACATTCTTTTTTGGAATGAACGCGGAGATCAGAAGCTGTGCGATCTTTTTCATACTCTTACCATTTTTATCAAACGACATTATACGAAAATATAACATTAACTAGTGTGGTAATGGCAATGGTAATTTTAGTTAATGTCGTACTAGAGCAACGCAACGGGCTATTGACGACGGTCCGGGATCAGTCCTTAAGGGAAAGATCCGAGGACAGCACCTCGTAATTTTGAACCACGGTCAGATGGCGAGGCAACACCCGAGATGGTACCCCAATCTCCAAACTTGGGTAAAATTAGGTAATTTTTTAGTTAACGTCGTACTAGAGCAACACAACGGGCTATTGACGACGGTCCGGGATCAGTCCCTTAAGGGAAAGATCCGAGGACAACACCTCGTAATTTTGAACCACGGTCAGATGACGAAGCAACACCTGAGCTGGCACCCCACTCTCCAAACTTCCACGCCAACCCAAAGTGAGGACTTTCGGCCACGACAGATTTAAGGTGCACCAGCCGCCTCTACACCATACGCTTACGAACATCCATGCCCGGACCCGGATTGGAACCAGGAACCTTCCGATCTAGAGGCTAACACCTTAACCACTATACCGGTTGGTCGGCTTCGGTTAACCGGTTGGTCGGCTTCGGTTAACCACTATACCGGTTTCGTGTTACTTACTAGATGGTAAATGTAAGCGTGTACTTGTATTGGAGGTTTACCTACCTGTTAATTCAAGGTTGAAACTGTTCACCTTCTTTCGTTTCTGAGACGCGTATTGCCGATATATCTGGTATCCAATCACCAGAACTGTATAGCCACTTATTACAGCAAATGAGTATAACCAAGGAAGAAGTATTATCTTTCTTTGTAGCTTAAAAAAGATTAAAATATGTTAATTATAAGTAATATCACAAGCACTTTATATATGAATTGAATTAATTGCTTTAGTTATAATAAGATTGACTAACACCACAGGTTGAGTTCCTGTCAGTTCCATTCCTTCCTGGGTGCATTTCTATCCTTCTGTGTCAGTAAAAACTTTCATGCGTGTGTATGTCTCCCTTGACATTATATGTCTTCTGTCTGTTGCAGCATTGTCAAATATGGCCATTGCGCCATTAAACAACCAACCATCTTAACTCAGTACAATAAAACGATTGATATGATTTTTAGTCAAAATAATAATTTAACGGGGTCTGGGACTCAAAATTCTAAAATCTTCAGTTTTAAAGTTTTTGTTCTGAAATTTTTTCTGTAGGTATACATTGTATTTTGAAATTATAATAACGATTTAATATTTTCAAAACTTTAAAATTTTTATTTATTATAATTTAAAAATGTCAAAATTTTGACGTTGGGCAAAATTCCTCTATTGCAAATTATTTTGTAACAAATCATTTCATTTTTGCATTAATTAACTTCTAAGAGTTTATACTATAAATTGTCTTCGGGATTTTCAGTTAAAACAATTAGAAAAAATTTAAAAAAATATTTTGTTCAAAAACTTTGTAAAACACATAGTATACAAAGTTCGAAAAATTATATAAAAAAACTAATATATATACACGCAATTGCTGAAGACGAATTAAAGAAATGTATTTGAAAAATAAATATTGAAAATTTCGTTCATTTATGACAAGTTGTTCTTAAGTTATATCAATTTTTACTAGTGAAATCCCATTTTACACATAAAGAGAAAAAGAGCGTTTAAAATTATGAAGGCTCATTGGATTTGCAGCTGTCATGTTTATAAAAATTTGAATATTTTCGGTTCTACGTATGGTAAAAACAATTGTGAGGTGTCATTTTATTCAGAAATATCTATATTATTTTTTAAGATAGTAAAAAAATTGGATTTTTTTCATATTTTGAGTCTAGACCCCCTTAAATAAAGTTATTTGAATCTCCTTTCACATAAAGCACACAATCTTCCTTTTTCTTTCTATTATAAAAGAAAATCTTACGATCCTTTTCAGGTTTATTCGCTTTGTGATTGGTAGATAGCGAGTCACGTGATAGCGAGGCTTGTGGTTCAACAGGATGATCAATTTGGAGCACGCGCAGACGATAAACAAGGTTATATTTTTTAATTAATTCATTTACAAAATTTGAGAGCACGCGCTAGAAAGTTTGCAATGTTTTCAATCGCCGTTTCCATAGCAACAGTCGAATCTGAATATCTTAAAAGTACTATTACAACAAACAACACGGATCAGCTAAAACATATCTATGATTCGGTATTTCTATGCGGTAGAGGAGAAAACGATTTCTTTTTTTCTCCTTAGGATAGATTTTAGTGTTATTTTTTTTCTCCTTAATGTTGTGTATTTAGTATTTATTCCTTAAATCTTTATCTGTAACAATTGTTATTTTTTTCTCCTTCGGATAGAATTTATTGTCCTTTTTTTCTTCTTTTGTGTGGAAAACTTAACTAGGATCCTTTGTACCCCAAATACACTGTCTTTTTTATGTAATTTTTTTTCCTTCAGTTTTCACTGTAATCGGATTCAGAACAATAAAAGTAAAGCCGTCTCCTTTGCTGCAGTACAAACCTAATTCACTTTTGTAATAATGATAATTTATACTTGAATCATTTCTGCAAGTAAAAATAGGCTGTCCAGCGTTGTCACACGATTAAAAAAATTCGAAGAAAGGATGAACGAGAGTCTGCCGTAATTGAAGAACATTGAAAAGAAAAACTGATCGTGAGGCTGCTGTGTTAGCGGCAAAACGGCAAATATTAAAAAATACTTAGATATTGGAGACATGAATAAAGAATGTTCTTATTGTGTGCGTTGAGTTTTAAATTTGAAATAGGCCGATCGTCTAATGTATGTTGTCATCAAGGAAAGGTTGAGCTTCCACCGTTGAATGAATGGCCAGTGGAGTTTAAAAATCTGCTAACTGGAACTGGCAAAATAAATAATAATTTTCGTCCAAACATACTAATTTACAATAATTTGTTTGTTTTTGCCTCTTTTAATACGACTAACGCTTATATATATATATATATATATATATATATATATATATATATATATATATATATATATATATATATATATATATATATATATATATATATATATATATATATATATATATATATATATATATATATATATATATATATATATATATATATATATATATATATATATATATATATATATATATATATATATATATATATATATATATATATATATATATATATATATATGATGTTAACCAAGCTCTTGACCTACGTAGCAATTTATTGAAAAAAAAAGACGGGGATGGATATTTGAAGCAATCCCCTCCCCCTCATTGTTGAAAACATATGAAGCTTTACTTACATATTTTAAGTCTTAAATTAAAAATGATGTTTCAACTTCATTGTTTCGCTTTCATGTTTTTTGAGTTTTAAATCTGCTCATAAGTCTTTGTCGAAAATTGTTCCAAGCAAAATATTCTAAGCTTGCTTACTCTTCTTTCACATATAAATTGCGCAATTTTAATCAAACATATATTTTTATTATTTAGCTATTTGTAAAATCGCAAAGAAAGATATACACTACCTACAATAATGGACCGGACGCCAGCGAATTTGCATAAAATCTGACTGCTTGTTTGAGGATGTTTTTCGTGGTATGGCCTGGGATCTTTGCGTGTTGTTCCTGGTCAATTGAATGCCGAAGCCTACATGAACATTCTGGACAGTCAGGTTCTTCCTAGGCTGCCCTGGCAATTTTATTGAATGGACGAATGTTACTTCCAGGACGACAACGCTCCGTGTCATGTTGCATCCTCTGTCAAGCAGTGGTATCAAGATATGGATGTTAAACGTCTTCCCTGGTCTGCTCAGAGTCCCGACCTAAACTCCATAGAACATTTGTGGGACGAGTTAGAGCGACGCTTACGGACCAGGGAAGCACGTCCGAGATCTACAGCTGAGCTGGCGACATTCGTGCAGCAGGAATGGACACAAATACCCATAGCTGTGTATCAAAACGTTGTTGAAAGTATGACTAGAAGAGTTGCTAGTGTAATAGCAGCACGTGAGAGGGCCACCCCCCTTTTAAAGCATCTATTATTTCCCTTATACCATCACATTTTGCTGTACGGTTCATTATTGTAGGGTAGTGTATTTCACTAGCTTTACTTAAACAACTTGAATGTAATGCTCGATGTTTTAACCTCATCGTTTCGCTTTCATGTGTTTTAAGTTTTCTATCTGCTCATAAAATTCTTAATCGAAAATTTTTCCAAGCAAAAAAGTCTAAGTTGGGTTACTTGAGCTTTCTGTTTGAAAGTTTATAGCACATCAGTGACCTAATTTAATAAAGAGTTTGGAGACACAAATTTCTGCCAAATCTCTAATCCCGATAAATTTTGAGCCTTTTTACCTTTAACAAATGTCTATGGAATATATAATGTTAAGCAAAACAATTAATTTACATTGTATATAATATACAGGTCTCATATAGAATTCAAATTTACATGTTTCTTTCTCCTAAACTAATTGAACGTTGGGAGAGTAACGGATCCCGAGGGTTGCGAGTTCAAATCCAAACAAAGACCGCCGTATATAAAGGAGGTTGTTGCACGTTAAATCTGTCTTGACCTCAAATATCCTCACGTTGACTTGGTGTGGAAGTTTGGAGAGGGAGGTACCAGGTCAGGTGTGATCTCGTCACCTAACCGTGGTTCAAATTACGTGGTGTTATCCTTGGATCTTTCCCTTCAGGTTTGATCCTCGATCGTCGCCCATAGCCCGTTGTGTTCCTCCAGTGTGACGTTAAAATACCTACCTACCTAACCTATGTAGGGCCGTAGTGATTCAGTGGGTATTAGTACTGCGCTAGCAACTTGTGAGTTGCAGGCGGTGCAGTTTCGATTCGTCCCTGGTTGTGCCTCGCTCTTTTGGTGTCAGTAAAACTTCCCTTGTGCGTGTATGTAAGAAATTGATGATGTTTGTAATGTATTTGCCGCAGCATGACCAAATGTGCCCTTTCGTCATAATAAAACTTAACCTAACCTATATCAAAGGCGTGTTTTATCAAGACTAATATAGAAGGTGGTAGTATGGTGCATAATATTATTCAGTGTTCTGCAACACAACTCCAAGCAATTACATTTGTTCTACAGGCATTTTGTCCGAATTTTGAAAACTGCAGTTAAATCAAAAACTGACGTAAAACACAATTATCGGATATAAATATGATATTACATATCTATATAAATAAGAATGGAGTGTTTGTTTGTACATTCAATATTTTCGACCCATTTCAAGTTTTCTATCCGTTTTGGACCCTTCTGATGCCGAATCCGCCTTTTTCTCGTTTGGTGTCTGTCTGTCTGTCTGTATGTTGTGCCCTATACACGTCCACGCGTTTTAAGATATTTTCATGGAAATTTGCATACAGTGAGTACTTATCTTCATTTAGTGAGTGGAATTGGTTGCGAAAGTCTGTCTGTCCGTCTTTCTGTTCTATGCTCAATTTTGTGTTTGTGTGTTTGTGTGGGCATCACATAAATTGTATTCCAGATATTTGATTGCAGTGTATTTTATTTTATACATTATCTATTAGTTTAGTGAATACAATATTAAACATTTCTTTATTGTTATATTTATATGAGTTACATGCTAAAACATCAGAGTAAGTATACTTAAATCAACCATAATTTGGTAGTTTTGGAAAAATTGGAATGTCTATTGAATATTACGATTACTTCGATTGCTTTACCAGTACTGCTGAAAAGGTAATTATTCTTCAAAAATTATATTTTTTAATGGAATTTCAGCTCTGATACTTCATTTATTTCGAGTCTTATTTTTGTTCTTTGCGCAATGAAAACGATTTCGGAATATTTGAGACAAACGATATTTTTCAACGAAACGAAATGAACAAGATCGCGTGAGCAGTGATATTTTCTGTTTCTTTCGCTCTGAATTAATTTCACAGTTCTAAATTTTGTGCACTTTTAGTTGTAAATTGTGGCAACTGTGCGAGATCAAGAGATAAAAATGAATCACAAATTAATATCTTTAGAACAATTTTTTCCGACATCTTTTATTTTGTTCTATTTCACTGTTTTCTGTTTTAAATATTTATTATTTTAATAAATGTGTTTTACTTCTCATCACACGCAACAGCACCACAATGTATTAGACTTAAAAATGTTAGGTAATTCAGTATAAATTTTCAGTAAATTTTAAGTGTAGTTATGCCATTATTGAAAGAATAATGCCGTTATTTAAAGAATAATGCCGTTATTGAAAGAATAATAATGTTTAAAAATCCGAACTAGCACTTTTTCCAACATTAAAAAATTCGTTGTAATAATGACAGGAGAAGATTGCAAATTTTCACAATGTCGCATACCGGAGACAAGAGTGCCACAAGTAAAAAAAATTTTTTTTGTTGTTGACTATGAGTGCGAGAGCACTCGCCGTAAATCGTAATTTTAATTAATTGAGTTGAACAGGAAAATAACTTAAGAAAGGGAATTCCAAATCTCCCTCAAAACCGTCTTTTATAGTAGAGACATGAGTATCACCTTTCGTCATTTTGTAGCTTTGTCATACAGCAATAGTGCGATGTATGTGAAATGTATTACATGAATGGATATGCATGTGTAGGATTTGTGTCCAAAGTAAGTTGTAGAAAATATAAAGATGGCGAAAGGTGTTAAAATAAATTTTTATTCTACAAAAAACGTAAGTCATTATATATTTAGATTATCTCTTCAATCTAGAGTAAACCAATTCAAACCGAGTAAGGTCGGGTATTTTGCTAGTTTATAATAAAACCCATCAAAATCAATTAACTTACTTTATTTAAAACGAAGGCATACTTTCAGAATTTGCAATTCTGTTTTTAAGTTAAATATTTTGTCATTGATATAGAATATGTGTTATTTATAAAGTGTTTGTGGTAATTTGGGGCGGTGTTGAGAGAGTGTTCCGTAACTAGAGAAGAAAAAAAAGGCGTGGCAAAGCTTTGTATTGCAGAACATCGTAACTTGTGATTAAAAAAGAAATCGGCCAAAATTTTGATAAAATTTAGGAAAAATTGTTCTGCAACAACTTTAATCTGCGACGAACGTTGCAGTTGAAGAACTTTCTGCTCCCGTGGTGGTAGTGTTCCTGCCTTGATACGGGGTGTTTTCTGTACGTATTCCGAATGTGACGTCTGTTGGTTTGCTTTGCGAATACGATTTTAGCACTACGCCAATAGAAATTCTAATGAGGTAGGTAGGTATAGGGAATTAACGTCGCACTAGAGCAACTCAACGAGCTATTTTCGCTTGTCCGAGATCAATCTTGAATGGAAAGATTCGGAAAAAACACCTCATTATTTTGAACAACAACCGAGGTCAACAATTCAGCTGGCACCTCACTATCAAAACTCTTAAATCACGTCAATAAAGGAAAAAAAATAGGCATTTCAAGATTACCGGAGAGAAATTCGCGAAGGCAAGATATTTTCAAAAGAACCAACTAATTCGGAGTGGCTGGGAGGAACAATCGAAAAATGTCTGTTCTGAAGGTTCATTCTAACCTTTCTGAGAATTCTGCATTTACTGGATGATGAGATGGTCAACACCTTCCAACATCGACCCGGCAATCACACTTCCCACTCAACCCAAGCCCTAATCTGATTTGATTGCTTTTAAAGTTGCCCAGGAGGTATTGTGTAACTAAAGGATTTCTTCTAATTTGTTTATTTTGTGTATTCTCAACCTCAGGGGAAATTCTGCCTTTCTGAATTCTTTGGTATTATGTATTCAATTTCTCTACAAGGAATTTTTGTACCCTTTTTGACGTGAATACGTCTTGACGTAAATACGAGGAATCCTTGCCACATTAGTAAAGAAGGGAGTAGAAGTTATTTCCATTCGTGAAGCACACAGCTTGATGCAGCATTCGTATGCATTTTTATTTTTGAAACTATTTTACATGTGGCCTCGAGCAAGCCAGGACTGTATATTATAACTCCATAACGACATTTCGAGCTAGGTCTAGGTTGGTACGATTCCAATATGTATAGTTGTATACCAGTGTACTTGCGCCGCCAATAGAAAGTTCCTATTACTCTATACGGTACAGCCCTGGTGAGAAGACTGATAACCTTGGAGTAGTTCCTCTCTAGAAAGGTTCCAAGCTGATCCTAAACTCAAGGTAAGTACTGCCATACGCAAAATAATATTTGGGGATTATTTTTTTCGCCAACTCGTCATCAACTCTATAGGTACCGGTCACTACACAATATAGAAGTACTAAGAATCAAAATCCTCCTAAACTGAAGGTAAGGAATGCCATAAGCAAAATGCTATTTCGCGATTATTTTTTTCGACAACTCGTAATCAACTCTATATGTTCCAGAACTACACAATATACTAACCAAAATCCTCCACAAAAACGTAAAATTGTGGGAACGCATTGTTAACGCTTAACCCTCTTAGGGGTTCACCTGAATATAAGCGTTCCGAAACTAAAGTCTTCCCTGCATGACTCAAAATTAATTTTAACTTTCTTGACTTATAGAATATTTCCTGGGAGTCTTTCAACCTACAGATATGCCAGTAATAGATAGTCATGTGGGACAACTACACCCCTCACAAATCTCGTTACATTCAGAGGGTTAACCTACCCATAAATGAATAACCCCTCCTAAACTGAAGGTAAGGACTGCCATACGCAAAATGCTATTTCGCGATTATTTTTTTCGACAACTCGTAATCTACTCTATATGTTCCAGAACTACACAATATACTAACCAAAATCCTCCACAAAAACATTAAAATTGTGGGAACGCATTGTTAACGCTTAACCCTCTTAGGGGTTCACCTGAATATAAGCGTTCCGAAACTAAAGTCTTCCCTGCATGATTCAAAATTAATTTTAACTTTCTTGACGATTAGAATATTTCCTGGGAGTCTTTCAACCTACAGATACGCCAGTAATAGATAGTAATGTGGTACAACTACACCACTCACAAATCTCGTTACATTCAGAGGGTTAACCTACCCATAAATGAACGACTCGACTGATCCGAAACCACGTGATTCAAATGCTTAGGATTACTACAAATACAAAGACTAGTCCTTTTAAACTTAAGAAATGGGTAACATAATACATTCAAAAATCTTTACAGTTCCGGGGGCCTTTTTATGCATTCGGGTCTTAGTTCCATGCTACCAACGACTTCCCGCGTGGAGTACCTGTCCGTCATGACTATACATACGAAAAATATCCTATTGAATCTACTTACTTCTGGTTTGAAAGATGCCGAGATGATGTACAAGGGAGCCGTAACAGTGTTATGTACTCCACACACTATGGCGATCGTCTTTCTTACGACACTGCTCTGTCTGAAGCTGAAGGCCAGAATGTATCCGACAAAGAATCCTATCAATGGCAGAATGAGAATCGCGCAGCAGATTTTTTTTGACACGCTTGTGAACATCTCTGGGAAATGAATCACTATCAGGATCATGCAGGTTATTGCTACTAGGAAGCTTACACAGCTTAACACCTTGAAACAAAAACTGCCAATTAGCACATGGACTAAAAAAGTACGTTTAATGAGTAGGTATTCTTTCTCGAGTTAAGTAGGTAGGTAGTTGAACAATTTTTTAAATTTAATAATTAATTAATTAATTTGTTTTATCGAAAATTTTCCAATTATTAATTATTGGCGAAATGGCGACTTTGGCGAAATATTTTGTTGTGCGAGTGGATTTACTTAAAAAAATTTATAGCTTAATTGACACGAGGACAATTTAAAGTTAGACTCAATCAATTTTTAGCTCTAAATCAAAAGCTGAGAGTTATCAGGACTTATCAATTTATTAACACTAAATTTACAAAGTGGGACAAATGACCTGTTTTAAAATTTTTTATTTAAATTAATTTTTGTTTCATCGCTTTTCCTCAATTTTGACTTGACAACTTTTTCTGAATAATTTATAGAATTTATTTAGTTGTATATATTTTCTTCACCTCTCCCTGCATTCAACATACGTTTAACGTGTACCTATGTTTTCAGTGACGGGTCACTTGATAGGTTTAATAATTTATGCGTTTTTACAACGTCAACTCTAAAACATTTAATATATACAATTGTTCATAAGCGCAATAATAAACACACGCGCCACAAGAAAGAGTTGCATGCTTCATTGCATCCTAACGATATAGGAACATATGAAATTCGAATTTTTTTCTTCTAAACTGATGTAACGGTATCAATTCGAACACGACCGTCTTTGGTTGGATCGAGTTTCGAACTACAACCCTCCTGTTGCTAATCCACCATTCTTCCAACCTGGCTACCGCGGCCCATGCATTTACAAAAGGTCGGTGAATTTAGTGTTAAGTGGTGCATCTGAGAAGATCGCAATATTTAAATTATAAAATTATGAATTGTTCTTTGTTAATTTTGCTTTCTCATGCTTTATTCTTACTTCAAACAATATAGTTTTTGATTTTTTCAATAAGTCGTGGGTTCAGGACCATTAGCTTACTTACCCTCTTGATGTCTCTCACCATATGAGGTATTTTCCATTTTAAGACCATGGCAAATATCACAGGTGTCACTATTGATATTAATGACCAGAATAAATTCTCATACGGTAAAACTAGATTCTTCGTTTGAAATCTTTGACCATAGATCCAAAGGTTTATTGGAAGCATCCCCATTGCCAACAAAGTCGAGAAAGAAGTCATTACCAAGCTAAAGAATAGAAAAATATGTTTATTAAATTTTTTATCCTACGTCCTATAGGTCATCAATCGACGAGCAGCCCAATAAATAAAGTTCTGAAGTGAAAAAAAAAATGTGGCTTATGAACAATATTAACATTATTTGCAATTCAATTATAAGGAATTTTAGGTCAGACCTTGGGGGGGGGGGTGATCTCCAGACATTTTATCCAGTTTGCAAATGAGACAGATAGCTGATCTCGCAACTTTAATACGGTGCAAGTGTCTTTGTAGATAGTCCTGTCCGGTCAGAAGTCAAAAGCAAGCAACTTCTACAGCTCTGTGCAAGGAACCTAGTATACGAGTTTCATTCCGCGTAAAAAATATTCCAGTTCTTTCATATATACATCTCATTGTAGACTGAGAGTCTATTAGTCTTTATAGACGAGCATATAAGCCTCTTGACGTTATGTAGAGGAAAAGGGAATTTAGGTTCGAGCAACTGTGCTCAAACTTAACGAAGCCAAATGGAATATGCTTCAGTTACAGTAACGAGGATAAGACATGGAATTTAAAACTTTTAAATATAACTTATACGTTTGTGATTCGGCTATTAGCTATCGATCTTCCATTAAGTAATTTAAGTATTGTGTCATAGTTCTACAAAATTTAAAAGAGAGTATGTAGCTGCCTACCTAAGGGATAGGTCACCATCGCAGAAATATGCATAGAGATTAGACAAGATGCCATCAGGACAACATGCGATAATGAACACCCCTGTAGCATGAATTCCACTGATGTCAGTACTCCGCATCAAGGTGTAGGCTGTCAAAGGGATGATGAAAAATTGACTTGCCAATCCGATGATGATGCCTGTGGGATGTATGACGTGGCTTTTTAACTGAAAAGGATGAAAAATGGTGCACAAATATTGTTCCAATACTTACTAGTACTAATAGACTAGCTCAGAGCATCTGCGCTAAACTTTCCTTTTCCTCCAAGTGGTTTCGATGAGATATGTCAACCATCAAGATCTGCCCAATTTCGCAAAAGACGAGGTATCTCGTCCATCAAGATCTGTCCAATTTCGCAAAAGACGAGAGAGATATCTCATCTATCAAGATCTGTCCAATTTTGCAAAAGAAGAGATATCTCGTGCTTCAAGATCTGAACCAACTTCGCAAAAGACGATATATCTCGTCCATCAAGATCTGTTCAATTTCGCACAAGACAAGAGATATATCTCGTCCATCAAGATCCGCCAAATTTCGCAAAAGACGAGGTATCTCGTCCATCAAGATCTGTCCAATTTCGCAAAAGACGAGAGAGATATCTCATCTATCAAGATCTGTCCAATTTTGCAAAAGAAGAGATATCTCGTGCTTCAAGATCTGAACCAACATCGCAAAAGACGATATATCTCGTCCATCAAGATCTGTTCAATTTCGCTAAAGACGAGAGAGATATCTCATCTATCAAGATCTGTCTAATTTTGCAAAAGAAGAGATATCTCGTGCTTCAAGATCTGAACCAACTTCGCAAAAGACGATATATCTCGTCCATCAAGATCTGTTCAATTTCGCACAAGACAAGAGATATATCTCGTCCATCAAGATCCGCCAAATTTCGCTAAAGACAAGATATCTCTTCATCAAGATGTCGTCGAATTTTTGATGATAATGAGATCAAGTTCTGGTCGTTTTTTCTAGTGACGATCTATCTCGTCGCTAAAGATCTGGTCAGGTTTGCTAATGACTAGACCACAAGGTTGCTTATATCTATTGATGTGTCGCTACTCACATTACATACCTTATTTTAGTCCATTAATAATGTATACCGTATACGTATTCACATAAATGGATTTCATACCCCTAAATAAAATTTTTTATTTTTTTTAATAATATTTTATTAATTATTTGTTATTTATTATAAATAATTATACTACCCTAAATAAAAATGAAATTATCCAAAAATTTCTTTACTTTTACTGATGTTAATTCTTATTTCTAGTAAACTGATTGACAAAAAGCACACGTCCGTCATGTTACCACAATAACATGGTCGTGATACGATGCTGTTATTGGAATATATTGGACATTTCTTTTCCCTCAAAATATTCTATTTTAAGATTTAATAGTACTTTGCCCGTTAAGGTCAAGGTAGGTGGGTATGAAAATTGAAGACAAAACTTTAGCCTGCGCTTGTAAAATTTATACTCGAATTTCATGATGGGAGAGCGTTAACATATTCGTTCTCGAATTTTAACAGACCGCAATTTTTATCTGTTTAAGACTAAGCAAGATTTCCATGTTTTAGTAGAACTTTAATTATTCGAGTTAATGCGGATATAGGCCACCTCGGAAAAACCAGAAACTCGGATAATATAGACATAGTAACACAAAACAGTTTATTTGAAACGCAGATATAGATTTACTGTTCTGTATATTACTACTACTGCCACTGAAAGATCTATAAAGCTAGAATATGAAATAATCTATACTTGGATCTGTGTCTTAATATGTACTTATTGTGATAAATCTGGACGAATTTCATACTTTTTAAACTCTTTTGATATTGTCCTTAAATTCTTTTTTTTTTTCAGCATTTTCAAGCTATTTTAGAATAAGTACGCATACTCGTACTCAAAGCTTTATTGAAAAAACAACTTTGATATCAAATTCACGGCTGGGATAACACGGACACTCAGATAATCAAGGTTCTGCTGTAGTTGAAAAAGAGCGCGGGTTTCTTAACCAGTTTGCAAATGACAAGTACCAGAGGTATCTTGTCATTTGCAAAAACTGACCAGATCTTGATGGACGATATATCTCGTAATTGGACGAAAACTGATAATATATTGATTTCGTTATGATAAAAAATCAGCAATAACGTGATGATGAGCTATCTCGTCATTAGCAAACGTGATGATATCTTGATGGAAAAGATATCTCGTAAAAACCAATTAGAGGGTTAAAAAATAGAATGAATGGAATCAATGCATTTCACTTTTCTCGTATGCACACTTTATAGAGCAGCTTTTTAACACTTTTATGTGTTACAAATCGAGTAATAAAAAAATTTGTTTAATTGTTGAAGGGGATTTTCTTCTTTGCAATTAGCTAATGTAAAGCTTCATTAAATTACTTATGAACCATCACGTAAATTAAATGTGACGAGAAAGAAATGATATATACCTGTAACCACGTGATTTCGCAGCCGATAGATAACATGATGGCAATCAGCATGGCAAGTGACAAGTAATCCACAATAGGTTTGAATCTTTCGTTCACGAGAAGAATATCTCTCACAAACTGAGTGGCGTTATCATCTGTGTAGGAACCATTTCTATAGATCTCGTTGCTGGCTGAAACGTTATCCATTATCGTTTTCCTTTAACACAGGTCACAGATGGGAAACAACACTATGTGGCATTATCGGTTGCATTTAGGGGCCTATTGGAACCAAACTGCTGCAATTCTGTTTTCACATGGTAAGAGTTCTGCGAATGGACTTTATCGTGATTTTAGATTTCAGTCGTTTTATGACTGATCTTCGGCCTTTTCGGTCATAAAAGGTTTGTTTATCTCAAGTGGTCATGGTAGAATTGAACTTTAATCCTATCCTATATATCCTGCACGGAATAATATTTAGAAAAGTATTTTTATTGCTAGAGCAAGATTTTTATTTTAAAAAATATGAATTAAAGATAATTTTTTACATTTAATTTCTCTAATTGAAATATTAGAATCTAATACACATGCTATATTTCATCAATTTTTTTATATTTCCTCGGTTTAGGTTCAAAAGTCTTTAACTGACGAAAAGAATATTTTACTATTCAGCTGTTCAAAGACTAACTCTACGTTTTAAGGTAAAAAAGAAAAACAATGAGAATTTTGATAGTGCCAAACATCTTTTAAAAATATTACAATATTACAATGTATTTCTAATCATCATGAAAATAGACATTTAATTTTGTCTTCGGAAAAAGATCAGTTAATGAGTTTCTGCTCCAAGCCAATGATGTTTTATGTGAAAATTAGGAAAATGAATCGAAACGAGAACGAATCGTCAGGAAAAGAAACAATTCATTGTACTTTCTTCATGATGGCTATTTTAAAAATAAAAATTTGATTGTTTGCTTTTGTTTCTTCATTTTAAAATTATACTTTGTTTGATAGCAGGAAATCATATTAAGTTGCGATAGTGCTGATAGTAGAAATGTATTGCAACTTAGGCTTTTGTAAATCAGTACGTAGTTACGCGTTAGTGATTTCAATGAGCAGCAAAAGTAAATGGTTTTGAATAGTGAATAGTAACCACCTTTCTTCCATTTTTGATAAATTTTTATGTTTTTAAGAAAATAGAATGGAATGGAAATGAGAACGAGCTCCCTGTCGGCTTGTGTGTCCTTAGTTATAATAGTTTTAAAAATAAAGAATTTCACCCGCTGTCCTGTCTAAAAATAAATTTGGTTTGATTCCGGAAATTGATATTAGATTGTGAAACATACTGCAAGCAAAACTTTCGTATTTATTTACTCGAAATGTGTTCATCAACTCAATCTTGGTTCTTTGAACAAGAAACCAGCTGTAGCTTTAAAAAATTGAATACCCAATTCATTGGATGTCAAAAATATTATTTATTGATTTAGATCTGTCGTTCAAGATCAATCACTAGTGTACGTTCAAACCATCACTTATTTAATTTTACTAACAATCCATACTTCTCTGAATAAGCCTCTCCAAGCAGCATGTAAAAATGGCAATGCATTGGTGCTGAGCGCCAGAAAAATAAAAAAATTATTTCAAAGATTTGATTTAGTATGTAAATAGATTTTTTATATAGAACTATTGCAATATGTTCAAAAATGACACGAATATTCACCAAAGGGTTGAGCAATGAGAGCTTTATTAATTTCTTCATTTGAAACACTGTTTTTATTGATATTAAGAACTTTAATGCCCGTTTAGTTTGTCCCACATTACGTACACCACAAATCCAGGCTTATGATACACATGAATCATCATTTGTTAAAGGCTTATATGTTGAGTTCCTAATTCTCAGATAATTTAATTGAAGTCCATACTTAATTAAATTCCTTACTTAATTCAGTCCCTACTAATTATAAATTAATTTTATTTACTGAAAATTTATGAATAGAAAATAAAAAACTGCTAAATTTATGTAATAAGTGAAGAGTTTTTTCAGAAACCATTAATCTCAAGATAATTGAAAGAGATAATTCAGAAATTAAATTATTTATTGAATAAAACAATTATTTCAAAAATAAATTTATAGTGATAGTTTGTGTATAATACATTCAGAATGGAAGCATTCATGTCATCACATTAGTGGGAATGAGAAATCACAGAGGCGAGAGCTATAGCAATAATAAAAATCGGTATCATTTCATACTGTGCCATACATTTTATACTGTATCATACATTTCATGCTGTGTCATACATTACAGAATTGACCAGTTTTCTCAGAAACCATTAATCTCAAGATAATTGAAAGAGATAATTCAGAAAATTAAATTATTTATAGAATGAAACAATTATTTCAAAAATAAATTTATAGTGATAGTTCGTGTATAATACATTCAGAATGGAAGCATTCATGTCATCACATTAGTGGGAATGAGAAATCACAGAGGCGAGAGCTATAGCAATAATACAAATCGGTATCTTTTCATATTGTGCCATACATTTCATACAGTATCATATATTTCATACTGTATCATACATTTCATACTGTATCATACATTTCATGCTGTGTCATACATTTCATACTGTGTCATATAAACAAAATTGTTTAAATTATCTAAGGTTTGAATTATTAAAGGTTTATGGTTTAAATGATCAATAAAGAACGATAACAATGTCATTAATTTTTTTGTGTTGATTCAATTCAAAACATACAGTTCAATCAAAGGAGTTTTTTGCTAGGCCAAATGCAAATGGTGCTAGAGTTTTAGTAACATCTTTCGTAACTGGTGGCGTAACTTGACCACACATGCTACTCAAATATAATTCCAGATTGACACAACTTCATGATTGACACCATAGGGGGTGTCAAAGCTGGTAGTTTTCGGAGCGAAAATGTTGAACCGAGCTAACAAATCCTTTATTGGGGGCAAATTCTGTGGGTCAATCGCATAACCAGAATGGGAATATGATAATCGTTTTTGTAATAATTCGGGGATTGGGGTGCAATCCAACGTGCTTTTCCTTTACTCGGTTACATATGAAATATTGTTCATTGTATGTTACATTTATATTCTGACTCTGAATTAAATTTCTCTGTTCTTATACTACTGCTTTTCTTTTACGGCTGATCATTTTATTTAATCATTTGCGCTACTATCAGCTGTAATACGGATATCAGACTCACTGCTTGAAAAAATGCACTGAAAAACTGGAAATTAAAAACATTTCCCTTTCGTCAACATTTTTTCCCAAAGAAGCGCAAAGTCAATTTTAGAAGATTATAATGTTAATTTTGAAATTAAATGAGATATACTGCCTTAATTGAGTTCATTAGTTTATTTTCATTAAGATATACAGCCTTGAAGATTATAACTTTGCATTTGACATTATCCTATGGAATGTATCAGCCCATCAGTCTGACTGGTAGGGTACTGGCTTTTAGATAGAAAGGTTCCTGGTTTTAATCGGACAGGGCATGGCTGTTTGTCCATCTGGAGTGAATGTCCGATTTATTTATAAAACAAATAGTGCCTTGAATGTATGGTATGCATGTGAGGTTCAACTTGAACCCACTACCTTTGGTGCACCACAGGGTAACGCCAAGTGATTCGCAATTCTACTCTTGCTGAGACATGAACTAAAGAGCTTCTCCTAACAAATTCTAATTAGCCGTGTATTAGAGGGGAAGAAATGTCTTAACCCTCTGACTGCTCAATTTATGGACCAAAATCGCTACAAAAATCGTGTATTTTTTTTTTGCATATTAAAAATCTATATATATTGCAGAATTGAAATATGCATTTTTTTCATTCTAGAAAAGACTTTTTATATAGATTTTTATCATGAGAAACTAAACTGTCAGAAGTTATTGTTAGATATATGCACAGTAATTCCCGGATTTTCACGAACAGGAACTGGAGGAGGAGGAATATTCTTCATATCAATTTTGCACCACTGCCTAACGCTTTGCAAATTTATTGAATCTTGATCAGATTCATCGCTATCTGAGGAGCAGTCCGAAAAATCTATATCACTATCAAAACTAAAATCACTTTCAGAATCTGATAAATCATCAGGAATATATACTCTGTCAATCGCTGAACGTTTTCTAGCAGCCATTTCTGATTAGAATAAGGCGCCAAACAAAGGCGCGAAGTTAGAGCGGTAAATACGAAGTACCTTCAAATGAAGCAATATAGTGGACGACTAGCGACAACTGTTGACCAAAATCTAAATTTAACGTCTAACACTGTATGTAATTTATTTCATTGGTTAAACGGTGAAAAAGCGGGATGCACTCCTCAATAAAGATAGAAAAACACCTGAGCAAATTTTGTTACATTTGAGTTGCCCGTGGAAATCGCGGGATAATCAGCCAGTGGGTTAACACAAATCAGTGAAACCACGTGTAAGTACAATTTTTATTAGGTGCACTAAATCACAATAAAAATACCAAGCAATAGTAATAAAGTGTAAGAAAAATAAATAATTCAAAAAAGAGTAATTAATTTTTCCAAATTGAGAGATTTTATTATTTTATTACAAATCTAATTGCTTCAACCTGTGAAGTGCTGAGTACTTCAGCTAATATGCTATAAAGATAAATAATTTCATAGACCTCCATTTGCAAAATTGAAGGATCTCCGAGAGATACTTCTCTTTGTTATGAGGTGCAAGTTATCACACTTTAGAGTTCATCGAGTCCTCTTTTTCAGCATCCTCAATACCTGAAAAGAAGGGTAAAAAAAGTTTAGTTTTTGAGGTTACATGTCTGCAATAATGTTAATGCATCTTCATTCAAGTATTGATTTCGATCCATGGACACAGTGTGATACATCGGATGTTGTTCTCTGACCTGTAAATTCATATTTGTAGGTAAGTTATCTTAAAAAACGTCAAACTTGCAGATACACAATGAGCTAGATGCGACGGTCCGAGATCAAACCCGGAGGAAAAGATCCTAGGACAACGTTATTTTAAGCCACGGTCAGAAGACGAGGTCCTGCCTGGGCTGCACCCCACTGCACTCTCCAATCTTACAGACCATTTTAGGCCATGACACATTTAACGAGCACCAGCCTTCTTTGTACATGGCGTGGTTCAAAATTACGAGGTGTTGTCCTCGAATCTTTCCCTTAAGGGACTGATTCCGGACCGACGTCAATAGCCCGTTGTGTTGCTCTAGTACGACGTTAACTCAAATTACCATTACCATTACCTTTGTACATGGCAATGTTTGGTTGGATTCGAACTCGCGAACCTCTGGTTGGTAATTTGTGACTTTTTCAACCGGGCTGCATATTATCAACAATGACTGGAGTAGAAGAAATGGGGAAATTTTAAGCCCACGGATTCGTTGTTTACTCACCCCGTGATCTATGACGTCACTCCCTCATAGTGCTCTACTGTGCATGCGTGAGAAGTATCAATATTTACTTGCAATGGCGTCTAGTGCTCAGTCCGTTGCATCATGATTCATCAGGGGAGATTTTATTAATGATTCGCAATTAACTGTTCTGAGCACGTTATACAAAAGACATTGCACATTTTCAAGGTTACAATTAACTTTTTTTAAATTCGAAAACAGGTATGTATACAACTCTGTACCTCAGAGTAAAAGTATCGTTTTGTAAATTTTTGGATTGTAGGGTTTTCATTGTAAGTGGCATTTAAACGAATGTAAGTGAGCAACCATTCCTTTGACTTTAAAGCATCTATATTTCTTAATATAAAGTAAAACCCCTTAAAATGACTTGATCTCTATACTGTAAAGTTTTCCAAATGTCAGTTACGATAGTTTACACCTGAGGTACAGAATTATAATTATAATTACATTTCACAGTTCACAGGCATTTAAATATTTTGGTTTACGACAAATGCATCCATTTCTCGTGACACTTGCATTAGAATTATTATTATAGGCATTGTTTTGTTAGGCTTCTCATTATGTTATCAAGTCTAAAATCATTGTATTGAATAAAATCGCCAAGATTTTGTAATGTGTTTTCTGTTTCTTTTGAATATTTTTCCATATTCATTTTTTAGCTATGCATGAACGAGAGTTTCAATTTTGTGATATTATTTGGGCAAGTTTGTATTTGCACTGAATCACATGGGTTCAATTTATGGGATGTTGGAGCGTGCGATTGCGAAATCGCGGTATGATAAGCTAATCCAAATTTGGTTGTGTTTATCGATTGCGCAACCTTCTGCCGATAGTTGGAACTGCTTCGACTGAAAATAGAATACTAATAAAAAAGAAAGCGATAGCTTTTAGATGGGGGGGGGGTCAGTTCAACTGCAGGTGCCATGTACTTTAATTATGATCGTAATACACGTTTTGTGTTAGAATTCCAGTGTAGATTTTACATGCACAATTTAAAAATACAGTACATTTTCGAATTTTAAAGGACACTTGGGTCCTTGAACAAAAAAGAAGGCATAAACAGGGGTGTTTTTCCGTTATTACTGGGCATGTGTTGTATGGATTCGTTATTTATGTTGCAGAGGTTTTGCTATGTGGGTTTTATAAGAGAGGTAATTTTACGATCGTGTCTTATTTCGGTATTTCGCTGAAACCATCTGGCTTTGGAGATAATTTTGAGGGTGGTAGATTCGAGAATTTCAATGGTGTTGATGTTGCTACTATTTGTAGATCCCCAGATTTGGCTTGCGTAGGCGATGAATTTCTTCACACGGAGTTGTATGGGATTTGTGAACTTTCGGAACTTGAAAATATTTTCATTGTTAATCGGATATTTACTAAATAGCACGGAATTTTCTTGCATTGCGGATTAAATTGGATAATTATGATTCCCATATTGAATGAAAACAGGAACAAGCAAAATATTTGATTATTCACGATGTTTTGCGAAAATAGTACTTACGACTGAAATGGGCAAACATTTCAAAATTCGAAAAAATATTGTGCTAAGTAAGTTATCGTCAAATCACATCTACTATAAAACCATAGGAGTAATTAAAAATGTGATCAGTAGGAGCTAAATTTATCCTTCAATGTAATTTCTTATAAAAAAAAATAATTAGTCATACTAAAAGCCCTATTATAACACAAAATAAATAGTATTTCTTGATGTCATACCAATTATTAAATTGGAGATGTCTAATATCTCAGCTGCTTTCGTTTGCTACCGGCTTTCACTAGAAACTTCGTACCGAGTCCACGTGAAGCATCACATACTATTGATGACGTCATTGACGACAGTTTGAAACCAACAAATCAGCCGGCTTAAAATTTAACCATGTCTTCTACTCCAGTAAAGATCGGTAATATGCAACCGGGCTATCGTGTCCCCATATGCGCAGATAAATTAAGCATGTAGGTAGTTGAATTTACGTCGCATTAGAGAAACAAAAAGTGCTATTGGTGATTGTCCGAGATCAATCAGAGAAGGGAAAGATCCAACGACAACACTCCGTAATTTTATTATTAGAAACACGGCAACCACTACAGCACAAAAACCATTTACTTTTTCAAGGGCCTCTTAATGGTGACCCTACACTGTTAATCGTCCTGGTGGTTTATCTTCTAGTCGAAAACTACCTTGTGGTCCTTCTACTTGAACTGGCTAGCCCTAGAGTGCCTATATAATAAGAGTGGCGACAAGGGACCAAATTTGGCACAGTGCGCATGCGCGTCAGCCATTTTTCTACCAGAATCGTCTCGAAGAAGGTTGTTGGGCGAATTAATATATCATTTCAAGGAGAACAAAAAGCATATGATTGTTATAATATGGATACATTCGGTATAAATAACTAGATGTTATTGAGCCCCATTGGGAGGAAGTCCGACTTCGCTCGACATACATGACACATCCGTTTTACAGGAAGGTCCCTTTCATACATCCATTCACTCACACATATCGTAATTTAGATCCCAATCAGAGGCCGATAACTCCCTGATCAGGTACCCCCAGAGGTATTGATTTGGTATGGGAACATGGGGGACATTGTGACCACGACCTATTTAACGTGCCCCAGTCACCATTAGTGAACACGACGGTCTTTAGCCAGGTCGAAGCGCCGATCTCGCAATCATCAGAATTGGAGGCTCCGCCGAGGACAGAACCCACAACCCTTCCGATGCGAGCCCGAAGCTCTACTGACTGAGCTACCGCGGCTCTCAAAAGTCCATAAGATTGCTACTTGGCTAATCAGTCTGGAGCGTCTTGTTGTCCAGAAAGGGGCAATCTTCCAATCCAATGGTAGGTAGTTTAATTAATGTCACACTGGTGCAACACAACGGGCTATTTTTGACGGTCCGGAATCAAACCCGTAGGGAAAGATCCGAGGAGAACACTACGTAATTTTGATCCACGGTCAGATGACTATGTCACACATAAGCTGACATCCCACTCTCCAAAGAACCACACCAACGTGAGAGCATTGGAGGATACGGAAGATTTAACATGCACTAGCCTCCTTTGTACACGACGGTCTTTCGTTGGATTGGAACTCGAAACCCTGCGGTTGCTAATCCTTTACTCGACCAACCAGGCTACCACGGCCCCTTCCAATCCAATGATCAGAAACTGTATCCTGTTGTATCATCTGCGCACACACTCACGGGGCACTGAAAATCAGTGCAGTGCAGAAAAGGGAAATCAATTAGTTCACTCAAATTCATATAAATTTTAATAAGATTACCTAATATTATCTCCGAAAAGAAACGGATTGGGGCAAACAGAGTGCTACGATTTGCTTTAAATATAATGCTATAAACTCTCCGCTTGAAAGTTTATAGCATTCAGCTCTGTTACCAAATTTGATAAAGAGTTTTGGGAGCTCTTTTTTCTCATATAAAGAGAGAGAGAGAGAGAGAGAGAGAGAGAAGAGAGAGAGAGAGAGAGAGAGAAAGAGAGAGAGAGAGAGAGAGAGTGCACAATTTTCATTAAACAAGAATTTTTATTATTAAGATACTACCTTTATTTACACAACTTAATGATATACTAGATGTTTCAACTTCATTGTTTCCCTTTTCTGTTTTTTGCGTTTTCTATCTACCATAAAATTCTTAGTAGAAAATTTGTAAAAGCAAAAAAGTTCAAGTTGGCTTACTTGAAATTTCTGTTTGAAAATTTATAGCATTTAGAACTATGGACCAAATTTGATCAAGAGTTTGGGGAGCAACTTTTTGCCAAATTTAAAGAAGACCTGATCGCAACAAATTTTTAATTATTTTAATAATAAAACTATTTTAATTTATTAATTTTTATAAATTTAACATTTTTAGCTTTAACAAATGTCTTTTTAATAGATAATCTTAAGCAAAATAATTAATTTACATTGTATGTACGTACACTACCCTACAATAATGGACCGGACGCCAGCGGATTTGTATAAAATCCGACTACTTGTTTTGGGAGCGTTTTTAGTAGTAAGGCCTGGGACCTTTGAATGTTGTTCCTGGTCAATTGAACGCCGACGCCTACTTGAACATTTTGGACAATCAGGTTCTTCCTAAGCTCTTGCAATTTTATGGAATGTACGAATGATTTTTTCCAGGACGACAACGCCCCATGTCATGTTGCAGCCTCTGTCAAGCAGTGGTATCAAGATACGGATGTAAAACGTCTTCCCTGGCCTGCTCAGAGTCCCAATCTAAACCCCATAGAACATTTATGGGACGAGTTAGAGCGACGCTTACGGACCAGAAAACCACGTCCGAATTCTACGGCTGTGCTGGCTACATTCGTGCAGCAGGAATGGACACAAATACCCATAGCTGTGTATCAAAACCTTGTTGAAAGTATGACCAGAAGGGTTGCTCGTGTAATTGCAGCACGTGGGGGACCATCCCCTATTAAAACATATATTCTTTCTCTTATACTATCACAGCTTGCTGTCCGGTCTATTATGGTAGGGTAGTGTATTTTAGGTGTATCTTACTAATTGCTTAGAAACGGATCGATCGATGATACCGATACTTTGACCAAACGGTACGGATGTAAAACGTCTTCCCTGGCCTGCTCAGAGTCCCGACCTAAGCCCCATAGTTCATTTGTGGGACGAGTTAGAGCGACGCTTACGGACCTATGAACCACATCTGAAATCTACAGCTGAGCAGTGACATTCTTGCAGCAGGAATGGACACAAATACCCATTGCTGTGTATCAAAACCTTGTTGAAAGTATAACCAGAAGGGTTGCTCGTGTAATTGCAGCACGTGGGGGACCATCCCCTATTAAAGCATGTATTCTTTCTCTTATACTATCACAGCTTGCTGTCCGGTCTATTATGGTAGGGTAGTGTATTTTAGGTGTATCTTACTAAGTGCTTAGAAACGGATCGATCGATGATATCGATACTTTGACCAAACGGTACGGATGTAAAACGTCTTCCCTGGCCTGCTCAGAGTCCCGACCTAAGCCCCATAGTTCATTTGTGGGACGAGTTAGAGCGACGCTTACGGACCTATGAACCACATCTGAAATCTACAGCTGAGCAGCGACATTCTTGCAGCAGGAATGGACACAAATACCCATTGCTGTGTATCAAAACCTTGTTGAAAGTATGCCCAGAAGAGTTGCTAGTGTAATTTCAGCACGTGGGGGACCACCCCTTTATTAAAGCATGTATTCTTTCCCTTATACCATCACATCTTGCTGTACGGTTCATTATTGTGAAGGGTAGTGTATATCTCACTCCTAAACTGTGCGAGGGTTGGGAGAGTAACGGTTTAGCAACCGGAGGATTTACGAGTTTCAAATCCAATCAGAGACCGTGTACAAAAAGGGTCTGATGCACGTTAAATATGCCGTGGTCTCAAACGCCTTACGTTGTCATGAAAATTTGGAGAGTGGAGTGCCAGCTCAGGTGTTATATTGTCCTATGACCGTGGTTCGAAATTACGTGATGTTGTCCTCGGATCTTTCCCTTCGGGTTTGACAGTCGCTAATATCCAGTTGTGTTGCTTTAGGGTGACGCTGTTAAAAATACCTATCCACCCTGATTCACCTTCATCAAAATGTTCTGTTCTATACCACTGCCTGGACTTTGCAGAGGGGGCAGAACTAACTATTGTCCGGCCCTGGTGATAATATTAAATATAACTTTGATTTGCCTTTATATCTTTTTGTTAAGAATGTTTTGAGGTAGGGGAGACCGGGGCTAGTTGGCATTTTCGGTTCTTGATATTTTTGTCCCAGTAATAATTTTAGCTAATATAACCAATGCTATTGTTAGTGGAACTCCTTGACTACACATTAATGAAGAAAACATCACTAAAAATAATATAGTGTACTCGTTAAATATTGTTCGCGAAAGTGTTCAAACTATGACAACTTACCCCGGTTGTGGGGTAGGTAGGCATAGTGTTGGCGTATAGCATATCATTGTGATAGGATATAAGCAATAGCCACTACGTGGCTAGCCCGTCGTTGCCCGTGCCCGTGGTGTTGGTTTGCGGAGGCAACGCCTTGATGTAGGGTATTAATCTGGTGTAAAAATTTTCCGCATATTTCAAATCCGTTGAAGATATATTCAATTAAAAAATTATTCATTTAAAGACAATCATATTTTTAGATGTCAGTCTAAACTGAAAATTTCCGCAGATTTCAAATCCGTTGAAATTTTTACTCTATCTTTAACGGTCCAGAAGATAGAAAAAAGAACTGACTTCAGTTAAAGATTTATGGTCTGGCTAAAAATTTATTCATCCGCGCAAAATCAAAGCGAAAATGAAAAAAAAAATTTTTTTCTCAACGTTTTGCGGATAAAAAAAAATTGTCATGATTCCAAACCCTGACTGCAAGGTCACACGGGAAGAAAAAGTTATCCGCGTTTGAAAAAGCGATGGAGAATAAAACTATTAAATTTATTTAAAAATCTTCTAGATTGAATTTTAAAATTCCCCGCGACCCAAAAATTGCAAATAATTCGGACTACCTGCGTGCCAAATCTCACTGCTGTAAGTGCCATAGAATCGTCAGGATTTTTCGGCCCCAAACAGACAAACAAACACTTTCTTTTATAATAGATGTTGAGAATTGTAAGTACATACGTTGCTAGGTGATGCAACCGTTGAGCTATTGCTCCGCAATTCCGTTGCTAGCTGACGCATGCACTTGAGAAAGTTGCCAGCTGCAAGGAGTTGCGTCTTGGGAAGAAAGGTTTTCGCAGAGACCGTCCCTGTACTATAGGAGGACGGAAGTAATTTTACGGCTAAGGCCTCACAGTAGTGGCGAGTCCACAAATGTATAGTTATATGTTCAGTTACGTTTTTATTTTAATAAAGTTATTGTTGTACAAGAAGTGTACATCTTTTTTATTGGAATGAAACCATATTCGGATACCAGTGGATCCAACTAAAGAGGGGTGAGTACCCCAACTTAATTTCACAGATCATTTGTAAATAATATTGATAGTAAATATAAAGAATCTGCTGCCGGGCTTGGGTCAAGCCCGAACTCTAGAATTGTGTGGATATAGATACCACATAAAGTGGCGTCCGCGACAGGACTTTCTTGTGAAAACTGTTCTGCAGTATTGGTTGTAGATAAATAAGTAACAGTATTTTGAATGAGAAATCTTTGAAAAGAAGTTCAGTTATTTCAAGTATTTTCGTTTTGTATGTGAAATTATAGAAGCATTTTAGTTTTCATTTCAAGTTATTCAAGTATTTTAGTTTTGTATGTGAAATTATAGAAGTATTTTAGTTTTCATTCAGTTATTTCAAGTATTTTAGTTTTGTATGTGAAGTCATAGAAGTATTTTAGTTTTCATTCAGTTATTTCAAGTATTTTAGTTTTGTATGTGAAGTCATAGAAGCATTTTAGTTTTCATTTGAAGGTTATTCAAGTATTTTCGTTTTGTATGTGAAGTTAGTGAAGAAAATTGTTTTTCATTTTGTATTGGAGCATTTGAGGATATAGTTAAGTTATATTTAGTAACTTTGCTAAGTACATTAAAGTAATGGATCAGTTAAAACTGAAGAGAAGGGGTCTGCGTACGTCGTTCACACGTACGGCTAATGTGCTTAAAGAGCAATTAGAGATGGATGAAGTCGAAACAGGTGTCCTGAGAGATAAATTAACCAAATTAAATAATAGTTTCAGTGATATAAGCGAAATAGATACAAATATCCTGGATAAATTAGTAGAGTCCAATGTTACTGAAAGCGAAATAGAATTGGAACTAATAGATGCGGAGAATTATTCCGATCAACACATTGAGATTTCTCGGCGCGTTAGCGAGCTGTTAGAAAGAGTGGCCTTGACGCAGTTTCAAGAGAGAGAGAACACATGTGTCGGCAATAATTCTACTTACGCAGAGTCAGAACGGGGGGGAAACGCTCCACCAGAAAGGAAACATTACAAACTCCCGAAACTAAACATTCCAATTTATGACGGCACTTTACTGAACTATTTGACCTTTTGGTCACAATTCAAGAAAATACATGAAGATAAGCAGTTAGACGACAGTGATAAATTTCAGTACTTGTTACAGTCAGTGCAAGCAGGAACACGTGCTAAGGAACTTTTATCGAGCTATCCCTTAACATCTGACAATTATCCGAAGGCGGTAACTGCGTTTCAAGAGAGGTTTGGAAAACAAGAACTTCTCATAGAAGTATACGTTCGAGAATTAATAAAATTGATAATAGGTAATGTTCGAGCGAATAGTAGAGAGAGGCTACCATTACCAGATTTATACATGAAGGTCGAGGCATATTTGAGGTCGCTTGAATCAATGGGGATAGATTCAAATGCCAATGCAACATGGCTTTTCCCGATGGTCGAGAGTAGTCTTCCTGAGGAGACATTAAAGGCATGGCATAGAAGCCCGTCGTACACGATTGATGTAGAGGAGGGAAAGTCTCGTCTTTCACATTTGTTAGAATTCCTGAAAAGGGAAGTTGAAGGGGAAGAGAGATTGTCTTTGGCGCGAAAAGGTTTTGATGGTACAGGTGCCAGGGCATCTGGGGGAAGTTCCGAAATACCAAATAGAGCGGTCCATAAGCTTAATAGAAGTCCAAGTACCGCAACTGTAGCCGGGTTATATACTACTAAGAACTCAAAATGCATTTTTTGTGACAAGTCCCACGACACACGTGAATGTTATACCGCTAGATCTATGCCGTATAAAGAAAAGGTAAACAAGCTAAAACAAAAGAAAGCTTGTCTGAAATGTTTCAAATTTTTCCACATAGCCAAGGACTGTAAAATGTTTGTCCGTTGTATTGTATGTGATAAAGCACATAACGCCTTGCTTTGCCCGGATAAGAATAAAGATAGTAATTCGTCTGAGGACAAGAAAGATGAGGTCCTACAAACGACTTTATCTCATCCAACGTGTACAAGGGAAGTTGCTCTCATGACATTGGAAGTTGTAGTAAGAGGGAAGAAATCCAAGAAAATTAGAGCCCTATGTGATTCCGGGTCACAAAGAAGTTACATTTTGACACACACGGCCAAAGAGCTTGGTTTACAGCCTATGTCTACTGAAACAGTAGCTCATTCGTTATTTGGAGGCTCCCAGATGGAAGCAAAGCCACATAATAAATACCGTGTTCAGTTAAGTGCTCCACAGGGTTCCCTTCCAAAGACGACCCTTGTATTCGATTTCCTGGACCAGGATAGGATTTGTGGCCGAATACCCAGAGTCCCAAAGGGTCCTCTACTGAAAGAATTGAAGTTTCACAGGATTTGGGTGTCCGACATAGGTCTAGGGTGTCCCGAAGTAGAACTTTTGATTGGTAGTGATATTTATGGACAGCTTTTAACGGGTCAAATTAAACAATTAGAGAGCGGGCTGACTGCCATCCAAACCAAACTCGGGTGGACAGTCTGCGGACAGCTAGAGAATCCTTCGGAAGAATGTTGGACGGGAGGAACTGCCTTGTTGGCCACAAACCTGGTTCTGAAAGACATGAAAGTTCCTGAATTGTGGAGACTAGAAGCAATTGGCATCACCGATCCGAGTGCAACTCTGACAAAGATTAACGAGGAAGAACTAGCTCACGACCAATTCTTACAAGAACTGACGAGGAATGAAGATGGTCGCTACTGTGTTGGGCTTCCATGGATTAAAGGAAAACAGGAAATTCCGTCCAATAGAAATGTTGCTGAGAGAAGACTCATGAGCACGACTCGGAAGCTGAAGACTCTCCAAAAATTCGAAGAATACGGGAAATTATTCCAAGAGTGGGAAGCGGAAGGGGTCATCAGTAGAGTACCAGAAGAAAATATTAAGATCCCAGGGCATTACCTTCCTCACCACGCTGTCATTAAGCCGGGTAGTGTGACTACCGCAATAAGACCCGTATTTGATGCATCTAGTAAACTCGGAAGGGCACCTTCTCTAAATGACTGTCTTCTGAAAGGGCCTAACCTGATAGAGCAAATCCCTGCTATATTATTACGGTTTAGAACAAAGGCCATAGCTGCTGTTGCAGACATTAGGAGAGCTTTCTTGCAAATTGAAGTGAAAGAAACGGATCGTCATTTTTTGAGATTCCTATGGTGGGAGAAGACTGACAAGATCCAAGTTTATCAGCACAATAGAGTAGTGTTTGGGGCAACTTGCAGTCCATTTTTGCTCGGTGCAGTCATCCGTTGTCATCTAGATAATGCTCCCGAGGAGCTGAAACCAGTCGCAGAAAAACTGTCAAAATCCTTTTACGTAGATAATTGCATAACTTCCTTCAATGATTTATCTGAATTAGAAGAATTCGTTACTCAGTCAACTAAGTTGATGTCTGAAGCCAAGATGGACTTGAGGATGTGGCAATTTGGTCCAACAGAGGAAGTCAATGAAGCTTCGTTCAAGAATAAAATGCTTCTAGAAGATGATCTTGCTACCCCTATTTCAGTTTTAGGTCTCCGATGGGACCGAGCAGAAGATTGTCTCAGCATTTGTGGCAAATTGGACTCGGATTTGAAAAACCCTTCTAAAAGAGAAATTTTGTCTGTAACGCAAAGTATATACGATCCCATTGGTATCTTAGCTCCAGCATTGCTACCTGCTAAAGTTTTGATACAGAAGGCGTGGGCATCGAAATCTGATTGGGATGCTCCATTGCCTGACGTAATTCGAGACAGCTTCATAAAATGGTACGCTGACTTACCTCATTTAACAAATGTGAAAATTCCAAGAAGAATAGGATATGGAAATGTAAAGGATTGGACTCTCCATATTTTCTGTGATGCCAGTCAGACTGCTTACGCTACAGCCATTTTCCTCAGATGTACCACACCAGAAGACGTCAAAGTACAGCTCGTGGGAGCAAGATCTCGACTTTCTCCTCTGAAGGGAATAACAATACCAAGGTTGGAACTACTAGCGTGCGTTCTTGGAGCTCGATTGTCACAGCACATTATCAAAGAATTTGATTTAGCTCCAGAATTGTTATTCTTTTGGACAGACTCGTCCACAGCCCTCACGTGGATCAAAAGAAACGATCAGTGGGGTACCTTTGTAGGAAACAGAATTAGAGAAATTTGCCGACTTACCAACACAGAGCAATGGCATTTTGTTCCAGGTTACCTCAATCCGGCCGACCTTCCATCGCGTGGATGTTCGTCCCGTCATTTTGCGGATACTGCATGGTGGGAGGGACCGGAATGGCTCAAGGGATCACCCAATGCCTGGCCAAGCGGCAAAATTGCAGTTGACGAGCAAGTCGTCTATTCTGAGAGGAATTCTTCTGCATGTACTCTGAGCGCGTATATAGAAGACAAATGTTGGTTTGAAAACATTTCGAAGTTCTCCAGAATAGTACGAGTTTTGGCATGGGTGAAACGAGTCTTAAAACCCACAGGTAAACTAGAAAAAAGAATAGGCAAATCAATTTGTAGTTTAGAGATTCAAGAGGCTGAAAACACTCTGTTCCGAGTAGTACAAAATCAGAGTTTTCCAGAAACGGAATCCAGTTCAATCCATGGGCTGATGGTAATGAAGGACCAAGAGGGTGTTTTGCGTGTCAAAACTAAAATTGTTGACAGCAATGACGAACTGTCATTTCGCTACCCTGTACTTTTGCCCTCAAAACATCATGTGGTTACGTGCCTTGTAAGAGAATACCATCTTAAACACTGCCATGCAGGAGTATTGGCACTTGCTACAAAATTGCGAGAAAGGTTTTGGATAATAGCATCCAAACGAGTTATACGAAACATCATCTCTAAGTGCATTAGATGCAAGAGATTTACTGCCAAGGCCGAGAATACACCGCCAATACAGCTACCACTTGATCGTGTGCGAGATGCCTCGACCTTCGAAATTACAGGAGTGGACCTCTGCGGTCCATTATACCTCAAGGGACGAAAGAAGGCGTGGATTGTATTATATACATGTGCTGTATATAGAGCAGTGCATCTGGAAGCAGTCACGTCCTTAAGTACAGAGGCGTTCCTACAATCGCTGCGTCGTTTCATTGCCCGACGGGGAAGACCTTCTACCATATACTCGGATAATGGGACTAATTTCACTGGCACCAATAACCTGCTCAAGGAGGTGGATTGGTCCAAAATCGAATCGGCAGAGAGACCCATCAACTGGAAATTTATCCCACCCACTGCGGCTTGGTGGGGTGGATGGTGGGAGCGTCTCATCCGCTGTGTGAAGATGCTTCTTGTGAGAACACTTGGCCGAGCTTCACTTGACTTTGAGGAGCTATGCACAGTGCTGTGCGATGCTGAAGCTACCATAAACAGTAGGCCACTAACTTACATCAGTGACGGACCAGAAGGTCTATCACCCTTGACTCCATCTATGTTTTTGCAGGACATGGCTACAACGGGAGTTGCAGACATAGACAATATAAATGAAAGACGACTACAACTTCGACACAAATATTGTCAACAATTACGTGAGCAGCTAGGAATTCGTTTTCGCCGAGAATATTTAGGACAACTAGTGCAAAAGTCCGGAAATAAAGATTCTACCCTCCAAGTAGGGGATGTTGTATTGGTAGGGCAGGACAATCAGAAACGTGTGAAGTGGCCGATGGCTCGAATAGAAAAAATTTTCCCTAGTAGGGATGGTAAAGCGCGCGTGGTTCAATTAAAAACCTTGAATGGAACACTTATTCGGCCAATTCAAAGATTGTATCATCTAGAGGTTTCAAAAACTGATGATCCTGTAGTTAAAAGATCTAGAAGTGGCAGAGTCCTTAGGGTTCCGGCGAGATTGAATTCGTAGTGAGGCTCACGGATTTATATGTTCTAATCTGAATCCAAATTTACAGTTGGTGAACTTGTACATAGAAACTTAGTAGAACTCGAACCAAATTTCAATTGATTGTTCCATTGATTTTATTGTATTTTAGTGAATTATTTCTGTATTTCTAATATTGTTATTATGTTTAATTTTAGCTCCCGCAAAATTAAGGTGGGAGGATGTTGAGAATTGTAAGTACATACGTTGCTAGGTGATGCAACCGTTGAGCTATTGCTCCGCAATTCCGTTGCTAGCTGACGCATGCACTTGAGAAAGTTGCCAGCTGCAAGGAGTTGCGTCTTGGGAAGAAAGGTTTTCGCAGAGACCGTCCCTGTACTATAGGAGGACGGAAGTAATTTTACGGCTAAGGCCTCACAGTAGTGGCGAGTCCACAAATGTATAGTTATATGTTCAGTTACGTTTTTATTTTAATAAAGTTATTGTTGTACAAGAAGTGTACATCTTTTTTATTGGAATGAAACCATATTCGGATACCAGTGGATCCAACTAAAGAGGGGTGAGTACCCCAACTTAATTTCACAGATCATTTGTAAATAATATTGATAGTAAATATAAAGAATCTGCTGCCGGGCTTGGGTCAAGCCCGAACTCTAGAATTGTGTGGATATAGATACCACAATATTAGAGATAATGCGTGTTAATCACTTTTAACCTTTATTTTAGTACAAAATAAGGAATACTAAGAAAACAAAACAGAAAGAAAGAAAGAGAGAGAGAATTAGGAGATCTTAACGCTTCATGTCCACCAAAAAGTAGGGCGGTCGTCCATTTGGATTGATGGCTTTAATTTTTTCAAATTTTCGTTTCGGTTGCACCAGGTTGTGTCCGCGACTTCTGGCCATCTCCAAAGTTTGTGTGCTTTCAGCATTGTGCAAATTGTAATGTTCATCACCGCCGATGTCCACTGTCTTTCGTATGCCAATATGTTATACCAGGACCTTTGAGACAAGATGGCTTCCTCACTCTTCCACGTATGTTTTACTTACAAGCCATTACAGCACGAATACAATCGTTATTGCTCACTATATCCAACACAGCCATTAAAAACACCTCAACATATTCTAGGGCTTCATAAAACACCAAAACATTCAATTGAGAAAAACCTACTTATGTGGATGTGGACTTAGAGTGGATGATGTGACATACACACACGTATAGTTAAATCGTGGCGATACCACCGCTCTGAAATCACCGTGGTAAAAAATACAAGGTGAATGTCAACTTACCCTTTATGCCAACAAACCCCGGTTTCCCCTATATATTTGGAAAAATGTATGGTGTTCAGTAAGTTGACATTACCATTCTAAAATCACACGGACTGTAGTATCCTAGTTGTTAAAGCAGCGAATTAGCAACTAGATGAGTACGAGTTCAAATTTCGATCCTACCAAAGACCCTCATGTACGTGAGGCGGAGGCTGGTGCTTGTTAAATCTGTCATGGCCTCAAATATCCTCATGTTAACGTGGTGTGGAAGTTTGGAGATACCAGCTCAGGTGTTCACCTAGTCATTTGACTGTGGTTCAAAACTACCAGGTGTCCTCGGATCTTTCCCTCCGGGTTTGATCGCGGAGAGGCGCTAATAGCCCGTTGTGTTTCGCCAGTGTGATGCTATTCATAAAAATACTACGAACCTCAGTTTTAATCCTGGGCTTTTTTGATGAGCCTAAATATAAAAATAGAACATATCTATACCTCACTTCCAATGTGTAACAACTCAAAAACTATTACTTCTGAGGTAATTGACAAAATATATTGAATAACATGCCTTTGCTGGTGTATGCTTCGAGATATCGATATGATTGTATTGTGTAAGGAAGTATAAAATATAAACTACACACACGTTTTGTAAAGTTGTAGAGATAGCTTAACTGTTATCAAACACCGAATATAAGTTGTTATTCTAGTTGGAATATTTATAAAATGTGAATATATGAACATACATTTTTTCAAAGTAGATTCTGTTTCTTCCTTTTCTAGTCTTCTTAGATTCCATTTCTTATAAAAGCGATACACAAGAGACATTATTGAACATCCAGTCAACATGGCGAAGCCGTACAACCAGGGAAGTAAAACTATTTCCTCTTGCACCTAAAGAGAACAAAGCCACATCCAAATTAGATGTCTGGTACAGTTATTAGAATATTTTATACGAAAAATTTACAAGATCTCTATACGAAATAGTTGCCAGGATCTGACACAAAGTCAATTATAAGTGAAAATTCTACTTAAAAGCATCGTAAATATCAATTTTCATCCATACTCGAAATAGAAAGTCCACACAAACTGGAATTGTCCTAAACAAAGAGTGGTGAGATATCACGCACAATCTCAATGTTGAGCAACATTTTCCCCACGAGAATCAGCATCTGACCAATTTTGTTAATGACTCAACATGAAGATATTGCCTATTTTCGTTGATGACGAGATAACTCGTTCATCAAGATCTGTCCAGTTAGGTTAATGAAGAGATACCTAATCGAGACAATAACCAGCAGGGTTAAACAACACTTTCCCACAACATGTAGACCCAGGAAATTGTACATTAAGCAGATGTTTTACAGTGCCATAGAATAACAGCAACTATTAAAGAAACTCCCATAGATATCATAAAATCCCAACTTTCCATCCAATCCAACCCATAGATATCATTATATAAAATTTGGAGAGCCCCAATAGTTCATATTTGGTGCCACATAGACACTACCCTGGAGACTAGCTCATACACATTAGTCGGGCGCGATTTCGTATCATGGACGATCTCAGCTGCTACGAATTGAGGGTAATCTGATTAGCAACAGGTACGACCGTGAAGTGCTAGAGCCCAAAGTAGTTCCCTTCCTTCAAAGCATCCCTGGAGCTATCTTTCAACAGGATAATGCACGCCCACATGTTGCAAGGAATGTTCGAGACTTCTTTTCAGCCCAACACATACAACTTCTTCCTTGGCCTGCTTATTCGCCGGATATGTCGCCTATTGAGCACGTGTGGGATTAGGTTGGTCGGCGTCTCGCTCGTGATCCGCGTCCTACTGTTTCAAAAGACGAATTTTGGGTGCGCATACAAACAATATGGAATTCTCTTCCACAAGCAGACATTCAACATCCGTTTCACTCATCTGTTTCATCAGCACTCAATGCAGCGCGTGATGGCCACACCAAATACTGATTTCGGACACTTAATATTGTTTTTTTTTTTGCTTTGAAAATTTAATCATTTTTTTGTACTAATACAAGCCGTTTGTGTATTAAATTTGATTTAATTCTGATGACTCCTTCATGGTGTTGCATTTTTTACAAACCGCAGTATATGTATAATAATGAATCAGTGATCTAAAAATAAACGAAGGGAGATCATTGCTTTTTTTTTACTTTCGAGAGGTTGTCCACTTACTGTTTTGAGAGCAACTGACTCCAATCCACATCACATCATTCCATTGTACTTGAATGACTTAAATAATTAAGCCTGAACTAAGGGAATGAATTTAACTATTCAAATTTAACCTTACTCTTCACCATAGTAAAAAACTTCAAGTAGTAGCTACGTATTTTAAAGTGCTGTAAATTTTATACTTGTGCTCTTTAATTAATGTCATTAAAGTCCACACATAACGAATTTTTAGTGGATTTCCGCTTCAAAAGAGTCATTAGATAAACTTCATTAAAAACGCGGAGTTCTTTATTGGATGTATTTCATCATGGTCAAAGCCTTTTTAACGAAAATTCAAGTAAATAACAATAAATAACTAAAACTTCAATTGCAACTACAATTACGTACTTCCAAAGGAAAGGACAAAGAGACTATTGTCAGGGCAACTGGAACATTCTGAATACCACATTCGATAGAGATGGTCTTTCGGACTGGAACGTTTTGCCTCAGCAGCGTCGCAAGACCGAATCCCAGACTGAAACCCACAAGGGGTAGTGTCAGGATGACCCCATACACGTTGAGGGGGACGCTGGAGAACATGTTGGGGAACACCACCATTTCTATGACGATGCACACGAACATGATCAGAAGTCCACAGTAGTTTCCCAACTAAAATACATGATACAATTTCTTTCAATAACGCATAGAGAGATTCGGTCTTTGCCTCAATATAATTTTATTTTGTACTAGCAAAATACCCGACCATACTCGGTTTGAATTTGTTTACTCTAGATTGAAGAGATGATCAAAGCGTATAATAACTTATGTCTTTCGTAGAATTAAGTAATATTTTAACACCTTTCGCCATCTTTATAATTTCTACAACTTACTTTGAATTCAAATCCTAAACATGTACCCTTGCTGTATGACAAAGCTACAAAATGATTTAAGACGACACTAAGGTTACTACTACAAAAGACGATTTTGAGGGAGATTTGTAATTCACTTTCTTATAAGTTCTTTTCATGTTCAACTCAATTAATAAATTTGACGATTTACGGCGAGTGCTCTCGCACTCATAACCAACAAAACAATATATTTTTTACTTGTGGCAACTCTTGAATCAGGCATGCGACATTGTCGAATTTCGCCATTTTCTCCTGTCAATATGACAAAGAATTTTTTAATGTTCGAAAAGTTCTAGCTTGGATTTTTGAAACATTATTATTCTTTCAATAACGGCGTAGTTACACTTGAAATTTGCTTTAATCCGACTTACCTGCCACTCTAAGTCGAATACTTTGTGGTTGTGCTGCGTGTGATGAACATGAAATAAAATATTTGAAGCAGAAAACAAACGATAGCAGCGAAATAAAATAAAATAAACGTTGTCGAGAAAAAAGTTATTTCAATGATATTATTTCGTGATTCTTTTTTTGTCTCTTGATCTTGCACAGTTGCCACTTACAACAAAAAAAGTGCAAAAAATTTTGAATTCGAAATAATTCAGAGCGAAAGAAACAGAAAATATTACTGCATGCGATCAACCAACATGAGTTTCCATTTCATTTCCGTACGTTGGAAAATATCGTCTGTCTCAAATATTCGAAAATCGTGAACATTGCGCAAAGAGCAAAAATAAGACTCGAAATAAATGTAGTATCAGAGCTGAAATTCCATAAAGAAATAATTTTTGGAAAAATAATTGCTTTTTCAGCAGTACTGGTAAAGCAATCTAAGTTATCGTAATACTTCATGTACATTCCAGTTTTTCCAAAACTATCAAATTATGATTTATTTAAGTATACTTACTCAGGTGTTTTAGCATGAAATTTATCTAAATACAAAAATAAAAAAAGTATAATATAGCATTTAATAAACTAATATATGATGTATAAAATAATGCACATTGCAATAAAATATATGGAATAAAATTCATCTGATGCCTGTTAAATCACTCAAATACAAAATTGAACATATATTATACAAGAAAGACGAACTGACAGACTTACACAAAAACATGTTCAGTCACTAAATGAATATAAGTACTCATAGTATTCAAAGTTTCATGAAAATATATTAAACCGTGTGAACGTGTATACGGTACACATATACAGACAGACTGACACCAAACGCGCAAGGGGCGGATTGGCATCAGAAGGGTCCAAAACGAATAGAAAACTTGAAATGGGTCGAAAATATTCAATGTACAAACCGACACTCCATTTTAATTTATATACACTCCTGTCCATAAATTAAGGATAATTCAGAATCACACGGAGATCGAACTCTAAAGTAAAAATTTCACCTGTAGAATTATTGCACACATCTTCAAGAATAATATCCAAATTACAGGAAGCCCTCAGATGACGCCGATAGTACGTCACAATGACGAGAGTGTAAGAGAGGTGTATATAAGGAATGGTAGCAAAGAAGTAAAATTGTTCACAAGCTTTCTGTAAGCTGCTCAGTGCCACAACCGAATAGTTATGGCACAGAGGACGAATGTCGATGATTTTTTACGTGGTAGAATTATCGGCCGCCTGGAATGTGGGCGTACTCAGACAGAAGTTACAGTGGAACCTGGAATAGCCCAAAGTGTCATCTCTAGGCTTTGGCAACGATTCCAAAATGATGGAAATGTCAGTAGACGTTACAGTACAGGTCTCCCCCGAGTTATAACGCCGAATGACGACCGGTATTTGGCAGTAATTGCAAAAAGAAGCAGACGGAGCACAGCATCCGACCTTTCTCGTCAACTATCTTCAGCCACGGGGACGACAGTTTCAAGGCAAATCGTTTACAGACGTTTGGGACTATAGACATGTTGGTCTATATGCTCGCATGCCTGTCAGATGTGTTCCGCTCACGGCAACTCACAGTCGCCAGCGGTTAGCCTGGAGTAGTAGAACATGCAATGTGGACATCGTCACAGTGGGCTTGTGTGATGTTTTCCGACGAGTCCAGGTTTAGCTTGCAGTCTGATGAACGGCTGACGTTCATATGGAGAACGCCAGGTACCCGATACCACCAAGACAACATCATTGAACGACACCGTTACGGTGGTACAGGATTACTCGTTTGGGGCTGATTTATACTGGGGTCCAGAACAGATCTACATGTTCAAATAAGAAACATGAGAGGCCAAATTTATCGGGACATCATTCTGGAGCAACATGTACGTTTGTTTAGGGGTGCCATGGGCGCAGAATTTGTGTTTATGGATGACAACGCCCGTCCTCACCGTGCAAACATTGTAAACGAATGACTTGAATCTGAGGATATCACCCGTATGGAATGGCCAGCATTCTCATCTGACTTGAATCCGATAAAGCATAAAGGATGGCCGATGTACCCAGAAATTTGTATCAATATTTTCAGAACGGAACAGATAAAAAGGTCACGAAACTGTAACTACAGTGCATATTGAAAACACAGCTTACTTTAGTGGTCAAAATGGCCAGTCGAGGAAATTTCAACTTCAGTAGCATGCCTACCACCACTGGTAGTATGACGCTGATCAGAGAAAGTATCATTGTCTGATAGGGAATGACCAGATCTTCGGACTCGAAAGATCTGCCGTAAAACCACAGGTTGAATGGCATCATCCACATTGCCACAGCCGCTGATGCACATGTCATTGCCACACTAAAGAATTCAATAAGGAATAGCATCGATAATGTACATTAATGGTTAAATCAAAGACAGGAAAATAACAACCGAAAACGTTCGCAATAGCATCTGATTGTATCTACTGATGGCAAAACTCGATTACTCACATTTCACATCATAGTAACCATACTCAGTAAATGGATTTTATTACCTCTGAACGTAAAAAAATTATCCAGAAAATATATAACATAATTCTGTTTACTTTTACTGGTGCTTTCTTATGTACAGTAGGTAGGTAGGTAGTTAATTAGCGCTGCACTGGAGCAACACAACGGACTATTGGTGAAGGTTCGGGATTAATCCCTTAGGGAAAGGTTCGAGGACAACACCACGTAATTTTGAACAGCGGTCAGATGAAGTGGTTAACACCTGAGGTGGCACACCACCTTTCAAATTCCCACACCACACCAACGTGAGGACAATTGAGGCCAACGGAGATTGAACATGCACCAACACCCATGTACATGACGATCTTTGGTTCGACCAAGTTTCGAACTCGCAATCCCCGGTTGCTATTCCTTTACACCTTAAACTGGTCGACCAACCTGTCTGGATGGTTAAGGTGTTGGCGTCCTAGATAGGAAGGTTCCTGGTTCGAATCCGGGTCAATGCATGGTTGTTTGTAAGCGTATAGCGTAGAGGCAGCTGGTGCACCTTAAACAAGGCGTGGCCAAAAGTCCTCACGTTGGATTGGCGTGGAAGTTTGGAGAGTAGGGTGCCAGCTGAGATGTTGCCTCGTCATCTGACCGTGGTTCAAAATTACGTGATATTGTCCTTGAATCTTTCCCTTAGGGGATTGATACTGGACCGTTGTCATTAGCCCGCTGTGTTGCTCTAGTTTGACGTTAATTTAAAAAATCTTACATTACCTCCAACTGTGCTACCATGGTTCCCTGATTTACATTAAAACGCACAGCTAAAACAAGCCTAGTCGTGTAACTACAGTTAACGAAGGTCAATTTAATTACTTTTTTTGTCCAAAGGCAATTTTGAATACTAAACCTATTTTCGTCCATATTCTCCTTTCTGTAGTTTATTTCTATTTATCAGATTTCTCATAGCTTTATCTCTCATCAGAGTACTAAAATAATTCAATAAAGTGCTCTTCTGTCTACTTTAGTACTATGGAGCTCCATATCTCAAATCGAGCCAATTTTGGACAGTAAACCTATTTTTGCTTATTTTTCTTTTATGCGCTTATTTCTATTTTCCAGGTTTCTTATTACTTTACGTCATCAAACTACTAAATAATTTCAGTAGTAAAGAGTGGCGAGCTTTTCGTGTAGTTTTAGCAATATTGTGGCGCTCCATAATACTGCTAAACTTATGGACGGATAAAATTTAACTTATGAAGCTCCATAATCGCAAAACTTTCAAACATAAACAGCAAAATTAGGGAATGAATTCCTCAAGAGCTGATTTTATATTATTCATATACTTACGTTCCTTCCATTCAACAATGCAGTATATCACTAGTGTAAGTGACACAGAAATTATACTGCTCCTATATGTCATTAACATAAGGCACTTTACCTTGGTGAAGTCCATTTGTACAAAGGTGGTTAAGGTTGAATGGGACGGTCTTTGATTCTCAAAATCATGTACTGCGAAAGATGTAGGTGATTATTTGTTCGCCATCTCGTAATGTCAATGATACTAAACATTTCTAAACAAACTAAAAAATTGATAGGTTGTATCGAGGACACATACCGTAGTTCTATCGTGAATACTTGAGGCTGATGTTGAATTGTGGAATGAATGAAGCAGGTATAGGAAGTTTGAACGATTGTTTGTTGTGTGAGTGTGAATATTCGTCAATTAATTTACAGTTTGAACGATTAAAGGGCAGTTTGATATTAATACTGAAAGATAATTTTATTGATTAAGGCCTGTGATTCTTGCGTAGTTTAGTTGCTTTCGAATGACATCAATTATGCAGTTCTCACTCCACGCAAGCTAAAGTTACACTGGCCCAAAGTCTGCCCAGCACAGTAGAATTCCGACACATTACGGACCCCCTTTCTGCGCTCAGTGCGCCTGTGCAATCGGTTTGAAGGCCATGTTAAATACGTACATCCTTAGTCTACAGGCGTTATATTTATCTAGGTGTTTCTTCTATCTCTGAAATCAAAAGACAAAATAGTTTTAACGTTTTTTTGTAACGCTCGACTTTTTATGCATGTCCCAATATTGTTCCAATTTTGTGGAGTTTTAAGCAAGTTGCTTTTACACTGATGGTGCAATAGCAATAACTTTAGCAGTGCTTACCTTAGAGATAGGTCTCCATCGCAGAAGTAGGTGAAAGTATTAGAGAGGACACCTCCGGGACAACATGATATGATCAGGATACCTGTGGCATGCAGACCAGTAATTCCGGTCATTTTTAGAATGAGGTATCCAGAAAGAGGAACAATTCCAAATTGGCTGAAAATACCGATGCAAAATCCTGTGGGATGCTGGATGTGCACGTTCAACTAAAAGTATTGACAATATTAAGGGGTACGTATCGTTTTATTTTATGTATTTACTTTAAAATATTATTTTCCTAAACACATTTAACTAAAAAAAGTTCACTCTTTGAAATGGTTTCCACGTAAAAATAATATTCTATCAAAACTCTTCAAACTTGCACTATTTCTCAAGTGATAGAATATAATTCGTGTTTTATCTCTCATACACATACACATACGCGAGGACATGCACACATACAATTCGGTTAATTACGTTACAGACATTTAGTGAACATAATATTATTTTTCAACAAAAAATTTCTTACACAAAAATTTCATTTATTATTTTAAGAATGATGGAACGTTTGGTGTCCCATCATCTACGAAGGGGTTAAAGGGAAGTTAAAATGCTAACAGGTTATTCCTTCCTCTGAAAGAAATAACCCTTTAAGAGAAGTATATAGAAATATTCTAGTTAGTTAAGTCTAAACATTCTTCCATTTACTATTCTGTTGTCAGGGAGTACTCTAGACGAGGCTGACATACAATGTGCCAAATTCACTTTATAAAATCAAAAATATAAACCTTTTGTTATGTATAAATACATTCAAATAAGATGATATAGACTATCCTATACGTTTTGGTTGCCAAACAAACTTTTTCTTAGCATAGTGCTCTTGTAAGGTTAAAAAACACATTTCCGTTAATGTATCAGTGTTTTCTTTTCCATTTGAATTGAGAGATTGAAATTCTATCTCTATTATACATCACGTAAAAAACTTACCAAACATGGTTATTCCATTATTGCTAATAATAAAATAAGACTAGTATTAGTACTTGTCACTTACTTTGATTAAAATAAATTAATTATGAGATTCAGTTTGATTATAAACTTTCGAATGTGCGTTTAAAAATACAATTCGAAAGTCTGAAAGCGCGTTGAGTTAAGTGACAGTTCATTGACTGTTTCTATCAGAATAAAATAATTTTATATGGACCTACGTTAAGCGTACGATTAAAATGCTCTATACTATCTTACGTTAAAAGGTTACCAATATGATTATTCTATTATTGCTAATTTAATAAGGTTACTACTTGTAATTATTGACAGACTAAAAATCATTATATTTATTTTGTTCCTGAACTTTCGAGTGTTTTCCAAACAGTTCATTGAATGTTTCGATTGCAATGAAATAATTTTTTTGTGAACATACGTTACGTTTTACTGTGTAAGAAATACCAAGAGATCTGCCAACACATAACTAGTAACAGTAATTACGAATAAAACCAAGAACAGTTAATTATTTAAATAAATCGAAAGTTACGCTTGTCCAGGTCATCTTGCATCCCATGGCTAACATGACGACCACAAGAATGAGTAGCATCAGGTAATCCAATATAAACTTGATGTCTTCTCTCCACGCGTTGCTTACAACAGTAGAATTTTCACCACCGGAAATATTGGTCAGGAATTCAATGATTTTGAACGAAGAAAATTTGCCTTTCTCCATCTCAGGCATCCGATTCAACTTGATTGGTAGAACTCACTGTTTTATATAAATAACCACACTGTTTCAAATTGCTCTTAAGTCATTACTTCTCCTTTAAATCATATTTAAGTTAAAGTTTTTATGAATTAAGTAATGTTACACAAATGACTTATTCATAAAAATCTATTTGAAATTGTGTAGATACCTGTAAGAAATAAAGTAATTATATGTGTAAATTAATGGTATGAATGTACTCAAAAATAAATTTTATTTATAGTATCAAAAAGTAAATATGTATGCAAGACGGTTAATAATTTCTTATTAAAACAATTATTAATCGAATTGAACCATTTATCTCTGAATCTGAATAATCTACATTAAAACGTTTTTTAACCTTTAATTGTTGAATATGAATTCAAGGCATTGGTGATTAAAATGCAAACAATTTGTTCTAAAATATGTATAATGAACACTAATTATTACAAATACGAATCTGAAAAATTAAAAGTTCAGTAGAAATCTTAACTATTAATCTTTAAATATGAATCTGAATACCGATAGCACTTTAAGAGCATTAGGAATAAATACCTTAACATCTTAAAGGGTAATTATGATAGTTTTTAATCATCCCATACAAAACTGCTTATGAATATGATAATAGGAATCGGCTGTTCTAGTATTTAAGGAACAGACGCGTATTTTACGAAAATGTATAACATAAATTTCGTTTATTTTTAATTTAGTCATAGAAAATTATTTAAAATTGCAAAGATAAAGCAAACTTTGCGTAAATAATGCCTTTAAATTTTGTAAAAGAGTTAATAGTTTTTACAAATAGTCAAATTCAATAAAACACGTGTTATTCACCTCAATAAAAGAAATTTTATTTGAATTACACTTAAGGTAAGAAGGTCGTATGTTACGTCACATTGGGGAAAAACAATGTGCTATTGTACTGGCAGTGGCAATCCACTCCGAAACTTTCACCCTATGCTAAAGTAAGAGCATTTGAGGCAATGACAGATTTAACGTGCTCCAGCCCCCCGTGTACACGACAATCTTTGATTGGACCGAGTTTCGAACACACAACTATCCGGTCGCTAATCCGTCACTCTTCCGATCTGATATCGCGGTCCGAAATACATACAAGATCATTCATTTATGTACATGAATAAGTATACCTAAGCTAACTTTTAAACGAAATTTTGCAACCATGAAATGTCTTTTTATTTGTTATAATATATGCTATCACTAATATCTTTTAACATAGCCGACTAACCGGTATAGTGGTTAAGGTGTTAGCCTCGAGATCGGAAGGTTCCTGGTTCGAATCCGGGTCCGGGCATGGATGTTTGTAAACGTATGGTGTAGAGGCGGCTGGTGCACCTTAAATCTGTCGTGGCCGAAAGTCCTCACTTTGGGTTAGCGTGGAAGTTTGGAGAGTGGGGTGCCAGTTCAGGTGTTGCTTCGTCATCTGACCGTGGTTGAAAATTACGAGGTGTTGTCCTCGGATCTTTCCCTTAAGGGACTGATCCCGGACCGTCGTCAATAGCCGGTTGTGTTGCTCTAGTACGACGTTAACTAAAATTACCATTACCACTTTTAACATATATTTTGCTGTATTGACTATATTGCAAACGTACTTCCTTTTTTATTACTTACAGCATACTTTGTTTTATTGGGAAAATATTTATAGTTAATAATTCTTAAAACCTTCATTTTTCACTTTATGAACATTATATTAATTTTATCAGCAGTTGAAAATTCCAGTTATTTTATATGGATAATGGTATAAAAAATGAATCATAAGAATAAAATGTTATAATCTACTTTTCTCACAACATCACAATTTTAAATTTAATGAAGAAAAAAAAATCATAAAACAATTATTATGTTAATTGCATTTATAAAATAAGTATAATGTCAATGTAATTTTCACTTTACCTGTCTTTCACATGTTTTCTAGAAATACTCCAGAACCCGAAATGAATCTATTCGGTTCAACTCAAAGTCTTCTTTTATCGTCTCTGGATATTCTTTAAGCCCTACTTAAATTCGAATTCAGAATTCTGCGCATCTTTTCGACGCATAGTAAGTCCCTTCGTGTCTTATCTCGGTACAAGTTTCGTACTTTACCGACATATCAGTGTCGCGCGCAAACTTTGTTTGCAAAATCAAAATTAAGTTTGCTCATTGACATTTCGGGAACCTAAATTCAGAATCTGTCTGCCCGTGATTGAAAGTAACAGTTTCGCTCTCATACCACTTTGTTGACTGAATAAAGCAGGATGAAACGGCTTCGGCGGGGCTCCAGGGCATTTGTAGCTTTTGAAGCGACGTTTGATGAATGGGAGGGAATTAGAAATAGAGGAGTAAGCTTGAGAGCAGCAAGACGAGGATTTTATGCAAGATAAAGTATTTAGATTAAAAAAAAAATATGTGGGACGATTGCTGCTATTTCGAAACAATCAACCAATTTTAAATTTAATTTCTTCAGTAGATCTGAGAGACATATCTAGAGCGTGTGTGGGCAAAACGGTCAGTATATATCAAAAATTGTTCAAATTGAGATAAGTAATCGAGTACATGTAAAAAAAATTATCTTTCATTTGTTCAAGTTTGTATGCGTCGCCTATGAATAAAAGCCGGTATATAAATGGGTGAATGATTAAATTGATGATAAAATTTATTTATAAGATTTTATTCATCAATAAAATATGTCTGCTGAAAAATGTGCTTTTTTTTACATATACTGTTTTGCTCTAACATGCTATATACACTCTATGACAAAAAAAATCGATGCACCAAGAAGGAATCATCCGATTGCTTTGAAATTTCGTATGCAAAAATGTTTTGACCAAATATGCAAATGATTAAATTTTGGTGTCCAATGAATGAATAGTGCGATCTACAGCGCATCGGAACTGCGGATCCAGCAGATGTATATAAGGAGTTGTTCTTGAACTGTTGTTAAAAATTTCTGCTGCATTGCGATTTAGGATACCTTTCAACGACTGAAAAAATGCCTCGCCGCAGGATTCGAGCTCATTACGATCAACTTTCAGAGTTTGAAAGAGGTGGTATCATTGGATTGAAAGAGGTAGATTGGGCAAATCGGAGAATCGCTCGTCATGTGAGTCGAAGCGATGCGGCGATTAGAAGATGCTGGCAAGAGTGGGTGGACAATGGCAGATTTCAGCGTCATGATGGTAGCGGTCGACGTAGGACCACAACAGATCGCGAGGACAGTGATTGTCAGATAAGCTGTCACAGCTCCTGATTCATCGCTATCAACCATCAGTCGTGCGACCCACACTCGAGTGTCTACCATGACCATTCACAGACGGCTGAGAGAGCGAAATCTACGCTAGTACGACCGTTACGACACCTGCCACTCACGCCTGCACACTGTCGAGCCAGATTACAGTGATGCTTGGCTCGCTCAGGCTGGAATGATGCTGACTGGGGACGTATAGACTTTAGCGACAAATCCCGCTTCCAACTGTGTCCTGACGATTAAAGAAGACGTGTCTGGAGACGCCCAGGGCAGTGTGCCGATCCTGCTTTCACTATTGCACGCCACACGGGCCCTCAACAAGGAGTTATGGTATGGGGTGCCATTTCCCTTGATAGCCGGACCCCTTTGGTCGTCATTAGAGGACACTTACTGCACAGCGGTACGTTGACGACATTCTGAGACCTGTTTTGCTACAGTTCCTTTCGCAGTACCCTGGGCTTATTTTTCAGCAAGACAAAGCCAGACCACATACGGTACGTGTTGCTATGAACTGACTTCAAGCAACATTATTCTGTTAGAAGAAGCCAAATCCATCAGAATGAATACAGGATGTGAACGGTTGTAACTCGTCAGAGAGGATATACACACATGGCGTTCACAGTGTCCGGGACGTTTCACCATCTGGTTTGAAGACGCACCTGGGGTCCCACTGAATGTCAGATAAACATACCCCCATACCATTGGGGATCCTCCACCAGTGTGTATAGATTCATTATGTTGACATGAAGAATCCATGACTTCGTGGGGTTTTCTGCACCCACGAATCCTTCCACCAGTCCGAAACAGTTGGAAATGAGACTCCTCAGATCAGGTTACTCTTTTCCAGGCAAGTGTCCATTGGCGATATTCCCTCTACCCTGCTGCGAGACTCGCAGCTGTTCGTCGAGACTCGAGCTGTTCTCGAGTTGGAGCGTTCAGATCCTAAAGCTCATATCTTTGAGGAAACGTTTCACATTCCTTAAGCCAGGGCTCGAAATACCCGGGTGCACAGGCGCACTGTGCACATGAAAATAGAATTGTTCACTTACATTTTTCCCGCTATGTGCATGCCGTGCATCTAACGTTAAAAAAGAGGAGGGAGCGTTTTATGTTATTTTGATGCTTGAACAAACTATTAGTATCGACCTCCCTCGCTCTAAAGGAACGTAATTAAAATTCTTAAATACACACTATGCGAAAACAAAATCTCTGGGCCGTAACGGGTTTATACACAGGAGGAAGGTTTACTTGTTCCACTGCCACCAGAACTTTCCGATGATCGAAACATTTTCCAGATGGCGCTGTTGACGCGATTGTTGCGATAACGGTGCGCCGGAGAAGGGAGAATTTAGATGTTTAAATATTTTTATTTACTATCTACTACTAACCTGTCCAAACATACCCAACTAATAAAATAGGTTACATTATATCAATGCTCTTATATTACGTTTTTTTTTAATATGCACCTAAAATATAACCTGTGCACCTAATTTAAAAATTTAGGTGCAACTTGTGCACCTCTATCAAAAAATCAATTTCGAGGCCTGCCTTAAGTCATGTTTACAACGGAGTTGCAAACATTTGTCTCTTTCTTTTTGTGTCGAAGAACTAAATACGCACTATGCAAAAACAAAATCTCTGGGCCGTAACGGATTTATACAGGAGGAAGGTTTACTTGTGCCACTGCCACCAGAACTTTCCGATGATCGAGACATTTTCCAGATGGCCCTGTTGAAGCGACTGTCGTGACAACTGTGCGCCGGAGAAGGGAGAATTCAGATGTATAAATATTTTTATTTACTATCTACTACTAACCTATCTAAACATACCCAACTAATAAAGTAGTTTACATTATATCAATGCTCTTATATTACGTTTTTTTTTTTAATATGCACCTAAAATATGACCTATGCACCTAATTTAAAAATTTAGGTGCAACTTGTGCACCTGTATTAAAAAATCAATTTCGTGGCCTGCCTTAAGTCATATTTACAACGGAGTTGCAAATATTTGTCTCTTTCTTTTTGTGTCGAAGAACTAAATACGCACTATGCAAAAACAATCTCTGAGCCGTAACGGGTTTATACAGGAGGAAGGTTTACTTGTGCCACTACCACCAGAACTTTCCGATGATCGAGACATTTTCCAGATGGCCCTGTTGAAGCGACTGTCGTGACAACTGTGCGCCGGAGAAGGGAGAATTCAGATGTATAAATATTTTTATTTACTATCTACTACTAACCTATCTAAACATACCCAACTAATAAAGTAGTTTACATTATATCAATGCTCTTATATTACGTTTTTTTTTTTAATATGCACCTAAAATATGACCTATGCACCTAATTCAAAAATTTAGGTGCAACTTGTGCACCTGTATTAAAAAATCAATTTCGTGGCCTGCCTTAAGTCATATTTACAACGGAGTTGCAAATATTTGTCTCTTTCTTTTTGTGTCGAAGAACTAAATACGCACTATGCAAAAACAATATCTGAGCCGTAACGGGTTTATACAGGAGGAAGGTTTACTTGTGCCACTGCCACCAGAACTTTCCGATGATCGAAATATTTTCCAGATGGCTCTGTTGAAGCGACTGTCGCGACAGCCGTGCGCCGGAGAAGGGAGAATCCAGATGTTTAAATATTTTTATTTACTATCTACTACTAACCTATCTAAACATTCCCCCAACTAATAAAGTAGTTTACATCATATCAATGCTCTTATATTACGTTTTTTTTAATGTGCACCTAAAGTATAACCTGCGCACCTAATTCAAAAATTTAGGTGCAACTTGTGCACCTGTATTAAAAAATCTATTTCGAGGCCTGCCTTAAGTCATATTTACAACGGAGTTGCAAACATTTGTCTCTTTCTTTTTGTGTCGAAGAACTAAATACGCACTATGCAAAAACAATCTCTGAGCCGTAACGGGTTTAAACAGGAGGAAGGTTTACTTGTGCCACTGCCACCAGAACTTTCCGATGATCGAGACATTTTCCAGATGGCTCTGTTGAAGCGACTGTCGCGACAGCCGTGCGCCGGAGAAGGGAGAATACAGATGTTTAAATATTTTTATTTACTATCTACTACTAACCTATCTAAACATTCCCCCAACTAATAAAGTAGTTTACATTATATCAATGCTCTTATATTGTTTTTTTTAATGTGCACCTAAAGTATAACCTGTGCACCTAATTTAAAAATTTAGGTGCAACTTGTGCACCTGTATTAAAAAAATCAGTTTCGAGGCCTGCCTTAAGTCATATTTAAAACGGAGTTGCAAATATTTGTCTCTTTCTTTTTGTGTCGAAGAACTAAATACGCACTATGCAAAAACAATCTCTGAGCCGCAACGGGTTTATACAGGAGAAAGGTTTACTTGTGCCACTGCCACCAGAACTTTCCGATGATCGAAACATTTTCCAGATGGCTCTGTTGAAGCGACTGTCGCGACAGCCGTGCGCCGGAGAAGGGAGAATCCAGATGTTTAAATATTTTTATTTACTATCTACTACTAACCTATCTAAACATTCCCCCAACTAATAAAGTAGTTTACATTATCAATGCTCTTATATTACGTTTTTTTTAATGTACACCTAAAGTATAACCTGTGCACCTAATTCAAAAATTTAGGTGCAACTTGTGCACCTGTATTAAAAAATCAATTTCGAGGCTTGCCTTAAGCCATGTTTACACCGGAGTTGCAAATATTTGTGTCGAAGACGTTTACTTGGAAATGTTAGTCTTCTTACGAAGACTCGTTGACCACTTTTCGACCCTTTTGTCTACCCACTCTGGTGTAAACGCTTTATCGACAACACAGAGGGGTGATGAGCACTCTTCTAACCCCGTTGTAGAAAAGAGTGATCACCCCTTTGTGTTATAGACAAAATAATAGCGATGACGACAAAGTGTCACAGAGAGCGAACGAAAGACGGCGTTATCCCCGGAGCGCCGAAGGGCGGAGAGGAGCGGTTGATTGTCTGCAACACCTAAAAGGGACGAAACAGGGGAGCAGTTTCAAACCAAATTTCCTGGCGGAGAAATGTCCCCTCAAAATGTTGCAGTCATTTGATCTTTACCGATTTCTGGTGGTAAACAAAATTGGTGTTGCAAACACGCCAAATCGACACCCCGACACGAGATCTTGACTATAAAATCAGTGCCGTTTTTCGCAATGCTTTGGATGTTAGAAAGGAGACGTATCTGCAACTTCGGTGTAAACGCGGCTTTCCTATGATGTTTGTTGAGAGTCCAGCATTCAATTCAGATGTTGATTGAGGGGGTATTACACGCCTGTCACATTTACAAGTTTCTTGCCAGCCGGCGATGGCTATGGTTTTACGACAAGGCTACACTGGTGTTGTTATAGGTTTTGTCCGAATTCTTGTACACCCTTAAAATGATAGTACGTGAATATCTAAACTTGTCATTGACCTCTGAATTGCTCTGACTCATCTCACGACCTCTTGCCGACCAACCGGTATAGTGGTTAAGGTGTTAGCCTCTGGATCGGAAGGTCCCCGGTTCGAATCCGAGTTCGGGCATGGATGTTTGTAAGCGTATACCAGCTCAGGTGTTGCTTCGTCATCTGAACATGGTTCAAAATTACGAAGTATAAATTGTTAGGGGCAATGATGGTCCTCCCACTGGGTGCTCCATCACAAGTGGCCATCACTTCCGGCCTTGTAGTGGTCAATGACTTAGGTCAAAATGTGGCCATTAGAAAAAAAAAATCTCACGAACTCCACTAAACAGTGCTGAAATTAGCTTAAATCCTAATTAGCTTAAGCTCCTCCTAATCCTCCTAGCTTAACTACCATTCTCACGACAAAAATATCTCTATATGCTTCATATATGTCTATTGTCTTTAGCATGTCTTCATATATGCCTATTGTCTTTATTAAAAACGCTATAAGTGACGTGCATAGGTGGCGATGCTATGTGTTTTGCATAGTCTCGGCTATACCAGTTTTTTTGGCAACATATCTTTCTACAAAATTCTTAAAGAAATCAACAGTTTTTTTTATTTTCTTCACACTTTTTTCCATGTTCAATACAGAATATACGCATATCTATGCATCATAGATATTAAAAAAAAAATTGTAAAACATTACATTGAATTTATGAAACCCATCTCTCCCCAATGTAGGTTAAATGACTCTAAATTTAATATAACAACTATCTATGAAATGTGTTGGAGAAGAATCCTTATTTTCCCTCACCAATACGTCATTACTTTCTGACGTCACTTCTAACGTCATCGCTGACTGTCTTATCCTCAGTTGCTGCTGAGACCTTACTCAAAGGGAGTCTGTAATCATAGGCGCTCCCTAATTTCTAAGTTTAATGTGTTGTATTGTCAATTATCTGTGGATAATAAAGTAATGTTTGTCGTCCTTATGTTTGGCCATAATCTCTGCTAACCGAACAAAATGTTTTATTGTATTTGTCTTTATAAAGTGACCAAAAGAAATTATTCTCACAAAAAACTGATTAAAACCATAATTTGACGGGCTATGGCTTGCTTTGAGGTAACATAATATTGAAGAAACATTGCCACCATAGGCTCTACAAGCCTTAACCTTTACGCTGCGGTGCTCAGATTTTTCAATCGCCTCACAGAACGGCTTTGTCACCAGCATGTCCGACCCATCTTACCTTATTACCTGACTTGAGCGAAAGAGCCTTGAGTGGCATTTACAACTGACGTTTTCCTTTCATAGTATTGTGTGGCGCATCGTTTGGCGTGAGATAGGTATCACCGGAGCGACCTTCTGCCTTTCCCTCAAAGTGTTCATACCTCATGGTCTACAGGGTAGGGTACCGAACAAAAGGAGGAACCCTTAAAAAGGTCAGTCGCTGACAGCTCGTAAATGGTGATCGATGCCAGCGGTCACGTAAAAGGGGAATAACATCCACAGTACACAGATCTATACTATGCCGCTGGTGTAAACGAAATTTTAGCGGTAACATATGTCTATCTGCCACAGCGTAAAGGTTAAGCCACATAATCAAACTCTCCAAGTGATTTCGTCGAGATATCTCGTCCATCAAGAACTGACCAATTTTGCACACGATGAATAGCTAATTCAATTCCGAATAATAAAGATATAGCCGTTTTTAAATTGTGAAAAATTCGAGATCTGGTCAATTTTCTTTTCATGACGATTTATCTCAACAAGACAAGCACCAAGCGGGTAAATCATTTTTAAACATTATCTTCTGAATCTCGTTATGAATATCGAAGTAAATGTACCGGTTTACTAAAACGAGGGAATAGCTTGGGACAGCGTATGTCATCCTCTGTCAATATACATAATATTTTGACATTTCAGTTTTCGATCTATATTCGAAAATATGTCCTATGTATTACTTTCCAGAAAATTTCATGCATCTCTCCATGCTACTTTCTATGCAAACGGTTCTAAAGTCAAATTCTATTTGTACTCATTTTTTGCTGCCCGTTGAAATAAATATTCAGTGTCAAAACTAGAAATCGTAGCACGAAATATTTCTTTACGAATTAAATAACCAAGTAAGGAAAACAGACTTTGAAAAATAAGGCAACAAAATGGATTTATAAAACAGAAAAAAGTTAAACAAAAGAACAGATTTTAAATTCTTATATTTCTTCAACCACAGAACTAATTTATTTCTCCTAACCTTTTTAGACGTTCGAGACTAAATTGAAACTAGGGCAGCCCCAATACCCTAGATAGCGGTCTCATTAGAGAGCAAATGCTATTGCATGCATTTCTATAGAGTTAGATTGCAAAAGAAAGAATATTTTATGTTTAGTATCAACGAAGACATCGTTGAAATCTTTCAGTCACCAAAAGCTTATACAATTCATTTTTAAATTTTTGAATCAGTAATTCAGCTCTGCATATTTTGAAAATTTGTGCTTTTTTTTTTATTGCTATGCAGTATAGTATATGTTTTTATGACTGGCTTGTATAATTGAAGCTTGCAATGTTCTATGTACTATTTTATTCCTTTCATCGTGTTTGATGAAACATGATGGTATAGAAAGCGCTAATGAACCAGCGTAACTTAGTGTCTACCAAAAAGTACTTCATGGTAGAGTTGGGTTACACTGGTATTTATACGACCCATTTGTAAGTTTAGTTGTGTAGTGGTAGCTAAGCTCGCTACAGTACTCACCCTCCAGAATTTTAACAGAAGCTGAAATTCGATAGATGATATCGCTAGTTGAATGATTGCCATTTTGCGTTAGACCGGGAGAGCTGTATTAAGATCACAGTTGCCGTGTTGCCTTTATCAGCCACATCGCCCCCTAGTGGTTGAAAACTTTTGCGTTAGACTGTGACAGCTGTATTAAGATCACAGTCGCAGTGTTGCCTTTTATCAGCCGAAGTCTGAGCGGTAATGTACGGATGGAGACCGTGATACGACACTAGAAGTGTCTGCTATCACAGCGCCCCCTTGTGGTTGAAAGCAATTTGCATCAACCATGGCGATTTCTACTGTACAGTGTACATCGTGGGTCATCCATCGAATCCCCAAATTATTACATGGTCAAATCACGTCCGTAGTCATCACTTATAGCAAGCTGAAATGAACCAGCGTAACTTAGTGTCTACCAAAAAGTACTTCATCGTAGAGTTGGGTTACACTGGTATTTATACTACCCATTTGTAAGTTAAGCTGTGGAGTGGTAGCTAAGCTCGCTACAATGGTTTAGAAATTAATTCAAACGTAATTGTTTGTTGTGCTTACACTCCATAATAAAAAAAAATCGACGCACCAAGAAGGAATCATCCGATTGCTTTAAAATTTCGTATGCAAAAATGTTTTGACCAAATATGCAAATGATTAAAATTTGGCGTCCAATGAATGAATAGTGCGATCTCCAGCGCATCGGAACTGCGCATCCAAAAGATGTATATAAGGGGTTGTTCTTGAACTGTTAAAAATTTCTGCTGCATTGCGATTTAGGATACCTTTCAACGACTGAAAAAATGCCTCCCCGCAGGATTCGAGCAACTTTCAGAGTTTGAAAGAGGTCGTATCATTGGATTGAAAGAGGCAGGTTGGGCAAATCGGAGAATCGCTCGTCATGTGAGTCGAAGCGATGCGGCGATTAGAAGATGCTGGCAAGAGTGGGTGGACAATGGCAGATTTCAGCGTCATGATTGTAGCGGTCGACGTAGGGCCACAACAGATCGCGAGGACAGAGTGATTGTCAGATCAGCTGTCCCAGCGTCTGATTCATCGCTATCAACCATCAGTCGTGCGACCCACACACGAGTGTCTACCATGACCATTCACAGACGGCTGAGAGAGCGAAATCTACGCTCATACCGACCGTTACGACACCTGTCACTCACGCCTGCACGTTGTCGAGCCAGATTACAGTGGTGCTTGGCTCGATCAGGCAGGAATGATGCTGACTGGGGACGTATAGTTTTTAGCTACGAATCCCGCTTCCAACTGTGTCCTGACGATAATCGAAGACGTTTCTGGAGACGCCCAGGGCAGGGTGCCGATCCTGCTTCACTATTGCACGCCACACGGGCCCTCAACAAGGAGTTATGGTCTGGGGTGTCATTTATCTTGATAGCCGGACCCCTGTGGTCGTCATGAGAGGTACACTTACTGCACAGCGGTACGTTGACGACATTCTGAGATCTGTTTTGCTACCGTTCCTTTCACAGTACCCTGGGCTTATTTTTCAACAAGACAATGCCAGACCACATAAGGCACGTGTTGCTATGAACTGTCTTCAAGCTTGTCAAACACTTCCTTGGCCAGCCAGATCACCAGATCTCTCTGCCATCGAGCATGTCTGGGATATGATGGGAAGGCGACTGCATCCGGTAGGGAACGTTCATGACGTAGTCCGACGATTGGAGCAAATTTGGCAAGAAATACCGCAGGAGACCATCCGGTGGCTTTATCGGTCTATGCCACGCCGTGTGGCAAATTGCATCCATGCTAGAGGCGGGTCAACACCTTATTGAGCTCGTTACTGTAACTCTGAAATAAACCATTCAATTGTTCTGAAATTTATTCATTTTCTATTCTGTATATAATTTTCCTATTCACCAATTTTTGTCTCCATCGGACAACTCCTTCTTGGTGCGTCGATTTTTTGTTATAGAGTGTATTTTTCGCAATCAATTTTAAAAGTGCAGTATATGTGGTAGTTGTTCATAATAAGTTCTTGTCTAGACACGCATTGGTGTAGTATAAATCTTATATTCCGTATAGGATGATTGAGTAATCATTATTTTCATTTAGAAAAAATGCTCAACATTTGCTTTTGAAAAGCTAATGGCAAAAACGGTTTTTCTTGTTTCATCTCTGGATATTATATATTACTAGCCACTGCGTGGCTAGCACTGCGTTGACCGTGCTGTACTTTGTGGGGTTAGGTGTGTCCATTGTGAACGTTTTCCAACCACCGTTGTTTGCTACTCATTCCCATTTGGTTTGTTTCGCAAACCAACACCACTGACAACGTCCTCGTCATTGTGAAATGCGGCCACCCCGGAGGATTGCTTTCCAATCCTCATTGGTTCGCTGCGCGAAACTTGCTAGCTTCTCTCGCATCAGTGAGGATATCGTTTACAAAGTATGATTTTACAAAAAAATATTTTTCAAATATAAATTTGTTGTACTACTAAAAAGTTATACAGTACCTCTGGAATCAGAACTCGAACAATTTGGAATTTAAATGAAAGTTTTGACTCGAAATGTGAGCGCTGCTTTGGAAATCGAATATCCATTATGTTGTTTGTAAGCTGCAACAGCTCGTCTAATAAAAATTTTGTTTTCTCAGTAAAATTTCATCCTATAACGCTGTAAATTCAATTGAGGCGCCATGTTTCGTGGCAAACAAACAATCGTACAGTGTTGCCAAAACGCTACAACAAATAACGTATTTTTTGTGTGCCACGTAAGAGAATTATATGTATAGATACTACCTTATATTTTCCTTTCCTCTACATTAGGGTTCTTCAACCTTCCACCTGCCTTTGAAACCCTTTGAGTTTATGATATTCTTCAACGAACCCTAAATTTAGATAACAATTTAAGACAGTGCTTTTCAAACATGTGTTATATTCTCAAGTTCCACCCAAACAAGTTTTTACATATCTCGAATACCCGTGGGAGTAGACTACCCCCGGAAAAAAATGTAGTAAAATGCATGAAAACAAATGCAGACCATTCTTTCTGAAACACTGATCTGAAAGTGAAAAAACAATTCGAAAAAAACTTTATTTTCTGTGAAACACGTAAATACAAAACAAATTATTACACACAAACACAAGGACAAAAGTATCACAAATAAAATTTAATTAAAAAAAGCAATTATTACTAAGCTGGGCCTGGTTTTTTTTTTTATCGAAAAGCATATTTATATACTAAGTAATGGTTGAGATTTGCCAACGAATTTCATCTTCTGTATCTAACTTGTTTCTGTATTTCGGCTTTGTTGCTACGTACAGAGAGAAAGATCTTTCACGAATATACGTCAACATTAAGTATTTTATACAGCTTGCTTAGCAATCTTAGGATATTCATTCATAATTTGAAGCTACAAATGCATAATATCAACTTGAATAAATGTTATTTTTAATAAAGTCGGTTGATATATCGATGTATGGTTCTCTTTATTTTACTGGAAATTGAGAGGTATCACATGATTCTTCTAAAGGATCTGGAATCCAAGATGATTTTTCTTTTTGGCCAGGAAAATATTCCAAAAATATTTCTTGTGAACCTGATAAATGCTTCAGCAAATAATATTTGACATTTTCATTGAGTTTAGCATTGTTGATTATTAAATACTGTGTAAATTAAGAATGCATTCAGAATTTCCTTTTAAAATACAATCCGCCCAAAATTTCAATTTGAGAATTTATTTTATTTAGAAAATATTGATACTTGTTTCTTGGAGGAAAGCGTTAAGTTCATTAAAATACGCCAAAAATATCTACAAGATATGCCATTTTTTTAATCCACTCCGCTTCATTTAATTGATAAGCCAATTCAGACGCATGTTCAGTTAAGAACATTCTTATTTCATCTTTCAACACACAAATTCTTGTCAACACTTTTACACGCGATAACCATTGAACTTCCGTGTGAAGCAATAGTGTCTTATGTAAGCTACCCATAAAGCAGCTGTCACGAAGGCGAGTAGTGTTATCGGCAGCTATGGATATTTGTTTCATTAATAAAATTGTTGAATTTCGTCTCAGTAATCTGTCACATAAACGCGGAAGAACCCTTCAAAACTTTTTTCGAACCCAAAGGTTCCGTGGAATACAGGTTCAAGAACCATGCTCAATAGCAACCTGAAAATTAGGCTAAAATCTGAGAATTGTTTACTTTAATGTGAGCAAAAAAAGTAAAGGACCCTTTGAAAAGACTATACTATTTTATGCACATTATAAAGCAAATACGTACTTTATCAAGCGTTAATATTGCCTTACTGAGCATAATTTAGCAACTAAGCATTGCTGTATCATACGAATATCACATTAGATACTAGAATAGTGTTAAATTTGAAAAACACACATTTTAACACACTCTTCCTTGCCAAATTCTACCCTAGAAAATAATTTTTTCCGTTAGTGAGAGCGTTTCTTCAGCAGTTCTGGGGACGATGGACTTCATCCACTGCCAAAGTCAAAGAAGCTGTTTCAGGCTCCGATTTGTAAATTAAAAAAATAAATTTTTTTTATGATTGAGTATCCTCCAGGAATACTTGATTTCAGAACCAGATCTGAGAGCTGGGAAAACTCTTACGGATGGCCATATCTCCAAATGGCTGGACTGGTCGATTAAACCTATTTGGAGACATTATTCTGCCCTGGTTTCAGGGCAGAGAAAAGATATATCTGAATCGCTCGGATTTTTAAAAGCATGCATCGATACATGAATTCGGAGCTTGCCGTTGAAAATCCGAGCGCCTTACGCCACAGAAATCCAAGCGAAATGACGCCTTACGCCACAAAAACGATATTATCGACTTAACTAAACAATGCCCTCAACGAACTAAACACGGCATTTATGGACACTGATCATTTGACAGTTGTTTTTGAAATGTTTTTCTTCTACCACCTTTCAGTTTGGTCAGATATTTTAATAAAACAGCCTGTATGAATATGCTATACTAGGGGGCCTGCCCCCTGCTCGCTAACGCTCGCCAACCCCCGGAGGATTGCTTCGCAATCCTCATTGGTTCGCTGCGCGAACCTATGCTCGCTTCGCTCGCTTCAATGAAGACATGTGTCCTAGTAGAAGGGATTGTTTACAAAATATGTTACCAAAAAAATTGTTTTTCAAATCTAAATTTGCTGTATTACAGAAAAAATATATACAGTATCTCTAAAATCAGAATTCAAGTGAAAACTTTGTACAAATTTTGACTCGAAATGTCAGCGTTGCTTTGGAAATTGAATACCCAGCATGTTGTTTGTGTGTACATTTCCCCAGCACTCAAACGACCCACACTTTTTCATTGAGTTTGTTGCCGAAAGTTGTAGTGCAAGCGTCTTGTTGAACTATAACTGTTGGCCCTGAAAAGGACCGTTTTTTGGATGGCCTGAAAAGATCCTCCGCTTACTTTGATTTCTATTATAAACTAACTGCAACAGCTCATTAAAATTTCCTTTTTTTTTCCAATAAAATTTCATCCGATAACGCTATAAATTCAATCAATGCGCGAGACTTGGCGATAAACAAACAATCGTACAGTGTTGCCAAAACGCGATTACAAATAACGTCTTTTTTGCGTGCCACGTAAGAGAATTATATATATAGATGATTCTCCTGTGTTATACATGTAACAAAATGTAACTTTTCTTATTGGAATTTTTATTTAATCTTTTGTACACATTGAAACTCAAAAATATTCGTTCTCTAAATATTTTTTTTGTATACGCTAGCATTTTGTTACTACTATAATAATTTGTCTTAGTTAAATCATGTTTGGCAAAGCACACACACACAATTGGGGTTAATAATTTTTTGTACACATAAAAAGTTGCTTTTAATGTAATACAGAAAAGTTGCTTTATAGAAAAGTAAATAAATGAAAAAATGACGAGAAATACATTTCCCAATTTCTTTTATTATTTTATATACAGAGTACATTATTTTACAATCAAATACAAAATTCAATACAAAAATATTATTATGAGTATTTTAAATAGATGTTTGTAAATGTTTTGAGATCGCAGTTGAAACTTCATACCCATATTTTAATAGGCAATTCTTTGCACTTATGTTTTTTTTTTATTTGAGCAAAGAATAATTCCATATTTTACATTTTCGTATAATGTATATAAAAACATAACCATAACCGACTAGACTTCCAAAATAAATATGTATTGCGATTTATAAAACTCCCGTGTTAAAATATAATAAAATAAATCACACAGTTTAAGCTATATTATGATAGACATATTCTTTTGTCTCTTTATATGAGAATATTTTCTTAGTTATCAATATAGATATTTTTACATGAATTGCATTTAAGTCTATCTGCAGGACGGTATTATATAAATACTGTAAATAACTATTTTTGAAAGTTTCATGAAGGCATATGCTTCTTTTGGAACGCTTACAGAATTAATGATGACTAGGGCAACTTTTTTGTTGCAGTAAAAATGGGAAAAGTTGCATTTATCATTTCCAAAAGTTGCATTTATGAAAATAAAGTTGCATTTATTTTTATAAACTAAATTCTAAAATAAATTAATTGGAAATAATGAAAAAATTCAAAATAGATATTGACAATTTTAGTCGTGTACAACAGTATTGTAATACATACTGAAATACAGAAGAACGTTGAATGGCCGATCCTTGGCCAGTAATTTCTTTAATATTGAAAACCTGCGCCAGCGGCAGTCATATAATGTGTTGTATCGGATAGTAGAAGCGCAAAATCATTTCGCTCAATATTCAGAGAATTTAAAACGATCATTTAAAACGATACATCTACAAGGCGAACAACATATTTATGATCGACACTCACATAGCAAACTCTGCAATCGATTACGCAAGTTTCCTCTGGATTATCAAGAGTGCCAACTAATGTGATAAAGTACTTCTTTATTTCTTAAGCCATTTATTTCACTTTCGTCTTAGGACGAACACCTTCTTACCATGAACTTGTTTGATCCGCACTACTTCGGCTTTCGCAAGATCAGACACACGTGATTGAAGGGTTGATTCAGAGAGCAAAAAATGAAATTGTAATTTGATATTAATTAATTTTAAGCTATATTTTAAAAAGTTGCAGGTGGTTGCATTTATGCAAAAAGTTGCATTCATGCAGAAAGTTGCATTTATGTTGCGATTATAACTCACTTACTCTACACCCCATGTAGGAGGAATTTTGGTTTTAGTACTTTACATGCAGCGTAGAACGCGTGAAAAAAAAAGTTGCATTTGTTGCAAAAAGTTGCCCTAATGATGACAAATGGTTTTATAAACTGATGTGAAATAATAATATCAAGTTGCTTAAAAATATATTCGGGACACATACTATATACAAGCAGGAAACAGTACATAAATATCTAACTGACATAAATAATAACTAAACAGACTAAGGGGGACATCCGTTTACTTAACTACTAAATATATACATATATACAAATATGATCGAAATCAGCTCCTATGACTAAACTCTCTTAGCCTATGAATATTTCCGAGTTCTGTAAGAAGTTATGAAGAGTTGTGTCTACAGGTTTCAGAACGGATATATGCATCCCTTAGAAGATTAGCAGTTATTTTGAAGTTGGGATTTTATATAGAAATTTAACGTTTTCAACATCATAATTCAATTTTAAAGATAACTATTGATATAACATTTTTGGACTATAAGTCACATTGTATGATAAATGTGCTGAGGCTCACATCATAACCTGGTTTATTAAACAACACTTTAAAATAATACCTTGTACAACTGTTGTCTTCACTACTTGTGCAGTTCTTGAAATGTAGTTAAACGTCTTTGGCGTATATACAAACAGTAATTTATGAATAAATATTAATTTACAATAATATTTTTAAAGATAATTTATTTGAAATTTCTGGTATGTTAGACGAAATGCGCTCGAATCATAGCTCATTAAACTGTACTATACTTCAAAATCACACTTTGTCTGTGCATCTATTGTTTTCACTGATATTACAGTTTTTGAGCTCCATTTGAACCTCTGTGTTGTTGGCTGTTTCTTTTATTTCATTTTCTTTAGAACCTGTTGAAGAGAAATATGCTAATGTAGACAAGGCAATATGCATTTACTAAAAGTTGAAGCACTCTTATAAAAATATGCTGTACAAATGGTTGTAAGATCGTTCTTCGACGCTGTCGAATTTAAAGTTACTATTATCAAGGGTACAGATGCAGACTGCAGCTGTACCCTTAATATAAGTGAACGTTTTGAAAAATATATTTTTTAAAACGTAATTAGTTTTAATGGAATGCAAGAAATAATACAACCTTATACGTCAGAACAGTATCATGAAAAAAATTATGATAAAAAAAAATTCCACAACCGGCGAAAAACCTTTAAATCAATCAATGAAATAAAAGAAAAAATTTTAAAGGACCAATGTAATTAAAGGATATTTTAAAATTAAAATAACCAATGGAATCAAAGAAAAATTTTTCATACGAACCAATGAAATCAAACGACTTTAACGAATTTTGAAAGAACTTTCTAGAATAATAAAAATGGAAATTTAAACTTTCTTTTTGCTGAGATTGCCATGGAAACCAAAATAACCTTAAACACAGATGAGTTGCCTTAACCAAGGCTTAACTGGATTCCGTATATGATCAGGCTTGTTCATTGCGCTAAACGGGAGGGAACACTAGAACGGTATGTTGCCAGCGCCATCTAATGTAAACAATCGTGAAAACGGATCGCGGGGATTCGTATGTTTTTTAACAGGGTGAAAGCTAGATTTTATTAAAAATAAAATATGTGATCCTTAAAACATTCCACTCTTGGTATTTTTTTCGGTTTTTAGAAAATTGATTACAAATATATTTTAATATTTCTTTTCAAAAAAATTTTTTGCCACCCTTCTGAGACTAAAAAAAAAATTACTATAGCATGTATTAGCTATTAGGTACAAAATCCTTAGTAGATTAAAAACAATTTTAGGACTTGGGGGGGGGGTAATGAATAATTTAAAATATTACAGTATTATTTACTACCATTAGTTAGCCACACTTATTAATGATACACTAGGGGGCCCGCCCCCTGCTCGCTGACGCTCGCCAACCCCCGGAGGATTGCTTCGCAATCCTCATTATTATCTATGCTCGCTTCGCTCGCATCAATGAAGACATGTGTCCTAGCAGAAGAAATTGTTTACAAAATATGATATTCCAAAAAAATGTTGGATGGTATGTAGTATCCGATACGTTACAACTTTCGAGCGATGTATTGCCAATTGTGGTAACCTTCCCGTTTTCGCGTTTTTCTTAGTTTTAAGGCAACCCTAGATATTTTCTCCTGACGATAATAAACGGGTCTCATGATTGGTTAAGGAAGAAAATACGCTTTTCCACTTTTATTTTTAATGTAGAACGGAATTAAAATTTAGACAGTCTTTGAAATTGTTGGGTGCATATGAATTTTGCTCTTGATTTATAAAATCGACTTGTTTTATTAATTTTCCAAAATTTTTAGGATAAATTTGGAAAGCAGATTGTAAGTTACAATTTTTTAAATTTGTCACTTTATTTAAATTTCAATTAAAATTTCGAAAAAAAAATTTGGATTAAATTTGATTTTTGAAATTGCAGATTGGAATTTAGAATTTTTTTCCCCTTTTGGTTGCTCATTTCCCCTTAGTTGATTTGATATAGCAGTGGATAGTGTTATTGAACGTTAGAAAATGTTTTTTTTTTTTTTTTGCAAACATGTAGTAGCTTGATTGGGAAGAAGGTGAAATGTCTTTCATGTGAGAATGATATGATTTTAACATTGAGAAAGGATGCTGGTGATAGGTAGGAGTGGAAATGTAGAAAGATAGGACAAAAATTTGGCAAAAGAAAGTATAACAGGAGTAAGAAATTGGAGGGTAAATGGGTGTTTGGAGGACTTGAACGAGGGACGGATAAATGTTTTATGGTTGAGGTGAAAAATAGGAACCAGAAAGTTTTGGCTGAGGTAATTCAGAGCTGAATTTTGCAAGGAACTACAAAAATTTCTGACTATTGGAAGTCATATGCTGGTATCAATACCCGAAGGACAAAGAGTTCAAGGGTTATCGATTCGAGCATATGACTGTTAACCATTGTCAGAATTTCAAGGACCCGGCTATGAGGGTAAGTTTGATTTTTGTTTAGCTTTTGGTTATATTACAAACACTGGACTATGCTTGGGTGGGCACCCAATACGGTGACTTATACGCATGGAAGCCAACGGTGAAAGGTCCTCGCCGGCCCCGGAGGGGCGGCGAGGTAGCCGGCAGGCGGGGATCGCGCGTTATACGCTGTGACTTATCTACAAACAAATTTCTCCCGGTATACTGGTTTAAACGCATTGAAACCTTAAGCGCAATACGCTTTGACTTCTCTAAAAAACAATTTCCTCTTGTAAAGTCGTTACAATAAAAATATTTGTCTTGCTTTTCCATATATGGCTCTATAACCTGGAATATCCCCATTGAGTTGCTCACATAATGCTTATTGCTAGAAAAATTGTGAAAAAATATTTTTTCACACTTTAGGATAGCAGAAGAATTTTTAGATTTTTGGTTTCTCATCAAAAACCTTTGTGTGGATTATGATCACAGAAAAGAACTACTTTATTAAAAAAATATTTCTTGTTTTGAATTTTCTATGCATTGCAAAGTTTCTAATTCAAAATTGATAAAAATCCGGACGTTTTAAAAAAATCACGTTTTTTTTAAAATTATTATTATTATTATTATTTTTTTAATTATAATTTTATTTTATTTTATTTAATATATATTTTTTTTTAAGTGACAAAACTAGGATGAAATTGACGCAAAATTGCGTACATGTTCGGAGAAAACCAGACTGAAATATTAGAAAATTTTCAAGTGAAATTTATATTGCTTTTTTCTTAATTTTTAAACAAATTATTATTATTATTTATGCACTGTATGCAAAGGTTCACGTTGTATATGGCGGCCATCTTGGAGTTGCTTACATCGGCCGCCATCTTGATTTGGCGTAAACAATCGCTTTGGCGGCCTAACGTTGCGGATGCTACCACTCCACCAAAATGTTTTTCAAATCTAAAATTGCTGTATTACAGAAAACATATATACAGTACCTCTAAAATCCGAAATCAAATGAAAACTTTGAGCAAATTTGGACTCGAAATGTGAGCGCTGCTTTGGAAATTTAATACCCATCATGTTGTTTGTGTACATTTCCCCAGCACTCGAACCACCCACACTTTTCATTGCGTTTGTTGTTGAAAGTTGTAGTGTAAGCGTCTTGTTGAACTATAATTGCTGGCCCTGAAAAGGACCGTTTTAAAATGGCCCTGAAAAGATCATCCGTTTTCTTTGATTTATATTATTATCTGCAACAGCTCGACTAAAATTCACTTTTTTCAATAAAATTTCATCCGATAATGTTTATAAATTCAATTGATGCTCGAGGCCATGAGGTAAACAAATATCGTACAATGTTGCCAAAACGCGTTAACTAATAACGTCTTTTTTGCGTGCCACGTAAGAGAATTATATATATAGATTATTCATAAAAATTGATCATAAACAAAATTTCAGACAATATGTAATGTAGTTAATTCAAGTAAATGAGTATTCATGTAAATTCTTATATTTATTCTGCCTAACAATGCAATTATTTTATTTATTCTGCCTATGAGCAATGCTCAGAGTGAAATTTGGGATACTTGAATTGAAGCATTTATTATAAAGTTTTAAGTTAGGTTTATTTAAGGGGGGCTGGAACACAAAAAAACCTTTAAAAAGTCCTTTTTTGTTTTATACTGTCAAAAAATTTGAAATTTAATTATCTTTTGTTTGACACCAATTTTATGATGATATCTTGAGTAGAACCGAAATTATTAACAAAAGAACGTTTTGATAGCTGTCAAAGTTTTGAAACGAAAAATATGTCGACTTATCCGAAAAATTGCTAACAAAAGTACAGTTGCATGCAAATTTTACCGTAAAAAAGGTACCATTAGAAAAAATAAACCTTAACCAAAGGTCTGAAGACATTAACGCATTTACTTACGTACTCGGAATAAACAATCCATCAGGTACTAAAATTTCACTTTTGTAAATGATTTTCATTAATGAAACTTTAAGGTGATTTTTCTCCATGATGGATTTTTCACACTTTTTCCAAATTTAAAATGATATAACTCAAAATCTATTCAAGATAATTGCATGAAATTTGGTATGTATATTCTTCATACATATTTAAGTAATTTGTATTCAGCTATTTTAAAAATTATTGATATGTTATAAAATATAAATGTTTTTATAAATCATAAATTCAAAAAATGCTCATTTTTAATTTAAAATTTTTTAATATTTTTTTATATGCATGTATTTAAAAAAACTGCGAAGACCAATTTTTAAATATAATATCTGCTTTTAGAAAATGTAAATATTGTGTCTTTACATGAATAATTTCTGAAGTTATATCAAAAGTAAACACAGTCACATGTACGTAGGGTACTCATCAAAATTAGATGGGATACATCCGGTTTTCAACCGTCTCCCATTCTTGACAGGAATAAAGTCCTCTTTTTTAAAATGCTTACTGCATACTCGACTAGAACTGGATTTATCGTTCACAACGAAATCTTTTCTAGAGATTGCTTTCAACCACTGTGCTCGAAGGGTCGAGTCGCTGGGAAACTCATGGTAAGATACATATTCTCCTCCTTCCTCTTGAAATTTCTTACTACGAGTATGATAGGACGTACAAAACGTCACACAACAATTCACCATTATCTCTATCAAGTTTTTACTGATTTAAGGCTTTAAAATAATCATTAAATCGAAAATAGTGTGAATACCAAACACGATTTCTATGCAATCCAATGGTAAACAACCTGCTTTTCTTGCTAGGGTGATAGCGCTCTCAAGCGGTAAGAGGTGGAAACTTTCAGTTACGTCGGCTCTTTTGATCTTTTGGGTAATGATTCAGCCTGTACAACCTACGGTTACGATCAAGTTTAGCCTTGCCTTAACCTATAATAACTCGATACTAGAAGTGCACCAAAAAAAAAAATCGCCAAGGCCGTTGTCACCGCTATAAACACAGACTGCAGCTGTACCTTATCAAATACTAGCTACTTCGTGGCTAGCCAGGCGTCGTGTTTCTCGTGGTGTTTTCTAAAACAAACACCGTGATATAATGTATTATTCTGATGTAAAATTTTCCGCAGATTTCAATTCCGCTGTAATTTTAACTCTATCTTTAACGGTCTAGGAGATAGAAAAAGAACTAATTGACTCCAGTTTTAAAGATAGTTTGTTTTTATCGTCTGGCAGAATAATTATTCATCCGCGCGCCGGAAACGAAAACAATAAATTTAGAATCTCTGATCTCTTCTATTCTGTAGCATTCGATAATGATTAAATTTCATTAAATTCATTAAAAAATGTTCTAGATTGAATTTTAAAATTCGCAGCGACCCAAAAATTGCAAAACATTTGGACTACCTGTGTGCCAAATCTCATAGCTGTAAGTGCCATAGAATAGTTAGGATTTTGCGGCAAGAAACAGACAAACACTTCCTTTTGTAATAGTAGAGAAACGTTTGTTAAGAAAACTATTTTTTTATAGAGTTTAACTCTCATGATAGTTGTCTGGAGGAGGTATCTCGTTATTAACATAACTGACCAGATCTTCATGAACAGATGCTTCGTCATTAGAAAACTGACCTGATCTTGATCCCGAAATCGTCAAAAAATGGCAATATCTTTACGGCAACAATCGGGTTTATCAATGACGAGATATCTCGTCATCAGCAAAATTTGTCAGATCTTGATGGACGAGATGTCTGTCGAAACCGCTTGGATGATTAATACACATACATTCACGTTTATCGTCGCAAAAAGTTTTGAACGAAATACGGTTATCTGAATTGGTAATTAAGTAGTGTAAAATTGAATTATTCTATTATTGTTAACTCCAGCCATACTTTCTGAAATATTTTAAAATTATTGTATGTAGAATTGAAGACTAATAGTAACATGATATGTCGCGTCACGAGCCGCACTTGAAGCTCGTGAGTGATTTTAAATTTAAAAATTTTATAGAAAAAAGTTCCAGCTGTCGGCGTTACGTATGTATGTAAATATAATGAAAGTCCTTTTGCTTTTTAGTTAGGATTCCAGTGTAGCATCCTAAGGCATCATTCACCATACCATACACTTCAGAAAGTTTGTAGAACATTTCTGTTCTTTCATGGACAAAGGCGGACAGTTGCGAATTAAAAATATTGAAACCATGCACTTAAAAATATTGGAGATTTATAAAATGCTACTAATAGCACGAACAATATATCAATGGAAAATATAACTGTGTCAGTATTTTAACTTATTTTGGGCATATGTTAAATAGATTAATTAAAGACAACCAGCAATTTAGGATAAAAGAAGTGTATGAAATTCTTTGTGATGAGACATTCCCATATGTACTTCAACATCAATAAGCGAAAAACATCTTATCTAGCTAATTTTGTTCATGGAGGTAAATTTAAAAGGTTCGTTCGTTGAATTATTAAGAGTTTTATATTATAATTTCGGTTTCAAAAGTGTATGATTTTCTTTGAAGTTCAATTTTCTAATACCTATAATTCTACATATTCTATCTGAAGCAATTTTGAAATTTTAAGTGTAGATACTTTAAAATAATGTTTATATCATTTTAAAAACCAACATACCTTCTCTTAACTGTGTTTTCAAAATTCTATTTCTATATTCCAAAAATTTCTTCCACAATTGATATAAAGCGCAAAGAAGGGAACAGCTGGTTATCATGGCAAACCCATACAGCCAGGGAAGCAATACAATATCTTCCTGCATCTAAAATGGAAATGCAATTTCATTAGGAATTTTTCCAAACCATAATGTTCTCTCAGTAGTTTTAAGACCTTTAACTGTACTGCTGTTTGTAAAAAATGCAACACCATGAAGGAGTCATCAAATATAAATGAAATTTAATACACAAACGGTTTGTATTAGTACAAATAAATAAATAAATTTTCAAAGCAAAAAAAAAAAATATTAAGTGCCTGAAATCAGTATATGATGTAGCCACCACGCGCTGCAATAAGTTCTGCTATACGACGTGGCATGGAGTGAAACAAATGTTGAATGTCTGCTTGTGAAAGAGAATTCCATATTGTTTGTATGCGCACTCAAAGTTCGTCTTTTGAATCTGTAGGACGCGGATCACGAGCGAGACGGCAACCAACCAAATCCCACACTTGCTCAATAGGCGACATATCCGGCGAATAAGCAGGTCAAGGAAGAAGTTGCATGTGTTGGGCTGAAAAGAAGTCTCGAACATTCATTGCAACATGTGGGCGTGCATTATCCTGTTGAAAGATAGCTCCAGGGATGCTCTGAAGGAAGGGAACAACTTCGTGCTCTAGCATTTCACAGACGTACCTGTTGCTATTCAGATTACCTTCAATTCGTAGCAGCTGAGATCGTCCATGATATAAAAATCGCACCCCAGACCATAACTCCGGGTGTTCGGCCACTATGAAGTTCGATAACGCACTCTGGAAGGCAGCGTTCACCGGCATAGCGTCTAACATGAATGGGGCCATCATGGTTCCACAAATTAAAGCGGGATTCATCAGAAAAGACAACTTGTTGCCAATCAGCCCGCCAGGCTCTGTGCTCATGAGCGAATTGCAGACATCAGCCGACGATGATTTGGCGTGAGGGGATCCTGTATAACGGAATCCTTGCACGCAGTCCACGGTGCAGCAGACATCGGCGAATTGACGAAGCCGGCATTAGTACACCTGTAGCAATAGACCAAAGTGCTGCCAACCTCCTGGAGAAAGCTGTACGGTAATTCACCGCAATGTGGACAAGGTGTCTATCATCGTGCGCTGACGTCACCTTCCGTCGTCCACTCCCAGTTTTTCGAGTTGTCCGGTGCTCGTCGGTCCACTGATTCCAAACTCGCATCACTGTGGCACTGTTCCGCTGCACACGAGCTGCTATTGCGCGATAGGAAAATACTCCTTCACGAAGGACGATGATTCTCCCCCGTTCAAACTCTGTGAGCTGTTTAAATTTCACCCTATTTCGTCGTGTAGGCATACTTAGGTCTCACTAAACGTTAGCCACTAAAAAAAGACAATGCACTATTTCCAACGTCCCGCTTTAGCCCTCTATTTATACGCTTTTAGCATCAGTTCAGAGGGCACTGCTTACACCACGCATGCGTGGTGGCTCTGAAACTTTACTACTAACATAGCATCCTATAATTGACATTTGCTGCAAATTTCATTTCATTCGGATGATTCTTTCATGGTGTAGCATTTTTTACAAACAGCAATGTAGATTTGAAAACAAATAAATTTTTTGTATATTTATAAGACATATTCCTATATTTCTGGATGACGTTGTGAGGTTAGGACAGACACTGAGAAATGTTGGCTGGAAGGAACCATCTGATCCCCGAGTGTAATTTGGTAATTTTTAATTACCGTCGTACTAGAGCAACAAGACGGGCAATTGACGATGGTAAGGGATTAATCCCCAAACAGAGAACAATACCACTTAATTTTGAACCGCTGTCAGATGACGAGGCAACACCTGGTCTGGCATCCCACTCTCCAAACTTCTTTATCAACTCAACGTGAGGATTTTCGGTTACGACAGATTTAAGGTGCACCAGCCGCTTTTACACCATACGCCTACATCCATCCATGCACTGACCCGGATTCGAATCAGGAACCTTCCGATTTAGAGGCCAACGCTTTAACCATTGATCCCCGAGGATGTTGGCGGGGTTGTACTTGAACGATCATCCTTGCTTAGTAGAACGATGGAGATGAGAGAAAGGGTTGTACATCGACCAGGAAGGACGTTGCCAGGGTCCTTCGATGTCATGTTCCAAAAAATGTAACAAGATTACAAAATATGTAAATAACTTTTATGATAACCGGAATTATAAATAAGTGTTTGAAAGACACCCCTGAAAATGCTGCGTCATTCATAGTAGCCTACAGATGGTTTATAAAAGAACCGGATATATCGTTATCGCTACGCCAAAGTCGTCAATCTGCAAAATTGACGCTCTGAAACTTTACTACTTTGCATAACATCCTATAATTGACATTTGCTGCAAACTTCATTTCATTCGGATGATTCCTTCATGATGTTGCATTTTTTACAAACAGCAGTGTAATATAATTTGCCTTTTTTCGTAGAATTTGTTTTACCCAGTTAGACCCCAGCCTTCGATAGAAATAACCGCACCACAATATACAGACAGAGAACGGCAATTTAAAGACATGAAAACTAACAGTAAGCAGAACGTATAGACATTGTAAAAACTGTATGGTCGTTGAACTCACATTCTTAATCATATATCACACACCTGCCCTGCAATAGTACTGGCTCTTCAAATCATTAATTACCATCCAGCTTTACAGTGAGAAAATAATCCAAATCGCAAGGCTGAAAGTTTTTGAGAGGTAAGTAGGTATTTTAATTAACGTCTCTCTGAAGCAAAAAAACGGGCTATTGGCGAGGGTCCAGGATCAGCCCCCTTAGGGAAAGCTCCAAGGACTACACAACGTGATTTTGAACAACTGTCAGATGACGAGGTCACACATGAGCTGGTTCCCCACTCTCCAATCTTCCATACCATGCCAACAGGTTTGGAAGGCCTACAATTCTATAAAAATACACTGACAAGCCAAAGCATTATGACCATCCCTACATTTTTCAATAAACTCGTCTGGATGACGTGGAGGACACATGATTAAGTGAGAATGGTATTTAACTGCTGCTCGAGAAGGTAAGTAATCATTATTGCACTTACTTTTGAGAGTGATGGGAAAGTCTGCTGATCTAAGCGAATATGAAAGAGGGCAGATCGTAATGTCCCGAAGACTCGGAACGAGTATCACCGAAACTGCACGACTGGTAGGTTGTTCACGATTGTTAGTATTCATACAAAGTGGAGAAATGACGGAGACACCAGCAGTAGACGCCGAGGTGTTGGTCGTCCACGAGTCATCAAAGAAAAAGGACGTCGGAGACTGTCTCGCTTGGTAAAGCAAAATCGGCGCGAGACAGTGGCTCAGCTGACAGCCCAATACAATGCAGGTCCAAGCGCAAGTGTTTCGGACCACACAATTCAGCGGACACTGTTGGATATGGGACTGTGCAGCAGATGTCCCACTCGTGTGCCTCTCTTGACCAAGCGTCATCGTCAACTACGCCTACAGTGGGCCCGGGAACATCGAGACTGGACCATGGATGAGTGGAAGAGAGTTGCCTGGTCAGATGAATCCCGATGTTTCATTCATCACGTCGATGGTCGAACGATGGCCAGGCGAACAGTTGCTCCCTTCTTGTACAGCAGGTCATATACAGGCTGGTGGTGGTGGTATTATGCTTTGGTGGACGTTCTCATGGGCGACTCTGGGACCCGTAGTTGTGGTAGAACAGACCATGAACGCTACGAACTATCTGAACATCATTGCTGATCAGTCGCACTGTTACATGGCGTCTGTTTTCCCAACTGGAAATGGAATCTTCCAGCAGTACAACGCCCCATGTCACAAGGCTCGGATTGTGTTGGAGTGGTTCGAGGAGCATACTGATGAATTTCACTTAGTGTCCTGTCCACCTAACTCGCCGGATCTTTATTCGATAGAATACATTTGGGGTGTCATGGAGCGGCAGCTAAGAGCTCAAACACCACCATGTCCGAATATCTCGACTTTGCGTGACCGCTGCTTAAACATTTGGTACAATCTCTCTCCACTCATGTACCAAGAACTTTTGACATCTATGCCCATGCGAGTTGTAGCTGTTTTGAAGGCCAAAGGAGGCGCAACGCGTTATTGAGTAGGTGGTCATAATGTTTTGGCTATTCAGTGAATATGAAACTATTGCACTTACCTCAGCAGGGAATGACAGAGAAATGATTGTCAGGGCAATTGGAAAGTTCTGCACACCGCATTCAATGGCAACCGTCTTACGGATTGGAATATCCTGGCGTAGTAGGGTAGAGATTCCGTACCCTAATCCTAATCCAAGGAGTGGAAGCATGATGATGATTACATACAGCTTGAATGGAGCTGTCGTGAACATCTTGGGGAATGCAACAGTTTCTATGATGACACTTGTAAGCATGATCAGAAGACCGATGGAAGTTCCAATCTGAAAGAATCGCATTTCATGAAGTAACTCAGATTAGAAGCCTAAGGAAACAATAACAACTGACTAAAAGTAATCGGATGGTGCCTTTGGGTAACTGGAATCATCCAGGAACTATGATGCAATTAGTTTAATGCAAAATTTCGTCTCTTTTTTTTTTTTGACAAAAATTGAAGGAAATTATTTTATTGACTAGAAATTACATTCAATCAATATAGTATATGTGCTATTCTATTCGATGACCTTTCTCCATTTATATCCGGTAGCTGCATAATCCCACACACTCATAGAAGTTCTGAGTTTTCTGCCCAAAGAACTAACTGATCTATTCGTCAAAACTTTTTAAATTCAAAATTATGAGGTCAAGTCCCCAGTTCGTTCCAACCGGTATTGATCCGGGACCGTCGGCAATATCCCGTTTTGTTTCAATAGTGCGATGTTAATTCAATTACCGATTAACATTTGAGTTTTGAAAACAGCTTGAAACAGTCAGCCTACTTGAAATATCGCACCCCGGCAAGAAAAGTGACACAACTCAAAATTGCAGAATTTGGGAAACACCAACTTAAAGGATACTATAAAACTTATATTCAAATAGTATAAGATTCTTTTTAATTTTAGGTAAGTATTTATGGTGGTAACTTCTATTATATTCTATAGAATAGTAATATAGCAAGCTGGGGCACCCCATACATATTTTTCAATGACATAACATAAATGTTTTGTTACTTTTTGACTTGTGTCACTTTTCTTGCCGGGGTGCGTTATGTAACGGACAACATGTATATGTGATCCTGTTCAGGAATTATAAAGTGAAGAAATATATCCTTTAGTTTCACAAAAAGTAGATAAATAAATAAATAAAATTTCTTTGTATTTTTCTTCGTAAATTTATAGAAGGATTTTATCGTTAACCACCATGGAAAAGGAACGATTTTTCAAAATTGACGTTTCCACAAGAAAGCGTTCAAAGTATTGGCGTTTCGTGGCAGTAACGATATATAGACGAGACCTAAGTCACCCAGCTCACTAAAAAAGAGTTTAGAGCACTACAAGGGAAGCAAGGAAAAAGACGCATTGCAAAAACAGGAGTCAGGAGCTTAAAAACGCTAAAGAAGAAACTAAATACTAAAAAAATCTGAATAAGACCACCTCAGGAATTGAGTAGAGATCACCCGAGCTTCACTGTTAAGTTGAAAAATGCGGAGAGTATTTCCAGGAGGTTGGTAGCTATTTAACGTCACACTGGAGATACACAACGCGCTATTGGTGACGGTAGATAGGTATTTTTAATTAACGTAGTACTTGAGAAACACAACGGGCTATTGACGACCGTCCGGGATCAATCCCGAAGTGAAAGTTCTGAGGACAATACCTTGCAATTTTGAACCATGGTAAAATAACGTAATCAACACCTGAGATGGCACCCCACTCTTCAAACTTTCAAACCACGCCAACGTGAGGAAATTTGTGGCTATGACAGGATTAATGTGCACAAGCCCCCAAGAACACTACCGTCTTCTAACCGGGCTTTAGCGGCCCTGATATTTACAGGGAAAGGGACAGATGATATAATAGTACTTTTGGACGGTGTCCATAATTTCTGAAAAAAATATTATGACTATTGTATTTATTATTGTATCAAGAAGTTGGATTTCTGGTAACGTTGGCCAGCCATTGTACGAGTATTTGGCGTGCTGCTGCTGACCTCTAGAGGAACTAAAAAAAAATCATAAGTATACATTTTTTTGTAACCCAGTTGAAATTATTCGGATGTTTTGAATTTTACAACTGATAACGTGGCTATCGGAAAGCTTTATATAACAATGCATAAAATACCGAAGAGAGGTAACTAAACAAATATGATAGAAAAACAATGAATGTTTTTATATTTCTTTTCTGGATACCGAAACGAAGATACAAGACACAAACATGTAATTCAACAGCGAAATGAAACCTCAAATAAATTATTTTGAGCCAAACCAAGTATGAAGTTGATTAAATAGTACCTATTTATATCCTATGAAAGTACTAAACTTCTCAGTACATAAACTCACAATGGAATGATATTTTTCTGCAATTGGTGTTTGCAATCAGATTCTTATCGATAAATTATATATTCGCTTGCAGGATAAATCAGAAAACTAAGGTTAAAGTCTTTGTTTATCTGATCCCGTCAGAGAAATAGAAGAAAACTGTTCCACTCTTTCATCATGAATGAAATAATTTGAAGCCAAACTTGTTGCTCAAACGCTCTATTTTTAGATAGGAAGATATAACTTGCTTTATCTCTCTCATTAACCCTGTAACACAAATAGTTTTGCATGTTTTCTGTTATTAAATCTATGCATCAGCTAAAGTAAACACTAAGTGATTACTTAGAAATGTTTTTGCAGGGGAAAGGAATTTACAGCCGAGTTGATTTAAGTTTGATACCCGTTGTTATTTTTAAATGAAGATTTGTTCCAAGTGTTTTTGATTACACTTATTTTCAATGTTTCCTCACAAGTAGACGAAAGGTGTATGTGGGTCATTAAGTTTGAGATGTTTTTAATGCTGAAAATCAGAAAATGTAATAAAATACTAGGCATTATCAGGAAAATTTTCTTATGTTTTTATAGCAATTTTCATTTTTAGTCATTTTTTATGCGGTTAATTAGAAGCCTGTCAAGCACTTCTTAAAACCATCTGGGGGGTGGTATATGTAAAAATCTTCAAGATCGACACATTGAAATTTATGACCGGTGGTCATCGGAAGACAAGTCACATGCTAATTGTTGCTATGGGCTCTCCCTGTCCTGATCCCGAGGTGTTGCTACAGGCGTTACACCATATACTTCCCTGTTAGCATGCTTTATCGAACTACATTACTACTTTCCCACTCATCATTGAGTTACTATTTCTTGGGTTCAGAAATAAAAAAATTACTGTGAGAACTGTTGACAGACAGACGTCTTTTACTACCGTAGCCATACAATATAATAGGCAGTAAGTAAACTATGTGTTCAGAGTCCATCCGATTCCTGGTTTATACTGCACACGACTTCCATCAAAGACCCTTGTCCATAGCGTATAATTCCATAAAAATGTATATCAAGAGAAAATCAAAGAAACTTTTTCCTATCAAGAATTAATAACTAGAAACGCAAGTAAACTTTGGTTTATTAACCACAAATATATTCTAGATTCTCCCAAACAGAAGTGGTTGCAATAACCCAACTTATAAGATCACGATTGTTTAGCTAAACATCTCTATCACCTGAAAAGTCTGCAGAACCCTTAGTGCTAATTTTGATTCACTATAGTTTTACTATTTATTTGTAAAATATTTACTTAGCAAAAAGAGTATTTGCCTAATTTCAGAGGTGACTTACATCTTATTGATGATAAATGCCGATCGTTTGGCTTCTTTGCAATTAGATTATGTGTTCTCTAATATTTTCCTTTAAGACAGTTAAAAACCACTACTGTAGAGCACTTGTCCAAATTCAGAGATTGGCTGTCCAAGGCTCAACACCTTACACTTTGGGGAATCAGAAAGTCCTAAAGAAAGTGTAGATAGTCCAAGAGACAATCGTGGCCAGAAATCAGTCTGAACTTGGCAACAGCTTCGGAGGACTGGACTTATATTTACATTCATCCCTTGAACATTACAAAGTACTTTAAACAGAAAATCTGAATTATGATTAAATACACATAATGTATCTTAATATAGGAGTCTTAATACTTTTTCTTACCTTAGTAGTCCATTTAGCTATGCGCGGAAATTTCCACCTGATCAACATGCCGATGCAAATAGGGGATGTCACGATGAGAAGAGATAGCGCCATTTTCTCGTATGGAATGACCAGATTGACGGACTCAAAGCTTCTACCATATAACCAGATATTTGCAGGCAGCATACCCATAGCCATTATTGTGGATGCTGTTGTCATGGCAACACTGGAAAACAAATAATGATTTTACCCAGTTGCTATTTAAGATTAAAACCATCTTTTAGCAAAATTTTAGTAGTTGTGGGCTTTGGAGTATAAATAGGAAAAAAACATGCAAGTTAAATATGAATTTCTATTCATATTTTTAGGATATATATATATATATATATATATATATATATATATATATATATATATATATATATATATTAATTTAATATATTTATGTATTAATTTTTTGACGTTAATTAATTGAAGCAAAAAATTAAATAATGATTGTTGAAAAGATACAATAAAGCCATTAAACTGTCTTCACAATTCGAAACTGTATAAAAGAGTTATCCATAAGAAAGACTTGTCAATAATGCCAAGGAAAAAACTTGGGAATGCCTTGTTTCCTCCAGTGACATCGTCCCAGACTCTCCAAGGAAGGTTTCAGTTGCTGAGTTTCGTTTCGTAACTGATCATGACTGTCTGTGAGCTCTCTTATTTATTGTAATATTAATGACTCTTCTGACTGTATTTTATGTAATAGTGTACGGAAAATGATTGCTCAACATATAGACACGTGCACTCCACAGTAACAAAATACAGAATTATTGAAAAGCTAGATAATGAATGAAACCTAAAATTTGTTTCATTCATTCATTCACGATATACTAACAACTGATGTTACGTGTCTTGAAATTATTTTTGTAAGACGTTTAGAAATAAAGGTATATATCGTCGACCTACAATTGAAACATACAGAGTCGAAAAACTGTTCTGAGAAAAAACGAAAAGGAAAAAGTATTCTCATTGCTAAACTCAGAGTGTTTTTCTAGAAAAAAATCTAACCTTCATCCAAAGAGAAAATGACTTAGAATGAATAGGATGGATGAGCACGCCGTGGCCATTTTGAAGTAGTCATTGATTACAAGCTCAATTAAAACAGGAACGGATTAATTCATTTAAAGTTAAGGTTTATTTACAGGTTGGTTAGTAATTTACAGAAAAGTTTTAAGATAACTGGTAATTTAAGCTTAAATTATTAATTTACAGAAAAACTATTGGCCGAGCAAAACGCCCTCGCAAGGCCTCCCCTATTTTGTCAAAACTCCTTCTTTCTTCTCCAAAACATCCCGTTGGTTCTTCGCGACACCCCCCAAGGGATCGTATACAAGTTGCCAGCTGTCAATGTTTTAAGGATGCTTGGGACCCGACTGTCACGTGAATCAAATATAATAAAATTCTCAGAGGTAAATCTTTATTAATGGTAAATTAATTACCTCAATGGTAAATCTCCGTCAGAAAAGTACGTAAAGGTGTTTGAAAGAACTCCACCAGGACAACAGGAAATGATGAGAACTCCTGTGGCTCGAAGACCTTCCACACCAGATGCGATGACTACTGCATAAGCAGCAAGAGGTTTGATGACAAATTGACTGACGATGCCAATGCTGAGACCAACGGGTCGCTTCATATGACCCCAGAGCTACAAGAAATGTGCGTGGAAAATTTTAAGTCAAATGCGCGCTAAATGCTATGCAATATAAGGGTAGGGTATCACTGCAATTCTTTTAAGAACAGTGAGTAATGTTAGGTTAAATTCACGGCATCCTTATATGGTTGGCACGCAGGCATATTAATTAACGTCGAACTGGAGCACCACAACGGACCACGTAATTTTGAACCGCGGTCAGATGACGAGGTCACACCTGAACTGGCACCCCACTCCAAACGTCCATATCATGCCAACGGTTCGGGATCAAACCCGAAAGGAAAGATCAGAGCACAACATCACGTAAATTTGAACCACGGTCAGATGACGAGGTCACACCTGAACTGGCAGCCCACTCCAAACATCCATACCATGCCGACGAGACGACATTTGAGATCACGGAAGATATTGTACATACATCAACCCTCTTTGGTTGAATTCGAACTCACAACCCTGCGGCTACTAATCAGTTAATCTTCCAACTGGGCAACCACAGCCATTGTATGATTGGAGATTACTGGAGATATTTAAAACAGTAAACTCTACTCAAAATCTTACTAAAATTGTGTAAATGGGGTTGTTTATACATTGAGGTATTAGAGATAAATTTTTTGTCTATCTAAACCCTCCTGGGACGTTAATAGTCCGCTGTGTTGCTCTAATACGACGTTAATAAAAAAATACTTACTTACCTAAACCCTCCTCGTAGTTGTCAGGGATAGGTATTTCGTCATTACAAGAAAACTGACCAGATCGGGCATCATAACAAAATCGACAGTTTCGTGATGAGGATGAATCTATCGCGTTATTAGCAAAACTGGTCAGATCTTGATTGAACGAAATATCGGGTCGAAATCGCTTTGAAGGTTAAAATCAGAATTTAAAAAACCCATTAAAAGCAAGGAACTTAGTAATAAATGCAATGTGGATTAGAGTAGGAACTTTAACTTTGAAGTAAATGCAAATGTGAATTAGATTTTTTAATATTTTTTTTATTTATGGTCCGTTACACAGGTTTATGTTTAGAAGTATTGTTATTTAATTTTTCTCTATTTTCTTTTATTTCTTTAAATTTCAAGCACAATAATTAAATAAGAAAAAATTACTATGGATAAATAATAAGGTAATCTTTTGTTTATGCTTCTGCTTTTTCATGCAGAGCAATGAAGTACTGCTATTGTATATCCCTCTCTCTTTTTGCTTTTAGTCTTTCCAACTTCATGTACATTAATCAAATATGAGGTAATAAGAATACAACATCTGCTTTAGATATACAATTTTTCCAAGTTTAGTAAAAGGCATACGCATGTTCAAAATGAAAAATTGACTATTTTCCTCTACAATAGTATTGTATATTGTTCACCACTAGACTATCTTCTTGACAAAGTGGCAAATTGCTATTAAGGTATTTGGTATGATCTCGGAGTCGTTTTCAAAACTGTATGGAGTATATATGAAGAGAGCAAAAACATTCTAATCGAGATTTACTTAGCTAGTTAGTTTTTTAGTTAAATAAACTATAGCACTAAATATTCTTCGTGAGTTGATTAAACTTCCATAGCATCTAAAAGAATACTATCAACGGTTTTATAATTTTACCGAACTTTTCTTCATGAATCAATGAACTTTTTTCATGAATAAGGTTATTTATGGAATAAAATCAAGGTCAAAATTTATCTACATTAAGCATATAAACACCATGTTCGGAGTTATCTTTCAGGAATCAACGAAATTAGATTGACAACAAAGTCTTATCCGAGAACAGTAGCCTTGATTGAATGATGGTTTTGATATTAAAAACACTCTTTTAATTATATTCAACAGATAAAAAATGAACGCAGACGAAACAAAATTTGATTCATAAATAATTGTTTAGATAAGAAGAATGAAGATAACTGGTCATTCACTTAAGAAATAAGAATATACTAGGAAACATGGATAACCAGTCATTTACTTAAGAAATAAAGATATCCCAAGAAATAAGAATAACTAGTAATATATCTAGAAAGTAAGGATAACTAGTCATTTATTAAAAAGATAAGAATATCTTAGTAAATAAGGATAGCTAGTCATTAACCTAAGAAATAAAGATAACTAGTTATTAACCTAGGAAATAAGAATAGTTAGTTATTAACCTAGGAAATAAGGATAATTAGTCATTAATCTAAGAAATAAGAAAAATTAATGATCATTAACCTAGAAATAAGAATAATTTATCATTAAACATGATATAAGAGTAGCTAGTCGTTTACCTAGGATAGAAAGTTATCTTTCTTATAAATAAGTATAACTAGAAATATTCACTTAATAGATAAGGATAAATAGTCATTTATCCAGGAATAATAATATCTACAAAAATAAGGATAGCTAGCGATTTACTTAAAAAATTAGAGTTTGTTAGGAAATAAGGACAACTAGTCGTTGTATAAACTATAAAATGAAGACAATTGATCAGCTACGTAGGAAATGATAACTTCATTTACCTGTCCAACAGTAATTTCGCATCCCATGGACAGCATAATAACGATCAACATCACCAACAGTAAATAATCAATGACAGGCTTCAATTCCTCACTCGTTTGTAGAATATCATTTTCGACCTTGACAGCCTCTGTGTCGTTTGAATTTTGAAGGGACAATCCGCTCAATATCTCCTTTCCCACCACAAGGAAATTGGCGGAAGTGTTCGAAATGTTCATTCTGTTCTGTTGTATTTTCTGAACTTCAAATCCAGGTGAATAAATTAATTGTTGAAGGTGATCAAGAAGCTCTCGACTTATGTTTGGTGAGGTGAGTGTAGATGAATGAATCCACTCTATCAAATGAATTAGATTACGCAACACGGTCTCTGGACATCAGATCACAAAATGCAATTTTCTTAAGAAAGGCTTTCGTGCATGTGATTTCCTGCGTTTCTGTCTTCTTATAAAAAGAGTAGCATCTCTTATGAAAGTGGAGTAACGAACTTTATCCAATAGCTGTTTCGTTACCATGTTTGGAGACAAATTGGGAACGATCTGTTCGCTGGACGCATCGATAACGATCGTCCGATCAAAGTTCGTTGTTTTCAATAACTTTTTATTTTAAAGATCAATAAACAAGAGAAAAATGTATCTAACAAGCTTCATTCCCGGATATTTGTTCACAAACTGATTATCTCGGCGCTTTATATCTCCTTTAACAAGCACAACTCATTGATTATTTAAATTAGAATTTTGAGTACTTATCTATGATAAAACCTTAGCTGTCGCCTAGTCCGGTTGGTATTTCCGGGATCATTCCCCCAATGGAAAGATCCGAGGACAACATCACGTTATTTTGAGCCATGGTTAGATGACGATTTGTCCGGTTGGAAGAGAAATGGATTAGCAACAGGTGGGTTGCGAGTTCGAAATCGATTCAGCCAACGACCGTTGTGGCCATAAATCCCAAGTACAGAATTATATTCAGTATTCTGCAACACAACTTCAAGCAATTGCAATTGTTCTGCAGGCATTTTGTCGGAATTTTGAAAACTGCAGTGAAATCGAAAACAAATGTAAAACATAATTATCGGCTAAATATGTATTACACATATTTATAATAACACGCATCAAAATTAATTAACTTATTTTATTTAAAACCAGGGCATACTTTCAGAATTTGCAATCCTATCGATAACTTTTGAAGTTAAAGATTTTGTCATTGACATAGAAGATGTGTTATTTATAAAGTGAAGAAAAAAAAGGCGTGACGAGGAGCGCGTTTTGCACTGCAGAATATCGTAACTTATGAATAAAAAAAATCGGCCAAAATTTTGATAAAATAAAGGAAAAGTTGTTCTGTGACGTATGTCGCAGTTTTAATCGCTTTCTGCTCCAGGGTCTCAAATGTCATCACTTTTGCTTGGTGTTGAAATATGAAGAGTGGAATACAATAACAGGTGTTGAGCTCGTTATCTATCAGTAGCTAAAAATCCTGGGATCTTTCTCTTGGGATTGACACCAGTTCATCAACAATAGCCCTATGTGTTACTAACAAAAGGACTTAAACTCAATGACTCAAAGTTGATTTTACAGAAACGGATTTCTGTTCGTCTTGTTTTCTGGCACATGGGCTATATTTGGTCAAACTGAGACAATTGCAAGGAGAGTTTAATTGACAGGGGAGAGGTGGATAGGTACTTTAATTAACGTCGAGCAGCGTCGAGTAACTGGAGCAAGAGTGGCGGTCTGCGATCACTCCCCAAAAGATGGAATTAGTAATGAAGAACACGTAATTTTTAACCATGGTCAGATGACGAGGTCACACCCGAGCTCCAGTGAGTCGCGATTAAACCTTTGAGATAAATCCAGTTTTTTTAAATGTTCTGGCTTAGTATTCTTAGGTGTTGTTGAAGCATGATTTCATGAGATTAAAATTATCTCTACTATTATAAAAGGAAGTGTTTGTCTGTTTTCTGTGATTAAAGTCCTGACGAATCTATGCCACTTACAGTAATGGGATTCGGCACACAGGTAGTCGAAATTTTTTGCAATTTTTAGGTCGCGCCGAATTGTAAAATTTAATCTAGAACATTTTAAAATTAATTTAATGGAATTTAATTGCTATTATTTTCTTTGGAATGGCAACACCATAAAGAGATGGCAGATTCAAAATTTATTTTTTCCGTGTTTCCGTTTGAACGCTTTCAGCCGAAGAACAAAAGAAATAAAAAGTTTTAACTGGTGTTACTTAGTTCTTTTCTCTATCTCCTAGATCGTATTTGAAATCTGCTTAAAATTTCACATTCGATCGATACCTATAAACATGATTTTCCAAAATAAATCATTTTTAAATTGTAACTTTTATGTTTTTTTTACATACAAATTTGACCTCGATCGTGTTCGAGAAATCACAGAAACTATTTCCGACGCTCAAACAATTCCAGCCAATGTAAGCAAAACAGATAAAATTTTTTTGACTGACATTGTTTAGTTCTTTCTTGTAAAATCGTGATCTTTAAAGATGGATTAAAAATTTCAACGGATTTGAAATCTGCGGAAAAGTTTACACCGGAACCTTTTACATTTGATTTTCTTTTAATAAATAATTTTTCAATTAAATATTTATATTTTTGCAAGAGATTGTGACATCACGCCGATTGAATTTCTTACGGGCAAAGCCGTGATGGATGTTATCCAATAGGCTACGAATTCCCATTTGGTTTGCGAAGCAAACCAAAAAAAGAACAATTTGTTATAAATTACACGTTATACATATACATATGTTTTTATTAGAAAATAACTGTACCATTAACGATTTCACAAAAAACAGAATACAATACCTATAGTTTCATGTATATGAAAGATTAGTTCTGCAAAAAAAAGAATGAGAGTACCATGTTTGAGTAAGTGTAAGAATATGTAAAACAAATTTCATAGTCAGCTGAAGAAATTTGATAGTTTTATGTCTTATTGCAAATTTATCATTCAATATCGATACGAAAAAAAGCATGTTTTTTTTTTTTTTTTAAAATTAAAAATAAGGATTTCCATATAAATAAATCTGCGGAAAATTTCACAAGAGATCGATACATAAAAATATAATTTCTTTAAATAAATCATTTTTAAATTGTTCATTATTTTTTCTCATACGAATTTGACCTTGAGAAATTACAGATTCCATTTCCTGCGCTCAAACAAATCCAGCCAAAAAAAGCAAAACAAATAAAAAATTCTGTGACTGTCATTGTTTAGTTCTTTTTTGTAAATTCAGGATCGTTAAAGATGGATTAAAAATTTCAACGGATTTGAAATCTGCGGATAATCCTACACCAGATAGGTACCTTATACGTTTGTAAAATACCTTATACCTTTAATAAATAAATTGTCAACTAAATATTTATATTTCCGCAAGAGATTGTGACGTCTCGCCGAATGGATCTCTTCGCAATTCGAATTTGGCCGCATTTGACAACGCCGTGATGGCTGTTATCCAATAGGCTATTATATAATGCTTCGCAAACCAAATGAGAATTCGTAGAAATCATCGAAGTTTAGCGAGCAATGGTCACACCTGACCCTCAGAAAAGAACTGTCATGGGCAAAGCCGTGCTGGCCAAGCAGTGGCTAGTAATACTAGAGTGCCTATATAATTAGAGTGGCGACAAGGGACCAAATTTGGCCCAATGCGCATGCGCGGCAGCCATTTTTCTACCAGAATCGTCTCAAAATAGGTTGCTGGGTGAATTAATATATCATTTCAAGGAGAATAAAAAGCATATGTTTGTTATATTATGGATTCATTCGGTATAAATTAATCATATAAACACTCAATTACATGCGCAATTGATGAGATGGATTGCACAACGCGCTAACTTAGATTGCGGGAAACACCATGTTGTTCAAAAAAAGCTATTTACTTAAAAAGTCTTCAAATTTATGCTGACAAAACACTAAAATAATAATAAAAAAACATTCTAGAACACGAAATGGAACATGAATAAGCTATATTTTCTATTTAATTTAATATACACACGTTTTTCTCGAACACACAAAAAGTTCCCATGTTAAGTCTACGGGAGCTAGAAAAAGACCGCCTCGGGCGGTAGAAAAGGTATCTAAGCCAATCAAAAAGTGTTTCCCGTATGTCGCCACTCTTATTATATAGGCACTCTAGTAATACGAGGGCATGTCAATAAGTAACGCACATGGCAATTTTTAAGTAGGAAAATAATTTGTCGAAAGGAAATTATTTAGTAAAAAAGGAACTAGAGGGTGCTACTGACGGCACAACGCAAGATCTCGTGATTCCAAGTACCGGTACCGTTCGTCAGTCACCGGTAAAATGGCGTCAGTGATTACATCGTCAACTGTGGAGGAGCAACGAGTTTGGTCGATGAAGTCCGACCTGGGAGGCCAGTGTCTTCTTCAACCCGTTCAATTGTTGATGAAATCGGCAAAGTCATACGAGAGAACCGTCGAACGACGTTGAATGAAATAAAAGAACGTTGCAAAATTTCTTATGGATCTGCCTGGGACATCGTTCACGAGAAGCTAGGGTACAGGAAAGTTTGTTCTCGCTGGGTACCAAAAACAACTGTCGGAACAGCACAATGGATGCAGAATGGTTTGCGGTCTGACACATTTGCAGTGGTACCACGAGGACGATAGTGAGTTTTGGGCGAGTATTGTCACGGGAGATGAAACCTGGGCTTTACATAAGACACCGGAGTCAAAATCTGCGAGCATGATGTCGAAACATCATCGGGATAAGGTTGGAAAGTTTTGGAGAACCCTCCATACAGCTCGGACCTGGAACCCTCCGATTTCCATCTGTTTGGACCCATAAAGAAGTTCCTTGACTGTAAAAAGTTTGACTCTGACGACGAGATCTTCTCGCAGCCGACGGAGTTCCATGAGACCGGGATTTTCAAACTGATCCATCGTTGGGACAAATGCCTCAACATGCATGGAAATCATGTGGAAAAGTAATAAATGGGGCAATACTTTGATTTCTTGTTCATATTGTCGTTAATTGATTTATTATTATTATTTTTTACATTATGTGCGTTACTTATTGACATGCCCTAGTACATAAGTTGGAAACCATCTTGCGAGATGGAATTCTTCAACTTGGACTAGACAATAACTCTGAAGAATCAAAACAAGTTTAAGGGCACCGGGAAGTCATCTAAGGCCAGAAATCATGAAAATGTGACCAATATTCGAATGCATGTAAAATTTAAGCTATTGTAAGTACCAATATAAATTTTTGTACACATGTTTGTAATGCATTTTAAAACTAATTCAAGCTAAAAATAAAAATAAAATTAAAAATGACGTCAAACTGGAGCAACAAACAGGTTATTGTCGACAGTCGGGGATCGAACCCAAAGATCACTCTCGGTGAAAAATTACACGAATAAACATATTTTTTACAAAAAAATTGAATGTTTTTTTTTAGTAGTAGATAATAATACTTAGTGATCAATGTTTTTAGAGCAGATATTTTAATTTTAAAAGGCTGGTGGGTGGATATTTAATCACCGTCGCACTGGAGCGACACAACGGACTATTGGGGACGGTCCGGGATCAATCCCGAAGGCAAAGATTCAAAGAAAACGCATCGTACTTTAGAATCATGGTCAAGTGACGAGGACAACACCTGAGCTGGCACCCCACTTTCAAAACTTCCAATCTTGCCAGTATGAGGGCATTTAGGTCACGACAGATTTCACGTGCACTAGCCCCCTTGTACACGACTGTCTTTTGCCGGATTGAGTTTTGAAATCACAGCCCTCCGATTGCTCAAATGATATTGGGTAGTTAAGTAATTAATTTGCTCAATGGAGAAACACAAAAGGGTAATTGCGACGGTTCGGGATCAACCCCAAAGGGAAAGTTGTGAGGACAACATATGGTAGTTTTGATCTATGGTCAGATCACAAAAACAACACCACACGCTCCAAACTTCCATAGCAACGTGAGGTCTTTTGCGGCCACGACAGATTTAACGTGCACTAGCCCTCATGTACACGATGGTCTTCGACTGTACCGATTTACGAACTTGCAACCATCCTGTTGCTCTTCCAACTTTGCTACCTCGGCCCCAAATGATACTTAGAGAACATTCAGTATTGACAGTAAAATTATACTGTGGTAATATTAATTAATTAACGTTACATTCCCTGGAATAACAATGCGGCTATTGGTGACGATCTGCGATCAATCCCCAAGAGAAAGATCCGAGGACAACATCAAGTAATTATGTACCACTTTAAAACTTGTAGGAAAGTGAACGTAAAAATATTTTCAAGTTCTAAAGCTCGAAGTCCTTTTTTGCTATTCATGTATAAAAATCTCTATTTAAATGTCTTTCTTGTTCGCTTAATTGTTTTCACTTATAGCTCTCGTAGCATTAACGATTAATTAATAATCAATAAGTTGTGTTAATGAATCAAAATATTAATAAAAAAAGTTTTATACATCCATTGAAATGTATGCGCTTTTCAGAAATACATACGTTTAGTAATAAAATATTTTAATGCTTTTTTCATACAAGAACGTGTCATATTCTCACTTATCTTGGAAGTCTAGCTTTGCTTATGCAAATATAACATACTATAAACTGAAAAGTACGTTTGTTTAGGGACATAATCTATTCTTTATCACGCACCTGACGTTTTATGAAGCAGATGCTAATCTATGACTCTTTCTATAAATGCTCTGTTATTGATGAATTGCAAGGTGTGGAATGATAGTAATTTTAAGTAAGTGTACGGTGATTCATTCGAGGGGATTTCGTGTTTATTTTCTATCACGTTTCATGATCCATGATCATGATCATGTTCAAGTAAGCAAGAAGTATTTCTTCATCATGCTAAGAGGAAAAATAGTTTTCAACAAATACATTAGGGGATGTCAAATATCTCTCTGTATTAAAAAAAGTTACCGTCGCCGCCGCCGCAGGATTGAAAACTCGCTTTTTTCGCTCGATTCTTAGACGGTTTCCCGAGAAAATACGGATCAGAAAATTACGAAATTAATATGGTTTTTTCAAAATTGTACAGGAAGCCAGACGGAGAAGACTTTTTATCTGATGCGGCAATTAGCTTAGTGTGCATTAAGAGTCAAAGTCGAAAAAAGCGAAATTTCTAACGCGAGTGAACAAAACACGTAGAAATTTTCAGTCTTCAGCCAAGAGTTTTTTTAGAGTATCTCTAAACGTGAATTTTTGCACCTCGCCGAGTTTTTTTGGATATTTCTATTTCGTTTCTGATGATATATATATATATATATATATATATATTTTTTTTTTTTTTTTTGAAATTGGGGACCAATCCGGACCATTTTTGATAATTTTTTTGTTAAAACTATATCTATAGTTTATTATTATCAGTTTTTAAATTTGAAAACATCACGGGAAACCTTCGAAGTATTCTTTCTCACGGTACAATTATTTTTGAAATTGGTTAATAAATAAATTCGATGCGATTAAAAGTTAATCATACAAATTTCAAACTTTTGGGAAATTTTCGTTAATTATTGTAAAACCGTCATATCTATACCTTAATACTATTAGTTTTTAAATTTGAAATACCACGTTAAAGCTTAGATTGCACTCGTTCTTATGATATAATTGTTTGTAAAATTTGTTTATAAATAAAATTTTTAGATGCGATGAAAAGTATAATTTTGCGAGTGTTCAAATACATTGTTCATCGCGGAGATGAGCGTAGACGAAATGTGGAACGGCCTTGATGAAACTCGCTGTGACGTCATGACACGGAAAGTCCAATCAGGAATATACGAATTATTAAGATAGTTTCGCTGTCGCAGAGGGTTGAAAACTCAGCGCAATCCCCGGGGGTTTGCATACGTAGGCGAGCAGTGGGCGGACCCCTCTAGTTATTTATAAAAGACAAAGAACCTAAGGTAGCCTTTCCTAACGTGTGTTACATGGATCATAACTGGGGGGTCAACAGTACATTGATAGCAGAACTGCCGTGGACGAAGAAATGTACTACGTTTTTTGTTCTGTACACAACAAAAAAGTCTTTGTTATATTCTCAATAATTAAAAATATCTTCATTTTTATCAACAAAGGCAGTACATGTGTCCAAAGGAAAGGAAGTAGGTCACGCTGAGCCAAACAACGACATCTAAATGAAAATTCACACGCAATAAGAGTTTTACAAATAGAGAGGACATAATTACACCCAGAAAGAAATCAAACCTACACCGCCTACACCTCTCAGGCTCCAAAGCAATCCGCAATCCCACTGAGCCACGATGGTCCCCAAAGCACTGAGACACGATGATCTCCAATTCACTGAGCCACGATGGTCCCCAAAGCACTGGGACACGATGGTCCCCAAAGCACTGAGACACGATGATCTCCAATTCACTGAGCCACGATGGTCCCCAAAGCATTGAGCCACGATGATCTCCAAACCACTCAGCTTACTTTTAGACGGTGAATGCTTTGTTTGAAATCCAAGCAATTGAGTTTTGGTTCTGCTCTTTTTTTAACGTCAGAGCAAATGCCTAAAATGTCTATCTATAACCAAAATATTGTTGTGCAATGTAATGCAATCAAGAGTATTTTTCATCTTCCATCTGTATGGATTTAATAAGTAAAGCAAATTTTACTCCAAGTAAATTTAAAATAATTTCTAAATCGAAACTTTTATTACACTTATTAATAAATCGATGTACTCATTAAAAACCAATTAATTACATTGAAAAACTTTATTCACTAGACAGCGGTACTCCAAAACTTAATCCGTAAAACACAAATAATAATTGAAACAAAAATATTATTTTATTAATCACAGTTTGTCAACTTTTTTTAGGTATTCAATTAGGCCTTTTAGGCAATTTAGGCTCAGTGTAAAATTTAGAGGGAACGGTATTTTATTATTAAATATATTAATATATCTTTAAAATTTTTTTATAATTCATTACAATTGTAGAAGCTATGCGAATATCTAAATAATAATTGTCACACCTCTATGATAATAATGCTCTCAAATTATTTCACTTTGCATAATACATTCAATGACGAAAATGTTTTGTGTTCTATTGTTTACTTTTGTCAGGAAGAAACCATACTGATATACGCAGTTAGCGCTATAGTTTATTATCAAACTGAATTAGAAATTTAAATATTAGAAATTTACTCTCCAATTTGATTGACGTGTTAATTATGAAGATAGTCATTGAACTGATAAAAAGCGAACTTTCGTGAATGAAAAAATTGTTGCGACTATTCCGTGATGTTTAGATTACAACTTTATCTTGCCTTTCATCTTGAACTCATTGATTAATTATCAATGTCTCTTGGACGGAAATAAAAACATACAGGGACAGATACATAGAATAAAGATCTTATCGATAAAAACATTTAAAATGCTTATGGCCGTATTCACAAGTCTCGAGTTAATCAGTGGATCAATTAATCCGTCGGTCAGCATTAAAACGCGGTTTATCCCAGAAACAAATTCACAAACGACGGATTAAGTGATGCACTGATTAAAACCATAAGCTAGCTGTGATTGGCTACTACCGTCTTCTTCCTCGATCACGTGATATTGTTTACATTTTTAACAACGCCCAAATCTGCAGTTATACTAATCAAATACGTATCTTCACAGGCAGAATTGATTTAAAATTGTGATTTTAATAAAATGGACACGTTATGGTTTTAATAACACATTTTAATTTGGGTTTGGAAATACAGAAATGGAAGTATTTAATTTCGAATTGGAATTTAATTGAAATTTAAGTTAAGCAAGATAAAATTATGCCCAATACCTTGACAAATCAATGTAATCGATGATATTTGTACTCGTCAATATTGGTGCAAAGAGAAGTAACTTGTATAGTCATTTTTCTTCTATTCATAAAAAATCAAAAGCATTTTTATTCCACGATAAATTTGAATCCGCGATGGTCAACGCAACTGCATGTGTAGGAATCAATTAGGATGAACCAGCCAGTCTCTGACCATCTACCAGTAGTTGACCATTAATACGGTTTCTGCGATAATAAAAGGAATATCGTTGACCCGCGGCTTAACTCGAACTCGTGATTACGGCCGTTAATATGCTACATTGGTAGTTAAAAAATAATTTTTTACATTTTAATATTACATTTCTCGCTTAGTTGACATTATGCCTTACTATATACACTGAAGAGCCAAAACATTATGACCACCTACTCAATAACGTGTTGCGCCTCCTTTCCCTGCAAAACAGCTGCAACTCGCCTGGACATAGATGCCACATATTCTAGGTACATGACTGGAGACAGGTTGTACCAAATGTCTAAGCAGCGGTCACGCAAAGTCGAGATATTCGGACATGGTGGTGTTTGAACACTGAGCTGCCACTCCATGACACCCCAAATGTGCTCTATCGCATAAAGATTCGGTGAGTTAGGTGACCAGAACATTAAGTGGAATTAATCTGTTGCTCCTCGAACAACTTCAACACAATCCGTGCCTTGTGACATTTGGCCTTGTTTTGCTGGAAGATTCCGTTTCCTGTTGAGAAGACTGACACCATTTAAGGGTGCAACTGATCCGTAATGATGTTCAGATAGTTCGCAACGTTCATGGTCTGTTTTACCACAACTTTCGGTCACAGAGTAGCCCCTGAGAACACCCCCCAAAGCCTAATACCGCCACCACCAGCCTGTGTATGACCTGCTGTACAAGAGTTGAGCAACTGTTCGCCTGGCAGACGGCCAGTCATTCCCACTTAATCACGTGCCTTCCACGTCATCTAGACAAGTTCATTGAAAAATGTGGGGATGGTCTTATGTTTTGACTCGTTAGTGTATAATATATATTACTAGGGGGCTCCGCCCAATGCTCGCTTACGCTCGCCAACCCCCGGGGATTGCTACGCAATCCCATTTGGTTCGCAAACCAACCATTTGGCTTCGCAAACCAACACTCCTTTTACATATGGCATTTGGTTTGCTTCGCAAACCAACATTCCTTTCGCAGAGTGAAACTATCTGAATAATTTGTATTATCCTGATTTCACTTTACGGTCCATCACGTCACAGCGAGGGTTTCGCCCCCTGCTCGCTTACGCTCGCCGACCCCCGGGGATTGCTACGCAATCCCGTTTGGTTTGCTTCGCAAACCTATACCTCTTACGCAAGTGATTTCACTGTTTTTTGCTTTAACACTTAATACACCCTAAACTAATAGCCGCATGAGTAAAAAATCTTCTGCAACTTGTTCCCTGTACAATTTTAAGTAAACCCTGTTAATCTTCAAACTTTACGATGTGTACTTTGTACTTTCTCGGTAAACCGTCTGAGAACAGAGGGAAAAAAAGCGAACCTCTTTCCTCGCCAAATAAAAATAAATCGTTTTTATGGCAATTGTTGCTACGATAAATTTGATATCTGGCAAACCCGATAGTCAAAAATACAACCCTCCGCGAATACAATGCTCCGCGAAATAAAAAATACGAAATTTGTGTCACCAACTTTTGATTGCATCGAATTTATTTATGAACCAATTTTAAAAATAATGGTACCGTAAGAAAGAGTACAGTCTGAGGTATACTGCGCTATTTTCAAAATAAAAAACTAATAGTAATACGATATAGATATGACAGTTTTAGAGAGTTAACGGTTGTAACAAAAAGTAGCGAAAATATCCAAAGATTCCGAATTTTGTATGACCCACTTTTGATCGCATCCAATTTAATTATTAACCGATTTCAAAAATAATAGTACCGTAAGAAAGAGTACATTCTGAGGTATACTGCGATATTTTAAAAATTAAAAAATAATAGTAATAAAATATAGATACGGCAGTTTGAAAAAAAAGTAACAAAAATGACCTGATTTTTCCCGAATTTCAAAAAAATATTATCAAGAATCAAATTGAAAATAAAAAAAAAACTCGACGAGCTGCAAAAATTTACATTGAGAGGTACTCTTTAAAAAAAAATCACGGCTGAAGACTGAAAATTTGTATGTGTTTTGCTCACTCGCGGAAGAAATTTCGCTTCTTCAATTTTGACACTTAATAAACCCTAAACTAATAGCCGCATCGGAAAAAAAAATCTTAATAATTGTCCAGGGAATACGATGAAGAACAAATCATATTAATTTCGTTTTTTTTTCCGATCAGTACTTTCTCGGGAAATCGTTTAAGAATCGAGCTAAACAGCACAGTTTTCAATCCTGCGGCGGCGGCGGTAACTTTTTTTTAATATAGAGAGATTAGTAGTACACAAAACAATAGAAAGGCAATATAATCGCTGTTTACTTAATGAAGCAATAGAGCCAAATATATATTGCTTTAATTATAATAAATTTTTTTTTTGTAAATATGTAAGCGAAATGTATATTTATTACTTCGATAGTACGAAATAAGTTGTTTACAGATTTTAAAGTTAGAAACTGCTATCAAAGGCAAAAATCATAAAATATACCAACCTATATTAAGCGGTGTTACGATTTGATTCGTTTGATGAACTCGAAGAAACACTGAGCTTTGAGGATAAAGCGTTTATTCTTGGTTAAATACGGACATTACAGTTGGATATTAATATACTATATATAGTATAGACATGTAGGCTTAACATAGTCGGAGCAGAAGACAACACATCCACCCTACTTCCAACACAAACATAAAGTTTCTTTTCTCCCGCGCACTTTTTTCCCCACTGTAGCCTTTTGGTTGCAGTTAGGGATGGTGGTCTCACAGGCAGTATTTCATAAATGCTGATCAGTCTTTGATCCTTGTTTTAACCAAAATTACTAACTAATAAATACAGACTCACTCTAATAGATACTCTTGTATATGAGGTCTGATTTAACATTTATACAAACATTAAATTGTATTATTTTTTATTTGAACTAAAAATAACCTAACCCTTACTTTGATGTAGGAGTTTCAACACTTACAGACTTAGCCGAAAATGATATATGTATATAATAAAGGGCAGGGGTATTCAACCAGAAAACGAAAGTTAAAACTAACCATTTAGGGCGCTGAAAGCTGCAGACATTGCAATTTAAGCAATATAATTTCTAAAACAAAAGGAAATTCCAACTAAAAACCAAAACCGCCTTAAAAGAAAAGAAAAAAAAATGTCTGTGACTGCTTCAAAAAACTTCCCCGAACTTTGTACTCCAGTCTCCAAGTTGCTCCTTGCTGCCAAGCATCTTAAAGGTACGTGAACATTACAACATAATATTGAACGAAAAAAGAAGTCAGTGTTGCATTGAAAAATTGCTACAAACAAAATAAAAATTTTGCATTGATTAATTTTCGAAAATGACGGCAATCGTTCGAATAGAACACGCATAAAAAATATTCCTGGCTTTAATTTTGAAAAGGACAGCGAAGAATTTAACAAAAAATTGAAAAATAAAGAAGATAGCTTTTTTTTTAACGAATTGAGTACAATATCTAACTTGCGAAACATTTCTTTCGAAGGAACGGAAACGGAAAAAGCAAAAACAATTTTATCTATGTTATAAAACCTTGAAAGCTTCGTCGAGAACGAACGCACTGATTTGTCTGAAACTGAATCGGAATCAGAAGTCATAACAAACTTAAACAAAACAAACGATTTTTCAATGGAGTGAAAGGAATGTGATGTTGAAAGCATTGGTCACAAATCTCAGCGTAATTGTATGCATAGTGGTAGTAACAAGATTGATAGTTATAACTTTTCTATGCAAATTGGTGGATATGATTTTAAAAGTAATACTCATGTTTCACAGTGCGATGATGTATATACAAGAAGAATTTAGATTAATAGTAATTATGCTATTCGAAACGTCAAATTACTCCGATATCGAAAGTACTCTTACTAAGTTCAATGCAGAACCGCACGAAAATGTTTTTCATTGGATCGAACATTTCGAGAATATTTCTCATCTGTTTTCTTGTTGTCAGATTTACAAAAATTCATTTTTGGCATGAGATCGGTTAGTAGTAACGCTGATTTGTTTATCAGAACAGAACCAGAAATAAATTCACGGTCAAATTTGAAACAGGCCTTGATCGACGAATTATCTTTTGAAATAAACTCTTCTAATTTTCATAAACTTTAGAGACAAAGGAAAATGAGGGACTCCAATTCACTCAGGAATATTTTTTAAAGATAAAAGAATTGTGCAGTTGTGGAAAAATCGATGACGCTGCTTTGATACGCTATGTGATTAAGGGAATACATGGCAAACAGGAAAACAAAACTATTCTGCATAGTTGTAAAAATCTGCTAGAGTTAAGGTAAAAACTGATAGTGTATGTAGTAATTAAAGCTGATTCTGAATAGGTTAAATGTGCTTTGGACAGAAAAAATTTCGATAGGATGAATTATGAAAATAAGATATTATGATAGAATTAACTCTTTTGATAGAACAAAAAATGAGAACAGTAATAGATTTAACTCTATAAAATTAAACTGGAACAGAGATGGAGTCAAGTTTGATAGAATGAAATACAATGGTTCATAAAATTATAACAATAAGATTTGTTTCAATTGTGGATCTAAAAATCATATTTCTAGATTTTGTGTTCATAAAGATAAAGGATTTAACTGTTTTCGATGTGGCACGTTTGGTCACAAGGCTTCGGAATGCTAAATACATTCGAAACCAGAAGTAGCCATTTTGGATGTTAGCGTAGAATTGAAAGTGAGGAAACTGGTAATGATTAATGGTTTAAGTGTTAATTCATTGATAGATACTGGATTCGTAAATCTGTTTTCGACAAATTTAATGTTAAGGATTTATGCCCGTTGAATTCTACTTTGACTGGTTTTAGAAAATGCAGAGTAAAATCGTTAGGTTATTTTAAAGGAAGCGTTCACATAGATAATTTTGAGAGTGATGCAGATATATTTGTAGTAGGAAACAATGTTATGACTCTATTATAGGACTAAATGTGTTAATGTTGGGTGAAGCATTAATTAAAAAAAACGGAATTACTCTAAAAAATAAATCCCAGTGTGTTGAGGAAATAAATACTTTGTCTATTTTACCAATTAATTTGTCAACTGGTGACGATGTTGATGTAAATATTGAACCTGACGTTCCAAATATCTTAAAGGATAAGATACAACAATTAGTTTAGAATTATGTCCCACACAAAACAAAAACACCAAATGTTGAATAGGATATTTTGAAAAAAAAAATAATGAACCCGTATCTTATCAGCCTCATAGGTTTTTTCCATTTCAGAGAAAAATTCCATTCATAGACATACCATTTTCAGAGAAAAAGATAGCCGAAACTGAAGTTACTGAGTGGTTAGATCAAGGGATAATAAAACCAAGTTCTTTAGAATATTGTAGCCCAGTTGTAATTGTAAAGAAAAAGGGCGGAACACCTCGTGTGTGCATGGACTATAGAAGATTAAATAAAGTAATTGTTAAGAGGACATATTTCCCCTACCATTAATTGAAAATATCTTAGACCGATTGCAAGAATCGCAAATTTTTATTACTATCGACCTCAGAAATGGATTTTTCCACGGTGTTTTGCTAAGGATAGCAGAAAGTATACTTCAAGGGGGTATATCAACACCTTTTTCGTCCACTGATTAATGATGGTATCGTTTTACCATACATGGACGATATAATAATTTTGTCCTCCTCACTTAAAGAAAGCATGGAACGGCTTGAACCTTAGATCTTGCTTGTGAATATAAACTGGGAATAAATTTTTTTTAATGCCATTTAAAAAAAAAACGAATTGAATTTTTGGGTTACGTGATCGAAGATAGTAGAATTTTTCCATCAACTCTAAAAACCAAAGCTGTTTTTAATTTTCCCGAACCAACCAATTTGTAGCAGATTTAGAGTTTCTTTGGACTTAGTGGGTATTTTAGAAAGTTCATGCCTGTATATTGTATTATCGCTAAACCTTAGAGTGATCTTTCGGAACAGGATCGTAATTTTAAATTTGGACCAGAAGAAAGAAACTCTTTTAACCGATTGAAAACATTGTTGGTCGAAAAGCCTGTCTTGGTAATATACAACCCTAATTATGAGACTGAATTACATTGTGATGTAAGTTTGGAAGGGTATGGATCCATTTTGAGGCAGAAGTTTCCTAACGACATACATTTTAATCATACCTATTTCATGAGTAGAAAAACAACTTATGTCGAAATGAAATATTCGAGTTATGAGCTTGAGGTTCTTTCTATTATAAAAGCTTTAAAGAAATTTGGTGTGTATCTTTTGAGAATCCCATTCAAAATTATCACTGACTGTTCCGTGTTTGAAAAGACAAAGGCAAAGCGAGATTTTTCTACTCGTGTTGCTCGTTGGGTTTTATTACTACAAGAATTTAATTATGTCCTTGAGCATCGTTTTGGTTCTTAAATGGTTCATGTTGACGAACTTAGTAGATCTCCGATAAATATGTTTTGTATTTCAGTCGATAACATCTTACTAAAATTAAAAGCAGCTCAGGATAAAGATAACGAAATAAAAACAATTAAAGAGCTACTGAAAATTTCTAATTATGAAAATTATTGATAGACATGGAATTTTGTATAAATTCGTTGATGGTACAGCATTAGTAGTCGTGTCTGAGGGTATGCAAACCAAAATCATAAGAGATTTCCATGAAAAGGGACATATAGGAATTAAATATACTGAAAAGAATATTGAAGAGTGTTATTTCATCCCCAAGCTTAGGCAGAGGATAGAAAAAATCGTAGCCAATTGTGTACAGTGCTTTTTAGTGAATCACAAAAAGGGAAAGAAAGAGGTTCTTTTGCACCCATTGAAAAAAGATATTCCATTAAAGACGCACCATATTGATTATCTCGAACATTTAGAGAACACCCATAAGAGATTTAAGTACATTGGCATTTCTCTTCATTCCAAGAATTTGATGAATTAGCGGTAATCGATGCATTTACCAAGTTTGTGTGGATTTATCCAACGAAAACCACTACATATGCTGAAGCTGTCATAAAATTGGAGATTCAAAAGGCTGTATTTGGGAGTGCTTCTCAAATTATATCCGATAGAGGTGCAACTTTTACATCTAGCGAGTTTGTTGATTATTGCTCTAAAGAGAACATTAGACATCATTTAATAACTACTGACTTGCCGAGGGCAAACGGACAAGTTGAACGAATTAACAAGATGATCATATCCATTCTGGCAAAGCTATCCTTAGAAAATCTAGCCCAATGGTACAAACACACAAGTGAATTACAGCAAGCGATAAATCCGGCCTATCAACGAAGCATAGATACCAAACAGTTCGAATTACTTTTTGGTACAAAGATGAATGAAAATGGTCAGGACAAATTCATTGAAACGATCTAAATTGAATTTCAAGCTAATTTTAAAATGCAAAGAGAATAATTAGGAAGCACGCAAAGCAACAAGTCTTTAAAATTCAATAAGAAAATAAGAAGGCGTATAATTCAAGAAGAAAAGAACCAAAACCTTATGCAGTTAATGATTTAGTTGCCATCAAGATAACTCAGTTTGGTCCGCACTTGAGAAACTTAAACCAAAATACGTTGGAACCCTATAGAACCACTAGGGGTAAAGGAGGAAATACATACGACGTTGTAAAAGAGGGATGTCGTGAAGGACCAACCTCATTACAACATGCACTGAATTGTTTAAACCGTGGAATTAGATTTAAGAGTTTTATAAGACGAGTCTAAGAAAAGGAAAGGAAGAAGAAGATACCGTGTGTAAAGACGACAAACCAAAATAAGACTACGAAAGACGTTGAAAGAAGAAAGAAGTTAAAGACGGAAGAAGTTTGAAGAAGACGAAAGACGTTGAAAGAAGAAAAAAGTTAAGAACGAAATAAGCTGAAGAAGACGGAAAAAGTTTGGAAAAAACAAAAAACGTTTAAAGAAAGACGAAAAAAAAAAACGACGTTTAAAGACGACAGTGAAGCTAGAAGACGATTTGGCTCATTTAATCATTTTCAGAGCCGAAGGACAATTCAGAGCTATATAACCTAGATACATTTGTTTTTTGGGATTTGCGGATTTTGGAACTTAGCTTCTGCTGTTGCCTCTTTTTTATATTTTCAGAAACGCCTGGTGGATGTGTCGAACCCAGGATGGCCGATCTGTGGTGCCCAGAATGCCACTAGAGGGCACCTTCGTTCTGATCTCATCTCCGACCACTGCGTAGCCAAATCGCGCATTCGAGTAACGCCAAAAACTACTCTGGAGCAATCGAACGAAGCTAAAAACGAACTAGAAAAACGTGTGTGACCACGATGACGGACGATGGTCGGCGACGGCGGAGGATTATGTCAAAAGAACTGTGCCCTTTTCACGAACTAACTTTCATTATATTGGTCAACTCATCAGTCATTAATTATGGGAGGCATTTCTCTTCAATTCAACAATTTAATGAATTTTTAACACTGAATATATTACACAGTGACAATGAAAAAAGTTCAGTTTCCGCAAAATACACCCTGAGCACATCAATATACTTCAGGTTCTGTCACTACTTTCGCGTGACATCTCTGTCGTCATGCGGTTGCTGGGTCCGCATTAGTTGATTTTCTCCAATCGTTGGCCTAATGACATGGCTTTTACCAGGGGAGATGTAATCCGGTGAAAGCCTAGCATCACTTGTGTGTGTGTGTGTGTGATGCAATAGTCCTCCTTATTGCGAATTCCTCGGCCATCGACTATGCAGGACCTCCTGATAAGCTAGGTGTCTGAAAATACAAAAATAAAACAGAAAGAGATAGAAAAACAAACGAAAAGCAGTAGTGAGCAAATTTGGGAAGCTCTGGCACATCTAGAAAGTTCGTCTCTTGCAACTTTGCATCAAAGCTGTGTACTTTTCTCGTCTTCTGTTCGGACCGCCATTCGTCATATAATGCTGCGTTTTATGCGTCGTTTCTCTCTCAATTTGCCGTTTCGTCTTGCGGCGTCTTATTCGTCGTAAGGAAGCACATCTCTTCAGGAGAGTTGAGGAAGAGTGTTGAAGTGGAAATGATGTAAGTCGCGAGGAACTAACGTTGATGAATACAAAATTTATTTGGTTGACGTAAGAAAACATTTGTTTTGATACAAAAATTTTAAAAGTGAAAATTTGATATGCACCTTTTTTTTCTTTTTGAGAAATCACGAGTGCCGTTGTTTAAAAGTATATGTAAAACTAGGGCCCCTGCTAGCTGACGCTCGCCAACCCCCGGAGGATTTCTTTGCAATCCTCATTGATTCGCTGTGCGAACCTTGATCGCTTCGCTCGCATCAATAAAAACATTGTTTACAAAGTATGCTATTCCAAAAAAAATATTTTTCAAATATAAATTTATTGCACTACAGAAAAATTGTACAGTACCCCTGGAATCAGAACTCGAACAATTTGGAATTTAATTGAAAACTGAGCGAATTTTGAAATGTGAGCACTGCTTTGGCAATCGAATACCCATCATGTAATTTGTAAACTGCAACAGCTCGACTAATATATATATATACAATATTTTCAATAAAAGTTTCGCCGATAACGCTATAAATTCAATTGAGACGCGAGGCTTCGTGGTAAACAAACAATCGTACAGTGTTGCCAAAACGAGTTAACAAATAACGTCTGTTTTGCGTGCCACGTAAAAGAATTTTCTATACAAATTAATTATGCAAAAAGCTATTAAGAACTACTGAGTTATCTTTATGTAATTTCATTATCTGCCTGTATATTTGTTTATGGTAAACGGAATTATTTAAAGTTATGTGGAAAGTGACAAAAGTTTTGAATTAGGAATGTAAAAACTCCTGATATTAAGTGGAAAAAGTTATAAAAATATGGATCAAAAGACCTAAACAAATCTTAATCAGAAAACTGACTTCATAGAGCATAGAACTCAATCTAGTACATACACTATTTCAAGTAGTCAAAAGACTGGAGGGCAATCTGAATTAAGTGTTGTGAAAACAGAATTGTAAATTCAAACCACTAATTCGAAAATGCAAGGCACGATTCCAGAAATTTTAGTGTTGAAGTCAGAAATAGGGATAGAATTTCGAGCATGGTTAACTCATTTTGAGAAACATACGGCTCAGAATAATTTAGATCAGTGGAAATAACGTCATTTTCAAAAATATATCGGTTGGTTAGCGCTTAAACTGTATGTCAATCAATTTTTGATCTGTAATAGATTTGGTGAAGTTATTAATATTTTCCAGGAACATTATATTGTACGCTTTATTTCGTAGTGTATTATTTTGTTGGTTTTCAAATAATATTTGTTGATTTTCAAAATTTAAAATTTTTAGGGGATGCTAAGGAATTATTTTCATACTTCTCTAGAAAGGTCGAATTAGGCAGAAAAATCAACAACAGCACCATACATATTCTTAAATGTTTATCTGCAGGTCTTTCCAGCTAAATTAAGGCATTAATTATTATAAAAGATTCACAAACACCTAACGAATGACTGTAAATAGTTTCTAAAATCCCATTAATGAAATATCACACGAACCAACAAGAGTAGAATTCTCTCAAATCCAGAATACTACAACAAAATTGGTATATATCAGCATGTAATAATTGGGTGCCTAGTACTTACACTCAAAATTTAAATAGCTTTGTCCGCCCAAACCAGAAGCAATATCCTAGAAATAGCCCACACAATATAAGACAAAATAAATATACTTTTTATGACCAAATCAATTTAGACCTAGATTTACAAATGTAAAGGAAGGGCATATTTTGCTCAGAAGTATCCTCCCACACCTTGTGTATTTTGTAACTAGCAAGGGATAACGAATGGTTTTCACTGAGAGTAGGAGTGTAAAAATCAACAAACGACACACACACAACTACTTCTCGTGTTGAGATACCTTTGTAAATATACAGGCTAGAGACAGCAGAACTCAGAGAAGAGAAGAGGAAAGAGACAATTTAAATGCATATTCACAATTAATTGTACCAGGGTACATTCAAAACAAAGAATGGTTAACCAATAATTCAAAAAATCCAAAATCAAATTTGCATAGTACCAAATATGTCCAAGAAACATCATGCTCTAAACATAGATATGATTAAGGACATTTTAGGCAAAATGAAAACTCAAATTAGACAATCATATTTTATTAAATACTAGCCACTGCGTGGCTAGCCCGACGTTGTCCGTGCCCGTTATGTAAGGTATTAATCTGGTGTAAAATTTTCCGCAGATTTCAAATCCGTTGAAATTTTCAATATCTTTAACGATTCCGATTTTACAAAAAAAGAAATTTAAAAAATCAGTCAAAATGTTTTATTTTTTATTTTTTTGCTCTCTTTCGCTGAAATGTAATCTGTTTTTATTTTTATTATAACACGAAGGGCAGAAAATGCAATTTGTTTATTTCTGGAAAGCGAAAGTTCACGTGACGTCACAATCTCTTGCGAAGATATAAAAGAGAATCAAACATTTGAAGTATCTGTCTGGTGTAAAATTTTCCGCAGATTTCAAATTCGTTAAAATTTTTATTCTACCTTTAACGATCGCTGAGATAGAAAAAAACACTGAAGAACGCCAGTGATAACTTTAGTAATATATTTTGCTTCACTGGAATCCGTTTCGCAGGAAATCAAAACGAATGAATCTCGAAACAAAGGTCATTCGAATGTGTTCTCTCCTCGGAGATGAAAACATTTGGCATGGTTCCAAAGGCTGACGTCAACGCGAGGGCGAAAATTCTAAATTTTGATGTTTCTTCATTCCTTGGAATTACCGCTGTAGAATGAAGAATGGTAAAAAAACTATTAAATTCATTTATTAATGTTCTAGATTGAATTTTAAAATTCGCCTCGACCCTAAGATTGCAAATAAATTCGCACTACCTGTGCGCCAAATTCCATTACTGTAAGTGCCATAGATTCGTCAGGACTTATCGGGCACGAAACAAACAAATAAACCATACACTGAACTGCAAATTAGATCTATTTCAGTATACTTTAGAATGAAAAATTTATTTTATCATTTTTGTCTTTGATTGCAGTTTTTAACTTTAAATTCTGGAAACAACTTTTTCATACTATCAAAGTAATGAATATACATTTCGCATGCATATATACGAAAAATCATCAATTCCTTGTGTTTATTGATTTCAGATTTATCTATTTTAAAATTACAAAATATTTATTAAATTGTTCTTTAAAAATATTTATTTGCAATGATATAGGATTATTCAGTATAATCAATGAATGAAAACATTTTATTAAATATGTATGTGAGAGAGAGTATTAATTAAATAATAAACAAATTTGTAATTTGAATGTTGTTACAGGTGATAAATATGTTTTAGTTATTTTTAAGAAGTGTTTTAAAATAAGCAATAGGGCATTAGACAAAAGAAAAGATACATAGACAGAACAGTTTTATGAATATAAAAGAATATAATTTTATTTGTACGTTGAATTTATAAAATAAAACAATATATTTAAGGATAGAAAAATAAATTATATACACTGAATACACACTTCCACACAAACCGTATCAAGAGTACACGATAAAAGAATATTTACAAACAAACACAATACATTTTCATTTATTGTGCAAAGATATATAACAAAAAGTAGAAAAATGATTTGAATGCAATTTATAATATTATGTTAATATACTGAAATGTATACTTTGAAATCAATATGAATACAAAGCAAAAGACGAAAGCCAGATCTGGTGTTTTGTATGAAACGGTTCAGTATTTAATGAATATTAGTTTTTTGATTTGAGAATTACTGACAATGGTGCAAAATCTGTGGTTTTAATAGCATTCAATATTAACTCTCCTGATAGTTGTCTTGATGAGGTGTCTGGTCATTAACAAAACTGATCAGATATGGACAATATATCTTGTCATTAGAAAAATAATTGAAATGATCGTGATATCTTGTGATCACCAAAAACGGCAACATCTTCGATTTGGCATTCTTGATGACGAAATATCTCATTACTTGAAAATTGGTGAGATCTTGATGGACGAGTTATCTCGTCAGTAGAAAAATTGGTGAGATCTTGATGGACGAGTTACCTCGTCAGTAGAAAAATTGGTGAGATCTTGATGGACGAGTTACCTCGTCAGTAGAAAAATTGGTCAGATCTTGATGGACGAGTTATCTCGTCAGTAGAAAAATTGGTCAGATCTTGATGGACATGACACCTTGTCGAAACTTGGAGTGCGAATATCATGAGCACAGATTGCCTTAAACGTGCAATCTACTATTTACATAGTATTAGGATAATACATAATATTTTATAATGGCATATTATACATGCAGTACACAGAGTAATGATGAATGACAATGTGTTTATTCAATCTCAATGTATACTATTAACTTTTTTAATAGAGTATTATGATGGTGAACTATGAAACATGATGTTATTGGGATGTAACCTTCAAATCACCCTATACCATTCAGATTAAACCGTACCGATGTTAAGTCACATAATGAGAATGCATTCGTTTTGAAATTTATCTTTGGCATATAGATAATCGTTTCAAATTATGGTGTGAACTTTATGATTGACTCTAGCCTATTTTCATGCCCAAATCAAACTTTGAGTATGTGGTCGCTCTTTATACTGCTTTTGAAAGGTTTGAGCATAATATGAGGTCCATTCCCATTCATCAGATCTTCTCTTTCTCCTTCATCAGCTCCTGAAATGGGAAAAATTTCGCCTTGAATTACATTTAGTTTTTAAATAGCATGAACATCATCACTAAAACCATTCACAAGTGTTATTTGCATTATAGGTAGGAAGCGGTATTTTAATAAATATACTTAGTATTTATTTGTATTTGGTGAGTATATAACGGTTTGTAACTACTCGAGTAGTTTACTAAATAAAGTAGGAAATATTGTAAGTATTGTTGTAGACGAAGAAAAGAGATGTGATCAGATAAACCTTCAATTCCTTTTACGAAGTACAAATATACAAGGATGGAGAGGGGGGGGGGGTAATGCCGCTGAGTTCTAGCAGTTGGGCAGTTTCAAACAACAACAATTTGACTACTATGGCTGTTGAAAGTCATCCCTCTAAGAATGACTCCATACCTTACCTACGTATAGGGGTGAGATAAATATTACCATAGGCATAAAACTATCCAATACCAGCACGCATCTCAGTTCAGGCCCCTATGGGGATTCATCCGTCAGAAAAGGTGTGACCAGAGCTCCTAACTTATCCATTTCTCTGATTGATATAACCAGTTTTGCATGAATTGAATTCCAGAGGGTCTTGAAATTGGTTAGGCCAAAGGATCTTCCATTTGGGTTGGGTTAATCGTTAATGAGATGCAGAAGTAACAAATGCCTTACTGGAGGTCTTGGGAGAAATTTTCGACTTGAAGAAACCGGGATATTTCAAAATGCCAGTCCACCATAGGTATATTTGAAGATTGAGGAACAACCAAGAACTCCGACCTGCCACTCTCCAAACAACTGCATCAATGCGTCGCTGGAAGAGATCATCAGCAAGTACATGACTTCCAGATAGGATTATATGGGTAGCTGTCTGATATGTTTGTCTCCTGGAGTCCCTTATGAATGGTGCTTTTAGTTGGTGAACAATGGCTGCCATCCTTGATACGAGTTTACAAATAACTATTCAAACATCTTGATCACTACCGCTATATAAGTGATCATCAGTAAGTACGTGCCTACCCGATGCGACCTAGATGTAGTTTACCCGCATTTTTATGTGCCTAGGAGTTTCTTATGAACGTGGATTTTAGTTGCTGGTCAATAGCTAAAATCAAGGTTTACACGAGTTTGCAAACAAGTAACTAGATATTGATCACTGCCGCGATAATAGTGATTAATTGATGAATCCTGATAGGTCCCAAGAGAAGGAAACTCCGATTTATCTGTTTCTAGAAACTCTCTATAAATGGTACTTTTAATTGCTGCTCAATGACTGATATCACAATTTACACGGGTTAATAAATAAGTATTCAAACATCTTGATCACTTTGGAGGTAGGAATAATCATCAGGAAGTGTATATGACTCTGTGATGGGTCTTTGAGATCACCTTAGAAGTCTTTTTTTTTGTGAACAGAGCTTTTAGTTTCTGCTCAATAGCGGACATCAAGGTCTACGTGTTCACATTCCCAATTTACCTTTATATTATACTAGGGGGCTACGCCCCATGCTCGCTTACGCTCGCCAACCCTCCGGACAACCCTACGCTCGCCCAAGTTACGATCTGAAAGTTCCGAAAATTGTATGACCAACTTTTAATTGCATCCATTTTATTTATTAACCAATTTGAAAAATAATTGTACCATAAGAAAGAGTGTAATGTAATGTATTCAGTGATGTTCTCAAATTTAAAAAATAATGGGCTTTGCTCTAGATATAACGGTTGTAACAAAAAGTAGCGAAAATATCCAAAGATTCCGAATTTTGTATGACCAACTTTTGATCGCATCCAATTTAATAATTAACCGATTTCAAAAATAATAGTACCGTAAGAAAGAGTACATTCTGAGGTATACTGCGATATTTTAAAAATTAAAAACTAATAGTAATAAGATATAGATTCGGCAGTTTTAAAAAAGTAACAAAAATGTCCCGATTTTTCCCGAATTAAAAAAAAATATTATCAAGAACCAAATTGAAATACAAAAAAAAAAACTCGACGAGCTGCAAAAATTTACGTTGAGAGGTACTCTTTAAAAAAAACTCACGGCTGAAGACTGAAAATTTGTACGTGTTTTGCTCACTCGCGGAAGAAATTTCACTTCTTCAATTTTGACACTTAATAAAACCTAAACTAATAGCAGCATCGGAAAAAAAATCTTGATAATTATCCAGGGAATACGATGAAGAACAAACCATGTTAATTTCATTTTTTTCCGATCAGTACTTTCTCGGGAAACCGTCTAAGAATCGAGCTAAACAACACAGTTTTCAATCATGCGTCGACGGCGGCGGCGGCGGCGGTAACTTTTTTTTAACATAGAGAGATATCTGTACATAGTAGTAATGCACAGAAAACACGAGTATTCGTGTGGTCACTGTAAACAACATTTCAGAAGATAGACTATAAGAAACCGCTGTTGCTATGGTAACCAGAACAGTATTTCCACAGTTTTTAATTCAATTACTCAATTTCTCGAACGTACTCGCATGAATCGAGGACCACCTGTCTCGCGCTACTGCTACCATTTTGAATAAACATGAAACGGGGAAAGTGAATCAGCAAGCATCATAGTCTCTGTTTACTTTGGCCTGTCTGTCTGAATTATTCATTGCCATAGAAGAGTAATACAAGCAGAGATTTCGAGACGATTTGTAGATTCCATCACGTGAATCACGACTTCGGCCCAATGCCATTTGTATTTGGACGGATGGTTTGTGGGAAGAACGTAAAAGCATTGCTTCAGTTCAGTACAGATAGACCAGGCGGAACTGGTTCCTTGTGCATTGAATTAGTCATTAGTATGAGCTCACAAATCCAGAAGGCACTAGTGCAATGAAGGAAAGAGAAAAATATCTTAGTTAACTAGTGTAGGAGATTTTAGGAAATTTACCCAGCTTGTTACCTTAATACTTGTTTACTTAAAAATACTTGCTTCTTTAATTTAAAATAAAATTATTTTGTTAATAACAAGTTCGGTAGTTCTTATACGAATGAATACTAAATTTACCAGCATTTTGCAAACACCTATTTCTACCCATGCGGGTTAAATGAGCATTTTCTATTTGGATGCAATTAACAATGGATTTATTGATTGAAATTATTAACAAAATCATCGTTAAAAATTATAAACAAAATAAAAAATATTCAACAATCATAAATAAGATATTATTTTGACTCTTTATTCAGAATTTTCAGTATTATTTTGAGTATTGGATCATAAAATCTCGATTCATTTTCTACATTTTTTGCAGATTGGTTTTGAGAAGATTGATTTGCTTGTTAAATTTAGTATCAAGCAATAAGTTTAATCAATTTTTCACAAGACCACTTTCTTAATCACCCACGCATATCGTGCTTCTTGAGAGTCTGGAAACGAGGAGGAAAAGTACTTAAATTTGGCTCTCAGAAATTAGGAAACATAAATTATTCATTAAAACATACTGTTTTGGTTTCAATATTGTGTAAAATGACACGTTACACACAAAATCGATAAATATTGTGCATTGAATTGCAATATTTTCAAAATATTGCACAACACTGTAGAGATTTGTTCCGAAAATTATAGTAAAACTTCAGTGCATCTCGAAATTCGTACAGCTTCATCGTTTCACTGTTTTTTCGATTTGAGTTTTCTATTCATATTTCAAAAACCGGGAAATAGGCTGATACTTCATTCTTTCAACAAATCAGAATATAATTGAGGGCAAGTAAGAAACAGCGATATGTAACTAAGTGTGACAGTTGTTTGTTGAATGTTTGATGAAAGTTGGAAGTTTTATGAATGTTTGCTGAAAGTTGAAGTTTTATGCACCGTAGAGAATTATTGACCTTATGAATACATAACCTTCCTGGTGGTTTATTTTCGGGTCGAAAACTGCGCTTTAGTTGCAAGTCTATTGTGCAAAAACCTTTTTCAAATTGCAAGTTATGAGTAAGGGATAGTTTGTTTTTCCTACTCATTCTCACTTGCAGCAATACGACAGTTTTGTCTCGACTAGGTAACTCGTCCTTAGCAAAATTGACTAGGTATCAGATGAGATATCTCGTCGTACGTTCGGAGGGCCAACAATCAATAAAACTTTCAGAAAATAAGACAAAAAAAGAAAACGAGAACGTGACCAAAGAAATAAAATGAAGTTAAAATTATTTTTCGAAAGACTGAAATAATTTTTTTTTTGAAGTTATAATTTCGAATGAGTTAATGATTTTTCAGACATTAGTTCACATTGGTTAACATATACTGCACATAGATTTCTGGCAACATTTACTGAAATCACTATGATATGGAATAATTTGGAATATAGTTGTATGTTGCTGGTAATGGTCAGAGTATTGGGTATGAACCTGGATTTTATTGGGGTTGAAACAAGCGACAAAACTAGGAATCTCTCAGAGGAGCACTAGAGATCTAAAGAATGCTGAGAGTGGATGACTTGAAAAGAATGAGCTGTTCGAGTAACCGACCAGTGAAACCTTAGAAAGTGATTCCTAACCCCTTAGCATCGTCCTCAGTTTGCCCTGCATCAACGACATCCCATTGTCAAAAACTGTCACATTTACACCGTAGCGAAGTTGAAAAGCAACAAGCAATTCAAGGTTTTACGATTTACAGCATAGTCAATACGAGGAATTGGGAAGGGTCAAAGAGTCGCAGTGGTTCAATACTGGGATGAGTGTAATACTGGCACTGATCTGTTGCATTAGTGATGAGGTGTCACTGATGCTGGGCACGCTGAGATGAGAAAGTTGGGGAATCACTTTTTAGGTTTCACTCGTTGGATTCTTCAAGAGCTCATTCTTTTCAAAAGATCCACTCTAAGCATTCTTCAGACCTCTGGTACTTTCCCTACAGCAGTGGTCGGCAAACTCATAAGATCAGCAATGAAACGATTAAGATCTCTTTTGAGAGCCAAATTTCTTTTCAAGAACCATGTTTTTAGGAGTCGATTTAAACTAGCTACTTACATTAAATAAAACCAGACATAATAAATAATAATAATCTTATTACATTTTTTTTTTTACATTAAAATAAAAATATTACAAAAAACACGCTTTTAATGTGAACAATAACCTTGCATTTCCTTGGAAAGTTTGGATAAGTTAAGTTTGTATATCGTTGGATTTTGTTGGTCGTTGGTTGGTATGAATAATTTCAAGCAGGATTCCAGGTTCTGATCAATAAGACGATTTCTCAATTTACTTTTGATACGGTCCATGCTTGAAAAAGATTGTTCGAATGAATATGTAGAGCCAGAGAGTGAAAGAACAGCAATTACTAGTTTTTTAACTGATGATATGAGTCTGGAATACTATTCCAGGAGTTAAAAATTATCATTTATTCCTTCTCCAGGTCTTTCATAGCAGACCACTTTTTCTCTGAACTAAGATCACATTTATTTTTTTTTCAAATTTTTTCATATCAGCATTAGGGCGTTCAGATTTGGAGCTCCATAATTCTTTGTTTTTTAACTCCAGTAATTGCATTTCAAAAGCGCCAATGTCAATATTAAAAGGAGAAAAATTCAATTATGTTACGTCAGCACTGATAGGTTTTATAACAAAAGCTAACGTTGTTATGCTATTTCTAAATTCCTGAAACCTTAGGTAGAAAAGCTTCCATCATATTTAAAATTATTGTTCTGAAATAGTAAATGTCAATGACCGAGTTATTTTGCTGGCGATGTTTCAACAGGCTTAGAAAATGAATGATTGTTTTTCTTTCAAAATCTTGAGAAAAAGCAATAATTTGTTTTCGAATGAAATGACTTCTTCCAACATCGAAAAAATGAGTTTCCTTTCCCATGTAGTTTACGATTAAGATTATTTAGATAAGTAACGTCTACCATGAAACAAAATTTTTGGATTCACTGATCGTCCGTTAGTTCATGATAGTCAATACCCTTCTCAATTTCAGGTAATAAGGAAGCGAAACGTTTTAAAACGATTCCTCTTGAAAGCCAAAGTGCCTTATCCAGCAGAATATTTGAGTATTCACTCTCAATTTCAACTAATTTTTTTTTTAATTTGCGATGATAAAGAGCTTTAGCTACTATTTTGTTGACAATCTTGGTCACCAATTCCATAACATTGCACATTTTTTCTGGAAATGTCTGCGCACAAAGCGCTTCTTGAAGAATGATGCAATGGTAAACAAGTATCTCGTGATAAATTTTTTTCTTCAAAATAAAAACAAAACCTTTTCTTACTCCGGCCATACTTTTTGCCCCATCTGTTGAAATTGAATCAATTTTATCGAATGGAATATGTTTCTCCATGCATTCAATGACCGCATTTGCAATATCCTCGCCACGTGTTTGAACTTTTTTTTTCAGTGGTAATAATCTTAAAAGTTCTTAAAGACCCGAAGACGAAATAAATCGAACAAAAATGAAACTTGCGCAGTGTCATTTATGTCACAAGATTCGTCAACAGCTCTAGATAAAGCTGCAATCAATTTAAGATTTTCGATTAGCTGAATAGTTATATTAAAAGACATTTTGACTGTTCTGTTTTTTACTGTTTTAGCAACAAGCAATGGTAACTCTTTAATTTTTTAAAGAATTTCTGTCTTGTTTTTAAAATTTTGGAATAGCTCTTCGGATGCCTTTATAAAACAACTTTTAATGTATTCACGGTCTGTGTATGGTTTGCCTCCCTTAGTTTGCTTCTTTTGGCTAACAATAAAGCTTACAATATTAACATTGTTGGAAGATTGCACCCAATAATTAAATACAGAACTTGATTTTTCATGACTCTTCTGAAGTTTCTCAACTGCTTTTTTTCTTGCATCAACGGCGGGATATTTACATTTAACCCGCATTTAGCCGAAATAGATTCGTGGCAGAGCCGCACTTGAGTGGCTAAAGAGCCCCATGGGGTTCGCAAGCCGCGGTTTGCCGACCACTGCCCCAGAGATTATCAGTTTTATTCTTTGTTGGTTGCACCACACAGGCCTTCCAGCTCAATCTGTGGGCTCCGTTGCCTTGCTGAAATGATGGGCCCCTCACACATGTCCCTTTTACACTGTTTATGTTTGAACGGACATTAAAATTTTTTTTGAAGCCCTTTTCAGTTTTTCTTAAGGTTTATAAGAGTGACATATACGATATACCATGTAACAAACAAAACATTAAGGTAAAAAAAATGTTGAATAAATAAAAATAAACATTTGGTTAATAAACATTGTTACTTGTATCATACAGTTTTAATATACGGAAAATCAGAATGTTATTTGTATAAGTACATTTCTACAATTGAAATAAAAAATTGAAGCTACTTATTAAAATAGAATTCAAACTTTAGTCATACTTAATAGAAAAGTATAAGTGTCCTCATTTAAAAACAAACATGAATAACTTATTTTACATTTTTCTTGGATTAATCAGGAAGAATGTTACATTTTAGGGATTTTTACATTTTAATTTGACACGTAAAAAAGTTATTTTCAATATCGTCTTTAGTTTTATGAATTTTGTATCGCATTTTTCTGCTCCTTTGAGAGTCCCCTGACCCACCCATCCTATTACCATAGCAACGGCAGCCCCACCTATGTGTAGGTCCTGGTGCCACCCCCGATGAAATCTAGCTTCATACCCAATGTTCTTTAAATTGTTTCATTTTATATTTTTCGTTACTTTTAAACAAGTTACATTATGGTGACAGTAGTTATGTACCAAGTTACCATAATGCAAATTTTAGTAGACGAACTCTAAGTCAAATTGAAATTATACGTACCATCCTTGAGTTCTGATTCTATTTTATCAGTGGAATTTTCTCTATACCTCTTGCACAGATTATAAATAAGACAAAGAATTGCACATCCTATTATCATTGCGAAACCATACAGCCAAGGAAGTAGGACAATGTCGGCCTGCATCTAAAATAAATTTCAGGTGTTGACGTGACTTTTTACATATAAACAATTCAATAGTAGCACTGTAAAGTGTGATGAAATTGTAAAGTAAGCTAATTACCTTGTATGTTTAATTTATCTTTTTCGAATTAAATTACAAAGAATAGAAAGTATTTAAAATCATAAACAAGATTTATATGTGATAATCAAGTCAATTATCATTTTGGTGGGGAATGCTTGATGTACAAGAAAGCTCTTTTTAATCAGCAAGGTTTATCTCTGAAATCTTCCTAGTAACTATCTACAACAAAAAAATATGATTACACGGGAGCGTCTTTTTAGATTGATATAATCAATATTTTTAGACTGATGAAAAGACTTCCATTCCTCTCACTTATATTAATTTTTAGAATTGTTCTAACTGGGCACTAGAATAATAATAATTTATGAAACAACTTTGGAAAGTTACGAAATTCATAGTTCTGTCAGCCAGTATACATGAATGGTTTGAAGATAACAATGAAGGTGTAACATAAAGATACTTTTTATTTCAAATGGCTTGTAATGGGTGCACTAGTTTGCCTACACGATTCATTGTGTTTTAAAGAAATGGGAAAAGATGGTCAATGGAAACAGTGGTTAGTTGGACGAAACAGGTGTCTAAATGAACGTTGTCTGCACAACAGACAAAATGTATCTAGGGCTATGGCTAAGAAGTCTTATCACTTTCCCAATCCGCTCGGAGCTCCGATTTGATCCCTAAAAGGAAAAAATGACTTCGAGGCTATTCATAAGTACCTTTAAATGCAGTAGACTTCAACTTAATAGACCGCCCAAAAAGGCATTGACTACATGTTCAACGTCATAACTAACGAGTGTTGAATGGCATTAGTAACTTTATCAAAGAACTATCAAAATTAGAAACATGCATGTGTTTAGGATGTTTACAATTGCGCACTTGGAACCTTAAAGTTCCAAGCATCGTAAAAGTATTTTTACTCTCTCTTTAATTTACCCATCCGGTCGTTGTTTTGATGAATCATCTCGTCAATAGTGAAACTTTGATGTAACTTGTTGGACGATATATCTCGTCATTAGAAGAAAACACGATCAATTTCATTAGAAAAAAGCTGACAAGATCATGATCTTGTCATCATATAAAAATCGGCAATACCTTGAAGACGAGATACCTTGTAATTAGTTGATCAGATCCTGAATGTGCGAGAAACCTCGTCGAAACCAATTTGAGGGCAAACATGTAGATGTTGACTCTCTTTAATTAACATGTATATGAAGGTTACTTACTGAAAAATAAGTTTCTCGTTTACCATTTTCCCGCCATTTTACATTATGTATGAAGGTAAACATGAAAGAAGAATCCGGAGAAAGGAAAAATCCGTTTAAAAAAAGACAGATGATTTAACGTTTCTGGGGTGAAGAAACGATGTTATATCTTAACTCAAGGAAAACTAACTATACTGGTAATAATAGAAAGATTGTTACTATAATGTGTTAAAACATAAAAAAAATACTGCTAGTAAAACGACCGAAAGATCAAACAAGACGGCCTGTTGATAGTTTGAGCAGCTGTATAAGTGGTTTTCATAAAGACGAGGCTCGTGTAGTATATTTAACGAGACGCAACGAGCAGATCACACGCTGGGACATAAATGGATAAACTGTAAAGTGTGCTTTTGGTTTGTTTTTAAACGATCACATATTAGCGTGAAGGAATAAAGTTAGGAGTATAATTTTTACTGTTTATTTATTGTTTTATTACTATTTATTATTAAGGATGTTAGCTAGATTATTTTAGGCGAGGCAGAATTATAGGAAGGTTGATTACACACTGACCTGCGATGGAGATTGGACTCGGTACTTAGTGTGGTATGCATGTGTAGGTAAATGAATTTATGTCACACTGGAGTAGCACAACTGGTTAGAGATGAAGGTCGGGAGCAATCCTGAAGGTAAAGGTCCGAGGATAACACCTCGTTATTTTTAACTACGGTCAGATGACGAGGTTAACACCTGGGTTAGTATCCACAATCCTGTCCCACCACGCCAACGTGGAAGACATTTGAGGCCACAGCAGATTTAATCCCCATGTACCGGACGGTCTTTTGTTGAATCGAGTTTCTAACTATCAACCCTCCGGTTGCTAACCCACGACTCTATAAAACTAGGTTTCCACGGCCCCTTTAATACCCAGGATTTTAGTTGGCACACAAATTTATACGTATGTCAATATGTCGCTTTTGATCTTCTATGGGGCATGAAAATAGGTTTTAGACAAAACAGGGGAAATATAAATTAAGCAGCAGTCAAATGAACTTACAAATAGTCTGCTTCTGGAGAAGAAATGGATAATATTTCTGTTAGAACTTGTTAACAACCTCATCCTAAGCATGAAACACAATGTCACTTTATGTCTATGACATGTCACTATATGTCTATATATAGACATGCATCACTATAAATAGTGAAAAAGCTATGTACATATTTGGATGTGTCTATATCAAGAACCAATATTGTAATTATTTTTGAAAAAATCGTTCGATATCCATTCCTTTCGTCTTCCTTTGCTGTGGCAGTTTCATTTCTTAAAGATGTTTTTATTTTAAACTCCAGACACTCCAATAAGAATCCAAAGGTCACTATCAAAGAAATTCGTAACTTTTGAATCCCTACGATTATCCGAGATCCATCTCGAACTGTTGACTTGCTCCCAGTGTGACGTGAATATTAAAAAAATCAAATCTACCTATCTTCAGAGAAAAATGTGACTTTTATAGTTTTTTTCACGTTTACACTACGTTTTTAATCTATACATTAAGTGGGTGAATCAATTTTGGAATGACACTTACTTTCAATGGAAAAGACAATGCGATTACAGTTAAGGCTAACGGGAAATTCTGCACACCACATTCAATTGCAATCGTTTTTCTCACTGGAACACTTTGTCTCAGGAGTGCAGCAACTCCATATCCCACAGCTAGTCCAAGTATAGGTAAAGTTAAAATGATGGCATACAACTTCAAGGGAACGCTTGTGAACATGGTGGGGAAGATCACAGCTTCTATTATACTGCAGATGAACATGAGTGAAAGGCCACTGTAGGTTCCTATCTAGTAAAATGAAAATCAAGTTTGCTTCAGTGAAACAATTACAGTATTTAAAGAAAGAAGTACAATAAAGTTTGTAGATATTCATGAAAATGACTTTTTTATCAGTTCTAATTTATTTTAAGGATGTTTTTATATAAGGCCTGCACTTTGTTTAGGTAACAACTTCGAATGGTTTTATATCTCAATATTTCCTCTTCGAGGTATTCTCGTCACTAACAAAACTGACTAGATACTTATGGACGAGATATCTCGTAATTAGAAAAAACTAACCAGCTGTTTATCATGTCATCTAAAAAATGTCTATCATGTCATACATAAACAATGTTTATCATGTCATATTTAAAAAAAATCGTTGATAACAAAATATCTCTTTATTAGCCAAATTGGCAAAAATCTTGGGCAAGATATCTCGTCATTCAAAAAATTGGTCAGATCTTGAAACCACTAGGAGAGTTAAGAAGCCCCCATAGAAAAATAGTCGTGTGATATTCGGATTGTTGCACGAGTTGTATGACATGTTCTTCCATCTTGTTGAAACAACATGTTCTTTAAACCTTGTCGATCAATTTTAGACTGAAAGAAATTTCTCACTATCGCACAATAGCGCTTACAATCGACAGTAATCACATGGCTATGGTATCCTTAAAAATGGTTTAGTAATGCCTCCATTCCAAATCACTAATCGTCATTAATTTAGTCGACATTGCGTAAAGTTAAATTAAAAATATTTTGTTTAAAACATTTTTCCACAACATACCGTTGCCCTTACATACAAGACACACTGCATATTAATGGAGACCTTTTATATAACAAGAAATAGAGCAGAGTGAAATTAATTTAGCTACTTATCAACAATAAATCCATTCTTTATTTCATTAATTTAGGCTTAGTATCAATGAATATAAAATATTTTAACTCTTTAATAACTGTTTTAAAAATAGAAACTGGCGTTTGGTATTCAGTGTTTCACTTTACAAATTTGAGTAAGCATTTATCAAGATCCGAAATGGATAAAATTATTAAAAACATCAATAAATGCTTATAATAACTTATTACCTGGATGAATTTTGCTGTTTATAACAAAAGCAAAAATGAGTACTTTTTATATGAATCAAAAATTGAATATTATTACTAAAAGACATTTCGTTACTACCGCACCAAAAACACGAATCAGCGCTTTTGGCAATTTTCAACTGACTGCATTTTTACAGTCGTACTTTCATGTTTTATGCTATGACAAAGCCACGAATCATCTTAATTCTTAGTGGCAATGCTGATTTTCACGAGAAAAAATACCTTTAAGTCGTAATTCGATGTTTTGAGAAGTTTACTTAGAACGCGTTTTCGTGGAATCAATTTTACAGATTCGTGTTTAGCGTGGTGGTAAGAATACAACTTTTCCAAATTCAACGAACAGATCAGGAATACATTTTATTTTATAAAGAACAGTCAAAATTTACTCTGCTGATATCAATATAATTCTGTAAGTTAAATAAACAATTCTTACTTTTGTTGTCCATTTTGCAATACGAGGAAGTTTCCATTTTATCAGCAATCCTAGAGCTATCGGAGACGTCACAACAATTAGGGAAAGCGCCATTTTCTGGTATGGAATGACAAGATCTACGGATTCAAAGCTTCTTCCATACAACCAAATATTTGCGGGAAGCATCCCCATGGCCATTATTGTTGATGCTGTTGTCATGGCAACGCTACATGCAAAATAATACAAATGATTGTTAGTTTTGTTTATGAGAAAAGCATATCATAAACTAATTTGTTTCCCCCCCCCCAAGAAGATTTGATGAGATATCTCGCCCATAAAAATCTCATCAATGCTAACTTTAAAGAGATATCTCGTCATCAAGGATAGAGAACATTTTTTTCTCTAAATAAATTTAAAATTCCGTTTTAGGACGGCCCCTAAAACAAGCCAAAATGATGCAATTGGAATAAAGAACTGTATTTCGAAAACTATGAAAAGGAATTAACTAAAATTTCACACACCAAGGTTTGCTTTACCATTTTGAATCGATTGCTTTCAAAATCTACACACCTTTTAAATTCATTATTTTCCAATTACGAATTAATTAATAATAATTAGAAAATATTACTTTGAAACTAAAACAAGGCATGCATCTTCTTTGGGTTATTCAACAGTTTAATGTAACGTAAGAACTACTTTGATGCTCTCTCACTGCTAAGTGATACTGTCAAAAGCATACTTAGGAGAGATGTAATGTAAAAAGGAAACTGTATCTAGGTGTATAATTATTCCATAAATACGTTAATTAGTCACTCTTACCCAGAAGTTTTGCTTCTTATCTGGTGCTAGAAAAGTGTGATGCTATTATGAATATTTTTCAGGTCTAAAAGTACATGACAGTTTAAATTTTAGGATGTTTGTTCTGTATAGATTCCTTGCAATTAGAATAAAATAGTTCAAACTTCGTGTGAATTAACTTTTAAAATCAGATATATTGCGATCGATAACGAATGGTCTGTTTCATTTTTAGTGAATAAAAATGTTTGTTTAGCATAATTTTGATATGGGAAATCTTTTAATAACGTTGGGCGTTACTTTTTAAAATTTGGAAGTAATTGCCTTTGTACACAAAAATAAACTTTACATTTATGTATAGATGCGTTATTCCAAGCCTACTGACACTTTTGATAATTTTTCTTTGAGTTATTCCAAGAACAGAAATAACAAGAGGTGTTCTTCGGATACTTTCTTGACTGACTATACACAAGGGAAATCATACGTGCATGATGTTTCTTCTGTCTTTTATAAAGGCGGATTCAGTAAATTTCCAACTTGAGAGTTCTCTATTTTCAGGTATATTTAAAAAAAAAAGAGTAATTAAATAGATTTTCTTTGTAACAGTAATGAGTAAAACTAAATTATATCCAACTGCACATATCCACTATGCATTAGTTGGCAAATATTAATTTTAATGTAATACATTAAAAAGTGTCATGCATTCAGAGAGTATAGATAAATTTTACTCGTTTTTCAAGGCAGTATACTTCGAAACGTGTGATAGTTCAAGCAGCGCCGTGTACGTTGGCCTCTGTGGTGTGTACTTGTTTATTACACCCAAACAAACACTTCGAAATGAGTGCATCTTGGTGTAGCACATCGCTTATGAGTCAGCTGAAGCGCAATGACTTTTTGAAGCTCGTACACTTGAGTATATAATGAAAAAGAAAGTAAACTACGTACAAGTAACATCTACTGTTCACTTGTCTTGCCCTGAACCTTGAAAAAAGTCGTGTCGGAAACTAAATAATACAATAAGTGAAGGATAGCAAATACGACAGATTCAAGTTAAGTTTGGCGGTAAGTACATCCAGCGTGGGATACTAAACAAACTTATTGGAAGATAGTAATCATTATAGCTCAAGCATTAATATTTTATTGGAAGGGAACGATATAAAGAAACAATTGAAGTAAAACCTTATTGTTCGTTTTTATTTTACCTTCGTCAGCAAAACTTGAATCATAAAATTCGATATCGAACACAGAATGCAAAGATCTTTTCACAATCACAGAGTGCGTTTTACTTTCTTCAATACCTGTCTTGTGAGAATAGCTCCATTTATTGACACCACTGAAAGGCTTGAACTTAATTTTAAGAAATAACTTGTTCGTCCGTATGAAAAAAAATACATTTACCTTCAAAGTTGTTTGAAAAATATCTATAATATATATAATATAAGGTGTCTGAAAGAGAGAAATAAATTTTACGAGATAGATAGATAGTCCACAAAGATAACTCCACTCCTCTCCTTATGAAAATTCACCAGTTTGGTATTCACCCCTGGGAAGGAGTCAACCAGCCAGGTTGAATGTATTTCAGAGATTAGATTATAAATTCTTTTGATAAGCAAGATCTAACCGTGGTATTGTTGGCTGTCAAATAGATGAGCTTGACTATCTGATGTGATTTTTGATAAACAGTATACAAATAATAACACAAGCATACCAGTCTAAGACTATAAAGCTGCAACGAAGTCTTGACTTCGCATGGTCTGGTTATCTACCAAATTGTAAATATTGGCCTAACTCCTTCAAGTGCGACATATATTTATAAGTATTCTTTAGATTTGCCAAATGTTCTTAGCGTTGATATTCCCGGCGTTATTATTACTATTACATGACTCCTCCATAGAAAACGAAAACCGAATTTACCCTATTGTCCAAAATTCTGGAAATACTTTGACTTTTAGCTCATAATTCAATCAAGAAATTTGATCAGATGCGACATAAAATATTTAATTATTCGAATTGAAAGTAATCGCACTAACTATATATTAAATAAGGAAAAAGTTCTATTTTGAGTCAACTGTTATTCTTTAAATAATCCACCTTGCGATTTTATCACAGATTTGCGTGCGTAAGGCATTCTAACTAGCTATTCTGCAATTTTTTTCTATGCGATTTGTTTCAATCCCTCAATTAGAGCTTTCCACAACAGCTTTATGTTTAGAAGACTTAGGCCCAGGATTTCCCGGTCATTCCAAAAAAAATCTTGAGTTTTTGATCAGGACTCTGCTATGAGCAGTGCAATCCGAGTCCGTTTCTTTGCACTATAATGTAGCCATACCTTAGAAGAATGTTTTCTAGTCATTATCTTTCTAGAAAACGACCAATGTGAAGCTTTCTTCGTGGTATTGCTTGCCTCTGGAGAAAGTTATGTTAGCCATGCAGGTTCAAAGTTCCACTTAATTTGAACAAATTGCCAATTGCATTTCCTCAATATAGCCTCTCATGATAATGGAGGAAGTGCTCTGAAGTTGCATCTATTCATAGGGTGTCAATGGATAAACGGTCTTCGCTAAAAGTTTCATATTTTTTATTCAACTATAAATAGGACCTTTTTCCAGTCTCCATAGGTCATATTTTGATATTTTATGGTCCTTTTTGTGTCTTACATTTCTGTTGTAAAAACTTCTGGAAATTTTATCTCTTTGCATTTAAAACTACGCTATAGAAACCAGCCTTTGTTGAAAACACCTGTTCCATACTATGACCAGTTCTGGGCAAGGGACAATTTGTTTTTCCTACTTAGATCTTCATTCCCTTTGCAGTAAGGGTAGTTTTGTCTCTAGGATATATTTGTCCTTGACAAAATTTACCCACCCTTAGCGGGATACCTCGTCGAAACCACTTGAAGGGTGTTTTTTTTTTGTAGCCATAAATCCATTCAAATCATATTCTTGCAATCTTCTCTTTACCGTGGTCATTGACACTGGTGTATTTAGTAACACTCTCCTTTTCCCGATGTTTGTGTGTGTACTCTGAACTAATCTCTCATACCATACAGGAAAATTTAGAAAAAAATTCTTCAAGTTGACTTTTAAAGCCAGTAGGTTAATGTTTATCAAACACTTGAATATAGAATTGACTGAGGTCTTCGCAAACTTTCCGCTGCCTGCTATATTCCGTGACCACATTTAAAATAAATCTTCCGCTAGTGAAGAGGCTTTTCCTGTAAAGCTAAATGTTGACGGGTCTGGTGTGTATGTGGTAGAATGTGCTTCCCGTAACTATTCCATATTGGGCAAGAGGAAGTAAAACCCCGCGAATTTTTTTCGATTTACTTGTTTACTCCAAAATTTCCTCTCATACCATACGGGAAAATTTAGGAAAAAGCTAATTCAAGTTAACTTTAAAATTCAGTAAGTTAATGTTCTTCCAATACTTGAATATAGAATTGAATGAGCTCTTCGCAAAAAGTTTCATGTCCTGCTAGGATTATCGTCTCTAGAGGCTTTTTCTGTGAAGCTCAACGTAGATGGGCGTAGATTGTATTAGTAATAGAACATGCTTCCTGTACGCATTCCATCTTGGGTAAGAGGAAATAAAACCCTCGTGTTGAAGAGGTTTGTTTGTTTCTTTCAAAACGTCTCGCATATCATACAGGAAAAGTAGGGAAAAAACTATTTTCTGTTAACTTTCAAAGTCAGTAGGTTAGTGTCAGTTAACTTAAGATTTCAAAGGTACTTAAAAAAGGTACTAAAGGTATGAAAAAGGTACTTAAGATTTCAAAGCAACTTTGGAAAGTTGACCATGTTAGTCTTAGTTTCTCGGCATAAAAAGACCTTTGATATCTTAATAATTAGCTTATTATATTTTGGGATCTTAAAGTCTAATAGGGGAGTCAAAATAAAGAGGCTAGTATAGATTAAATACTTGAATGGCCAAACGAAAAAAAAAAGAATTGGTCTACAAACACGTATTTCTTGTTACAGTTTACGTGCATTGGAAACCTTGACAATGTTTTAGTGTCTTAAACTAAACGTAATAAACAACCAAGTACAATATATGAGACATTAAAGTACAAAGTAAGTACAGTCTGGCGCCAGACAGAATGCTAAGCAAACGAATTGGAGGCCTGTAAGTATTATAGCAAAATATAATACAATAAATATTTTATTGGTTGTTTGAAATTGAAAACAATTGAAGTTGGTCTTATCATCGTTCATTTTTATGACGACCGCTTGTGAAGAAGCACCTAGTGGAATGCCGATGTTATTCCAAACGATACGAGCCCGGGACCTAGGTAGCAGATACACGTGACTACTATATCAGCAAGGAGGAACATCACGAGCATTAATTCGTGGCATAAGTGATTGACGTGGTGTATTCGAATAGATCTCCGTAGTCTACTATAGAAAAGTTCTAAACTTTTTTTAGTGAACATTCCATGAAGGCTATAAAATGTTCATAATACGAGAAGAGTTTGTAACCACGTGGACGCTTGAGCTCAACGGTTTTACGTCACGTGCTATTGTTCGTGTTGACTTCCGTGCTCTGCGAAGGAACGATTGTCATAAAGTTTCCGCATTTTAAAATGGAATGTTCTTGAAAACCTTTTGATTAACCCTCCTGGTGGTTGTCTGGACGAAGTATCTTGTCATTGGCGATGATATCGTCATGATCATTAGAAGGAACTGACCTCGTCATTATTAAAAAAAATCGGCAAGGTATGGTACGGTATTTTAATTAGCGACGCACTGGAGCAACACAACGGCTATTGACGAGGATCCGGAATCAATCCTGAGGGTAAAGGACACTACATAGTTTTGAACCGCGGTCAGATGACGAGGCCATTCTTGAACTGGCACCCCCACTATCTAAACTTCCACACCACGCCAATATGAGAACATTTGAGACCACGACAGATTTAACGTGCACCAGCCACCTTTCTACGCGATGGTCTTCGGTTGGGTTCGAACTCGCAACCCTCCGGTTACAAATCTGCTACTCTTCCAACTGGGCTACCGTGGCCTCCAAATCGGCTAGACCAGGGGTGGCCAAACTTGGCGCATTGGATGATTACAAGTGGCGCATTGCATTATTGTGCCTCCTTATTCTTTTGAAGTAGGTGCCATAACTGAAAATATCTTCATATTTTCAAGAACACAATACTCTCAATCCAATTCATAGACCTTTCTTACTCCTCATTTTGCCCCAATGTTTTGAGTTTGCAATTTATATTTTGTGTGATACGACGTACTTGTGATCTGTTTGTTCTTTTCAAGATTTTTTTGTACTTTTTATGTTTTTTTTTTTACATTTCTGTGTGTGTGTTACTTATCACTGTGCAAAAGAAAATGAGCAAAAGAAGCGCAAAAAGTATGAGAGAAAAAGTGAATTTAATGAACAGTAAGAGAAGGAGATATTTACAGCAAGTCCATCAGGAAAATCGTTTTTTGCATTGTTTCTTAAACTACTCTATCACATAATAGAAGACATGATTTTAATAAACACTATAAAACACAGCATCAGGCTAACATAGAAGGGAAAATTAAACTTTTTCTCGGGTCGGAATTACGTAAAGAATATGTGACTAAAAAAAAAGGAAGAAATCAGAAGACAAAATATTTTTGCTAATGTAATTTGTGAAGACGAGGTGATGACAGAAGCGTCCTATGAAATTGCTTTAACACACTGGCGATAAAAAAAAACCTATTCTGACGGAGAAGCCTTGTTTCGAAATATTTGCAAGCCATCTTGGTTATAAAGGTATTGAAAAGAAATCAGACAAAATTGCTATACCAAAACAGACTAATGATAGCTGTATCGTGGATGTGCTGCGGAACAATTTCACCAAATATATTAAAATTAGTTATTACAAGGTTCATTTGAAAGTCGTTTTCTTGATTTGGCTACAGAAGAAAACAACATGATCGCATTAATAAAGCATTTTCACTTAGTGAATGAAGATGCCTAGTAACATACAAATGGTACTTATTGATTTCAAAACAAATTCGTTATTGAAATTGAAGTTTCATGAGCTTTATTATTCAGATCAAAATGCTTCTGACATGATTAATTTCTGGCGTTCATTACACTGTAAACACTTTGCGGAACTAAGAAAATGTGCAAAAAGTTATATATGTCGTGTTGGAACGACATACAGATGGGATCAAGTATTTTCATCCATGAAATTTATTAAAAGGAACACGAGGTCGCGAATGACTGATTCAAATTGGAAGAATTCTCTGTAATAGACATTGTTTTACATACAATATAGTTAAATCATTTAAAAATGTTAATTATGTCGATAAAGATACTTTTATTAAAAAAGTTACTAAGGATATGGCAGGACCATGAACGTTAGGTAGAAAAGGTGCTTAAGTTGTAAGGCGCATCTGAAATCGTATGTGAAAAAAATTAGCGCATAGTATGTAAAAGGTTGGCCACCCCTGGGCTAGACCAAAAGGCAGCGAGTAACGTGTGGTCACAGATGTTGGCAAGGCTACTTCACTCGCTTCGGCTGACAATACGCGAAGATTTAGGGACGCTGATCTATTAGCGTGAAATGAAATAACAAATTAATGTCCCTAAATCATGGCGTGTTGTCAGCCAAGTACGGTTACTTTGAAATGAAATAAAATTTTCAATTTAAATTATTTATTTCGAATTTATATAGATGATACTGGAACCTTTATCAATGTTTTAGATTCTAAAATTTAAATTTTAGAACATAAAGGAAATTGGGGGAATATGGAATCTATTTTTTTTATGTGAAAATTCTGTTTTAGAATCTAATGAAATGTCAGGTCTTCCCTGGACCCCACGAAACGTTGTCATGGTCACGTGTTGTGTCCGCGGACCACAGCTTTGGAACCACTATTAAAATAAATAGCGGAGTAGTCAGATAAAATAGGTGTGACAGACGTCACACATAACAGGCGCTTTGACCTGTGAATGTGGAGTGAAGTATTACGGATTTCCATTTATACCTACGTGCGCTCTACAATAATTTTTTTTACCCAATCCAAATTTCTATCTGCGATTATTTACTACCAGATCAATACAAAACTCATGGCAACAATACGATTTCGTTGTGTAGAATAATAATTTTTCTATTTACATTACGTACCTTTTCTCTAAACTCATTTCATCTGCATTTGGCGGTGATATTCATGGCAAACATAAAACGAAGTACGTATATATATATATATATATCTCGTTTTACAAATAAATATCCCTTTAATTGCAGAATTTTGTTGCCTTAATCAGCAATTAAACACTTACAACCAACCAACGAGATAGGACAAAAATGTTATCACGCTTAATATTTTAACGAAATTCTACTCCGATTCAACACTAAACACATCGAACTAAAATAAAAATGTATTTCTGTTACCAGAATCGTGACAGCTTATCTATCTAAATACATATGCTATGACATATACTCGCTGAATGATGGCAAATTTGTATAAATACCAGCTGGTGTTTCAAAAATTCAAAAGTTGAGCTTGTTAACTTGGCGTTAAATAAACTCTTAAAGGAAGTTGATAAACAAATATTAAACCGTGTGCACATAGAGATGTACATAGGTTGGACAAAATAATGTGAACACCTGCGAAAATATAATTTTTTTTTATTAATAGGCCGTCGGTCCTCCTTTTGCATGAATTACAGCTTGTATCCGACGTGGAATTGACAAATACAAGTCACGTACAACATCCAGAGGGATACTTTCCCACTCAAATTGCCAAAAAGTCTCTAATTATAAAGTGTCCTTGGAGGTAGGAATCGACTGCGCAGCTTGTTTTTCAAAATACCCCACAAATGTTCAATTATATGGAGATCAGGGTGCTGAGGGGGCCCGATGAGGTGCTCTATTTCATCGTCGTGTTCATAAAACCAGTCTCGGGCAATTCCACAGGTGTGAATGGGGGCATTATCATCTTGGAAGACTGGTCGTTTATCAGGAAACCCAGTTTGCACCATTGGGGGAAGATGGAGCCAGAAGACTGATATAATCCTCTCCTGTAACACGGCCATTCAGAACAACAAGTGGGCCAAGACCACGATGTGATATCGCACCTCGGATCATCACTGAACCAACCATCGCCATTCTTAACCGTAGATCGAAGACAGTCAACTTGACAGGCTTCTGGTGGCGTTCTCCAAACGTAAACACGTCCATTTGTCGGGAATAATGTGAACGACGATTCGTCTGACCATATTACATTCTCCCAATGTTGTTGTGTCCAATTTTTATGCTCGCAACACCATATTCGTCGCCTCAAGGCATTGCATGGTGTAATCAATGGTTTTGAAATAGCCGCTCTACCATGAATATTTGCCATATGCAGTTCACGCTGGATAGTTTTTGATGAAACTGCTTCCTGTAGATGTATGTTCATCTCAGATGTTATCTGGGATGCTGTTGTCTTGTGTTTTTTTGCCACAATCCGCTTCAAAACCTTTCTGTCACTGTCATTCAACTTCGATTTTCGACCACTGTTGTGCTTTTTAGATGATGTTTTACACTGTTTCAAATATGCTGACATTACAGTCGACACCGTATTTCTCTCAACACCTAGAAAGGTGGCCGTTATCGTTACTGATGCTCCAGCAAGACGGGCCCCAACAATCATGCCTCTTTCGAAATCAGAGAGGTCAGCTATAACGCAATTTTAATACAGAAATATATTTCGCATCCGACTTCTATCACTGCTAGTAGCAGACTGATCTGTGTACTTTCTCATCCGCTAGGTGGCACCATTCACCGCAGGAGGGCAGGAGTATACGAGAGGTTTCTTTCGAGTGCTATTTTTTCACAAGTGTTCATATTATTTTGTCCAACCCCTGTATATCTGAAAGCACCATACTAAGGTGCTAGAGTGTAGGGATACGACATCGACATCAAAACATTGATGTTCAATATTAAAACATCGATGTTAATAATACATCTTTATTTAACCCTTTTTTCCACCATTTGTTTAAAAACTGGTTTAGTAATCTCTGACATTAATGTTAGCCCGTGTTTATTAATGTTAGTCACTTGCCATGTTTATTAATTTGCAACTAAGATTTTTTTAACTATCGAAACAAAGTAAAAAAAAAACTAATAAGAACAATTAACAAATCTTTTGTTTTCAAATTGAATAATACAAAAAATATAATATTTACAACAATTTGAAATAGGTATTACTAACTATAAGTATAAATAGGTAGGTACATAACAACAATTATTGTTAGTTATTATTAATTATTTATCAACTTAAAGGGGAAAACGTAAACTTATTTTTATGTCCTGCAAACAAAAAATATTGTGTCCGGTAATTATTATATGCCTCAATATTTTTTATTTACAGTTTATATAAAAGAGTTTGTTAACTTGGACTTCCTTAAGCCGGCTCCTTTTTTCACTAACTCTCCCATCTGTTAGGGAAAAAGCTCTTTCTGATTTGACGGATGTCGCCATCACTGACAAATACTTAGTGACATTGTAATTTTTAAAATTCTTACAATGGTACTTTTTCATTGAAAAATAAAGCATCGACAACGTAAAAACACCGACAGTGTAAAAACATCGATGTTAAACAAACATCGGCTCCAATACGTCGATGGTAAATAAATCGATGTTTTTTTTGTAAAACAACGTTTTTTTTAAGTATAGAACATCGTTTTTTAAATAAAACATCGATGTTTAAAAAAAATAAAACATCGACATTGATGTCGCATCCCTACTAGGCCTGGACGATGTATCGATACATCGTGGAAAACCGGTTTGAGGTCGACATCGTCATATCGGTATCGCGATTTTCCCGATGACGATGTATCGTGATATATCGGTTTTTCCCGATGTCACACAGCCAATCCCAGGGCATCATCAAGGTTTCAAACGATGCCACGCAGCCAATCCCAGGGCATCATCAAGGTTTCAAACGATGCCACGCAGCCAATCCCAGCGCACCATCATGGTTTTCCGGTGTCACGATATTCGATGCATCGATGGTTCGATGTTTTCATAGCGCATGCGCGATTCATCACGATTCATCGTGAAAAACCGGTATTGACATCGCCACATCGGTTTCGCGATTTTCACGTTGAGTTGCCAAACCAGTATTTCATGGTTTTCCGGTATCACGATTTTCGATGCATCGATGGTTCGATGTTTTCATAGCGCATGCGCGATTCATCACGATTCATCGTGAAAAACCGGTATTGACATCGCCACATCGGTTTCGCGATTTTCACGTTGAGTTGCCAAACCAGTATTTCATGGTTTTCCGGTATCACGATTTTCGATGCATCGATGGTTCGATGTTTTCATAGCGCATGCGCGATTCATCACGATTCATCGTGAAAAACCGGTATTGACATCGCCACATCGGTTTCGCGATTTTCACGTTGAGTTGCCAAACCACTATTTCATGGTTTTCCGGTATCACGATTTTCGATGCATCGATGGTTCGATGTTTTCATAGCGCATGCGCGATTCATCACGATTCATCGTGAAAAACCGGTATTGACATCGCCACATCGGTTTCGCGATTTTCACGTTGAGTTGCCAAACCAGTATTTCATGGTTTTCCGGTATCACGATTTTCGATGCATCGATGGTTCGATGTTTTCATAGCGCATGCGCGATTCATCACGATTCATCGTGAAAAACCGGTATTGACATCGCCACATCGGTTTCGCGATTTTCACGTTGAGTTACCAAACCAGTATTTCATGGTTTTCCGGTATCACGATTTTCGATGCATCGATGGTTCGATGTTTTCATAGCGCATGCGCGATTCATCACGATTCATCGTGAAAAACCGGTATTGACATCGCCACATCGGTTTCGCGATTTTCACGTTGAGTTGCCAAACCAGTATTTCATGGTTTTCCGGTATCACGATTTTCGATGCATCGATGGTTCGATGTTTTCATAGCGCATGCGCGATTCATCACGATTCATCGTGAAAAACCGGTATTGACATCGCCACATCGGTTTCGCGATTTTCACGTTGAGTTGCCAAACCAGTATTTCATGGTTTTCCGGTATCACGATTTTCGATGCATCGATGGTTCGATGTTTTCATAGCGCATGCGCGATTCATCACGATTCATCGTGAAAAACCGGTATTGACATCGCCACATCGGTTTCGCGATTTTCACGTTGAGTTGCCAAACCAGTATTTCATGGTTTTCCGGTATCACGATTTTCGATGCATCGATGGTTCGATGTTTTCATAGCGCATGCGCGATTCATCACGATTCATCGTGAAAAACCGGTATTGACATCGCCACATCGGTTTCGCGATTTTCACGTTGAGTTGCCAAACCAGTATTTCATGGTTTTCCGGTATCACGATTTTCGATGCATCGATGGTTCGATGTTTTCATAGCGCATGCGCGATTCATCACGATTCATCGTGAAAAACCGGTATTGACATCGCCACATCGGTTTCGCGATTTTCACGTTGAGTTGCCAAACCAGTATTTCATGGTTTTCCGGTATCACGATTTTCGATGCATCGATGGTTCGATGTTTTCATAGCGCATGCGCGATTCATCACGATTCATCGTGAAAAACCGGTATTGACATCGCCACATTGGTTTCGCGATTTTCACGTTGAGTTGCCAAACCAGTATTTCATGGTTTTCCGGTATCACGATTTTCGATGCATCGATGGTTCGATGTTTTCATAGCGCATGCGCGATTCATCACGATTCATCGTGAAAAACCGGTATTGACATCGCCACATCGGTTTCGCGATTTTCACGTTGAGTTGCCAAACCAGTATTTCATGGTTTTCCGGTATCACGATTTTCGATGCATCGATGGTTCGATGTTTTCATAGCGCATGCGCGATTCATCACGATTCATCGTGAAAAACCGGTATTGACATCGCCACATCGGTTTCGCGATTTTCACGTTGAGTTGCCAAACCAGTATTTCATGGTTTTCCGGTATCACGATTTTCGATGCATCGATGGTTCGATGTTTTCATAGCGCATGCGCGATTCATCACGATTCATCGTGAAAAACCGGTATTGACATCGCCACATCGGTTTCGCGATTTTCACGTTGAGTTGCCAAACCAGTATTTCATGGTTTTCCGGTATCACGATTTTCGATGCATCGATGGTTCGATGTTTTCATAGCGCATGCGCGATTCATCACGATTCATCGTGAAAAACCGGTATTGACATCGCCACATCGGTTTCGCGATTTTCACGTTGAGTTGCCAAACCAGTATTTCATGGTTTTCCGGTATCACGATTTTCGATGCATCGATGGTTCGATGTTTTCATAGCGCATGCGCGATTCATCACGATTCATCGTGAAAAACCGGTATTGACATCGCCACATCGGTTTCGCGATTTTCACGTTGAGTTGCCAAACCAGTATTTCATGGTTTTCCGGTATCACGATTTTCGATGCATCGATGGTTCGATGTTTTCATAGCGCATGCGCGATTCATCACGATTCATCGTGAAAAACCGGTATTGACATCGCCACATCGGTTTCGCGATTTTCACGTTGAGTTGCCAAACCAGTATTTCATGGTTTTCCGGTATCACGATTTTCGATGCATCGATGGTTCGATGTTTTCATAGCGCATGCGCGATTCATCACGATTCATCGTGAAAAACCGGTATTGACATCGCCACATCGGTTTCGCGATTTTCACGTTGAGTTGCCTAAACAGTATCTCATGATTTTCCGGTGTGAAATTTCGCGTTGATGATGGCGTGTTATTTTAGCATCTTTGGGGGAAATTTGGGTATAGATCGACACAATGATTCTGATGTTTATTTATGTGCATGTACGATTTTCCACCACGGTACTTAGATTTTCAATGCCGCGATAAAAGGCTAACTAATGAGAATTTTTTTTATAGTTAATTTTGCGATTTCTGCGTTGATTTTTTATTTGTAGGGAATAAGACGACACATAAAGATTGAAATTTAAAAATTTCAAACTGCGAGAGAGCAAATAATTCTATTCGTTTGCTGAATATATCTAGGTAAGCTTTATATTACGTTTTTTAATTAGTTAATGTTTTTTTTTTTGCTTAAAAATACTTAAAAACAAAATAATTTTGCAAAATCTGCGAATTTTAAAGATGTTTCCATTTTTTTTAAATAATGAGGAATTTCTTCAAATCATTTGTGTCCTGATGATGACTTTTGTTTCCAGAATTTTTTTTGTGTGAAATATAAATTCAGTACACAATTAAAAAATTTTAAAACAAAAAGGATTTTGCACATTTCAAGTTGAATTCCGAAAACCCTCTTGTTTCTTAATGTTGCAATCATCCGCTTGCATCCCTTTTTGTTGTGAACTTCTGTGGAAATATAGGTTATATATGCCGTCATCATTACTAACAGGAATCAAATGCCCCTTTATTTCTATTTATGTAGAAGTTTTTCTCTTTGTAAATAAGCTAATTTTTGAATCTACTTGATCATATATGGTGCGTGGAACACACACATATATATATATATATATGCAAAATCATGTATATATATATATATATATATATATATATATATATATATATATATATATATATATATATATATATATATATATATATATATATATGTATATATATATGTATATATATATGTATATATATATATATATATATATATATGTATATATATATATATATGTATATGTATATATATATAGTGATGTAGGAACAAGGTTTTGCTTTTTACTATGCATGGTTAACATCACGATGTATCGTAATATCGTGATGTTAGAATGCCGATGTATCACGATGTCAAAATTTGAACATCGCCCAGGCCTAATCCCTACTAGAGTGTACGCTATAGGTGAAGGCATGAAAGCAAGTGTGCGAGGAAAGTTTATTCTAGAGCTAATTTTGTATTTCGACTTGTACACTTACAATTCAACAAAAGGTGCTCTGAGATGAAGCTACCAACAATGAAAAAATAATCTAACTCATCACGTTGATGATTAATAGAAAATCCTCCCTAAAAATGAAATGTTGTCAGTTCCTTTCTCCCTCAACTTCCATCTCCCCTTCTTCAAGCTAATGCCAAGTTACCTGATTTCGCAATCTTTTACAGAAAAAACTGCGACACTCAAAAGTTGTGCACCCCTGCTCTGAGGATTTAACCTTCCAAGTAGTTTTGAGGAGATATCTCGTCCATCAAAATGTGACTCTTATTTTGCAAATGACCAGATATCTCGACGGGTAGATATTGCCGATTTTTTTATGATGAGATCAAGATCTGGTCAGTTATTTCTATTGGCGAAATATCTCGTCCATCCAGATCTAGCGATTTTTCCTAATGACGAGATATCTCGTTGAGGCAACCACCAGAAGGGTAAAAGGGTGCATGATGGTTCAATCTTAATTTATTGTCCCCACTGTCCATTGGAAGGACGAGAGAAGAGAGGCGATTTTAAGAATTTAAGAACTCGAGCTGGGGATTTTTATCAGGTCTGTGGGGGGGGGGGTAGGATCGTGCAAGAGCTTTTTGAACTGGGAAAACGATTAATATCGAGATACCTCGTCGAGACAACCACGAGGAGGGTTTAAGTCGAAGGTAATTTTTTCTTACCTCAATGGTAAATCTCCGTCACAAAAGTAGGTGAAAGTGTTAGAAAGGACTCCTCCAGGACAGCAGGATATTATAAGAGTTCCAGTCGCATGAAGTCCGGACACACCTGATGCAATCAGGACTGCATAGGCTGCAAGGGGTTTGATGCCAAACTGACTGATGATTCCAATGCTGAGTCCAATCGGGCGTCTTACGTGACTCCAGAGCTGAGAAATATCAAGAAGAAAATTAGACGGAAATGGCACCTTAAAAAACTGTCACCTTACTTCCTATGACATTTTATTTTCATTGAAGTAATTCATACTCACATTGTCACATTAGTATGAGCGTTGTAACTTTTTTTTTATAATCATAACATAACTTCGCATAAGGCTAAACTATTGTTTACTGATTTTAGTAATAGATCTATCTATTTTACATACAGGGTGTCCCAAAAAAGGTTGTTGCGCAATTTATTGCTTTACCATTTGGAGATAGGTAGGCAGTGTAAATTGCAAAAGTACACCAGATAAGGTAAGTAATTAAGATATGTGAATAAAAATATCACATAACAACAATTTAAGCATATTAATTTTTTAATTTTTATACGACCCCTCCAGATTAAAATCCGAGATAACATAAATGTTTCTTACCTCATCTATCGTTAGCAAGAAACCGCATTTCTGTAGGTTGAACAGTAATGTAGGCTTAGTGACGAAAAAAAGTCGACTTATACCGCTTGTGCAACATTGTGCAAAATAATGTAGTATTGCAACTGCAGATGAAAATCGCAGTAATTAATAGTAGAAAATGTAACCATTATTAAAGATTAATTAACGAAATATTGTACTATTTTGGGGTATAATAGGGCTTTGGTACTACTAAGTATTGTATTTTTGTTAAATAATTTATATTGAAGGCTGAATAGGATGAATTTAACTCCTATTGATCATTTTTAATGACTCCGATGGTTTTATGATGGATGTAGTTTAATGACAACTTAAGAAATACTTTGCACAGTATTTTTTTCGAATTTTGAAATGTTTGCGAAGTAAAAACAGTCTTCATACTACTCCATTTCAATCGTTTATGTTAAGAGTTAAGAAGTACTATTTTCGCAAAACATCGTGAATAAAGAAGTTTTTGCTTGTTCATATGTTTTCCTGCAATATGAGAACTTAATTATTCAATTTAATACGTAATGCAAGAAACTTCCGTGCTATTTAGTAAATATACGATTAAGACTGAAAAGGTTTTCGCGTTCCGTAAGTTCACGCATCCCATATAATCGAACAGAAGGCTTTCTTCTCTAAGTAGCAGTGTTATGCTACGGTAAAGCAGTTTCTGTTCTGAAATTAGATACGGCCCCCTTAAAATGGAACCTCTTGTATCTCCGTAACTATTCAATCTTTAGAAATGAGGTTTTTTGCTAACGACAGGGATGCAGGAAAGGAACATTTTCGCCATCTTGGATTTTTACATAGAGGGCTCGTATACAAATTAAAAGCTGAATCCGCTGAAGGGGGTCCAAGACACAAAAATCGTCAAATTTTCGAATTTTTTTTTAATTTATTATTTTAAGAAATTATTTGTGTTTTTCATCTTAAAATGACGTCTAAATCTTGTTTCTATCTCAATTAGAACTAGAGATATAATAATTTTTGTGGTGCGTTGTTTTGAAAATCTAACACTCTTGATAGTTGTTGTCATGACAACAACATCTGTCTTTAAAACTTTAAATGCGTTTTTCTTCGTGATAAATTTTTTCAAGATTTCCTGTATTCAAATTGCTATAAGTCAAAAACCAATAAAGTTTAAGGATTGAAATTTGGAAAATATCTTTTTTAAACATTATACTTTAATTTTGATTCAGCAAATTTGAAACAAATATTTATTTTAAAAAAATGACTTAAAAAAAAAAAGTACCTTAAAATTTTTAAAATTTTCAGTCAAATTTTTTTTATTCAATTAATTTTTTTTAAATTGCTGAATTAAAATTAAAGTTTTTAAATTTGTGAATAATTTACTGCAAGAATTTTGAAAATTGATCAAGAATATTTTGAGTTTTAGCAATTTAAAATGACCCCTCTTTTTTTCAAAAAATGTTAATTTAAAATTTGGAAAAAAACTTTTGAAATTTTTTTTTTGTGATTTTGCTTATTAGTTAGATGAGCAATCAGTACAAAACAAATTCTAAATTCTAAATCAATGATTAAAAATTTTTTTCATTGTGTTCCCCCTTAAATTGTTATCATCTGATACTTTTATTCTCATATCTTAATTACTTACCTTATTTCGTGTACCAATTTATATTGTATACCAATTTTTTATGATGACAGGATCAGTTTTCTAAGTACGAGATATCTCGTCCATCAAAATATGGTCAGTTTTACTAACAATGAGATGCCTAGTGAAGACACCCAGCAGAAGGATTAATACCGTTATCCCCCTGCTGTTATTAGTTTTTAAAGAATCGGAAAACGTATCTTCCTTTCTGCTCCGTTTGTCATTCTTTACTTGGCGGAAACAACCTTCCTGGTCGTTGTCTTGACAATGCATTTTGTAATTAGCAAAACTGTCTAGATATTGATGGATGAGAAATCTCATCATTAGCAAAATTGATTACATCTTGATGGGTGAGATATCTCGTCGAAACAACTCGGAAGGTTAAAGATAAACCCCGACAAGAAGGTGACAGTCAAAAGTGACCATTGAATCAAGATATTCCAAAAAGAGATAATCCATGGATAATGCACATTAGGATTGAATATATATATATATATACGAATATATGTGTGTCATAAGGGAGTATAAAAATCAGGAAAATATAGACATTACGTTTTTCAGAGTGATTTCACACCCCATGGCCAACATGATGAGGATGAGGATGAGCAGCAAAAGGTAATCTAACATGTTTTTCATATTTTCTGTCCACGGGTCATGGAGTGTCGTAACATTTGTCAAACTGACGGAGAGCTCTGACTCGGAGGACACATAGAAGGTTTCCTCTTCCAACCCGGATGTCAGGTTCATGTCGCTAGAGTCGAGGTGGTTCCTCTCGTTCGAAGAAAGTTCTGCGCTCGTCAAGTTACCCATAAGTGGATAAGAAAATATGGTTTTGAAAAGGTCCATTGCTTGCTTAGTATGGGCATAGAAGGTGCTTTAAGCAGAGAAATGGCCGAACGTCTGGAAAAGAAACGAAAAGTTATGCGTGACACATTTGATGAAAAGTGTTTCTTAACCCTACTCGTAGCCTATATTGTAAACTGCCCAGACTCTGATACAAAACCCTATCCAAAACCAGTTCCGGGTAAGAAACAATGTTTTAAGTCGTACTTGGACCTCAGTCCAGGAGTAATAAGGTAGTTTTATCTCAACGCAATATATCGTAATACGCAAAAATGACCGAAACTTGGTCAAGACATTTCGTCTAAACCCCCTTGGAGGGTTAGTTACAAACTCTAAGCCAAAGCAAGTATTAGGAATTTCTCCGAGTCACTAGATGTTTTGAGTAGTAAACTGTTGCTTTAATTCTACAACCTCAATAACTACATAGCCAAATCTATTTTTAAAAATTTTGGTTGAAAGAATTTTAGGAATGATTCTATTGGCCACGAAGTCAAAAACTGTCGTGTAAGATATTACGTGGGTTGTGTCGAAGACATGGGTATGACCCTCGGAGGATTAGCGGTAGGACACTGCCTATCAAACTACTATCTGTAAAACATAAAGCCGCCAGAACAAGAGTTTTCAAGCTGTTATTTCTAACATCCTGTTACTCTCAAGAGTAACAGGTGCCTGTACCACAAGTCTAACTGTCCCGTGGAGGGTGTGTTAAAACCAGGAGGAAGAACATTAAAACTATTCCCTGATGCAATGAAGTAGTGCTTCTCATCGATGATAAAACTTGTATATGGTTTTATTATGAAGACAAATTACGAAAATATAGAGGCGTTTCCAATTTATCCGAAAACAAATTTAGTAAGAAACCCGATTTGATAACAATGTCACTGTTCAGGCAGCTGTCATGTCCTGCATCGGTGCTAGGCTTTAACTTTAAAACTTTATGAGAAGCTTTCCGTGAAACATTTATATATAGAGCATAAAGTCGCTTCAGGACAAAAGTTATTAAACTGTAATCAAGAAGTCTCTAGGCCACAGCTTCAAACATTCAAACGGGAGAGTTTGTTAACCATCTTGATGGTTATCTCGACGAGGTATAATGACATTAGAAGAAATGGACCGAATCTTGTTGGACGAAATATCTCGTCATTAGCAAATTAGATTTTGTTGAACGAGATAACTCGGCGAAAGCATTTGGTGGATTAAAAAAAGCCAGGAGAAAGAACACCAAAACTATTCTCTGATGAAATGAAATAATGCTCTTTATTGATGATAAAATTTATATATAGCTACATTATGAACGATCGTCAAATGAAATGGGAAGTATTTTGAATTATGATTTTATCTTTGCACAACCGCAATCAAATTTAGTAGGATTTTTATATGCCCAGTATCATACGACCAAAACTAGTAGTCACATGACCCGTAAAATACTTTCTTCTTCCTGGAGGAAACGGATATTCATGGTCCAAATAGCATACCGAAGGGAAGAAGACGAACATCAAATGCATAATAAGTTGAATTCAAAATAGTTAATTGCCAGTTCAACCTATTTATGATGCATATCATTAATTTTGAAAACTGAACTGGAAACATGGTAGTTCTGGTTTACCAACTGTTTCATTGAATGGCAACCGGCGTCATGGCAACCGGTCAACATGTTCGATCCAACCAAAGAAAGTCGAGTACAAGGGGGCTGGATAATTTTATCTTAGTCTCAAATGTCCTTACGTTTGAAGTTTGCAAAATGGGGTGCTAGCTTAGGTGGTGACCTCGTCACCTGGCCATTTTTTAAATTTTACGTTTACGAGGTGTTATTCTCGGATCTTTCCTCTCTGGATTGATCTCATACCGTAAACAATAACCCGCTGTGTTGCTCCAGTGCTATTTGTGAAGGGGGCTGTTGTTGGTTGTTTTTTAAATTAATGTCGCACTGGAGCAACACAACGGGCTATTAGAGGCGCCCGCCACGTAATTTTGAACCACGGTCAGATGACGAGGTCACAGATGCGCTGGTACCCCACTCTCCACATTTCCACGCCAACGCGAGGACACTTGAGGCCATGACAGATTTAACGTGCACCAGCCCCCGTGTACACGACGGGCTATGTTTGGATTCCAACACGCAATCCTCCGGTTTCTAATCCGTTACTCTTCCAACTGAGCTACCGCGGCATATGGGAAGGAGTACGCAGTAGGTAAACTGCCGCTACACACAACAGGAACAATCTCCGACATCCATACTCTTGCGAACCGCGATACGAACCACCTACTTTTTGTGACATACAAAAGCTACGACCATTATATCAGTTAGGCGGCTTGTTTCGATTAAGTTAAGCGCGCGCGTGAAACGAAAAAAAAATACTTAAATAATAAATACTTTAACATTTAATTAATATTAAAATATATATATATAAAGTAATCATATCAGTTGTGTGTGTGTGCTATAATCAAAAAAGTAATCTCTAGAAAAATATTGTTTGATTTGTGGTGGATCCCAACATTTCGATATACTTTGGTCCGGAGAACCAAGTTAGGCGACGAACCGCTAATGATTTGGACACGCTGTGCCAAACTTAAGTTAGACAACATCAAGTAAAAGACATCCGCACACAAAGAAAGTTTTAACACTCAGAAGAGAGAAATATACCCAAGAAGGAAACGAACTTGTCTCACCTATAACACGCATGTTGCCAGAGCAGTGGGAATACGCACTGAGGCCTGTACTGCTGATCAAGTATATATTACACGCATATAATTTCTTATGAACCCAAGTATACATAGTTTCTGGTAACGCGATTGGTGTAGCTAGTTTTAACAATATACACAAAAATGAAAAGACGTATAATTTTTTAATTTATTAAATAGCATATTAAATACATATATTTTAATGCACTATTTGAAAATACACAACTTAAAATGACAGTCATTTGATCTATTTTAATTCAACTGAGGAAGATTATTGTGGTTTACACGACCCTGTGGCATAGCGCCATCACTGCTAAAAATATATATATATTTTTAATTTAGAAAATAGTATATTAAGAATATATATATTTGTATGCACTATTTAAAAATGTACAACTTAAAGTGACAGTTAATTGATCAATTTTAATTAAACTGAAGATTACTGAGGTTTTTCAGGACCCTACGACGGCCTTAGTGCCATTGTTGTGTTGGACCCCCCATAGGGCATGGGAGAACTTTATATATCAGGACATACTTAACTTCAGTTTCAAAATTGATACAAAAATACATATAAATATTACTGGAAATTGCCGAAAACCAAATAACTGTTGACTAGTTTAAATATCAAACTAAATCAAATTAAAATTTTTATTAAAATGACAAATTTTATGCACTTAAAAGTGAGATTGCAAAAATACGATGCATTGAGCTGAGATTTTTATGATTTATTTATAAATTCAAATCGAAATTTCGGAGTGCGCTTACCTGTCGAAATGTTTATGGAGGAGTGAGAGAATCGAATTTCGTTGCACCTTTCTTTCCCATAGCTGATTATGAAAGGGGCGAAGTTGTATTGTAAAGTAATATAGGCAGCTGTGTTTGCGGGAAAAGTGACGTCATATTTGCAATACAAATCATCTGCGAAGAAGCAAACCCATCTTCAATGCCAAAAATTCGATAGGTTCTCATTATTTTTTTCCCGAGTTCTTTTTGTGAAGAGAGAGAAGTCTAAAAGACGAAAAATACAGTCATAATTGAAAAATCTCTTCGTATGCTGTCTTTATTACGTGAAAAGTGTTTGTGTTCTCTGGTTGCGTTTATGTCATTCTTTTATTGCTCTCTCTACGAGCACGGGATTATATTTCACTTAATCGAGTTTATAACTTTATATTTTCCATTCAGTGATCTATATATATATATACCGATTACTCAGATCGTTTTTATGATTGTTATTAAGCTGACAAACGAAAACAATTATAATTTTTTTATTAATATCTCAACAGGTAACTTAAGGTAAACGAAAACACCATAAAGTACAAAACAAAGTGTCTTTTAGCGAAGTTAACGTCTTGAAAACAAAATCTGACAGAATCATTCAGAAACAGGTACAAATAATTTGTTTTGAACGATTGTTTTTTTAGAACAATGACCTTTATTCGTGGAGCTAAGGAGATTTACCACTTGTGTATTATTTATTTCAGATGTGACAAATTCAGAGTATTGTTTTTAAAGGTATCTTAAATAACACATTCGCGATAAATTAAATTTTATTGTAAAAGATTGAACGTTGAAAAGGCTCAATCTGGAACTGTTTAAACTATCATCTGTAGTTATTTGCCGTTAACTCATCTCTACTATTATAAAAGGAAGTGTTTCTTTGTGTCTGTACGCAGTGTCCTGTCGAATCTATGGCACTTTCAATAATGAAATATGGCGCACAGGTAGTCCTAATTTTATGCAATTTTTGTGTGGTGCCAGAATTTTAAAATTTAATCTAGAACATTTTTTTAATTAATTTAATAGTTTATTTCACCCTTTTCGTTCTTCTCTCCGGATTGAGACCTCATTGAAGAAGGAGAGGATTTTGCGATATTTGACCGCTGACGCCACAAGCGTTTTTCGTTCTTATGTCTTTGGAACCATACCAATTTTTCCGATTTTACCGTGTTTTGATTTACGTTGTTCATAATAGTCACTTCGAGGCCATCATGGCGTTGATTGTGGAGTTCATTTATGAAGCAAACCGAATGCGAATACGTTGAAATCACCGGGAGTTGGCGAGCGTCAGCGAACAGTGGCCCCACGAAAAGACCGTGCGTCACGGACAACGCCGTGCTGGCCACGCAGTGGCTAGTTTATAAATATAAAATTCAAATACCACTCACTGACTGACTGACTCATCACTGTATCTCAAGAACTACAAATCCTAGGAAGCTGAAATTTTGCAGGGTGATTATTCTTATACTGTAGGGGTGTACTAAGAAAGGATTTTGAAAAATTCGAATCCTAAGAGACCTAAAATTGACCTAAGGCCTAAGCCAAGATCAATTTGAAATCGCCATCGAAATAACATAGAGAAAAACGATTGCTGTACGCATCTCAGATTGATTGCTTTACCAGTGTTGATCGAAAAACAATTTTCTTAAAATAAATTAAATTATAATGTTCATGTTTGAACTGAATTTTTACTTCCTTCCATGATGAAAATAATATTTATAAATATTTGATTGATGAAGAAAGAATATTTTGAACATTTAATTTTATATTTACTTAAATTTTATAATGGAGCACGAAAAGCCCAAACGATAAACTCATTGATCATAAAAGCGTAATTTTGCTACTCGGTATCTGGCAACCTCAGAATTAATGTTTAATTTGATTTATAATTCTTTTTTTGGGTATTTGAGTTGAAAACGAGATGCTTGCGGTCACATTTGGGGATTCCGAAGTATTATAAATATGTGTTCTTTTTGCTTATAAATCATTGTCTTGATCAATATTGTTCAAGTTTTTTGTCGAATTGTTTTACTTCAGAATATATAGATAGAACAGATTTTTTTTTCATCTCGAAATTTTTAAACCACGGTCAGCGTCGAGGTCAACGTCTGAACTGACACCTCACTCGCCAATCTTCCACACCACGACAACGTGACAAATTGGGTCGAACCAAAGCGAAACTTTTCAAACGAGATGCTAGTCCGATACTAAGTTGATCCAATCCGAACGCCGTCCGATACCAAGCAATTGCTACTGGTAAGGGGTATATATTTTAATTAATGTCCCACTGGGGCAACCCAACGGGCTATTTACGACGTTCCGAGATCAAGTCCAAACTACTGGTATGGGGACCGATACTTTTAAAATATTTGTCACCTAAACTGGGTATCTGATAGGCATTCATTCTAATCGGGTTGGATCACTTCGATATGCTAGTCCTTTACTTAGGGGACATGAACCGCAGGTTGGAATAAGGATTTGGAGCAACGAGATAAAAAACAGGGAATGATGTGCAGCATAAACTTTTTTGCAAGCATCGACTAACGATACTTCGTGGATGGATACTTTTTCTTACAATAATGGACCGGACGCCAGCGGATTTGCATAAAATCAGACTACTTGTTTGGGGGTGTTTTTCGTGGTATGGCCTGGGACCTATGCATGTTGTACATGGTCAATTGAATTCCGACGCCTACGTGAACATTTTGGACAATCTGGTTCTTATAACGCTCTGGCAATTGTATGGAATGGACGAATGTTACTTCCAGGACGACAAAGCTCCATGTTATGTTGCAACCTCTGTCAAGCAGTGGTATCAAGGTAAGGATGTAAAACGTCTTCCCTGGCCTGCTCAGAGTCCCGACCTAAATCCCCATAGAACATTTGTGGGACGAGTTGGAGCGACGCTTACGAACCAGGAAACCACATCTGAAATCTACAGCTGAGCAGCGACATTCTTGCAGCAGGAATGAACACAAATACCCATAGCTGTGTAACAAAACCTTGTTGAAAGTATGCCCAGAAGGGGTGCTAGTGTAATTGCAGCACGTGGGGGACCATCCCCTATTAAAGTATGTATTCTTTCTCTTATACCATCACAGCTTGCGGTCCGGTCCACTATGGCAGGGTAGTGTATTTTAGATCTATCGATATTAAGTGCTTAGAAACGGATCGATCGATGATACCGATACTTTGACCAAACGTGCCCATATCTGAAAATATCTGAAACTGTGCGTGGAGGACTAGACATTTTGATACCTAGAGAAAGTTATGACATTCAGGGTGAATCGTATTTCACCTCACATATTTCGTAGTCTTGGTATGTCTGTTCTTCTCTCCTGTAACGTCCATCGTAACGACTCGGGATCAAACGTTAACTCCAATGACCACAGGTCGTAAATCTCAAACCATCTGTAGAGATAGTTTTCAACTCTCCAAGTTGATTAGACGAGATGTCTCGTCATCAATATTTCCCCCCGATTATTTTAGATGACGTTATATCAAGACATGGTCAGTTTCTTCTAACTACGAGATAACTCGTATAACAGATCTGGTCAGTTTTGCTAATAGGACGAGATACTTTGTCGAGGCAACCACCAGGAGCATTGCTATAATTAATTTCCTATAATCCGGCGATTCCCAACTTTTTATCTCTCCGTACCCCTTGCTAAGACTTTTCATTCACGAGTACCCCTATTCATTACACCCAGTGCCATACCGTGAAATTTTTAAGTAGCGCGCCTCAATTTTTTATAGTATGAAAGATCAAAAGAATAATAAAAATAGAATTAAAATAATACTTACTAATATTAACTGCAGCTCACTTTTAGTGTTCCGGTATTTAACCACTTATCCATTTAGAGGCATAAAACACTCTCTCTCTCAATATAAAGTCGCTCAAATCACTAAATACTTCAAATTAATCTCTACTATTATAAAAGAAAGTGTTTATGTGTCTATATCCAGTGCCCTGAAAAATCTATGGCACTTACAATAATGAGATTTGGCCCACAGGTAGTCCTAATTTTTTGCGATTTTTGGATCGTGCCGAATTTTAAACTTTAATCTAGAACATTTTAAAATAAATTTAATGGAATTTAATTATTATTGTTTTCTGTAGAATGGCAACACCATAAAGAGATGACATAGTCTGAATTTATTTTTTCCGTTTCTGTTTAATATAGCGGAGGAACGATTATTCAGCAGAAAAAAAAAACAAGTAAAGTTCTAACTGGAGTTATGTAGTTCTTTTTTCTATATCCTAGATCGTCAAAGATATATTAAAATTTCAACGGATTTGAAATCTGTGGAAAATTTCACATTTGATCGATACCTAAAAATATGATTTTCTTTAAATAAATAATTTTTAAACTGTAACTTTTATATTTTTTCCCATTTGATCCCCGTGATATGGTTAGCTAGCAGTGGTCACATCTGACCCCACGAAAAGAACTGTCACGGGCAAAGCCGTGCGGGTCACGCAGTGGCTAGTCTGTTATAAAACTAAGGAAAACAGGATTGATACACTTCAACAGATGAGAAGCGAAGCACGATACTACATGGTCGATGACAAGTTCAACACGGACTAAATCATTGATGACTCGAGCCTTTCACGCGCTTTTTCATACCGGCGTGAATATAATAATATACCGGGAATACCGGCTCCATTCACTACTCGTCTAACGCAAAGGAATCATCATATTAATCAAGCGGGAATAAATATCCCAACTTCACATAAATCAAAACTCTATAACCTATTTTTGTGATTTTCTTTAAACTCCCTTTTCTGATGTTTTCCGCCATTATCAATATTACTTTCGCGTACCCCTGACATGTCCACCACGTACCCCTGATACCCCTGACATGTTACCCACAAGGGTAAGCGTACCACAGGTTGGGCACCGCGGCTCTAATCCATGAGTTATTCACCCGATGTTTCTTGCTAGTTTACTGTTGGTGTCGACGGGTAAATGTTATTTCAGCTGTACTTTAATGAATTGTAAGTGCGTGCGGGGGGTTAAAATGAGCACATAGCATTTACTGAGCAAACGAATACCATAGAATACTTATTTTCTATCATTAGTTTGCTTTACACTCAAATGTAAAAGCATGTGACAAAAGTATTCTTACAGGGCTCAGAGTCCCAGGTATACATGTTAGAAGAGCTGCAGATTAGCAGCCGGAGGGTTGTGAGTTTCCAGTTTAATACAAACACTGCCATGTATATAGGGGCTGGTGCACATTAAATCTGGCTTCAAATGTCCTAACGTTAGCGTGGAGATGTGTATTACTAAATGGAGAGAATGAGCATTTCCTTTCACACATACTTTGAGTAATTAATTTCTTTGTCCATTACTACCTTAAGAAACTCAGGGCCATGGAGGCCCAGTTGGTAGAGTCACGTATTTGCAAAGGGAGGGAGTTCAAGACTCGATCCAACTCAATACTGTCGCTTTCGTGGATGTATACTCTGTCGTGTCCTCGGATGTCCTGACATTGGCGTGGAGTCGAAGTTTGGAGACTGGGTTGCCACCTCAGGTGTTGACCTCGTAATCTGACTGTGGTTCAAGTTATGAGTTGTGTCCGCGGATCTTATATTTCGAGATTGACCCCTGACCTTATTTTGTAAGGTGTTTCAAAGACGGAAATAAGGTAGCTGGATTAGACTATCGTCTTTTATTGGCATGGACGACACAAACACGCAATATAGGAACGTGCACCTCTTGGACGGACAAACATTACGTTAAATTAAAAGAAATACATTTTAAATTTAGTTGAATACAACGTCATCAGTCGTCCAATCTAAGGATGCGACATCGACAGCAAAACATCGATATTTTGAAACATCAAAATTAAAACATCGATGTTGATAATACATTGTCTCCAAAACATCGATGTTTTTAAAATTCAGTGTATTTAAACTTTTTCCCACATTTCTTAAAACTGGTTTAGCAACTTGTGATGCTACATCGATGTTTTGAAACATCATTGTTCAAAATTAAAACAGCGATGTTGATAATGCATCGCCCCAAAACTATCGATGTTTTTAAAATTCAGTGTATTTGAACCTTTCCCCCCATTTTTTAAAACTGGTTTAGCACCTAGTGATGCGACATCGACAGCAAAACATCGATGTTTTGAAACATCAATGTTCAAAATTAAAACAGCGATGTTGATAATGCATCGCCCCAAAACTATCGATGTTTTTAAAATTCAGTGTATTTGAACCTTTTCTGCCATTTCTTAAAACTGGTTTAGCAACTATTGATGCGACATCGACAGCAAAACATCGATGTTTTTTTTATAAAACATCAGTGTTTTGAAAACATCGACATCGATGTCGCATCCCAAATTTTCAAACCCTTCATCCTTGGTCACTTTGGTCTAAAAGTTTGTTCAATTTGCTGATTATGAAAATTATGTTTTTTGATTATTTTTTATAACGGTAATTTTTTTATTTAAAAATAAAACATCGACAAGTATAAACATCGACCCCAATACATCGATGTTTTTTTTAAAACATCGATGTTTTGAAAACATTGACATCGATGTCGCATCCCTAGTCCCATCCACAGGCGCCTCAATCCCATGATACTACTTTACGCAAGTCCAACTTGATTGGCTAATCGGATCACATGACCTAGATACGTATGTCATGAGAATTTTTCTGTTGGCAATTTTTCTCTTCCTTTCTGCTTTCTTCTTTTCTTTTCAGATCCATGGCTATGGGTGGGTAGAGGTGGGAGCCGAAAACTGTATCCTTTTATTATATAAGTTAACTAGCAAAATACCCGACCTTACTCGGTTTGAATTGGTTTACTCTAGATTGAAAAGATAAACAAAATATATAATGACTTACGTTTTTTGTAGGAAAAAATTTATTTTAACACCTTTCGCCATCTTTATATTTTCTACAACTTACTTTGGACACAAATCCTACACATGCATATCCATTCATGTAATACATTTCACATACATCTCACAATTGCTGTATGACAAAGCTACAAAATGACGAAAGGTAACTACTACAAAAGACGATTTTGAGGGAGACTTGGAATTCCCTTTCTTAAGTTCTTTTCATGTTCAACTCATTAAATTAAAATTACGATTTACGGCGAGTGCTCTCGCACTCATAGTCAACAAAACAATATTTTTTTACTTGTGGCACTCTTGCCTCCGGTATGCAACATTGTGAAATTTTGCAATCTTCTCCTGTCATTATTACAACGAATTTTTTAATATTGGAAAAAGTTCTAGTTCGGATTTTTAAACATTATTATTCTTTCAATAACGGCATTATTCTTTGAATAACGGCATTATTCTTTAAATAACGTCATTATTCTTTAAATAACGGCATTATTCTTTCAATAATGGCATAATTACACTTAAAATTTACTGAAAAATTATACTGACGTACCTAACATTTTTAAGTCTAATACTTTGTAGTGCGTGTGATGACAAGGAAAACACATTTATTAAAATAATAAATATTTAAAACAGAAAACAGTAAAATAGAACAAAATAAAATATGTCGGAAAAAATTGTTGTAAAGATATTAATTTGTGATTCATTTTTATCTCTTGATCTCGCACAGTTGCCACAATTTACAACTAAAAGTGCACAAAATTTAGAAATGTGAAATTAATTCAAAGCGAAATAAACAGAAAATATCACTGCTCAAGCGATCTTGTTCATTCTCGTTTCGTTGAAAAATATCGTCTGCCTCAAATATTCCGAAATCGTTTTCATGGCGCAAAGAACAAAAATAAGACTCGAAATAAATGAAGTATCAGAGCTGAAATTCCGTTAAAAAATATAATTTTTTGAAGAATAATTACTTTTTCAGCAGTACTGGTAAAACAATCGAAGTAATCGTAATATTCAATAGACATTCCAATTTTTCCGAAACTACCAAATTATGATTGATTTAAGTATACTTACTCAGGTGTTTTAGCACGAAACTCATCTAAATATACCAATAAAGACATGTTTAATATTGCATTCACTAAACTAATAGATAATGTATAAAATAAAATACACTGCAATCAATACAATTCATGTGATGCCTACACAAACACACAAACACAAAATCGAGCATAGATCAGAAAGACGGACAGACAGACTTTCGTAACCAATTCCACTCACTAAATGAAGATAAGTACTCACTGTATGCAAATTTCCATGAAAATATCTTAAACCGTGTGGACGTGTATAGGGCACAACATACAGACATACAGACAGACAGACAGACAGACAGACAGACAGACAGACAGACAGACAGACAGACAGACAGACAGACAGACAGACGGACAGACAGACAGACAGACAGACAGACAGACAGACAGACGAGAAAAAGGCGGATTCGGCATCAGAAGGGTCCAAAACGGATAGAAAACTTGAAATGGGTCGAAAATATTGCATGTACAAACAAACACTCCATTCTTATTTATATAGATAACTATATAAGTTAGTGTTTTATGTATGCTTTTGGTTACATCAGAATGGTCCTAAGCCAGGGGTGGATACGACACCATCATCCTAAAGCAAAGGGGACGGCAGAGGGGCGGAAAAATATCAGCTGGTAGTGAGTTCAGGAGTGGTTCTTAGATTATTTATGTAAAATCAACGGAAGCTTGTAAAAATATAAAAAGGGTATTAAAAATTAGGAAAAGTAATTTAGACTCAAAAGGAATTAAATTGGAATTTTTTTTTAATAATTTGGAGGATCTAAAACTTTGGAGGATTTGAACTCGTAAAGTTATCCTCCGCTGCCGACGCCAATTTAAAGGAAGGTGACTTTATCCATTAGGCCATCGTTGCTTCACGGAAAAAAGCTCTTTAAAAGTATAAGTACCCTTAGTATAAGTTGGCGAGAAATACTACTAACAACAACCATACAACATATATATGAGGAGCCAATCAGAGTCAACTTGTCGGACACTTACGCTGTACGCTGAGGCGCTAGTGTTTGTATTGTATTTGTAATTCTACGAAACAACGCGCATATTCAAAATCAAATGGTTACTGCAACAATCAGATTCGCGAGATATCCAAGTGAAGCCAAGCCCGTGAAACTAGCCAATCAAGTTGGACTTGCGTAAAGTACTATCATGGGATTGAGCCGCTTCTGTCCCATCCAGTCCAATCGCACTTGTTGTTTTCTTCCTGCTTTCACAAAGCATTCTGGGCGCTCATGATTACGTAGGCTGTGACGTTACAACCTCAATAGCCCGTTGAGTTTCTGTAATGCGACGTTTATTCAACTACCAACCAATCATCTTCCATGGATTACGGGGACATGTTGTTAAACTACAAGTATTTGTGAACTTGATAGCTGAATTGGATTTTCCGTATTTTGAATTATGAAAAATCGGAAGACGATTTGACATTGCGGTAATACTTACATTTACGGTGAATGATTTGATTCTGGAGACTTAGTTACTCTCATAGAGGAAATAGAAAAGCAGCGAGCAATGGTAACCTTTTTATGTTCACAGGCTCATGTGATCAAAACTAGTAGTAATGTGACACTTCGACTGCTTTCGTCTACTCGCTGGATACGAACATTCATATGATTAATCATATGATTAACCACGGGACGTTAGAAGGCGCCTATCCATTGATTGATCATCTTATTGGTATCGCGGCATAGTAGTAAACATTGGCGACACCAATTTTGTTGTCACTCTATAGCAATGTGCATTCATACACCTACATTGTCATAAGATGTTACATTGCCAATGCCAAATGAGGCGATAGGATGCCATATCGGCCATTCAATCCAATTTTTCAGAGCAGTCACATGACTACTAGTCAATATGGTCACACTGTTTAAAGCATTTCACAATGCTAAGTCTACTTATATTTTAGTTCGGTTATTCCACGAGAGAGAAATTTCAGTGTGAACAAAAACAAGTTACCGAAGAAGAAATATTATACGTCCGGTTAAGAGCTAAATCGATTTATAGCCATTGGTGGCGATGTTGGCGTAAATTTTTAATATAAGCGACATTTTATTTGAAAGGCTGACAGTGAAAATAATACAAAAGAACCACTTCTAAGTGTTCTTAGTTACATCATTTATGGGAAATCATCTGCGAATAGCCAACCTACTCATTAAAATTAGAAAAATAAACTCAAATAATGATTTAATTTATTATTAGAAATAATCTAAATTTAAGTATTTTTATTGATGTATTTACCTGGAAGTATTTTTTTATAGGTCCAGTCACTTCTGATCAATAGTGTTAGAATTAGGGACTAAAAATTAAAAAATATTTTAGCAGTATGGTATCAGCTTTTTCTGATATTTTCCGTATCGTTGGCTCAGAAAAGAAATTCTCCAACTGACATTTTTTTAGAGACATTAAATGCTGATGAATAATTTTTCACCATGATAAGAATACATTTTCATACTGCAATCTGTTTGAAACACATATAATACTTTCTGAAAGCTTATAATTGCTATTTTCTTTTACTTAAAAATTAATAATTAGTCTTTAAGCCGCTGTACTCTATTTTCTGTCTCGGTTTTGTCTAGTGCTCTCGTGATATAATCTGTGTTTTTAGGTGGGAGAGGAAATAATGATTATTGTAACCTTTTACGATGATTGAGTTGGGTCTTAATTCTGTGGCAAGTGCTCAGAACCTGCAAAAATGGGTTGCATGTTTCCACGTAGTTAGAAATTTGTGTAAGAAAAGAATATAGAGCAAGTATCTTCATTTCTCAAATGCACAGTAATTAGGGATTGCAATTCGATCCGGCGTTGTTTGGCTACCTATAGGATCCAGCAATATTTCTCAAATCCGGTTCGGATCCGATAAATCCGATTTTTTTTAAAAATTAAATAATCGATTATTCAAACCCACTTTTAAAGTCGCAAAATTGTTTACTACGCAATCGATTGTGAATTAATCTATTTTATATTTATCAATCATCAATTAGGATAATTTTATCAAAAATAATGAATTAAACTATCAATAATATTTTTTGCGAAAAAAGGAAACGTACAAAGGTTTAAAAGCACATTTAAAAACAAAACAATATTATATTGGCACTATTAATTGGAAACACATTTAAATTGGCAGTAGAGGCACTATGGAGAAGAGATGTGACGCTTCTTACTGCTGAAACAACATTAAAATTCATTTTAGAAAAGCTGAAAAAACAAGACACTGTTTTAAGCGCTGAATTATCTGAGTCACTTCGTGTAAGGGTAAAAAAACGTCGTTGCACTATAATAACAGGAATATTACTTTTTTTAAAGAATCAAAAAAAAAATATGATCAAAACATGAGACAAGCTAACAATACGTATCTTACGCCAAAAAAGAATGTTATGCGACAGGAAATGAAAAAAATATTAAACCAAGCCATTAAACATGATAACGAAAATGTGGAACCTGCAGCAGAAGAAATCTTAAATTCCAACTCGCTTTCATTGCAATCTAATTTAACATTAAAAGAGGAATTAGGTAAAAAAATTCTGCAAGAAAATGAAGCCTTCGCAAAAAGACAAACTTTAGAGAAGAAAGTTTTTGAGAAAATACTGAAGAAAGAAGTTACTCATATGAAATAGAGGGAGTCAAAGGAAAATATTTTTTTCTTATGTACGACTACTTAATGACGGTTAAATCAACTAGTGTCGAAGCTGAGAGGGCCTTCTCGGCCGCTGGTTATATTTGCAGTTCATTGAGAAGTAGGTTGGTGAACGACCACAATTAATACGATTTATTTCCTTAAATTGTTCTTTCAAACTCAAAAGTGATTTTCATAACTATATAACTTCGATTTAAGCAATTAAGAAGAATTGAGAGTTCCTTTTTGTTAAGTTGAACAAAACTGCCAAATATAAGATTTTTATGTTAGTAGGAGACAAGGTTAGGTACAATTCATATGTCATTTGCTCAACGACATTAGAGACAGAGACTACTTAATTTTAGACAAATAGAAAGGTACTACGTATAAAACAAACTGATGTTTTTTGTGTGGTAACTAGTAAGACTGATCATCATCAATCGTTTAATATTTACTAGTAGTACTAGTAGTTACTATTGCTGGTGATTGATTTCCTACCTATGAATAATTATTAATAAAGTGGATTTTCTAATGCAAAATAAACGTTTCGTTCGTCATTTTGCAACAATATTCTTTTTACCTACTTTCATTCAGCCGATTTTGGAAAAATAAATACTGATTAGATAGACTTATTAACAAAGTACCAATCCGTGCCAAAATCGTGCCGGATTGTAATCACTAACAGTAGTACAACAAATAGTTGTTTAATGACTTGAATAATAGTCCAATGTCAAGCATTATAAATACATGCATATTTTTTATGAAGATATTGCCGACCAACCGGTCTGGTGGTTAAGGTTTTAGCCTCTAGATAGGAAGGTTCCTGGTTCGAATCCGGGTCGGTGCATGGATGTTTGTAAGCGTATGGTGTAGAGGAGGCAGGTGCACCTTATATTTGTAGAGGCCAAAAGTCCTCACGTTGGGGTGGAAGTTTGGTGAGTGGGGTGCCAGCTAAGGTGTTGCCTTGTCATCTGACCGTGGTTCAAAATTACGTGATATTGTCCTCGGATATTTCCCTTAGGAGATTGATCCCGGACCGTCGTCAATAACCCGTTGTGTTGCTCTATTACGATGTCAACTAAAAATTACCAATTTTTTTACATATTAATTAATTAAGCACTGGAGCAACACAACGGCGTCCGGGCGCCCTCGTACCATTTTGGAAAGTCATTTCAACAATGCTCATTTTTGTGTCAGTCGTTATTTTCATGTCTCTCAACTGGAAACCGAACGTCAGCTGGCACGCCTGCGGTGGAGGTGGTTGTAGAAGGGTTCATTTGTTGATGAAAATAAATAAATAAAAAAGTGATTTAAACAAAGCTGAAACTTTTTCTATACTTAGTTAACATGATAAAATGACAACAAATTCCAGTCAGCTGCATGGCAGAAGGTGGAAATATAGTCAGCTGATGCGATGAGTTTACCGCTCGCTGAAATGAGTTCAAGCACCGCGCTGCAACTTTGGACTGGACTCGAATATTACTTTCGGACCACCCGCTGCAATGCAGCTACTCTCTACATCATAAAAAGAATTAAAAACTTTAAATAAAGACTAATAGCATTAGTAGGATGGGGGTGAATTTAAATAATAAATGTCGTCTAGGGTGCAGAAGTAAAACTTAAATATTGACTTAACCATAACGCACAGGCCGCAAAACGAGAAGGAAGGTCATCCTCCCAACTACTAACTAGGGATGCGACATCAACAGCAAAACATCGATGTTTTTAAAATTCAGTGTATTTAAACTTTTTCCCCGATTTCTTAAAACTGGTTTAGCAACTAGTGATGCTACATCGACAGCAACACATCGATGTTTTTAAAATTCAGTGTATTTAAAAATTTTTCCCCCATTTCTTAAAATTGGTTTAGCAACTAGTGATGCTAATTCGACAGCAAAACATCGATGTTTTTAAAATTAAGAGTATTTAAACTCCTCCCCCCCATTTCTTAAAACTGGTTTAGCAACTAGTGATGCGACATCGATGTTTTTTTTTATAAAACATCAATGTTTTGAAAATATTAACATCGATGTCGCATCCCTACTTTTTAGACCCTTCACCCTTGGCCACTTTGGTCTAAAAGTATGTTCAATTTGCTCATTATGAAAATTATGCTACTTGGTTATTTGTTAAATTTTTATAACGGTACTTTTTTCATTAAAAAATGAAACATCGACAAGAAAAACATCGATGTTACAAAAACATCAACCCCAATACATCGATGTTAAATACATCGAGGTTTTTTAGAAAACATCGATGTTTTGAAAACATCGACATCGATGTCGTATCCCTACTACTAAAGTTTCGGTTTCCTAAGAAAGCGTAGCCGTGATCTAGCGGCCGTGATGTATCGGTGGGTGACGTCACTAAAACGTTGTTTATACTAACACATGGGGTTGGTTTCCTAGAGAGCGGTGTTTGTGAGCGTAACGAAAATTATCGGAGCCGCCATTTCCATGACTGTCGTCATAGCGGTCTCAAACAGTTGGGGAACGTTTTTTCTCTTGTAGCGGCCACATTTCATTTCCTGCTGGAGCGAAATAAATAAACATTTTTGACTGCCATTGATTAATTTGTTTTTGTAAAATCGGGATCGTTAAACACAGAATAAAAATTTCAACGGATTTGAAATCTGTGGAAAATTTGACACCAGATCAATACCTTAAATGTGATTTTTTTAAAATAAATAATTAATTATTTAATAAATAATTAAATAATCAAATGGTAAACAATTGAATAATAAAACTGTTTTTGATATCGATCTGGCGTAGAAATTTAAGCTGATTTGAAATCTGTTGAAATTTTCACTCTACCTTCCTTCAACGATCCCGAAGTTAGAAACTTTGAACTAGAGAATAAAAAACCACTTTGTTTTGTTTCTCGAATAAAATAAACCACGACAGCCGTCTGTGTTGCCCATTCTCCAACGTATTCTGTCCGTCTAAGTTGACACGTCTGCATTTTTGTTTAGACGGCCGTCTAGTTATGCCCGCGGCATCATGACGTATCACGGCTGTTAGATAACGGCTCCACTTTCTTAGGAAACCGAAGCTGAACCGCGACCATGAATGGCGCGGCAACGTTATTGTTTCAGCTGACGTACCTCGCCCGATACTCACACAGCTGACTTTAATTTATTAATCTTTATATGCGTAAAATAATGAAAAAACGTCGTCACACCACAATCCATAAGTAATCCAACTTTATAAGTCGAAAACCTATCAGGGATCATCTGGACGAACAGCGCGTGCACTTCTCAAGGTGTTGTAAGGCGCGTGACGAAAAAACAGCAGCTGGCGTGAAATAATTACCGATCAGAATATATTCCCTTTTTCACGATTCATTCAATGAGAGAGTTGCCATTAACTTTTGGAAAAATTTAAAAGACACTTATTCACATGTTCACTTCAAACAATGCGCATACAATCATAATAGCATTTGATCGCTCTTTTTCGTCTTCAATAAAGGATTATGAGCATTCATTGAGAAATAGGGAGAGAGGCCAATCGTACAGAATACATGGACGTGATAAACTTCGTTTATCAAATTTTACACATGAGTTAAAAACTATTTTTCAAAGAAGCGCTCGTCAAATTTATTATTGGAGATTAGACAAATAATGACATGACTCAATATTTAGAAGGGAAAACATTATATTTTAACTATGATTATCGTTATAAATATAAAGTTGATCATGAGATGTCGTTGAAACCTGTATGGAAAACGATTTAAACTGTCCAAATCGCTAAAAGTCGATACGAAAATCGTATTTCATGTTTGTAAATTGCAATGCGATGCCTACGTAACGATAAGACGCTCTGATACTGATATTATAATAACCGATTATAATAATTATGCTTGGAAATGTGAATTGCGTACACAGCGACTTGAAAATATCGATGCTGTTTGGTACCGATAATAATGTGATATAGAAAGGTTTTCTTCCTGTAACATGAGCAAAAATATTAGGGTAGATAAGTATGAAAATGTTTTTTTTTTTGCTAAATATTTTTTCAAATACGCAAAAGGAAATATTATCTAAGTATTAATGTTAGATTTAAAATTGATCAGAAGTGTGATCAGTGATGTAAAATACCTGGGTATATTTATTTTTGCGGGTCAATAACCTGGGTATATACTCAGGTATTTACTCAAATTGGGTATTTCAGTGGGTATTTATAACTTTTCTTCAGGTTTAACTACTTATTCACCCCTAAAGAGTTTATTTATGACATATTAGTTAATCGTTTTAACGAACGTGTTTTTTAAAATTAAATTAAATTTGTAAAAAGTCTATAAAATAACTTTAAGATCGGAATTTTTGTATTGTAATTTCAGGGTTGGTCGGATGACAGAAAGCAAGGCATTTTTGTAGGCCTAAATATGAGTAATTTATATCAAACTTTAGGAAAAGATAAATGCAGTGCTTTAGCAGGCTTCCTTGCTCTTACAGGTTGCGATTTCAATCCTTCCTTTTTTAAGAAAGGAAAAACCAAACCATATTCTTCAATCATAAATTCAGAGTCCTATACTGATAGTTTCAGCGATATCGCAAAGTTACCGGATTGTAATTTCGACGAGCTATTTGGAAAAGAAAAATTTGTTTGTAGGATGTACGGTTAAAAAAAAAAATCAACGATATCAATAACGCCCGAGAGTCATATTTATGAAGACACACAAAATTGATCAAGATAAAGATATATTACATTTGAAAACAGCAGTTGATGGTACGATTCTGCCTCCTTGCAAATCCGAACTACGCCAGTATTTATTACATTCTTCATACATAGCAACTCTCTGGAGTCATGCACATTCACGAAATTTGATTGAACTTTCACCCACTCAATATGGATGGAAAGAAGAAAATAGTCAATAACTCTTAAACTCTCTTCTTTACATTTCTCTTACAAATTAATCAATAACTTATTCATTTACATTTTTAGATAGCATTGAACCAGAAGAAATCGCAGAAAAAAATGTGACGATTGTGATCTCATAAGAGAAAACAGTATTAAAGAAATATTCTGACGAGAGGCCAGGAGAAGAATACGACTATAATACCGATAAAACAGTAGGTTTTAATGATTACTGATTTTAGTTTTGTTTATTTAGTAACCTACATATAAAAAATGTAATGAAATCTAAGCATTCGCGTTCACACTACTTACACTTCATAAAAATATTAAAATGATTTCAATAAAATAGAAATTTTGAAAAATTGTGAAAGTATAAATGTCTTTTGCGAAAATAAAAGGGGTATATAATGTAAATATCGGGGAAGGTATGGTAGTCGAAACAATAGCGTAGCCGTGCGGTGTTCGCATTCATTTCAGCGCGCAGTATACTTGTCGCATTCAGCTGACTATATTTCCACCTTCTGCTATGCAGCCGACTATTTTTTTTTGCCATTTTATCATGTTAACTAACTATAGAAAATTTTCAGCTTTGTTGAAATCACTTTTTGAAAATTTATTTTCATCAACAAACGAATCCTCTTACCCCCAACCCCACTGCAGTTGTGCCAGCTGACGTCCGGTTTCCAGTTGCGGGATATGAAGATAACTGACACAAAAATGAGCCTTGTTGAAATGACTTTCCAAAATGGTACGCGGGCGCTCGGACTATAAGCAGCTGCGCTTGCTTATTTTTTAATTTATCGGCAGCAAGCTGAATACTTTTTATTTGGAATTTTTTCTTTATGCAAGCTTGTTTTTCGATCAGGACTTGTTATGGCCGTTATATTCGCTTTCTTTTTCAGTTTACATTTTTCAAATTTTTTTTTTTTTGTTCTAATATTTTTTTTAAATTTTACTTTATTTTTGGAATTTAACAATTAGGAATTATTGTTAAAAGTCTTATGTTTTTTGTTGCTGCTATAACCTGGTATTTTTTGTAAAGAGGCAAATAAATTAATTTAGAAAAACAGACTAATACTTTTGATTTGATAAAGCTTTTGAAGACAAGACATGGACTGTTGACTTAATGTCGTTCTACTATGCCAACAAATGTTTGTAAGTTCTTTTTTTTTTATTTACTAGGGGGCTCCGCCCCCTGCTCGCTTGCGCTCGCCAACCCCAAGGGATTGCTACGCAATCCCATTTGGTTTGTTTCGCAAACCAACACTCCTTTTACATATGCCATTTGGTTTGCTTCGCAAACCAACATTCCTTTCGCAGAGTGAAACTATCTGAATAATTTGTATTATCCTGATTTCAGTTTACGGTCCATCAAGTCACAGCGAGGGCTTCGACCCCTAATCGCTTACGCTCGCCGACCCCCGGGGATTGCGTAGCAATTCCGTTTGGTTTGCTTCGCAAACCAATACCTCTTACGCAAGTGATTTCACTCTTTTTTGCTTTAACACTTAATGCACCCTAAACTAATAGCCGTATGAGTAAAAAATCTTCTGCATCTTGTTCCCTGTACAATTTTAAGTAAACCCTGTTAATATCCAAACTTTACGATGTGTACTTTGTACTTTCTCGGTAAACCGTCTGGGAACAGAGGGAAAAAAGCGACCCTTTTTCCTCGTCAAATAAAAAGAAATCGTTTTTATGGCAATTATTGCTACGATAAATTTTATATCTGGCAAACCCCGATAGTCAAAAATACAATCTTGAAAAGCTCCGCGAATTTGCTCCGCGAAATAAAAATACGAAATTTGTGTCACCAACTTTTGATTGCATCGAATTTATTTATGAACCAATTTTAAAAATAATGGTACCGTAAGAAAGAGTACAGTCTGAGGTATACTGCGCTATTTTCAAAATAAAAAACTAATAGTAATACGATATAGATTTGACAGTTTTAGTTAACGGTTGTAACAAAAAGTAGCGAAAATATCCAAAGATTCCGATTTTTGTATGTCCAACTTTTGATCGCATCCAATTTAATTATTAACCGATTTCAAAAATAATAGTACCGTAAGAAAGAGTACATTCTGAGGTATACTGCTATATTTAAAAAATTAAAAAATAATAGTAATAAAATATAGATACGGCAGTTCTAAAAAAAAGTAACAAAAATGTCCTGATTTTTCCCGAATTTCAAAAAAATATTATCAAGAACCAAATTGAAATTTCAAAAAAAAAAACTCGACGAGCTGCAAAGATTTACGTTGAGAGGTACTCTTTAAAAAAAATTCACGGCTGAAGACTGAAAATTTGTATGTGTTTTGCTTACTAGCGGAAGAAATTTCGCTTTAACAATTTTGACACTTAATAAACCCTAAACTAATAGCCGCATCGGAAAAAAATCTTAATAATTGTCCAGGGAATAGGATGAAGAACAAATCATGTTAATTGCGTTTTTTTCCGATCAGTACTTTCGCGGGAAATCGTTTAAGAATCGAGCTAAACAGCACAGTTTTCAATCCTGCGGCGGCGGCGGTAACTTTTTTTTAATATAGAGAGATTTGAAACAAGAAGACAATATTAATGTCCATTTGAAATCAAAACTAACCATTATTACAATTACATTTAGATAAAAAACGAGATTGTACTGAGGTTTTAATAATTTTAATGGTAATTTTAATTAAAATGAGGTTTTAATAAAAATATTTATATTTTGAGGTAACTCAAAGCCCTAAAAGTTTCTCGTATTTTGGTATTCTGAGGTATTTCACAGCACATAAAAATTAGAGAAATGAAATGTTTATGAAATTTACTAACATTTAAGATCGAGAATATTAAAACATTTAAAAAAAAACCTTATATAAGTATTAAATATTAACCCTCCCAGTGGTTTTATAAACACGAGGTAACGTCGTCTCTCGTTAATAAAAAAAACTGTCCAGATCTTGATCTCGTCATCATAAAAAAAAATCAATAATATCTCGATGACAAAATATTTCGTCATTCGTAAAATTGGTCAGATCCTGATGGACGTGATATCTCGTCGAAACCACTTGAAGGGTTAAGGGTAGTAAATGATGTCCAAAACAAAATTTGTTTTATTATAATCTGGTAACCTTATTGGTATGCCTCAACCATCTGCAGTAAGAATTATAATTGGGCTAATTTCATATTAGTATTACATTGAAATCGTAAATAAAGACGACCCTTTCAGCAGGATGATTTCCTTGTCTTATAGCTTGGATTTAGTTTTATGAAATATAACCTTAATATCTCATTGATTACAGTCTTTCAGATGATTCCATATCTTTATGCAAACCATTTATCCAAAAAACCCGTTTACATCAAGAAAATTCTTCAACTAAGAATTTTTCTTTTCACACACACGAAGTTCTCTTATGCTTTCCCGGTAAAAGTATTAAAATTAATCAATATTTTACCGAGCTTTAAAACAGTTTAACGTTCTTTTCCCTTCATTGAATTTCCCGTAATAAAGAAGCTGTCTGCCATACAATATTTGGAATACAGGTAATCCTCTACCTTTTTTATAGGGATTTTAAATTGAAACCAAGGAACGACATTTTAAATGATTACAGGATTTAGGATCCAATGAGCTTTTAGAGTATCACGAAATCCCATAATAATAGGTACTTGGGGAATATTAATTCTAAATTCTTCAAGCAGGAATCCTTCCAAGAAATATTGAGTTTTGTAATCAGTTCCAAGAACACTGATCGATACTATTCTAATCTGTTCTAGGCTGTTTGTTTTTCAACAGTTAATAAGCAAATTCTAGAAAATTGTTTGATATCTTTCATAAAAAATGAAGCTTTCTCATCGTTGACTGATATCTGTTTATACTTTCCTTTATCAATGAAGTTCCAAAAAAGTTCAAAATTGAAGTTGTGTATATTGAGGCCAAAGAAATTCATAAACACATATCTTGTTACTAATACAACATGTGGTCCTGCGTTATAAGTCTATTCCCAATCCAAAAGAAATAACAGACAAACGCAGCTATTGAGTATCGTAATATTATGACACGTCATCGAAATAAAAGGTTATTTTCTGCTGCAGGATACGCTCTATCCATGTAGTTTGTAACATAATTTGTATTATCTTAACATGAATTATATTTTCAAGATATATGTCCTGTAATGCTTCAGAAACTACCTGCTTGTTAGTTTACTGCCCCAATTGAAAGTTTAAACTCCAAGCAATTGGAGAAATCTTGTTTCCCAGATACTAAGATATAACGTTCGTCAACTTCTTTCTAGTGTAATCCTGCAAATCTTTCTTCTCCAATCATTTTTTAATGTACTAATGAATCTTAGTAAGTCGTTTGCAGCAGTCGGTTTTGTAATATAAAATTTTTAGTTTGTTGTCATATTTCATAAGCTCGTTTCTTTTACTGCAAGAAGGAATACTATATTGCGATTTGATGTTTTCATTTGATCTAAAGCTAGTGCAGTTAATTAAAGCTAAATGACTGTAATTGTAGGTGTTGTTAACTGTAGAAAAGATTGCATGTGTTTAGAAAGCCCAAAATGTGAATAAATACATCGTGAAAAATGTTTCATATGTACCACAACAATGTTAGAAACTAAGTTTCATTGAGTTAGCTCTTGAACATTGCTCAAACGTTAGAATATCATAACAAAATTGGATCTCGGATGATAGTTCTCAGATCGCTTGCACTTGCATATTAAATATAATAATATAATTCTCAAATCGTTTGCACTTGTATTGTGAAAACAATTCTCGGATTGCTGAAAATACGTTTGAAATAGTGATCAAATTTGAAATTCGGGTAGCAATAAAACTACAATTAATCTCGATCTACGAATAACGTCCTTCTATGTGAAGAGGATCGCTCAAATTAAAACTAACTTTAACATGGAATAACTCGGGATATATGGAAAAAAACGTCATGAAATTTTATATTTAGACTAATCTAACTATGCAGAATCTGATTTACGACATAAAAACACGGTGTTTTCATTAGAAATTGATGAGCAGCAAAACACTACAAAATTGCCATGCACTCCCCCCCCCCAACAGCATTTAAAGCGTTTTGCTGCTCACATACGTAGAAAACACCAATTTGTGTTGCATGGGTAAAGCTCCTCCCTGACGACGCCCCTGATTCACTAACACTTTCATTTTTAATAATTTCCTTATGGTTTTTATTTTGAAGTTCCTCTTGATTTAGAAATTATATTGCTTACCTTGCTATGTCAGCAGCTTCAGCCCGCTTGTGTGGTTAGTTCTGAGTTTCGTTTTCTAGTTTTTGCACCACGGTTGTTTGGTTCTTTGTTTTTATTTGTTTTGCGTGTTTTGTTAAAAGTATTATTATAATTATGTTATTTCTATTAAACTCACTTCTCAATAATAAATCCCCTTCTTCTTTCTTTATTACTTTTCTTGAACGATTTATTGGTATCAACAATTACGCAACCGATGATTAATTCTACTTCGTAATTTCCTCTGAGTCATTGGTGTTGGCGTTTTGTTGGCCGAAGTGGATAGTGGCACTTGATGCGATCTTCTGGCTTGGTGTTGCCGGTCTCCCGACTGCTGTTGCTCGTTTGATTTAGTTTTTATTTTATTTAAATGTTTTGTGTTCTATATTTGCTTTTAATGGTGTTTGAGGGAGTATATGAGCAATTTTTTTGCGTTTTGCTACTCATATCAGTAGAAAACACCATAGTATGTTGTGTGGGTCAGGTTCCTCCCTGATAACGTCCTGATCTATTAATACTTTCATTATCAAAATATTCATTTTGGTTTTTATTTTGAATTTTCTATCGCTTTAGAGAAATTATATATAAATATATATATATATATATATATATATATATATATATATATATATATATATGTGTGTGTGTGTGGTGCTATAGCAGTCGTTCCAATAATATTTTCATTCTCTTTAACAAATTAATTTATTCTATAAAACACATAATCACTATTTTCACATCATCAGGATGAATATGTACAATGAAGATCGAGCCAACGCCCAAATCGAGAGGAACAGAATCATACGTTATGTCAGCAAGACAATATCATTACAAGTGTGTCTTTCTTCTGTTGCTAGCCCCAAACCCAGACGGGGATGACGGTCATGTGACACTCCGAAACCAATCGGAATCTTACACGTTACTTGACAGATACCAGACACCCTTTGAGGGAAGCACTCGTGACATCTGACAGGTGAAAGAACTTTATTGTAAACATGGTGCATCTCCCCTTTTCACCCATTTGGAACAAAACATCTCACTGCGTAGTATTTAAAATAGAGATGAGTTCCTTTCTACTTTTAAGTTACAAATTAATTTTCCTACCCTCACATATCCCCCCACTCAAAGCGAGTCGACTCGGAGGTGGCCAGTCTCCAAATCACAACTCGAAATGAGAAGGACGATTTGAGTCACAAGTTAAAATTTTGACTTCTGTGTAATGATAGATCAGGAATGTCACATGAGTTCAACAGTTACGTACTAAATAACACTTTAAATCCTTTGATAATTATTACGTTACAATGAAACTTCAAAATATTCATTAACTATAATGAAATACTAAACTAACTAGAAAAATACTTTCAAAACACAATATCTACACAAAAAACTCAAAATGAAACTTCTAGTATAAAACATCAACACTTTAAAAATGTTCAAATTACAACTTGTTAATCAAATAATTTCACAAATATAATTACTACTACTAATAAAATATCTCAAAATAAGTATGCCGGCTGTCTCTTCTGGAAAGTCCTTTGAGTTCATACACATGACATTATCCTGAAGAATTTCTCTAAATTATCCAAGTTTTGGACATTCACTAAAATGCTACACTTCAAATTCTTTGTGACTTCCATGTTCAATGAATTGCACTCATGTGACTTCACTGTCACTTAACTACCTTCATGTGACTTCGTTGTCACTTAATTACTTGCATGTGACTTCATTGTCACTTAAATACCTTCATGTGACTTCATTGTCACTTATTTACCTTCATGTGACTTCATTGTCACTTATTTACCTTCATGTGACTTCATTATCACTTAATTACCTTAATACACAACAAGATTCAAAATTCCACACTCAAGTACCATAATTTCAAACAATACCATTATACTTTACATTTCACACAATATGTGACAAAATCTTTCATTATCTCAACACAATAAATATAACATTTATTAATTACTCAAATAAATCAATGACAAAACTTTTCAATATGAGACGAAATACAACAGTTGGTAATGAAGTTCCCAAGGTAAGTCTTTAACTCACAAGAAATGTTTATTTTAGAGAAAATTCACTATCCTTTCGACTCAATTGAAACCTATCATGTGGATAAAAATATCTTAATTTAGACGAGTGCACAATCTCAGTCTGATTTTCGTGCTTGTCAATTTCAAAATTAACTTCAGAAAGTTTTCTTAAAATTGTGTATGGACCTGAATAAGGGGATGTTAATTTCCTTGTGTTAGGGTATTTAAACTCTTCCATTATTACAAGATCACCCTCCTTAAACTCAGCATTTTTGTACTTCAAATCATACTTTCTCTTACTCTTTTGATGGTGTAATTTTGTTTTTTCCAAGGCAATTTCTCTTGCCTCTTGGACTGGCGGATACAAATTTTGATCAATAGGAGAGTCAAATGGAAGCTTTCCAAACATTAAGTAGGCTGGTGGAAAGGTGGTTACAGAATGTGGGGTATTATTATACTCTAAAGTGACTTCTTCTAAATACCTAGTCCATGGAATTGTTTTGGAAGAATTATTTACTTTACACTTCAGTCTAATTACAATTGATTGATTCACCCGTTCACATTTACCGTTAGTTTGAGGATGATGAGAAGAGGTCAACAATTGTTTCACACCATTGTTTCTTAAAAACTTTTGAAACCTACCTGATGTAAATGCAGGATTTCTATCGGTTAAAAGAGCTTTAGGAGCTCTAGAATTAAAAACCTGTTTCAATAAATTGGTGTACACTTCAGATGTAATATTTTTGCTTGGAAAAGTCCAAACAAATCTAGTAGCATGATCAATTAAAATGCTAAGATAGCGTTTTGCTGAATTGTAATAATTAAAACCACCCACTGAATCCAGTGAAAACATCTCAAATGGTTCTTTGCAAGGAGGCATTGATTGTAAGAGTCCATACTTTTTAAGATGGGATAGTTTGTTTAGTTGACATGTTTCACAGTGTTTTACAAAATTCGAAATATCAGTGATGATATCTGTCCAATAGTAATAAGGGGATATTAGAGCTATCATTTTCTTTACCCCTGGGTGACCAAATTCCTCATGGGTTTTAGAAATTAACTCTTCTCTAAGTGAAAAAGAGACAACAACCTTTATCAATCCTTTCTTACTAATGGTTAAAACATCATTGACCTTTTTAAACTTAACACTGTCAAGATTATCTAGCCTTTGATGTTCAATTATCTTTTCTCTGTGAATTAAGTGAGTTTTGTGGCAGTTGTGATGTGATATTTGATTTCTAGATAACATATCTGCTTCATAATTTGTTGAGCCTTTTAAATACTTAACTTCATAATCATACATAGACAATTTCAAAGACCAACGAAATAGTCTACCTGTAAGATGCTTAACATTACGTAACCATACAAGAGCTGCATGGTCAGTGTGTATGGTGAATGGTGTTCCATGAAGATAATGTTGGTATTTGTCTAGAGCATCTATTATAGCTAGACATTCAAGCTCTGTGATTGAGTAGTTTTTCTCATATGGTCTTAGTTGGCGAGAATGGAAAGATATGGGATGTTGGGTTCCGTCCGGATGCTCTTGTTTAAGTACAGCACCTATGGCCTCACCTGAAGCATCTACATGCAAATGACACTTACGATTTTGATTAAAAAGACTTAAAATTGGCTTTGAAATTAATGCAAGTTTAAGATTCTCAAAAGCTTTCTGACACTCTTCTGTCCAAACCCATTTTGTCTCTTTCTTGAGAAGTTTGTTTAAAGGTAATCTCAGCTTAGCATAATTAGGAATAAATCTATGGTACACATTTATGCTGCCTAAAAACCTCTGTAACGATTTGACATTATGAGGGGGGAGTAACTTTTTAACAGTCTCAATATTACTATCGTTGGGAGAACACTTTCCTTCAGAAATCTCATAACCTAAAAATTTGAATTTTGTTTTACAAAAAGTACACTTGGATCCTTTCAGTTTAATATTTTCAACTTCACAAATTTCAAAGATTTTTCCTAAGTGTTCTAAATGTTTTTCAATAGTGTCGCTATATATGATGATATCATCAAAGTAGTTTATGGCGAAATTTACCTTATGTTTTTGCAATATTTGTCTGATTGCTCTTTGGAAAATACTGGGGCTGTTTTTCCAGCCAAAAGGAAGTCTTAACCATTCATACAGGCCAAAGTTGGTGGTCATGGCAAGCTTTTCTGTGTCACCGTCTCTTATCTTTAAATGCCAAAACCCTGAACAAAGGTCAATCGTTGAGAAATATTTAGCATGGGTCAAATCATCTAAAACGGCATCAATTCGTGGTATAGGCTCAGCATCTGTTTTAGTTATCGAATTTAATTTCCTAAAATCTATACACAATCTGCTCTTTTTTCCTTCATCTTTCTTTACAACCATCGTTACTGGGGCTGAATATGGACTATGTGATGGTTTTATTATTTTAGCATCCAATAACTTTTTGATTTGTGCCTCAATCTATCTTTATTATCTTGAGGAGAACATCGATAAGGTCGCAGAGAGATAGGAAGTTCAGAAGTTAAGACAACCTTCTGAGGCTCCAGTCTAATGCAACCAACATCATACCTGTCCTCACTGAAGACATTGCAATACCTTTTTAGTAATGAGGATAACCTTTCATCCATCTGAATCTGTGGTGCAGTTATCTCCACAGGGGCAGAGGATTTTGATTTTAAGGTGCCCGTTGTTGTTGGGCAAAGATTACCTCTTATAACACTAAGACACAAATTACTTGAATTTAAAGCACTATAATCACTTTGTAAAACATGGTTACCTTGCACTACTGTTTTCTCATCAAAATCAATTCTTACTTTAAAAAGGTACATGTCAGGCAATGATAGCAAGCAATAGTCTATGTTATTATTCAAACAGTACATACGAACTGACTTTTCAATCTTCCCAATTTTGACATTAATCTTAATCACTTCAAACTCATTTATAGTGCCTTGAGTCTGTTGTAATGGCACTTTTTCAACACTACTAATTGTTTCGTACTGAACCCCTTTTAAAAACTTTTTGGGGATTATTGAAACACTGCTTCCTGTATCACAGAGAGCAGGAACAATTTTATTGCTGCCATCAACACCTAACATGTTTAAATCACAATACAATAGTTGTCAAGAACTGTTATTATTTATAGGATTCTTTTTAGAATCCTTTTCATCAGACATCTCTTTTACAGAAGAGCTAGTAGAAATATCCCCATGATGGGTCTGTGCTGACTTTTTAATAGCTCCTTCAGCTGGTGGAGTTTTCCCATTACCATATGTTCTATTATTTTCCCTGTAAGGATAGTTAACATTTTTACTAGCATAAGATGGTTCATAACTTTGATATCTGTAGGGATTTTGTTGTTGAGAAGGTTTTGAAACCTGAAAAGCATTATAGGATCTTTGCCCTTGAAAAGGTTTAAAAGAACCATGTTCCTTAAATTTTGAACTAGATGGTTTTGGCTTCATTAAATTGGGCCTGTTATCTAGACCAACCTTTAAAGACTCGTACTCATCTAGCTTTTCTGCGAACTCTAAGGGACTGTTCATTTTGATCCATTCATTGATAAAATGCTCCTTTGTTAGTAAAGGGACCCTAAATTTGACTTGATTTGTAATTATCAAATCTCTAAGCTTATCAAAAGTATCAACCTCTAACTCTCCCAACCAGTCATCAAAGAAGGTAGAAATCTCAAGAGTGAAGTTCCTCCAAGTGTCCTGAGGTTTTTTAAGAGAGCTAAAAAATTGAACTTTTAACTGTTCTGGATTAAGTTTGTATCTTTTTAAAAGTAAGTCTCTTTGATGTGATCGTAATTTTTGATCATTGTTTCGGGCTCCCTAGCCACCTTATTTGCTAAATCTGCAGGTAATACTCCTAATAAATAGGCAGTCCACTCTTCTCGCGGTATCTTAGCTAGATTTGCTTTTATTTCGAAATTTTTCAAATAAAGGACAATCTCATCTACCTTTGGATCAAATTTTTGAACAATGTTCATTAAGTTGAACCTGGAAGAATTTCCGTTGCCGTTATTTTTAATTTCAATTTCTAGTTTAATTCTTTCCAGTTCTCTTTGATGGGCTTCTAACTCCCTCTGATGGGCTAAACTTATCTTTTCAGCTTCTATCCTATCTTTTTTCTCTTGTAACAAACGATCACCTATTTCCCTTATTTTTTCCTCATCATCCCGACCTTGTTTTGATAAAATTGCATTTTTAATTTCAGACACTTTGGTCCCTTTATCCAATACAATATCTAATTCTTCAGCCAGAGCCATTAATTCTGACTTATTTAAACGTCCCAAACCTGTCATTTTTATCAATTTACTACAATCCTCAATCTCATAAATTTAACATCCCACACAATAAATCAAAATGAAACACTGAAATATAATCTTAACATTTCTACAAATACACTTTTTACACCATAATCATGCACAGTTACGCGTTAACTTCATATTGAATCATAAAACTAAACTATTCATAAGTAACTTCAATAAATACGATATCATTTCAAAAATCTTAATTATCACAAATCAAAAATATTAACTATATTTTCCTTCAAGATACTGTGCAATATACACGAAACTCACTTGCATAGCTGAGTCTTCTTTTCCATCAAACCGAACGAATCAGCCATTCCCTCAACGGACAGAAGTAGATGACGAAAGACAGAACAGAAGTGGAGTTACAAAAACGCGCACAAAACAACTCTTGACCACTGCGAAACCACGCACTATCAGATGACACAAGGGCCGCACGATTAGGAGGTGTTGGGTTGACCGACTCTTTCTTTGTTCACACTGCATCACTCTCCGGGAGGTGGGGAAGAAAATCGCTCCTCTCGGCTTCAGGCAGGTCAATGGGGTCAAACGGCAACGACAAGGGCAAGCCAGGATCATCACAGTCACAGCAATTCGAAGAACCGGAAGTACAGCAAAACGAAACTGCTACCTCGTTGATGGGGTATCCATGACATCTGCGCGACCGGGAAGCGTTTGAGGGCTTGTTACCATTTTAGGAGCCAAATCTTCACGGCAGATCTATCCAGCGTGGAAATATCCTACCGACTTTAATTATGTGGTGCTATAGCAGTCGTTCCAATAATATTTTCATTCTCTTTAACAAATTAATTTATTCTATAAAACACATAATCACTATTTTCACATCATCAGGATGAATATGTACAATGAAGATCGAGCCAACGCCCAAATCGAGAGGAACAGAATCATACGTTATGTCAGCAAGACAATATCATTACAAGTGTGTCTTTCTTCTGTTGCTAGCCCCAAACCCAGACGGGGATGACGGTCATGTGACACTCCGAAACCAATCGGAATCTTACACGTTACTTGACAGATACCAGACACCCTTTGAGGGAAGCACTCGTGACATCTGACAGGTGAAAGAACTTTATTGTAAACATGGTGCATCTCCCCTTTTCACCCGTTTGGAACAAAACATCTCACTGCGTAGTATTTAAAATAGAGATGAGTTCCTTTCTACTTTTAAGTTACAAATTAATTTTCCTACCCTCACATATATATATATATATATATATATATATATACTACTTTCGAAATGGTATAACTATTTGAGAGTATCTATTTCCTAGTCAAAAATTTGATACGCTTACACTATCGATCATAGGTACAAGTTACAGTTTAAACTTTTAGACCAAGTAAAATTAATATTTTAGGCAAATTATCTTAGGCTCATGATCAATCATTCTAAATTCTTTGAAGCTTCATCCATAAGCTCGTTTCGAAAGCTGTTTATAGTTTCACTATAATCCAAATTGATTACCCAAGTAATACTAACTCATTATTAAAGGCACTCTCCAAATTTAAACTAACAGTTAATTTAAGACAAGTATTCTTAATATTTTGGCTTCTACACCATATCTAGATAAGACAAAATCTATTTCTTCTCACCGAAGTGTTCCTTAATTTGTAAAAGTTTTGATGACAAATATTGTCTAACAATATGTGTAGTCAACGACTGAGATGAATAACAATAACAGTAATGTAATGTTTCCACCAAGTGGTTTTCACGGGTTATCACGATCTGTTTAGATTTCTTTTAAGTCTCACAAAATATTTAATAATTATAAAGAAACATCGTAACAATAATATCTATAAAGAAACATCGTAATACATAGGAACGCAACGGACGTATCAATTACGGAGTACCTTGCAGAAAACTGCGAACCTCCACATCAGAATTAATAGAGAATTTAATGGTTGTAAACTTAAAAAAGAGGGGAGAAAGTTAAAAGTAGTGACAATGCACTATGAAAAAGGCAAATAATTTAGATAGACGATAGAATTTAGTAATAGATACAATTAGGAGTCCCAAGTATACATAACAATGCAAACAGCATAAGGCCTCCGAGGCAACTAACTCGCTGCGTATTGTAAAAATATTGCATTAGACAAATGAACTGACTAGAATACGTATACAGGCAGCAGTACGTAATGTAAACATTGGAAAGAGTTGCATTGAACAGCAGTGATTTACGACTCATTAATGTAAATACTCAGAGGAAATATGCAACACTCCTCTCTTCCTAAAGATGTTCAATGATTGCCAATTATAGTCTCTTAGGCATGTTCTGAACGTCATTAACGTAATACTCGATAAAGGTGATTGGGCAGAGCTAAGTTGAAGTTTGTTTTCTCCCAGATTGCACTTCTGATGTAACTGTTTGTGATGCAATAGTGTCTCGTAACATGGGTGTTGAAATGTTTGTGTTAACACAAAGAATGTTTGTATTGGGTGGCACACTTCCCTATTACGACGTTGATCTTGATGTCGATAAATCGACAATCCAGAAGAAAGTATTTTAAAAAATATTAAGTTTCCTATACCTGAGAAGATTACACCAGGTATTCATTAGTCACCTGGTTCAAACTTTTCTATCTTGAATGATGATTTGGGCTAGGATTCTCAGATATTCTATGAGTGTATCAAATCCAATCGTCCTCTAATCTGTCGTCCAAATAGTAATTTAGCCGGAAACACTCCTGACAAGGCTAATGGTGTTCTCAGGGCCACCCTAGCTACAAGGCTAAATGGGCTATAGCCCCGGAGCGCCAGCCTTTTGGGGCTGCACTCAAATAAGTTTGACGGGGCTGGAGATCAGTGCGTGGCAGCCAGCTGCCTTGCAATTATGTATAAACACTACAGGAAGGGCACGACACAGAATTGCTTTACTGCAAACCGGAAAAGATGCATTCTGAACTTCAACGTATTTTTCCAGTCTGGCATTTCTCAATTCATGTTTTAATAATATAATATTATATTTTTAATTTCTTCTATGGTAACTGATAAGTTAATCTTTACTTTCTAGCGTTAATTTTAATAATAATTTTATTATTATTTCTTGTAGGTAAGAGCTAACTATGGAACACAAACTAAAAAAGTTATCAAGCTTCGCTAATCGTAAATTAAAGGAAGAGAAGGAAGCAAGGCAAAAAGTTTTTCTGAGAAAAATGTCTCTACATTAACAAATTTCGTTCATAAAAAGGAAAGTGGCAAATAATACTAACTACTGGGAAAATATTTTAGAATGGATTGTCAAAGTAATCATATTTTTATGTTCAAGGGGCTTGGCTAATAGGGGAGACTACCAAATTATTGGTGATAAGCACAATGTAAATTATTTGGGGTGCATAGAACTTTTAGCTAAATTTCATGCCATCGTACAACATTTATTTAATTATGCAAGTAAAGGTAGTGGGCATGTCTCTTAATTATCAGCAAATATTTGCGATGAGTTTGTCAAAATGTTGGGGTGAGCAATCTTAGAAGTTTTTTTTTATCTCGGAAAGCATTACTTCATTATAGAAGATTCGATGCCGGATATTTCCCATATGAACCAATTAACTATTGAAGTAAGATATGTCAATAAAAAAGGTACCCTCCATGAAAAGGTTTTTAAAATGTTCAGAAAAGAGTACTGGCCATAAGAGCGCATAAATGAAAGATTGCATTTTAAAGCTATTATCTAATTTATATATTAATTTGCAAGATTGTAGAGGGCAATCTTATGGTAATGCCTCCAATATGTCTGTTATATAAAATGGCCTACAAGCACGCATTAAATATAAAAACTATCTTGTCATTTATGTGCCCTGTGTAGCACTTTCTTTAAATTTAATTGGTAATTGGTAATTTTTAGTTAACACTTTAGAGCAACACTTTAGGGCTATTGACGACGGTCCGAGATCAATCCCTTAAAAGAAATTATCGAGGACAACACCTCGTAATTTTGAACCACGGTCAGCTGACGAAGCAACACCTGATCTGGCACCCCACTCACCAAACTTCTACACCAACCCAACATGAGGACTTTCGGCCACGACAGATTTAAGATGCAACAGCCGCCTTTACACCATACGCTTACAAGCATCCATGTCCGGACACGGATTAGAACCAGGAACCTACCAATCCAGAGGCTAACACCTTAACTACTATACCGTTTGGTCGGCTTTAAATTTAATTGGAGAAACGGCGTCGGAAGGCTGTCTAGAAGCAACCAAATTATTTTTCTTTCTACCAAATTTATACAATTTCTTTGCTGCGTCAAAAGCAAGATGAGATATTTTAGAAAACACGCCAGCACTAATAAACAAAGATCTGAAAAATGCTAAGGGACGCTCGTTGGTCATCAAGAGCTGATTCAGTGAAAGCATTAGTTTCCGGTTTTAAAATTTTAAAAATTCTTTGAATGAAATTTGCAAAGATATTATTTAAAATCTTGACACAAAAGTTGAAGTTCAGGGGCTATTAAATGAGCAGAACTCACTGTAAATTGCTCTTATGGTAGAATTTTGGATCCAAATATTAGGGATCATAGATAAAATTAATGTACCAATTCAAAAAGTTTATACTACAATGAAAGCGATATTAGATTCTACACTTCTTTAGAAAAAAGTTTTTATAGTCAAAAATGAAATACAGAATCATTTAACTTTTACAAATAGGAAGGTATAAAATTGTTCAGATGCAATGAGTAGAAACGATCACGCAAAAGAAAAAAAAATAGTATATCGCAAATACGTCGGCAAAAGTTGATTTTGATGCCAATACTAAATTTCGCATAAATATCTACTAACCACTGCATGGCCTGCACGGCGTTGCCCGAAACAGTTCTTTTCGTGGGTTCAGATGTGATGACTGCTCGTTAACCCCCGATGATTGATTGCTACGAATTCCCATTTGGTTTGCTTCGCAAACCAACATCACGGGCAACGCTCATTGCCAAATGCGGCCAAATTCGAATTGCTAAGAGATCCAATCAGCGTGACGTCACAATCTATTGTTGCTCATGAAATCAAAATGAATGAATCTGATTTCTTTAACCACTGAAGTGAAATTCTTCGCGGCGGCGAAATTCGAAAAAGAAAAAATATAAAAGTTACAATTAAAAAATTATTTATTTAAAGAAAATTATATTGTTATGTATCGATCTAATGTGTAAAATTTTCCACAGATTTCAAATCCGTTGAAATTTTTAATCTACCTTTTAAGATGTAGGAGGAGAACTGCATAACTCCAGTTAAAACTGGTTAGTGGTTTTGTTCGTCCGCTGAAATCGTTGCTCGGAAAATGAAAATGAAAATATAAATATAAATTTAGAATCTGTAATATCTTTATTCTGTTACGATACTAAAGAAAACAATAATAATTAAATGTCAATAAATTAATTTTAAAATGTTTAAGATTATATTTCAAAATTCGGGCACGATACAAAAATTGCAAAAAATTTGGTCTACCTGTGGGCCAAATTTCATTATTGTAAGTGCCATAGATTCGTCAGGACACTGCGAACACCCGGGGCATGAGCTCTGCTACCGGGCGCGTCGGCAGGTGGCGGATAGCCGAATGTCCTGAGCCGAAACATACTCAGGATATCCCCGAATATTGAATAAGGGGGCGCGGACCAGCTCCCGTTAACCCAAAGTGTTATGCGACCCGTGCTGATGGGTGTATGGTACCGACGGTTAATTGGTGCCTTTCACGGAGCCTCCTAGAGTGCTTGGCGACCTCTAGGAGTAACTTGCCTTACCCTGGTATGCAGGCTCTGGCGGGGTGGACTGCATAATTCCTGCGGTATATACACCAATCTATGGAAAAAAATGAAAACAAAAACCAAACCACCGACTCCAAAGAGGAAGACACTCAGACCTTGATGGAGACCCAATCCTCAGGATCAGGCCCTGCAACCCCACAGACAGACCTTGAAGGAGATCGAGATCTCCAAAAGATAGTCTTGGGGCTTGACAGGATCGATATACAGAGGGAAAAAAATATCTGGGGCTGCCAAAAAAAGGCTGACCAAAGAAAGGAAGTTAGCTGAGGGCACATGGGTAGAGAACAGACCCAAACCAAAAGCTAAAACCACTCCCAGGGGAAAGGAGTTACAGACCCCGATCAGGCCCTCTACCAAGAGGCCAAGGTCGGATGGTAGTACTCCCCACTCTCAGGAGAAAATGTCAACAAAGAGGGCTAAACCCGGAAACGGGGCAGACCCTAGTTATAGTGACAGCGTATCAGCTGTGAAGATGGCAGTTGTCGTGGAAGGTTATCCAGACCAGAAACTGTCAGAAGAACAGCTGATGATCTTCCAACTAGACGCAATGTCTAAGATTGAGGGCGTTCCTCCGGGAACAGGACCTCAATTCAAATATTGTCGTCTGGAAGGAGGAGCTATAATCATCCTCTGTGCCGACTCTAACAGCAGCCAATGGCTGACCAGAACTGTTAGAGAAATGTCACCATGGAACGGCCTGTCCCTCCTTGTTGACGAGGCACGTAAAATTGTTAAAACCACAAAATTTATAGCCAAGATCCCAGCTATATACAACAAGTTCTCCGGTAAAGAGATTCTACAAAAAGTAGAAGCTTAGAACGGAGGACTAACTGCCACAGAATGGGGAATCCTCAACTAAAAATCTGGTAATGAGGGTAGAACCATTGTGGTAAGTATCCCAGAACAAGATGCCAAGACCTTGATGGGTAGAGACTGTAAATTCTACATAGGCTTTACCCAAGTGCAGGCTAGGGCTCTGGAAAAACCTGCTGCAGCTTCCGCTGACAATGACAATGAAGCTCCTGCAGGCCAACCTGCAGCATAAACGACTTGCTGCAGCCAACCTCAGTGGGGTTTTCCGGACTGAGGGAATCCACATTGCCCTAATCCAAGAACCCTGGCTGTACAAAGAGGGCATAAGGGGATTAAAGGACAGTGGAGGTAAGTTAATTTATGATTTTGCAAGCTCCTCTCCAAGAGCTTGCTTACTTATTAACAACAACATCGATGCAATATGCCGATCCATGAACTTTGTTCTAGGGATTTGGCAGTAGCAAAGATAACTCTTCATAATGACGGGAGAACCAGAGAAATCTTGATAGGCTCTGGGTACCTGCCATATGAGGAAAAAGATCCTGTGAGTGCAGAGCTGAAGAGATTGTTGACAGCGTGTGCAGAACAGCAATCGGGATTGATTCTCGGTTGTGATGCGAATGCACATCACACAATCTGGGGCAGCTCCAACATCAATGACAGAGGTGAAGCTCTTTTAGACTTTGTACTTGAAAATAACCTAGATATCTTAAATGTAGGAAACAAACCGACCTTTATAACTAGTGTAAGAAAGGAAGTACTTGATATAACCTTAGCCAGCCCTGAACTAAGTAGTTATATTCACAATTGGCATGTTGATGAGAAGCCTTCAATAGCAGACCATCAATTTATCCACTTCTCACTGAAATCAGAATATCACTGGGAGAAGACGTTCAGAGATCCCAAAAGGACGAACTGGACCTCTTTTTACAATGAACTCCAGAATTACCTGGAGGACTTCTCTCGGAAAATCTATGATACTTACGATCTAGAACTGTTCGCAGACGGCCTGCAGCAGGCAATCTATATTTCATATACAAATAACTGTCCCCTGCTTCTAAGGAAAGGCAAACAACCAAACTCATGGTGGAACCAAGACCTTATGAGGCAGAGGAAGACAGTAAGAAAACTTTTCAGGAAAGCAAAGAAATCTGGCAAGTGGGAAGAATATAAGTGCCTACTTTCAGAATACAACAAAGCTGTTCGAATGGCCAAAAGGAATTCATGGAGGAAGTTCTGTGATTCGGTTGAAAGTACCGCTGAAGGCGCTAGACTCCACAAAATTCTTAAAAGAGATACACCAATATTGGTGGGGACCCTTAAGAATAATTCCGGTGGCTATACCAAAACTGGCAGAGAAATTATAGAGACTCTGGTCGAGACACATTTTCCAAACTCCAACTTGGTACCTAATGAGTTAAACCCTTCTCCCCTGGGATATCCAATAAGGGTGAGAAGGGAAAACTGTATAGTTGCCAAGAAAATTTTTACTGTTAAACAAGTATTATGGGCTCTCAACTCATTTGAACCATATAAAACTCCAGGACCAGATGGGATAATACCGATTATGCTTCAGAAATCGGCCGATCTCATCTCACGGGTCTTGTGTAAAATGTTCAGAGCTAGTCTAGCTCTTGAATATATCCCCAGACCATGGAGAAAGGCAAGGGTAGGCTTTCTGCCCAAACCTGGAAAAAGCCAATATGACCAGGCTAAGAACTTTCGTCCTATCAGTCTATCATCTTTCATACTTAAGTGTATGGAAAAAATAATTGATAGACACATTAGGGATGTAATTAGGAGTTGGTACTCTTCACAAAAACCAATTTGCCTATCAACCTGGTAAATCTACAGAGGTGGCTTTGCAACACCTGGTTGTAAAGATTGAGAAGACCCTGGAGTGCAAGGAAATGGCTTTGGCAGCTTTTCTTGATATTGAGGGTGCTTTCGATAATACCTCTTTTAACTCAATCGCTGCTGTTGCTGCCAGCAGAGCTATTGAACCACAAGTCTGCAAATGGATAAACTCCTTGTTAGCAGACAGAGTTATTACAACCGAGTTGTTTGGGGCAACACTTCAGGCTAGACCCACTAGAGGCTGCCCTCAGGGAGTAGTTCTCTCCCCTCTGTTGTGGAATCTGGTGGTTGATGACCTAATTGCAGACCTCAATCAAAGCGGCCTTTATGCCCAGGGATATGCAGATGACATTGTCGTCTACATATCGGGCATGGATGAGAAAACGGTGATAAATATCATGCAGGGGACCCTGAACAGAATCGCAAGATGGTGCTGTGAAAAGAATTTGAGAGTAAATCCTCAAAAGACTACTCTTGTCCCATTTACACGAAGAAGAACCTGCATTGACAAAAGTGATATACCTACCCTACTAGGGGAAAAAGTAAATATGCTGAGCGAGGTTAAATATCTGGGAGTTATACTGAACACTAAATTAACCTGGAATCAGCATTTGAAAAGTAAAATTAAACAAGCAAAAGTTGGACTTCTACGATGTAGAAGAGTTCTTGGTAAATCATGGGGTCTAATGCCAAGGATGACTTATTGGCTATACACTATGGCTATTAGACCCATTGTGACCTATGCGGCTGTGGTCTGGTGGAAAAAGACGGAACAATTGACTGTTAAGACCAAGCTAGACAGTCTTCAAAGAGCTGCCTGCCTGAGTATAACAGGTGCTATGTCCTCCACTCCCACCAGAGCCATGGAAATTATTCTATCTGTCGTCCCACTTGATATCTTTATCAGCGGTGCTGCCAGAAGAAGTTCCTACAGACTGGAAAACGCTGGACTGTGGATGGATTTTGCCAGTAAAAAGTCCCACACCAGTATTAACCAAAAATTCTTTGACCCTATACTTTTGATGCCCTCTGACATCATGGAGACAAGATTCCTCTTTCAAAGACCCTTTGAGGTACTTATTGACCTAAGAGAGGAATGGAAAGAGGAAAACTACAAGCTCACAAATGGAGACATTGTGTGGTACACAGATGGCTCCAGACAAAACGAAAAGGCAGGTGCTGGAATATGTGGGATCAGACCTAAGGCAAGGATTTCCCGAAAATTAGGAAAACATGCCACAGTATTTCAAGCGGAACTGCTTGCTATCATCTACTGTCTACAAGAATGTTCTAGAAGATCCTACTCAAATAGGAAATTCTACATATTCAGTGACAGTCAAGCAGCCTTAAAGGCAATAAACTCATTCCAAATAAGCTCCAAACTTGTTTGGGAATGTAGGAACCTTCTACATGACTTGGGGACCCATAATAGGATCTTTCTTACTTGGTACCAGGGCATACTGGTGTAGAAGGAAACGTGAATGCAGATAAGTTAGCCAAACTGGGGACTTCAGACCTACCTTTAAGCCCTGAGCCTTTTTGCGGGATCTCTAAGACTACCGCAAAAAGGGTGATAGGAGAAAGAATGCTTAAAGAAACTACAAAAAAGTGGAAGCAAACCACCGATCAAAAACATGCAAGGCTTATGATTCAAGAACCTTCTATGAAAACATCTTCTCAGATCCTTCGTCTTAGCAGGGGTAAGATGAGGGTGATAGTTGGATTTCTCACAGGCCACTATCACCTAAGAAAACACCTTTATAGGATGGGAATCTTTAAAGAAGAACCTCTATGCAGAAAATGCAATATGGTGGAGGAAACTGCCCACCACATACTTTTTGAATGCGAAGCTCTGCTTCACATAAGGTACTCAAGTCTAGGTCTTGGAACAGAACTTGATACAATTCACGAAGAACCTGTCAAAAGCCTTTTGGCCTTTCTCAAGGAATCTGGCTTTCTCTGACAGGAGTATCGAAAAACAATGGGGTTTGGTGCAAAATTCCCTAGTGGAATCAGCACCTAGGGCTTTCCTGACCTCCCCACTGTATATGACTATGACTATGACTATGACACTGCGAACACAGACACATCCTTTTATAATAATAGAGATTATGTTATTATTTGTAAACTATCAGAAGTACAAAAGAGAAAGTGTGTCTGTGATGACATTTACTCAAAATTTGGCTTTCTGGTCAATTTGAAAATTTTAAATGATGACTAATTACAAAGATTGCTGAAGAGTTATATAAAATATGTTGACGATCTAGAAAATACTTTTACCGAAGAGTTCCTTCATTTCAAACACGTTTAGTTATGTGAAGATAAAGAAAATATATTTAGTACGGAATTTAGGAGTAGTTTAATGACAATAGTTATTCAAAAATTGAGTCTACATTTCCTAACTTGGCCACAGCAATGCGCATTTTTTTTACGTATTGCCTTTACAAATTGCAAAAGTGAAAGATTTTTTTAAGCAATTTAAAGAACACAAATTATTTACGCTCTTCTTTGTGACAAAGAAAATTATTTTTAGTCTTTTTTTCACAAATTGAACTACTCTCTAAGCTCATTTGACGAAGATTGGTATGAGACTGCAAGTAAATGCTGGATACCATTACGTTTCATAAACGCTTTAAATTCATCTAAAGTAATTGCAGTTCCATTGTCTGTTACCACACAGGAAGGAAGTTCAAAGCGAGCAAACAGTTCTTATAATTTCTCTATTGTTGCTGATGAAGTTGCTGTCGTAACTCGGGAAGCTTCAATCAATTTTGAAAACGAATCTTACGTAATTAGAATAGTTTCATTCTCGATAGGTCTTTCATAATCCATGTGTATACGTGACCAGAGTGTAGTTGCAGCTGACAACGTTTTAAAGCTTTATGTGTTACGCCAACATTTTACACACAAGTAGAGCAATACGTTACTGTAATTTCAATATCTTTGTCTAAACTACGGTACCAAAACAATGATCTTCATATCTGTAATTCCACGATGTGAAGAATGTAATTCACTCAGTTCTTTCGGTTTCAAAACACTTGAAATTACAACTATGTTTCCACAATGTAGAATTTCTTCCTCCGCTATAAGTTCTGATTGTTTCTAATAGTAAGGCATAACATCTGAGTAAGGCCTGGTGCACACATCCGATTTTTCAACTGCCGCAACGCAAGTGCGGTCTGAGACACATTAGATCCAATGGAGTAGTGCACACATGCTGCTGGTGCCGCTGCTGCGACGCACGTCCAACTTGCGTGCAATTTGTACAGCAGTTTCCCATGGCACCGCAGCTCTCCGCAAACGCTTCTCCTTTCTGAAGTACCGGAATATAAATTCCTGAGCCACTTCCGTAAGCATTGCTATGTGTTCGTCTTTAGAATTTCCGATGATGGTGTAGTCATCCAATGACACAGTTACTCCTGGAATCCCTTACAGCAACATCTCCATCTGCCTTCAAAAATTGTGGCCTCCGTGAGCGTGGACTTTCGTATAGTGAAATCGCCTCACGCACGGGACGGAATGACACAACAGTGATGTACGTGTGGAAGGATCATGGAGATCCAGACAAGTCGAAAAGCTGCAGTGGGCCACGCAATATTACGTCCCCACGGGATGACAGACACCTCATCCGCATGGCGGTGACGGACCTTACAGCGTCCTCTCGTGAGTTGGCACAACAATGGTGCACGTTTACAGGTGTATCAATGTCTGACCCCATGGTTCGTCGACTTCTGCTGCGCCATGGGCTACGTGCAAGGATTCACGAAGGTTGAACCACCGATGCCTCCGGCTACAATGGGATCCCCAACACAATCAATGGCGCACAATACCTCTACTATAATAAAAGGAAGTGTTTGTCTGTGATCAAAGTCTTTTTAAACAATGGCACTTACAGTAATGGGATTTGGCAAACAGGTAGACCAAATGTTTTGCAATTTTTGGGTCGCACAGAATTTTAAAATTCAATCTAGAACATTTTTAAATGAATATATTGGAATTTGTAATTATTATTGTTTTTTTTTAATAGCAACAGTATGAAGAGATGGCAGTTTCTAAATTTATTTTTTGTGCTACCGTTTCATTTTGCGGAGGAACAATTTGTCAGCAGACTAAAAAACAAATGAAGTTTTAACTATATTTATGTTATTCTTTTTCTATCTCCTAGATCGTTAAATACAGGGTGGTCCCGAATTCATGGTACAAACTTTAATGGTAGGTACAGGACATTGTAACAATGATTTATTGTATAGGAATGTATAGTCGCAAGTGACGCGGTGAGGCGTAAACAGGGGAAATAAAAGGAAAGAGAAATGGAGTGATCGGTTGGTATCATTGCCGGTAGAGGGCAGTAGATGTCTAGCCGCTGTTGAACATGATGCATCGCAGTAGGGAAAAGCGACATTCACAATTGTGCTGCCGTAGACGATGGGTGACTTTACGTATGCAGAAAAAGCAGACATGCATTACATGTACGGCCGTGCAAATGGTAACGGCAGAGCTGCGTTACGAATGTATCGCGCGGAGTATCCTGATCGACGAATGCCGGATCATAGAATTTTTCAACGGTTACATCGTCAACTTTGTGAAACAGGTGCGTTCGACGTCAACAGACATGGCGCTGGTCGAGTAAGAGCTGTACGCACTCCAAGGCTGGAAGAAAGCATCTTGAACATTGTGGCTGATAGACCCGAGTCAAGCACAAGAACTGTTGCGCGTGACGTAGGTGTGAGTCATCAGACTGTATGCAGAGTGTTAAACGAAAATCGCTTACATCCCTTCCATTTTCAGAAAGTACAAGCATTGAATCCGGCAGATTATCCTCGCCGCGTGAACTTCTGCCTGTGGGTGATGCAGCAATGTGCGTTGCAGCCGGATTTCGTAGATTATGTGCTATTTACAGATGAAGCTACATTTTCACGCGAGGGTGTCTTTAATGCGCACAATTCCCATGTGTGGGCAACCGATAATCCACATGCAACGCGTCGACATGCGTTTCAACAACGTTTCAGTATTAATGTGTGGGCTGGTATTGTGAACGACTTTTTGATTGGCCCATACTTACTACCCACGCGGCTCACTGGCGGAAGCTATCTTATTTTTCTGAAAGAAGTGTTACCACAACTGCTGCATGATGTTCCGATCGCCATTCGTAACCGCATGTGGTTTCAGCACGATGGGGCGCCAGCACACTTCAGCATTGATGTACGGAATTACCTGAATGCCACGTTTGGTACTCGATGGATTGGGCGTGGTGGACCAGTCCCTTGGCCACCCCGATCTCCCGATTTATCGAGCCTCGATTACTTTTTATGGGGACATCTAAAGCATCTTGTTTATGAGACTCCAGTTGACTCAGATGAGGATCTCGTCGCTCGCTTATCTGTAGCTGCTGCAGGTGTGCGTGAAATACCAGGCATCTTTGAACGTGTACGCCAATCGCTCCACCGACGCTGTCAAGCATGTATCGATACTGGTGGACGCAATTTTGAACAATTACTGTAAACATGACACTTGTCAACAACGCTTTCAATAAAATCTTTGTTTTTCCTTTCGGCCGTTATTTCCCCTGTTTTCGCCTCACCGCGTCACTTGCGACTATACATTCCTATACAATAAATCATTGTTACAATGTCCTGTACCTACCATTAAAGTTTGTACCATGAATTCGGGACCACCCTGTATAGAGCAAAAATTTCAATTGATTTGTAAACTGTGTAAAATTTCACATTAGATCGATACCTAAAAATATTATTTTCCTTAAATAAATAATTTTTAAACTGTTGCTTTTATATTTTTTCCAACACGAATTTGTTATATTTTGCTATCGAGATCACAGATTTTATTTCCTGCTTTTTAAATTGCAACTTTTTTATTTTTGCACTACGAATATGAGAACATTAGACAGTGACGTCGCGTTTGTTTTTGGTAGGTATTTAATCAACGTTGCACCGGACCAACACAATGGCTATTGCGATCGTTTTTTGAATTGCGTAGCAATCACCGGGGGTTGGCGAGCGTTATTGTCTTTTCTTTTTAATCTCAGCGATCACGCCGGTTGGATCTCCTTACATTAATAGTTAAACTATTATAATAAAATAAAAATTCCACAACTGTCAAAAAACAAATAAATGGACCAATGGTATCACAGAAAACGATTTAAAAGGACCAATGCAATCAAAGGATATCTAAAAAACAAAATAACCAATGGGAGGAAAGAAAAATTTCAAACGAATCAATGAAATCATACGACTTTAACGGATTTTGGAAGAACTTTCTAGAATATTCAAAACTAGGGGGCCCGCCCCCTGCTCGCTAACGCTCGCCAACCCCCGGAGGATTGCTTCGCAATTCTCATTGGTTCGCTGCGCGAACCTATGCTCGCTTCGCTCGCATCAATGAAGACACGTGTCCTAGCAGAAGGGATTGATTACAAAATATATTCCAAAAAATATTTTTCAAATCTAAATTTGTTGTATTACATAAAAGATATATACAGTACCTCTGGAATCAGAATTTAAATGAAAACTTTGAGCAAATTTTTACTCGCAATGTGAGCGATGCTTTGGAAATTGAATACCCAGCATGTTGTTTGTGTGTACATTTCCCCAGTACTCGAGCCACCCATACACTTTTTGACTGAGTTTTTTGTCGAAAGTTGTAGTGCACGCGTCTTGTTGTATTATAATTGTTAGCCTTGAAAAGGACCGTTTTTTAAATAGCCCTGAAAAGATCCTCCGCTTTCTTAGATTTCTATTACAAACCGCAACAGCTCGTCTAAAATTCATTTTTTTCAATAAAATTTCATTCGATAACGCTATAGATTCAAATGAGGCGCGAGGCTCCTAGTAAACAAACAATCGCACAATGTTGCCAAAACGCGGTAACAAATAACGTCTTTTTTGCGTGCCACGTAAGAGAAATATATATATAGATGAAAATTGAAAGTTTCCGTTTGCCGAGGTTGCCATGAAAACACCAACAACCGTAACGAAAGATGGGTTGCCTTCATTTATCCTAACTCGCTATTAGAAGTGCGCCAAAAAAAATCGCCAAGCCGTTGCCATCACTTGTAAACGTAGAGAGTAGCTGTACCCTACCTTTTTTTTTCTAATGATACGAAGTATTTTCTATCTTTCAGGATTTGGCTTCGGATTTGGAGCCGCGCTTTTGGCTGTAGTTGTGGATCGCACTTTCGAAAAGTTGGTTCCCTGCAAAGTTCATTTCACTGCGGGAAAAGCAACTGCAGCTGACGTTTCATTGCCCTCCTCTTAGACGCTGCACGTCCCGGGTCTTCACGTTAATTTCCATAAAATGGTGTCAATCTGTCGACGTGCACCACTCTTGGCTTCGCACTTGATGATCTCTGTATACGGCTGACCACATCGTTCAACCACTTTATAATTGTATATGGTCCGTCCTAATTCGATAGTAGTTTTGGAGAAAGACCACGGCGACGCTTTGGGTTATAGAGCCAGACCTAGTCTCCAACTTGGAATTTTGACTTGGATGCTTTTACATCATATCTCGTCTTCATCTTCTCACTCGAGAGGTTTATGCGCTCTCGAGCAAATTTATGGACACTCTCCAGTTTCTGCTGCAACTCTGCAGCGGAGCAGTCTTCCACATACTGCTCCGCTGCAGACGGTTGATCATCTGGCTTTATAAACAGCAGATCATACGGTAACCGGGGATTTCTGCCGAACAGAACCACAGATGGTGTGAAGCCCGTCGTCTCATGTATAGCACTGCGATAAGCGAGCAGGAAGAGAGGCAAATGTGTTTCCCAGTCGTCTTGTTTTTTAGACACAAACATGGCTATATGATTTAAAAGTGTCCGATTATATCGTTCGACCATGTTATCCGATTGTGGATGCAAAGGTGTCGTCCGAATTTTCTCAATCCTAAGCACTCGGCATAGCTCTTGGAATATCTTTGAGCCGAAATTGGTTCCTGGATCGGAATGTAGAATCATCGGCACCCCAAATCGGGATATCTAATTTTCAATTAGAACCTCTGCAATTGTCTCTGTCTCTTGATTAGGTATAGCATAAGCTTCCGGCCATTTGGTAAAATAGTCCATCACCACCAAAACGTACCGGCTGCTTTTCTTTGTAGCCGGGAGAGGTGTCAGGATGTCAAGTGCAATTCTTTCTCCGGGTTCACCAACGTTGTAGAGCTGCAGGCGCCCCCGGGTTTTTATCGCTGGGCCTTTTTTTGCTTCACATGTTGTGCAATGTTTTCACCATTTCTCCACATCTGCTCTTATCTTGTCCCAGAAGAAGCGCTCTCGTACTTTACCGATCGTCTTCATTATACCAAAATGTCCACCAGCCGGACTGCTATGGATTTCTTTCAGTACGTCAGGAACCATTGTCCGTGAAGGATTAATTGCCACTGACATGTCAGGCCGTCGTTATGTTCAAACTTCCGATAAAGTACTCCCTATCGGATGTGTAAAGAGTCCCAAAGGGTCCAGTAACGTTTCGTTGTAGGAGAAGAGGATGCGATATCTTGCCATGATAACTTCTGGTCTTTCACCTTGTTTTCCTAAACGATCCTTATATCATCATCTTCCAGTTGGGCCTTCAGAAGTTCCGATTTACTCCAGGAATCTACTGTTAATTGACGTGCAGTGGCTGATTCGATTTCGATATTTCCTTCATGCTGATACTTGGCTTCAGCTCTCGCACATGATTTTCAGCTATCAGGACAAGGTCTCCGGGACAGGGCATCAGCATTGCGTTGAAAAATCCCCTTGCGGTGGCAAATCTGGAAGTCATATTCTTGTAGACGTTGAATCCGCCTAGCAACTTGTCCTTCAAGATTCTTGAAATTCAATAGCCAGCTTAATGAGGCATGATCCGTGAGTAGAGTGAACCTTTTTCCATACAGGTAGTGATGGAAATGTTCCGCAGCTTTGACGATGGCCAACAGTTCTTTCCTTTATATATGATGACCGTCAGGTTGAAGTAAAGCATGGGGTATACAAGTTCCTTCTTTTGGAATCAGGTGGTTCTTTCCTTCTGGAATCTAGAGATTTCTATTAATGGTGATGACACAGTAAAGGCAGCCGTATTCTGTTTGGTAATTTCTTTTATTTATTTATTCCTTCAATTCGTCGATGGTACATCGTTTTACTGTAGTTACCATGTTTTTGGAAAATGCCTGGCCACAACCGAAAAATTCTCCGTCTCTTTTTTTAGCGTTGACCATATATTCACCCCGTCTGACCTTCTCCCAATATTCAAGGTGCTAAGCCCTGACCTTGCCAGAGGGCCAATCCTTCTATTGGCCGGGTGACATTGCGCCATTTCAGATATCAACCCCATTGCATGAAGGGTGAAAGCGCACCCGCTCCATTTTCTCGGAATCGAGGGTTGATGAACTTGGTTTCTTCAGGGTTTCGTTAAGGGACTGGACATTAGAGTATTAGACACCACAGGTGTCCCCCTTACCCCCCGTCCGTGGGACAGGTAAAAGTGGTTTTTTGCGGACAAACTGCGGAAAGGTGGTTGGAGCCCACCGTGTGACAGCTTCAGGCTAACCTTTGGCTGTGTGTTTTAGCTACGGGGCACTATACTAACTTTGTTTACATGGTGGGAACTTCTCGTGTGAGGGTTCCCGTTATGCAATATAGAAATAAGAAGAAAATAAAAATATAGTAATTAAAAAAAAAGCAAACGGAAGAAACATCAACGTTATGTGTTGAGAGCTAAAGTTAAAAGTTAACAAAAAAGCTCTAAGAAAAGGATCAAACTCTTTAGCAAGAAATGAACAGTTGAAATTAATTGTAAGCAGTCTTATTGAATGAGGATGTTGATGTTTTCCGATAGGAACTTCATAATTTGCATTATCTTTGCTTGTGCTTGGTTGTTGCTTGCCGTGTTTGTCGCCCATGCCCTGTAATTTTCGTCTGTTGGTTGTGGTGGCGTCCAAATCGTTGATTTCTTGTCTGACCTTCGTTTGGCTCTCATCTAATTTTACATCCAATTGTTCTTGGGTGGCTTGCAATTCGGTATCTAGCTTGACTTCCAACTTTTCTTGGGAGGCTTCCAGACTAGCGTGCATTTGTTCTGACCCATACATCACAATATGGTGTTTTCTACATATATGAGTAGCAAAACGCTAAGAAATTGCTCATATACTGCACCAAACACCATTAAAAGCAAATAAACAAACATTAAAATAAGGAAACTAAATCAAACCCGCAACAGTAGTCGGGAGACAGGCAATACCAAGCCAGAAGATCGCATCAAATGCCGCTTACCACTTCGTTCAACAAAACGCTAACACCAATGACTCAGAGGAAATTATAAAGAAGAGAATTAGTCATCGGTTGCGTAATTGTTGATACCAATAAATCCTTCAAGAAAAATAATAAAGAAAGAAGAAAGGTATCTACTTTTGAGAATATATTATTGTTTGCTATAAATATTTACCTGTAGAGATAGTTGCAGATTTTGCGCACTCCTATGTCAGTGTGCTATAATTACTATTATATTGTAATATGTTATTTCCTTATAACTAATTTCTAAATAATAAACCCTCTTCTTTTTTTGTTACTTGTAGAGGCACGAACACAGAAAATGTGACATGGACAGAAAAAAATTGTTTAGTTACAACATCCTTGCATAGTGCTTCTTTGTAGCAATGTTTATAACAACTGCTCAAAATTGCGACCACCAACAGAATTAATACATAGTTGGTAGCGTCGAAGGAGTGATTGGCAAACAGTTCCAAAGATGCCAGGCATTTCGATCAGGCTTGCAGCCGCAATAGATAGTCAAGCAACGAGGTACTCAATTGAGTCAACTGGAGTCCCGTAAACGATGGTCTTCAGATGCCCCAATAAGAAGTAATCGAGAACCATTGGCAGAATTCTACGCGCAACGGATAATTGCCTGCAATGCTTGGACTCTCTGAATGTGGAATGGGTGTAAACGTTCTTCTTTCAAGACTCTCCAAACGGTGGGTTAACTCACAGGTACCTGCAATAGCTCTTGTACTTGTGTGGGGTGTTTCATCCATAATGTTCAAGATGGTTTCTTCCATGTTTGGATGTCGTTTAGTTCTTCCATGTTTGGATGTCGTACATTTCTTCCGTCAGAGCTGGCGATGAATGAACCATTTTCACAAAGGTGCCGATGCGACCGTTCAAACATTTTGTGGTTTGACATACGTCTGTTCGGAAAACGTTCTTGATACAGCCGTAGCACTGCTCTGCCGTTCCTATTAGCAGCATCGTACATCATATACATGTCCGCCTTTTCACTATTTGTAAAATCTCCCATTATGGCCGACAGCACGGTTGCAGATGACGTTTCCGCGCAGATGCATCAGATCTAGGATGGCCAGCAAACTAATGCCCTCTACCCACAGCATTGCCAGCCAATCACAGCTGCCGAGATTGTATTACTGTTGGTTGGTGCGATTCTTATAACTTTCAAGACACAACTGGCTGTTTCGGTCGTAGTCTGAATTATAACTTTCAAGGTACATCTGCTGTGCCGGCCGTAGTCTAAATTCTTTCTTAGCGCCATTCTTATAACTTTCAATGTGCAATTGCTGTATTGGCCGTAATCTAATTTCTTTCTTGGCGCGATCAAGGTACAACTGTTGTACCGGTCGTAGTCTAAAGGTTTATGAGGGTAAACTGCAATAAATAAAAATACGTTACGAATTGCATGATGAATAGAATAACTTGCGCAGATAGCGTCATCGCTCCCTTTTAGATTATTAACGAGGTATCACATAAATTTGGCCGTCTGGAAATGGTAAGTCCTTGCTTTTGAAACATATTATCTCGTATTACTTATCTCTCTATATTAAAAAAATGTTACCGCCGCCGCCGCCTCCGACGCAGCAGGATTGAAAACTGTGTTGTTTAGCTCGATTCTTAGACGGTTTCCCGAGAAAGTACTGATCGGAAAAAAACAAAATTAACATGGTTTGTTCTACATAGTATTCCCTGGACAATTATTAAGATTTTTTTCCGATGTGGCTATTAGTTTAGGTTTTATTAAGTGTTAAAGTTGAAGAAGTGAAATTTCTTCCGCGAGTGAGCAAAACACATACAAATTTTCAGTCTTCAGTCGTGAGTTTTTTTTTTAAGAGTACCTCTCAACGTAAATTTTTGCAGCTTGTCGAGTTTTTTTTGAAATTTAAATTTGGTCCGCCTAGTTTTATAAATTATCAATAGAAAGGCGGTTGGTTCTTGCGCTTTTATATACACCGCGAAATACAAGACATTCAAGGTCATGTAACGGACAGATACAAGGAGCATTTTGCTAACTCAGAAGAGAGAAATTACACGCAGGGAGGAATCGAACCTGACAAAATCAAGGAACAGGTGTTTGCGTGTACATGATGCATTTTAAATAGGTTCAGAGATTTTTTGTAACAACTTACTTTCATTAAACTTAGGCTTATTTCAATCGTTTTCATATTGGCTGACTCAAAATGCCTTATTTGCTTGACGAGGAAGAAACCTTGGATCACATCTCATTTGACTACACTTGAGAATACATTTATAGATTTACCTTGAAGAAAATTTATAATTCATCTTCTTTTTTTACTGTTTTTTCATTTATGAATGTTTTAGAAACATCGTGAAATCGGCGTTAGTACGTCGGACTCGTGTATCAATACGTAAGATGTGATATATTTTTTGAAACTTTGATAATTTCCTACATAAAGTTTATAAAAGGAATATAAAAACCCTGTTTCATAACAAAATTTTTATCCTATCTCATTTCAAGATTGTTTGTTGATATCCGTATATTTCCACAGGCTTTAAATTTAAATTTTGAAGAGGCTCATTTAAAAAAATTCTGGAGTATTGTCAAATAACAATTATAAATAGTTCCGATAAAAATATTTTCGAAATACTCCATAAACTCTTTATGCTTCTAACTATTCAATCGCATGTCAAAAATTGCAGCCTGATAGAATTTCCAATTTCGAATATCCAGAATGTTGAATTTTTCCAATCTAATTAAAAAAGTATTTGAATATTAAAAGATAATTGACACATTTAGTTTCAAAAATAAATTTTATCAAATGTATCACATTTCAAACCTACATAGACATAGTTAAAACCACGAACCTTGAAGTAAGCCCATGAATATTCAAATCTGGGCTAATTAGTTTCACTGAACATAGAACCATCGATCTATTTTGAATACTAATCATTCTGAAACACAAATGTGTGTCAAGAAACCGTACTTCCAGATTGACATCATTTACGATAAAACTGTCGACCTTTAAACATGTGTTCAACTTTAGACAAGAAGACTGTTTTGTTGTAAAGTGTGGTAAAATCTTGTTATGTCTGAAGAGCTATATGCTGGCGACAGCAGATAAAGACAATATACTTTGCAAAACATGCGATTAGATATGTATTACGACATTACCCTCAACGTCAATTTCCTAAACGCATGTTTTCTTCGTATTATGCGAAATAATATATTTTGACGGTTTCCGATCTTGTCCGACAAGAGTTTATGACACATTGACGACAGACATTCTTGAGTTACGCTTTGAGATTACAGTAGGTTTGAGGACGTCTAGTATGGGAATTGTTAGATTCAGTGAAAGCAGCGCCACTTATTTCTGTCAATATTTATTCAACGAGATTAAGGTTATATAGAATGGCATCGATTTAAAAAATCAGTCGATTAGTTCTAGTTCCGGAAGTTGTAGTGTCAGAACTGATGTTTCTAAGACATGATTTTGTGTTCCGCCCTATTGTAAATAAATGTAGAAAATCTATTGGATTATGGTTGTGATTTGTTTACGAGGAAATATTCTGCATGCAGTGTAATATCCAGTGCTTTTAGAACTATATTAACTCAAGATTGATCGTCCTCAACAGGTATATTAACTATAAGGATTAGATGTTGCTGGTATTTCTCAGTTTTGTGTAGGGGTCCGGTTTTTAAAGTATCCCGATGAAATTACGTTGTTTTATTCTAGGATTTTTTCCTTCGGGATTGGTACCGCATTATCGCGAATAGCCCTTTGTGTTTCTCCAGTAAGACGTTAAACTTAAAAATTAACTTTACCTAAAACTCGTCTCAAATGATATAAAAAAATATATATCCTTCTGGGATAATTATTGTACTAGTACCTACTTGATTTCACCTTTTGTTTACGATAGCTAATCGATATTGTAACATTTATTTGATAGCTTATTTAGTACAGTAAATTTAAATAATATTTTCAACTGTAGCATTTAATTTAAATGCACTTATTCTAATGCAATCTTTCGGATCTTTCCTTTAAGGTACTGATCCCGGACCGATCGTCAATAGCCCGTTGTGTTGCTCTAGTATGACGTTTACTAAAATTACCATTACCATTACCTAATGCAATCTTAACAGCAGAGCCGCCGAGATTTACGTTGAGATGAAAAGAGCCAACGTCACAATTAATACAACGGACAATTGGCGACTGTTCGGAATCAATCCCGAAGGGAAAGAACCGAGGAAAACCCTTTTATAATTTTGACGGTCAGATGCCGGGGTTAACACTCTCAGATGACACCCTACTCTCCATTATTCCAAACCACGCCAACCTAGAATATTTTATTTGCATTTTACGTGGATCAGCCACACGTACAGGATGTGTGGCTGTTCCACGTACTTTGATGAATCTGGTTTCGAACTCGCACCCTTCCAGTTACTAATCCGCTAGTCTTCCAACCGGGGGCCGACCAACCGGTATAGTGGTTAAGGTGTTAGCCTCTAGATAGGAAGGTTCCTGGTTCGGATCCGGGTTCGGACATGGATGTTTGTAAACGTATGGTGTAGAGGCGACTGGTGCACCTTAAATCTGTCGTGGTCGAAAGTTCTCACGTTGGGTTGGCGTGGAAGTTTGGAGAGTGGGGTGCCAGCTCAGGTGTTGCTTCGTCATCTGACCGTGGTTCAAAATTACGAGGTGTTGTCCTCGGATCTTTCCCTCAAGGGACTGATCCCGGACCGTCGTCAATAGCCCGTTGTGTTGCTCTAGTACGACGTTAATTAAACAATTACCAATTGCCCGGACCGTCGTCAATAGCCTGTTGTGTTGCTCTAGTACGACGTTAACTAAAAAAAAAAATTACCAAAATCCAACCGGGGGCTCGACCTTGACCTCACGTGAGATGGTGGATACAACCACAGTAACGCCGATCAACCGGTATAGTGGTTAAGGTGTTAGCCTCTAGATCGGAAGGTTCCTGGTTCGAATCCGGGTCCGGGCATGGATGTTTGTAAGCGTATGGTGTAGAGGCGGCTGGTGCACCTTAAATCTGTCGTGGCCGAAAGTCCTCACGTTGGGTTGGCGTGGAAGTTTGGAGAGTGGGGTGCCAGCTCAGGTGTTGCTTCGTCATCTGACCGTGGTTCAAAATTACGAGGTGTTGTCCTCGGATCTTTCCCTTAAGGGACTGATCCCGGACCGTCGTCAATAGCCCGTTGTGTTGCTCTAGTACGACGTTAACTAAAATTACCATTACCATTACAACCACAGTAACCGGAAGTGAAGTAATGGGCATATTTTACGTTCACGACAGTCTGTAGTAGATCTAGTTTCGAACTCGCACCTCTGTGGTAATTAATCCGCTACTCCCCCCCCCCCCACGTGAGATGGTGGATGCAATCACTTGAATCGGAAGTGGACTCTGGAGGGCTCGGCTCCGGGAAGTCGGAAAGTTGGGCAGGAACTAGGTCGGAGGCGAGAATGTTGCAAGTCATATTGAAACTCCCATGCTGCTCAAGGTTATTGCTACTGTCTGGCACCACTTAAACGTCAACTCTATCGATAAGGTACATCGGATGCGATGTCGGATCTATTGATACGTGATGAAAGCCTCTGCCGAAACGATCCTTTCGTAACGTGTGTCCTCTCACGTTTATCTGTAAATCTGCCGTGCGATTAAAAAAAAAAAAAAAGCCTTGTGGGCTTTTGAAAGCTGACTCCAAAGCATCAAAACATTTTGTAATTTCTACCTGCGTGAATCAGTATACGCCAAGTTCCAATACTCGTCCTGCCAGCTTCTACTTTTCAGTGTGAAGGGACGTTTTGAGAGAACTGAGAAGCGGTGCATTTGTTTCGTAAGATTTGAAAATTTCACTCTTCTTCTCTACTATTATAAAAGGAAGTGTTTGTCTGTTTGCCGCAAAATCCGGTAATGGTAATATTTAGTTAACGTCGTACTAGAGCAACACAACGGGCTATTGACGACGGTCCGGAATCAGTCCCTTAAGGGAAAGATTCGAGGACAACACCTCGTAATTTTGAACCACGGTCAGATGACGAAGCAACACCTGAGCTGGCACCCCACTCTCCAAACTTCCACGCCAACCCAACGTGAGGACTTTCGGCCACGACAGATTTAAGGTGCACCAGCCGCCTCTACACCATACGTTTACAAACATCCATGCCCGGACCCGGATTCGAACCAGGAACCTTCCGATCTAGAGGCTAACACCTTAACCACTATACCGGTTGGTCGACCCGCAAAATCCGGACGATTCTATAGCACTTACAGCAATGAGATTTGTCACGCAAGTAGTCCAAATTTTTTACAATTTTTGTGTCGCGGCGAATTTTAAAATTCAATCTAGAATATTTTAAAATGAATTTAATAGTTTTATTCTCTTTCTTCTTCTTCGCGTCCGGATGAAACAAGAATAACCCTAATCTTGACTTTTCTACCAACGTGACCTTGGAACCATGCGAAGTTTTTTCATCGCTTCGGAGATCGCTCAGAAAATTATTTTTTACATTTCCGCTTTGATTTTGAGGGGAGAAATGTTTATCCAGCCAGACGATAAATACAGGGTGGTCCCGAATTCATGGTACAAACTTTAATGGTAGGTACAGGACATTGTAACAATGATTTATTGTATAGGAATGTATAGTCGCAAGTGACGCGGTGAGGCGAAAACAGGGGAAATAACGGCCGAAAGGAAAAACAAAGATTTTATTGAAAGCGTTGTTGACAAGTGTCATGTTTACAGTAATTGTTCAAAATTGCGTCCACCAGTATCGATACATGCTTGACAGCGTCGGTGGAGCGATTGGCGTACACGTTCAAAGATGCCTGGTATTTCACGCACACCTGCAGCAGCTACAGATAAGCGAGCGACGAGATCCTCATCTGAGTCAACTGGAGTCTCATAAACAAGATGCTTTAGATGTCCCCATAAAAAGTAATCGAGGCTCGATAAATCGGGAGATCGGGGTGGCCAAGGGACTGGTCCACCACGCCCAATCCATCGAGTACCAAACGTGGCATTCAGGTAATTCCGTACATCAATGCTGAAGTGTGCTGGCGCCCCATCGTGCTGAAACCACATGCGGTTACGAATGGCGATCGGAACATCATGCAGCAGTTGTGGTAACACTTCTTTCAGAAAAATAAGATAGCTTCCGCCAGTGAGCCGCGTGGGTAGTAAGTATGGGCCAATCAAAAAGTCGTTCACAATACCAGCCCACACATTAATACTGAAACGTTGTTGAAACGCATGTCGACGCGTTGCATGTGGATTATCGGTTGCACACACATGGGAATTGTGCGCATTAAAGACACCCTCGCGTGAAAATGTCGCTTCATCTGTAAATAGCACATAATCTACGAAATCCGGCTGCAACGCACATTGCTGCATCACCCACAGGCAGAAGTTCACGCGGCGAGGATAATCTGCCGGATTCAATGCTTGTACTTTCTGAAAATGGAAGGGGTGTAAGCGATTTTCGTTTAACACTCTGCATACAGTCTGATGACTCACACCTACGTCACGCGCAACAGTTCTTGTGCTTGACTCGGGTCTATCAGCCACAATGTTCAAGATGCTTTCTTCCAGCCTTGGAGTGCGTACAGCTCTTACTCGACCAGCGCCATGTCTGTTGACGTCGAACGCACCTGTTTCACAAAGTTGACGATGTAACCGTTGAAAAATTCTATGATCCGGCATTCGTCGATCAGGATACTCCGCGCGATACATTCGTAACGCAGCTCTGCCGTTACCATTTGCACGGCCGTACATGTAATGCATGTCTGCTTTTTCTGCATACGTAAAGTCACCCATCGTCTACGGCAGCACAATTGTGAATGGCGCTTTTCCCTACTGCGATGCATCATGTTCAACAGCGGCTAGACATCTACTGCCCTCTACCGGCAATGATACCAATGACGATATTTGAAATCTGCGAAAAATTTACGCCAGATTAATATCTTACACCACGGGCACGGGCAACGTCGGGCTAGCCACACACTGGCTAGTTTATTGTAAGCGTTCTCCTTACATAACATTTTCATCGATCTATCTGACACACGTATAAAATAGCATCTGACTGTATTCTATCACTACACAGTTAAATCTGACTGCACAATCGAAGGTAGGTTGTGTAACCCGTGTCGCACTGAAGCAACGCAAAGGGCTGTTGGCGACGCTCTGGAATCAATCCCGAAGTCATTCTGAATTGATCCGCACCGTCAGATGATGAGATCAACACCTGAGCTCTGGCACTCCACCTCTCCGAACTTCCACACCATACCAAGGTGAGGATATTTGAGGCAATGACAGAATACACGTGCGCCAGCTTCCATTTACACGATTGTCTTGGACTGGATCTGATGCACTTCCAACCAGGTTTCTGGACCCGGATAGTCCTACGGAGAAAAATATGCGTATTGAAATGCATTTATAAACTCTACTATTATAAGTAGAAGTGTTTGCGTATGTGGACTGTCCTGACGAATCTATGGCACTTACAATAATGAGATTTGGCATACAGGCAGTCCGAAGTGTTTTCAATTTTATTATATATATTGCGCTTGAATTTAAAAATTTTGTCGAGAACATTTTTAAATGAATTTATCAGTTTTTTTTCACCCTTCTTTCTTCCGTTCAAAAGAAAAAAGAAGCAACACGATTTTGCTATTTCCGCCCGCTGACGTCACGTCACAAGCGTCACTATTACCTCGGATTTCACCCACTGACGTCAGCCTTTGGAACCATGTCACATTTATTTCACCTTTCGTCTTTTGCTCCGGAATGCGACGTCACCCGTACCTCGGTTGACCTCATGTGTTGGATCTTTTCTCAAATGGGAATGCGTAGCAATCGGGGTTGGCGAGCGGTGGTCACAACTGACCCAACGAAAAGAACTTCCACGGGCAAGGAAAATTTTACAGTTGATCGATAGCTTATACTATTTAATTTTCTTTAAAAAAAATAAATTTATTTTTTAATATATATATTTTTGCAAGAGATTGTGACGTCACGCCGATAGGATGTCTTCACAATACGAATTTGGCCGCATTGACAATGACGAGGCCATCACGTCGCTGCCCGTGGTGTTTGTTTGCGAAGCAAACCAAATAGGAATTCGCAGCAATCACTGGGGGTTTGCGAGCAGTGGTCCTCCCACCTGACCCCACGGAAATAACTGTCACGGACGACGACGTGGTGGCCACGCAGTGGCTAGTTTAAAATATGAATAAACGCAGTAAACATAAATGTTTATTTCCGCGATTTAGAGGTAAGGTAAGGTAACTTTAATTAACATCGGACTAGAGCAATACAACGGGTATTGACGACGGTCCGAGATCAATCCCCTAAGGGAAAGATCCGAGGACACCACATAATTTTGAACGACGGTCAGATGACGAGGCAACACTTCAGCTAGCACCGCACACTCCAAACTTCCACACCAACCCAAGGACTTTCGGCCACGACAGATTTAAGGTACACTAGCCGCCTATACACCATACGCTTACAAATATCCGTGCACTGACCTGGATTGGAACCAGGAACTTTCCGATTTAGATCTAACACCTTAACCACCAGACAGGTTGGTCGGCCCGCGATTTAGAGAGAGACAGAGAAAGAGAGAAAGCATAATTAGAAATTTAAGAAAATCATCATATTGCTATTTGCGATAAAAAGTGATTCAAGACGTTTAAAAATACCAATACATTATTTTTGCGAGGATTAAAAAAAAAATAATAATAATAATTTTAGTGCGTGTTCAAAGTATTTGTAGTCTATTGGATAACAGCCATCACGGATTCCCATTTGGCTTCCGAATTTGTAGCCTAATGGATAGCAGCCAAGGAGTTGCCCGTGATAGTACTTTTCGTGGGTGTCACATTGCTCTTGGTGTTGGTTTGCTTCGCAAACCAAAAGATATGAATAGTTAATTGACAAATTATTTATTAAAAGAAAATCAAACGAAGAATGTTTCTAATTGGTGTCATATTTTGCGCAGATTTCAAATCCGTTGAAATTTTTAATCTATCTTTAACGATCCCGATTTTACAAAAAAAAAAAAAAAAAAAAAAAAAACTTAATATTGCCAACTAAAATGTTTTTTATTTTCTTTGCTTTCTTTCGCTGAAATCGTAAGTGGGCTGGATATGTAATCTTTTTTTGGAACGCGAATACTAGCTTGACGTCACATTCTCTTGCAAAAACATAACAAATATTCAATTTAAAATTTTTATTTTTTTTAAAGAAAATCATATTTTTAAGTATTGATTCAATGTAAAATTTTCCGCAGATTTCAAATCCGTTGAAATTTTTGTTCTTCTTTAACTGTCTAGGAGATAGAAAAAAGAGCTACTCACACACAACTAAAGTTAAATCTTTGTTTTTTTATCTTCTGATGGAAAATCATTCCTCCGCTCAAAATGAAAACGGAAAAAATACATTTAGAGTCTGATCTTTTATCAGCTCACGACAGCTGCTGTTGCTATTCCAAAAAAAAAAAATAAAAAAAAAAAAAAATAATAATAATAATAATAATATTAATAATAATAATAATTAAATTTCATTGAATTCATTTTTAAATGTTCTAGATTGAATTTTAAAATTCGCCGCGATGCTAAAATTGCAACAAATTTGGACTACCTGTGTGCCAAATCCCGTTACTGTAAGTGCCATAGATCGTCAGGACTTTGGGTGCAAGAAACTTACAAACAAACTCACCTTTCATAATAGTAGAGATACGAGAACATGGTAAGAAAAATAGGTGTTTCAGAAACACACACAAAAAAAAGCAATGTTGTAATCATAACATTATATCTCTCTATATTAAAAAAAAGTTACCGCCGCCGCCGCCGCCGCCGCCGAAGAATTGAAATTTTTGTTGTTTAGCTCCATTCTTAGACGGTTTCCCGAGAAAGTACTGATCGGAAAAATATGAAATTAACATGCTTTGTTCTTCATCGTATTCCCTGGATAATTATTAAGATTTTTTTCCGATGCGGCTATTAGTTTAGGTTTTATTAAGTGTTAAAGTTGAAGAAGTGAAATTTCTTCCGCGAGTGAGCAAAACACATTCAAAATTTCAGTCTTTAGTCGTGAGTTTTTTTTTAAGAGTACCTCTCAACGTAAATTTTTGCAGCTCGTCGAGTTTTTTTTGAAATTTAAATGTGGTTCTTGATAATATTTTTTTGAAATTCGGGAAAAATCGGGACATTTTTGTTACTTTTTTTTAAAACTGCCGTATCTATATCTAATTACTATTAGTTTTTAATTTTTAAAATATCGCAGTATACCTCAGAATATACTCTTTCTTACGGTACTATTATTTTTGAAATCGGTTAATAATTAAATTGGATGCGATCAAAAGTTCGTGATACAAAATTCGGAATCTTCGGATATTTTCGCTACGTTTTGTTAAAACCGTTGTGTCTACGGCAAAAACCATTATTTTTTAAATTTGAGAACATCACTGAATACACTACATTACACTCTTTCTTATGGTACAATTATTTTTCAAATTGGTTAATAAACAAAATCGATGCAATTAAAAGTAGGTCATACAATTTTCGGAACTTTCAGATCGTAACTTCCGATACAAAACTAAAATGGTCATATCTATATAGTATTACTGTTAGTTTTTAATTTTAAAAATATTGCAGTATACCTCACAATGTACTCTTTCTTACGGTACAATTATTTTTAAAATTGGTTCATAAATAAATTCGATGCAATCAAAAGTTGGTGACACAAATTTCGTATTTTTCAGTTCGCATAGCTGGTTCGGCAAACAGCAGTGGGTTGCATTTCCTACTATCGGGTTTGCCAGATATCAAATTTATCGTAGCAACAATTGCCATAAAAACGATTTCTTTTTATTTGGCGAGGAAAAAGGCTCGCTTTTTTCCCTCTGTTCTCAAGACAGTTTACCGACAAAGTACAATCGTAAAGTTTTGATATTAACACTGTTTACTTAAAATTGTACAGGGAACAAGATACAGAAGATTTTTTACTGATGCGGCTATTATTTTAGGGTGCATTAAGTGTTAAAGCAAAAAAAAGTGAAATCAATTGCGAAAGAAGTATTGGTTTGAGAAAGCAAACCAAACGGGATTGCGTAGCAATCCCCGTGGTCGGCGAGCGTAAGCGAGCAGGGCGCGAAGCCCTCGCTGTGACGTCATGTACCGGAAAGTGAAATCAGCATAATACGAATTATTCAGATAGTTTCACTCTGTTAAAGGAATGTTGGTTTGCGAAGCAAACCAAATGACATCTGTGAAAGGAGTGTTGGTTTGCGAAGCAAACCAAATGGGATTGCGCAGCAATTCCCGGGGGTTGGTGAGCGTAAGCGAGCAGGGGGCGGAGCCCCCTAGTAGTATAATAAGATGAAACCTAAACCCTTGTGTGCGTGTGTGAAAAACAATAGATGTTTTAATTAAACCAGTTATCGTAAATGAAAAATATATCCACAGAATGAATGCTAATCGATGAGAGAAATGTAAGGTTTTGTGCCCTTTTTATAGAAATCTGTAGAAAGTTTCGGAAATTATATCCCGCAGAGCACAAAATTTCAAGCTTCTGTGCTTAGCCTTATAATAGAGACCTTCCTCAATGAGTCAAAGATACGAGCTAGAACTCCTGCATTCTGATCAAAGCAGCTTTCCAAACTTGTCTAGGGTTCAGCGTTTCAAGATTTTATTACTTACTTATTATTTATTTTATTACTGTTATTTTACATTACTTTAAACGAATTTCTGAACTGAAAAAAAAAAAATTCTAGGATGGCAGGTATTTTAATTAACGTCGCACTGGAGTAACGCAACGGGCTATTTGCTACTGTTTGGTAGGTAGGTACATAGGATAGAATTAACGTCGCACAGGAGCAATACAATGGGCTATTGGTGACAGTCCGGGATTAACCCCTGAATTGAAAGATCCAGGACAGCACCACATAATTTCCAACCACGGTCAGATGACGAGGTCACACCTGAGCTGGCACCCTACTCTCCAAGCTTCCACACCACGCCACGGTTCAGAATTCAACACGAAGGGAAAGATAGATCTTACGACAACACCAGGTAATTTTGTGCCACGGTCAGAGATGACGAAAAGAATATTCAAATGTTTAACATACTTTCCATGTGTCCTCAAGAAGAGTTAAACAATTTAAAGCAGTGACTGTTGTAAACTCCGAATAGAGATGATTTAGACTGTTTAATTCTTTTGTGCGATCTGAATGAAATGTTCTATCACTGCGACCCTTTCTTGGCTGTTTTCCTCTTCAGGATATTGTATGTTGCCCAGTAGGTGGTATGATGACAATTATTTATAGTAGATGAGTTTCTAAGGATAAATAATAACCAAATTAAAAAAAAAATGCTTACACGTGTACACATCAATTTCTGGAAGAGAGATATTTATATTTACTTAGCTTAAAGTCGCTTATGAATTCTGTTATTCTAAAGGACTTAAATTGATGATAGTGTAAATTTGAGGATACCTAGAAGAAAAATAAGATACTTTTTACTCAAACTTATAAATTAAATACGAAGAATACACATTTTTTTTGTCCATAACGTCTAAATTTAGGGGTAGTAATTTGTAAGTAAAATTATTTTATCTTCTCTCATACTCCATGTTTCTTATTGAGGCTAGCATCCCGTGCAAATAATATGAGCAATTGGTACTTGTGCGCGCAGGGTCTATTGTTTTCTTTTCTTTTGTCCTCCTTTGTTAAAGATTGCCATCAAGCACAAATGCAGCTCTTAGATCATCCATAGAGTCAGGGCGCAATTGTAACGTTTGGGCTTCTTTTTAACTCAGTGCTAAAAAATTTTTACATTTTGTCTGGAGGAAATGAAACAAAGGCGAATCTAGTTGACTTATAAAGTTGTTTAAGGCCAGGTATAAGATTTCTTTTGCTATCAATTTAATCTTATCATCTCCAGTTGTCAATGTTCCTTATAACTAGCAATGACAGGTGTGTTTATAATTAGTACTGAACACATAAAATCCTTTTAAATTGTACAGTAATTTTTTGCGAAATCTTACAGATATATCGTTATTAGATACCAAAGGTGAAATGTCAGTATCCTCGTGAAATATTTTACTGAAGTATGTATTCCATTAATTTAAAAATTTATTTTTACGTACAAAATAATGAGTATCAAGAAACAATTTTTGTAAGAAAATATTTAAACAAACATCTAGCGCGTAAATTAATTTTATTTTGATTGGAATACATGCCGGAGTTTGTAAATATATTTAAATATTTTAACCTAAATTATAATATTCTTAAGTCATTAGAAGTTATTATAAATTTTAATTAAATTCAAATTATATATTCGTATATAAGATATTAACGAGCTATTTAACTTCTTCAACTTCTGTTTTGTCTTATCAAATGTAGATGGCAGCACAACGATCAGACGCAAGTTTTTTCTGATACTTGTCTTCGCATGGAACCGCTAATTCCAAAATAAATGTTTTCTTGCATCATATCACAAAAAAATTGAAATCGATGCTTGGTTGAAGAACGTGCAAGTTGATTCTTATTCAACAAAAATTCATTTTAATTTCAACAAAAATTCATTTTAATTTCAACAAAAATTCATTTTTAAGTAGATTTCTAATACTTAAAAATTTTTTAAATTCGCATTTCAGAAGCTGATAAATAAAATTTTGCTACGTAGAATTCTATATTTGTAGTAAGGATTGATATCAGATGAAGCACAACAAACATAAAACGTTGGTTGCAAATAAAAGGTTTAGTATAAAGTTTTACAGATTAAGCTAAATTTATTGACTCTCTTAGACTCTATAATATGATGTATTATTTTGGTCGACACATTCGGAAAGAGGGAGTCTATTACATATTGAGTCTATACATGTAACAGGAGCTCTATTCTATGTAATGTGATCTCTATGAAAAATTCATTGTCACTGAGTATGTGAGATAGGAATCACTCAACAGTTTTTTAAAGTACCACAAGATCTACTAATTTGGTGAGTTCTGGGGAGTCGGTTGATCAAGAGAAAACATTTCCCCACATTAGAGCATTTATTCTATAAAAATTTAAATAATTGTAGGAATTATAAGTAACACTTTAAGACAAAAAATGTTGCTCCTAGAAGGAATTGTCAGAATCCAATGAAATTTACAAGGTTGGTAAAGTGCTTTTATTAATGAGTAAATGATTAAAATTTGAGACTGAAATATGCAAACTTTATTTAGAGAAATTAAAAAAAAAATGATATCATTCAGCATGGCGTATGACCGCCATTATTCCTAATCCATCGTGCCAAGCGTCTTGGTAATGAGTCATACAGGCTTTTTATGAAGTCCCGCGACAGTCTATTCCATGCTGATTGAACCCAGTCACGCAGTTCCAGCAGATTACGCGGTACGGGTAGAGTGGTGACATCTCATCCAATCGCATCCCATACACTCTCGATCGGGGACAGGTCCGGTGAGTGTGCCGGCCATGGTAAGCTATCGTTGTGTCGTAGACAAGCTCTAGATACAGCAGTATGGGGTCAAGCATTGTCTTGTTGAAAAAGCGGGTGTACCTGGGAGTTCTGGAATGGGAGTTTAACTGGCTGTAAAATTTCTTGTTCTTAACGCTGGCCTGTAAAAGAGCCCGCAACGAATACCAAAGGTGATTTGACATCATAGCAATTGCACCCCACACCATGACACCGGGTCTTCTGGACGTGTGACGCTGCACTATAAGCCGTGAATTTTGGCACTGACCACGTTGCCTCGACAGACGGATTCGATTGTCGTATCCATCCATCCAGACAGAAGCGGGATTCGTCAGTGAAGACCACTTGATACCATTCGACAGACGGATTCGATTGTCGTATCCATCCATCCAGACAGAAGCGGGATTCGTCAGTGAAGACCACTTGATACCATTCGACAGACGGATTCGATTGTCGTATCCATCCATCCAGACAGAAGCGGGATTCGTCAGTGAATACCACTTGATACCATTCGACAGTCGGATTCGACTGTCGTATCCATCCATCCAGACAGAAGTGGGATTCGTCAGTGAAGACCACTTGATACCATTTGACAGACGGATTCGATTGTCGTATCCATCCATCCAGACAGAAGTGGGATTCGTCAGTGTAGACCATTTGATACCATTCGACAGACGGATTCGATTGTCGTATCCATCCATCCAGACAGAAGCGGGATTCGTCAGTGAAGGCCACGTGATACCGTTCGACGCCCCATGTCCGTCTGGCAGGACACCATTCCAGTCTTTAACGGCGATGCAATGCTGTTAAAGGCAGTCGTAACGGTGTACGTGAGTTTAAATCCCACGTGGTGAAGCCGCCGACAAATGGTACGATCACTTATTGGATGATCGAGAGTGGTTCCGACTGCCCGTTGGATGTCTGCAACAGTGGCTATTGGATCAGTACGCTCATGTCTTAAAACACGTCGATTCTCACTAGGTCCGATTTCTCTAGGCCTTCCTGAGCCTGGTTGACGTTGGCATGTGCCTTGTTGTATCCACCGCTGCCAACAGTATGCAACAGTAACAACACTACAACCAATAAGTTGAGAAATTCGTCGATTAGACCATCCACCTTCTCGGAGGCCGATGACTCGGCCTCTGTCAAACTCTCCCAGTTGCTTAAATTGCTTGAGAACTTTCTTCCGAGGCATAACTCAATGAGAAACGATGTAACCAACACAACAGCATGAGTCGAAATGAATTTGCTACGCTACTGGATGTTCTTTTATGCCCCGGTATGCAGCGTGTTTGAGAGCAGCTCTGCGCGTGACGCTTGCTCAAATGATTCTGAAAATGTGATCATTTGCATCTCCAACGCAGACATACCACTCTTTCAAATTTCATTTATACCGGTCTACTCATTCCAGGTGCAACTTTTTTTTGTCTTAGAGTGTATAGTTAAAATTGTTATATAATAATGGGGAATCTCAGATTATAACTAAATAACCTGTAGATAAACAATGTATGTTTACTGTTATTCACCTACGTGTACCAGTGTGATTAGTGAAGATAATTTCCTTCAATAATAACGTTGATTATGCCTTTCTTATCGTACACGATTCGTAATGATGTCGGATTTTGTCAATCGGACTATTGTCAATCTCTAACTTTGGTAGTTTAGAATGTAAAAGAAGAGTATAATCAGGGTATTTACCTTTTAATACTGTTGGATATGTTTGCACACCTTATTTTCCTATAACCTTGAAAAACATTAGATCTACATGTTTTGCTTCCTCAATTAACTCATTATAGATTATCAATTTGCAGGTGAAATGGCTGTATTTATGGAGGTACTGTTATAAAGATAATACATTTGGTAATTAGATTCAAGAATTGAGGGGGTTTAATAGAAAGTGAAGTAACTCAATACTGTAAATAAATTTATTTCCATATGTTTTTCGTTGTCATCGGTTTAGGTGTAAAATTAAGCGTACATAAAAAAAATCACAAATTTGTGAACATTTAAGGATTGCTTATTTTTTGCTTCAGAAAACACTTCAACATTTATTCATGATAACATACTCTATTTTTCTCTCAACAATTCAATTGATAAGGGTTACAGCTATTTCTTTTTACAACTGTATAAACTCATACTCGCACGTCTAAACTGATTATAATAATCAGCTTGTTATCCCTATCTCCCATAACGTGTTTAATTTTCTTAGTCAACCACTTACAGCGCTAAAAGAATGTCATAAACTATTCTCGACTGTTACATATAGCATATAAGCCATTCCATTTCTAGAAACAAGTAAAAGTGAAAGTAAGCCATTTCCTTTAATCTTAACGACCTGCCCGGAAAGTTCTAAAATACCTTTCCTTTTCAACAAAAACAATTTGCGTTTCCATCAGAAGTGATAGCGCTGAAAATCGAGAAGTCCTTCGACACTCAGACAAATGGAAAAAAAAAAGAGTCAATTTATCTACTAACCTCTATACCGACTTCCCTTATCTGTGAATGGAGCAAGCCTATCAGGACAAAAACGATGAAATAGAGACTGTCCACTATCTGGAGGCATCTAGACATGATCTGCGACAGCGCAGAGACATAACTGATGTCCCCACCATTCTGAATTAGAAGATCTTCAAGGGCATTATTTAGACAACGGCTCTCACTCGCGCATCTGAGGCCAATGTCGTGTTTCTCAAAAACAGACGTGATGCGTGAGGAAGATCTGGAATGAGATAACATCATCTTTGCATGCAATACGTTGTCAATTCAAAATTCGACCAACCTTTGGGCATCGGTTTACGAAGATAAAGCTTGAAAGCAGGAGCTATTTGTCTGTCGATTTCTTCTGGTGACTAATGTTGCCTACGTAGAGTTTGCATTTGGAAATTAAAACTGCGTGCACTAGTGGTCACCTGATTTTAGGTATATCTGCCTTTGATGTCAACAGAAATTTGAAGATTTCTCATGGATGCGTGTAGAGGTTTATGAGGTGTTATGTTTTGTAGATATGTAACAAGGACATATTTCTATTAAAGAGATTCACGTGCATGAATGGTCAATTTGGAAACTTAACGCATTATGTTTTGTTATGAAAGGAATGTTTATATGTTTTATCAAGAAGGTAAAACTGTGTCGTTGTTTAGAAGTAGACACGATGCGTGAGGAAGATCTGGAGTGATATAACATCATCTTTGTATGCAATACGCTGTCAATTCAAAACTCAGCCAACCTTTGGGTATCTGTTTACGAAGATAAAGCTTGAAAGCAAGAGCTATTTGTCTGTCGATACCTTCTGGTGACTAATGTTGCCTACGTAGAGTTTGCATTTGGAAATTAAAACTGCGTGCATCAGTGGTCACTTGATTTTAGGTATATCTGCCTTTGATGTCAACAGAAATTTCAAGATGTCTCGTGGATGCGTGTAGAGGTTTCTGAGGTGTTATCTTTTGTAGATCTGTAACAAAGACATTTCTATTAAAGAGATTCACGTAATGCATGAAAGGTTGATTTGTAAATTTAACGCATTATTTTTTGTTATGAAAGAAATGTTAATATGTTTTTTTTATCAAGAATGTAGAAGTGTGTCATTGTTTAAAAGTAGACACGATGCGTGAGGAAGATTTGGCGCGAGATAACATCATCATTGCACATGCAATGCGTTGTCAATTCAAAATTCAACCTGCCTTTGGGTGTGTGTTTCTGAAGATATAGCTTGAAAGGATCTGTTTGTCTGTCGATACCTTCGGGTGACTAATGTTGCCTACGTAAAGTTTGGACTAGAAATTTAAAATGCGTGTTCTCGTGATCATCTGATTTTAGGTATATCTACTTTTACTGTCGATAGAAAGTTGAGGATGTAGTAACTTGGATGTTTGTGTAGAGATTTCGAAGATGTTGTCTTTGGTACAGCTACACTCTACGTTTATGAGTGATGGCAACGGCTTGGCGATTTTTTTTGGCGCACTTCTAAAGTCCCCAAGGAAAGAATTATTTCTTAACTCTTTTTCCGTCACAAATTTTTTTTCTTTTTGCAACACACTTTTTAAACACATTTCAGAACGTTTTAAAAAGTATATTTTTTAAAAACTTTCACAAAAAGTAGTAAGCTTAAGCACATATCAAAACACATTTGTGAACCAGCAGAGAAACTAAGCTACGAATGTTTGGTAAGAATACCCTGAAACTTATCAATTAATTACACTAAATACAGTGGGCATGTTGAAAAAAAAAAGATTTACAAAAGAAAAAGAGCAAGAACTAATACAACCTGATAGCGTCAGAATTCTTTCGTAAAAAAATAATGAAAACGAAAATGGTCAAAGTTATAATACTCTGAAAACTATTTTAGTAAAATAAAAATTCCACAACTGTCAAAATACAAATAAATGGACCAATGGTATCACAGAAAACGATTTAAAAGGACCAATGCAATCAAAGGATATTTTAAAAACAAAATAACCAATGGGAGAAAAGAAAAAATTTCAAACGAATCAATGAAATCAAACGATTTTAACGGATTTTGGAAGAACTTTCTAGAATATTTAAAATGAAAATTGAAAGTTTCCGTTTGCCGAGGTTGCCATGAAAACCACAACAGCCGTAACGAAAGATGTGCTGCCTTAATTTATCGTAACTCGCTACCAGAAGTGCGCCAAAAAAAATCGCCAAGCCGTTGCCATCACTCATAAACGTAGAGTGTAGCTGTACCGTTGTCTTTTATAGGGTATTGTAGGATATTGCCTTTTATAGATATGTACCAAAGACTTTTCTATTTTAGGTATTCATATTGCCTATGGATGATCGATTCGAAAAATTAACTTTTGTTGTTAGCCAAATGTCTCACGACACTATGCACTTGAGTGAGTGTTGGATTTAGTTAGTAGCAGTTATTTAACCAAATGGTAATATGTTTTGTCAAGAAGGTAGAAGTATGTAATTGTTCAGAAGCAGATAGGATGCGTGAAGATTAGGTGTGAGACAACATCATATGTGCATGCATTACGTTGTTAATTACAATTTAAAATCACATTTGGTTATCTTTTTCCCGAAGACAAACATTGCTAGCAGGATCTATTAATCAGTCGATACCTATTGGTAACTAATGTTGCTTATGTAGAGTTTGAATTTGGAAATGAAATATGTGTGTGCTAGGGGCAATCTAATTTTGAGTAATTTACCTTCGCTGTTAGTAGAATTTTGAAGATGTAGAGAGTATCATGTATGTGCATAGATATTTCTGAGATGTTAACTTTTGTAGATATGTACTGAAGACATTTCTATCTAAGGGATATTGCCTATGAATGGTCGATTCAAAAAGTTACAGCGCTAACATTTGTAGTTAAAGAATGGTTAATATGTATTTCTGAAGAGGTGGATCATTTTGATGTATCTTAGCTCTATCAGAATATGTCATTCACATTCGTATGTTCTAAAGATTTTTCTACTGAAGATACAGTGTTGACTTCATTATTTAAGCACTTAGATATCATATTCGCACTTTATCAGGCTAAGAGCCAAGAAATCGCAGGAAGTAAAAACCATAGGTAGCAATGAAATAAGACAGTAGCAATGAAATAAGGCAGTATCAATTAATATGATAGATTAAAATAACATAAAAGGGTTTATTGTATTTGAAATTTTTCATATACTTTGTTTAAAATTTAAAATATATATATTTTAAAACTGTATGAATATATTGTAAATAATTGTTATATATTGTAAAACTGTACTTAAAATTGTATGAATAAATGAAAATTAAGTCGAAAGAAATTTGTGAAGATAACCATGAGGGAGAAAACAAAAATCGTATTATGGTATGTGAGCACCCTTAGCTTTAATATAAGCTTCACTTCTATTGCTTATTTAGCCATAACTACATGTTACTATTATAACGTCGGCTTTTCAAGTGAAACACACTAAATTGAAAATTTCAAGATAGTTTTTTTTTTATCTTTTCTAGAAAAGGACGTGTTGATATGAAGAAAGTAGAAGTCCATTAAGTCTAGCTTCCTCTACATGAATATTATATTTCTTCTTTAGAAACAGATGTTAAACTAAACCTCGACTCATCAGTAAAGAGAACATGGGTCCATTGGTGTTGACTCCAGTTCTTATGTTCTTTGCACCAATTAAAGCGATCCCTCTTGTGTTGTGAAGACAGTGAAAGACATACCCTTGGCCTTTTGGCATAAAGGCCTTTTTCATTAAGCCTGTTGTATACAGTTTGCCGTGATACAACAGTTTCCGTGGCGGCTCCAAGCTCTGAACTTAACTGCCGAGCAGTAGACTTCCTGTTACGACGGGCAGTTATTGCCATATATTGATCTTGAGAAGCAGTTGTTATACGTTTACAACCTTGTCCAGGCCTTTTTACAACAGTTCCAGAGTTCTGAAATTGTTTCCACAGCGCAGAGACTGTCTGACCTGAAGTATTCATACACCTCGCTGTTTCCATGATTGTCTGGCCGGCTTCTAAACAGCCGACAATGCGCCCCTTACAATTTCTTCCAAATGATATTTCAGAGCCATAACAATCCATTTCAAGTTCTTACACGCTGCAATCAAACGCTGTATTCAAAAAAAATTTACTCAGATATGCACTTTACGCAAAGCGCTTGATTCACCATCGGATGACGTAACGTTTCGATTTGCATATCAGAAACCGTTTTATCACTTTTGATTGAATGATGCTAATTAGGCTTGTCTTTCTCACGTTCCCTACAAAAATGGATTACAGCGATTGAGTATTTCACGGAATATAATTTTTTTGGGGTATGTAAAGATATTTTTGGACACAAGTGTAATATACAAAAGAAATCGCCAAGGAACTTATTTTGCACAGTTAAATCTTTCAATTATGGGTTTCAAAATACATCACTTTTAAAGATATTAACATTCAACCCATCAAGTGGTTTCGATGAGATGGCTCATCCATGAAGATCTGAATAACTTTCAATTATGGGTATCAAAAAACCAAATTTAACCCTTCAAGTGGTTTCGATGAGATGACTCATCCATGAAGATCTGAATAACTTTCAATTATGGGTATCAAAAAAACAAATTTAACCCTTCAAGTGTTTTCGATGAGATGGCTCATCCATGAAGATCTGAATAATTTTGCTTATGACGAGTGATATACCTCGTTATCAATATATTAGTTATTTTTTTGACCAGACCGAGTTATAATTAGTTTTTTTCCATTGACGAGATATCTCGTCCATCAAGATCTGGTTAGTTTTGCTAATGACGAGTTACCTCGTCGAGACAACCACCAGGAGAATTAATGCAGCTTTTGGAGTACCGAGTTCTCGCAAATGCGTCGACCTTGTGAAAACGACGTTCGTCGGTGTCTCGAATAATGTTATGGTATTAAAGAATAGATTGCAATACCCACGCGTATGCGATTTTAACGACTCTGATCCAAATAAACGGGCCCTCTAGGCAACCATTAAAGTTAAAATGAAGACATGTTTTGCAATTACTTACGGGATGATCATTAGCAGGAGCAATTTTCTTAACAGGAAATACGTCTGTTGAAGATTCAGAATTGTGGGCGTAAGACAATAATTCTTTGTTTTCTTTTTGTGCAAAAAGACGATTTGATCTTGATTTTCGAACTTGTCTGACATTTAATTATAAAAACCTAAAGCTCTTGACTGCTCTTTAACAACAAAATATTAATAATTTGTTATGGTTTACTGTCTATGGCAATGGTAATTAACGTAGATGGTAATGGTAAGTAATTAACGCCATACTGAAGCAACACAGCGGGCTATTAGTTCGTTGTCTACATATTAGAACAAAATGAAATGAATACGAGATTATCACTACCAAATATGCTTTTTTTATTATTCTTCAATTACCTCACTCAAGCGGTCTGTCTTCTCATAACCAATCAGATATTTTAAATCTTTTCCCAATTTAGGGTAGGACAAGGTAGCTCGGTTGGATGAGTTACGGATTAGCAACCGGGGGTTGATTCGAATACATCCAATGACCGTCGTGAACAAAGGGAAGCGGTGCGCGTTAAATCTGTTGGCATCTCTCGTTGACTCGGTGTGGTATATTGGAGAGTGGGCTGCCAGTTCAGATAATATAACCATGCTTTAAAGTTATGTGGTGGCGTTCTATAATCCTTCCTTTGGAGTTAAATTCTACACCAACGCCAATAACCCGGTGTTTTGATCCAGGTAGACGTTAATTTAAAAACCTACCTACACTATTCAGGGGTATTTTCCCCCTCCGCGACATGCTAACAAATCAAATTACTCCCACTTTTCCCAAATCATGGAAAATTTCTTCACAAGGGATTTCAGTCCCTAGAGTGTATGTGAAGGTCGATGGAATTCAAGCTCATTGATGAAGGTTAAAATATTGAATAAATATAACTATTCTAGGACAAAGTGCTTCATGTTTCATATTCTCATTTCGTCACAAGTTTCACTGTACATATTTAACCCCGACATGCATACTTTTCATAACTTTTCATTTTTTTTTTGCTTTTAAAGGCATTTCTTAGAGCCAAGCTATGTATAGTTGATTATTTGTATTACCTCAATGAGAACCTAGGCTTTTTAGGATCAGGGGCTCATGAGGTTGACATCGCCGTATCAAAAACAAATTTACACATTTGAAATGAAAATAAAGCAAATATCCAATAATTAAGATAAACTAGGGGGCCTGCCCCCTGCTCGCTAACGCTCGTCAACCCCCGGAGGATTGCTTCGCAATCCTCATTGGTCCGCTGCGCGAACCTATGCTCGCTTCGCTCGCCTCAATGAAGACAGGTGTCCTAGCAGAAGGGATTGTTTACAAAATATGTTACAAAAAAAATGTTTTTCAAATCTAAATTTGCTGTATTACAGAAAATATATATATAGTATCTCTAAAATCAGAATTCAAATGAAAACTTTGTGCAAATTTTGACTCGAAATGTGAACGTTGCTTTGGAAATTGAATACCCAGCATGTTGTTTGTGTGTGCATTTTCCCAGCACTCAAACGACCCACACTTTTTCATTGAGTTTGTTGCCGAAAGTTGTAGTGCAAGCGTCTTGTTGAACTATAATTGTTGGCCCTGAAAAGGACCGTTTTTAAATGGCCCTGAAAAGATCCTCCGCTTTCTTTGATTTCTATTATAAACTAACTGCAACATCTCATCAAAATTTCCATTTTTTTTTTCAATAAAATTTTATCCGATAACGCTATAAATTCAATCGATGCGCGAGACTTCGCGATAAACAAACAATCGTACTGTGTTGCCAAAACGCTATTACAAATAACGTCTTTTTTGCGTGCCACGTAAGAGAATTATATATATAGATATCCTTGTTGAAAATATTAATTTTGTTGATAAATTAATGTCCTAAATATCTATTTTTGATTGCAATCAACTATCGTACATGCATAACATTTAGAAAAAAGTCGTACTTTTTTAATGGCTAATGCGTCTCTGGGACAATGAAAAAGTACTCGCTGTTTTGGCTTATGCTGTTCTAGCGTTTGTGACAAGACATATCTTATGACTTGTCTCTTCTGATGATTGGAAGAGAAGCAAATTAGCAACCGGAGATTACGAGTTCGAGACTAGATCCAAACAAAAACCGTCATATGCATGGAGGTTGGTGACAATCTGTCGAGGTGTCAAATGTCCTGATGTTGGCGTGGTGCGGAAGTTTAGGAAGTTCAGGCATTAGCCAGCAGTGTTGCTCCAGTGCGTCATTAACTCAACTACCTACCAACCTTTAATCTGTCGTGGATAATAATACCAACGCAAAAGGCTGGCTGAAAGGAAGGAAGATTTCGCACCCCATAAATACAATGCGTAACAGTATTCATTTTGCACGTAAAGCACTTGAAAATATATCCGTGACAAGGACCAAAAGTGTTCTGAAAGGTTACCAAATATTTAACCCTCCTGATGGTTGTCTCGACGAGTTATCTCGTCACTAGCAAAACTGATTAAGTGATGTTGGACAAGATACTTCGTCATTAGATGGAAGCACGATAACGATCATCAGAAGAAATATGACCAGTTCTTGATTTCGTTATCATCACAAAATTGGTAATATCTTGAAGACGAGATATCTCGTCATTAACATAATTTTTAGGATCTTTGTAGACGAGATACTTCGTTGAAACCACTTGTAGAGTTAACACAAAATTTACAATTTGAAATACACGTACGAATACTCGTATTGTCTAAAACTCCCCAAAAGAACAATCTGGTTTTAGTGTTCCGTCTTCATTCCTATAGCAAACATTGCATTATGGACTTAACACAATCAGGAAGGTAGGTAGATTAATTAATGTTGCACTGGAGCAAACAAAAGGGACATTGGTAAATTTCTGGAATCAATCCAGAAGAGAAAGATCGTTGCACCAAGCGTCGTAATTCTGAACCACTGCCAGATTACGAGGTCAACACATGAGCTGGCACCTCAAACTTCTACAGCACGTCAACGTGAGGACATTTGAAGACACTACAGACATAACATCCCGGGAACAGAAAGTGCTTAAAACTGCGACGTGCGTCGCAGAACAAACAAAGTCTTTACAGAACAATTTTTCCTTAATTTTATCAAAATTTTGGCCGATTTTTTAACTAATCATTAGTTAGGATGTTCTGTAGTGCAAAGCACGTTCCATACACCTTTTTTTTCTAGCTACGGAACAATCTCCCTATACCACCCCAAATTACCTAAAATACTTTATAAATAACACATCTTCTACGCCAAAATTACGAAATATTTAACTTAAAAAGTTATCGACAGAATGGCAAATTCTGAAAGTAATTCTTGGTTTTAAGTAAATAAAAAAAGTTAATTAACTTTGATGTTTTTGTTATACTAGGGGGCTCCGCCCCCTGCTCGCTAACGCTCGCCAACCCCCGGGGATTGCTACGCAATCCCCGGGGGTTGGCGAGCGTTAGCGAGTTAGCGGGTTTGCTTAGCAAACCAACATTCCTTTCGCAGAGTGAAACTATCTGAATAATTCGTATTATCCTGATTTCACTTTCCGGTCCATGACGTCACAGCGAGGGCTTCGCCCTTTGCTCGTTTACGCTTGTCGACCCCCGGGGATTGCTACACAACCCGTTTGGTTTGCTTCGCAAACCAATACTTCTTTCGCAAGTGATTTTACTTTTTTTTGCTTTAACACTTAATGCACCCTAAACTAATAGCCGCATCAGTAAAAAATCTGCATCTTGTTCCCTGTACAATTTTAAGTAAACCGTGTTTACCTCCAAACTTTACGATCTGTACTTTGTACTTGCTGGGTAAACTGTCTGAGAACAGAGGGGAAAAAAGCGAGCCTTTTTCCTCGCCAAATAAAAAGAAATCGTTTGTATGGCAGTTGTTGCTACGATAAATTTGATATCTGGCAAACCCGATAGTCTCAAATGCAACCCACTACTGCTTGCGGAATCTGCTATGCGAACTAAAAAATACTAAATTTGTGTCACCAACTTTTGATTGCATCGAATTTATTTATGAACCAATTTTAAAAATAATTGTACCGTAAGAAAGAGTACATTCTGAGGTAAACTGCGATATTTTCAAAATTAAAACTAATAGTAATACGATATAGATATGACAGTTTTAGTTTTGAATCGGAAATTATGATCTGAAAGTTCCGAAAATTGTATGACCAACTTTTAATTGCATCGATTTTATTCATTAACCAATTTGAAAAATAATTGTATCATAAGAAAGAGTGTAATGTAATGTATTCAGTGATGTTCTCAAATTTAAAAAAATAAAGGTTTTTGCTGTAGATATAACGATTTTAACAAAAAGTAGCGAAAATATCCAAAGATTCCGAATTTTGTATGACCAACTTTTGATTGCATCCAATTTAATTATTAACCGATTTCAAAAATAATAGTACCGTAAGAAATAGTATATTCTAAGGTATACTGCGATATATTAAAAATTAAAAAGTAATAGTAATAAGATATAGATACGGCAGTTTTAAAAAAAAGTAACAAAAATGTCCCGATTTTTCCCGAATTTCAAAAAAAATATTATCAAGAACCAAATTGAAATTAAAAAAAAAAAAAAAAAACTCGACGAGCTGCAAAAATTTACGTTGAGAGTTATTTAAAAAAAAAAAAAACTCACGACTGAAGACTGAAAATTTGTATGTGTTTTGCTCACTCGCGGAAGAAATTTCGCTTCTTTAATTTTGACACTTAATAAATCCTAAACTAATAGCCGCATCGGAAAAAATCTTAATAATTGTCCAGGGAATACGATGAAGAACAAACCATGTTAATTTTGTTTTTTTCCGATCAGTACTTTCTCTGGAAACCGTCTAAGAATCGAGCTAAACAACACAGTTTTCAATCCTGCGGCGTCGGCGTCGGCGGTAACATTTTTTTAATATAGAGAGAAATATGTACTATAGTCAGTACCGGCTATATTGTCACCCTGTTATAAGGTCACCCCGCTTATATGGTCAGTTTTCGAAAATCCCGTCGAACTTAATAGGGAAACATGTGTTAAAACGCACCGGTTATATAGTCATTTTATTTTTCTGGTTATCGGTTATAGGGTCGGATTTTCATCTTTTCAATGAGGTTATCGGATTTTTTGTTGTTGAAAAGTAGTGTAATTGTAACATTTTTTAAGAGGAGGATTAACACAGGGCCCTCAAAAGATATGAATCTGCCAACGTCTTCAGTGTTGATGAATGTGGACTTTTTTATATCGGATCTTGCCAGACAGAACTCTTTGTTTCAAAGGTGAAAAATGTGTCGGGGAAAAGAAAGGTAAGAAAACTCTTAACCATGTAGTGCAGTAGACCTTGTCGTGGAGCTTCCAATGAATTTGGACCAAGGTCCCAGTCCACACCAGGAGAAACACCCCCAGACAATAATACCACCTCCGCCAAACAGCCGAACCAGCCGAAAGCAGCAAATGCTTTACTATGGGCACAATGCATTCTGGCAGGAGGCGTTTTCCAGGCAGACGCCAGACCCTGCCATGCTGACGGTAGAGAGCGAACCTTGATTCGTCGCTCCAGAGAACCCGTTTAATAGAATTAATTTTTAAAATGTTCTTAAAAGTTTAATTATTTGTTTATGAACACTATATTCTGATAGGTGAATATAATCCTGCCATAATTAAATAGTGTAGTATTGTTCCGCATATATGGTCACCCTGCTTATAAGGTCTGATTTTTCTGGACCGCTGAGCTAACCATATAACCGATTCTGACTGTTCATATTTAGTCGATAATTGTGTCTTACGTCTGTTTTTGATTTTACTGCAGTTTTCAAAATTCGGACGAAATGCCTGCAGAATAATTGTAATTTCTTGGATTTATGTTGCAGAACACTGAATATAATTCTGCATCTGGGCATAACACACACACATGTACCAGAAAAATCAAAATATCACTACAGATCATGTTGCCACGGAGGAACACGAGGATTTGTATCTCTGATGTGTTTGAAGTGCCATTCAAATACGTTGAAAGTGGAAGCTCATTCAATTTTATCCTTATTTTGTTCCAGTATGGGTTTATGTTCTGCCGTTTTTGCCATTATAAAACTTTTTATACTTATTACACTTGACATGTTTGAGATGATCTAGTCGGACATATAAATATTCAGGCATAGGTATCTCCCGTTTTTCTCACGCAGCAAAAAGCTACACATCTAGTGATCTGTAATTTTACTGTTTACTGGTTTACTGTGTTTTAGTAAACATGTTGTTCGAGTTCCCAGAACACCCAACTGGTCTTTGCCAGTTTTTTTCCCCTTTCTTTTTTTTCCAAATCCCTCTTTTTTAAACATTTCACTACATGTTTTGCTCGACGTTGTCTTGTGTTTGGCTCAGCTTGACGGCCCTTACAATATAACTTCCCTAACTAACCACTTCAAGAGTTTCTTGATTTTTTATCTCGACCCCTTCTAATTTACTATCACGTAATTATAATAGGACAAGCAAAAAGATGCTTATGTGAGTTTTCATGTTGTTTATTTTAGAGTTACTGTTTACACTATATTATCACATTGGTTTAACATAAAAGGGATACGTTTTTGTTTTAGTCGTCTTCCTTAACATAACATATTTGATAGGAAAGATAAAAAATATGAAAAACAAATTTAGATATAACAAACAACAATAATAAAATCTTAATAAAAATTAAATAAGACTTTTATTAACTTAGAAAACAATTTACCAACATTGTCAATGTGAAGGGTGTTCTTCCTGACTCTTGTCAAGTTTAACAATGTTGAATTCAAAATTAGTAAGTTCTAGCCTTAATTTGCCACGGAATTCTGTATTCACTCTTAATTGCGTTGTAATTCAGAATGAAAGGAATCCAAGAACTGAATTACAACCCGTACAATGATGTCTTATATTGTTCTATCGACCCCTAATAATGTTATATCTACCCCCACTTTAGACATTGCTGGTCGGGATTTCCGCTCCTGACACCCTCTGATGTCACCCACCTGCTATAGAACCTCAGGTTTCCCCCTTGTGCGTCGATGCGCCATCCCAAAGCGAACATTCCCATTTTCCCTCACTCTCTCCAACGCATACTGTAAAACTAAATACAGACATCAAAGGACAGCAACGTGTTACATAGGGAATACAACAAAGAAAAATCCCCACACAACGATACACTTTCCCCGCCGCGATCTTTATCGCATCAAAACGAATGCACACGGAAAGTTGGCAGTGATTTGTGTTGGAAGTGGCAGTTACAATGTCAACGCTTACAAAATCAAGAAATCTCGCGAATACATTAATTTCAATCGCTCCATCTGCATACCAGACTCCATGAGCGATTTGAATGGCCCAATGCGAACGCCCATAATCTCTTCTTTTTCGAGAATATAGAATATCCTCGGTGCTGTTTAGAACGACTCATTTTCTGTTTGATGACGCCTACTTAATTCAGAGAAAAAGGTGAGTTCACGGTTCTTACTTTTCACCAAAGATCTTTCGGATTGAAGAGGAAGATTTTTGATGGATATACGAAGTTTTGATGAAAAATTGTTTTTGATAAGTCCCTTCTCTCTCTGCTTTGGAAAGACTGGCGGATACATCCATTTCTGCATATTTTGAGTGAGATATAAATCAAAGCTTCGTGCATAGGATTTCAGGCTATTATGTGCATGTAAATTAAGGAAAATAGTCATACATTATTTCGAAAGATTATCATGAGTGTCGAGACTATTAATTATGCCCATTGGTTGACGACCATTTTGGTGATTTAAAAAGGTATGTAGGTAGGTATGCATTTTTGATTAACGTCGCCCAGGAGCACCACAATGGTGATTTGAAAAAAAAAATGAAATTTTTAAAAACTAGTAGAGAAAAACATTTTCTTTCCCAGAACTTCCGCCGACCAGCCAGCATAGTGGTTAAGGTGTTAGCCTCTAGATCGGAAAGTTCCTGATTCGAATCCGGGACCGGGCATGGATGTTTGTAAACGTATGGTGTTGAGGCGGCTTGTGCACCTTAAATCTGTCGTGGCCGAAAGTCCTCACGTTGGGTTGGTGTGGAATTTTAGAGATTGGTGTGCTAGCTTAGGTGTTGCTTCGTCATCTGACCGTAGTTCAAAATTACGAGGTGTTGTCCTCGGATCTTTCCCTTAAGGGAATGATCCCGGACCTTTCGTCACTAGCCCGTTGTGTTGCTCTAGTACGACGTTAACTAAAATTACCATTCTCAGAACTCACTATTTTCATAACTGGAGGTTGTAGTAGAAATAGTTATCAATCAAAAATCTTAATCTATTTATTATTGTATCATTGGAAATAAATGTTCCTGTTATAAATTTTTTGCCGTGTATACGTCTTTAAAATCAGGACAGTATTGCGGGGTATACATGAAAAGTCGAGCGTTACAAAAAAGCGTTACAACTGTTGTCTAATGATTTCGGATCTAGAAGCAACATACAGAAAAAAAAATAGCGCTGTGTAGAGAAAGAATGTCCATGACTGAAGAACATGACTTTCGAACCAAACACGTAAGCACAATGAGCGTGGAGTTGATGTTCGCAATATGAGAGAGAACTGTTTTTGTGGTATCATTCAAAAACTACCGACTATTCTAAAATTAATACTAAAAAAAATCTCTTGGGAACAATTACTATCAAAACTGCTCTTGAATAGTTCGAAGTGTAAACAAATCGTCGAATATTCGCCATAAATAAACATTTAAACTTTCTATGTCTGTTTCATTCATTCCACATTCCAACATGAGGTCGTACTTCAAAACTAGGGTCACTAAACAACCTACCTACCAATTTCTTTAAATACACTGACATCTTCGACACTAGAAAGGGTAAACTGGAGGTTTTCCGTCCTGCGCCCAATACGTCAGCCGCTATTATTTTCCCCCTAAGAAACACTTTTACAGTAAAAATCATCTTCGAATTTGCTTGGATGAGTATGTTCTCGCCATTTTGTGTTAAAAAAATAATTAAATCGTACAGTACAGCAGTTAACATACAAACTAGGATCAAATTTGAATTGCGGCTTATTTACAGTTGAAAATACAAACAAAGTTTTAAAGGATTAGGGGCTGCGGTAGTCCAGTTGAAAGAACAGCAGAGTTGGCCGCAGGGTTGCGTGTTCGAAACTAGGTCCCTAAGTCCAGCCAAAGACCGTCGTGTTCCTGAGAACTACTTCAAGTTAAATCTGTCGTGACGTCAAATGTCATGTCCTATGTTGGCGTGGTATGGAAGTTTCGAGAGTGGGGTATCGGTTCCGGAGTTGTTCTTGTCATCTGACCGTGGCTTAAAATGACGAGGCATTATTTGTGGACCTTTCTCTTCGGAATTGATCCCGGAAAGTCGTCAATGGTTCAGGATTACGTGGTGTTCTTGGATCTTTCCATTCAGGTTTTATCCAGGACTGTCGCCAATAGCTAGCACGTTGTGTTGCTGCAGTGTGATGTTAATAAAAAATACTATACCATACCTACCTACCTTTCCCGACGCTAAGTAAATGTGCTTCTGTTAAGTGTTGACAGACAGATAGACTGCTATATTTATGAATTCAATTTGTTATGTAATACACTTTCTTGTTTAATTTAAATAAACTTGTTTAAGAAATTGGAATTTATTTTTTAGTTAATTAACCTTCGGTAAATAAGGACCTAATGTCTGCAAGTTGCTTTCGAAATAAACAAGAAGTAATTAAATTGTTTGATTTGAAATCAATTCATACTATCATTACAATAACTTCCAAATGAGCTAATGTATTTTAAGGGGTTAGGTACCTTTTAAATGTCAAAATATGCAAAAAAATCATTACATTTCAAATCTTAATATCTCCATGAATAAATTATTTACATAAATAAAATTTTGTAAGCAGATTTAAACTACCTTTATCTTTTGTAAACTATTTAAAAAAAATTTCTACCCCTTAAATCTATTGTAAATTGGACCAAAATTAAATGCATTGTTTTTGTTGTTAGAATATTATATGGTGCATTGCGCGCAGTATTCTGGGCAAAATAATTATTATTCTGAGCTGAATTTTTTTATATACTTAAAAATATATAATATAATTACAATGACGAACTCTTTTATTTTTTTTTTAATTTCTTACAAAGAAGTTTTTAATAAAAAAAAAATTGAAATTTGTTTTTTTTTTCAACACAAAATTAACTTTTTATTCAAAAACTTTCAACATGATAGACAAAAAAGTTGGTAATTTTAAACATATATATGGTTTACATAATCAATTAAAATTTCATGTAATTCTAACCAACCATTCCAAAGAAATCTTGCGCGCAAGTGGTAAAATCACAGTTTTGAGGTATCGTCGTTAAAAACAATTCGCTTGTGAAATTCTTTCGCATTAAAGGAAGGAAACAAATGAAACTAAAAGTAGAAGTCAAATACATTGTTCCCAGATAAAAAATAAAATTAATTAAACAATGTACATGGAGATGGCTTTAGCAATATAGAGCGTAGTCAAATTACATTTTTGTGATCACTGATAGCGACGAAGTACAAAATGGAAACAAACCATTTGGCTCTAAATGTTTGATTAAGGGCTTCACTCTTTTAACCATAACATCCGTTCTAGAGTGAAATTTTACACCAGGTTTGTTTTAAAACGTTGCTAAGAAACAGAGCATTAAAATTAGATCATAATATATTTTTTGATTTTTTTTGAAAATTTAAAAGGTACCTAACCTTTTAACCAAACTTTACCAGCAAGTCAGTACAACGTAGCCTGGATTAAAAAATTGGTTGTTCATACCTTGCTACATAGGAAAAACAATCGTTCGATGTGTGGGCTCCAGGGAGTTTGAACTCAAGCAAGCGGTTTAAGTTCACTTTTTGACAACAACACTTTAATTGCCTCTTTAACCTCATAGAAAACTTTTCTCTCAAAGCATCAACCTGCTTGTGCCTTTCTTAACTCAAAATTTCTTTGCATCACGCAAAATAATTTTCTTTCCTTTTCCCATTTGGTCATCTTTCACGTTATTGGAAATTTTGTTTACCGTAAACCCAATCGTAGGGCCTGTATCCCGTGATGGAGTTAAGTTAAGTTAACAATCAATAAGGACAAAAGATGTCATAAGATGGCAGCTGAGCATGTTTGTCATGGGACGAATAATTGGAATGATGGAAACCGGTTGATCCCAAACCGAAGCGTCCCAAATTCTAAATGTGCCTTAGTGTGTGATCGATCATCAGACTATAGCAGAGGTTTAAAACCTCTGGAGATGTTACCCAACTATCAGTAATAGTTCGGCCAAGGGTAACAAGCGCTCGCAAGATCAATAATTGCCGATTTCTACGTGACGTGAGAAGAACCGTTTTGCCAGACAACTGGATTCAGCCCTAACAGCCGCCACAAGTCAAAGTTTTGTCACAAACTGTTTACATGAGACAGACACGTTTGTCTCTATGTCAGACAACCAGCAGTTTGCATTTCCTTGACGTCTCTACAGAAACGCACAAGTTTACTGTGGAGTTTGGAACAACGTCAGTGGAGACTACAACAGTGAATTAATGTCGTATTCAGGTATCGGTCAAAGACATAGAGACGAAGTCCGAGGTGCTGTTGAACCTGGTTTCATTATCGTGGATAATAATGTGCCTCCTCACCGTTCCAGCCCTGGACGACGCCTTCCTTAAAAATGAAGATATTCAACGCATGCAATGACCAGCAAAATCTTCTGATCTGAATCTATAGAGCATGTGTTGGATATGCTCGGGGAGACATGTTGAAGCCTTGAGACACCCACCAAGCTCCGTTACGGAATTGAAAAATGCCCTCCGTGAGGCTTGGAACTCTTTGAGCACACAACTCATCCATACCTCATCGAAAGTATGGGAAATAATTGTGCAGCAAGCGTAGCTACCAGATGATACAACACGCCGTATTAAGCTTAAGCATCACATTGTTTTAATCATTTCTCTGTTTCACTAAAGTTGACACTCGTATTGTGAACCTTTTTTTTTCAACCCTTTTCTTTGGATAATAAAAGTCATTCTTATCCTTGTTTTGCATTGTTTTCTTCTTCTATAAGCCTATTACAGCCGCATACCACATTTCCTTCCATTGCGATGTAAATTTTATGTAATATTCATATAAACAGCAATAATGCTTAACTTATGGACATGCGTGTATATCCATCCATACTGTCACTTATTATGTACTATATGAAGTCCTACTTGAATATCTTGCTTAATTAACCGAAAATTAGATCATCATATTGATTGCAAATATATTTGACTATAAATGGTCTTTAATGAACAAAAAAATTACTTAATCATTTTTTTTTATTTAACTTGCAAATACTTTGAGCTAGCTTCATCATTTGTTTAAAAAGTCAAGAGCATTTCAGTGGGTCGTCCAAGATACGTCCCTGCTTTGAAGGAATTTTAAAATCTCTTTGCAACTATTTTTTCTATCCCAAATCAAGGCTCTTCTTCACCCAAAGAAAAATCCTTTTCCTTCCCAACATATTTTAACGAAGAAAGGGTTTGAATGAAAGACACCCAAAAACATCCATCCTTCATGAAAAATCCTCAATCGAAAAGTACCACATCACTCTCAATTATGCTACGCACCAAGCAAAGATAGGAATCGCAAAGGAGCTGGGAAAATATTGTCTTCGAGGTGAATAGTATAATTTTATTTCTTCCCGTTCCCCTCATCCATCAAACAACTTGAAATGATAATGAAAATTATTTTTGAGGCATGTGCTGAAGGATCAGCGATAACAGTATTTCCATTATTCTCTTGAATGATGTGGTTCGTTTAGTCTCCTCAGTTCTCGTTCGGTGGCACGAAAACCATTTTCTGTACATCATTCGATAGATTTCGATGCACATTTGTCTGACTTGAGCCAACCCCAGAAATGCAAGAAAGACGGGTGACCCCATTAGAGAAGTACAATAAAGAGATGAGATATGAATGGGAACCTCAATGATTGAATATGTAGAGCTGGAAGGGAAAGTTTCTGTCTGAAGGGTAGATTGGTAGTAGAATTAACTCCGTAATAGAGCTACTGGCGATAGTCAGAGTTCAATCCCGAAAGACAGAAGACACCTCGTAAATTTGAACCATGGTCAGATGACGAGGTCAACGCCAGAAATACAAGAAAGACGATTGACCCCCATTAGAGAGTACAATAAAGAGATGATATTTGAATAGGAACCTCAATGATTGACAATGTAGAGCTGGAAAGGAAAGTTGATCTATGTTGGTTGGTAGATTGGCAGTTGAATTAACTCCGTACTAGAGCTATTGGAGATAGTTAAATCCAGAAAGGTACAGGACACCTCGTAAATTTGAACCATGGTCAGATGACGAGGTCAACGCCAGAAATACAAGAAAGACGATTGACCCCCATTAGAGAAGTACAATAAAGAGATGATATTTGAATAGGAACCTCAATGATTGACAATGTAGAGCTGGAAAGGAAAGTTGATCTATGTTGGTTGGTAGATTGGCAGTTGAATTAACTCCGTACTAGAGCTATTGGAGATAGTTAAATCCAGAAAGATACAGGACACCTCGTAAATTTGAACCATGGTCAGATGACGAGGTCAACGCCAGAAATACAAGAAAGACGATTGACCCCCATTAGAGAAGTACAATAAAGAGATGATATTTGAATAGGAACCTCAATGATTGACAATGTAGAGCTGGAAAGGAAAGTTGATCTATGTTGGTTGGTAGATTGGCAGTTGAATTAACTCCGTACTAGAGCTATTGGAGATAGTTAAATCCAGAAAGATACAGGACACCTCGTAAATTTGAACCATGGTCAGATGACGAGGTCAACGCCAGAAATACAAGAAAGACGATTGACCCCCATTAGAGAAGTACAATAAAGAGATGATATTTGAATAGGAACCTCAATGATTGACAATGTAGAGCTGGAAAGGAAAGTTGATCTATGTTGGTTGGTAGATTGGCAGTTGAATTAACTCCGTACTAGAGCTATTGGAGATAGTTAAATCCAGAAAGGTACAGGACACCTCGTAAATTTGAACCATGGTCAGATGACGAGGTCAACGCCAGAAATACAAGAAAGACGATTGACCCCCATTAGAGAGTACAATAAAGAGATGATATTTGAATAGGAACCTCAATGATTGACAATGTAGAGCTGGAAAGGAAAGTTGATCTATGTTGGTTGGTAGATTGGCAGTTGAATTAACTCCGTACTAGAGCTATTGGAGATAGTTAAATCCAGAAAGGTACAGGACACCTCGTAAATTTGAACCATGGTCAGATGACGAGGTCAACGCCAGAAATACAAGAAAGACGATTGACCCCCATTAGAGAAGTACAATAAAGAGATGACATTTGAATAGGAACCTCAATGATTGACAATGTAGAGCTGGAAAGGAAAGTTGATCTCTGTTGGTTGGTAGATTGGCAGTTGCATTAACTCCGTACTAGAGCTATTGGAGATAGTTAAATCCAGAAAGGTACAGGACACCTCGTAATTTTGAACCATGGTCAGTTGACGAGGTCAAAACTTTAGATAGATTTCCCTACACACTTGTGACCCCAGAAATATGAGAAAGACGGATGACCCCATTAGAGAAGATCAATAAAGAGATGAGATATGCATAAAAAACTCAATGATTGAATATATAGAGTTGGACTAGAAAGTTGCTTGTGGTTGGTATGTTGATAGTTGAATTAACGCCGCACTGGAGAAACACAGCTATTGTGACAGAGTTCAATCACGAAGAGAATAGATCTTAGGACATCTCCTAAATTTGAACTAGATGACGAGGTCAGCACTTGAGTCGTCCCCCCACTCTCCAAACGCGTACACCACTCCAACGTGAGGACATTTGAGGCCATTTTAATGCGCAATTTCAGGGGGGCCACGTACACTACTGTCCTTGGTTGAAACGAGTCTTGACTATTCATCCAACGATTTACTAAGTATTCATTGAACTTTTATAAAAAAAGCCTTTGGAATAAATATATATGTGAATACTAATTCCATACTTCAAATTATTACAATACCAAGAATTCAAATGAAAAAGTACTCGATTCTATACATCTCTACTTGTAACCATGAACGGATTAATTCAAATCAATTGAATTAAAATTCCTTCAATGAATGAAAAATCAAAACTCTATCATTCAAGAAAAAATTCGAATTATTTTTTTCAAGGGAAAGTAAAAATTCCTTCAATAGAATATAAATCAAAATTATTTCAATCAAATATAAATCAAAATTGCTTCAAACAAGGGAAAATCAATCAAAAATTATTCAATTCAGGTTTAAATTTAGAGGAGATCTGGTCACTTACCGATATGAATTTGATATTCCAAAAATAAAAGCTGCAGCCATTGTTCAGTCACCTTCCAAGTAATTTCGATGACATATCTGGTCCATCCAGATGTGCTAATGATTTTAATAACGACGAGAAATCTAATTTACTATCGATTTTTAATCGATTTTACTATTTCATTAAAGTAATCACCAGAAGTTAATAAAATCAGCAGAGCTACCTATAAAAATTAACTGTTTATTTACTAGCTATTTTGCAAAACCATTTTTAGTGACTACGTATGGAAACATACTGTCATCCACGAGTTCTGCCCCCTCTGAAAATTCCGTGCGGTGCTATAGAACAGAACATTTTGATGAAGGTGAATCTTGGTGGATAGGTATTTTAGCTAACGTCGCATTGAGGAAACACAACGGGCTGTTGGCGGCGATCCGGGATCAAACCCGAAGGAAAAGATCCTAGGACAACAACATGTCATTTTAAACCAAGGTCAGATGACGAGGCTCTACATCAGCTGGCACCCCAATCCGCAAATTTCCACACCTCGCCGTGAGGACATTTGTGGCCTCGATAGCGTGCATCTGTCCCTTTGTACACGACGGATTCGAACTCGCAACCATTCGGTTTCTAATGCGTTACTCTTCCAACCGGGCTACCATCGCCCCAAGATGACTCTGGGATTGTCAACTCTCAGAGGGATTCACTTAAAGATTTCCCCTTCACATAATGCTCACTTTCCCAACAAAGCTAATATGGTAAGATACATTTTTGTCTGAACAATTATAATATAACTAGTGGGCCCGCCCCCTGCTCTCTAACGCTCGCCAACCCCCGGAGGATTAATTCGCTGCGCGAACCTATGCTCGTTTCGCTCGCCTCAATGAAGACACGTGACCGAGCAGAAGGGATTGTTTACAAAATATGATATTCCAAAAAAATGTTTTTCAAACCTAAATTTGCTATATTACAGAAAATGGTGGAGTAGTCGTTCACGGTAAGAAGGCGATTTGTCGCCAAATATGGTAACCTTCACCTTTTGCGGATTTTCTTCACATCTGCCGTTTTTGTCATGGCAACCCTATCTGATGTTACGGAATTCGGCCGCCATCTTGATTTGGCGACAAAAATTAGTTGGCGACAAACGTCTTACCGTGAACGACCATTCCACCCAGAAAATATATATACACAGGACCTCCAAAATCAGAAATCTAATGAAAACTTTGAGCAAATTTTGACCCGAAATGTGAGCGTTGCTTTGGAAATTGAATACCCAGCATGTTGTTTGTGTGTACATTTCCCCCAGCAGTCGAACGATCCATACTTTTTCATCGAGTTTGTGCCGGAAGGTGTAGTGCAAGCGGCGCCTTGTTGAACTATAATTGTTGGCCCTGAAAAGGACCGTTTTTTAAATGGCCCTGAAAAGATCCTCCGCTTTCTTTGATTTCATTATAAACTGCAACAGATCAACTAAAATTCGTTTTTTTTTTTGCAATACAATTTCATCAGATAACGGTATAAATTGAATTCATGCGCGAGACTTTCGTGGTAAACAAACAATCGTACACTGTTGCCAAAACCCGATAACAAATAACGTCTTTTTTGCGTGCCACGTAAGAGAATTATATATATAGATAAATTGAATTAATTGAAGGACTTTGGACAATACATTAAATTTCCCAGTGGAGCAACTTTCAAGTTTGGAAATATTCCAAAATTATGCCTTGTCCATTATTTAAGAGGTCATGTTACATTAAACTTTCATGTATTAAGCACTCATTCAGACAATCGGAAATTCTTCTGATCCTTCTGAGCACATTGTTTTCAATTCTTTTCGTTATGAAATATTCATTTCTTGAGGCTTATCACTTCTTTCCCTGAGCTCTTCAATAACAGTGAACACACACTCTAAACCACGATTATTTTAAATTCAGTTGACCGGTAATTGTAAATTGCCAATAGTAAATTAAAAAGGGTTTGAAAAACGGTAGTCATTCTAATTTCTGAAAACACCTTTTTCGTCAGTCACTTATTATGTTTTCAAGTCGGTATCGATCATACTTCACTTTTTTTTTCGTTTTCAGCCAGGGAGATCAGATCCTGTTTTATTCATTTATAAAACACATATAACAATTACATTAATGCAAAATTCCTGCAAAACAACTTTGATTGAAGCATTAGTGTGAGGTCGTGGACCCAGAATTGAAAAGAAAATGCAGCTGGAAAAGTCAGACCATATACGCCCTTCTTCAAATTTGCGATATATTTCATTAAAATCGCACAGACCCCATATCATTTTCGATTTAAAAATTGATTACAGGATAAACTTGTTGGGCTTAAAAGCGCTGTAAAGGACTTTAATTTACAAAAACGCCGCGGATATGCGAAGAGCCGTCGGTGGAAAACATATTTTGACCACAACTGTGTTTTCCGCAGTCGCTCCTTGCGAACAATGCGGAGAAAGCATTGTACTCGAGGCTCCGAAACCTGCACGGTCACTAACCTTGGCAATCAAAATGAAAAACTCGGTTATTATTTAACTCCTGTATAAAACCCAAAAAATAAAGTACTATAATATAATACTCCCACACGCAGTCTGGCGTTGGACTGTAAACAAAATTACGTTCAGTTCTCCCCCTGGTAATTTATTTATATTTTTATTAAAATAAATATAATGCTTCATTTTCCTTAGAAGTAAATAAAGTTAATTATTTTTTTTGAAATGCGAGTAACGATGCTCATATTTTCACTAGAAATAATTGTATACCAAGCGCCCATACACAAGAAACCCACATCCTGAAACGAAAAATTTCGAATCGAAATTTTCTACTTAGTAATAACAGCTCTCGGTTTCTTTAGATTTCAATTTAACTCTCCCGGTTTCTTTAGATTTCAATTTAACTCTCCCGGTAGTTGTACCGAGGACGTACCCGGTGGTTCTACCGTACGTCATTATCGCACTGACCGGACCTGGACGGACGCCATAGTTCGCTATTAAAAGAAAACGCGAACGCGATCATTAATGGAAAACTGAGCAGATCTTGATCTCGTCATCATCAGACAATTGGCAATATCTTGATGAAGACATACCTTAAAATTAGCAAAACTGGTCAGATCTTGATCTCGTCATTATCAGACAATTGGCAATATCTTGACGAAGACATTCCTTAAAATTAGCAAAATTGGTCAGATCTTGATCTTGTCATCATCAGACAATTGGCAATATCTTGACGAAGACATACCTTAAAATTAGCAAAACTGGTCAGATCTTGATCTCGTCATCATCAGACAATTGGCAATATCTTGACGAAGACGTACCTTAACATTAGCAAAACTGGTCAGATCTTGATCTCGTCATCATCAGACAATTGGCAATATCTTGGCGAAGACATACCTTAAAATTAGCAAAACTGGTCGGATCTTGGCGGACGAGATATTTTGTCGAAATCACTGCGAAGGTTAAGACAAGAAATTATAATTTGATAGTCCAAGTTCACGCGACTATGAAGCCAGAAAGGGTTCAAGGAATGTGAAAGAAAAGGGCTGGTTATTTTCGGGCTCTATGACGCAAGGGTCGTGTTTTTACAATCTGCACAAATCACGAGACTGACAACACAAATGACCGTATTCACAAGTCCGAGTTAACCCGCGTAACAACGATAATATCCTGGTTATCGAAGAAACCGTATTCACAATGCCTGATCCGAGGTTTAAACCGCCGTTTCGGTGTTATATTTTGATTCTCCGAAATTGACGGATTACCTATCGGTTGATAGTGACGCGTGCGCAGTACTATCGTTTTGGGAAGGAAGCGAGATAAACTATAAACAAAACAAAATGGACGAAATACTACATTCTGTGCTATATATTACAGTATTCTTGCTACGACGCGCATTCAATTGATCGTATATGAATCGGAATAAGAATGTAATTACATTTTCAATAAAATAGATATACCCAGCTGTGTTCTGCTTCAAACAATATTCTGCTTCGCCAGAGTAGAACCCAATGAGAAAGCAAACGATAGAATATGACCATGGCAGATGCAAATTCGTCGTGGAATAAAAAATATTTTGTGGATTTATTACGAACGAAAGAAAATTGACAACGTATGTTACTTTTCATATCAACACATACCCATACTGACAAGTATAAAGACAATCAGATTACATTGATTTGTCAAGGCATTGTGTATATTTCTTTCTTGCATAATTTAGGTTTTCATAAAAATCCTATTTGAAATTAAATACCTTTGCATTTCTCTATTCCCAAACCCAAATTAAAATGCCGTCTGCATTTTATTAAAATCTGAATTTGGAATCATTTCTGACTATCCCAAGACTGACAACACAAATAGTTATGAAAGAGAAGCAAAAGACAGAAGGCTAGGAGAGTGAAAAAAATGGAAGTGAGGAAAGATGACTCGGATACCTCGGGGTAGGGTTTCCATAAAAACCTATAGAAGATGTGCACCTGAGGTGAAAATAAAGGGATATAATTTTATAATTTCCATTAATAATGAAAGAGGCCAGCAAAAGAAAAGAGAGTGAAAAACACTTAGTAAGCATCATTGGTCAATATGGTTTAATGGATGGTTAATAAAAATATCGCACTTTCGAACTCCGTGTTTAAAATAAACCTTCAGCATCGGTGAGATGAATCTAAAAGCACGATTCTCCGAGACTGTACTCGGAAAGTGATGAGTTCACGTGTGAAATGAGGAATCGTTAATGCTTAAAGAATGTTGAAGCCAAACGTTTTCAAATATATAGATTTTCATAGTTCTAAGATTTGGGTTCGTTGGGTGCTCTTTAAACTCTTTCAAACACTTCTTTTTTGCTTCAAATTCTGCCAGGAGTTTCAAAAATATAAATGAGACAGAAAATAAATTCAATCTTTAAACTCGATTAAAAAAAAATATTTTACATCTTCGTAATAGCATATAACATACAAGCTTCATTGATACATTGAGAAGTTTTAAGAGATAAACCCAGAAGAATTTTGTGATTTTCTAAGTTATATAATATTTTTTAATGTTAAAAAAAAAAAATTAAAAATCTTCACCACATTATAATATGTCGATTGAGTTTTCAAACAAAATTTCAAACCAGTATCTTAGTGCATTATTAGAAAAGTAAAAAAATAGGTAGTTTAACATTGTCGTCTTGGCCTTTGACCTAACTCTGATTAATAATTACTTCAATGCAATAATACAGCTGCTTTGTTTCTTTAGGAGGTATAAAATAACTAACATATGACTTCTAACTGCTTCGTACTTATGCTGATTGTCGTGTACTTATAGGGTATGGTAATGTCACGCAAGAGTTCTTTAAGTAAGAATTCTATTGTTGATATTGTTACATTCATTTTTGGAACAATAATCATTTGTTACGACAAACTCTACACATTGTTCCTGTCGAAATGGGTCAGGCGTACAGGTTGACATCAAAACGCTTTATCTACTTTCAATGATCCGAGTTTTATCTAGGTAGCACCGTAACATTGAAAGTTAAATACACTTGTAAATCAGTTTGGATAGGGCTTGGTTTAGGTAATAACAGGCCACATTAGTATTGTTATTTTCCTTATATTTAAACAAATAATTTACAGTTTTTTAGCGCAGAAATTTACAACCATTAATGTGCTTTATTTATAACCATTTATAACCATTAATGTGGTAACTATGCGTCAGTTATGGGTGTAATGATAATTTGAACCCTCTTGGTGGTTTATCTTCAAGTAGAAAACTGCCCTGGCTTGTCCAGCTTCTGGTGCAAAATCTTGTTACAAACTGTCGCTTGTTCTGGGTAATGGACAATTTGTTTTGCCTACTTGAACCTTCATTCTCCTTGGAGTAATAGGGCAGTTTTGTCGTGCCGAGATATCTCGTCCTTATCGAAATTGACCAGGACGTGATATCTTGTTGAAACACTCGGAGGCTGAAAATAGTGTGAACAAGTTTCTAACATCTACAATTCCGGACTCCAATACTAAAATAGACTGCACGCTACGGAAACTTTTCTCATTTCCAAAGGTACCTCTTTGATTTTGTGTTCTGTAACCATTGTATTGGCGCCCGCTATATTTGGGGCTCTTATTTCAGAACACATGCTCATTAACTGGTACACCTGTATACGTAAATAAAGCGTATATGCAATTTGTATTGTAAATGTGTTAGCCATGTAAAAGATTTGTGGTATTACGTTGCGCCACAGGAGGCATAAAGCGTAAATTGTTAGATCCTTATAAATAACTGTTCGTCTTTTATCAGTACATTACTTGTTAAAATCACATACTTTATTCTCTTACTGCTAACTGTTATGTTCGTCCTTTTGCTGTTCATACTTTAAATGAAGCTCAACAACAAAATTTTAAGTGATGTATTTTTTGCTTTCCTTCTTGTGTCAGTTGCAATCTCTTTAGCCTAACATCACTAGTCAACGAGGGTGGTCAAAAAAACTAGAGAGACAGTTCACATTCTTATATTAGTCTGTCATTTTGATGTATACCCACTATTCTAGGGTTGAATGTGAACACTGATCCGGGCAGAGAAAATACATAAAGTAGCGATACTTATAAAGTTTTACGAATCCCTCACAAAGTGGCTAATTTCTGAATGAATTGCAGGTTCACTTAACATCAAGTCCAATCTCGCCCGATCGTGCACTTTCACAAAAATTATTGGATCGTAAAGGGGCATCTATAAGGAAATATACTCGGTTACGAGCAAGTAAAAAGTTTTATGGTGCCCTTATCCCCTCGTGTTCTCAGTTCGTCAACCCACTAAATCCATCAAAGAATCACCTCTCCAATGCGAAGCACAAAAACCAAACGCACGAAAAAAAAAAAGTAAAAGAAACTTCTCATCCCCGTTGTTGATCCCTGAAACGCGCGAGGCGGAATTCTTTCAGGCCATTTATCTCTTTCGAATAGAAATTTCCTGGAATTATTACACATAAATTACATTATAGAAAACCTTTCGTCTCGTATCGTTGTTGTTTATTGGTGGGGATTTTTTTTCTGCTCCTACCTTCATTGCAATGTGCAGTTTCTTCCCTGACAGTCATCAAACCAGGAACTGAAAAGACAGCGTCTGTGTTGTGATAAAAATAAAACAAAATGGCGCTGAGAGATCAGTCGATCGAAAGCTGCCGCTCGGGGGTAATGGCGTCCATAAATCTCGCAACGAGGGACGCCAGAGCACGATCTTTGAACTTGGAAATAGGAAGCATAAAGAAAGGAAAACTGCTTTTGATTTGTGCTGAGGTAGGACTCTGTGGGTGCGTCCAGAGTCCACACACCGCGAGGAGGTTTTCGAAAATAATGGACGTACCCTTCGCAGAAAAACAAAGACCTTCAGCCTCGCAATACAGATCAGGAATCTCGAGAAATTGGACGGGATTTATTTACGTCTCGGATGAGGACGATTAAGATTGATGGGTTCGGAAAAATATCTGACAAACTGAACAAAAACAGCAAAGAATTGTAGACAATCTCGAGAGATAAAGGAAGTCTACTCGGGCAAGTCATCCGTCACGATTACACAAAAGTACCATAAAAATTGATTAGTGCTACCTTCAAAGTGGTGATACTTGTTGCATATCGATCGTTTTGTAAGTCGGGTTTTACTCTGTCACAAAACAAGTTTCTGAAACCACTGAGTTTAATAGCACTGTTTTGACTCTCTAGCTTAATTCTGAAATCCCACATTGTTGACCTATGGTATTCATTCATCTATATATATATTTCTCTTACGTGGCACGCAAAAAAGACGTTATTTGTTACCGCGTTTTGGCAACATTGTGCGATTGTTTGTTTACTAGGAGCCTCGCGCCTCATTTGAATCTATAGCGTTACCGGATCAAATTTTATTGAAAAAAATGAATTTTAGACGAGCTGTTGCGGTTTGTAATAGAAATCTAAGAAAGCGGAGGATCTTTTCAGGGCTATTTAAAAAACGGTCCTTTTCAAGGCTAACAATTATAGTACAACAAGACGCATGCACTACAACTTTCTACAACAAACTCAGTCAAAAAATGTATGGGTGGCTCGAGTACTGGGGAAATGTACACACAAACAACATGCTGGGTATTCAATTTCCAAAGCAGCGTTCACATTGCGAGTAAAAATTTGCTCAAAGTTTTCATTTAAATTCTGATTCCAGAGGTACTGTATATATCTTTTATGTAATACAACAAATTTAGATTTGAAAAATATTTTTTTGGAATATCTTATTTTGTAATCAATCCCTTCTGCTAGGACACGTGTCTTCATTGATGCGAGCGAAGCGAGCATAGGTTCGCGCAGCGAACCCATGAGAATTGCGAAGCAATCCTCCGGGGGTTGGCGAGCGTTAGCGATCAGGGGGCGGGCCCCCTAGTACATAATAATGATATTGTGAAATCTGTAACAAAGTAATTATTGTTTCATTATAATGATTAAAAATGTTCAATGGTACAGGAATATAATATGTCCAATAATGCGAAAAATTTGTTAAATTTCACAATTTTTTCAGAAATGTCCAAATATTTCGTCAATACGAAGCAGACAGAATATAGAAAAAGGTATAGCAAACGAAAGAGGAAGTTCTATGGAATTCAAAAAGGTAGCCATGGCACGTGCCGAGCGTAAACGGGCGTCACGGCAGGGGCTCTAATATGGCGCGCGGTCGGCCTCCGAGTTGGTGATTGAACCGATCGCTACGCTCTCATATACAGCCGCCATATCATGCAATCCAATACGTTTTCCGACAGAATATGACACTAGTTCAGGGCCGACTTGGTACGGAATTTTATTTGGTACTAAATATATGTTTGACATCATTGTCATTATTCGTCCATGCTTGCACTGGTAGGTCATGTGTTGACCTCTTCATCTGATAGTGGTTCAAAATTACGCGACGTTGTCCTCGGATATTTCCCATCAGTATTCCTGTCCATCACAAATAGCTGGTTCTGGTTCCATAATGTACCTACCTACACACCTTATACGGTGTTTAATAGAGAATGAATATCTTCTCAGAAAGCTATATTTTGATATAAAAACTGTATTATATACTTATAATCATTATTTACATTATTTAAAAATATATCCCTGCTTCAAATTACAAATAAAATAAAATTCTATAAGAATCTATTTTTTGTACGAGATCTATCTTGTGTAAACGATACGATAAATGATACGCAGTGTAATAATTTAGCAAACCTTACAGCGTAAGAAAACTGAAGGAATTTAAACTGAATTGTATATATTATTAGATTAAATGTTATAAATCACTTTAATATATTTTTATCAAGCAAAACAAAAACAAATAGTTATCCAAAAAATATTTTCATTTAATGTTTTTGGGAATGCATATGTTGTCTTCTTGAACTCAATAACGATATTTTGCAAAGTCAGTTTAAATGTAAATTCCTCGACTGCTGAGATGTTTTAAATAAACAAAATTTTCATCTCTATAATTTAAAAAAATGTATTTTTTAAAAGACATTTCCTTGCTATTGAAATCTAGAAACATCATCCCAAAAGAAACCTTTCTGTTGAATTGGCAAAACCGTTTTTTACCTCTTCTGGCCTTTTAACATCAATTCAATAAAAAACTATTTGTAGAAAGGCGTTTTTTGGAGTTTCATAAAGATTTTTCTGTTATGCGTTCCAGAAATATTGTTTTTAATTATTTGTGCGTTACGCATTATTATTTCGCAGAACACATCAAAAAAGCATTTCTGATTCAATGCAATTCGGAGTAAATACATTTTGATGCTTACTGTTTGAAGTTTTTATAATCAAGTTTGAGTATTCATTACGTAAAATAAGAATTCAGGAATACAGTGGAAAATATTATGTTGAAAGATTTTGGTTCCACTCAATTATACTTTTCAAATTGAGAAGTTAAGTAACCAAACTAACAAGTGGTCGTATTTATAGACTTAACAGTCAAACAAAATCAAAATACTAATTTCAGGATTTAGTTAAGAAAAATTGTAGAACCTCAGAATAGAAAATAAAATACCGAAATCTTAGAAATGTTTTTAAATGCCATTCGCTCGAAAAGTTTTTTAAATAAAGGAAAATGTAGGAAAATATATGATTGGATGACAAAAATAACAGTTATTTAATAGCATATATCTATATATATATATATTTACATTGTACACATCAAATCTCAAAAGTAATTATGTGTTCAAAAAAGTTTGCGTCATAAACCCTTCTTAAATTATTATTCATACTGTAAACTATGCTTCCATTGAGTTATTTTTATTTAATATTTGAAATTTCTTATGAAGCATTTACTCGTATTGTTATAAATATTATCTTCAAACAATTTTCAACGATCTTCAGATTTTATTTACTTTTGTTGTTATAAACTCAAAATATTTGTATAGTTGTATATTAAATTTTTTTTTTTATGGAATCACACATTTCTATTTATTCGAAAAACGTTTTACTTTTTCAAACAAAAAAGTAAACTGAATTTTATAAGTAGGGGAAGGTGTCGTACCTTGGGACAGTTTTAAACAAACATTTTTTCCTGAGGCTATAATGTAGCTGCAGTTTGTTTTTCCATCAACTATTTACATTCATTACTTTTGGAAGAGTTTGCCATTCTTTATTTATTTGTACCTCGAACACTAACTGTTTTATAAATTGTTTTGTTAATCTATGCAAATGTCCCAGAGTTCAACGTGGTGTTGTACCTTGGGATACATGGTGTTGTACCTCGGGATACTGTAGTACCTTGGATACTTGTTGTACCTTGGGATACATGTTGTACCTTGGGATACATGTTGTATCTTGGAATACATATTACTTTTAGACTGTTTGAAGTAAACTACAAAATAAATCAATTCCACACATACTAAATTCCGCATTTATAAAAACTTACACACAGTTTCAACATTTTATCGCTTGGCAACAATGACGCCCTCAATTTTTGTGTTTATCTTGTTGGGGTACGCTGTAATTTAATGGCCCGAGTGGTGTGCCTGTCAACATAACGAAACAGCCTAATTTACAACTAACTTGCATTTCTTAAAAAAAAAACCTGTGTCTTGGGCGCTGCAAAACAGGCAAATATTCAACGGCTGTGGCTCCATAAACGAGCACCACAAAACAAACACCTCTGCTCAGCTCGAGTTCATCAGCAGATCTCAGGGAATCAGTTAAAAATCACCTGGACTCAAAACCAATGGGACGGCTGTCGAAGACCATCTGCGCCGACCGGGCAGATGAAAGGGGCTTAAAATTTTTAGAAAATATAGACTCCAAAGATACAAAGCAAGGAATCATATTAGATTGCCATGAAGAAAATCCGCGTGAAGAAAAGAAGGCATTGTGTCGTCAGACGAATTTGCTAGATGAAGCCATCGACACCGAAATAACTTTCTACGTTGCAAATTAATATTTTTAATATTTTGTTTTTTAATTGTGTAAAAAGAATTGCAATTAAAAAAAAATATTTTTCTTCTAAACTAGTGTTTTTTTTAGTCTTTGGTCTCAATTAAATAAAATTTATATGCCCCGACTTACGCGATTTTCCTTCGGTCCCATCTATTGCATAACGTCAGAGTATTAATGTATTTGTCAACCCAGACTGTTGTATCAAAGGACAAAATAAATTGTTGTAACTTGGGATGTCCCAAGGTATAACATTTATTTTGTACCGAGGTACAACAGGTTGCCTTTACAAATAAAACAGTCTAGAAAGTAGTATCAGGTTATGTTTACATTGAAATCGTATCATCATTGAGTAGAACAGATTTTTAACTAGCTTTACCACCCAAAAAAATGTAATTATAATATGGAAAATATAAGAGAATCAAAATTGAAAAATACAAAATATTTACTTTCTAGAGGACGTATTTCAATTAGTTGTTTTGCAAACACAACAAACACCTGTGGAGTGACAATCTTTGTGAGAAGGTTCTCTGGTGGCCAATGGTAAACTACAATGCAATGCGTTATTTTGCTCCTTACTTAAAAGGAGGCAGCACAATATGAACTGTTTCAAGGTACAACTGTCCCAAGGTATGACACCTTACCCTATTATATGAAATGCGAATAAACGAAAACGAATAGGAGAGAATAATTTATGAACACATAAAAATGGTGTTTTTGTTTCTACATTGAATATTTTCGACCGAATTCAAGTTTTTTTTTTCATTTTGGATAACTTCAAAGCAAAATCAGTGGCTGCTGCGTTTAGTCTCTGTCTGTAATGTATGTGCCCTCTCAGTACGTCCAAATGATTGGGTATATTTTCATGAAACTTTAAATTCTATGAGAACTCATAGTAACTTAGAGAGTCAACACCGCAGAGATATGCCAGTCTTCTCGTTTCATTTTTTCGGTTTTGAGAACAAAAGCGTATTTTCTCTCTCCTTTCAATTTTCTCAACTGCCTTTTCCAAAAACTTAAATCTCTTAATTCTTAGAAAATACAATTTTTGGCATTGCAGTAAAATGTGTGAAATATGCATGTGTATAAGACAGATATTAAAAATAATACAACAAACAACAGAAATTCTACATGTTTTTATTAAAAATTTCAGCGAATTTGAAATCTGAGAAAATTTTTAATTTTTAATTAACATCACACAAAATCAACACAATTGGCTATTAACGAGGGTATGGGATTAATTCCCTAATTGAGAGATCCCAGGTAATTTTTAATTAACGTCGTACTATAGCAACTCAACGGGCTCTTGACTACGGTCCGGGATCAATCGCCTAAGGAAAGTATCCGAGAAAATTGGGTAATTTTTAATTAATGTTCTACAGCACTACAACTGCCTATTAACTAGGGTCGAAGTTTTATCCAATAAGGCAAATATACGTGTACAACCACGGTCAAATCATAACATAACACCTCAGCTGGCACCCCACCCTCCAAGAAATTGTCACGTCACACCAATTGGATCTCTTCGCAATTCCAATTTCACAATAACAAGGCCATCACGGCGTTATCCGTGGTGGTGGTTTGCGAAGCAAACAAAATGACAATGCGTAGCAAACACCGGTGGTTTACAAAGATCACAATGAACACACCTAACCCAACAAAGTACAGCACGGGCAACGCCGTGCTAGCCACGCAGTGGCTAGTTTTATATATCTTTTGTGTGTATTTGTTTGTTGTTTGTGCAAGAATCAAATCAAATTTATTTGAATTATTTTCATAAAAATCTTAAATATTTTATTCCTTTCCCTACACTTCTAAGTAAGGAATTTAAAGCAACTAAAAATGATTTTCTGTCAAACGATGTCGGCATTATTCTACAAACGAGGTAAGTGACTTTTCTGGTCCTTTTTAAATATACAATCAACCAATTCAAGCCGAGTAAGGTCGGACGTTGCAGAGAGTGACTTTATTTTCCTATTGCATTTTCATTTTACATGGGATGTGCAAGATGGAATACTATAAATACACTCAAAACAAAACAAAAAAATCCATCGACGCACCAAGTAGGAGCTGTCGGGTTGTGATAAAAATTGGTGGATGAAGAACACACACAGAAAAATAAACGATTAAAATTTCAGAACAATTGATTTATTTATTTCATAGTTTGACCGTTACAAAGGGATGAACTCAATAAGGCGTTGATCCACCGTTGGCCTGGATGTAAGCTATCACACGGCGTTCCGGATGTCAAAAGTTCCCGGATGGTGTCCTGCGGAATTTCTTGCCAAATTTTCTCCATCTGTCGGACTAAATGGCCAACATTCCGGATGGTTGCAATCGCCTTCCCATAACGTCCAAAATTTGCTCTATAGGAGTAAGATCCGGAGACCTAGCTGGCCAAGGAAGTGTTGGGAAAGCTTGAAGACAGTTCGTAGCAACACGCGCGGTGATCGACCGGGCATTATCGTGTTGAAAAATAAGTACGGCCGAGTAATAAAGCTGTTGAATAATAAATTAAAATACATTTAGCAGATTTTTAGAATACTAGGAGCATGATCCACATGAATAATACAAATCATAATCATCGGTTTTGCTAGTATGATATAAACAAAACAATTTCGGTTATTTTTTTATTAATCGACCAGAATGTGTACGATACAAATTTTTAAAATTTGAGAATCTGCTTTTCTGGTAAGGTAGAGAGGAAACGGGTCTGGGTTACTTGAGATTTATATAACTCAGAAGGCACTAGCAGATGTACACACAAGTTTGCAGTCCACCCTCTCTATAAGAAAAGCCAGAAAGGTATAAAATAAAATGAAAAATCTCCATCCGTGGAAATAATAACCAGAGAACTGGTTTCCTCTACCAGATTTTCAAATCAAGAATGGAAAAATCACGTCAGGAAAAATGCTTTATTTGTGTTATTTTATATTCTCCTACAATACTATCGTGTATATATTTTACAGATATTCAACAACGGGTGTTCAGTACAAGGACTAGTCTTAGCGATTTTCAGTTTTAAAAGATTAATTTAATGGAGTATAACGGATCAGGATGGCGATGATTTTTAAGAAGATAGCTTTTAAATTGAAATAAAATGAGGAAAACGAACTGTAATTGATATCGGTCCGAGTGAAAATTGTTGTAACGAATTACATACATTTATTAGAAAACTGTTTTTATTATTTGTTATTCTCTATTATCCCGCAATAGCGTGTACCTATTTTACTGGCCTCCAACAGCGGGTGTTCTGCGTAAGGCCTTGTTCTCTTATTGGATTTCATTTTTAAAAGATAAATATTATTCGACAATAGAGGTGACGTCACAAGTTTATTTCGATGAGTTTAAGAACAGAACTTTTAAATCCAAAGACAAAATGACGAAAACGAACAGTAGTTCCTATCGGAACGAGTCAAAATTGATACGATGACTTAAATATACACGGACTACCAAAAGTATTCATACACTCGGGAATTTCAATGTGAAATACTACTCTATCCACTAATAAAAATTAATATTTCAGAATGAGAATTTCAAAATGTCTGTTACTTGTTCTTTACAAAACTACATAACATATTTTAGATACTGAGGAAAACCTTTTTTAGGAAAATCTATAATCAAAAAGTAACAAAAAAAGTTACTTCACGAAAGTTTTCTTATACTTAAAAATAAATCTCTACTTATTAGTAAATATTGTAATATTTCGGTAAATTTTTACGAAGTAGGATATCCTATAGCATATATCCGCAACAGCTTTTAAACGTCTGGGAATAGATTTCACTAGATTTTTTTCGTAATTTCTGCATCACACAATGTTCTCACATTCTTCAATCATTACTGTTTTTAATTCGCTTTTCGTTTTAATGTCGTGTCTGCATACTCTAACCTACAGTTACCTCCAAATCTATTCTATTTGGTTTAAATTTGGCGACTGAGGTGGTGTTTTCAGAACTTGTGGACGATTATAGACACCAGAGGCGAACGTTGAGAGCCGTGTGCTTGTAATTGTTATCGTGATAAATGAACAAAGTTGTTTCCAATACCCAAATTTTAGTCTGGTAATTTTAAATTGTCTTTTAAAATATTTAAATAAAGAGCATAATTCATTATGCCATCAATAAAAACCAAATTACCTAGTACTGATGCTGACATGCACCCCCACACAAGGACACCTCCACCGCCATGCTTTACTGTTCCAACTAAGTTCTTGGGATTAAGTTCCTCATTTTTTCTTCTTCTCCATATAATTATACGCCATCAGAATCAAAAATGTTGAATTTACTTTCATCTGCAAATAAAATACGATTCCAATATATATCGAGCCTATTTATCATTGAGTTTGCAAGGAAAGCCCGAGCTTTCTATTTTTTGCACATACAAAAAATTTCTTCGGGCTGAACGCCCATTTAATCCAGCTGATCTGAGCACTCATCGAAGGATTTCAGATGAAAATGAAACAGAAATTTTTTTCAGTAAATAATCATTCTGTACAAAGTTTTACATCACTCATACTTGGATTTTTCACAAACTTTCTATCAATAAATCTCTGATCATATTGAGTTAACTTTGCCAGACGACCTTTTCTTACCCTGTTTTTAATCCGATTTTTTTTCTTTAAAGCGTTTTATCACATGCTGTACGTAGAATATGATAAATTCATTGATTTAGCGATGTTCCGAATTTATTTACCAGTACTATGATGAAAAATATTCAATTTTCGGATGTGGTTAGTTATTTCCTTACGACTACAAGCCATTTAAAAATAATAAATAGAATATTACGAAGTAAGAAAGCAAAGAATAAAGCCAAACGATTTTTTAAATGTCACCACAATGATAAAATTAAAAAAAAAAAAGCGACAGACGATAATTTTATTTGTGAATTTATCTGAAAATGTTTCGGTGTGCGATCACTTCTGTGATGTGTTCTTTCTCTGCCTCCTTGAATTTTCATTATTATAAAAAGAAAATAAGTCAATATTAAAAACAAATGTTGGGGGGGGGGTTAATTCCCACACATAATAAAACACATGGAGTTGACATGAAAAAATATTGGACTTATTATTCGAATTCAATTCCAGGATACAGACGAGATCAGATTGAATTCCATATGACGAGGTCAAAACCTGATCTCGAACCTAACTCTCGAAACATCCACACCACATCAACGTGAGGACGACAAATTTGTCACTATTACAGATTTAATTTGCACAATCCCCACGTACACGGCAATCTTTGTGGTTGGACCTAGTTTTTAACTCACAAACCTTGTTGCTAATCCGTTGCTTCCTCCAACTGGGCTACCTCAGCCCCTATGATTAACAGTTGGTTGGTTGTTTTCGGGTTTTATGACGCAAGGGCCATATTTAGCCAAGTTATGCCATGAAAAAAGGAATTTCTTGCGATATAATCAGTACAGGATAAAAATAATACTACATAATTTAAAAATCTTTTAATTGCTTTAAAACATTTCACAGATATACTTATAAATAGGCACTTTGATCCGATAGAAAAATGGGCAAGTATTTAACACATAAAGCCTCTATTTGCATGACCCTGATTTTAAATATTGCGTCGACAGGCATCATACGTACTTCAAAAATACTCGAAAAGCAAAAACGTATATTGAAACACCAAGATGTAAGATACCTTTGAAGACAGATGCACCAGCTCGTCAATGAGTGTTCGTGACGCCATTACTGAAAGACATTGTAGTACCCTTTCACCAGAAATAGCTTCTTAGAGACACTTCATGCTGTGAAAAAAGCGATCTTCCAACGACTCATGAAGCCATCAAGAGTACATAATACCTTTTAGGCTCATAGCATGCAATACATTTTCCCCAATCGCTTTTAGCTTAAGGATAACAGCATGAGCATATTTACGACTATTGCCATTATATTGGTTCACAGCTTTATGCCCAAGATGACATATTTTATTGTGCAGTGTAATAAAGTTGTCAAATTTCCTTTCGCCTTGTGTGGATTTGGGATGGAATTTAGTATGCTTCACGGGGGATATTTTTTAATGTTTGGGATGATTGAAGGACAGAAAAAAATTGCAGTCCGATTCATAAGAGTAGAAATCACAGCATATAGACATTTCTTGAGCAGCCACTGAGGTGTTTGAGGCAACGAGGTTTACCACAACCTACGGGAAAGAGACATACATCGCTTTTACAAACTTCCACTACTGGTGTGCCTCTTACTACATTAAAAATGGAAATGAAGAAACATTAAACATTATGTTTATTAAAGCCTAATAGATTGAATCTCTCAAAAGTCGTGCAGGGAAAATATATTTACATCCCTAGTTAGTCAAGGCATAGAGCTGTTACTGAATTCCTCTTTGCCACTAACAATGACTGCCAATTGAAACATTTATATCGTTTTAAGCCTGTGGAGTGTAAGCACGCATAGTTTTACCTTACAGTCTTCCCAGCATGAATTGTGGAAACCTTCCCTTCATGACCATCTCGACTAATGTAAATTTTCTAAAGGATTCTATTGTAAGCAAATGAGCAATACATATTTCCAAAATATTCTATTACAAGGAAAGGAGCAATAAAATATTTCCAAAGGTTTATAATCTGAGGAAAGGACTGATAGAAATTTTTCCAAAGGATTCTATTCAACAAAATGGGTCGATAGAAAAATCTAGTTTGCGTTCACAGTTTTAATTATGTTTATTGATAAATCCATACGAAACCGGAGCATGGATAATATTTTTCATAGCTGAAAGAAAACAACTACCATATTTAGACGTAACTAAACACAAGAAAAATGAACACTTATACTTAACACGTCAATGACTTTATTTGAAATTCCGTACCTCAATATTTGGACCTTGTGATGAGGATATTGTGGTGTTTTTCGATATTCTTTTGATGTAATTAAAATTCAAGAATGAAGAACTGGAACTAAAAGTCGCCAGAGTCGGACTAAACAACATGATGCCACCCGGAGGGAGAAATTAAACAAGTTTATACGGATGGATGTAAAAATAAAACTATCAATCAAACGGAACTTCATTTAGTACGAGCAAGCACTGGACCACAGCTGATTTTAATTTGTTTTGTCAGATATGAATACATTCAGAATTGAAAAGTTTGTGTTAGATTTCATTGAACGATACATTTTTATCAACACTATAAAATAGGCAGGGAGTTGACTTTTTTTTTCCTGGAGCAACACAACGGTCTATTGACGACGGACCTGGATCAATCCCGAAGGAAAAGATCCAATCAACAGTATAAGAAGAAATATTTCAACTTAAAAAGCTGAAAACAGACTGTGAGGTCACTCGAAATAGCGCTTTCGTCGTATTCAAATATATAACTGTGCCTTGAATTTACATAACAACCGAGTTATTTTGTTGGATTCTATTTTGAGGAGTATGTATCAACTTTATTTAGAGAATGATGCAGACTTACATAACAATAAAGGGAATGATTGAAAAAATTCATTTATCATGCTATATAGGCTGTACATAAACTATTATTTTATTTACTAAATTATTTCCTAGTGCCTAATATATTGGTACTCTAATCTACAGCTTGTGTAATATATGAATACTGTACACGAATTAAGTATTATTCCAATCAGTTATCCATATTAAAATTAATAAAACATGAAAATCCATCATTATTACCATGCAAAACTTTAAGCTTGAAATAAAAGCAAATGTCGAGATTATGTATTCTAAATTCCCTCTACATTGAAAAGATCAGATTAATTTTCTGGAAATTAAACGTATCTAATTGTAGACTATAGAGTCCGGACACATCACAGTAGGAAAATAATAAATATGTGCTTGGTGTGTTTTTCAATATTCTTTTGATGTAATTAAAATTCAAGAATGAAGAACTGGAACTAAAAAGTCGCCACAGGCGAACGAAACAACATGATGCCACCCGGAGGGAGAAACTAAACAAGTTTATACGGGTGGATTGTTTATCATGGTCTCAATAATTGCATATTGTTTTATATCAAGAATTCTGAAATAACAAGTAAAATATGTCCACTGTATGCAGGCTCATTATATAAACTTAACGACTGATTTCTTTTATCAATCTGTTTTGTATTCATATTGTTGTGATGCTGAAATCCGGACAGAGGACAGAAAATGAGATAACCGCAATGTATGGTAAACAAAGGGTCTTCGCTCCCGATGTTGCAGTCCGTCTAAGGGGATCCATTGCACTGTTCGATTTTTGAAGTTCGTGGTGAATGTTCCATACATGATATGATATAGCTAGATCGGCTTTAGTTTTGAAAGTTTGGTTGCAAATGTGGACGATTTTAAAGGTTGAGGAGAATTTTTACAAGATTCAAGATTGTAGTGTGTTTTGAGGCTTATGATTCCAACACCGTTGTTGACCTTTGACTCTATTGTTCTGTTTAAGTTTGGTATTTTAGTTGTGGTGGCAGTTGAGGTTGAATTGCTTCTAGTTTATTAGTTGACTGTAGAAATCGGATGAAATTTTTTCCGTTTAATTTATTTTAGTTGGCTGGATTTATCAATTCACTAAAGTTGAGGTGAATCGAAGTCAGTTAAACTGTAATTTTGGACGAGGCTATGGTTGGTTTTGAGGCTATTATGATTTTGAGGATTATGGTAGCAAAACATCGTCGATTTTGACCTCTATTCGTGTGTTTAAGTTTGGTATTTTAGTTGTGGTGGAAGTTGAGTTGCTTTAGATTTTATTAATTGACTGTAGAAATCGGATGTATTTTCTTGTGTTGTATCTGTATTTGAAAGCCTGGTTCATCATTTCACAAAAGTTGAAGTTCGAGGTACGATTTACTCTTACATTTTGGGCTATGAATATTCCTTTTTGGAATTTCTTAAGATAAAGTAAAATATATGGTCTAGGGAATCTCTTCTTTGCACGTTTGGCATTCTGATGAATCAACGACGTTCAGGGAATGAACTCTAAGAACGTTTGACCCAATCTCTATATTTTTTCAAACCGTAAGAATTAATACAACCGGCTGGATATTGAGTATAAAAATAATACTTTACTGAAACTTTCTGTGCTTTCATAACTGCTACTCAAGTGTTTTGTACATTTAATTTACCTAATTCGCATCAAAACTTTGAAAAGTAAAATAATTATCGTTTTCTTCCATATTTTCAAAAGTACGGGGAAAAATGAAGGAATTAGGCTGATTTTAAATTTACTCTGTCATAAAAAATCTGAGTAACATGTCAAGGAGTGACAAAAACTAAACAAAAATATTTTCCTATCAAGTATCTTTTTATGAAAATTATAAATGCACCAAACATAAGAAATCTGAAGGCAGATTTTCAAGTATTTAAATTTTGCTCATATAGTACTTTGCTCGATTAAAAAAAATCTAAAAGATAATCTCTCAATATTTTCAACGCAGAATAACGTGTGTAAAAAAAACGAATTATGTTATAATCGTTGCTTAATTATCTGTTCCAAATCGCTGCTTTTCTAATTAACCCTACTAGTGGTACCTCGTCATTAGTAAAACTGATCAGATCTTGATAGACGATGTATCTCACCATTAAAAAAAAACAAATTTTGATCACTACTATTAAATGAGCAGATGTCCTCATGAAAAATAATCAACATCTTGATGACGAGATATCTCGTCACTATCGAAATTGATATGATTTTAATGGACGAGATATCTTGTCGAAACTACTTGAAGAATTAAGAAATATTTACAAAAGTTCCCTAAACTATGATTGTAGTTGTTTTAAAAAACCCGTGCCTCAAATTTAAGCTTAAGAATTTTAACAGGAATATAATTTCAATTGCAAGAAAAAATAAGAGAAAAATCTATTACAAGACTCCGCATTTGGAAAAACCGTGTTTCAAAATCACATGATTTCTGTGTGGTCCCCTTTTCCTCTTATACGGTATGTTTCTAAAAGGATAGGGTAATAAAAGTGTCAGAAATCTGTCACTTATAGCAGTCTTTAAAAACTCGCACTTAAAACTGCTTCAAAATCAAGAGGATTTTTGAAGGCTTTTATTTACTTCAGCTTTTATTTGAAAACGTTCCTTAGCTTGGGAGCGAGGACAAAAAAATTCTCTTTGTACTCATGTCTCTTTTAAAACTATTGACAGACTGCTAGTTATAAACATTTTTACGTTTCACCTCCAATTGGAATACTTGCAAAAAAGTAAATAAAAATACAATTTTCAAACATTCCAACTAGGTTATTAACCTTACGTCTTATGAGAGTTAGGTTCAATGAATGTAAATAACTAAGAAAACTTTTCCTGTAATTTATTTTCCAAATAGAGCAGGAAACCAATTAGTTCTTGAATACGAAACTCAAAATGTAATTCACTGTAATACATTATTTAAAGTATTTGTGATTAAGCGCAAATAATTAGAAAAATAAGTTATTATTGAAAGTATTTAGAATTGGTTTTGAATGAAAGAATTTTGCTGATGCATGTGGTTAGATATTTTAATTAACTTCGCGCTGGAGCACACAACGGGCTATTGGCGACGGTCAAGGATCAAACCTGAAAGGAAAGATCGGTGAACACATGTGATTTTGAACCACGGTCAGATGACGAGGTCACATACCTGAATTGGCACCTCGCACTCCACACTAACGTGGGGACATTTAAGGCCACGGCAGCTTTAACATGCACCAGACCCCACGTTTATGACGGCCTTTGGTTGGATTCGAGCTCGCAACCCTCCGGTTGCTAATCCGTTACTCTTGTAACCAGGCTACCGTGCCCACAAGAATTTAATTTTAACAAAAATAATCCATGTCATAAAACAGATCAAAGTTGAAATGAACTTTATTTTACATGACGACGGCGGCGGTAAATTTTTTAATATAGAGAGATAGTTTGTCACGGCTGTCAAGAGAGCTTTGGACGTACAGGGTTATTCAAAAAGATGGACCCAATCTCAATAAATTGTATTTAATGAAGTATAAATTAGACATGAACAGTCTACATACTAATGAAAAGAGGAAGTTTCAAAGTTTTTTTAACATAGAGATGTTATAAATGTTCAATGTGTCCTCCCTTTGCTGCACTGCAAACACCTAAGCTTTAACCAAACTCGTCCCACACGCGAAAAAGGCTTGTGTTCTTGAGTGCACAGCAGCAGTGATACGGTTCCGCAGGTCGGCCAGAGTTGCTGGTAGAGGTGGGACGTAAACAGCCTCTTTAACATAGCCCCACAAGAAAAAAATCAAAGCAGAAAATCTTATGCTGCATAGTAGGGATGCGACATCGACAGCAAAACATCGATGTTCAAAATTAAAACATCGATGTTGATAATACATCGCCCCCAAAACATCGATGTTTTTCAAATTCAGTGTATTTAAACTTTTTACCACATTTCTTAAAACTGGTTTAGCAACTAGTGATGCTACATCTACAGCAAAACATCGAAGTTTTGAAACTTTGATGTTTAAAATTAAAACATCGATGTTGATAAAACATCGCCCCAAAACCATCGATGTTTTTAAAATTCAGTGATTTTAAACTTTTCCCCCCATTTCTTAAAACTGGTTTAGCAACTAGTGATGCGACATCGGCTCCAATACATCGATGTTTTTTCATAGAACATCAATGTTTTGAAAACATCGACATCGATGTCGCATCCCTACTTTTCAGACACTTCAACCTTGGCCACTTTAGTCTAAAAGTATGTTCAATTAGCCGATTATGAAAATTATGCTACTAGGTTATTTTTAAAATTTTTACTACCATACTTTTTTTATTTAAAAATAAAACATCGACAACGTAAAAACATCGACACGTATAAACATCGATGTAACAAAAACATCGACTCCAACACATCGATGTTAAATACATCGACTCCAACACATCGATGTTAAATACATCGACTCCAACACATCGATGTTAAATACATCGATGTTTTTAAAAAAACATCGATGGTTTGAAAACATCGACATCGATGTCGCATCCCTACCGCATAGTAGCCATCTTACTCACAACTGTCGGTGACACGAAATGCTGCCTATTGGCACGATTACCCTAGCGGTCGTTTATGCAATTATCACCCCCCCCCAAGCGGTGGTAAAAAAAACTTTGAAACTCCCTCTTTTCTTCGGTATGTAGACTGTTAATATCCAATTTATATTTCGTCAAATACAAATTAATTAAATTGGGTCCATGTTTTTGAATAAACCTGTATAATTGCCATATGATAACCTACGCGTTACGTGATATATAAAGTATTCCCTGTTTGTTGGAGCCTGGTGTCTATGGTTGAATTGGCGATCTGAGGCGATAGCTTCACCAAAATATATTCCGTCTTGGGCAGACGCTAGATAGCATTCGAACTCAGCGGACGCACTACTGTGCTCCCAACCTTTTGTATGGAAAAGGGGATCGCCCCAATACAAATCATGGTGTAAATAATTTATTAATTGTAAATAAATTTTACTTATACCTAGTAGCTATTTCTAGTACCTCATACAGTCCACTATTTGAATCCAAAGGAATTTTCCAGCGACCAGGTCCCCAATCACGAAAGTGAGACTTAGCTCACGGACAATTTGTCCCCCTCACATGTTATTAAAGTAATAAAACATTGTAAATTCTTTGTTGTTGAGAAAATTAAATAGAAAAGTACTGTGTTTGGTTTGTGAAGTATTGTTAATAAGATTGCTGTCAGGATAAACTGAGGCGGATAATCATTGAGAGTATAGCCTTGAAAAGCTAAAAGGCTTGAGCTAACAGTACATCTAGTACAATACATTAGGAATGAATTATACAGTCTGAGTACGTCTGGAAGCAGTGTAAAGGAACTATTGTTGTTATTGAAAAACGGTTATATTTTCTTCATACGCTTCTCTATCTGAGATAGAAATGCGACCGGGATTTAAAATTACGTGGTGTTGTCCTCGAATCTTTCCCTTTGGGTTAGATCCCGGGCCATTGCCAATAGTCCGTTCTGTAGGTCCATTGCGACGTTAATTATATATATATATATATATATATAACAATAATTTTTTCCTTAAATATTTCGACTGCTAAATTGATACCATTAGAATTAAATCAGTTGAAATATTTTATTTTTATGCTGTTCTCATACAAAAAACCGCTGAATTTATGCCTAGTTAAAAGAAGCCTATGCCAAATACGTTCTAAAAAGACTGTTTTAGATTCCTGAGGAATGCTTGCAATAGTGCAATAGTTGGACTTTCAATAATAATTAAACTTTCTGTTGAATGTTCTAAACACCCGATTTGTACATGCGATTTCTTCTTAACTCAGTCGAGTTATTAAGTCTTGCACCGATTCAAGTAACAACAGTTACTTTGATACATTTCGTTCTTAGAAAAAAGATCATACCAACAGGTGCAAAATGGCAATCTGAACAATGAAGTTTCCTAGAAAGAAAAGAAGAGGCACCTTAACAGGTGATTATGTATTTTTCAACCATCATGAATGTCAACATCACTGACCTTGAGAGATTTGTTGATGCTTAAGTGTAACTCGTTGTAATATAGTACGCTTCTAAGTTTCGTAGAAACGTTCGGGTGTTTCTGTCTCATCAGATAAAAAATTGACCTTGAAAAGACGATAAATGCCACTAAATAATTTAGCGTGAAACAATTATACTCTTTTTGGGATGGGGTTCGGTTCTCTTCAATCCTCTACAAAATAAGAAAGCTTTTATCCATCATTCACTCAGCTTCCCTCGCTTATATTGCACGATTGCAAAAGGTTTTCCTTCCATTGATTACCTTATAGCTTTTATACGCTTTTGTATTGTATTTACTCATCGCTTTCTTGTTCATAGTTCGTTGGTGAACCGTCCTGGTGATTTTCATTAATAAAAAAGAACAGGTACGGATCTCGTCATTATAAAAACAATCGGGAATATCTTGATGACGTGATATCTCGTCATAAGCATGATTGGTCAGATCTTAAGATTGAAGAGATCTCGCCAAAAACTCAATTGGAGGGTTAAATGCAACATTTTTGCATTTAAAAAAATTACTGCAGTCAAAATATTTTACAACCTGTATTAGTCTTTTAAAATGCAAAAATGTTGAATTGTGTGGTGAACGAGTTTTTGACTGTTTCCTGTGTAAATACAAATTTTTCTATTAACTTGAGAAACATGCATGGAAGAGTAATATGTTTTCATGCAATCCTAAGAAAAGCCTAAACATCGATATGCGACACCTTCATAGAAAAAGTATAGGAATATGTTTTTAAGCTTGCTTAGTTTTCATGATCTTGAATAATTTGACTTGTTATGCCGTTATTTGACTAAGGTATTCTGAAAGGCATATATTCTACACAAGTATATATATATATATATATATATATATATATATATATATATATATATATATATATATATATATATATATATAACGAAGCTTTTGTCTTCGTATTATTCCCTTCACGATGGATCCTTGACTGTCTTCAATACCCCATTATGTTGCTTCAGTGTAACTTAAAGTTATTCAGTGTGATGTTGATTCAACTATACCTACTACCTTATACCAAAAATTTACAGTTATAAATTTATGTGAAGCATTTTGAAATGGAATACATCATGAAAAAGATCATAAATAATGCTTGGTTTGTCACTCTATGGTCATATTTTGCTGCAAAGGGACTGATGTGAAAATAGAAATAACCATGTAATTAAAATTTAAATAACCTCTGTTTAAACAATCTTATGCACGCTAATTATTACATATTTTAATTGATTTCATAAATAAACTATTCAAAATTAAATTTTTTCATTCGAATTTCTGAATTTACTCCTCCATTAATTGAACTTAATAATGCTGTTGTAAATTTTCAATCATTGTGTGTTAAAATCGTTGAATCAACTCCTTCCTACAGTCCAGAGTTACTCTCTGTGCGATTTGCACAACAAGGTATTTTGGACTTGATCTAGGTTATATCTAGACAAAGAGACTTAGCAAAAACAAAGGTATTGTGACAAATACTTTTAACAAATCATTAGAGTTTGATTGTTGCTGTTATTATGTTATTCGTTTGTATTCTACCTCTGTATTTATGTTATTTCTTTGGGTGACGGGTTTTTATGGTACAAGAGTCATATTTAGCCAAAATGTGTCCAAAAAATTCCAGAAAACTTCAAGTAATGGCTCACAAGGAAAGTTTTAGTGACCCAGAAGAGAGAAATACATCAAAGATAAGTTACAGGAATCAAACATGCTCCACCTAAAACTGGAATGTATTGTTATTGTTGGACAATATATAATACTAGTTGACTCCGCCCCCTGCACGCCTACGCTCGATAACCCGTGACTATGCAATCGCATATGATTTGCTTCGCAAACCAACATTTCTTTCGTTGAGTTTTCAATATCCTGCGACTGCAAAACTATCTTTATAATTGGTACATTCCTGATTGGACTTTCCGGGCCATGACGTCACAGCAAGGGCTCCGATACCTGCTAGCTAACGCTCGCCAACTCCGCTTTGCAAACCAACACCCTTTTCGTAAGTGATTTCGCTTTTTTTTTAAATTTAACACTTAATACACACAAAACTAATAGCCGCATAAGTAAAAAACCTTCTCCATCTTGTTACATGTACAAGTTTGAACAAACCATGTTAATCTCGTAATTTTCTGATCTGTACTTTCTTGGGAAACCGTTCGAGACTCGAGCGAAAAAAGCGTGTGGATCCTTTTGGACTTTCCGTTCCATGACGTCACAGCGAGTTTCAAGGGCCAAATATAAAAATCATTGCTATGGTAATTGTTGCTACGATAAATTCATGTCTGGAAAACCCGTTAATTAGAAATGTAACCTTTCATTTCCGTGAAGAAAATGTACGCTATCACAAAATGTTTAAAGTATAAATTATATTTTTCATTGCATCGGATTTATTTATGAAATAATTTAAAAAATAATTACACCATAAGAAAAAGTGCATTCTAAGCTTTCACGTTGTACTTTCAAATTTTAAAACTAATGATAATAAGCTATAGATATGACAGTTTTAACAAAAAAGTAACAAAATCATCCCGATTTTTACAGAATTAAAAAAAAATATTATTAGGAACCAAATTAAAATAAATAAATAAATAACAAAACTCGACGTTCTGCAAAAATTCAAGTTTAGAGGTACTCTAAAAAGAATCTCACGGCTGAAGACGTGTTTGTACGTGTTTTGCTCACTCGCGTTAGAAATTTCGTTTTTCTCGACTTTGACACTTAATACATCCTAAACTAATAGACACATCGGAAAAAAATCTTCTCCATCTTGTTCCCTGTAAACTTTTGAACATACTATGTTTATTTCGTAATTTTCTGATACGTACTTTCTCGGGAAACCGTTTAAGAATCGAGCGTAAAAAGCGAGTTTTCAATCCTGCGGTGGCGGCTGCGATAACTTTTTTTAATATAAAGAGATATCAGGTGCACTTAAAAATGTTAGTTAAATGTCAGTTGTTATTTTAAGAAGTGATAGAAATATGACAATCAATTTATACGGAACATCTACAAGCGAGGTAGTTGCATTATTATCTTGTTGAAGGACGAAGTAACAGTGCATACCTCGTAACTACACGTTTTCTTCAAGCATTGTTTGTCCGGAATTACCACTCAATCAATTAAATCCATGAAATAAACTCTCATACTAACATGTTTATAAAACCCTGAAACCTCCATCATTTTTATACACGATCAACCAAGACTTTAGCTCCGTCATTCTCTATTAGGCGTCTCGATCTCACCTTTCGATTCCTCTTGGGGAATACAAACCTATTATAACAATTTACCGTGACAACAAGATTACAAAAAGTTCCTTCATTATTCCCGGAAGACCTTATACAGCATTACTCAGGGAATCTTATGAATCACATTCGACGCTGCTTAAATAAAAAGCAAACAAAATAGTCAGGGATAGGAGGAACACACAAGCCTGCTTGAGCAATCATGGGGACGAGACATTCCGCAGAGCATGAAAATACTTCGGTAGCGACAAAGTAAGTGATGACATAATCAACTGTCACCATAAAATGCTTCAGGCCAAATACCGCTCTTTGGCAGAAGTGACGTCGTAATCACTAATCTGGAAGAATAGATTAGCTGGGATATACATTATGATGACATGTATTTTGGGGTTAGATGCGAGTGTTAATGGAAGCTATAAATGGAACTGTAATTCTATTTAAACAGATCTTTCTTCTTTAATGCTTCATCAGCAGACAAAAACAATAAACGCCAGGGTCCTTATAAAATTGATGGGTTATTTAAATGTTTTATTCCCAAGTACATCTTTCTGTGAGCCAGGAGGTGTTAGCCTCTAGATCGGAAGGTTCCTGGTTCGAATCCGGGTACGGGCATGGATGTTTGTAAGCGTATGGTGTAGAGGCGGCTGGTGCACCTTAAATCTGTCGTGGCCGAAAGTCCTCACGTTGGGTTGGCGTGGAAGTTTGGAGAGTGGGGTGCCAGCTCAGGTGTTGCTTCGTCATCTGACCGTGGTTCAAAATTACGAGGTGTTGTCCTCGGATCTTTCCCTTAAGGGAATGATCCCGGACCGTCGTCAATAGCCCGTTGTGTTGCTCTAGTACGACGTTAACTAAAATTACCATTACCATTACCATTCTGTGAGCCAGGAATTGATTTTAAGTTATCTTCTGTATTCTTCTCACTGCTTCCTCAGTAGGCATGTAGTAGCCCCATAGGCCGGTAGTGTTCCATTAACCATCCCCAGTAGCCAAGGAGCGGTGTCAGGCGTCATGAAACCTACGTGATCTGGAATTGCAAGAAAAATATAGCACCCCACCTGTACAAGAGCCTTAACTAAAAAAAAAAAGTCGATTTTGTGTTTTTGAGTGATTATGAACTTATGAGATTTCCGTAAATCAAATCGTGAAAGTGTCAAATCTATGCAATTACCAGTCTGGCACTGTTCTCTATGGCTTCAAAACTTTTCAAATATTTCTCCAGGAAAAAAATGTACTTTTTAGCTGTGGTACTTTTGTAGAAGGGAGTGCGATATGTAAAATTGAATGTTTATTGATAGTATACGCAATTTATTTACTTCTTAGTCAAAAGGACAGTTATTAATTCATTTTGTGAATAACTATAGTCATATGCAACACACATGAAAACTCACCACCTCACTCGCCACGGGTTAAGATAAAAAATCACTCAATTCTTATTACTCAAAGTATGCTTTATTTAGGGTCAATTACCCTCATATTCATAGGTCCAATCTTGTGTAAAAACATTTCGTATTTCGTAGAAGATTACAGATGAATATAGAAGATGACGGTTATTGAAGATACACAAACATGAGGCCATTCGAAAGGATCCTATACACTGAGGGGAATGCAGGGAGTTCGACGCAGCAATCCCTCACGAAATTTCTGACTACTTAACAGGGCGTCAACGGGATTGCAGTCATCCATCAGGGTGACTCAAGCTGTCACTCCTTCATGAACCTCGCACCAAATCATACAGAATCCACATTAATGTCTTTTACGTCATCCAAAGTTATTTTCAGGTATTGCGCGAATGACTACTTTATCGAATTCGTTTACTTTGTGGTCCATAGAATTTGGAAACTAACGACAATCTTAATACAGGTTTAAAGGCTGTTTTTCCTCTTCACAGATAACACTAGCATGGATATTAAAATTTAATCAGGTACTAATTCTGTATTTCGACATTAATTTTTAAAAATATTAAAGATATTTTATGTACTGCATGCATGATAACCAAACGTAATAATAAATTAATGGCGCTATGAAGTCGATATCTAGAGGCTAACCCAGGGATCACCAGAAGCTACCTATTTCTTCCATGACTCCAATACCTATATCATTCTGGGCGTTATCTTTTCATTTTTATTCCCAAATGAGTTCAAACCCATGGTTGATACCATTGCTTTGGTATGCGGGAACAGATATTTGTGTTTATCTTTTCAAAAAAGGAAAACGAACCAATTTATGTCATTCATTTAAATTTTATCCGACGTTTATTTAGAATTAACGAGCGAAAATAAATAAATGTGAATGTTATTATACACTTAAATTATCTGAGAGTTGGTTTCCACCTTGTTTTCGTAATCTTACCACTATCAATTTTTTCTTAAGAAGTTTGCTTATTTATCTTGTCACAAAATATACAGCCAAATGCAAATATTCTACTGTCATTTTCTTTCTGAAGCCAACACTCGTATCATATACTGTTCATACATTATTTTCAAGTGAAGGTAAAGGTTTCCAATAAAACATATATGCTAAAAATCAAGAATTATTTTATTATAAAGAATATCATCAAATAAGTTCTTCAGCTTGTCAATATGCAAAACAATGATTGGAAAACTTTTCAAATTTGCGTCTATGAAATTGATGCTAAACAAAAATACAAAACAACGAGATGAAAATTAACCAACAATACAAAACGTGCTTGCGGGAAATTTCACTGTAGTTATTTTTAAAATAACGCTAGGCTCTGATTTGCTACATTAAAATTTTTTTTATGACTGAGTATCCTCTAGGAATATTTTGTATTTGTATCTGGTTTGCGCGCTGAGTAAACCTATCTGAAGCGCATAAGGTCTATGGACAGCCTAACCTATTCAGAGGGCAGTATCAGGTCTGTGGGACTGATAAAACTATTTGAATGGCCGTTGTAAAAATGCATATCTTATACGAAACAATAAATTACAGTTAGAAAAACCCTCCCTACATGCATAAAAAAAACGTAAACTATTTATGTTAAAAATTTTGTTTTTATTTCATTGAAAGAATATTTTGTATTTGTATCTGGTTTGCGCGCTGAGTAAACCTATCTGAAGCGCATAAGGTCTATGGACAGCCTAACCTATTCAGAGGGCAGTATCAGGTCTGTGGGACTGATAAAACTATTTGAATGGCCGTTGTAAAAATGCATATCTTATACGAAACAATAAATTACAGTTAGATAAACCCTCCCTATATGCATAAAAAAGTACGTATAAAACTATTTATGTTAAAAAAAATTGTTTTTATTCCATTGAAGAGGAGTTTATCATTTTAAAACTAGATCATCGCTAAACAAAATTAAAATAATAATCAAGTAGAAATCTCGTCATTAACCAAACTCATCCCCAAAGGAATCTGTTTTGATTTCTACAATGATAAGGAAAGTTGACATTTCTCTAGAACACGCACTTTGATCCTTTCAAATAATAAAAGCCCGCTGTGCTGCTCCAGTGCGACGTTAATTAAAATACCTACATTTCAAATAATAATAAAATATTTTAGAATTCTCTGAAAGTGAACAGTGACCTCGTCGTTCAGATGACGAGTCCTATTGTATTGTCTGAAAATCGGAAAATTCTCCGAAATTTCCCCAATGGATGTGCGATTACAATTGCGTGTTGTGTTTACATAGCAGTTTCGGTCGTCATTAGGGATGGTCATTATGTTGCTTGCAATAATAAATTAATATAAAGTTAATAATACCCAAAAGTGAATCTTATTAACTTGAATATTGATTTTAAGGGGAAGAAAAAAGTAATTACACGACCCTTTAAATATTTTGAACTTATGAAATACTCTTTGCCAAAAAATACAACCCGAAGCTGATGTTCGAAAGGAATGAAACTAAACTCGCATGATGTACATGAAAAGACAAAGATTCATTGCGATAACAAATACAGACAACTTTTTTATTGTAGAACTGCATCAGAGAGGGGATGTAATTTAAAGCATAATTTCTCCATCATTTTTTGGCTCAACGGTTTTTTTCTAAAGAAATGTTTTTCAGCTTCTATGTCTGGAAGACTGTTTCCATCAAAAATAATCTGCATATGTAGCTGTTCCTATGATTTTTGTATGTACCTAAGATTTTATGTTGCTGTATGTGATTTTAGAATTTCCAAAATCCTGTTTGGAAATCGAACATCCTAGAACTTAAATTATAAATCTATTTTTTTAAAGCAAAACGTATTGATAAATGACTTTAAACAATTTGATTGCATGAATGTGGAGAGTGGGGTGGTAGCTCAAGCGTCTACCTTGTTATCTGACCGTGGTTCAAAGTTACAAGATGTTGTCCACGATTATTCCTCCCTGGGATTGATCCCACACCGACGCCAATAGCCCGTTCTGTTACTACTATTTTACTACTAATTTACTACTCAATTAAAGGAAACTAAACACTAATAATTTATATTGTACATAAGCACTCTAGATTGATAACTATTCTAGGGAATTAATATCAATCAAGTCGGTAAAATTAAAAATAAACACTAACGAAAATGATTAGTTGATGTGTTAACAATTTCTGTATTAAGCTCTGATTTTATCATCAGCATTCTTAAATCTCCAATTACCTATATGCAGTCCATTCCTGCTTTTAGTTAACCCTCCTGGTGATTCTTTCGACGAGCTATCTCGTCATTAGCAGAACTAATAATATCTTCATGGAAAATATATCTCGTTATTAACAAATTTAGTCAGATCTTAATGGACAAGATATCTTGTTATTAGCAAAATTAGTCAGATCTTAATGGACAAGATATCTCGTTATTAGCAAAATTAGTCAGATCTTAATGGACAAGATATCTCGTTATTAGCAAAATTAGTCTGATCTTAATGGACAAGATATCTTGTTATTAGCAAAATTGGTCAGATCTTAATGGACAAGATATCTCGTTATTAGCAAAATTAGTCTGATCTTAATGGACAAGATATCTTGTTATTAGCAAAATTAGTTAGATCTTAATGGACAAGATATCTCGTTATTAGCAAAATTAGTCAGATCTTAATGGACAAGATATCTCGTTATTAGCAAAATTAGTCAGATCTTAATGGACAAGATATCTTGTTATTAGCAAAATTAGTCAGATCTTAATGGACAAGATATCTCGTTATTAGCAAAATTAGTCAGATCTTAATGGACAAGATATCTCGTTATTACCAAAATTAGTCTGATCTTAATGGACAAGATATCTTGTTATTAGCAAAATTGGTCAGATCTTCATGGACAAGATATCTCGTTATTAGCAAAATTAGTCAGATCTTAATGGACAAGATATCTCGTTATTAGCAAAATTAGTCAGATCTTAATGGACAAGATATCTCGTTATTAGCAAAATTAGTCTGATCTTAATGGACAAGATATCTTGTTATTAGCAAAATTAGTTAGATCTTAATGGACAAGATATCTCGTTATTAGCAAAATTAGTCAGATCTTAATGGACAAGATATCTCGTTATTACCAAAATTAGTCTGATCTTAATGGACAAGATATCTTGTTATTAGCAAAATTAGTCAGATCTTAATGGACAAGATATCTCGTTATTAGCAAAATTAGTCAGATCTTAATGGACAAGATATCTCGTTATTACCAAAATTAGTCTGATCTTAATGGACAAGATATCTTGTTATTAGCAAAATTGGTCAGATCTTCATGGACAAGATATCTCGTTATTAGCAAAATTGGTCAGATCTTAATGGACAAGATATCTCGTTATTACCAAAATTAGTCTGATCTTAATGGACAAGATATCTTGTTATTAGCAAAATTAGTTAGATCTTAATGGACAAGATATCTCGTCAAAACCACTTGGAGGGTTAAAAGGATTAATGCAATGAATAACAGTAATGAGTATTTTCGTGCGGTCAAGTGGAAAAATGTTTACTTGAATCTTTTTTTAGGAGACGCATTTTTTATCATTTTACTGTCCACTCTTGCTTTCCAAAGCCTACCTGTTCCCCATGGGTCCAGCATTTCGTCCTGAGATTCCTTCAGCACCCACTTTGGATAACTATGTTGTAAAACATAACTGTGAACCCTCTTATAACTGCGATACATGATAATTCACGTCGTGGCTGAGACAACAAAGAACAATTTAGCTACAGATTGATTCATACAATGCAGTAACATTCTTTTTTTAAAAAATACGTATATTGCTAGACTGTACACGCCAATAGGTAGCTTCGAAGCTGGGGAACGGATAGTTTCATGTTTGAAATAATTAAAAAATATGTTAAAAAATACAATTTAATTAATGTAAGCAATTTGAATATTTTAAGTTGAAAAATATTACTAAAAAAGATTACAAAAAAGATTATGTTGAAAAAGATTAGAAATGAGTAAAATATTAAAATTTTTTGCTATTAGCAATTTGTAAATAGTCATGCACAATTATTACAATTTCATTAAGATTTCTATATTAAAAATATGAAATAAGAGGAGTTTTACAATCAAAAGCCTTGTTTTGTAATTTTTATATACACGGTAACTTAAACTTTGAAGACAGACCAGACTTCGATCCAATTGATATCCCTTTTGTAAGATAGCTGGTTTTATACCGTCAGAATTATATTTGGCCAAACTGAGCCAAACACAAGATAACATCAAGTATTGGGAAAATACCCTAGGAGAGTTTTACTGACAGAGAAGTGTGAACTACACGAGGGAGGAAACAAACCTTTGTAGTTTTCAACTCCCAAGTTAATAGCACAGTGGACAAATCTACTGAGTCACGGCAACACCAAATGATATATTGATATGGATGTATTTTTCAATTAAAAAATAAGGTTATTGGCAAATTAAGGTGTTAAACAAATTTGTCTTTGCGAGCTTCAGCTTAAAAAATCCCAGCAAACGCGAGCTGCTGAATTGTCTTCAATAAACGACGTTTAAAACCATCTTCATATCTACGAGCTAGAAGCGTAATTGTAAACTAAAAGTATAACGCTATAGTCAACAGAAAATTCCGAAGAAAAATAAAAATCCCTTTTTGTTCCTGGAATAGGCTCATCACGGGGATCATATAATTGCTTTAAATATCTTGTTTTGATTGTGCTCATAGTTTGGTTAGACGCACCACATACAGTAAAAACTGTTTGCAACAATTACCATGGAGATCTGTTATTGGTGATAGGATTTAAGCGCGTCTATTGCATATTTTCACTTGAAAGGGTGTGCCTGCGAAGAAAAACCGCAAAGATGGTAAATGATGCTCTTTCCCAGAAATCTCGGGAATCATACTTCCGAAATTACTTTTTCTCCGAAGTGTAGAATAGATGGACATCGTAGACACAAAGTAATCTTTCTAAGCCGAAATAATATGAAGATATATATTTACTTTCTTCGTCTTTTTCAATTCACGTTTCATATTTCAACCCTTAATCACTGTTTACGAATTCTTATTTCGTCTACTTTGAAATGAATTGTAAATGATAGTTTATGTCTGTATAACTTTCGCATATAATAGTTCGTATGCAGCTTCTTGGGAATTGTATTTAATATTATAAAGGAGCAATGATGATTATAATGGCAAACAAAATATATTTCCAAAATTATTGAAAAGCAAAGCATAAGGGTTGTAGCATTTAACTTCTATTCAGTAGCAATTTTAAAGATTTGGATCTGATCTGGAAGATAGGTAGGTAATTTAATAACGTCCCACTGGAGATACAAGGACAACACCTCGTAATTTGAAACAACGGTCAGATGGCGAGGTAAACTCCTGAGCTAGAACCCCACTCTCCAAACTTCGACATCAGGCCAATGCGAGGACATTTGATGCCACGACATATTTAACTTACACCGGTCCCCTCTGTACACGATGCTCTTTGATTTGATTCAAACTTGCAACCCTCTGAAGAGTTACTCTTACAACCGGTTTTACTAAACAATTCTTGTTTTATGAAACAACGTATCTATTTTGTTTTTCTTTGAGTATTTTCAGCAATAGACTCGCACTGTACTGCATTTTTTAGTATTTAAAAACTCTTATGAAAGCACTGAATATACTCTTATAAAAGCACTGACCTTCATAATATAACATTAAAAAGTTAAGCAATTCAGACATTTACACGGACGAATGTTTGCACTTTTACTAAACCTTTTAGGTATTCTCCATCGACATATCTGGTTAGTTTTTCGTTGAGTATTTTCACCAATAGACGTTCTTGTAAAAGCACTGTACCTTCGTAAATATTATATTAGAATCAAGTTAAACTATTAAGACGTATACACTGATAAATTTTCATACAGGACTTCCTTAAGTATTTTCATCAATAGATAGACTTATAAAAGCAGTGTACTTTATTGCATGATATTAAAAATAAGTTTAGAGATTTATTTGTATTCTAGAATTTGAATTCTTGAAGTCTTTTCTGTATCATCCATGGCACAGTGAGTACATTTCTGGACATTGCGCAATAAAACCCAAGCCAACTAACGAAATATCTGTATTCTCCCAACAACAAACCTAATTCATTATTCTCTGAGTATTTTCACCAATAGGCGGACAGATTTGTAAGCCACTGTACCCTTCATAGTGTAATATTAAAGCTAAGTTAAACGATTAAGAGTCGTTTACACAGGCGAATTTTTCAATCACAATAACCTGTACTCTCCAACAACACACCCGACTTGTTTTGCTTTGTGCATTTTCAGCATTGTGTTTCCATTACCGCTCCAACTTATGAAAGATTAATGAATTCAATTTAATCTTTGCAGGGGTTGAAAATTGCATTACGCACGCCATCGCGGCATCTCTGGAAATTCAAAAACGCTTTTGACTGCTGGGTACGTGTGAAATCCATCTCCATTCGTTACATCAAGCTCCGTTCATGAATAAACCCGTGAATAATGGATAGAGAATTTAAATGAGACCATTTCCACTCTCTCCAAGTTGAATAAACTGTCTTACTTCACAGAGGACTTCAAGTCCTACGGTATGAGATGGGTGGAGTGCAATTTAAAGGCAAACGCTAAATCTTAAAAAAATATTTCTTGATGACAGCATAGTTCAAACTACCATCCATCGTTTCTCCCATGAGTCTTCATAGCCCTATGTTTTCAATCATTTCTTAGTAATAACATTACTATACAAGTTTCCATTTCGGATTCTAAAGTTCAAAGACAGAACATTAATGAAGGTTGTTTTCTAATTTGATTGAAAGAATACGTCTGGGTATGAATGAAGTATTTTTGTTACGAGATAGGTTCGTAGTTGAATTTTCATGACACTGTGGCATTACCACAGACTATCAGGGATCAATCATGAAGGGAAAGATCCGAGGTCAATGACTGAATTTGAACCACTGTCAGATGACCAGATCAACATCAAAGCTGAGCCCCTACTCTTCAAACTTGCACTCCACGAGAACATGAGGACATTTTTGATCACGACGGTATCACTCAAGGAAGTATGCAGGCTTTCGAACGTATGTATCCCAGTGAGTTTCTGAAGGTAGGTAGGTATTTTAATTAACATCTTACTGGAGCAGCATAACTGGCTATTGACGACGAGTTCCTGAAGGTTAAAATGATTATACTGCTTTTATACTTTAAGAGTAAAACATTTGTTCTATACCACCTCTTCAATCATCGCATTTGATAAATTTTCTTCAGAAAGAAATACAACCAACACCATGGGTTGGTTATTTGTTTTGGATTTTGTGACGCAGGGTTCATATTGGCCAAGCTGTGTCAAACATAACACAGGAAACAATATCTAAGATGACGGAAGACATAAAATAGATTAGATATGTAGATAGTTGCATTAACTTCGCTCTAGAGCAATACAATATCATATTGGTGATAGAATGGGATCAATCCGGATGGCAATGATTTGAATACAACACTTCGTAATTTTGAAGAATGGTCTGATGACGAGGACAACCCTTGAGCTGGTACTCCAATCTCCAAAACTTCACATCTAACCAATGTGAGGACATTTGAGAAGACAAATTTACCGTGCACTAAGCCTCATGTACAGGATGGTCTTGGATTGGATCGACTTTTGAACTAGAAACCCTCCTTTTTCTGATCCTCGACTCTTCTAACAAAGCCCTTTATTAGAAGAATCATTTATATCGCTTTACGTTTCGTAAATTTGTATCCGTATGAAATTGCTGTAAATAAACTTATCAACAGAATGTTTTTCCAAAAGGACTTACGTCTAACATCAATATTCTATAGCTTAAAGACACTTCCGTTAGCAGATTACTTGATATTTTGTTCCTTGACTCAAGTGGTAAATACAGCAGATGAATTTAAGTTAACAAGGGTATTTGTCAAACTCAACTCAATGTTAGTTCATGTTTTAAATCATTGTTCCCAAAGTGGTCACTGGAATAGAAAATAGGGGTGTCTAGGATCAACATCGAGTAATTAGTCGCAAAAAACATCCGTTGTTTAAAAATGTTTTACGTAAACCCTTATCCACTAGACTACAAACACACTCATTACAGTGATGAGTTATGTGAATAATTATAAGTTGGAAGATTCAAGTTACAGCTGATCAGTTTAAAAAAAAAACAGAATTTATGTCGTAATAAGCAAGTGTTAACATGGACCCATTTGGAGCCCCTTGCGACATTTCCGTCATCCTATCTAGGCACCAGCCACCTTTCTACACGACGATCTTAGCTTGGGTTTGAACTCTCTGCTTGGTATTACGAGGCTTTTGAAAATACCTTTTTACAAAGGTAGGTATTTTAATTAACATTGCACTGGAGTAACATAACGTACTATTAGCAATGATCACGAATCAAACCCCGAAGGGAAAGTTTAGAGGAACCCACTCTCCGAACTTCCACACCACTCCAACAACAGGACATTTGAGGTCATGACAGATTTAACGTGCAAGTCCCCTTAGTACACGACGGTCTTTAGTTGGATTCGAACTCGCTACTATCGGGTTGCTAGTTCGTTACTCTTCCAACCGAGTATCCGCGGCCCCATCATTCCAAGGGCTTAATATTACTAAAGAGAAATATTCATATTTTCAAGCTATAAATTAAATTTGACGCATAAAACATTAAAAAATTAAAAATGAATGAAAATATTTAAAATAAAAAATAAAGAAATAAAGAATAAAGAATTTAAATTTTACGAGAGTAGAGTAATAATTAAAATGTACTTTTAAATCACCATGAAACACAGACAAACATATGACGTAAGAGCCCGTGAGCAGAAAGTTATTAAAACTGCGACATATGTCGCAGAAGAAACAAAGTCTTTGCAGAAAAATTTTTCCTAATTTTTATCGAAATTTTGGCCGATTTTTTTCAATTATAATTTTCGATGTTCTGCAGTGGAAAGCGCGTTTCTTGCCACACTTGTTTTCTTTCCTAGCTACGAAACAACCTCCCTACACCGCCCAAATTACCACAAACACTTTATAGATAACACATCTTCTATGTGAATGACAAAATATTTAAGTATTCAAATTCTGAAAGTATGTCTTGGTTTTAAGTAAAGTAAGTTAATTAATTTTGATGTGTTTTATTATAAATATGTAATAATGTTAAACCGATAATTGTGTCGTACGATTAAAAGCAGTTTTCGAAATTCGGACAAAATGCCTGTAGAACAGGGCTCGAAATACCCGGGTGCACAGGTGCACTGTGCACATGAAAATAAAATTGTGCACCTAATTTTTCTCGCTAGGTGCACGCAGTGCACCAAAAGTTTAAAAAAAAGGGGGTTGGGACGTGTTTTATGTTAGTTTGATGTTTGAACAATATATTAGTATCGACCTCTCTCGCTCTAAAGAAACGTAATTAAAATTTCTAAATACACACTATGCAAAAACAAAATAGCTGGGCCGTAACGGATTTATACAGGAGGAAAAATTACTTGTACCTCTGCCACCAGAACTTTCCGATGATCGAAACATTTTCCAGATGGCTCTGTTGAAACGACTGTCGCGACAGCTGTGCGCCAGAGAAGGGAGAATTTTGTTGTTTAAATATTTTTATTTACTATCTACTACTAACCTATATAAACATACCCAATAAAGTAGTTTACATTACATTAATACTATTACATTACATTTTTTTTAATGTGCACCTAAATATAACCCGTGCACCTAATTTAAAAACTTAGGTGCACTCTGTGCACCTGTATTAAAAAATCTATTTCGAGGCCTCCTGTAGAACAATTTAAATTGCTTCCAGTCGTGTTGCAGAACACTGGATATGATTCTGCACCTGGGCGCAAGAGTTTCTGTACATTCAAAAACTCAATCATGAAGAAATTGTACTACAGTAGAGTCCCGATTATCCGAGTTAACGTGGACCAAGACTAACTCGGATAACCAAAAAACTCGATCAAAGCGAAAATTGTAAATAAAATAAATCGTGTATGTTTAAATGTATATTTTAACAAATACAAAAGTACACCTCATGCAATTCATATTGTTACGATTATTAAAGAGTTCTTACTTAAAAAAGTCCTTAAATTGTTATTTGTTTTACGTTTTTCTGCAGCAATGTTTCGCCATTTTTTTAAGGATAACAGGATTGCTGGTGTCGCTTCTTCTTGTTGTTCTATGTATTCAATAGCACTTTCGATAACTTTTAGTCCATCTGTATGGGATATTTTCATAAGTCGATTTTCATCGTCACTGTCTCTTCTCTCTCTCATCATCATCGCTAGATTCTCTTGTTGTTCATCGGCGTATATTCAGTCACGGATTTCGTTTTCCTGAGTGTTTGTGAGTTCAAGTTCAGAATTGTTTTCGGTAGTTTTAAAAATGGAAAATGTAGAACCAAAGAAAATCCGAGAAATATTTGATAGCTCGGAAATTTGAGGTTTTACTGTATTTAGCTTTTAGCATTGTACAAGTAAATTTAAAAGCAAATAATATTTTTTATTCAGTCGTCAATATGCAGAGTCGAGAAGAAAAGATGAAAGCAACGAAAAAAATCTATGTATTGAAATAAGATTTATGTCGAAGCACACAAATTACATTTAAAATAAAGTCCGAGATGAAATTAAAGGACTAAACAAAAATGTTTTAAGAACTTCCCACTGTTTCTGAAAATACAAATACTTTTTAATCAAGTACTTCTTATACTTGGAAGAACTATGACCCATCGTTCAAAGCACACATCCAAAATACATCACCAAATACTTTCTAGTTTGTGCAACACAAAATCATTGTTCCCTACGCTTTCAAAGATCTCCCCATACAAAGGCCTCAAATCCTACCTTAAAATCACCTTCTGGTTACTAAAGAGGACCAGGCGTCGAAGAAAAAAATAGCTTGTTTTATGTGCCCAAAATCCCATTTTCCACTCCCATTAATTGACGCACTCGAACCTCGTATAGAAGGCGGGGAACCTGATTTATAGGTAATATATTTTAGACGGCCCCATTCATTGTGTGAGGCCGCACAGTCGGGTAAGGAAAAGGCAATACTGAATAACCGCCTTTTCTCACAAAGAAATCCGTAACAACGTATTGTCGAAGCACTTTTACTCACTTCACTGCCAGGGCATCAGGATATAAAATAATCAGTTAATAAAATATTTCACAACGATGGAATTATTGAAATCTATTCACTCTTCTTTTACGAAGTCATTTTTGTTGACATTCAGCCTTTATTTTAACAAAGTCTCAGGAGCTTGTTGGAAGAATTGCTTTAACCCTCCAAGTGATTTCAAGACCCTCTTTTTCCTCTCAAGACCTGACAAAATTTGCTGGCAATTTGTTAAAACTTACAAGTATTTTGATTGTCAGAAAAAACGGACCACATCATGACCTCGTCTTCATAAAAAAATCGATAATACAAGGTATCCATAAAGTCCCTTTACAATTAAAAAAATTTATTATAAAGGCAAATAAAAAGACAAATAAGTGGGAATTATTATATATATACAAAATGAGACTATAGATTTAAGTTTATTGCACTCATTAATTTTAATTAACCTCTAATTTAATACATCTATATATAGGCCCCATTAGTTGCATGAAGCACATAAAGACGGTACTCGATATCTTGCTATGCTTTCATAGTGCTTCGTGCGACTAATGGTCCTCATATAGAGGTGTAGTAAATGAGGCAAAAAAAAAAATCCAAAATATATACATCTCATTTTGTAATTATTTCCCCTTATGGGTTTTCATTTGCCTTTGTAATAAATTCTTGAAATTGTAAAGAGACGTTATAGACACCCTGTATATTGATGACGAGATTTATGGTCATTAGCAAAATTGATCAGAAATTAATGGACGAGACATCTCGTCTTTATCACTTCGAGGCTTGAGCTTCGTATGAAAATTTAATGATCCACACAATTCAAAGCAAAAATTAAGACTGGCCGAAGTTTTTTTTTGCAGAACTGTGGGAATGTCCTCTATAGAAGGTGACGTGTCATGGACGTGTTCAATACCTCAGCATGAAAGAAAGCTGAAACAAAAGACCTATCGAAGTTTGTCCAGACACTGGAATTCCCCCAAGAAAACCGGCTGCAAACGACAACCCTCCTCATCCGAGATATCCGAACGTGATTTTCCGAACCATCAGGCGATCGCAAATACAGAAAAAGGATCCATTCTCAAACGCCATGCCTCTTTTTTTTTTGTCTTCCATTCTCTCTGGTCTATTTGTTCTCCTTCTTCCCTATTACATTGTCGGTGACCTCGCCCTTCTGTAAACGAAGCGAAGAAGAAAAGTCCTCTTGAACTTCGGAGTGAGAGAGAGGAAAAGGGTTACCTGCCATCTACCCAAAGCATCTAAAGATGAAAGTTAAAACAAAAAGCGAACAAAGGATTCTCGGATTTTTTGCTCCATTCCTCAAAGTCTGGAGCTTGTGGTATTTCCGCGGACTTGAGTCAATCTTTATTTTAAAAAGGGGTAAACTGCATGGTTCGAGATCGGTCTGGGTATCCAGCTAGAGTTCACTCCACGTTAGATAGTGTAAAAAGTGCTGTGTCGTGGGTGTTTTTTACATGTTACATACAAAAACACCCACGGTCTTAAATAGAGTTCAAGGAAGGGTGTTGGGAGATATAATCGTATGAACCTGCCGCCACATAAAGTAAATAATCTGCCAGGGCATTTTAAAAAATGTGTTAAAACCAACATTTTAGTCTTAAAATGATACTACAAAGTACACATGATTCCTCGGAAAATTCAATATTCACTCACCAATTGCAATTCAGGAGTCACGCAATCTTCCTTTCAGTAGGTAAAAATATAATTATGTTAGCGAGTGCCCGGGATCAGAAGTCCCTGAGAACAACACCACGCAATTTTGAATCACTGTCAAATGAAGAAGCGACAACTTAGATGGCACCCCAACGTGAGGACATTTTAGGTCACGACTGATTTATTTAACGTGTACCAGGCCCCTTCGTACACAACGGTCTTTGGTTAGATTTGAACTCATAGCCCTTCGGTTGCTAATCCGTAACTATTTCAACCGGGATCCGCGGACCTAAAAAATAATGAATACTATTTCCCTCTTAAAAATATGTTTGTTGCGTCTGATTTGATGAAGTCTCTGATTTGGGTACAGCTACACTCTACGTTTATGAGTGATGGCAACGGCTTGGCGATTTTTTTTTGGCGCACTTCTAGTAGCGAGTTACGATAAATTAAGGCAACCCATCTTTCGTTGCTGTTGTTGTGGTTTTCATGGCAACCTCGGCAAACGGAAACTTTCAATTTTCATTTTGAATATTCTAGAAAGTTCTTCCAAAATCCGTTAAAGTCGTTTGATTTCATTCATTCGTTTGAAATTTTTTTCTTTCCTCCCATTGGTTATTTTGTTTTTAAAACATCATTTGATTGCATTGGTCCTTTTAAATCGTTTTCTGTGATACCATTGGTCCTTTGATTTGTATTTTGACAGTAGTGGAATTTTTATTTTGTCACAATAGTTTTAACGACAGGATTAAGAGTTTTGTTTTTTTGACCATTTTCGTTTTCATTATTTTTTTACTTGAGAATTCTGACTTTATCAGGTATTATTTCTTGTTTTTTTTTTCTTTTGTAAATCTTTTTCCTTTTTCAACATGCTCACTTTATTTAATGTAATTGATAAGTTTCAGGGTATTCTTACCATTCGTAGCTTAGTTTCTCTGCTGGTTCACAAATGTGTTTTGATATGTGCTTAAGCTTACTACTTTTTGTGAAATTTTTTTTTAAATATACTTTTTAAAACGTTCTGAAATATGCTTAAAAAGTGTGTGGTAAAAAGAAAAAAAATTTGTGACATTAAAAAAGTTAGAAAATAATTATTTCCTTGGCGACTTTAGAAGTGTGCCAAAAAAATGGCCAAAGCCGTTGCCATCACTCATAAACGTAGAGTGTAGCTGTACCCTGATTTGTCTCTGATTTGATGAAGATATTGTTACAACTGTTTCCTTTTTTGACTCTTTTAGTTGGTACATGCTCTCTAATGTAGTTGTACACGAGGATTAAGGCAGTAAGATTGTATGTTTGTGGTTCGGAATTTTTAGACGGATTCAAAGTCCTTGTTGTCCTTTGCGAAAATTCAAAACAAAACGATTTCTGTGCCACGTGTGATAAGCAAAATATAAAGATTACCAGTCGACCGAGAAGACCTCTGATGAGTAAACCGTTTGTAGAAGACCTAGTAGACGGGAGCGCTAGTGCGTGAAATGCCGTCTTCAATCACTATAAAATTGGATTATTAAAAGGTTTTACTGCTCCTCTTGCTGGGAAAATATGTAGACCAGCTTTATAAAAATTTCTACCTTAATGAGGTTTGAATGTTCAGAATAAATATTATGATAGAATCATAGCATAAGTGTAAGCTACAATAATGTATAACATTTTCACTTACATGTAAAATTAGTACAATTCAATATTTTTTATAAACTACGGCAGATCTACATACGTGTAGAAACCATTTTACTGACACAAAATATTTACAATTCCTAACATTGAAACGTCTGTAAGTCGATCGAATCTAGAATTTACCATTGAAGTGACGATAATCTCACAACTCATTAAAAATTGCATTTTAAATTTAATTTGCATTAAATTGAAGATTGTTTTCTATTAAAGCTAATTCGAATATGCTTGCTCATTCAAGTGCTGTTTCTTCAGGATGCTACACTGCTCAACCTCCAAGTGGTTTCAACGAAATATCTCGTCATCAAGATGTTACTGAACTTTTGATTTTGGTGATGATCAAGATCTGGTCAGTTTTCTTCTACTGACGAGAATTCTCGTCCATTGGGATCTGGCTTTTTTTTTTGAAAGACGCGTAACCTAGTCGAGATGTGGATGGTTAAAATGTGTGTGAGCATAAAAACTGTGGATATATATTACATTAGACATTTTTGTATGATCAGAGACAAGCTAAAGATCTCAATCAACAATCTCCTTGGGATATATCGAGGGAACTGCTGAAATTGAGCAGGAAAGAAATCAGGATAGCTATTGGTCTTCTAACTGGCCACTGTACCTTGAATAGACACCTCAACATTACGGGTGTTATAAGTGACCCATTATGTACAGGTTTGTTGGATGGTAGAGGAGAGTTCTATACAATTTCGGTGTGAGTGTGACTATTACTCTGCACAGCGATTTGAATACATGGGATACCATTGTATCGAACCCTGGGAACTATCAAACATTCCAATGAGGTATTTGCTGAAATTTATTTCGGCAATCGGTCTTTAGTAGATCAGCAGAGGTCTCAGTACAATAGACTCTTAGTCGCGGTGCTGGCACTCTTCGGAGTCACCCCTTCAACAAGTCATAAGTCGTACAATTTTGTAATGTACTTAATTGGAATTCTTGTTGTAGTATAGAGTACTTTTTTTTCCACCCTCAAAGATTTACTATACAAAAACTCGTTTACGATGTTTCATTTGGTCACAAGACGAAACTTAACATTCTCAGCTCAACACTCGTAGAAATTGTTGGGTAAGAAAACCTGTAACAGTCCGTCAATCCATTATCTTAATTTCCAACAAAACTTTTTCATACATTTACAATACCAACGTACGATCTAATGATTTAACTGAACTCATAAACTTTTAAATGGTCGTTTTTCCATCTTCATTTTGTCCACTAAAGTCACGAATCGTTTTCTATCGCCCCTCACCTGAAACTGTGCATGGCTCGTAACGATAAGAGATTTCAACACGTCCAATTTAGCATACCGGTCATCGAGATAAACGCTGTGCGGAATCGTCACAAGCTTATCGTGTTCGTGCATAGTGTTCTGGGCTTCTGTTAATGACACGGAATTCTATTCAAATGCTGTGTCCGATTTAGCACAGTGGGTGAACAGACCATCAGTTCTTGCTTTTGAGCACGCCCAGACAGTCAGACAATAAATTATCTCAACACGATATTTGGCTCCTTAGTATTCATGCTAGTTGGAGGTTAGATGACATAAGATATTTTCTGCACTGAAGGGAATGTGCTCAGCAAGCTGTCGAGTAAAATGCTTCAAGGCTGTTGGGTTAAATTTAGTTTGAGTTTTTATGGCAGTTGGTTGCTGAATTTTTTTTTGCTCTGAAATGACAGATCGGGCTATTGGCGACGGTCCGGGATCAATCCCGAATGGAAAGAACTTATGACAACACCTCTTAATTTTGAGCCACGGTCAGATGACGAGGTCACCTGAACTGGCACTTCACTCTCCAAACTTCAATACCACGCAAACGTGAGGACATTTGAGACCACGAAAGTGTGCCTTCTGGAAAGAAACGGGTCTTGGGTTGGATCGAGTCTTGAACTCCCTCCAGTTGAAATCCTCGACTGTCAACAGGACTTCCACGGTCCCATGTTTTTTAAGGTAGTAATGTATAAAGAAAGAGATTAAAAGCAGTTGTCAGAAGATTATGGAGTGTACTACAGTTTCCTCCTGTCGATATAGTAATATAACAGGGGACCTGCCCCCTGCTCGCTAACGCTCGCCAACCCCCGGAGGATTGCTTCACAATCCTCATTGGTTCGCTGCGCGAAGCTATGCTCGCTTCGCTCGCCTCAATGAAGACATGTGTCCTGGCAGAAGGGATTGTTTACAAAATATGTTACCAAAAAAATGTTTTTCAAATCTAAATTTGCTGTATTACAGAAAAAATATATACAGTATCTCTAAAATCAGAATTCAAATGAAAACTTTGTGCAAATTTTGACTCGAAATGTGAGCGTTGCTTTGGAAATTGAATACCCAGCATGTTGTTTGTGTGTACATTTTCCCAGTACTCAAACGACCCACACTTTTTCATTGAGTTTGTTGCCGAAAGTTGTAGTGCAAGCGTCTTGTTGAACTATAATTGTTGGCCCTGAAAAGGATCGTTTTTTAAATGGCCCTGAAAAGATCCTCCTCTGTCTTTGATTTCTATTATAAACTAACTGCAACAGCTCATTAAAATTTCCTTTTTTTTTCCAATAAAATTTCATCCGATAACGCTATAAATTCAATCAATGCGCGAGACTTCGCGATAAACAAACAATCGTACAGTGTTGCGAAAACGCGATTACAAATAACGTCTTTTTTGCGTGCCATGTAAGAGAATTATATATATAGATTATGGAGTGTACTACAGTTTCCTCCTGTCCATATAGTAATATATATATCAAACATGTTAGGTAGGATGGATCGAGTCTTATGGCGAAAGTGCCATAATAGGCTATTCTGTGCCAAACACAAGACAGACAATGCCAAGCAATAGATAACTCAAAGAAAGGTTTACTGGCATAGAAGAGAGAAATACATCCAAGGAGGAATCTAAATGCCAAGAATCGAACATAAGTCAGCTACAACTAGGAAGTTGCTAACAAAATGGGTAAATTCACTGAGACCCAACGGCCCTCAAACATTCTTGGAGTAGATATCGATCATCAAGTAAAATCGTATGTATAAGCGTTGTGTTACAAAACTTACTGCTCAAACTTTCAGGTAGGCACATATGGTACTTGCGGATGTAGTATATTCCTATGTGAATACGGTTTAATTTTTTGTCTTTTACCTTCCCTTTAGCGTTTGTAGAGGAATGTTTAAAACTCACAGTCGGTTGATTATTCGATGTGTGTGTTGATTCGCACTGCAGGAATTTAGACTTTACACAGCTAAAATCATATAAACTCGACAACAAAAATATTATTAAACAAATGAACACTGTCTCATAGAATTCATTCAAGCATCTATTTAGTCAACATAATAACACTTAATTATCAGCATATAATGTTCATCGTATAACCGATATAAGTATAACCATCTCTGTTAATATTAAAGAAAATGAGATATCAACAATTGTAATTACTATCCGACGTGTTTCTAATCGCAATGTGTATATTTTGAGTAAGAATTTAATTATTTTTTATTGTAAAATATCTGAAAGTTATAATATTTCCTTCAAATCTATTCCCAGAGCTGCTTTTGTTATTTTCTGCAAAGCAGAATAATTTGTATCATGTCCTATTACTTTCTGGGATTTTAGTTCTTAAAAAAATATTATATTTTAATCAATGAGAATAATTTAATTTAGTTTTATCAAATGACTTAAAACATTCGTTCACTGAAAACTTTGAATTCAAAGTTGGATTATCATTTCTGTCCTACAAAGGGGAATTAACAAATAAAATAATTAAGTTACCTTATCTTTCTTTATATTTATCTTAAATTGCTTTCACTTTCTTTAATTAATTCTTTCCTAACTGAATTCAACAGATTGATTTCACAGGTTGCAAATCGTTATCCCTAACGGCGAGTACATCCAATCGTACAATAGAAAGTATCTCCAAGTGTAACAATAAACTATTCGGGTCAATGATCTTCTTGTGAGTGGTTGGTGTAGCGAGATTAAAGGCGACCTTGGTTCTTGTAAATGGCCTAATTGTCCCAGTCACGTATGGACTAGACATATTAATTCAATCTTTCAGTGATTTTTCAAGGTCAACCTCTGTTCAACAAATGCTGCTCCGGCTCCTTCCATTATTGAACCATTGAAGTCCGTTCCTCCATTCGCTGCACTTTACAAATTGCAGAACACCATGCAACTACCGCCTAGCGGCACACCCGAGTACGGTTCGGAGGGGTGTCTGTGTAGCAGGTGGCAGACACGAAATACTATGTCCATGGTCCAAATACTTCTAGTCTGCCTCTTGCTGCGCGGGAATTTTTCAGAGCAACATTCGAATTGAATTTTTTGAACTGCGTTTGAGGTAGGTATTTTAAAGGAGCCGTATTCGAGCGCACAGGTTGGAGGGTTATAATTCGTAATAACCAGAGGTGTGCATTTTTGTATCTTGATAAAGTCTTCAGCAGTCTTGGTTGTTTCTCGATTCAATTAATGTATTTACTTCTTGATACAGCCTTTAACAAATGTTTATTTGTGTTTACGTTTCCTCGACTTCTGTTGCACAAAAAAATTTACTCCTATTCCTAGTTGCCATTTGAAGAATCCGATTAATATACTGGAAAAGGTATTGTATGCTACCAGAAACCAATTCAAAATTGATTTTAGGAATTGTGCTTTTCTTAACCCTTTCAGCGGTTGACTCTATACTAGGCATTTCTCATCATTAACAAAACTCGCCAGGTATTGATAAACGATATGCTTCGTCATTAGAAGAAAATTGAGCAGATCTTGGTCATATCACGATCAAAATACCGGCCATATCTTGATGAAAAATGTATCAAATCTTATAGGACGAGATACCTAGTCGAACCACTTTTGTGTATGACAGCCTTCTTATGCTCTTTCAACACTTTTTCAAAAGTCGACTTACCCAAGGTATCGCAACCAACTGTAGCAAACTTCAACAAAAGAGAGACAAAAAATAAAATTTTATCGATCGAAGATGAGTTAAGGAAATACGGTAGATGTTATACAACCTAATTGATAAGGAAGTCGAAACCATAAGGCCCGGTGCACACATCCGGTTTTTTAACGTGTGGCGCCGCTGCCGCAACGCAAGTGCGGTCTGAGATACGTTAGATCCAATGGAGCAGTGCACACATGCCTCCAGCGCCGCTGGGGCGATGCACGTCCAACGTGCGTGGAATTTGAACCGCAGATCCACACGGCGCCGCACGGTCGCCGCACATGAGTCTCCGCTACGAAGTACCTTGTTTTCATAAACAAATGGAATATAAATAATAATTAATAAATGGTTGTATCCAGTAACGTCTATTTTGTTTCAAAATATACTGTTTTTACACCAAGTAAGCGAAATAAAGACGTTTTCTTCGATAGAATATTTATCTAAAATGGCGCGAAATGAGTTCGTGCATCATTTCACGGTTATGTGTGCATAGTTGGGCTTCGGTGTCGCAGTGGCGCCGCATGTTGAAAAACAGGATATGTGCACCGGACTTTAATGTGTATTTTCCTCAGAACAGAAAACTTTACTCTAGATTAAAAGACAAATGAAGATTAACATGTAAAGATCGTATGATATTTACTGGATAGTAAGACAAAGGAAGAGTATAAAGTATTTATTTAATATGTCAGATTAAGATTAAATAGGGCTCAAAAGACACTCATTTTGAAATGACTGTGCTTAGATTTATTAAACTGCCCACAGAAAAAAAATACTTGACGACTCTGACTATTCTCAGGAAGAGTATAAAAACAGTATTAGATGAATACACACACAATTTCCGAAAGTTTACATGACCAATTAAAATCATCATTGTTTCTGAAAACTAGTTTTCGTCGAAACTATTTTTTAAACAGCAAACAATTGCATTCCATTGAAATAAATAGCCTTTGTGAGGCATCTTCTTCCAAAGCCCTCTTAAAGACGGAATAGAGCCAAAGCCTATTTTGATGCACTTTCTCCGCAAAATAAGAGATGCAATTATATCAGAAAGAAAACAAGGCGTTTTTAAAAATAATTCTCATCTTCATTAAAAACACAACACAATGAGGCAGGGGAACAAAAAATCCACTCCAAAAACGCAATCATTTCCATTTGTGAGTGGACCTGCATATCGCAAGGCGCTCGCTTTTGTTTTTTGTTGGGACAGAGCGGTATGCCAGAGACTCCGGTGGAGGTCAGAATCACCCTCTGCGGTAGCTCTGGCCGCGTCACGTGACTCCCCACCCCGTCCATTTAGCGAATGAGGAGAGGCGAGGGAGAAAGTGAAAGCGGGCTTTTTTCGGTAGTTTATCTCGGACTCGTCGACGGCTCAGAAGGCTTTCTATCCTCCACGACGCTCTTCTCTCGTTGCCTTGGAAACGTGTCCCGAGATGCCGGCCGCTTGACAAGGTAAGTCGCCGCCGCCGGTTTGACGTTTTTTTTTTTCACGTAATATTCGCTTCAATTTCGAAATATTTTCCTTCCATATATTCTTTAACCGTTTTCTATATTTTATTAAACAATATTTTTGGGAAACTAACAGGTAAAGATATTTTTGAAAACCGAAAGTCCTCTTGTAATGTGGATAATAACTCGATATTAGCAACGCATTGCATAAAAACCACACCAAAGGCTTTAGTTGCAAAGTTTTCAAACTTCTTTTAAGATAACTTCAAAAGCTTTTGCATATTTTACGAACTTATTATATCTTCGGAGATTTGGAAAAGAACGTAAGATTTTTTTCCAAAAAGACATTGCTTCGTTAACGATAGATAATGTTACTAGCGATAAAGTTCTATATGAGAATACAAGTGTGATAATGTGATATTATGTGAAGAGATATAAATGTGAATAAAGATAATTTTTGTTAAGATTTTATTCAAAATTTTTTTTTTCATAAATAATATAAAATATTTCTACCAACTTTCGTTTGCTTATTTATTAATTAATATATTTGTAGACTGACAGGAACACACACTTAATATATATTTTTTAATGGAAAACCGCTTATCATAGAGCTTGACAGAGAAACCACAAAAGTAGTACAAACTTGTTTGAGTGAACTTAAACGGTAATATTAAAAAAAATTTGATTTGTGTAAAATTATTTTCTTCAATATTCAGTAATAATCTACAGTATTTCTTGAATTATTTTTGCATGTTTCATAAATAAGTAATAATTTTGGGGCTGGTATATAGATTTTTTATGAGTGAATACAATAAGAAAATAATACTTTTTCTTGTAAAATCAGAGTATCTCAAGAAACTTTCAGTCGAAGGTGTGGTGGTACAAAACTGTGATTTTTGAGTATTTATTTACAAAAGCTAGTTTGTTCATAAATCCTTAGTATAGTTCTTAAATGTAAAATAATATCCTTCAATAACTTTTGTTGTTTTAGAATTATTGATATTTTAACCTTTCTGGTAGTTTCGACGCGAAATATCGTCGATCAAGATCTAAACAATTTTTCTGATGACAAGAAATCCGGTAATAAAAATATTCCTTCTATTGTGATGATAATAAGATCAAGATCTGGTCAGTTAAGCTACTAACGCTATACCTCTTAGATATAACCTTCCGGAGGGTTAAGAGACTGATAGAATTTAGATAGAGTTTTAAACTGAAAAACAAAGACATATTTTTCGTGCAGCACAGAATATCACAGAAGGTCATTAAGTAAAAATACGACAGAATATAAAACGTGAAAAAAGTGTTACAAAAATAGAATGATTTGCTTGACAGCACAACTTGACACATTACTTTGCATTTAAAACAGAAAAAATTTATAGTGAAAATACAAACTCGGGTATAAATTAGCTAGGTAAGTATTTTGATTCACGTCACGCTGGAGAAACACAGAGAGCTTTTGGCGACGGTCGGGGATCAAACCCTAAGAGAAAGATCCGAGGTCAATACAAAGTAATTTTGAACCACGGTCAGATGACGAAATAAATTAGTTGGGATGCTAGTTTGTCACACTTCTGTCATTCTGTACTACGCAAGGAAAATTCGGTCTTGGTGAAATGAGCATTACAGGATGCTTCGATGCAAAAGTTGAGCTAATGTCGTGTGCAATATTACGAGAAAACATGAAAAAATTATTAATCAATGAAATACGAGGGCTCAGGCCAACGTGAGTAACATAAATCTGTTCCATATTGAACAAAATTAGGACAATATTCAAAAGGATCAAAACAATTTCCCGATTGTACTATTGAGTGAAAGTCAGAGATAACAGGACCTCTTGAAAAGTGAATAAATCATTATTCTTTTGGAATTTAAAAACAAATGAAAATCATAGCCCGATGGATGTGAAAAGTGGCTCATCATTTGTTGCTCAAAAGCCATTTAACTGAAAAAATATAAAAATATAACAATGAACTTGTGGGCCGGAAAATAAAATGTTCTTTCTTGTAAATATTTGTATGAATACAATACTAATATTTCATCTATGATAAAAAAATAAAATACAATAGATTATGTAATAATATTCAATATATGATGTAATAAAATGAAATATGATGTAATAAAATAAATTATAATAGATGATATAGTAATATTTATTATATGATATAATAAAATGAAATATGATATAATAAAAGAATATATAAATATGATATTTCATATATGCTATAACATAGTAAAAGAATATATAAATATAATATTTAATATATGCTATAATATAATAAAATAAAATATAAAAATATAATATTTAATATATGCTTCAATAAATGCTTCAAAAATATAATATTTAATATAGGATATAATATAATAAAATAAAATATAAAAATATGATATTTAATATATGATATATAAAAAAATAAAAATTAAAAACATAATATTTAATATATGATATAATATAATAAAATATAATACCTGATATAGTATAATAAAATACAAAAAAATAAAATACCTGATATAATATAATAAAATACAAATAAAATAAAATATAATATATATGATATAAAAAAATATATATATCTGATACAATATAAAATGTTATATATATATATATAATATAAAATAAAATGTTTTCTTTAACATTTAATTTAATAATAATAATTATATTTTTATTTAATGTTTTATGTAATTATATTTTTAAGTAAAATTCTTTATTCGATGAGATATAATTACAAAAATTCACTTCTCAAAGGAAGTCAATCAGTTTTATTTATGTAACACCTTCACGTGAAAAGTGTCATGAAAATTTTATTCTTTCAGTCAACAAACGAATGTATTAAACTCTACCATCAAATAAAGGAAATCAAATGGAGAAGCAAAAATCTGATCCAGGTTGATTAAATCTGATAGATATCAGAGTTGAAACTTATGAATGAAACATAGCGCGACTTAATGTAAGTTCCACTCTGAAGAATATGCTACGGAACCACAAACTGAAGGTCCGTCAATATAAAAAATACTGGGACAACCAGTCATAAAATGAGTAGGACGAATAATGTATTGCGGAAGGGGCGAGCAGCGAAACGATCATCGTATATATTGTCTGGAACGTCAAGGTCCGACTTTAAATCGAATAAAGTGAAGACATGTCTTGATCTCTTGCGATACAAAATTATATAGTTGTCTATGACAGAAATTAAAATTATTGAAATAGATTTGTTTCAGTATTATCCGTATAATAGGGATCATCGAATTATACATTTCCAAAGTAATAAAAAAATGTATAGTTTTCAAGTTTTAAGGAAAATTTAATTTGTGTGCAGTCTCAATTAACGGTTCCGTGGATTTTCTTAAAACGTAAAATTATCTATACACTCTCAAAGTTACTCCAAAAGTTCGAGTGTAAGACATCATTTTATAAATTTATTTTTTGTAAAATCTAGAAAAAGAGATTAAGTTCCAGAAATAACTAAAGTGAAGAATAAAGTAATTTGGTAAAAACCTATAATTTCCATAAACTTATTGGAATGTAGGATATTTATTTCGTATTCAACAAGAAGTACTGTTTTGATACTTTTTTAGAGTGTATTATTATAGTTTATAATAAAATATTACTTTGCATAATGAAGTATTTAAGAGCAATAAAATTATGCAATTAAACAAGCGCACAATACTGATTTCATCGCCATAGAATAGTATTGTAATTTTCGGTTGTACAGAAGGATTGTATTTGCGTACAAATACTAGCGGCCTTTGAGACTACTTTGGTGGTTCCTACTCTGGTCTTCTGAAGGATCCCAACTCTTATGCTGGCTAGGAACAACTGTTTCTTGGCTGCTATTCCAGCATATGGTACAGCTACACTCTACGTTTATGAGCGGTGGCAACGGTCTTGGCGATTTTTTTGGCGCACTTCTAGTAGCGAGTTACGATAAATTAAGACAACCCATCTTTCGTTACTGTTGTTGGTGTTTTCATGGCAACCTCGGCAAACGGAAACTATCAATTTTCATTTTGAATATTCTAGATAGTTCTTCCAAAATCCGTTAAAATCGTTTGATTTCATTGATTCGTTTGAAATTTTTTCTTTCCTCCCATTGGTTATTTTGTTTAAAAAAAATCCTTTGATTGCATTGGTCCTTTTAAATCGTTTTCTGCGAAACCAATGGTCCATTTATTTGTATTTTGACAGTTGTGGAATTTTTATTTTATTATAAAAGTTTTTTCACGATAGGATTAAGAGTTTTGTTTTTTTGACCATTTTCGTTTTCATTATTTTTTTACGAAGGAATTCTGACTTTATCAGGTTGTATTATTTCTTGCTTTTTTTTTTCTTTTGTAAATCTTTTTCTTGATAAGTTTCAGGGTATTCTTACCAAACATTTGTAGCTTAGTTTCTCTACTGGTTCACAAATGTGTTTTGATATGTGTTTAAGCTTACTACTTTTTGTGAAAGTTTTTAAAAAATATACATTTTAAAACGTTCTGAAATGTGCTTAAAAAGTGTGTTGTATTAAGAAAAAAAATTTGTGACAGAAAAAGAGTTTGGAAATAATTATTTCCTTGGCAACTTTAGAAGTGCGCCAAAAAAAATCGCCAAGGCCGCTGCCACCGCTCATAAACGTAGAGTGTAGGTGTACCCAGCATATTGTAGACTTTATAAGGAATATACTTCGGAAACAGGAAAACGTATTTTATTAAGGCATATTTAACAATAACAGAAAATATATCTACCAAAGGAAATTATATATATATAATATATCACAAGAAATTATGTTTCGAATGAGCGAGTAAGTGAACGAGTGAAATAATATCACGCGCTCGTGAGACTTAATACTGGGTGTCGCGCAGAGCTGTTAGATGATAGCAGCGTGTTAACGTGCTTGAAATTTGGATGGCGATTGTTGCTATAACTAGAGGGCTTCTCTACAACTTTTGAGGACACAACAAGAAACAACAGTACTTATCCACGTTTAACAATTTGTTCAACTCACCACTCTGTTCCTCAATCCCTTCTTTTTATGTTTATGACCCTTTTTTTAACTGACGTTGTCTTGTGTTTGGCAAAGCTTAGTCAAATACGCTCATGGATCATAAAACAATATATCAATCGACCAGAAAACCCCCAAATTATCGGTGTTGCGCAATAATGATAAAGAAGAAATTATTTCGTGGCTTGATGAAAAAGATTACTATATACTGGTTGATATTGTATGTACAAAAATAGATTTTACATGTATGAAAAGGGAAATACGGACTTCATAATTTGAAAGAACACTCTTTCTCTCTCTTATTGAGATACAAATACACCCATCACAAAGAGAGTAGTACAATCCGGTATTTCATAGATTAATGCTGGCTTCATCTTATTTGCACTCCGGCCACAGTACCAAGTAGACAGCTGACCCTTCACCAAGATACAAATGTGTACCCCAAATCTCATGTTATATTCAGTGTTCTGCAACACAACTCCAAGCAATTGCAATTGTTCTGCAGGCATTTTGTTCGAGATTTGAAAACTGCAGTCAAATAAAAAACAGACGTAAAACACAATTATCGGCTAAATATGTATTACATATTTATAATAAAACACATCAAAATTAATTAACTTACTTTATTTAAAACAAGGCATACTTTCAGAATTTAAAATTCAGTCCATAACTTTTGAAGTTATATATTTGTCATTGATATAGAAGATGGATTATTTATGAAGTGTTTGTGGTAATTTGGGTGGTGTAGGGAGTTTGTTCCATAGCAATACAAGAAAAAAAAGGTGGGGCAAGGAGCGAGCTTTGCACTGCAGAGCATCGTAACTTAGTATTGAAAAAAAAAAGAACGTCTGAAGTTTTGATAAAGTTATAAGGAAAAATTGTTCTACAAAGACTGTTCTGCAACGTGCGTTGCAGTTTTAAGCACTTTCTGCTCCGGGCTCCAAATACTGACTGACTACCACTTGTGTAAATTTTTGTCTTGTTTCCCTTTGTAGGCGCAATGTTTCCCGCATATCTTTCAGTTTATCCTCTCAGCGATCAAAGTAAGGAGGAATTGCAGAGTAAGTAACCCCGTGTACACGACGGTCTTTGGTCGGACCGAGTTTCGAACTCGCAACCCTCTGATTGCTAAGGCGATACTCTTAGAAATGGGCTACCAAGGCCCACAGGAAATAATTTAAGAGTATTCCAATAATTCGTCTTCCATGTCAGGCTCTTTTTAAAATGCAGGAATGTGGTGCAACTCGCGGTTGTTAGTTTCATTAGTGGTCCATACAGACCCAAACTGCATTCTGTTCGTCCAACTCACCAATGTGGAACGACCCAGTCTGCGCGGTGTCAAGCGCTGCAATATCAAGAGGAATTAATTAGAATTCCGCTCACTGGCGCAAGGCTTCGCTGAAGAAAAACTATGTTAAGAAATATTTGGAGACAGGTCATCCGAAGTGTTCCTTTTTCCAGATACCGGTTTCTGCGGAGAGTCTGTCAGTGCCTTAATAGTTCCAAATTGACTCCTTAATAGAGGGATATTTTCACATGGTTAACATTGCTGGTCGAAGTGAAGGAAGAAAAAGAGGAAACATTTTCTTGAAAGTAAGAAACAATAACAAAAATTTAAAGAAAAGCAGCTGGAAATTTTTCGTTTGGCGTGTAATTGGCACTTTGATTCACTTTTTGCCAAAACCTTGACCATCTAACTAGCGTTTCTTCAAGGGCAGCTACTTTGCATAATTGAGTCTTGTCGGATCGTTGTTTTAGTTTTGGCATTCTGCTTGACGAGAATGAATGACGGCAGAAGCGTCGACCTTTTATTCAAAGTTGCGTCACAGCTATCTTTGTGAGACAGTGGGGTCGAGCTGGTCGCTTTGATAGCCGTTTCATTGTGCGTTTTAATTGCATTTTGTACGGTTGCTATCGATTAAGTGCGGCATCAGCTATCAAGTTGCAGGTGTTCTGCTTAGTGATGTTTTTTTACTTTATGACATCGAACTTCAAAGGGATTCAATCAGAAGTCAAAGGAGATTTGAAACCTAAATCTTCTTTGTTTAATACATCACTCGTGTATGTTCTATAAACCTTTAAATACACTAGTCGATGACTGTGTCTTAGTGTCAAAGAGTTACTCATGGCATGTTCAAAACATACCTTTTTTTAAGTCCTCTCTCCTTGTCTTCAATCTTCTTTTCCCCTGAGTTAAAAGCAAGAATAATTAGTTCTTTTTAATTCAAATTGAGTACTACAATAACTTGAAAAAGCTGTGTACTACAAAATTGAAACAGTTTGAAACTTGATCGTAAGAAATGTTTTGTTCAATTTCTTTTGGCTTGTTAAAATGAATTACAAACATTTTACATTATTGTCAAAGTGAATGGAAATTTTTGAATATACTTCATTCTTTCAGTATCAAGCATTTAAAAAAATCCCTTGATTCTATGAGTCTTAAAAATATTTCAAAACTTATATTCTTGAGCAAAACGCATTTAAAAAATTTATCTCTTGTCTTTGATTTTACAAATATTTGATGTTATCGCAACCAAAGATAATATCAATCCACCGAAGTTTGAAATTTATACTAGAAAATAAATCTATACAAAGTTTTCTACATCCTTTAAATAAATTGGATTCTGAGGAATTGTGAAAACGCTGTGTCCGATTATATGCAATTTGCACCCTACTGGCAAATATCGGAGAACTACTACTAATAATTTTTAGAGTTTTAACGGTAGAATTTAGACTTTTATTATTATGATTTACATAATCGTATCGTAAACATATTCGAAATTTCAGAAATTGTATTGTTTGGTTAAAAAGCTAGTATGAATTACATTTCTAACATTTTATATTAAATAAAAAAAAATACGGCGATTATAGAAAATATGAAAAAAAAAAAAAAAAAAAAAAAAAAAAAGGCCCCAAAAACCGTTTACCGTTGAAAAAGAGATATATATCAAACTATTAATTCACTACAATTTTTCATTGCATTCAATGACATTCCATCATCTTCAAACGTCAAAATAAATGTCTCGAAAATAGATTAACCTAAAGAGAGTTTGAATAGATTATATATTTGACTTCTTAAATGCCAGAAGACAAAGTAAGTTGAATATGATAGTAAAATATTATTTAAACCCTTATAATGGTTGTCCCGTCGAGGTATCTCGTCATTAGCAAAACTGACAAGACCTTACTAAACGAGATATATCATAGTTAGGAAAATAAACAGATTTTGATCTCGTCTTCATCAGAAAATAGTCAATACATTGATGACGAGATATCTAGCTAAAATCAAAATTTGATGGGAGAGATATCATCGAAACCACTTAAAGTACTTTCTAAAAACAATAAGACATTTTTATTTCACAAAGGCGATTTAATCAAAAGAACACAGCAACATATGCGTCCGTAATTAATGGTCGTAGAGCTTAAACGTGGATTGCTACAGCGTCTTTATTTAGACTAGTCAATGACATAATCTAGTACGGAGTTTTGTGGTCACATTGCGAACTTATAATGATTGACAATTTATATTTGTATAAAAATGAATGACGAAGACCCCTTATTACTCGTTCACTAAAAAAGGGTGGAACTGGTTGCTCTAGAAAACAAATGCAGTGGGCAGCCCACACAGCATTCGCTGATCCTCTATCAGAGTCAAAAGAGGAGAAAATACTGACACGAAGTCCTTGAACCGTGTCTAATCTGTGGTAGAAATTGGCATCATTTCGCATTTTATTGTCCGAAAGGTGTACTTAGACGAAGGAGAAAGTTGAAATCAAAAGAAAAATGATTCCGCAAATTGACACTGTGTGTATCCATGTGTATGGATGTAGGTACAGTTTTCTAAGAATCAGATTTGTATATTGCAGTTTGTGGAAAGAGGAAGTGAAATTAAGAACTTTTCGTACCATGCAACATTATATGAGAATAGAGCTATAGCTCTGGAACATTTAAAAAACGATTGTACTCAATCATAATTTGTTAAAGTACGTTTTAATAAAATAATTGGGAAAGTTGTTTATTTTTGGGAGGTTTTAAGAAAACATTTATATATTTCATATAAAGTTTGCTCATTTTTGAGGCAAGTAGTCTTATTTTTTCTATAGCAATAAAACCTTAAACAGTTTCCAGTCATGCCATAGAAAACTGATTTTATTGAAATTCGACAAAATCTATACTGTACAGATGTTGCGTGAAACATTGCCTCCTACAAAATAATTTTAATAATTTTCCTGGGTATGGCGTTTTTTTTTTCAATACGGATAGTTGAAATCCATTCTCGATTTGAGAGAGCACATCAGATAATCAATGAACTATCTATTTAGAAATTGAAACATATTTCTTTTTATTTTAATTTTTCTAAATTTTCAACGAAGGGAAATATATGACAATCTTGTAAACATTCTTATCTATCACAAATAATGCTAGCTAAAACCGTAATGAATTCAGTATTATTTTTCTGATATCTTGCATCTAGAGAAACGTTTTAAATTTCAATGATCGTTACAGAAAAAAATAACTGATATATTTAAGGTATACCAACATTGCAATTACTAAATAGACATACTAGCTCAATCCGCAATAGGTTCCGTTTAATTTTCTCTAATACATTGAATATCGAAAAATATGTATTAAATTTCAATAACCGTTACAAAAAATACCTGGTATATTGCAATTGACGTATTTATTTTGTTAAGTATTGAATTACGATTGTAGAAGTGAATCGCACACTTGAAATGTCCTGAATAGTTTTCCACCAACAATAATCTAAAATATATTTCCCGTTGCCGATGTTGTTTATCCTCGTGTGCTAAAAATGAATATAGATCTACAAAAGAAGCCCCATTGGTACAATATGACAAAGATCACCATCATCTCTCATAGGAATATCGTAATGAGCGGTTTACAAGTCCCAGGAATAGAGATTCAAACTGTGAAGCTGAGCTTGATAAAGTATATCAGGTTTTGAATCAACCACAACATGTATACAAATAGCCCCAAGATAGCCCCAACTTTGTCGCTTAATACGAACGCAATCTGGGAATACAATCCATATATAAGCTTGTTTTATTACTTCCTCATCTGTTTGATCCTTCTTTATAATAAGCGGAAGACAAAAATCCGGCCTACCCTAAGTTGTTAATCAAGGTCGCAAGGAAACGAATGGTGTTAACAGTAAAATTGAAGCAGTATTTATAATGCCATTTTATTATTCCAAACTCTCTCTCGCTGAAAGTTGTAAAATAGCCGTCCGCCACAACAATATACTCGAGGTCAAGTCGAATCACCTGGACCTAGTTGGGGTCAGCGCTCGATGGTTGCTGTGAGCAAATTGTGTTTAATTCAGCTCACTATTTGCTTCTCCCTTGATTTTTCCACACGCCGTAAAAAGCTTTAACTCCTCACACCATATCAAATTACTGCCACTCCCCTCAGTAATGAACCCGTCTAGGAAAAGAACAACATGGACGCGCAGGTTTGGTTTGTCTTGTCTGTCTGTAACGTAAACTACTTTTTCCTTTCTTTATTTTACGTTTTCCATGAGACGTCTTTTATGCCCGTTCTTTTTATTGCGAGCACACTAGCCTTTTTTACTCCCCCAAGGGTGAGCTCCAGTTGTTCCGGCCCAGACGATTGTTTTATTACAATTCTATTTCGGTTATGACCGGTGTAAAAAAACGGATTTCCAACACTCAAATATGCGTGGACGGGGTTGTTGCACTGGAGATATCGCTGGATGACGCACAAAATAATGAAAGGAATAATAATTATGGACAACCTGGATTTATTCCCAAGTGTGAAGCATCTACCAAGTGATTGGCAGTTAACTGTATTTGATTGACGGAGGGAGGAATGAGCACGTCAAGTTGGTTTGGAGGTCTAGCCACCTGTTAAAATGCAACGAAATAGGAATTAATACGCTTACAGATTTGTTGAAACAATTCGTCAATCAATTTGAGACGGCAAAATTTTCAATATTGATGCTAGAGCAATTTATTTATGGTGTCATAAAAGTGGCCTCAATGCTACACCTCTTTAGAAAATCTGAGTTCAGTTACCATCGGCTTATAATTATCAAGCTCTATAACGGGTTATCCATGTCCATACATATGATACGAAAAGTCGGTACATGTGAATTTTAAGTCATACAAAAAAAATATTACTTTATTTGCAAGTGGTAATGTTTTTAGAGCTGTAGAATATTTTGAAAATTCTGCAAAGGGTTTCGACGAGATATCCCGTCTATCAAATTCTGACCATTTGTCATTGTGACAATATATTATGTCCATTAAGATCTCATAAATTTTCCTAATGACGAGATATCTCGTCAAAACAACCCCCATGAAAATTAATAATTTTTAATCTTTGGATGTTCATTCTTCTAAACTTCATAATAATTTCGATTTCATTAATTTGAAGCTCTATGAGACAATGCCTTCACAAACAATTTCTTTTATAACATTTCACACAACAAAATTAATCCACCTCTTTTAAGTTCTTGTATTGTTTTTAATGTCACCAGGTATATATCATCAGAAACAGAAAACAATTTTTTGTTAGACTTTTGAAAATGAATGTAGTATCACAATTTTGCATCAAATATATTTTTTAAACTGTGTAATTCTTTCTTGTAAGTTGATTTTCCCACTTTCAAATGAAGTGATTTTACCACGCAATCATACATTACAAAGTCGTAGGTTAATTGTACAGCGTTTTTCGGGTAATCGAGGAGTAGGTGTTCTATAGTACCGTCATCTGTCGAACAATAGTTTCAAATTTATCAAATACATTGCTACGGCAATGCATATAACGGTTAATCGAATAGGAATTTTTGCCGATACTTCCCCAAGTTGATCGATTGAAATATAACTTGTAAGGGTTAGTGATTTCAATACACACGCAGTAAGTAATCTTCAAAGAATCACTCAAGCGTTTTTCTTAAATTTACTATATTTGACTGTATTTGCGTATCCGTTTACTAACAATTTTTGATTAGTATATGTTTTGTGCTCTATGATAGGATATTTTCCCAATATATCTAACAAATAAATAAATGCATCTGAAAATATTTCTTATAAAAAGAAGCTAAGAACAAAGTATATGTATGTAAATATATTTAATCATTAATACAAAGTGGAACCATTCCTGTTAAGAAACAAGGACAGTAATTTCCCACGATAAAGTCATAAAACAAACAAGAGAGCTCAACACCATGCATTTCATACGTAACTCAGATCTAGAAATTATTTTCTTTTGAAACTGCACTGCTGTTCCTTTGTTGTCATTTTCACACGCACTTTTTAAACCCTTGAAAAGTCAATACATTTTCCGGGAAACAGCCTTTCCTTGGGAAATACTCAACAGTCGGCCGGGCACAGTGTCACGGAGTTTTGTTTTCATCTTCAATCTGCTTATTTTGATTGTATGATCTAAAAACTTGTTTTTCTACGGTTTGTTCTGCGCGTTTTCCCATGTACACAGAATCAAAAAGTGAAAGTACTTTCAAGTTTACATAAAAGTAATCGCACAATGTATTTGGAAGAAATTAACTTTTTATCTTGAAATTGGTATTTTACAGTTACAGTTACACTCTCAATTAGAATTGAAAATGTTTATCTAAATCAGCGATACCTTTTAATGTTAAAGCGTAATATTTTCCTAAAATACACACGTTATGTTTCAAAATATATAAATAAACCATTACCTTAAAGCAAACAACTTTTCGCTTATGAAAAGTAAGCTTTAGACTGATCACCCTAGCTTAAATTGCAACTAGTTCGATGGAATGTTATGTAATAGCCTTGTCTTAATTTGGAACTGGCATTTGGAATCTTATGTAATAGTCACAGATAAATTAAAACTGGCTCTCTGGATTGTTATGTAAATGTCAGAGTTTAAATGAGAATAAATTCATGAAATGTTATGTAATAGTCCTAGCTTCTATTGAAATTGGCTCTCTGAAATATTCCGTAATCGTACTAGCTTGAATGGGAATTGGCTATTTGGAATGTTATGAATGTTCTCTATATGGGGGGATTGTCACGTGTTCTACTTTTATTGGGATTTAAGAATACTTAAAAAAAGTTCGACGATCCAATATATTGTTCGAATGGATATTTATGGTTATTTGAGGGGGGGAAATGTAAAGAATGATGTATTTAAACTGCATAAACTAAACAATGTGACTCCTGTACTGATATTTGACAGTTAATATCGAAGCTTTTTAGTTAACCTTTTACGCTTGGGTGGTAAACATTAATGGTTCATTGTGAAGATCTTATGTTAATAGAGTAAACAGTAATGGTTTATTGTGAAGATCTTATGTTAATAGAGTAAACAGTAATGGTTCATTGTGAAGATCTTATGTTAATAGAGTTATAACCCCACAATAAAATACACTTTCAGGTTGACTTGCAATTTTTTTGCCCAAATTTATATCAATTTGGGGTATAGATTACGGTATCAAATGGACTCTGAATCATTACAGGATGTAATGTCAGAAATATTTCTTTAGATTGAATTATGCGAATTCATTGTTTTACTAAAAACCAAAAAAAAGAGTTCCACTTTACATTAAATGCAAAAAATTGGGAATTTGTGTCGAGGACACTTTGCTTAGTTTTGACTTGAATATTTGGGCCTGATGTTAGATTGTGGAATGAATGAACCAGACATACGAAGTTTGAACGATTGTTTATTGTGAATAGTATGCAATTAATTTACAGAGTTTGATGATTAAATTGCAGTTTGATATTAATTGTAGTCCAATATTAACTGTAGCATATTGTGGTAGCTTTCAAATGATCCCACTTACTCAGTCCTCACTCCACACAATCTAAAGTGTACACTGGTCCAAAACTCGACCAGTACCGTAGAATTTCGACAAATTGTTATTCTCTCCCCTCCCTTAGCACGCAGGCGCACTCGTTCTTCTCGTTCTGAATCATAAAGCAAAACAGTTGTAACGCTTTTAACAAAGAATTATATTCTAAGGAAAGCACTAATGTTTAATCCTTTGATTATTTAAACCAATACGTGTATTCATTAAATGCGTTTTTTTGGGAAAATCAATACGACACTTCTTGGAAATCTAAAAATAATTGAGAAATTGAGGGTGCCGTAGGAAAATAAATTTAAAGTCCTTTGTTACCAAGATACGGATTTAAATGCCATTGAAAAATTGATTTACTTGCCTTATTTTCTCATAAGATTTGAAGAGTGGAATAAAATATAGACACAATAACGGTATAAACACCAATTCACCATTTTCTTTTAAATTCCTAGTTCTCGTGTGAAGCGAATAATGAAATCCTCGTGACCTTGGCGTAGAACCATCACCTGCCGCATGAAACTAAAAAGAAATCCCTCTATCCGAACCTCATCTCATATCAACTCTGGAATCCGTTTTACTTTTATGTGGAATAGACCCTAACCCTAACCTTCTCTGTGTGTTCAGACACCAACGCGTTTGGGATGTTGATAACATGGTGTTATCTTCTACGGCCCAACCCCACGAAGACCGGGACCGCGGAGTAACTCAACAAAAGGTCCTTTATTCTGGAAGAGAACGGCTATTGGCTCTTGCCATGATATATTAAAGGGACTTGTTCTTTTAAACAAAAGTTTACGGAAGTTAGCATTTTTGGTTCCGTAGAACAGCTTTCCTGTGTTTTCCCCTATGGCCTGAAGCTTTTTGCCAGAGCAGGTATTTGGTTGTTTGAAAAAGCAATAGGAGAGATTGCTGAGATCTTATGGTTAAACTGAAATTCCTAGTGCCCGTTGGTGACTACAGAAACCTCGACGTTGTTTCTACACTGACGAATGGCAGAAAATGGATACTCATCCTGATACCCATACAAACGGACATTCATCCGGAACAACATTAACTAACCAAATTTGGCAATATAGTTTAAATACGCTAAATATGAACGAATGTAGGGGATTAATAAACACCGTATTAGAGCAACACACCGGGGGTATTGGCGATGGCCCGGGATCAAATTGGAAGAGACTGACCCAAGGCCTCGTAATTTTGAACCATGGTCAGATGACGAGAAAGTACTGAACTGGCACCCCTCTCCAAACACACACCAAGCCAATGTGAGGACATTTAAGGCCACGACAGATTTAATGTGCACCAGCCCCAGTGTGCACAATGGTCTTTGACTCGACCTAGTTTTGAACTCGCAATCCTCGGATAATAATCCGTTGCTTTTTCAGTTGGACTTCCGTGGCTCTTGGAGCTAATGGCTCCATGATATTGCTTAACCTACACGGCAGAATAGCTGATCATAGTGATCAAACTTTCCAGAAGTCTGATTGCAGAAGGTAGTGAGAAATCTGGACGATAAAAATTAAAGGTAATAATTACCGAAAATAGGTTTAAATGTAAAAAATATCGAATCGCTAGATGAATGAGATGCAATTGAAATGGACTTTCAGCAGCTAATGGTGGTAACGTAACTGAAGTGTGACATTTTTACCATGCACTTTATTGGAAATAAAAATTTAAGCCAGTATTAGTATATTCGAAAAATAAAAATGAAAATGTCGTTTTATATTTGTAACAAATTTTATTCTATTTATTCGTATGGAGACTGTGCATATCGATGCTTATATTCAATAGAAGTATGACATGCAATATGGGAAATAGAAATTGATAAAAGAAAAGGAGAAATATTTTCTCACAATGAAACAATTTAATCATAATTCATCAGCATGATACAAAATTAACTAAAAGTTTATACGCGGAAAGAAAAGCTTTAACTTTTATCTCTAGTGTCAAATCACATGAGACTTAATATTTTGACATGTGCTCGCAACATGTCTCGCTCATGAATAATCCTTACCCGAAACTTGTTTCATTCTTCATAACACCAGAACGATTTAGAGTTAATCCAATCAAGCGTTTTGTTTCTTTCATTTGTTGTTTTTTTACTTTTAAATGCCCATCTCTGAAGTCAGATATAATAGCCGACGAATTCGTCAATCATTTAGCTCAACTGAAAAACAAGCGAAAAAAAACAACTGTTTCTTATTGGGTCAGTCATTTATTGCTACTCTTTAAATCAATTCAAATGGCTCACAGGGTTTGCCTGTTGCTCTTGAAGTCTGTGAGTTTTGGGGGCGCATGGTCTATTGTTGTAACATACCTCTGGGTATATTTCTGTATCGGTGAGGGAATTTTCCTGTGTGCTTATGTCCGTTACTTGACATTGTCTGTTTTGTGTTCGTCACAACTCAATTAAATATGGTCCGTGTGCCACAAACCCGAAACAATCAATTACATTTTTTAAAATGCTTCTTCTGACTGTTGTTCAAAATTACGACAAGTTGTCTTTGGATCTTTCCATGTGGAGTTGATCCCAGTAGACCATGCTGTTGCTCCAGAGATATGTGAATACAATTGCCAACCTTAAAATGTTTGTCTAAATGGCGGACTCATTTCCTTTTAAACTTTGAAATGAGCAGCGTATTAGCAAACGGAGGGTAGCTAGTATTGCAATGAACTGTGGTGCAATTCAACTAAAACCTAAAATACCGATGATCTCATCCGTGCCGATATAGTTTAACCCCTTTGATCGCACCTCCGGGTATTTTTAACCACGTTCTTACCTGCCCCATCTTCCAAGGCGAAGGTCAATGCAGTCATTACCGAATTCAGTTAGAGGTCAGTCAAAGATCCAAGAGAGGCTTCGGGAATCATTATTGGGAAAAGTTCTGCAAAAGTTTGCACCGTTAACACCACACCGGACTCCACCTTCCCGAGAAATTTGATTCCAGCGTGGTGCTGGTGCTTTTTGTTTTGTTTTCATTATCATAATAATCATTTTTGTCTACCCCTACCCTTTTCTTTATTTGCTTTTCGCCCTTTCATCAAGGGTGTCGTGGATGGAAAGAAAAATGAAGAATTCGTGCGAAAAGGAAGATTTGGAATGGGTTAAAATCAATGCCGGGGAGGGGGAGAGTGAGGCTGGCGTTCGCTTTGACACCTTGCAATTAGATGGCGGTTACGGTTTAAATCGTCCATTATAATCGTCCCCGTTTTTTGTACGGATTCCTGCCTGTGCCCTTCTTTTGTTTCTCGGGCGGAAAAACTGTGTTGGTGGGCTAATCTTCCACGTACTTTTTTTCTTCTGGTTCGTGAAAATACTGATGGGTTACGGAAAAATAACAGTAATCGAGAGAAAAGAAATTGATTTGCTTTCTCGCTGCTGGGAACGAAAACGGCCCGTTTGATCATTTTTACCTCCGCGAAAAACTTTGATATGGGCCTGGATTAGTGTGTGGTTCGATTCTTTATTTGTTGATCCTTCGGGGAAAAGTAATTTATTTAAATATCACTCCGTATAGATAGGGAGTCGAATGTTGAATTCGTACCCACCCTCATTAAACATTGGAAAATAGAAAACGCGAAGGAAAGTTTAGATAAAAAGCAATTTTGCAGGTGTCTAATTTTGTATATGCGTTTTGTTTGTTTCGGTGAGTCTGCAATAATAATAAACTGTGCTATAGTCGAATGTAAATAATGACGTGTTCCATCGAGAGCTTCTAGTACCATAGCAATTTACATAATGATAGCTTCAAACTAAATATTTGATCGAAATAATTAGACATTTTGCATTTAGTCCCCAATATAATAACAGAGGCGGCTATTGTGAGATGCATAGCGTATTTGGCCACCGCGTCTTTATCAACAAATCATATGTCGTCAAATATAAAGATTTTAAAAGAACCATTTTTACGTTCCACAATCCCCTCCCCCTTTTATACCTTTATCACACTACATTTTTGTCTCGAAGTTGCTGAGAGAAAATACAGTATTACATCGAGATTATTTCTTATTTATGTGTTCCAGAAAATTGTTTTGTTCTGGGTCCAAAGAGAAAGATCAAATACTTATAACACAATCCTGAACGTTGTGATGTGTTTGGTAATACTGAGCAGTTAGAGACATCAGCAGACCACATTAGAAAACAAACGAGGGCCTATTCAAAAATGACATTTCTCATTGAGTATGTCATCGAATCCCACGTAAATAAAAAAAATTTAACTATTAAATTAAATTTTAAAGTTATAATTTTTTCGAATGATAAAAAAATTATTTAAGGCATCTCACACAAAAAAAATTTCATTCCATTGTAACATGGTAGAACACAAAAGAATGTTGTGAATAAAATTGCACGCACATTATATTCCCTAACAGAGCATGATCAACTTTACAGTGAATTACGTTTGTGATATACGGGGGAATAATTAAAGGGAAGGTTTTTAAGAACGATGATCAAAAATCAATTGGGCAAAACACAACCAAATATAGTGTAAGCATTGAGTAGACGAGGGGGGTGGGGTAATTTTTAAAGAGATAGTTCAGATTTTCGCCACCAGTGAAAGAAATGGCTCTGTGATCATGCAAATACGCAGATTCTCACTTGAAAACAGGTACTATATTAAGCAAATTTCAGCAAACTTGTCCTAGTTTTGAAGATTTGTTGAAGGTAGAAAGAGTCGTATGTTACAGGCAAGATTGCTGCGCTACGTTTGCGTGATTATGTTTTGCTTTTTAAACTTCTTTTCGCTAATAAAATATTGCAACGAAATACTTATAATTGCTTTTGAAGCTCCGGTAATATCTGTGGTTGATGGTTAGGAAAGGTCCAATGACAATTGCAAAATGTTTTGTGAATTTTCAAGGAAGGGTGCGCAGATACTATAACTAATCAAGAACTGGACAATTGTAGCTGTCAAATTATAGTCATTCGAAGGATTCAACAGTGCTTGGGCAGTAACCAGACAAGTGCATAAACCGAATGCTACAGTATGGTAAATGATGCGTAAACCGCAGTTTTTTCAATTCAAGATCAGTCCTTCTCAATAATTGCTTCAAGGAGATTCGGGAGCTCGCTTGGACGTGTCTCTCACTTTTATAGCTTGTTTTGATGTGGATGATGCATGGCCTTGAAAAATCCTGTGGCGATGAAGCACATTTTTTATTTGAACGAAACAGTTTAGACACGCCTCTTTTGGGCTTTAAAGATCCCTCATGCGTTTCAGCAGATTCCGTTGCACTCTTCGAAAGTGAACAGTTAGGTTTTGGTTCACACACATTGTTTCAATTATCTTTCGTTCGTACTTTTTCGAAGTTAGACAGGTCGATAGGTCCGATCCGATGATTTGTCCCGTCAGTGCTACTCGATTTTGTTTTGCCACAGCTTCAGCACATTGGATGATCGAATCGTATTTATAGATATTCATGATCTGAGCATTTTCAGATTAAATTATCAAGTTGGCTACGAGATTAAGATGAATGCTAAAATGAATTTTGCAGCACACCACACCAATGGATCCCGGATTGGACTGGATTTTGGATTTAATGTAGCACGGTCCAAAAGTGGACAACCTACGTAAAAACAGGGACTGGATTTTATTGACCACTCGACTTTTTGTTAGCACTTCATTGACAATGCCGTATATATATATATATATATATATATATATATATATATATATACAGATTCTACATGCCGGGGACTGCGTAAGAAACCTCTGAGCTCTGAGATGTAGGGGCAGAGCAGGTCTGATATCCCTCGTGGTTATCCTACGAGGTATAACGTCATTGAGCAAAACTGACCAGATCTTGATGGATAAGATATCTCGTCATTAAGAAAACAGATATGTTTTCGATGTCATCATTATGAAAAATCGGCAATTTCTTGATGACGAGAAATTGCCAATTTTGATAATGTCGATATCATTGCATTAAAAAAATTGGTTATATCGTGATGGAACCCGATACCTCGTATTAGGAAATTGGAGTGTAATTCTCATTCGCGTTTCATTTTTACTGCTAAACGTATTGCAAATAACTAACCTCCCATTTTCCAAGGTCTACTCTTCAATGTAAAACAAATCCTTCATATGATTTTCTATTAGTGGCCAGTAGATTAATCCCCAGGTGCAGAATTATATTCAGTGTTCTGCAACGCAACTCCAAACAATTGCAATTGTTCTACAGGCCTTTGTCCGAATTTTGAAAACTGCAGTAAAATCAAAACAGATGTAAAACACAATTATCGAATAAATATGTATTACATATTCATAATACAACACACATTAAAATTAATGAACTTACTTTATTTAAAACCAAGGCATACTTTCAGAATTTGTAATTCTGTCGATAACTTTTGAAGTTAAATATTTTGTCATTGACTTAGATGTGTTATAATAATAAAGTGTTTGAGGTAATTCGGGCTGTGCAAGGAGGTTGTTCCGTAGCTAGAAAAGTATAAAGGGTGTGGCAAGGAACGCACTTTGCACTTCAGAACATCGTAACTCTCTCTTATGATTTAAAAAAAAACCTGCCAAAATTTTGATAATATTAAGGAAAAATTGTTCTGTAAAGACTTTGTTTGTTCTTCGACGTGCTTTGCAGTTTTAAGCACGTTCTTTTCCCGGGGATTAATCTTCGACATGGAATAGTGGATAGACTGGAGATATTTTTCGGTAGCCTTGACAGGAGAAAATGAAAGATACTTTTCACTATTAGATTTTCGAATTGTTAATTGAAAAGAAGAAGTGTTTCCAAAATTGTGGTGGGGTCGTCGTGGCTCAGTGGGTATGACCGCTGCTCTGGGAACTTTCGAGCTGTAGACGGCGAAGATTCGATTCCTGTCAGATTCGATTCCAGGTACATTCCTCCCAGGGAGTATTTCTCTCTTCTGTGTCAATAAGAACTTTCATCGTGTGTGTATGTCTATTACTTGATGGCACAACATTGCCAAATATGGCGCTTTCACCATAAAACACTAAAACCTACCAACCAACTGGAAATTCGACTCACAGGTTAGAACGTTGAAAAATGTCTGAATATAATCAAGATTGATTAAAGTGGCATTTGCACCTGTTGTTCATCATGTTTATCCTTTGAAAAATGTACAAATTCTAATGATCATGTATTGTCAGCTAGTGGATTTTCTATTGGAATTCGTTTGCAACATTGCTTTCTAATAAACCAAAATTTTTGGTAATAGTCCAAGTTGTTTCGATGAGATAATTCTTCCATCAAGATATGATTTGTTTTGCTAATGACGAGATATCTCCACATCAAGATATTGCCAATTTTTTGATGATGACGAGATCAAGATCTGGTCAGTTTTTTTTCTATAGAGAGGCAACGAGACCTTCATAGAAGAAATATCTCGTTCATCAAGATCTAGTCAATTTTCTTTTGTTGACGAAAGGCTCCTTTCGCAGGTGATTTCCCTTTATTTTACTTAATCAATGCACCCTAAACTAATAGCTGCATCAGTAAAAACCTTCTCCATCTTGTTCCCTGTATAAATTTAAATAAACCGTGTTTATCTCGTAGTTTTATGAACTATACTTTCTCGGTAAACCGTCTGAAAACAGAGTGCAAAAAACGATCCTTATTCCTCCTCAAATAAAAGAATATCGTTTCTGTGGTAATTGCTGCTGTGATAAATTTGATACCTGGCAAACCCGTTAGTCAGAAAATATAACCTTCTTTTCCGTGAAGAACTATAAATGCTCAGCAATAAAAAAAAAACGAAATTTGTCTGACCAACTTTTGATTGCACCGAATTTATTTATGAACCAATTTAAAAAATAGTTTTTCCGTAAGAAAGAGTGTATTCTAAGCTTTCACGTGGTATTTTCAAATTTTAAAACTAACAGTATTAAGCTACAGATATGACAGTTTTAGTTTTGTTAATAAGACTATTTTCGATAATTATCTCATATAATGAAAAAAAAGAGGAAAATAATAAATGTTTCGATTAATTTTAGCAAATTAATTTATACGTTTTGCAATAAAAATATAGAAAGGGATTTTCAATTTATTTGAATTTGCGAAACACTGTAGTAATATAATTGGCTACTGGCGACAGTCCGGGATCAATCCCAAAGGGAAAAATTCAACAACAGCACCTCTTAATTTTGAATCACGGTCAGATGACGAGGTTAACACCTGAGCAGGTATATTACACTCTCCAAATTTCCACACCGTGACAATGTAAGAACATTCGAGGTCAAGACAGATTTAACTTGCACCAGCCCTCATGTATACGATGGATAGAGTTTCGAACTCGTAGCTAACGTGGCCCCACAACAATTAAATTAGTAATTCAAATAAATAAATGCCTCTAATTATGGTTACGGTATTCAATGATTAAAAAACAGTATTTATATATAGAAATTCCAAGCACGTTTTGTCTCCTTTATTATACTCCTCTTTATGATTATATCATTTCCAATACAGTAACAAAACTTAATTTGCTGTTTTTAACCTAAGCCTAAAGGTATATGTTGAGATCAGATTATCTGTGAGTAGGCAAGAGGCCTCCAATTTTCCTGCACCTAGAACCTCAAAACTACTTAGACCACCACTTTCACCATGTTGTCGAAGTCAATAGAATAAACTGCCACACACAACTGGCTATTGGCAATGGTCCGAAATCAACTCTGAAAGGAAAGATCCGAGAATAACACCTAATAAATTTCAACCATGGTCAGATGATACCGCATCCCACTCCCTAAATTTCTACTTCATGCCAAAGAAATGTAGTATTTGCTAATCTGCAAGTAATTATGGGCAAGGAACATCAAGATGTTTTGCCCGTAGAATGCAAAACGACTTGGTCTGCCACTCACCCATGCTGTCGAAGTCGACAGTATGAACTAGCGAACACTTACCTTCCCACTGCTCCACCATAGCGTTCCCAGACTATGATACAACCAATTACCCTGTTGAGTGACATAACCTCTCATTACTCATCGTCTCAGAAACGTCTGAATATGGAGAATTGAATCTAATATTTTCACCCTCGAAATTCTTCCTTTACAGAACTTTGCACCCTTTAATACATATCCCGAGGCTCTAAAGCCCCCACAGATGAACATAATAGACTAATCCAAGGTCAAGAAACGTCACGTCGTCCGGCGATTTAAAAAAAGGGGAAGTAGGAGCATCACAGCACTGAGAAGACCCAAAAGCAAAGACGCCAACTCCATAGCAAAGGCCCGCAATAAAAAACGATAACAATTCAAGACCTGGCGTCCATGCGTAAATAATTATGTATATTTGTGGGCGCGAAACCTGTGATCTGCTCCCAAAAGTGATGAAATTCGTGAAAAAGAAGAAAAGGGAAGAAGCCATTCACAGGGTATGAATTGCGGCCTTCTCGGGAAAGTAATAGCACTATTACTGCGTAATACTGTTGAGTTTGGAAGATCAAGGCAGGAAGTTGGATTTTTTTGCTATAATGGATTTTGTGTAGGGTGAAAGGAGGTGATGTGGTGGTTCAAATGAGACGGTTCTGGAGAGAAGGGATAGTGTACTCTGTGACTCGGTAATGAAATTCCATCGCGGAACTGAGCAAGATTTTTACTGTATTTACCAACACGGATATTTTATTATTTCACAGTGATCTTAATTTAAGCCAGTACGTCTCAAATTAATGTTATTAAATGTGTTGGTGTCATTTGGATGAAATTGACACTCCAAGTGGTTTTGACGAGATATATCGTCCATTGAAATATGACCACTTTTGCCTCTGACGAGATGTCTCGCCATAAAGATTTTGCCGATTTTTATACCATGACGAGGTCTAGATCTGGTCGGTATTTTTCAAATAACGAGATATCTTGTTCGTGAAGATCTGGTTAGTTTTGCTAATGACGAGAGATACTCTTCGAGACAATCACCAAGTGGATAAATTTCCAAGTAGTTTCGATGAGATATTTCGTCCATCAAGATCTGCCCGATTTTACTAATGGCGAAGTATCTCTTTTTCAAGGTACTGTCGACATTTCTAGTAGGACGAGATCAAGATCTGGTCAGTTTTACTAATGATGAGGTATCTTGTTGAGACAACCATCAGGCTTTCCCTAGCTTCGGCTAATCCGCTGTGGGTTTTCAGTAACTCGGTACGGAGGGGTCTGCTTCCATTCGAAGGAAAGAAGGAAGACAACCATCAGGATGTTTAAAAAATAATCATCCATGTTTTTATACCCTTCCAAATGCCAAGTGGGGCCAAGCTCTATTCCATTCTTGGATTACAGTAAATTAAAAATAATGATATTACAAAATGGCATGATCCAAATTGAGAGTTTACGTTCTTCTGCATTGGCTCGTCAACCTGGTATAGTTCATGACCTTCTCGATGATTCTATTATTTTCTGATCTGTTATTGGCAATAATTCTCCAGTTCTTACTCTTGCAGATACCAAGGACCTTGTGTATAGAATAAAAACATCTAAGATTTGGTATTTTCGTAGGCCTAACTAAAATTTCCCTAGCCAGAAAAGTACTTTTTGAGTACTTCATCTGATATTCATTGATATACCCAATCTATCTCAATCTCTGTTTTTTTATATATTTATATATGTAACAATATCTGGTTCTTTGAATAGATGGTATAACTCCAAATTAAACATTATTCATGCCACTCTATTTGTCTGTACGCCACCAAATATGCTTCTTAAAATTATTCTATCAAGATTTAACTTTAGAAGTATAAATTTGTGCCCCCAGTAGAATGCGTGGTCTGGGTTTCGTACAGTGTACTTCGGAGTTTATTCTATCTAATATATGTTTGTGAGAAAGCGATTCATTATCATTAGCTATTTAAGAATTGAAGAACTCCGGTCAACATAAGTTGCGGAATGAAAAGAAAGTTAAAGTAACAAAGAATATTCAAAATAATTTTTTGTAAACTATGATTTATGTTTTAACTCCACCAGTCTCGATCAAGTTATATTTAGTGCAGCAAAATAAAAAAATATATAAGAGTTAAAACTAAACCCATTTAATGACAGTGTCTTATTGAAATGCATATTCTGTCTAACATCTCGAGCGTAAGTGATATATCTACTTTGTGTTTTGTCAGACCATCAAGGCAATGTTAAGTACAACAACTCGAAACTAACTATTAACTTTGCTTGATATTCATTTGTCTGTTTTCCTTGTTGTAAGTGGCAAGTATCAAAGAAATCGCATATCGTTTTTTTTTGTTTAATTCGAAGAAACGTTGTATTTAATGAAGTGAGTGTTGAATTGATTTTCAAAAAATAGCCATGGTAGAAAGCACAGTAAGAGGGTTAAGAAAATAAAAAGTGAAACCAGTCAGACAGAATGAAAAAAAAAAAAGAAACTTGGCAACAAATAAAAAAAACCTTGATTTACAGAGACAGATTGAAGGACAGGCAAGCAAGGGTAGGTGGGGTTTTATATTTAAACGCAGCATGTGTGTGTGTGTGAAGTCGGTTGAGAAGTCGTTACAAAATAACCAGATTGAAAAGACTTGGAAATGCTGTCGTAGAGAGAGAGAATTTACCAGCCTTGCAAAAATAGGATAGGATAAACAGAGAAAATAAACCTCAAGACACGCGCAAAACAAATAAAGGATGGGAAATAAACAACCCTACGAGAGCTGGCCTCTACAGTGTCCTAGGGTTCAGGTTGATGTCAATGGTCTCACTCTAAAAGGGTCAAGGTTCATTCAATTATATGCATTGAACTTTTTGAAAAGAAATAGTTATCCGAGTTGCAACGAGTTACTTCTTTGTCAACATATGAGGAAAAACGCTTCGTCTCTGTTATTAAAGATCTTAAAATGTATGATACAGTTGAAAATGGTATAATTTTTCACCATGTGATGTGTTGTCTAAAGGGATGGAAGATATATTGATTATGATTTTGCTTAGGTGTTTCTTAAAAATACTGTTATATGAGGACATGCTAAAGTACTGACCCTTCGAAAGAATTATAGATCTATTAAATTTGATGAGACAGTAAAGCTATTTGCATAGTTTACATTTATAATTTTTGAAATTATGTACAAAATTATTTCTTTCCGCTTCGAAATTTTAGAGGTTTATATAATAGTAAAAATACTGTTATATGAGGACATGCTAAAGTACTGACCCTTCGAAAGAATTATAGATCTATTAAATTTTATGAGACAGTAAAGCTATTTGCATAGTTTACATTTATAATTTTTGAAATTATGTACAAAATTATTTTTTTCCGCTTCGAAATTTTAGAGGTTTATAGATGTTATAATTTAATAAATTGATATCATTATATTGTGAGCAACATTAACCTAAATCATACCTATTCTTTTAAAAATTTAATATTTGTTGTCAATACTACTTCACTTTCATCAGAAAGCATTGTTACGAAATGGAATTTCATATTATCAGACAACTCGCTAGATGACCCATGTTTTCGTCCTTGGAAGATAATTCAAAAGTTACAAAAGGGAAATTTGTGTACTGAATCTAAGTTTAAAATAAGAATAAACGCAACATCAATCAGCTAGAATGAAAGTAACTGATGCTTGGTAGAATATTTGACTTTAATCAAGTTCCAAGAAGCGCATTTTGTATTTATATGATGCATGCAACTAGAAACAAATAATTTAAAAATTGATTTAAAGCGATCGCCAGTGAATGAAATAACGAAAAAAATGTAGCAAATCTACGTCCAAAATGTAATTTTAAAGTCCCCTTAGGACGTGATTTTCAACTCAAATGGTAGTACCCCTCAAACCCGTTATTAGAAGATAGCTGGTCGTATTCGTATCTCGTCATCATAAAAAAAATTGATTATACCTTGATGACGAAATATCTCGTTATCATTAAAATTGGTCGGATCGTGATGGCGACATATCTCGTCGAAACCACTTAGAGGGAAAAGTATGCAAAATGCTAAGTTCATTGTGAGGTAAACAAGTTACGGAAGGTCAACTGGCTTACACAGATGTTATCTAGATTGTGTATACTCCATTCACCCACTTTCTGCAGAGTGTAATTCACTTAAATACATCAAAATGAAATTCAAGTAAAATCCGATCACAATTTGTGTATCGGCCCGTTTTGATTCATTCTTTTCTATTTTTATCGATGGCGTCCAGCATTTGCTTCATTGATTATTTCAAGGGTTACCGATAGGAAAGAAAAAGATTAAAAATCGCCTCAGTCACAAAACGTACATCAAGGAAGAAAGCCATTTATAAAAGCCCACTGAGCAAAAAGTAACAATAACAAAAAAAAGAAATCAGTTAAATTAGCTTAAGAGACAAGAACATTAGACGTAAACTCTTTAATGAAGATTTACGTTCCCGCTTGAGTGAATTCGAATGCAACAATCCAATCACGTCGCGAGCACTGGCACATGGGGCACATCTACGTCCTTTCATTCGAAAGAGCCGACCACTCATGTCATTTCGAAGCTTATCTGAACGGCTGGAAAAAAAATCGAAAGGCTATAAATTAAGCGATAAATTAGTTTTAGTCTACTACGAATGGTTTCCGAATCAAGCTTTCTTATTCTTGCCAGGAAAATGTATGGGCTTATGCAGATTTATATGTCTTTGTTCGCAGGGAGATCTTTCTACCCCCCTCGATTTGAATTATGCAATCGTTAATGCTATTAGAGGGGCTCAGACCTCTAATTGTTAGGCTTATCGTGAACGCATTATGTCAAAAATTAGACTACTGCAAAAAGTTCGCAGACTGCTAGCGAAAATATTTTTTCTCAGTAACATTAAAAGATCCTCGAAAGAAAGTAATGGATTTAACAACTTGTTCTCAGTCCTTAAACATGATGGTTGATGATGATTTAGCAGCATTAGAATCGAGAACGATTTGATTTTCTCCAATAGTATTATTGCTTAATGCATATTTCCAACTGTTCCCACAATTACTAATAGGTAAAAATGTAACTGTAAAGAGTTTAAAAAGAATACCTCATGCGTCAAGGTACATTCCCCTTTGTCTGGTCTCATGTATTTAATGACTATCATAACACCAAATCGTATGTCTTGCACTCTACTTATTTTGTATCTTTAAATTTCCTTCTGGTATATTAAAACTCCTGGTAGGTTTATGCACACTATCTATTCATCTATTCTGTATCTTTAAATGTTCATCTGTTATATTAACCTTCCTGGTGGTTATATTGACGAGGTTTTCTCGTTATTATCAAAAATGGCTAGATCGTGTTGCATGAGATATCTCGTCGAAACCACTTGTAGTGTTAAATTCCTAAACTCATGAAACAGCCCGTTGTGTTGCTCAGTGTGTTATAAATTCCTTTGCCTACCTACCTTTCTGAAACACATTGCTAAAGATAATAAAAATAAGCGTATTTACTTAATTTAGAGCTAGCATTAAATAAACCAATATCACATGAAGTGCATAGTATTTCAATGTGGTCAATCTATCCTTTATTGAAGCTATATTCATCTAGTTTTGGACTAGAACGGACTTATTATTTCGCCGGATACTTTGCCTCAGATTAACTGAAAACTCTTGTCCTCTCCCCTATTACGAATCTGATCACATGACCAGATTCATTTAACCCTCCAAATGGTCGCGACACCTCGTCCATCAAAGTCTGACAAATTCTGCTAAAGACAAAATATCTCGTCATCAACTATTGATGAATTTTGAGGAAGCCGAGTTAGATCTAACCAATATCTGTTTGATTTTTTCTGTTGGAAGAGACATCGAATCCATCAATCTCTAGTCCGTTTTACTAATGGTGAGATATATCGTCGAGACAAATACCTGGAGTGTTAAATTATCTACTGTGGTTTGATTTTCCGCTTTCCTATTGCTTTCCTACAATGACCTAATTTATAACTTACTTAAAATTAAAATATGTTTTTAAATTGATAACTAAAAAAAAATTAATTAACCTTGACGAAAAAGACTCATAGTATAAAAAAAAGAAAACGGGCATCGCAACACAATTGTAACAAACGAAAAACACTTTGGAGAAATAGCCTGGAGACCAGACAGAGATTCCAAGATTTAGAACTGGTCACCAAACCCATGAAATATATGGCAGTGAAAAATATTTCCCCCGACTGTCGCAAATGCCAGGATAGCAGCATGACTTGTCCCGAACATATACTGCAGTTTCGTGGTGTTATTGAAAGACATGATGATCCGAGACATATTTTGGAAATTTTTTGCCAGAAGGTAGGCTGTTGAATTAACATTGAACTGGATTAACTTAATGGGCTATTGAGGGGACAGTCCAGGATCAATCCCTAAGCAAAATTGCTGATCACAACAACTCGTCATTTTCAACCACTGTCAGATGAGATCAACACCTGTGCTGGCATCCAACTTTCTAAGCTTCCACTCTATGCCAACATGTTTGATTGATACCACGACATATTTAACATTACCCAGCTCCCATGTACACGACGATATTTGGTTTGAATAAGTTTTGAACTCGTAACCCCCTCCAGTTGTTAATACGCCACTCTTCCAACGGGCCCCTTTTGCAGGAAGGGCATCATGGAAGTAATCTAATTTTCATCCATACAAAGAAAAAATATTTTTGCTGTAAAAAACTCCGATTTTTTGCCGCCTTTTAGCCGTAGCCTACTCAGACATTTTTGGAAATACCGTACATGGGGAGGGACTTAAGCTTTTACTCTTAACACATCCTCGAATTAGCTTCCAGTCCGGGCGAAGATTTTGTATTAATATTTATCGAACTAATAAGGAAGCACTTTGTCCTTTGTAGCTTTCCCACCAACGGAATGAAAGGAAGCAAATCCTCGACTTTCTCTCAATTCGAGTTAAAAAGGGAGTGCACTCTCGCAACACCCTTGTTTATTTTGACTGCCGCACTCACCCACATCCGCCTGGTGAGAGAGATTTTCTTTTCGCAAGATCTTGACAGCTTGGCCTCTGCACTGAATGTTGTTTCTGCAACCAGAGAATGGGCACTCTGGGTGTCCCTTTTTATGGCCCTCTTGCACAAATCACACCTTTCCCTAAGTGCGAAGTAGTCTTTTCGGATAAATTCCGCACGCCCTGTACACTGGAACACCCGTGCACCAGACGCCGTGTGGTGTTCGGCGTCGTGTGTCGCCGAGAGTTCTCGATTCTGTTTGAATATAGATCGGAGTTTTAAGTTGTTGCAGCAAGAAGAGGGTGGGAGCGGGGTTTGTCTTTGGTTTGACCTCTCAGACTTTCATCGAATTAACCGTTTATTGACTTGACTCATGGCACGTTTCTGAAACGAAGCATGAAAAAACATACCTTAGGTACCCAACATCTGCACTCCGGGATACAGATGACGGCATATCATGAAACTGAAACATGTATTTTGTGAAACGTAGTGGGTCGAAGAAACTACGACACAGCCAAAATGCATTGAAACTTTTTATTTTAAAACTCAGTAATTTAGATTGTTTGCAGAATTAATGAATGATTTGTGTCTCTTGGCTGTGGACGCTACAAAAAGAGAAATAGAGACACACTCTAAAACGGTCATCGACTGAGCGTCCCAAAACACCTCTGCTTGGTTCGAATTCTGGAAATCTGTTTCATTGCCCCTACTGTTTTCTTCAGTCTTTCAACAGGAAAAGTTAAGACACAGTTAAATACATTAATAAAATTATTTAATTTTGTTTCAGATGTCTGTTTTATAAGTCCTTCAAAAAAAATTTCGGAACAGGTTGAAAAACCATGTCTTACACAAATATATACATTTTCTATTTCCTTTGCACACGTTTTGGTTTTATTAATATGATAAAAACAAAGAAAATAATTAGAACTTACTTCTACTTAAAGGGACCGAAAACGTTTGTAAAACTATAAAGTGTTTATTAAAAAAATTAAAATTTGTTCTGTGATTTTCAGACACGCCTTGATGTAAATTTGTAAAATTGTGAGGAGTCTAAAAGAGTATGTCAGAGTTTTTAACCAGAAACATCGATTCTACATGGAATATTATCTATCACTTTGATAAGTAAATCAATGACGGCATTGATTTACTTATCTATGTGCCAATGCAAGATGTATGCCAATACTATCTGGGCAAGTCTAGTATTGGCAGACATCTTGCATTATTAAAAAATGTTTACTTTGGGGTAGCTTAAATAAACATTTCTACATTTTTCTTAAATATTAACCACCGCATGTTCAGTTACACAACAAAATTCGTGGAAAGTTATTATTCATTCAGGAAATCATTCTTCAGTTAAAATGGAAATAAATGTTTCATGAAACATTTCTTAGAATTCTTACCTATCAAAAAATTACCCAACCCCCCCGCTCTCATTTTTTAACGTTTTCCACCGAAGTGTGTGTGTGGGGGGGTGTATTAGGAGGTATGGCTTGGGGGCGAAGTATAAAATTACCCATAAGTACATTCGTTCATCATGAAGGATTAATGAGAAATTCTTTTTAACCCAATCGTTTATATTGACGAAACTATACAATGCTGTTATTCTGCTATGCTTTTTACCTTTTGTTATTATTATAGCTTTTCTTTCTATTATTATAGCCTTTATTGTTGCCATTATAGCTCAACTTTCGCTATGCTTTCTGAGAATTCACTTTAAAATTCAATAATAAATGATAGAATGCATTTATTTGAATTTATTTACCTCTCCGCCATATTCCATTTTTATTCGATGTGATTGCTTATTATATATACGGGTCATTTACCTAACAGAAGTACACATACTAAGAAATTTAATGCAAGCTAGTATCCAATATTTGTTTTAAATTCATGCTATTAAGCGTTTGAAGGTTTTAAAAATGTTTCTGATGTTTAAAAGACACTTCGTAGTTATTTTAGTTGAGTGAGCAACCGGAAAGATTAGAAAATACCAATGTGAAAAATAGTTTCAATGCCTTCATAGTATACATTGTGAAGCATCAAGCATTGCCTTGGTGTATTGCTTACACTGTATTCAGATTCGATTGCGTGTATATCTCTTTTTTGTGTCTGTAAAATTTCCCTTGTATATGTCAGTTCATTTGTCGGACGTTATCTGCCTTTGAACTGAGTTAAAACTTATACAATATTAACGGTTTCACCATCCAAGGTACACCGGTTGAAAATAGCTGATAATAAAAGTGATTTTCAACTATAGATAAATTTTTTTAACATAATGCTCCGTACGGATTAATAATACCAAACGTTCGCTCGGTATTCAATTTTTAAGTTTCCTGTTTGCTTGTTTATGTATAAGGCGTTACATTAAAGAACTACGAAATCTGAGTTTAATGGCCCAAATACTTTCAGTTCCATCTCTTTTCTTATAGGTTATTTATTTTAAAGACAACCTCGTATTTTTATGGTACATTGCTCAACTATTCGATGACTCGCCATGTTGACCGCTCAGTCGTGTAAGGAAGGTAGTCATTGGGCGAATTGAATCTGTCAGCCCACACATGAAGATAGAATTCCAAAGTCAAAACAGAAACAAGAAATTAATTCTAACTTCCATACAACGTACAAAAAAAAAGCAGCTGATACGCTAACGACAAAAAAAAGTAATCGATGCCAAAGTCCACTCACGCATAAAATTCGAACCAGAATCCATAACTTCTGTCGCTTATTATTTTCCATTCACTCCAGAATCGAAATGACCTCAAAACATACAAACCGGCTATGAGTTGGGGTGAAATAAGGCATCCACTAACATTTATTCTAGTCTGCGGCGTGTTTTGATTCCGGAGGACTTAAGTAATGTTTATACTGGCGTGGAGATGAAGTGAAACTGGAAGGACCCCTCAAGGGGCAGACGGTAATCATCGCGAGGAACTCTTTTCTTAAAATATTTGAAAGAATAATAGAATCATGGCACTCTTTGTTTTCTTTATCAGATAAGAAATTTCGTTCCCAACTGGCATATAATGGTTTTCGCGCTGGTTTTGTTTTCTTGCCTATTGTCATTATTCCAGCACGCATTTGAGATTGCAGGAAAGAAAAGGCATTAGCTATTCGTGCGGCTCTTTTCCTCCCCTTCTCCTTCGAATGATTCTGTTACCATAAATCGAGTTCAATACTTTGCACCACGAATCGATTTCAATAACTATGTGAATTGTTTGGACAAGAGGGTGCAAATGACCTTGATTTATGAAAATTCGAAAATTTCATAACATATAAGGCTGTGTTAGTTGTTTATAGGCCTTTTAATGGTTTGGTTACGAATTCAATATTTTATTCCTTATAAATAGCTTTCTTTAACCACCTGTGAATGGTGGTTAAAGAAAAATTTATAAACCGTTGTCCCGGTAAAATTTATAAACCGTAAACAAAATGCTTTTAAATTTCGTAATGGATACATTTTTTGATATTTAAAGACAAATGGCTACTTCGGCTGGTGGTGGTTTGTTAACCCTTTGTTTCTCCATCATAGTCTGACTGCTAGTTTGTCAACCCTTATACGTTCCCCCCCCCCATAAAGTGCTTTAAATGCTATTTAATTTTATAAAACAATTTAGTGGTATGGTTACTGTAAATCGAATTTGATAGTATTTTTATTATAAGTTGACTTCAATAAGTTCATTTCAATAACTTGGTATGAAAAATAAACTGTCTCGGTAAAAATTTAAAAAAAAAGTAAACAAAATGCTATGAAATTTTTGGTATCTCAACCCTTTGTTCTCGCTTCTAGTCTACCTTATAGTTTGTCAACTCTTATAGGTCATCACTCATAACGTTTTAAAACTATTTAACCATCCTGTTGTTTGTACTACGAGTTGTCTAGTCCTTAGAAGAAAATTGTCCAGAGCATAATGGAAAATTTATATCGTCATTAAAAAAAGTATCAGATCTTGAACTTGTCCTCATAAAAAATCAGCAATACTATATATTAATGATGAGATATTTCGTCATGAGGCCATTGGTAAGACCTTCAGGGTTGAATGAAGACCTGTCACCTTATATGAATGTATTTTGCGTAGAACAATATTGTTTCCATTATAAATTGGATTAAACGTAATCATTATAATTGATTTCAATAACCTGGTATACTCCTTAAAAATTAGTTTTATAAATAAGTTGTAGAGGCAAGACTACGCCCAGGTAACAACTCATAACCTGCAAAGTAAAAAAACATCCAGTGACATCAGATACTTGATTCGTCGGAATTATCTCCAAATTGACCACCAGTAGCAATTGTTCTTTGTGTTCTGATGTTCCGATCGAAGCTTCGAAAGTTCTTGTGAGCTACGAACTTATGCAAACAATTCAGAACAAAAAGAAAGAACGTTCGTTTTGAATTTTAGATTCATTCTAGATTTTTGCCTCGCAGGCTTCGGACGTACTAACTGTGGAATAACATTAAATTCTTGTTGATGTAAATAAGTTAATTTATGGAGTTGTAAATATGTTATAGTAAAAGCGTTTTATCTATTCTGAAGTTATGTTTACATGATTTCATTACTTACGCAAATCTGGCGTTTGGTAAAAACAAACCGCGTGTAGGTCTTAGAAACTAAATCGGCTCAACGGTTTATAAACTGCGCTAGAAAACTTCGAGTTGTTAGGAGCTTAAGTTAGATTCCTTTCTGGAATTAAACCTATATTTCTGTCTTTTCTGTGTCAATAAAACTTTCTGTTTAAAACTTCTGTGTCAAACTTTTCTCTTAAGTGTACGTCCTCATACTTGATGTTGTTCGGCGCAACCTATGCAAATATAGTCCTCATACCTTCTATGCAAATATAGTACTATAAATTCCGACCAATCAAAAGCTAAATGTCACGGGTTACATCTAGAGCATCACAGGTTCCATCTAGAATAGTTGGCAAAACTGATCAAATCTTGATGGACGAGATATCTCGTCGCTAGAAGAAAATTGACCCGCCATCATAACAAAATCGTCAATATCCTGATGTCGAGATATGTCATCATTAGCAAAATTGGTCAAATCTTGATGGGCGAGATATTTTGTCGTAACCACTTATAGAGTTATTTTGCCTATTTTTAACAATTTTAAAGAGGTGGTTGACACACGTAAAGCTATCCCGAAAAGAATTATATATCTGCAACTCTAAATAAAGTTCAATATGTTATTATGTATGTAGTTTTCAATGCTAGGCATGAATACAAGACAAGTAGTTGACAAACAGATGTAAGTTTATGAAATTTCACAGAATATTTGAATTTTTTTCCATATTTTAGTTTATTTTGACTAATGAAAATTCTTTGTCTTCGTTATGGAAGAGAGAACGGTAACGAACTATTTCGTCATGCTCGACGTCACGTTACGGTTGCATAAGAAAGTGTTAACCGCTTCTGTGAGTTCATAGACATGTGTGTTCATTCTGTTTTAATCTTCTGAGTAATGCAGTATTTCCGAGTAAAGCAGTATTGCTTTTAACCCACAATACGCTCAGTGACTAAATAAATACCTATACTTATTGCAACAATCTACACACACACATGGATATTTTTAAATCTTTTAAAGATTCTAGTAATATTTTCCTTAGAAATGAATAACTTTGAAATATTTTATTGTTCCTATCCTCGGAGTAGAAGATCTCGAATCCCGTACAGTGCATGGATGCTTGTAAGCGTATGGTGTAGACAGGAATGCACCTTAAATCTGCCGTGGTCGAAAGTCCTCACGTTGGGTTGGCGTGGAAGTTTGGAGAGTGGGGTGCCAACTCAGGTGTTGCTTCCTCATCTGAAAGTGGTTCAAAATTACGTCGTGTTTTTCAGATTTTTCCCTTAGGCTATTGATTCCGGACCGTCGTCAATAGCCCGTTGTGTTGTTCTAGTACGATAATAATTAAAAATTACCCAAATTACCAAATTACCTTGGATGTTTGTTTTCGGGTCTGATCCCGAAACGTTGCGAATAGCTCCTCTGTGGTGTTCCAGTGCGACGTTAATTAAATACCTACGTTAGAATGTAATACTCTGGAAAAAAACTTTGCTTATTTTCTTATGATATAATCTTTTGGAAATATTTTTTGCTTATTTCCTTGGAATATAATCCTCTGGAAAGATTATATTACCTATTTCTTTCGAAAATAACTCTTTGAATTGATTTTAATTCCTTTTAATAAAGGAATAGAATCTTTTGGCTATGTTTTGCGGTCATTCTATTGAATAGAAACCTTTGCAAATATTCTATTGGTCCATTGATTCGTTCATCGAGGTAAACACTTGAGCTGGAACACCTCTCTCCACATTTCCACGACATTTGAAGCAACGACAGATATTACGTACACAACTCCCCAGTACACGACGGTTTTTGGTTGAACCGTTTTTGAAATCGCAACCTTCCCGTTGCTAATCCGTTACTCTTTCAACTGAGCTACCTACTACGTAGGATTTACGAAATATCTCATGCGCAGCACTAGCATTGGTCTGCTTCTTTTGTAAAGTTTTAACAAGCAATGGCCAATCAGGAAATATAGGCCTTTAATGTACTTCAACAAAACTCTACAACTGTCTCACGTAATCACTAGTTGACAACCACTGACCCAAACCTTTTGATTTGTTTTCACGGTCAACAGTCCCATACAATCCGAGTCCCGAACGGACCACCCAATTTATTTCACATCACCACAGGTGTCAGAGGAAGAGGGTGAAAAGCGAAGATTATCATCCACGCGTACTCGTGATTCGTCTCTCCAAAGCAAACCCTGTTTTCAACCTCTCCATCCGCGAGTGATCAGTCACTAATTACCTGTGTAATACTCGATCTGCGATATCTTGTTACTGAATTCGTTTCAAACTAATGTATGTTATTGACAAAATTCAACTATCGTCGTCTCCTCGGGGTAGCAGACAAGTGTCCTCACGTTCGCAGAAATCTGCCAGTTATTAGCTGTTCCTCGGAGATAAGTATACAGCCGAAGTGGGAAAAGAGGAAATTTACCTTTAAGAAGAAGAAAACACGGCACGAGAACGAAAAGAAAGCATCTGTCCTATGCGAGAGCTATAACAAGAACCTTGGCTATAGCTTTCCAACCCTTTAATCAGGACCAGGTAAATATGCTCGAGTCGAAAAAGGCGGAACCTCTAAGGGTGCTAGGCTATGTTCATAACCCTGCTTTCAGGGTGTTTGGATGACATATTTTGCCCCTTGGTGACACATTTGGGGTGGATTTATTTACAGATTTGGTTTATATTGCTATTTTAAATAAAGTATTCTGCTTAGTTCATTGTATTTTGTGAGGTTTAAAGCCTGATTTTAATCTAAAGTCGTGACAGTGTTAAAATAACTAGACACAACTTCCATATGCGTCGTTCAAGATGAAAAGAAACTTCCATTATAGTGATTAGCTTAAGAATTTTAGTGATTACTGCAGGTTGTTTACATAAACTAAACCCTCCATAGGATTTCGACGAGATATCTCGTCCATCCAGATTCATACAATTTTATTAATCAGGAGATATCTCGTCATCAGGATATTGCCAATTATTTGTCGGTGAAGAGATCAAGGTTTGGTCAGTTTTCTTATAACGACACGAGATATCTTATTCACTGAGATACGGTCAGTTTTCTTCTAATGGCGAGATACCTCGCCAAGACAACCAACAGTTGAAACAGATAAACAGGGTTCCTGTGGAATCTCGGCTTGTATCGTCCGACTTTCAGTTCAAGCTCCACCTTCAGCAGGATATCATAAGTATCGTATATTCAACACAGAGAAAAGATCCAACGGAATAAATCAAATTTCTGTCATACTAGAAGACGAAATAGAGGAATGTAATATTTCAATCACGGTCGGTTTGTGTAAAAACTAAAACGTCAAGATATCAAAACTTAGTCTGCATAAAGGTTTTCAAGGTATCTGAGGCATCTAACGTTTAGGCATAACCATTTTAATATGTTTACGGAATTTAGGTTACTCATCAATTTATTAATAGTTTCTTTATAGTCCATTTATTAATGTGCTTTGTAAGCATAGTCTAACCTTTGACACTGAGCACTTATTTTATTGTCTTATTATGGTTTACTGGAACAAAGAGTTTTAATGGAATATTTACATCCATTGAGCTTTAGGCTACAACATATTTTGAATATTAATATCTTTCATTACAATTTTAATTTTGCAACCATTGAAATCACAAAAATAATATTTTACAAACTACAATAGTAAATGTTTTAGATGAACACGTTTACTGGAAATGAAGCAACCAATGGTAGAAGGTAATCGTGGCTTCTTCGTCAAATAACGTACATGCAGTTGTTTCCTGACAGCCGTAATATTTCCGCTGTCAGATACTAATGGGCAAGTGTAAAAAGTCACATCGAATCCCACGTCTTCCTACTACAACGCCAACTTAGACTCGTTACATGTCAATCAACTTGTGGAAGAGAAAAATAATTTAAAGTGCTACCTATCATTCCTTTTGATTTGCACTTATAGTGAACATTTAGACATTGACACAACTTAACTTGCTTACAGTTGAGGAAACATTTTTCTATGCCGGTTAGTAAATATTTTTTTTAATATAAATTTTTTTTACCGTTTTTAATTCAGATATTATAAGTCCACTGACTTTTGAATGGACGTCTTGATAAGAAAAATTTAAAATTTATTCAGGTATCTTCAAAATGTTTCAGTAAGATTTCTTAGAAATTGCAACACAAATTTCTTCAATGTTTAGAATTCATCGTTTCATAAAAATAAACAAACTTATTGCAGGAAAAATATAAATAGTTAGATACCTTTTTTTGATAAAAAGATGAACTTCATACATGTTAATTTGGATAATACAAGCCCATTTAAGCAAATTAATTATCCCATTAACCGATAATCGATTCAGATTGTAACTAAATGTTTTAGCACGATTTCTAACAGCTTAAATGTTCTTCAAATATTTAGAATTCCCCGTTTCGATAAGGTGAAGAGCCTCATACAAAAACACTTCTCTTGGCGGTAGCGCATGTGGCAGATTTACATATATCTGAAGGGAGAACGACATTTGCATCAAACATTTCTCAATGAATGCCATAATTTGTCTTCACTCAGTTCTCTGTGATTCACTTTCACTCTCTCTCTTCCCGGAATTGGCGGTATCATTTCCTGCCGATTTCAGGAAATGAAATGGTTGACGGAATATAAAGATAAAAATAAATTATAGGTACAACAAAAGGAAAGGCAAGACACAGAATAATGGTTGTTCCGTACATTTTGAGGTTTGAATGGTTGTAATTATTAAATTGTTAGCCTACCCACATACTTATTATTTTTATATAGAAGATATCGGCCTAAACAACTTATATCCATAGATAAAGCTTACACCATACCAAAAGTTTTCCTATAGAGCCGGATTTTTAAAAGTGTATTTTCTGTACGATTTTGTGGATTGAGGACCTCTGGCTTGGTAGCCACGGAACATAAAATGTTCCGACCAGGATATCAACATCTGTCACATTGCCAGGTTATCTCTCTTCCTGGTGGTTACTTCGACGAGGTATTTCATCATAAGCAAAGTCGCCTGGACCTTTATATCTTGATAGACGAGATATCTTGTAATTAAAAAAAAACATATCTTGATATCGCCATCATTTTAAAATTGGCATTATCGGGATGACGAGATATCTCGTCATTGGCAAAATCATCAGATATTGATGGCATCAAAACCACTTGGAGGGTAAAATGAGCGGCCCCAAGTAAAATTAATATTGTAATTATAAATTCTAAAATTTAACTCGCACAAATGTATTTTGTATCTTCTTTTCCTTTGGATGCTTATGCTTGCTTTTTATAAAAACAATGAAGATTTTTCAATCTTAAACCTCCGAGTTTCCAACACGAATATATCCGTTCTCCAACCAACATGCTTTCCTACAGGAATTCAACCAACTAGAACCTGTGAGCTGTAGGCAGCGCAGGTTCGATTCCTCCCTGCTTGCATTTCTCTTCTATATCATCATCTGACAGTGGTCCAAAATTACGAGTTATTGTTTTCGAATTGTTTCCTTCGGGACTTAACCTAGACCGTAACAAAAAGCCCACTGTGTTGCTTACGTGTGATGACTACCTACATACCCAGGTGCAGAATTGTATTCAGCGTTCTGCAACATAACTCAAAGCAATTGCAATTGTTCTGCAAGCATTTTGTTCGAATTTTGAAGACTGCAGTAAAATAAAAAACAGACGTAAAAACACAATTATCGGCTAAATAGGTATTATATATATTTATAATAAAACATCAAAATTAATTAACTTACTTTAGTTAAAACCAAGGCATACTTTCAGAATTTGGAATTCTGTCAATAAATTTTAAAGTTAAATATTTTGTCAGTGACATAGAAGATGTGTTATTTATAAAGTGTTTTTGGTAATTACATCGGTGTAGGGATGTTGTTCTGTAATTAGAAAAGAAAAAAAAATGTGGCAAGGAGCACGGTTTGCACTGCAAAACATCGTAACTTATGATTGAAAAAAAATCGCCCAAATTTTGACAAAATAAGGAAAAATTGTTCTGCGACGTACGTCGCAGTTTAATGCACTTTCTACTACCGGGCCTACATATTAAACTATCTACCTTCTTCTTTTTAGTCAGTAAAGCTTCACATGTTTGCATGTCTATTTACTTTAAGTTGTTTGGCTTTGGTTGGACAAATAAGGGCCCTTGCTCATAAAAACTATCTACACTTTAAAGCTTCTGACCAATATATGAACCTTCATTGCCCATTGAATCATTCCTAGAATTTTTTCAATAAATAGATGCAATTACTTAGTCATTATGTGTTTTAAGGGGAAAAAGCGACACTACAGTTGTTGGAAATGTCGTTAGGCTCAGAGGGCTAAACTTTGCAAGAATGAATTGCGTAGTATGGAAAAAAATGTTTTCCTCTCCCATCTTGTGCCCGGTACCATGGTAACAGCGATCCTAACTCCGTTTCAATCTTTATTTCAAGTTGGGTTAATGAAAAATCTAAAATTTGTGGTTTTTAACCCCCCTTTATGGCTTCGGCGAGATATCTCGTCGAAGATATGATCAATTTGCTGACGACGAGATACCTCGTCAAGAGACAACTACACTGTTATATCCGTGAGGAAATGTAGATACAAGTAGGACAAACAAATTTACCTTGCCTTGAACTGGTGACAGTTTGCAACATGATTTTGCATCAAAAGTTGACCAGTACACGTGGTTTTCGACGCTAAACCATTTTCGAAGTTAAACCACCCGGAAAGGTTAATGATCAGTACAACCCACTGAAACAACGATCTCAGTTTGAGATGCAAAAAAATCAATCGTAGAAAAAATATAAAAAAGCATAATACGATACACAAAACACACACACACATCGATGCGAAATCGATAATTACGTCCATCATTGTCCACGTGAAAAGTTGACTAATCCACCTAGACACTAGACGACCTGTCACATCATCAATTACCCACGACATATTATGGTGAAGGATGACACCATGGAACAGATCTTTACACGCAACAACAAAACAGTGACTTACAAGCACTTGACCTGAGCGCTCGGTAGAAAAGAGGAACGGCACACGAAAAAAGAACGTCGGAACTGTAATTAGTGCAAGCAAATGGCGATTCCCTGACGAGTTGTTATTGCATTACACAAAGGTTTAAGGTAGACCTTTTTATGCGACAAAAATGTACCATAATGAGACCACTCGACCACGCTATTTGTATGAGACATTCCATTACACTCATTGCATGCTTCTGTGTTAAAGGACGATCGGATGATAGTCTGGAGACAAATTATCATTTAAGATCAATCAACTTGAGGCTGATGAATCTTGACATCCTACTGCCTAGCGTGTTAATAATTCATATTGCTTCTTTACGGATGTGAATAACTGACATGTGTGAAGTTTGAAACTTGGTTTCTGAAGTTCCTTTGTTTATATTTCAGCTTAAAAAAATGTAAATTTGGAGCTGCTGAAACTGGCAGGAAACCTGTTCCGTGCATTTTATAGAAACTTAATGTTTGTGTGAATCAAGTCTTCATCGCGGGGTATAGAATAATATGTTTAGCAAATGGGTTTTCTGAAAATTTAAGGTTTTTAAATAGGGCGGGTATTTTGAACACACGAGATGATGTAAGATGATGTAATAAGACAAGTGTTTCTTTGAAACTTCCTCTATTGCTCCATTTCTGAATTTTTTATCAAAATTATTTTTATTTCATTTTTATGGCTACTTTTAAAAAGGAGTTGTTTGTTTCCTCCTAGCAGCTAATATCATGCTTAACGACATCTTTAGAAACCCTTTGTGTATACCATCAAATTAAGCTCATTTTATGTATAGACATGAATCATTCAAATTAAACGCACTTTGTGCAGATACGAATTCATTCAAATTAAATTTATTTTATTCTTTTCGCAGAAGCACCGTAGGAAGTTTGCAAGCGTGTGAAACCTTCCCAAGCGGCGGTGCGTCATCGCAGTAGCAGTGTTGCTACTTGCAACACCGCTCCAAACTCTCCTCCATGGCCAACAGGACTTACATTTCAAACGACATATCATCGCTGTGGACTCCAAACGAGACTCATGCCACGTCCGGGACCTCCCTCACTAACTGTTCTGCCATCGTGGATTCCGTCCACCGCCGCAAAGAAGCCTGGGTGATACCCTTAGTCGCACTCTGTACAGTAAATTTGACAGCCATACTTATTTTCGAAGTCTACGTCCTGTACAAATCATGCGGTGGTCGGCGGCACCTCTTTCTGGGACAGATCCTCCTCCTTGGCCTGTTCGTCAGCTCCCTTCTGGGCTTCGCATTCGTGCCCACGCCCAACTGGTTCACGTGTGCCCTGACCAGAGCTGGGGTCGGCATTGCGTACGTTCTCGTGTTCGCCACCCTGCTGGTGAAGTGCGTCTTCCTCCTGAGCCTGCACGTCGGGGTCTACCTGAGCGCGGCCTACCAGGGCCTGCTGCTGTTCTTCGCGGTCATCGTGCAACTGGTGATCGCCGTCCAGTGGCTCATCTACCGGCCGGCGTCGATGATAGTGGTGAACCAACTGACCTGCGCCGTGTCGTGCGCCACGGCCTCGTCGGACACCATCGCCTCTCTGTCCTACAACATGCTCCTGATGACGGGGGTCGCCCTGCTGGCGATCCGGGCCAGGACCGTGCCGGAGAACCACCGAGAAGCCTTGTACATCGGGGTGGCCATCGGGCTGACCATTCCCCTGTGGGTCGCGTGGGTCGTGGTATCGAGCGTGTCTTCCGCTGAGCACCATGACCCGTGTCTCGCTTTTGGACTCGTCTTGACGGCCAGCGTTGTGTTCCTGGTGATGTTCCTGCCCAAGGGCCGACAGCTGGCCACCATGGGCCGTGGGGGTGCGTACACGGATGACGGGTTTTCGTCCGTCAATCAGTCCATCTACACGCCGTCTTTTCTGCACCTGAAACCGCCAATCATGCCATTTGTAAAGCAGGGGACTCTCGTCAAGCCGCTCACCTCTACATTCCCAGCTCATTTAGGTAATTTTTTTTATAACTTATACACTGTGAGAATGTCATTCAAATTATAAAATCTTCAGCGAATTTATAAAGAGGGGTATCACTCGCATATGTCAATTCTGCAAACTTCAGTCATCTCTGCATGATTTCTTAATCAGTTTTCACCTTGAACAATAGAATCTGTTCTAGGATTCTTTCAACCAATTGATGGGTTATTTAATTATTATGTGGTAATTTGGTAATTTTAGTTAACGTCGTACTAGAGCAACACAACGGGCTATTGACGACGGTCCGGAATCAGTCCCTTAAGGGAAAGATTCGAGGACAACACCTCGTAATTTTGAACCTCGGTCAGATGACGAAGCAACACCTGAGCTGGCACCCCACTCTCCAAACTTCCTAATTATTATGTGTGTTGTGGGGTTAAGCAATAAGAATGACCGTTCCAAAGGAAATATTCTATTCTAAGAAAAATACCAATATAATTTTTTTAGATTGAAAGAGTACATGGGTTTAGAAAGATGTGGTTTTTGTCATTAGTTTTGTGGAGTAAAATATCATTCCATTACTCAGATCCCCTCTGAGAGGTAAGGCTATGAAGGGTACCATTCTACAAAAGTTTTTCAAAGAAATACACTTCGTGGTTTTCACCTTTATGAATGTATTCTGCTCAAACCAGAAATTGGATTTTTTGAGGTGTGGTGTGACCACTTATGCACCACCCATTTTTTAGCAGACATCAGAATATGAAATTGGATAATATTTATAAACATAGCCTTAACCCTTCCCGTGACTGTCTCGACCAGGTATCTTGCTATTGACTAGCCTGACCAGATCTTGATGGTTGACGTATCTTGTAATTGAAAAAAAAACCCAGATCAGACCTTAATCTCGTTATTATAAAAAATAACATTGTCTTGATGACGACATGTCTCGTCATTTGCAAAATTGATCATATCTTGGTGGACGAGATATCTCGTCAAAACCACTTAGAGAGGTAATCATTTCAAAGATGTGGGACGTCAGACATACACAAACCCTGAGAGGGTAAAAATGGTCATTGAACCCTTTGAATATCATGTTGCACATTTCCTGATATACTATTCAAGCAACATATTCTGCTCCTTGTCTTACATTTCAGCATGTATCACACTGCTATGGTTGGGACATATTTCCAAAAGTCGAGTGGGACTGAGGTAATGAATGTAAAATGTTCAATTCAAATTCGTCACCTGAAAAAAATTAGAAACTCCACCATTCTTTTATAAATCAATAAAATTCATTAAAACAAATAACTCAGTTTAAAATCTTGAAATTAAAGAAGAATGTCCAAATGAAAGATGTTGTCGAAGGGTAAAATCATTTAAAAATTTACTTGTTGCGTGAACGCCATGTTTGCTAATATATGTATCATTTATACAATCAATCGCATTAGAGCTTACAGAGCCACCCTTTTCTTCTTTTTTTCTGTTTCTACGAGATTTCTCGCTAATTTTAAATTACGCTTACATTTTATTTTATTCTTATGCATGCAGTTGTTAAAAAACGAATTGGTAAAAATGCAATGCCATTCAATTGTCGAACATCGTATGTAGTACTTTTATGCTTTTAAACCTGAAAATATAGCCTAAACGTAAGAAATAAATACTTTTGATTAACATTTATTTCAAGCATAATTTTATTTCAATGTAATAGTTCAAAATGTTAAATTGGAATATGATGTAAATCTTGTACCAAAACTGATTTTTCTGAGAGATTTCTCATTATTTTTAAATTGCGCTTATAATAATAATAAAAAAATGTATATAGTCTTATGTTGTTAGGAGGGAACTCAAATATGGACTGAAAAAAGGAAATTGTCAAACACGTCCTTTCAAAATGTAAAATAATCCGCAACATAAACTATTATGACTTTTGACTACGTATTCCAGCAAACACATATACACATATTTATTGAAAGAAGAAATATTAGTAGCTGAAGTTATTCAGTGAAATTTATCAGGTTGTTTACCACTTTATAACTCTCCAGGTGGTTTCGACGAGGTATCACGTCATCAAGATATTGCCAAAATTTTCATAATGACGAGATTAAGATCGTCATTTTTTTCTAATGTATCTCGTTCATTTAAATCTAGCAAGTTTTTCTAAAGACGAGATACCTCATGGAGACAACCATCAGGAAGGTTAAAGCAATCCTTTTCTCATCCTGTATCTGCACTTGATGAGGTTTTTCATGAACTTAAAGCTCCAAAAGGTGCAATATATGATGGTAAAAAACAACTTAGAATAAATAGAATAGACGTTTCACGATGATTCTGTTCTGATGATGGTGGATGGATTTACCCACCAAATTGGTAATTGACGATTTTTTTCCCGACCTTTATCAGTAGTTTCCTTGAAGTTTTGAGTTTTTTACCATCAAGTTGACTAAGGTTTTCATTTGTTTGTCTGCAACATGATATTATCTTAAGAAATGCATTACAAAATGCCTCGCTATTCGTTAGAGCCTGAAGATCTTCCATTCTCTTCAGTGTAGTTTCTCGTTACTTGTCACACAAATTGTGTTCTCTGCATTTAACCCATACGTGCACTGGTTACGTACATTCTACGAACCTATTCAGAAAACGAACACGCAACAGAACCCAAGGTACAAGATGGTATTATGGCAAAATTACATCACCATTTACCGATTCGCTAATTATTTATGTCTGAACGAAATTATTCAGTTCTTTTAATAATCTTCCACGGAGATAATAACATGTTTTCGAGTCCACGGGGTACGAAAGCAAAGGCGAGAAAGAACATGGAACGAGAGAACTGACAATTACAATTTGGATGCTCTCTCCCTCCAACTCGAAGAGCTCGCTCAAGGTGTGTCCCAGAGCCAAATACCTTCGGAAAAGAAGGACATAATTTCTCTCCTTTTTGACCATCGCTTCGAACCAGTCAAGCGTATGAGGCAGAAATGGGCACTTGCTCGGATTGACCATGGCAGTGAGTGGAAATCAGTCTTACCACCACAGGTAAAGCATCCATCAAAATTACACGACCGCTCCTAGCTCGGCACGGTCCACTTTAGCTTGTTTATATCGTCCATTTTGACATATTACTATCATTTGCATGCGTTCGGCTCGTATACTTATCCCGAAGCACCTGCTGTCGCGAGAAAACCAGGAAATCGGTGCCTTTTCTTTGTAGTTCGTTTATTGAGTCTTTTTTCTTCCTTTCTCTGTTACCGTGGACTTCAACCTTGTGCGGATTGCTGACCTCTCCGAAAGTGAAGTGCGAGAAATGGATCACAATCTCTCTCGTGGTTCGGGTTCAATTCCTGATTGCGAAAATGAAATGGCGAGGATGAAACGCGGAATCGGTGGGTCATTAACACTCGCGGTGAATATTTTCACGCCATTTTCTTTCGGGGATTTGGAATACTTCGGGGATTTGATTTTCTTTCTTCCATTCGAAGTCAATAGCCCGGTGGACGGCTTTCCGTTCAGGAGCCGTATTATGCGGCAAATGGCATTGTTTAAAATAAATATTTAAAACAACAAAATGGAATTATGATGATCGTTGACAATAACCTTAGATCGATTTATTTTCAACGAGCGTATTTCAAAATACGTGAGTGGTTTCATCAGCCATCATCTTGTAGCGAAGGTATCTAAATTTATAAGCAAATGTGAACGCCTTCATATTGAACAATCGATAAGATAAGATTTTCATCAAAGTTTGGTCTATCTTGGGAAATTATTGGGAATACATTTCATTAACAAAGGAAGAGATAAAAATATACAAAAAAGTGTATTGAGATACAACAATGAAAGAAATAATTACCTGATTCTAAACTTTTGAAATTTCTTATTGAATTGGATTTTTGTGCATTTTTCGGTATTGTATTGACTGCTTTCAGTTTGATTGATTTGAAAATTTGATAAAACTTTTTCACTTGCAAATACAGGAGTAAGCCTTTTTTAAGTACCTAATAATTTTTGTTTGTGTGCGATCATTAATATAACGACTCGCGGAGAGTTAAGTTTAGCTTGCATTTTAAATAATTTTGTTTATTCCTTAGACCTTATATGTGGCAACAGTCAGTATGCGTTTTATTTAATTTTGCTTCATTGTTTAGACGCTAGTTGTGGCCACAGTCAGTTTTTATTTTAATTAAATTTGTTTTATTGTTTAGACTTAAGTCAACAAAACTATTTTTTTTAAATCGCTTATAATTGACCAAAACGGGAAGAGTTGATTACACTGATTTTTTTCAACGACTCTAGCTAAAGCTTCTTATAATTAGAATTTTTTACTACGCCTACTGCATGAAACATGTATTGTGACAATTAGTTCATCCAATAGAAAAAGCATTTTCTCAAACTTATATTGAGTACCCTTTACTGAAAGGGGCTTTCATATCTTGTACAAGTTTGATTAATGCCTGCTTCTGTACGTTAGCCATTACATTATAATTTAACATCTAGTGACAGTTCAAATTCAAATATTGCTCATAATGTCTATAGCGTGCCTTCAACATTTCAGACATACTTATCAAAGATAGCAATTTCAAGATCATCTTATGATAGTATATCCACACTTTATTGCTAACCATCTATGTAAGATAAACATATCTTATGATAAGAGTTTCAAAAACAAATATTAGTGTTATTAGTCTCGGCATTACTATCACTGAACCGCCTTACAAACTGAACCAACGATAGTTTGATCCAGAGGGAGCATTCAACCATCCCTCTGATACGAGAGATCCACTAATTTGCATTCAGTCTCGAAATCATTATCTTAATAGCTATCATTACAGATCAGTTGGTAAAACAAAATTGGCATACATGTCATTTGTATAGGGATTTGATCGCAAGGAAAATCTTTGATCCTAAAATCGTGTGCTTATGCAATTGGACTAGCCTCAGGCTGTACTTAGCACATTCAAATCTGTGTAACACTCTCAAGACAGTTTTTCGGATCTGAATTCGCTTGACGTTTTTTCTTCTACATCTGGTCTCTTAATAATGGCATTGTGTACCTAAAGAACCTTCGAAAGTCAACATTCATAATTATAGCGCTCTTGCTAAAATTTAATGTGGATGATTACTTAGTCGAAATATTCTTTTAGATCTGAAACCGTAAGGCCCGAATGGCGAAGCTTTGAAACATTTAGGTGCAACGTCAAAATAATTAAATCCGTACAGCATTCCTATTTTAGAACAAAAAATTCTTAACTTACGTAATATAACGCGTTTATTCAGAATAGATTTTATGGTGGCTTCACACCAACGGCGACGGCGACAAAAAACATGTCTCTTCGCTATAGCGCATGCGTATTACAGACAAATTTTGTTTCTCCCGGTTTGTCTCTGTCGCTGAGCTTTGAAGTGTTGGAGGAAGTTCAACTTTTGTCTCTGTCACCATGCCGAGAACCGATTAGATTCGTGAGCACCTTGCATAATCCGATTTCGGGTTATGTTTTCACCCACTGCTTTATTTCATCATCTGCCAGAAGCTTTAAAAGCAATCGTCTTCGCTGTAAAAGGAGTTTTATTAAACGCGGACGCGTATCTGTCAGCCATCTTGCAGAATCAGAAGCGCAAATAAATTGCTGTCGCTATCGGTGTGAAGGCTTTTTTAACAGCAACATAGACAGGCAACAAAATAAATGTCGCCTGTCTCTGTTGCTGTCGCCGTTGGTGTGGAGCCACCATTAGGGTACTGATTTTTTTCAACAGTTCGTCCAAAAAACCTGCTATCAGAAAAGGAATACATAGATATGGGAATGGCATTCATTATTTGTTGGAGAGCAATTAAATGTTTTAAAAAATACTATTATTGCATTTATTAAAATGTTTATATAAAACTAGCAGAATTACCCGGCGTTGATCTGGCGGAATTGGTTAAATGTTGACTGAAAAAAGAGAGCTCAGACAAATGCCTTCCTCTTTCATCGAAAAATGCAAACTTTTGAACGTACGGGAGCCAAGAACGGGATTTATTTATAAAACGAACATATCATCTGCTTGACAAAAAAGTTTTTACAGAACAACCGATTAAAAAGACTATTACATTTTAGTTCAAAAACAAAAAAAATCTAAATATTCTGATAGAGTGTTATATTGCCCCTCAAACCGAATACAGCATGACTGTTTATTTCTCATCACAATGAAAATAATAATTTAGTGTGAAAAAAATGTCAGTTAATGAGTTTCTGCTCTAAACCGACGATATATTCCTAATCATTTGGCTCAAATATGACAGCAACTTTTCGTTGTCTTACTCAGATACTTATACTTAGAACTCTAAATTGAATTGAAAATTAATTCCGACGTTCCCAGATAACGAGGAGCAAATTACATTCTTACTGTTAGAGGTTTTCACGTGAGATTTTCGCATTAAATAGACTTCTTTCTTTTGCAAAACATGTTTCGCAAACTTGAATAATTTAAGTATCTCAGTATCGCCAATCGAATATTCATAAATAATGTTAAAAATTTTTTCAAAAGAAGTTAAAATGTATTCAAACATAACTATTATACTTAAATTATGTTTAAAATATTTTTATGGGAAAATAATGATCCAGAGCAATACTGGTAAAACAATCATATGACAATAAGATTTAACCTTACAAATAGCAATACTCAATGTCGTTCCTACGGGGATTAAGAATTGTTTCTAGCCCCCTCTGGACGAATCAAACAGTGTTTTGCATTTAATCTTCGTCTTCTGCAGGGGCCAAAAGAATAATTGTACCAAATTTGGCCAATCGATCAAATTGTTTAAATCTGTATAGAGTAGAGATTTGTAGACATAGACGGTCCTCTGCTTTATACAAAGGGACATTAAAAATACTAGTACTGAACATAAATTTCAAAGCCTTGAGCTTTGACTCCCAAATTAACTTTGATAAGATTGAGGCGCTGGTGATTGCTTTTTTTCTTGCACTGACGGAGGAGTATTTTAATTTAGTGAAGAAATAAACACACATACCGTTACCTTCCTCAATTTCCTATCTGTACAGGTGATCTTTTTTAAGTACTAAACTACTTGCAAAGTACCCGACTTTACTCTGTTTGAATTGGTTTACTCTTGATTGAAGAGATAATCAAAATATATAATGACATGTTTTTCTTAAAATAAAATAATATTTTAACACCTTTCGCCATCTTTATAATTTCTACAATTTACTTTGAACACAAATCCTACACATGCATATCCATTAATGTAATGCATTGTACAACATACATCGCACCTTTGCTGTATGTCAAAGCTACAAAATGACGAAAGTTAACACTAAGGTTACTACTACGAAAGACGATTTTGAGGGAGATTTGAAATTCACTTCCTTAAGTTCTTTCCATTTTCAACTCAACTAATATAAATGTCGATCGCACCATAGTCAACAAAACAATATTTTACTTGTGGCACTCTTGCATCAGGCATTCGACATTGTCGAATATCGCCATCTTCTTCTGTCATTATGACAAATAATTTTTTAATGTTTGAAATGTTCTAGTTTGGATTTTTGAAACATTATTATTGTTTTAATAATGGCATAATTACGCTTACAATTTGCTTTATTCCGACTTACCTGCCACTTTATGTATACTTTAACATAGAAAAGAAAGATTTACGGAGTTTCGCAACCAAGTTCAGTCATTAAATGAAGATCAGTACTCACAGTATGCAAAGTTTCATGAAAATACATTAAACTGTGTGGACGTGTGTACTACACACACAACACAGACAGACACCAAACGCGCTAGAGGCGGATTTGGCATCAGAAGGGTCCAAAACGAATAGAAAACTTGAAATGGGTCAAAAATATTCAATGTACAAACAAACACTCCATTCTTATTTATATAGATTGCGTGCAGTGAAACACAAAACAAAAAATACATCTCTCAGTTATTATAATATGTATGATACAATGATCATATTCTTGATATCAAACGTAAGTGCTCAGTTGAAAGTTTAACATTAACAATACAAAAAATTTAGCGTGATCACCACTGCAGTTTCAGAGGGAATTAATGTAACTATATTCTTAATTCACATCATATTCTCTTAATTCTTATGTATAAGATTGTATTCTCCTTAGATATTCTAAAAATGTATCAATGCACTTAATCCAGATGTTATTCATATCTTTTACTAAAACCAATTAGAAAAAGTTGATTTTGTATTTTCTATTATTCATTGCATTTTGATACAAAGGAAGGAAATGAGGTACTTTAAGAATTTTCAACATTGTTGATGTTTTTATTACACTTATTAATTATACAACTTTAAAGAATATGTGTGCAAAATTTTATAAATGTAGCAACATTATTTAGCGAGGTATTAGCGGCATATTCAGTTTCTGTGTTTTTTAGATGCTAAGGCTTTTAATGTAGTTGATGTAGAGATATGAAATATTTTTGTTGTTTATAATGTTATATTTGATAACTCTGTGTATAGAATAAAAAGATGGCAAAATAATTATTTTTTTCAAAAATTGCAGAAATTAACTATGATTATTTTGTTGCTGTTTCTAACAGTGTTTGTTGCAAAAATATTGCAAACTAGGGGGCCCGCCCCCTGATCGCTAACGCTCGCCAACCCCCGGAGGATTGCTTCGCAATTCTCATTGGTTCGCTGCGCGAACCTATGCTCGCTTCGCTCGCATCAATGAAGACACGTGTCCTAGCAGAAGGGATTGATTACAAAATAAGATATTCCAAAAAAAATATTTTTCAAATCTAAATTTGTTGTATTACATAAAAGATTATATACAGTACCTCTGGAATCATAATTGAAATGAAAACTTTGAGCAAATTTTTACTCGCAATGTGAACGCTGCTTTGGAAATTGAATACCCAGCATGTTGTTTGTGTGTACATTTCCCCAGTACTCGAGCCACCCATACACTTTTTGACTGAGTTTGTTGTCGAAAGTTGTAGTGCATGCGTCTTGTTGTACTATAATTGTTAGCCTTGAAAAGGACCGTTTTTTAAATAGCCCTGAAAAGATCCTCCGCTTTCTTAGATTTCTATTACAAACCGCAACAGCTCGTCTAAAATTCATTTTTTTTCAATAAAATTTCATCCGATAACGCTATAGATTCAAATGAGGCGCGAGGCTCCTAGTAAACAAACAATCGCACAATGTTGCCAAAACGCGGTAACAAATAACGTCTTTTTTGCGTGCCACGTAAGAGAAATATATATATATATATATATATATATATATATATATATATATATATATATATATATATATATATATATATATATATATATAGATAAATATGTAAAAAAGTAAATAACTGTGGTAAGTGTATAATCATGTACACAAAATTGTGGGGAATTCATGGAAAGTAAAAAGATGCCTTAAAAAATATAAATTTGCTGATGGAGTTGGAATTTGAAAATATTGAAATATTTTTCTAGGAATTGAATTTTTTAATTATTTTGAATGAAAAATATATTTTTTTGTAATGTATATTTAATGTGTATTGGAATAAGTAAGGCCCGGGAGCAGAAAGTGCTTAAACTGCGACATACGTTCGTATAACAGTGTTTGCAGAACAAATTTTCCTTAATTTTATCAAAATTTTACCCGGTTAATCATCAGTTACGATGTTTGCAGTGCAAAGCGCGCTCCTTGCCACACCTTTTTTTCTTCTCTAGTTACGGAATCACCTACCACTACCAAATTACCACAAACACTGTTTAAATAACACATCTTCTATGTCAATGACAAAGTATTTAACTTCAAAAGTTATCGACAGAATTGCAAATTCTTGGTTTTAAATAAAGTAAGTTAATTAATTTGGATGTTTTATTATAAATATGAAATACATATTTAACCGGTAATTGTGTTTTACGTCTGTTTTTAATTTTACTGTAGCTTTCAAAATTCGGACAAAATGCCTACAGAACAATTGCAATTGATTGGAGTTGATTGCAGAACACTGAATATAATTTTGCGCTTGTAAGTAAGGTACACTAAAACATTTTGTTGTGAATATCAAAACAAAAAAGTTGTTCAAAGGTTACCTTAAATATTTTGAAAAGTGAATCTGTTTTGAACGTTCCAGCAATTGTGTATGCCCCAAGTTTCCAATCTCTGTCTCAAAGGTTAAGCCAACGGCGGAAAGGTTGGAAATATGTTCTAGTAGTCGCCGAACCAACATTAAATTTCGGATCGAGAGTCAATGTCCTTCCGAAGGTTTTGACTTTCTGTAGGCGTGCACCTCCCCATCTAACAAGGAAGTGATTTAACGCACACACCTTTAATTTTCGCTCTATCGGCTTGTCCAAGAGCGGATTGTGCAATATGACGAAGGTTGGAAGACGCTAATAAATTAACGTCAGAAGAATTTCCTAAGCTAGCGGGATTTACCTCCGGTGTTTTGTTTCGTTATTTTGTTACAAAACGGCTCCAATCCGATGGAGTGGATCATCGCGAAAGACATTTTACCCTCCTAGTCGTTTCGACGGGATATCTCGTCCATCAAGATCCGATCGATTTTTTGCTATTGAAGAGACATATCATCATAACAATATTACCGGTTTTTTGATAAACATGATATCAAGACGTGGTCTGTTTTCTTCTGATGAGGAGATATCTTGCTTATCAAGATCTGATCAATTTTGCTAATGACGAGACATATCCTCATAACGATATTACAGATTTTTTGATAAACATGATATCAAGACGTGGTCTGTTTTCTTCTGATGAGGAGATATCTTGCCTATCAAGATCTGACCAATTTTGCTAATGACGAGACATATCCTCATAAGGATATTACCGATTTTTTGATAAACATGATATCAAGACGTGGTTGTTTCTTATGATGAGGAGATATCTTGCCTATCAAGATCTGACCAATTTTGATGATGACGAAACATATCGTCATAAGGATATTACAAATTTTTTGATTAACACGATATCAAGACGTGGTCAGTTTTCTTTTAATAAGGAGATACCTTGCTTATCAAGATCTGATCAATTTTGCTAATGACGAGACATACCCTCATAAGGATATTACCGATTTTTTTATAAACACGTGGGGTCAAGACCTGGAGGAGACAAGGAGATATACCTACAAGGAGACAAGGAGATATACCTACCTATCAATATATGATCAGTCGTGCTAGTGACGATATCTTTCGTCGAGGTATCCAGAAGGGTTAAGAAAATAACAAATTTCAATAATTTGATTCGTTGTTTTCAGTCTAACTGGCTGCTTTTGCAGCCATAAGTAAGGGTTCACAACTCTCATAGTGTCGAGAGGCCGCAATGTGAAGAAAGCGGACCGCATGTATAAATTTGACGGTGGAAGGTGATGAAAGGGAAGGAATTCACAAATTAATCTATTGTTTATAAGATATTATTTACTAACCCTTCCAATGGTTGTCTCGACGAGGTATCTCGACATCAGCAAAATTGACTAGATCTTGTGGGACAAGATATCTTGCCGACACCCCTTGGAGAGTTGAACATTGATGCTTCGTAACATTCTTTCCTTTATTAAAAAGACTTGTAGTAGGAAGTTAACCATCCAAACGGTTTCGATGAAACATTACGTCCATCATGGCGTGGCTTATTTTGAATGTTTCACTCTCTAATAATGCCAAATTAAGATTTATGTTGTGCCAAAAGGATTGGGCCCATATAAATTTAAGTGGTTGTGTGGAAGGTTGCGTATTAATGGACTCGTACTAACATCATAACAAAAACATTTAATAGCAAGCAAGGCCAACACGAACACGTACAAAATAGCAATGGTTAAAGTGAGGTGGGAGTTTATATACAGTAACAGTGTGACTTTCACAAACGCTGCGCACCACAGATTGATTTTACTGTGTGCATTCAATTGTTTTAGCATGAATCTGGCCTAAGAATCTAGGATAAAAAAATTGAAATAATGTATTCATTAATTCACACAAAATATATTTTATAAAATATATAACAATATATGAAAATGTATAAAGTTGGTGTTGTATGATTCTTGTACAAACACGCAGACAAAACAAGAGCACGGATCGTATATAAGTACGTAAGGTATGCAAAATTTGATTATTTAAGGTTAAATGTTTCGATAGATTCAGAAAAATTAAATTTAGTCTCGTTGGAGAAATATATATTTTTTTCTTCCCATTTTACAAAAATTTCTTGTCGACAGCTGCTAATATATTATGTTTTCATCTAGTGATTCTTTCATTCGATTCGTATTTTCTGGTATTAACTCTGATTGTATCCGAAATAATTTCCCTTAAGAATTAAAAAAATATTCCTTTGCAGGTTTTGGAACTCCAAACACTGTATTATTCTTAAGATCAAACTTTTATATCCAGATTTTTGAATAATCTTCACTTGGTTCCCTTCCTTTTTCTCTCACATTTATTGTTATTTTCAAAAGGTAAAAATGTTTTTAAATATTAAGGGGAACTTCAATATATAATTTTATTTACACTTCGAACATTTTTTCGTCCAGATTTTGAGTAAAATATCACAATTTATAGATATCAATATTGTTATGGGATTGTATATGAAAAACGGATAAAATACGTTTAATATCACAATATCAACTAATCAACTTAAATATAAGAAACTCTAAAAGAAAAAAGCCGTTTCTCATTTTGGTATAAATACGATGCAGTTTCTTTTCATTTCTCACAAATATAAATTGCTATGACTGTACATTCTAACATTAAAAAGCAAAATTACTTTTGATTTAATGTATAATTTTTAAAAGTATTCTAAGTTGTTCCGAGTTTACAAAGTCTACAAATTTACTCCAATTTTCACTTTGACTCACTCACGGTTTGTTTACGAATTTCCTGAATCATAGAATATGTTATATATCGATTACTGAAGACTGTATTTGAATGGCAAAAAAAATAACCTTTGATTTGGTGCATAAATAACTTCTTTAAATATTTTTAGCTGTTTCGAGTTCACAACTGATTGAAACAATTTCAGTTATACTTTCATTTTGACTCACTGTGCATTTACGAATTACCTAAATGGTAGAAAATGTTATACATATATAAAATGGAATCTGCACTTTAATCGTAATAAATTACCTTTAATTTAGTGTATAACTTCTTAAAACATTGACATTTCTTCTTAAAATATTCGTATTTCTCCTTGATATATTCATATTTCTTCTAAAATATTCATGTTTCTTCTTAAATTATTTTTATCCTTGAAATTTATGTCTAGCTTATACAACTGTTTCAGTAAACAATTTCGTTCCGCATTCCCGACTTTCTGAATATTTACGAATACTTAAAATGCTATGTATCGATTAATGAATGCACATATATTTTAATCGATCTGCTACTAGCAAGTCAATTCAAACGATATCTCTGCTGGTCGCAGTGAGTGTACGTAAAAAAGGAAAGAAATGAATCTGGTTTCGTGAGTGCGAAAAGAAGAAAGGTTAATGGGGAAACCTTTATAAATCATTATTAGACAAGTGGATGTGGCAACATCACGTTGTAGTTATCTGACACATTGATCGATGGGACTGGAGCACCTAGCTGGCTGGTTACTGACCCGATACCCAGGGCTTATAATAATCTATCTCACATCATAAATTGTGAAGAGCCAGTGTCACTTGAAACTGCAGAGCCACTTTTCGTAAGACTGAAAATTAAAAGACATTGATTGCTATCATCTTAAGGTTGCATCGGGAACGAGATGATGAAAGGGATAAAAGGTTGTTTATCCTCTTTTCATCACCATTTCACGTTTGGACGATTTTTTTACTGGCGTGGGGAAGTCTACGCCTTTTTGATGAGGATACATGATACGTATGATATTGCATGACAGCACACAGACAGAATACGTAATCAAAATTTGCAATTTCTTTGAATTTGGTTCGATGTAAAATAAGTATAAAATGTTATTGTTCACGACGAAGAAAAGCTATTCATTTGAAAAGTTTGGCAGTTCAATACTTTTTTAGTCATATAAAATTCTATAATGCCTTACAAGTAGTCACACTTTCTTGTCACTTATATAATTATACTAGCAAAATACCCGACCTTACTCGGTTTGAATTGGTTTACTCTAGATTGAAGAGATAATCAAAATATATAATGACTTACGTTTTTTGTAGAATAAAAATTTATTTTAACATCTTTCGCCATCTTTATATTTTCTACAACTTACTTTGGACACAAATCTTACACATGCATATCCATTCATGTAATACATTTCACATACATCGCACAATTGCTGTATGACAAAGCTACAAAATGACGAAAGGTGATACCAAGGTTACTACTATAAAAGACGATTTATAGGAAGATTTGGAATTCCCTTTCTTAAGTTGTTTTCATGTTCAACTCAATTAATTAAAATTACGATTTACGGCGAGTGCTCTTGCACTCATAGTCAACAAAACAATATTTTTTTGCTTGTGGCACTCTTGCCTCCGGTATGCGACATTGTGAAATTTTGCAATCTTCTCCTGTCATTATTACAACGAATTTTTTAATGTTGGAAAAAGTTCCAGTTTGGATTAATAAACATTATTATTCTTTCAATAACGGCATTATTCTTTCAACAACGGCATTATTCTTTAAATAACGGCATTATTCTTTAAATAACGGCATTATTCTTTAAATAACGGCATTATTCTTTAAATAACGGCATTATTCTTTAAATAACGGCATTATTCTTTAAATAACGGCATTATTCTTTATAACGGCATTATTCTTTCATTAATTGCATAACTACACTTAAAATTTACTGAAAATTTATACTGACTTACCTAACATTTTTAAGTCTAATAGTTTGTAGTGCTGTTGCGTGTGATGAGAAGGAAAACACATTTATTAAAATAATAAATATTTAAAACAGGAAACAGCGAAGTAAAACAAAATAAAAGATGTCGCAAAAAATTGTTCTAAAGATATTAATTTGTGATTCAATTTTATCTCTTGATCTCGCACAGTTGCCACAACTTAAAAGTGTGCAAAATTTAGAAATGTGAAATTAATTCATAGCGAAAGAATCAGAAAAAAATATCACTGCTCGCGCGATCTTGTTCATTCTCGTTTCATTGAAAAATATCGTCTGTCCCAAATATTCGGAAATTGTTTTCATTGCGTTAAGAATAAAAATAAGACTCGAAATAAATGAAGTATCAGAGATGAAATTCCATTAAAAAAATTTTTTTTTGAAGAATAATTACTTTTTCAGCAGTACTGGTGAAGTAATCGTAATATTCAATAAACATTCCAATTTTTCCAAAACTACTAAATTATGGTTGATTTAAGTATACTTACTCAGGTGTTTTAGCATGAAACTCAACTAAATATAACAATAAAGAAATGTTTAATATTGCATTCACTAAACTAATAGATAATGTATAAAATAAAATACAATGCAATCAAATATCTGGAATAGAATTCCTGTGATGTCTACACAAACACACAAACACAAAATCGAGCATAGAACAGAAAGACGGACAGACAGACTTTCGCAACCAATGCCACTCACTAAATGAAGATAAGTACTCACTGTATACAAATTTTCATGAAAATATCTTAAACCGCGTGGACGTGTATAGGGCACAACATACAGACAGACAGACAGACAGACAGACAGACAGACAGACACCAAACGAGAAAAAGGCGGATTCGGCATCAGGAGGGTCCAAAACGGATAGAAAACTTGAAATGGGTCGAAAATATTGAATGTACAAACAAACACTCCATTCTTATTTATATAGATAAATTCTCTAAAATATGTATTGGGATATTTAAGATGTTATTTTCTGTAATAAAAAATAGTGGTTCCTTTGAAACTTATTTATTCAATTCCGGTTAATTTCTGATAATTAAAGAAAAAAATCCCATGATGATTTACTGGTTAAATTTTCTGTCACAGTGGGAGTCTGAAAATGTGATTGTTAGTGACCACGAAAAGTGATTAATTTAAAATCACTACTCAATTCTGGTTATTGATAATTAGCAAATAATCGCATAATGCTGGCATATTTTCTAATAATTTAGGTAGTTACATAGTCCTTTCTCTTAATTTTGTTGTGTACATTTCCTTTCTCTTAATTTTGTTGTGTACATTTCCTTTCTCTTAATTTTGTTGTGTACATTTACTTTCTCTTAATTCTGTTAAATTTGATTCAGTACAAAATACATTTTTAACTGGAGTTTTCTGTAACTAAGAAAAGTTATTCATTTAAAAATCACCAGCTCAAGTCTGGTTTAGTTTCCTATAATTAGCAAAGAATTCCATTGCCTTATTAGTCAGATTTTTTAGTCACGTATGTTGATACTTAGATTACCTTATATTTGATTTAGTGGAAAATACATTTTAAGCGGAAGTCTGAAAATGCGATTGTTTTAGTGAATACAAAAAGCTATTCAGCTGAAAATACACATTTCTGATGTGTTTTGTTTCTAATAGTAGTAGTTGTAGAAGTTGTACTTGTAGTTTCTAATAGTAGCGGTAGTAGTAACAACATAATCTTTTTTTGTACTTAGTACAGGGCTGTTTTATGTTACAGTGCGTCCATATTATCCGGGTTTCCGGTTATTCGAAGTGGCATCGATCCACATTAAATCGGATAATCAAGGTTCTACCGCAGTTATAATTCCCAGTCTTTGAAAGAGAAAATCCTTACAGCTAACGATGAATTTCATGAGGCTGAAAATACTTGATCTCATATAGTCAACTGATATTTGGATATATATAAACTGATCTCTCTCTCTCTTAATTACACGATTCTTCACTATGTTAGTTAATTGCCTTATGACCGGAAATAAGAACTGAATTAGATCGTAAACTATTTGTCGGCAACGTAAGGTAAAAAAATTACTCGTGAGAAACTATTAGTAGTCGTCTTCCATGCCTGATTGCTATAATTCTCTTTGAAAAAACTCCTTGCGATTTGGAACAACTCTATCAATATCAAAACTTACGAGGAATCAACAAATGCTGGTAGATCTGATGCGATTTAAAAAATAAACACGTCCACCTTACCCATAACGTGAGGGGTGACTGCTCACCTACCCTTATACCGCTGTTTGCATTGAAAGCATCTCATCTGCAAACGGAAGCTCGAAGCATCTATTCGAATTACATCTCCTTTCTTCAGTCAATAACCATGAAGGTAACAACACAAGACAGACGGAAAAGCATCAACATATTTATTCCTGAGGTAGAAATAAAGAGGATTAGACACTTCGAAACGTGTATAAGTGCGTGTTAAATAGACTTGGTCTTTTTCAAACAGGCCCTTTCGATACTTGACTTTTTTTCTCTTTCTCGGTTCCAGAAATCATGTCACGTTGCCGGCGGTTAAAGTTGCATTATACCATGATGTGTGTTTGGTTATTTTCCATTTCTTCCGTACTTCGTACTGTTGAAAAGAGAAACATTTTTATAATGTACCTTTTTATCTACTCTATAGACTAGCCAATCGGTTCGAGGTAATTTGCTTTCGTTGCGGGTATGAAGAACCTTGGTATTGTTTGTTTATTTTGGTTCGTTAGTTTGTTATTTGAGGCTTTAGAGGATTCCTTTTGGCTAGACAGAGCATTAATATGCAAGGTGAAGTGCGATAGGTAATTTATTTTAAAGTACCTGACAATTTTGGTTGTATACTTTAACTATTTATACATATGAAGGGAGTTAGAATGGAAGAAAAATGATTAATGTCCGTGAATGATATTTATTTTAAAAAAAAGAAGAGAAGTGTAACTTTTTTTCCCTGAAGGCACTTTATAATTTAAAAATATGGACGTTTAATATATTATCCATGTATAGTACAGAGACTTTAACTATTTGTTTTCAAATTTTAATACCTTCTAATTTTCTTCCTACTTTATGTTTTACAAACTTACTCTGTTTTTTTAAAACTGAAATGATTTTCAGATTACCTTAGATTTTCTAAATGAGTTAAAAAAGAAAGGAAATTAGATTGCATTGATTAATTTTTAGTTTAATGTCCTTTCTGTGAGAGCGTAATATCAATAGACATCTACTTTCACAAATAAGCAGGTATTATTGATTTCTAATTTGAGTTTCACTATGATTTCTACACCATTCGAAGAAACAGGTGAATCAACTTATTGAAAAATTTCTTTTCTCTCTTCAGTATAAAATTAACCTTCTGAGGAATTCACATACTTAATTCCACCATGCAACCTGCATGGTGAAATTCTGTCTTATTGTTAATCAGTTTTGACTTTCTTGACTAATGTAATCTTTTTAAAGAACTTTATTCTAAAGAGATGGTCAATAGAAAGGGAATTTATTCACGGAAAGTAACTATAGAATCTTTTCAAAGGTTTATATTCTAATAAAGGAGTTGACCAGTCAGACTGATGGTCAAGGTGCTAGATTCTAGATCGTAAGATTCCTGGTTCAAATTGGGGTAGGGCATGGATGTTTTTCAGTCAGTAGTGAATGTATGATCTCCCTATAAATGGGTTGTGACTTGAAAATAATATACATACGTAAGGTGTAATGTAATCATCCATGGTTCACAATTCTGCCTTTGTAGTTATATCGCACCCCCGGCAAGAAAAGTGACACAACTCAAAATTGCAGAATTTGAGAAACATCAACTTAAAGGATACTATAAAACTTATATCGAAATAGTATAAGCTTCTTTTAAATTTTAGGCAAGTATTTATGTCTTTAAATTCTATTATATTCCATCGAATAGTAATATAACACGCTGGGGCACCTCATACATATTTTTCAATGACATAACATCACAATTTTTATTTTTTTGAGTTATGTCACTTTTTTTTTTGCCGCGGTGCGAATGATGGTTAACATGACTAGTATTCATTTGATAAGGCAATGGTAAAATATTTTAAGGAATCATCAGTCTTTCCAAATAATTCTGGGTCATTGTATCCCGAATTTAAGAGTAACGGCTTAGCAACAGGAGGATTGCGAGTTTGAATCCAAACAAATATTGTCGTGTTTAAAGGGAGTTGGTACACGTTAAATTTGTCGTGACCTCAAATGTCCTCACGCTGGTGTGGTGTTGAAGTTTGGAGAGTTGGGTACGAACTCAAGTGTGTCCTCACGATTCAAAATTACGAGGTGTTTCCCAAAGATTTTTCCATTTGGGTTTTGATCCCGGAGCGTTGACAATAGCCCGTTGTGCTGCTCCAATTCAATGTTATTAAACTACCTACCTACTTGCGTTCCAAAGGATTCTATTCTAAAAAAATATCTGTACAAAATTTATAAGGGATTCTCTTCTGAGAAAAGGATTAATAAACTTTCCAAAAAGTTGAATGGATCCATGGATTTATTCAATCAATCTAAATATATAATTCTCTTACGTGGCACGCAAAAAAGACGTTATTTGTAATCGCGTTTTGGCAACACTGTACGATTGTTTGTTTATCGCGAAGTCTCGCGCATTGATTGAATTTATAGCGTTATCGGATGAAATTTTACTGGAAAAAAAAGGAAATTTTAATGAGCTGTTGCAGTTAGTTTATAATAGAAATCAAAGAAAGCGGAGGATTTTTTCAGGCCATTTAAAAAACGGTCCGCCAACAACTATTGTTCAACAAGACGCTTGCACTACAACTTTCGGCAACAAATTCAATAAAAAAGTGTGGGTCGTTTGAGTGCTGGGAAAATGTACACACAAACAACATGCTGGGTATTCAATTTCCAAAGCAACGCTCACATTTCGAGTCAAAATTTGCACAAAGTTTTCATTTGAATTCTGATTTTAGAGATACTGTATATATTTTTTCTGTAATACAGCAAATTTAGATTTGAAAAACATTTTTTTGGTAACATATTTTGTAAACAATCCCTTCTGCTAGGACACATGTCTTCATTGAGGTGAGCGAAGCGAGCATAGGTTCGCGCAGCGAACCAATGAGGATTGCGAAGCCATCCTCCGGGGGTTGGCGAGCGTTAGCGAGCAGGGGGCAGGCCCCCTAGTGGATGTGGTTATTCAAAGCTGTGGTGGGAGGGGTGCAAGCAATACTACATTTCTCAGAAATAAACTTGACGCTCCAACTTTCAAAATGTAGTTAAGTACAAGATAAAATGCTATAAAAGCTTCCGTCTCTGAACAGGATATTAACCCCTTGCCATCCTCACGCAAACGCACTGTGTATACTTTTCCCACCCTTTCAGATAAGAACTTTATCAGCACCCAAGATAGATGGTCCCATTCTAATGAAAACAGAAAGGACCATAATTACTCCCAAACTCTTCCCTATCAACATCGCTTAACCAAAGCACATATTGCGTAATTCGACCGAGGTTTTTTATTTCTCCCCCTGCAATTTATTCGCAATTGAAAGCTGATTTTAATTGCTTATTTTTTCAGTGGTGAAACCTCGATGGCGGAAACTCACCAACTCGGAATCCGAAATGCTTCCGAACAATTAATTAACATCCTCATTGAGGAAGTGCCGGATTCAGTTTTTTCTCCTCTGCCTTCTTCTCGCGGTTGTTGTTTTGCTTTGAAATATCTCGACCTTTAATTGGCGGGTACGTTATAACCCAGTGTGCAAAGGCATTTGGCGAGGGTACATTAAAAAAATGCATCGCCCCGGGTTCGAGAAACAAAAACAAAACAAGATCTGTTGTAAGTGATAAATAAATTGGTTCATTATTCCCAACACGTGGGAAGAATAGGGGAGCAGTAATAAAAAGATCATGAACTGGTTCCCGATCATTAATGCAGTTTGTTATTTCAGGCACACTACGATAATGCCGTGTAGTAAAAATTCATTCATATGAGTCAGTATGGATCCATCCATCAGAGTCCTTGAGCGACTTAATTGGAAGAGCATGGTAATAAACGATTGTCCATACCGAATAATTCTGTGTATGGTAGTGTTGATGGCAGCTAGGCTGGCTAAATTTTCACGAAGTCGTTTAGTAGTGAATAGCGATGAAGGCAAGCCTGATGCATCGTGGAATGAGATGGGGTACGCATGTGTGACACATTCGGTCTAGCTTTATTGCTTGATATACACTTTTTGAAACTTTTCTTGGTCCTCCGATCCCTCTGGTACGTTAACAGTTAACATAAATCTCTGTGACTCTTTTATATAAGAACTGCATTTATAAATTAGCTCTACAAATAGTTTAGAAAATATATCTTGTCCATTCAGATATGGGGGCGTGGTAGCCTGTTTGGAAGAGTAACAGATTAGCAACCGGAGGGTTGCGAGTTCGAATACAACCAAAATACCTTCTTGTACGAAGGAGACTAGTGCACGTTAAATTTGTGGAAGACTGAAATGTCCTGACGATGTCTCGGCGTGAAAGTTTGGAGAGTGGGATGCCAGCTCAGGTGTAACCTCGTCATCTGACCATGGTTCAAAATTACGTTTTGTTGTCATTGAATATTTCTCTCCGGGTTTGATCCCAGAACGTTGTCAATAGACCATTCTTACTCCAATGCAACGGTATTTAACGAGGAGATTATGACGATATCAAGATCTGGTCAGTTTTTCTTACAATGAACGTGATATTATGTCCATCAAGATATGACCAATTTTGCTAAAGACGAGATATTTTGTCATCAAGATATCACCGATTCATTTCATGTGAGGAGATCTAGATCTGTCTAGTTTTTTTCTAATGAACGAGGTATCACGTGCATCAAGATATGAAAAAACTTGCTCGACGACGATATATCTCGTCCACAATGTTTTCCCGATTATTTTTTATCATCTGGTCAATTTTGTTCTTATGAACTAGACGTCTCGTCCATCAAGATCTGATACGTTTTGCTATTGACATTTTGACCAGACAACCATCAGGAGGGTTACATATTTTTAATTACATAAATTTGGTTGTAAAAACTGTAGTTGAAATTTGACAACAAAAAGAGAAACCAAGAAAAAAAATATTCAAATGGTAATTTTCCTTTTTAGGAGAGAAAAGAGTTATACATGTTTTACAACGATACAACTCAAGAAATCACGTCTTGAGATAAACGCGGTTTGAAGTTAACATAACTAAATGCATTTATCCCTTTGCTTTTATGAAAGCATGTAGCATGTTCTGGGAAAATTTCTGGTCAGCTGTAGAATGAAAAAGTGTCCAGAATAATCAACTCTCCCTTTCGTAAAAAAATATCAACATCGTTTAATTGCCAAGAAAATCCCATAACATTTAAAAAATAGGTCGATTTGACAGAGTTTTCAAAAAAGAAAATAAGTTTTCAACTAACTTTTCAACATATTTAATAAGTTGCTCAAAGCTTCAACTCGTAAAGTAGGCAACCTCGACTTTCTGTTTAAAGAGTTTTTTCAACTAAGAATTTTTAATATATCAAAGGTAGGGATTTTTTAAACATAAATATGTTTTCAATATCGGCAAAACTCCATTTAAAATGCGCTATTTTGTGACTCTCATGCAGTTTCAAATACAATCTATTGTGTGGCTGTACTTGCGTGTGATGAATAGGAATTATAATTTATTAAAATATAAATATTTATTAAATTTACAGTCACAGAAATCAGAACTAAATAAAACTAAAGGAATTACAGCTAAAAATAGAACAAAATTTAACGAGTACGAAAAGAAATATCACTGCACGTGGACAACGAACACACGTTTCCTTTTTTCGAACACGTACTACACATTAGAGTACATTTTTCAATTCAGACAATTAGTTTTGAATGGAAACCACATACCTGTTTAGAATGAGAATGATGGTGTTACTTCCCTATTGAGTGGAACTTTCGATAAAACGAAGTAATTTTATTTTAAACAAGGAAAAGAAAAGTAAGTTTTAATGAGTTTAAAATTGTTTTCTACAGGAAATCTATGTTAAAATATTAAAATAATCTGAATAAATTAGATTAGCCACCCACCATGGTCAAACGATTTTGTGCTCTGTGTGTTTTATTTCTTTTTATAAAAAGAAATTTAACGACTACGTGTGTTAAACGTTAAACCAAGGATGTGCGTGTTTGTTTGAGGAAAGTTGGTTGAAATGTACATAATATAATATATTCTCTTTACATTATTTTTTCCAGGTAATTGGAAATTATTTATATTTTTGAAAGATCAAAATTCGGTAAAAATAATTTCTAGAAATATAATTACTTTTCCAGAAGTAGTGGTAAAATAATCCAACCCCCTCGAATTCAATGTGATAAATATAAATTTAAGCTTCTCCCAAACTACCAAATTATAGTTTATTAAGTACAAGTACTGAGATATTTTAGCTGGAAACTTGTATAAATATGTACAACGAAGTTCAATTACTAAATGACTGTGAGTGCTCACTGTATGCAAAGTTCCATAAAAATATATTCAGCCGTTTGAACAAACCTAGTGTCACGAACACATTTCACATACATACATGCATACATACAGACACTAAATAAGTAAACCACTGATTTTGCATTGAAATGACTCAAAACGAAATAATTACTCGAGATGAAACAAAAGTATTCTATGTAATCTTATTTATGTAGATTATGAGTTTATGTATCTGGGTTTATACAGCAGAATGATGCGGTCATATTTAAACATTTCCATCATTATGTGTTCCAATATTTTATGGCTACCTATAAATTACATAGTAGTTAAAATTTAAAAAAATATTTATTTTGTACGAAATACCACCTAAGACACGAGATAATTACTCGGCTGTAAGTGCATATTGCGACCAGTTGTGCACTTAAAGTTAATGGTTCAATACATAATGATTTGAAAAATTCGGTTTCATAAAATGAATCAAGTATACAAAAAAACCTTTTAAATTGGACAAGATTTTCGTTTTTAGCAAAATTATCTCAGTTGTCGATGAACTATATATCTCGTCAAAACCAGTTGGAGCACTTGGTACAGCTACACACAACGTTTATGAGCGATGGCAACGGCTTCTGTGATTTTTTGGTGCACATCTAGTAGCGATTTTCGGTAGATTAAGGATACCCCCATCTGTATTTACGGTTATTGTAGTTTTCATGGCAACTTCGGCAAACGGTAACTTTCAATTTTCATTTTAAATATTCTAAAAAGTTCTTCCAAAATCCATTAAAGTCGTTTGATTTCATTGGTTCGTTTAAATTTATTTCTTTCCTTCCATTGGTTATTTGGATTTTAAAATATCCTTTGATTGCATTGGCCCTTTAATTTTTTTTGTGATACCGGTTCATTTATTTAGTTTCTACAGTTGTGGAATTTTTATTTTATTAACTAGGGGGCTCCGCCCCTGCTCGCTATCGCCCGTCAACGAGATGTCTCGTCGAAGTATCGGTCAAATTGTTCTTGTCGCAGCCCCTATTAAACAAAGGGGAATGAAGAACCAAATAGGAAAAATAAACTGTCCTTTCCGCATAACTGGTGAATCAGAGATTGAACACCTCACCAAAATGGTTTAAATAATGGTAAAAATGGATACCGAACCACTAAGAACACCCATGTATAGACCAGAATTTGAATACTTCTGTTTAACCAAGGGCAATAGCGCTGACCACTCAGATACCAGACCGGCTCTGAAAAGATACGATCTACCACATTCTCAGAACTATAACGGAATCTTGAATCACAAGAAAAGTAGATTTTCAAGATCAAGTCCAGTCTGACAGAATCCCACCCACATTCAAGCAACCCAAGTGACATCTATCAAGGGCGATTATGGTATTACATATTCCAGCTTTGGAAGGCTCTCTAATAGAATCTGAAGATACTCCTAGTCTCTGAACAGATTTCCATGTCATTGCATTGAAAAAGCCGATACACTGCGGTAGATAAGAGCAAAGAATGCCGGGGGATGAACTTAAGGGCTGATAAGTGGATTTATGGATCTACATATTAAACTAGAGCTGAAAAAATGTGGAAGAAGACAAAAGGACCCATTATCTGATTTATAATACTTGATCCTGGTCTTTGAAAATAAACTGTGCTTAAAGGATGCGATGAACCTTGAATGAATGAACAATGACAGTAAGTCCTTTTTGGAAATCATTGAGGAAAATAGATGCATGAATACCGCCTTCTCATATATACTCTCGAATTTATTTGAACAGATTACTTAAATCTACAATGGAAGATTTTCTATTTACAGATCTGATAGTGCCGTCTGAATATAGTTAATTTAATTATTTCAAAAAGCTTTTTAAGGGCGGCAGATGTATCAGATGTATTTATTTTATTGCGAGAGTGATTAGATTTAGAAGTCTTCTGTGATATTGTTTCCAACTGTTTTCTTGGAATTATTTATTGGTTTATTATTTTTCTTTTATAGTTCAAAGAGTTTAGTATTGATTCTTATCATATACAGTGTGTATCGAAATGATAGGTCCACCCGCATTTTTCAAAGTTTCGACTCTTAATTTAGAATAAGAATCACTTTTTTGGTGGAGATAATTATACAATAATCGTTATAACTATTTAGGAAGCAATTTGTTAAAAATTAATAATTCATTTTTATTTTACGCAAATTTTCATTTTGAGATCGTTTCGAAAAGATAGGTCCACCTTTATAAATCTTTGCACCAAAACGTTTATTTCCACAAAATTTGCATAAATATCACAGTTTAGTCTTACTGATTGATTACGCTGGCTGCTGTGGAGGTATTTAAACAGATTTGAACATCACATTGCAATCAAATGAAATGGTTCGTCATTGCAGTCTTCCGCTGATTGAGCAGGGGGAAATTGATGTATTTAAGAAGTGTGGAAAATCGAAAAGAGACATAACTAAACTTTTAAACAGATCGCATAATGCTGTAAACAATTTTGTGCGACTTGTAAATGCTTATGGCACTAAAAAAACATCTGGGCGGCCATCAAAAGTGACACCTCGACAAAGAAGGAGTATCGTAAAGGATTTAAAATCTGAAAATACGAGCTTATCCACGTTGGTCAGGCAACAAAACCCTCGAATATCAAAATCTACGGCCCACAGAGTGGTAAAGAAGTTCGACAATTTAGTTTGCTGGAAGAGGAAAGCGGCCCCGAAATTAACTAAAGAACACAAAAAAAAGTGATTGAAATTTGCACAGGAAGTGATGTCCTGGAAAGAAGACTGACATCGAGTGACATTCAGTGATGAAAAAAAATTCAACCTGGATGGTTCAGATGGCTGGCAGTATTACTGGCACGATCTGCGTACCGATAGAGAGATATTCTCGAAGAGGCAAGCTGGAGGTGGTTCCATTATGGTATGGGCCAGATTTGGACGTGCAGGAAAAACTGATATAGCATTTGTAGACAATCGTTTGAATGCTGCAGCCTACCAACAGCTGCTTGAACAATATTTTCTTCCACAATCAGAGCACATCGGAGGCCCGTTCTTTATGTTCCAACAGGGAAATGCTCCTGTGCATACTGCAAAGTCCACTTTTGAATGGTTTCTGGATAATGATGTACATATTATCGATTGGTCACCTTGCAGCCTCGACCTGAATCCGGTAGAAAACACATGGGCCATACTCACAAGATAAATGTATGCAGGCGGAAGGCTGTACAACTGTGCTACAGACTTAAAAAACGCTATTTCCTCCGATTGGGCAAAAATCGAGACAAACTCTTTACAAAAACTTGTAGAAACTATGCCGAATAGAATTTATGAGCTTATTCTGAAAAACATGGGAAAATTTCGTATTAGTTGAAGACTAATTCGATGTTTGGTTCAGTGGACCTATCTTTTTGAAACAGCTGTTTCACATAATTTTTATCTTCCGTATAATTCCTATGATTTGTATATTATTTATGCATAATTTTTTCATTTTATGAACTAACGTAGTTTATAAAATAGTACTTTGTACACAGTAAAACTTTTTTTACCAACATAACTTTCGATTTTACTAGTGGACCTATCATTTCGATACGCACTGTAATGTAATTTTTTTCGTATAAACCATTACAGTATTTAATCTTATACGAAATATACAACAAAATTATCTCACTGAATAAAATATTATCGTATAATTAGTAAATGATTTAAATAATTAAGTTTTATTTTTTGAGGAAGAGTAAAAGCAATTTTGTAACTGTCACATTCCTAGTTCGGAGTTTCGTATTTCTTACCAAATAATGTAATTTCTTCGTATAAGCCGCAATAGTATTAAATCGTATGCAAAATTATCTTTCCAAATCAACTTTCATTATGAAATAATATATGGCATAAATAAATGAGTTTGATTCATCCTGGAGGAAAACCACTTAAAAAAATTCAATTTTTAAAACAACAATTTGGAATCTATCATTTAAAATAAAATTAAAATTTGGGAGACAAATATGAGACCCCCTTGATAAATTGAACTCTTTGTAAACTCATCATAAAATTGAAATTTGAGGGACCAATATGCGGTTTTTATGGACAGTCTGATGGTCTACCCCTCTGAAAGGATGGAATATATATACACACACAGTCCAGTCACATTAATGTGACCACCACCTACTTTTGATGTCAACGCGAAATAACCAATCACAAAAGGCAGGTGGCAGCACATTGCAGTGGAGTGTATGTAAATTATGTCCTAGGGCATCGGAAAGCATTTCAATCGTTGGCGTAATGCAGAAACGTAGCGATTTATCCGACGTCCAAAAGGGCATGATTATTGGCTTTCGGGCCAAGGGTGGAAGCATTTCGGAAGCGGCTAATTTTGTGAACTGTTCACGTGCCGCCGTGGTAAAAGTATACCGTGCATGGCAAAATGGCACAATCCAAAATCAGCGGTGTGGCACATGCGGTGCACCACGGGCTATAGATAACAGAGGCGAACGAAGGCTACGGATATGCGTTGGGGCGAATATATGTGCAACTGTTGAGCAACTGACCTCCCAGATGAACCAAGGGGCTACCAAGAGTGTAGCCTCAACAACGGTGCAGCGAACGTTACTGCGCATGGGCCTCCGCAGCAGACGCCTGGTTAATGCACCTATGCTGACTGCTGTTCGTCGGCGACGAAGGCTGGAATTTGCAAGCCAGTACCGTAATTGGACGTCCAAAGAGTGGCGACAGGTGGCTTTTTCCGATGAATCACGTTTTATGCTCCATCGGACAGATGGACGTTGGCGTATACGGCGTGAAACGTCTGAAAGCAAACACCCTGCAACAATCGCCGGAAGGATCCAGGCTGGAGGAGGGAGGTAATCTAGCGCAGCTGGCCACGACACTGGAGTCGGCATGGCTCCACATCCCAGTGAACACCTTCAGAAACCTAATTGACCCTCTTCCTGCACGTCTCGCAGCGGTCCGCTCTTCCAAAGGTGGTTATTCTGGCTTTTGACAGGTGGTCACATTAATGTCAGTGGGACAAAATGTGACCAACCGCTTCTGAAAGATTTCATACTGGTGTATATGAATAGTCTAGGTGTATTGAGACAAATATACAGGGTGTTTCAGTGAACCGTTTCAGAACTTCTAAGAGGGGTAGGGTACATCCTGACGAACCAAAATCATATACCAATGGGCAGTCAGAAATGCTTTCCTGACGCGGTAGATGGCGTTGTGCGAAAATCCCGAGCTTTCGTGTAGGGAATCTTCATTTCGCACAAGAACGCCAAGTTGGTAGGATGGATGATTACACGATCGCAGAGTTAGCCGATATGCATTTAGCGTACGGGGCTGCAAGTTGTAGTGGGCCAGCCGCACAGCGTTTGTACGCGGAACGATATCCGACGAGGCGTATCCCCAGTCATAATGTCTTTGCAAGACTGCACCAGAGGTTAACTGAGACAGGTTCATTAGAAAGAGCTGACAGGGACAGGGTAAGAACAGCACGGACTGCAGACGTCGAACAGAATGTGCTGCAGCATGTACAGGGGAATCCAAGAACGAGTACACGAAGTGTAGCAAACGCAGTCGGGGTTTCCCATTGCAGCGTCTGGAGGATTCTCCGAGAAGAAGACATGCATCCGTTTCACGTGCAGCATGTCCAGACAAAGCAACCGGATGAATATGCACCTCGTATTGCTTTCGCACAGTGGTACCTTGGAAAATGTGCTACAAATCCCTTTTTTCCTGCTGAAGTGTTGTTTTCCGATGAGGGGAGGAATCAACCCTTTCACAAGGGAAGGAATTTTCAACACGCATAACGACCATATTTGGCCATCGAGAACCTGCATGCAATACGACGTCGTGCAGCACAGATTCGATTTTCGGTCAATGTATGGGCCGGTATTATGGGAGATCACCTCATCGGACCTTACCTGTTACCGTCTCGTCTAACCGGACCTAACTACTTGCTCTTTCTGCAGCAAGTATTGCCACAACTTTTGAGAGACGAACATATTTCTGCATCGACGCAACAGACAATGTGGTTCCAACACGATGGAGCCCCTGCCCATTATAGCGGAGATGTGCGTAACTACCTGGATGTCACATTTGGTCAGCAGTCGATCGGACGTGGTGGTCCCGTGCGTTGGCCTGCTCGGTCACCCGACCTATCATGTCTTGATTTTTATTTCTGGGGTCATCTGAAATCGCTAGTTTATGACACCCCTGTTGACAATGTTGAGGAGCTGGTTGCAAGAATTGCAGTAGCGGCCGGAGAAATTCGAGATATGCCTGGAGTATTCCAGAATGTTCGGATGTCCATGCGTCGGAGATATGAGGTGTGCATTGTAGCCCGTGGAAGAAACTTCGAACACTTACTTTAATCCATGTACCGTTTGCTTCTTTTCATGTATTATTAAAACGATTTCTCACTTACGGTCTCTTTTCTTTACGGTGCTTCTGTGTACAACACCGCTTCAGGAAAGCATTTCCGACCCCACATTGCTATATGATTTCGAGTTGTCAGGATGTACCCTACCCCTCTTAGAAGTTCTGAAACGGTTCACTGAAACACCCTGTATAGAGATATTATAGGTATATTGTATGAATGAAATTATACAAATATTATTTCATATAATACCCAATATTCTGTATTCTGTAAGGGTGGTTAGACAAAAGTGATCAACATTCTGTTAAGTGTGCTAATTATAATGAGTATAAATATTCTAGGTACTAAGGCAAGTATATGAATATTTTTCATATTCTGGTATCCTGTATTCTAGATGGATGGTGTGATACATCTTGATCAACAGCCTCTGAACGGGTCTTATCTAGTGTATATAAATATTCTTTCATATTCTGGTATCCTGTAGTCTAGATGGGTGGTGGGATATGTCTTGATCAACAGCCTCTGGACGGGTCAAATATAGTGTATATAAATATTCTCGGTTCATTAAAGAGAATTTCAATGAATATTATTTCACTTTATATCTGATGTTCTATAGTACTACAGATGAGTCTTGGGATATTTATGGTGCCATCTCTCCTTAAAAAAATTAAAAGTATATTTGGTTACGCGCGAAATGTTTTCATGTAAAATGACAGTCTTCCCCCATAGAGGTTTTTCCAACATTTCTTTTGATTGAAAAACTTCAAGGGGTTAAGAGACAGGTTTCACTGTATCTTCGTTTCCCTCACCTTTCAACACATTTCATTTTCAAACATTTATTTGTTTACGGAAGGAGTTTTATAATGTCTGTCAGGGGAAAATTGAATTTAATCATCTTCTCTTCAATGAGCGCGTACTGCTTTTATCCTGGAGTCGGAAAAAATGTTTCTTTGAATATTTCAATTTGATATTTGATGTTACAATCGAATTGCTGAATTTCCTTTCATTGAACGGAATTATTCAGCAATATGAGAACTAAAATCGAACAATTTTAAAGACAGAATTTTTTTGTATTTTACTTCATCCTTAAATTCCGGGCTTTCAAAATTTTGAGTTTATGGTCAAGTAAAGTTTATTCACAAAAATACGAAATACATATTTTCTAATGTAAACATTCATATGCAGTAGCTAGATAATAAGAAGGTTCCTGGTTCGAATCCGGGTCAGTGCATGGATATTTGTAAGCGTATGGTGTAGAGGCGGTTGGTGCACCTTAAATCTGTCGTGGCCGAAAGTCCTCCGTTTGGTGTAGAAGTTTGAAGAGTGGGGTGTCAGCTCCGGTGTTGCCTCATCATCTAACCGTGGCTCAAAATTACGTTGTTTTGTCCACGGATCTTTCCCTTAGGGGATTGATCCCGGACCGTTGTCAATAGCCCGTGTTGCTCTAGCTCGACGTTAATAAAAAATTACCATATCCCGTAGAGCCTTGATTATTCGAGAGCCCGTTAACCGAGCGTCCGTGTTATCTGAGACGAATTTAATATCGTTTTTATAATATTTAGCCCTCCAGGTAGTTGTCTCGAAGAGATGTCGTTAAAAAACCTGACCAGATCTGAATTTACGAGATATCTCGTCATCAGAAGAAAACTAACCAAACCTTGATCTCACCATCATGAAATAATTGGCAATATCTTGATCAATGACGAGATATCTCATCATGCTGACATAACTGTCGGTATGTTTCCAAATTGGTCAGATATTGATAGACGAGATGTATCGTCTAAGCCATTAGAGGGTTAAATAAAGCTCCAAATACGAGTGAGCATACGCTGTCCAAATAGGCGAGAAAGATTGTTTATGACTTTTTCTTAATGAATGACCAGATATCTCATCATGCTGACATAATTGTTGGTATTCTAAACGCGATATCTCGTCTAAAGTATTAGAGGGTTAAATAAAGCTTCAAATACGAGTGAGCAGAGGCTGTATAAGAAGAGACGAGAAGGAGAAGACTGTTTATGACTATATCTTGATGAATGACGAGCTATATCATCATGCTGCCATAATTGTCGGTATGTTTCCAAATCGGTCAGATCTTGATAGACGAGATATCTCGTCTAAACCATTAGAGGGTTAAATAAAGCTTGAGATACGAGTGAGCAGACGCTGTCTAAAGAGGTGAGAAAGAGAAGACTGTTTATGACTATATCTTGATGAATGACGAGCTACATCATGATGCTGACATAATTGTCGATATGTTTCAAAATCGGTCAGATCTTGATAGACGAGATATCTCGTCTAAACCATTAGAGGGTTAAATAAAGCTTGAAATACGAATGAGCAGACGCTGTCTAAAGAGATGAGAAAGAGAAGACTGTTTATGACTATATCTTGATGAATGACGAGCTACATCATCATGCTGACATAATTGTCGGTATGTTTCCAAATCGGTCAGATCTTGATAGACGAGATATCTCGTCTAAACCATTAGAGGGTTAAATAAAGCTTGAAATACGAATGAGCAGACGCTGTCTAAAGAGATGAGAAAGAGAAGACTGTTTATGACTATATCTTGATGAATGACGAGCTACATCATCATGCTGACATAATTGTCGGTATGTTTCCAAATCGGTCAGATCTTGATAGACGAGATATCTCGTCTAAACCATTAGAGGGTTAAATAAAGCTTGAAATACGAGTGAGCAGACGCTGTCTAAAGAGGTGAGAAAGAGAAGACTGTTTATGACTATATCTTGATGAATGACGAGCTACATCATGATGCTGACATAATTGTCGGTATGTTTCCAAATCGGTCAGATCTTGATAGACGAGATATCTCGTCTAAACCATTAGAGGGTTAAATAAAGCTTGAAATACGAATGAGCAGACGCTGTCTAAAGAGATGAGAAAGAGAAGACTGTTTATGACTATATCTTGATGAATGACGAGCTACATCATCATGCTGACATAATTGTCGGTATGTTTCCAAATCGGTCAGATCTTGATAGACGAGATATCTCGTCTAAACCATTAGAGGGTTAAATAAAGCTTGAAATACGAGTGAGCAGACGCTGTCTAAAGAGGTGAGAAAGAGAAGACTGTTTATGACTATATCTTGATGAATGACGAGCTACATCATGATGCTGACATAATTGTCGGTATGTTTCCAAATCGGTCAGATCTTGATAGACGAGATATCTCGTCTAAACCATTAGAGGGTTAAATAAAGCTTGAAATACGAATGAGCAGACGCTGTCTAAAGAGATGAGAAAGAGAAGACTGTTTATGACTATATCTTGATGAATGACGAGCTACATCATCATGCTGACATAATTGTCGGTATGTTTCCAAATCGGTCAGATCTTGATAGACGAGATATCTCGTCTAAACCATTAGAGGGTTAAATAAAGCTTCAAATAGGAGTGAACAGACGCTGTCCAAAGATGCGAGAAAGAGAAAAATGTTTATGACTTTTCCAAGAGGTTTAAAAAACATAGATTTCATCGATTCTTCGTCTTTTCCTCCTCACATCCGAAAACCTTTCATTTGCACCAAGTCAACGACACCGTGACTTTCCATTTTCAAGCATTCATTGTTTACGGAAGAAATCCCACAATGGCCGTCAGGTGAAAGTTGAACTTAATCCACTTCTCTTCAATGAGCGCGAACTTCTGCTCTGATGCTGCAGTCGGAAATTCACCAAGCAGGGGGAATGTGTCATATCATTCCTCTGTCATGCGTGTCAGCCAAGTGGAAGTTGTAAAAGTGACGGCAAGAATTTTTCTTATGTGTCGATGAACCAAGGAGGAGATAATGAAAAAGAACCGCTGTTAGAAATAACTTCCGCGAAATATTTTAAACTTTCTCTTGCGATGATGTTTTTGTATGCCGGCGCAATTTTTAAGATTCCGTAGTGTCAACAACGACTCTGAATATAAATTGCTTCCACGTAATTGTTTTGATTAAAACCAAATTGCCTTGAGAATGATAATGATCCATGAAATTTTAAAGCGTAATTTGAATCCTCCATTTTCAAAACACGGCGTAGGTCCGGAGTAAACAGATTTGGCCACAGCATAGTCATATTACTATTGTTATGCATATGATCATTAAAATAAATTAAAATCATTGCTGGGAATGCTAATTTGTATGAAATGACGTGCATGTATTTTCAAAACAAATTATTAAGAAAAATACGCAAATGTCATCCTTTGAAAATAAAAACTTCAATTTATATTGGTTTTATAGCAAATTTACTTTAAAATATTTCAATTATTGCAGTAAAATGAAAATATTTTTTCAGTCGAGCTAATGAGCTGGGGAAGCCCGGTTGATTGGTTTCGGGGATTTATGGTACAAGGGCCACATTTGGCCATGCTGCGGCAGATACCAGACATATACTACCCTGCAATAATGGACCGGACGCCAGGGGATTTGCATACAATCCGACTGCTTGTTTTGGGGTGTTTTTCGTGGTATGGCCTAGGATCTTTGCATGTTATTCCTGGTCAATTGAACGCCGACACCTACATGGACATTTTGGTTAATCAGGTTCTCCCTACGCTCTGGCAATTTTATGGAATGGATGAATGTTACTTCCAGGACAACGCTCCATGTCATGTTGAAGCCTCTGTCAATCAGTGGTATCAAGATATGGATGTGAAATTTTTTCCTTGGCCCGCTAAGAATCTCGACCTAAACCCCTTAGAACATTTGTAAGACGAGTTAGAGCTACGCTTACGAACCAGGGAACCACGTCCGAAATCGTCAGTTGAGCTGAAGACATTCTTGAAGCAGGAATGGACACAAATACGCATAGCTGTGTATCAAAGCCTTGTTGAGAGTAGGCCCAAAAGGGTTGCTAGTGTAATTGTAGCATGTGAAGGACTATCTCCCTATTAAAGCATGTATTTTTTACCTTATACCATCACATCTTGCTGTCCGGTCCATTATTATAGGATAGTCTACAGTATCAAGTAATACACACAATGATAATTTTATTGACACAAAAGAAGTAAATACACTCAGGGAAGAATGCACCGATAGCCTGGCGGAAGAAGTTGGATTAGCAATCGGAGGAATTCTAGTTCTATACTCGTTCCAACCAAGGACCACCATATACGTGGGGAGATGGAGCACGTTAAATTTGACATGACATCAAATGTCCTCACGTTGGGATAATGTGAAAGTTTGGAAAGGGAAGCGCGAGCTTAGGTGTTGTCCTCGAATCTTTTCTTTCGAGATTGATTCTTTGAACGTCGCCAATACCCCTTTGTGTTGTTTCAGTGCGACTTAAATTCAAATAGTTTGTTTTTAACTTAATTTTACTCCAATTCGTAGTTTTCTTGTGACTAATTGATAAAATTTTATTGAAGACGGTGTGAGATTTTTTAATGTTCCATGACTCTCAAATATATACAAATTGTGAATCGAAATCTATGGTATTTTTTCAATCCGTGTGGTCATAGCTATAGCCCTTGGTTACACAGGTATTCAAATCCTGGTCTATAGATGGGTGTTCGTAGTGGTTCGGTATAAATTTTAACCATTCTGGTGATCTATCTATTTTAGCCATTCTGGTGAAGTGTTCAACCTCTGATTCACCAGTTTTTAACAAAGGTTTATACCAGAGAAAAAAGGCCTTATTATCGGGAAGAACATGGTAATTATTTTCAAGGTGGTAGTTAGGAATCAGAAACCAAAGAATTTCAAAGTAACACGCAAATGACTTCTTGGGAGAAAGCAATAGCGACGTTACGTAAGTCGGTGCCAGAATTACACATGATAGGGGGACACCGTGTGGGTTAAAGCCAACTTGTTGCATAACCAGCTTGGAAACTTTCTTGTAAAAGACGTGGTGCAAAAAGAACAGAGGGTCCATCGCTCCTCTCTCCGAGGAGGATCGCATGATTTTTTCGTTTTCGAATACACGCGCTTGCGAAACAGAAAAATTCTTTTGAATGCGACCACGAAATTGCAGCGGCCAAGAAAAAAAAACGTGCAGAAGATAAAGCACGAACCCCAACGAAGGCAAAAGGCAGCGGGCAGCAAAAAACAGAAAGAAAACCGCATTCAAACAATGTTTCTCTCAATTCCAGTTCCGTGTTTTAAGTTGGTGGGGCCTCTTGCTTTCCCATCTGAAGGGCAGTTGAAAGTATAAAAAAAGGGGGGGAAACATAGGAGGAGTGGACCTTGAACCGCGAGTTTTTGTGACCTCGTAGAGTGTAATCCCCTTGCATACGATTATGAACGTCACCCACTTTGGGGCACCCGTCGGAGAAAGGCTGCTTCTAATTCCTGGTTGCGTAACGTTCTTTTCGTGAACGTACGAAATGATGTGCTTTGGATGAACAAATTTACATATAATCTTCATGGATTCTGTCGTACCTTGAAATTTACTTCTTCTAGGAGGTTTCAGTCTTCATCGTCTTGCTAGTGAATCGGGATCTATGAATCTGAATACATTTATAAGTTCTGGATTTCAGATAAACAAAATGAATTTGAATATAAAAATTTAGAAACATTAATTTGGAATTTTCGTGACATTTATATGCATTGTATATGCAGTTCTTGACAGTCCCATGAATTAATATACAAGGTGTACGAAAAGTCCATGGCACATTTAAAAATTTAATATGAAACCAACCGATTGTCACTTGAGCGTGCTGTTTTCACATAAATAGCTTTACATGGCATCAAGTTATTATCTCTGGCATAAAAAATAGTTTAATTGTTTGAAGAATTGAAAACAGGAATCACGCAAGTTATCAACACTATTCAACAATCCGTGTTAGCAAATAAATGGATTAAAATTCAGAATCGGTTAAATTTGGCTCTAGCGATAAAGGGTGTCCATATTGAAATATGGTAGTATGTATTGAAAAAATTATCTAATATATTCTAATATGTATTATAATTATTTCTGTACAATTTTTACATTGTTTTTTTCTTAAAGTGCCATCTATGCGTTAAATTATGAATATTTTAATGCCAAAATAAATATTTCGAGGCCATGAAAAGCAATTTTGTGAAAATCTCAGACTCATATGACAATTGGTTGATTTTATATTGAATTTTGAAATGTGTCATTGATTTTTCGCCCACCCTGTGCATTATGATTTCGTTCGATGATTGGATTATGTATAATTTTTAAAGCTTCCCATAAATTGAACTTCAGTTAAACTTTTGGCTGTAAAGCTTTTCTTGCTTGAAATTTGCTCCATTAACCCTTCTTTGCATGATTTTTTCTTTATTGGTGAAATAAATCAAGGTGATATAATTCATGTTCAAAATTAAAGGAAAAATGGTTAAAAAAATCTTAGTATATATTTATAGTATAAAGTTAGCAAAAAACAATAGGATGGTATCATGTGGTATTTTTTAAATTAAACGCAAACTTTTTCAGAAATTGCTCTAAAAATAACAGAAACACATGTTACAAACCTTTCTTCCACTCATTTTCACTTTTTTAGCAATAGAAACTCAAATATAATAAAAGAAAATTAAAAACGAACGTTTATTGCAACTACAACAAACAGCGGAATGACAACTTCAAGCTCGTTTTACTGATAGTGACACTTGCTTATTTTTGTATGTTTTTTTTTATGCAATGGACATTAAAAAGGTATCCAGACGCGATCAACTTAAAGTGAACTTGTTCTTTTATATAATTTTTGGGCATTCAATGTTATGATGGAAATTTCCACCACTATGCAAAGAAGGGTTAAGTCCTAAATACCATTCGATCTGTCAAAATAACATCGTCGTACGAATGGGACACGCTCAAACATTTCAAGGTCTGGAGTGTGTTTGCTTGTCTAGACCCGAATATGCCGATCTTAGAACTGCGAAGTATGTGTGCTATTTTTTCTTCACATGAAGATCGAATTTCTTCGTGAGATACACACGTATTGATTAGTTGGTTTGGGCTTTTATAGCGCAAATACCATATTTAACCAAGCTGCATCACGAACAAGACAATCTAAAGTAAAAAATGTCGTTGTATGAAGAAAATACGGATTGGGAAATAGCTAAGAAGATATCTTATTTAACGTCGCACTTGGGCAATATAACTGGCTATTGGAAACGGTCTGGGATCACACCCAAATTTTAAGATACGAGGTGTGAACAATTGTCAGATGTTGAGGTCACACCTGAGCTGGCACACCACTCTCCAAACTTTCACACCACGCCAATATGAATACCTTTGAGGCCCTACAGATGTAACATGCACCAGCCCCTTTTGTACACTACGGTCATTGGTTGGATTCGAACTAAAAAACCTCTGGTTGTTAATCAGCTACTCGCGACTGGCGACGGTCTTAGGATCAAAACCGAAGGGATAGATTCAAGGACAACGCCATTCAATTTTGAAGCATGGTAAGATGACGAGGTCGCACCTCAGCTGACACCTCACTCTCCAAACGTCCACACCACGCCTACATGAGGACATTTGTGGACACGGCAAATACAACGTGCACCATCCTCCTTTGTACACGATGGTCTTAGGTTGGATTCGAACTCACAACCTTCCGGTTGTTAATCATCTTATAATCGCGACTGGCGAGGGTTGAAAATCAAACCCGAAGGGATAGAATCAAGGACAACACCATTCAATTTTGAACCATGGTCATATCATATGACGGAATGTATAATCAGTTTTGAAAAATATTTGATTTTTACCTTTGTGTGTGACATGCACAAGTTTTTCTCAACATAACGATTTGATTAGAAAAAATTGATATTTTCTGCCTACTGAATTATACATACTTTAACATACTTGTTAGTTAGGACTTTTATAAACGTATCACTGGAACAACAAGATGGGCTTTTGGTGACGGTTTGGGGTCACACTCAAAGATCTGAGGAAACAGCATGTAAATTTGAACCATAGTCAGATGACGAGGTCACACCTCAAGTGACACCTCACCTCTCCAAACTTCCACACCACACCAACGTGAGGAAATTTATAGCCGTGACAGATTTAATGAACATCAGCCTTCTTTGTACAAGATGGTATTTGGTTGGTTTCTAATTCACAACCCTCCGGTTGTTGATTCGCTAATTTTTCTACAGGGCTACTGTGGCCCATATTGGGAAATAGTGTAGAGTGATGGGAGCAGAAAAATGTATTTTGGGTACCCCGAGAATGCGAATCCCGTGTTTATTAAAGTCACGAAACCCCATGGGGGAAAGGAAAAGATCACTAGAGTACCACGGGTCCGAGTAATCCCTACACACCTAAAGGAAATGTGTCCCTGATGGTTACACTCTTAGCGAATGAAGCATAGTGAGTAGACTTTTTCCCCTTCGATTTCCCAGAACTTTGTTTTTTAAGATAGCGTGTTTCAATTCTAGATTTGAATCATTTAAAACTTTTTTTACACCAGAAGAAGTATTTTTACAACGCACCGTTCTCCTCCGATAACTTTTGTAGAAGAATTTCGCTCCTGAATGGAAGTCACTAACCCACGTCACACCATTCTCACTTTCCAAACCAAAACGACAGATCAATGAACGTTTCAAAGGCAATATTTAAAAAAAGCATTCTTCCAGGCATCAGGAACAGCTTTCTTGACGAAGAATCCGTTTCACTCCGCAAATGACTCCATCAAGAAAAGAAACAAGGAGACCAACTAAACAAAAGAAAGTGTGTGCTTTCCAATGCTCATTACCTGTCACGATCTGGGCAGATTACTGTGGTGACGTCACAGCGGTGCACCCTTAACTGGGCTCTTTGACCCTGTCTAGATTGGGTGGAGGGAAACCCGAAAGTGAAGACTCTCCAGGCATTGTTTTAACACTCCTCGAATGGTACTTCCGGCACACACAATCCTCCGAAATCTTCTTCCTAATGGTTTGTTTTTAGTTGAACGACCCCGATTCCGAAGGAGGACTGGTTGATGGTGAAAAAATAGTTACTTACGCGCCAAATGGCACGCGTACACAGAAAGACATCGGGGAGGAGGATGGCATTGTTCATTCCAATTCAATGGCGCAATTAGATCAAGTGCTATCAGCATTTGCATTCTGAAATTCTGGTTTGGAAGTTGCGGTTTCAACTGCAACAAGGTGTGTTCCAGAGGTCAATTTAGCTTTCGGGACTGGCAATACTTTTTTCTCTAAGGATTTCGAACAGGACTGACCGTACATTTTACTGTGGTGATTTGAAACAGGGCTGTGGCAGTACTTTTCACTGTGGTTATTTGATACAGGGCTGTGGCAGTAGTTTTTTTACTAAGGTGATTTGAAACAGGACTGTAGCAGTGGTTTTTACTGAGGTGATTTGAAACAAGGGACTGGAGGCAGTACTATGTACTATGATTATTTAAAACAGGATTGTCTGTAGGATCTTACTGTGGGGATTGAAACAGGACTGTCGGAGTACTTCTAACTATGGTGGTTTGAAACAGGACTGACCGTACATTTTACTGTGGTGATTTGAAACAGGACCGTAGCAGTGGTTTTTACTGAGGTGATTTGAAACAGGGGACTGTGACAGTACTATATACTATGATTATTTGAAACAGGATTGTCTGTAGGATCTTACTGTGGTGATTGAATCAGGACTGTCGTAGTACTTCTAACTATGGTGGTTTGAAACAGGACTGACCGTACATTTTACTGTGGTGATTTAAAACAGTGCTGTGGCAATACTTTTCACTGTGGTTATTTAAAACAGGGCTGTGTGAGTAGTTTTTTACTGAGATGATTAGCAACAGGACTGTGGCAGTGTTTTTTACTGAGGTGATTTGAAACAGGACTCTGGCAGTACTTTCTACTATGATTATTTGAAACAGGACTGTAGTAGTACTTCTAACTGGGGTGGTTTGAAACAGGACTGTGAAAGTACTTTTTACTGCGGTGATTTGAAAAACTGGCTGTTATTTCTGCTGTACAAAAGGATACCCACAATTTTGATTCGAGTATCGTAATATTTATAAGTAAAACGAAACTATGGACAAGAAGTCATTTTTAATACTGAGCGTAAGGTTCTTATAAAGACAGCAGCGAACGTCAGATGCAAAACAGTAGTGTAGTTTCATTTTTTAGTTGGAGAAATAAAAATAATCAAGCAAACTGTGAAAGCATACTGGATATTAGTCATTTGAATTTGTCTTGTTTAGTTAGTAAAGTCCATCCAAATTTTTTCAATTTTTATTAGAGAATGACTGTATTATAAACCCTCTAATGTGGTTGCAACAAGATATCTCGTCCTTCAAAATATGGCCAATTTACCAATGACGAGATATATAGTTCGTCAAGATCTGGCCAGTTTCTTTTAACCTAGATATTCATCGATATACTAACAAGGAGGGTTAATATACTTTTACTTCCAGATCCCCATCAGCAATGGAAATAAAGTGCATCTTTTATTCTTTAGTCATATTGCAAATTAAGTTACATGTTTCTGAACAAGAGCCATTCATTTATGACGACGATATTAATATTCATTACCCTTTTGTAGACAGCACAACTAAACCAAAGTTTTCTCACTTAAACGTTAGGAAGTAAAAACTCCCACACACAATTACCCCGATGCTCAATTTCGTCTACTTATCACTACATAGAATACTTTTAGTTAAATACTTATTTTCGGGATTACAGATTTAATAATATTATTAGTACTTCGAATACATTAACAGAAATATTGACGCATTTCTCAGTATAAGACTATTAGACTCTATCAGTATGAAATCCTTCCCCTTATCCTTCAAAGAATTATTAAATAAAAAAGGAAATCTTATAAGATGATCGATCTAAACACGAGAAAATCCTCTTGTTAAATTAGATCCCTTATTATTTTCTTTTACGCTGTGAAAGAGAAATGTATTAATAATCAGTATAGAAACAAATGCAAGTTATAACTGACGTTATAAATTAAGGTAATGTGAAACTGTTTAGAAGATATTTATTTTTACAATCAATTATTCTGGTCAGCTACCTGCCTTCGATCAAATGTCTCTGAGGTATCCGTAGGAACGTCAAGCGAACAAAAATGGGAAAAAATCAATTAGCGACCTGAAGTATTAGCTACATATGAATTCTATCATTCAGATTGATGGATTGTTTATTTTGTCTGAAGATCATCGTTGATTAGGGATCTGATTCATTAAAATTTCCATTTAGTCTTTTTAATTCGTCTAATTTCCTACTGTGCTTTCAAAGTGCTTCATATCTTTTCAGGTTTTCAGAAATTAAGTGTGATGATAATTACCTACGAAATTGATTTAAACCCACGCATTAAAATTACTCTCAGTGTCAAAAATGTAATCATGATTCGTATTTTGTTTGATTGCGGAATCAATTTCAGAAAACCTAAAACCGTCCCTGTGATTTCCGCGGTATACTTTTACCAAGATCTGATCAATTTTGCTAATTATGAGATGTCTGGATGGTAGAGTCGTTTTTTTATGATAATGTGATCAAGATCAGATCAGGTTTGTTTTAATGACGATATATAACGTTCCTCAAGATCTGGCCAGTTTACTAATGACGAGATACATCGAAGAAACAAACCACAAGGAGGGTTTAAGTAATGTCTGGTCAAATTTTGTCTGGAATGAAACAAAATATGTTTCATGAATTCATCTATGGTTCTATGTTCTATCTACAGTTTAAGTGTAGAAAAGTGACGTCAAAATCTGTTTGAAAACTTGTCATTTTTAGTAACTGGTAGATAGGTTTTTAATTAACGTCTTCTTCACAACGGGCTATTGGCGACGGTCTAGGATCAAACCTGAAGGGAAAGAAAAGAAGAAAACATGTAACATTGAACCACGATTAGATGACGAGGTCACACCTGAACTGGTTCCCTATTCTCTGAACTTGCACAATAATCCAACGTGAGAACAGTTGAGGCCGCGACAAATTTAGTGTGCACCAGCCGCTTTTGTACATGACGGTCTTTGGTTGGACGCGTAACTCACCGATAGCTAATCCGTTAATCTTCCAATCTGGCTACCGCAGACCTATTTAGTAATTACAACATATTTTGAAAAACCTTTTGTATTGACAATGCACTTGAACAAATACATTCATTAATCCTAGTGTGCCACTTGTGACACATGTTGATTAATTGTTGTCCTCTAGTCTTCCAATAGCATTGTTCATGAAAGCCTTCCTCTGATAATACCGAACATTCTAAAAGGAGGTCTGGTCACAGTTCCATATCAACCAACTCTCCTTGAAAGACACATGTTCTTAAATGGTTGGCTTCCTGAATTAAGGATTCTTGTACTGACCAATCTAATGGAATCATTGATGTATCTGAATATGTTTATTCTTGTTGTGAATAAATTATGCTTGTCATTACAGTTGCAAATATTGTAATTACTTATTACTAAATGGAACGTGACGTATGAAAACATGACATCAATAACCTACAAAATTTAATTTTCTGAATAAATATGTTGTGCAGTTATGTTTGTAAGCTAAATAATATGATAGATAGTGTAATATTTTATCTCTCACATTATCTGCATTTAATACATAGTCTCAAGTTGCGAGTTGTAATTGGCGCAGGTTCGAATCCTCCCTGGATATATTTCTGTCTTCTAGGTCCGTAAAAAATCCTTTTTTTTGTATGTCCATTACTTGTCGTTGTATGTCTTGTGTTTGGCACAGCAAGACAAAACATGGCCCTTGCGCCATGAAACTCAACAAACCATTCACAATCTCAAATATCTTTCTATCACACGTAAAGTGTGGTGTTTCAATTAAATCTTCGGTCAAACAAATCTTTCTTTAATGTCCAATTACTAACAGGTATAATGTAAAATAATACTTTTCAAACTCGTCTAGATTTCTTGTAAGTGCAAGTAAACATTTTGTATTACTAAACTTATTTTATATTTTGCTGCTTCTTAATGTTGTTTCAAAAACACACAGGCATATTTAGGATTACAGACAGATTTTTACCTGCACCATGGTAGAAAAACGTACAATGCTGCCTTTGAGCTACGCTTACAAATCTCTTCACGGTAATTAAAGTAATAACTGAAAAAGTCCCCATGTCATCTCATCACTACATTGTGATATGTTCAAAACATTAGAGCGTATTTTTTAACGCTGTATTAAAAAATAAAAATATCTAAATCAGGTCATATATCATAAACTTGCAAAATGGACTTTTAAAAAATTACTACCTCTTTCGAGCAAATAGTTGTGGAGAGATTCACAACTTTTAACTCACATGGGTGTACAGAACCCGACAACAAGGCTCCTTGTACATGAGAGGAAAGAGAAAACCCCATCGACTTTTGTCTGGAGACACCAACACCGCAAGAGGGAATCGCGGTGTTCTCCATTATGCGGAGGTTTGTCTTGAGGTTTTCTGGGCCATATTTGACCAAGCAACGCCAAACCCAAGTCAGACAACTTCAAGTAAAACATGTTGTGAAAGAGGGGTTGGTTAATAGAAAAATGGGACGCAGAAAAATATTGCTTTATTGTCCCGTGTGGGCGAAACTCGTGTTTATTGAAGACAATAAACTGTATGGAAGCGGAATTGTGGTAGCCCCTTTGTAAAAGTATCTACCGGAGGGTTGAAAATTCCAATCCAACAAAATACTGTCGTGTATAAAGTGGGCTGGTGCTTGTTTAATCTATCATGACCACAAATGCCCTCACGTTGACGTGGTGGGAAGGCTTGGTGCGGCGATGATTGAGGTTCCAGCTGAGGTGTGACCTCGTCATCTGACCACGGTTCAAAAGTGAATGGCGTTGTCCCTAATCTATCCATTCGGGTTTGATCTTAGACCGTCGCCAGAAGAAATTTGTGTTACTCCAATGCAACGTTAATTAAAATACCGATTTACCATGAAAAAAATTATCACTGGAGTACGGATCCGTGAAGCCTGTACACACCAAATGGAGATGTGCCCTTGATGGCAAAGTGTATGAATTTTTAAGGGCTTGAAACCCAGGTCAGGAATTGACGCTATGATGTTTACAAGATCTATGCAAATAATACATTGTAATTAGTTACTCAAAAAAATCATTTGTGACATTATTACGCCCACCACAGTAATATCTAGCTTACCGCTCTCATCAGATCTGTTTCAGTTGCAGCATTTAAGGATTTTTTAAGCAAATGCATACAAAAAGCAGCCATCAGTATAAAAAAATGTAGTATGTTAAGTACCAGGTGTTGCTTTTGGATCCAATATTATAACACTGAAATGAGAAATTGTTTATACAAAATATTAAAATGAATCGATGTTAAATGTACGTACTTCACGTTTCAGAATTATACTTAGGTTCAAAGAAGGAGCATGCGGACGTCGATAATGAGTAATATTATTTTCCCATTAGATATTAATCATGAATTATTCATCCTCGGGCAAAATAAAGAAACATTGTTTTTCAAACAAACGTATTGAAAGATTACAGCATATTTTTTATTAATTTCCTTTATCACACTCGCCTTCCTAACTGAATTAAGCTGACATAAGTTGCCTGTATTATGCATTTTTTCTTGTACGATCTCTTTTTTGTTGTTGTTGCTGCACTCATTGTTATTCCAGTGAGCGCGTTACCGATGCGTCCACCATCATTAGTGGTTTGGCATTGGATGTCGAACTTCAGTCGACCCCGATGCTTCGAAGCAAGGGTCAAGTTCCGAAGTCGACAAAATTCAGAAAAGTATTTAGAACTTGTTTACAGGATGCTCCGAGGATTCGATACTTGTTTAAAATGGAACCCGGGCAGTATGTTTTCAATTTGCCAATAGTGCTACAAAGATAAAAAATACACTGAAGATTTACTACTTTCATTCACTTCTTTCTAATTTTATTGTCATCTGATCGTTGTGTGGATCCAGCGCAACGTTAATTAAAATACCTACATCTTCTAATTTTTAATTTTATGCTAGAATTTAAAGTAGAAATTCTAATATATTTCTGTTGGACAGCGGGTATGCAAATTCAGCTATAAATGATTTGTTGACGAGGATGACGTCACACGCACTACTCTATAAGAACAGCACGAATGCTGAAAAAATATATGTATTGGTTATATAAGTTTTTCTTTCTGTTTGCTGATATGTGGCAAGAAGTCAGTACTGAGATTTTAATGTATTTAAACTTTAAATAAAATACTTTTACATAAAATATTGCAATATTATCCTGGTGTGCCTCAATCAAATGGATGCAGAAATTCTCGCCCATCAATTTCTTGTTTGAATTGCGTAATTTATATTCATTGGACGGAGTGATTCAGCATATTATAGATAAGTGATATGCGGCAATTTTAAAGATTCTTGTTGCTTCTTTTTTGTAGATTAAAGGCCATGTTTGGCCAGCGAGGCCGCAGTTGCTCGGTTGAAAGAGAAGCGAATTAGCATACGGAGGGTTGCGTTAACCAACCAGGGACCGTAGTGTACAAGGGGACTGGTACATGTTAAATCTGTCGTGGACGTCAATATCCTCACGTTGGCGTGGTGTCGAGAGTGTGGTGTGTCTTCGTAATCTGACCATGGTTCAAAGTTACATTGTGTTGACGGGAATTGGTCCCGGACCTGTCGCTCATACCCCGTTGTGTTGCTCCAGTGCGATGTTAATTATAAATATCTAAATATACCTTGTACAAGGTGCGCCAAATACATGCTGACGTCAAGTAAGGGATTAAGGAAATGTGTAGTTGGATGTTTACTTAAGACAAAATTCCTTGTACATTTTACTTCCTCTTTAAATTCGGGTTCTTGAGTTTATGGTAAAACACACATACACAACTAAAGAAAGCTTTACTGAGACAAAAGAGAAGTACACTCGGGGAGGAATCGAACCTTCTCCACCTACAACTCAGAGGTTGCTAGCTCCTAAAGATAACCCATTTATCCTCTACTAATTAGGGAGGATTTAAAAGTAACATCGGAAAGTAACTACCTAGCTACTGCTGCATTTAGTTTACTGCCAACAAATTAACCTTAATTACAACACGTGTCAAATAAATGCTAGATTTAATTTTACCTACAATTTTGCGCATGTAAAGAGCTCAATTTTTCCCTAACTTTACTCTCTAAATGTTTAACTATGCATTTTATGTTGCTAAAATCTTTCCAACAGTGTTTACTGTGAAGATAGATGTTGGAAGTTAATTTTACTGATTGTTGTCTCAACGAAGACATTGGAAAGACGGACCAGATCTTGATAGACGAGATATCTTGTCATAAGAAAAAAACTGCCCGGATCTTGATGAACGAGGTAGCTCGTCATTAGAAGAAGACAGTTTTTAATGGAAGAGATATCTCATCGCAGGAAGTAAACTTAACACATCTTGATGAACGATATGTTAGTCATTGGAAGTAAACATCCCAGATCTGGATGAAGGAGATGTCTCATGAATGGAAGTAAACATCCCAGATCTTGATGAAGGAGATGTCTCATTAATGGAAGAAAACCGATCAGATCTTGATTGACGAGAAATCTCGTCATTGGAAGTAAACTGACCAGATCTGGATAGATGGTACGTCTCGCCAATGGAAGAAACCTTACCAGAATCTGATCTCGCCATCATAGAACAATCGGCAATATCTTGAAGACGAGATATCTAGTCATTAGCAAAGTCGATAAGAACTTGACGGACAGGATATCTCGTCGAAACCACTTGGATGGTTAAACTTTTTGGCTTTACTTTAAACCTGAAATATTTAATTAAACTCAATTTACTTAACCATATCTCGGAGTGATTACAAACTATTCTTTGCCGATATCGTAGATACGTATATCTAACGTATAAATCTTACGTAAAATCGTCGTCGAAACCACTTGGATTCTTAAACCTTTTGGATTTACTTTGGAAAACTTAATTAAACTCAAATTACTTAACCTCGTTGTGATTATCGCCTCGTAGTGATTACAAACTATTCTTTGCTGCTATCGTAATGCACGGACGTGACAATCGGCCAGACGTGACAATCGCAGATTTCAGTTCTCTCCAAGGAACTCGGAGAGTAGGGGGACTGTATGCCCTAAGACAGTATCCTTGAACTGCGTAATTAATGCCAAAAGCAGTCTCTGTAAACTTTGTTCAAACAGCATGAGGTCCTTGCGGTTGTGCCTGCCATCCGCTCTCTCTACAGTGCCTGCTGAGAGTTACGACTCCTAAAGACTTATTCCATTGCCTCCGAATAACTTGGGTCTCTCATGAATACGGATTCGTTCTTTCCTCAAAGCATTTCTAGGAAGTGTTGAGTTTTCAAACACGTCGTAGTCGTTATCAGGATTGGGCGACACTTGTTCAGTGTCTCTGAGAGCTTTGAAATATGGCGGATTTTTAAGATGCATTGAGTAGGTAATCCTTTTATTTAGATTTACAGGGATTCGATGAGTTAAACTTCTGTGTAACTGAGTTCTCATGGGAGGCATCGTGCCAAACGCAAGACATTAATTCAGAAACATTTATCGAAAACACCATGAAATAAAAATGAAACAAGCCTTCAATACAAAAATATGTTTTAAAAGGTAAACTTACAAAAATAGTGTATTTTAGATTAATATCAAATCACTGGGATGCAAAATTTTCATTTTGCCATAAACAATGGTAGTCTTGCAAGGCAAGATGTTAAACATAAATTTAATACAGCAACTCGAATATAATGTGTTTGTAGGGACACAAAGGACTGAGGAAAATTTACTTATTAGAGAGAAAATGTACACTACACATTTTGTAACATGCTTTTATCGCAATTATGTACAAATACAGTGAATTACCCAGCTAAACTTGACGACATCTGTAGATGCCGGAACGAAGTTTCGCTTTGTGGCAGAAAGGCTGACAGGAATATGTTAAAATAAATGGTTGAAAAGGTAGAACTTGTCTCAATTTGCTTTGAACTTTGTCTCAATTGCAGAGAAACAGATTAAGTTCCTCTGGTGTTCGAAAACTACAAATTAATCTCGGAGACGAGTAAAAATTAGAGTTATAGCTGATTACGCATTACGCGGTATATCTAGGGTCGATATAACTAGAAGTATATTGAACCTTGTATTCTGTATATATTGTTGATCGATATTGTTTTATTACCTTCTTCAGATTAATTCTACTCGTATTGCCTACCTTATTTACTTCTTCAGATTAATCTATTCGTAATGCCCACCGTACTTATTCTTCAGATTATTTCTACTTGTATTGCTACTTTATATACGTCTTCAGATTAATCTACTCACATTGAGCCAACCTTTTATTTACTTCTTCATATTAAGTCTACATACTATTTCAGATAAATTCATAGATCAAAATTGTACTTCGAAGTATTAGACAACTCTATCAAAAAATTGTACTTATTAGGACTTAAATATGTAGTAGGAAGTGGATCAAAATTGTATTGATTAAAATTATAATCAAGTTTTTACTATCTACAATTTATAATAAACAAATTACATTTACTTTTTAGATTTCTCTTCTACAAGAAAACCTACTCCGAAACATAATCCGATTTCTATATCATGTATCGATCATCTTATGAAAGGTAAATTTCACATTTATACATCATTATTTGATTTTAAGAAGGCTCAAATTTATATTCTCTACATGACTATAATTCGGAACTTTACTTGGAAATCTTTGGACCATGGCAGAACAAATCATAAATAACCAATCCTACCTCTTCAAATCTTAAGACTTTTAGCGCGCTCTTCATTAAAGTATTAGGAAATTACAGTTGCAAGCGTAGGGACATCTAATTTCTTACCTTGCATACCCAAAGCGTTCGTCTCCATGAAATCTAAATTACTATTCTTTTCTCTGATGTTTTCCTTATAGCCTTGACGAACGTGTACCTTCCACGACAAGAAACTACACTCACTTCTGCAACGAACAAACCTATTACGCAACCGTAGCTCAACCCAAAATACTATTAAGGAAATAACATACTGTTACATACTGTCAAGAGATTAAGCGCTCTTCAATTCACCACTTTACAAGTAAAGAGAAACCCGTGCATTACTGGAAATGTACATTTTTATCCCAACATTAATAATGGTAACGAAACTAAACACAGTGCCGCTGTTCTTATACGGCAAGGTCACATCTGAAGAAGGAAAGGGTTTAAAAATGAACGCTGGGTCCGCGCCACAACGGATCATTCATATTTATCTGAACCTTTTCATCAAGAACAATGGTATGTTAACAGCTTCAGAGGTTTTTCAAGATGGATATATGAGGTTGGTTTTAATGGAACCAAGCTAGACTGAGGTGATCTTCATTTCTAACTGCACGAAGGTCATACTGTAAACGTAGGTTTGTAGTTGTGATTTCAGGAAGTAAGAGAAGGTTTGAACAACTGTGAGTTGTCTTGATGGATTGTTGTATTTTAATAATTCTTTCGGGGATTTTTGGAGAGTTGGAACGGTTCGTGAAAGAATTGGAAAGTTGATGGCCAAATTGGGTTCTTTTGAACTTGCATAAAATGCTATTCTTGCGGACTATCAGCCTTTCTTTATGTTTTAAGGGGACCAGTTGTCTGAAGAGAAATGTAGTATGCACTTCCAGGCGACTGAAAGCGAACGCATTAAGTAACTTCATGCATCAAACACTTAAATGATATTGGGCAATGAAAATTCGTCAATAGTTTTGTGCGATGTAACTACTCGTAAATTACTGTGTACTTGATGTATTGAGTATAATATTAAAAAATAACTTCGATTATGTACTCCTATTGATTAGTTCAGAGTCATTTGAAGATTTATTTTCTAATAATTTTATGGATGAAATGGGAATTTAATAACCTCGAAAACAATTTTGGTTGCTTGATAGTTGATATAACGTAGCTCTAGAGCAACATTACGGTCTATTGGATATTGCCCGGAATCTATCCCGAAGGGATGGTTTCAACGACAGCACCGCATAATTTTGAACCACGGACAGATTGCGTGGTCAACACCTGATTTGGCATTTCATTCTCTAAATTCCACACAACGTAAACATGAGGACATTTAAGGCCACGACTGTTTTTACGTGCACCAACCCTAACATACACGATGGTCTTTGACCGGAGCGAGTTTCGAACTTGCAACATTCCTATTGCTAATACGCTACTATTCCAAACGGGCTATAGGAGTTCGATAAATTTTAGACGAGTCAATATCAGTCCTTGGAAGCTCAATTGCCTGAAATATTTAGACCGACATATTTACTGTGCAGAAATGGATTACGTACGCATGGAACTCGCGGAGTTTGCATGGAGTATGTCGCATGCTGAACCAGAGTGTTATCTGGCTTAATGTGAAACATATTGTATTGTGTACTTGTATGTTCATTACGAGTCAAATGGCACATGAATTGGAATTACCATATAATGCAAAATGTCACGATGTCAATTTTATGGAAATTCAAAACACGAAAAGCTCATTGATTGCAGTCGAGGAAGGTAGATAATTAACGACGAACTGGAGCAATACAATGGGCTACTATTGGAGAACTATTCCAAAGGGAATGATCCGAGAACAGAACCTGGACTGAGCTGAACGCCGTAAGCGGACACTGTTTCACCTGTGCAGCTTTCTGCTGAAAAGTCCACCTTACGGAGGAGATTCGTGGATAAGGGAGAGTCGAACAATCCACAATGCATATATAAAACATTTAAGTGCACAGAAAGAGGAAAAGCAAGTGAAGGGTAAAACATGTAAGTGTACAGAAAGGGGAAAGGCAAGTGAAGGGCAAAACATGTAAGCACAAAAAACATGTATGACAAAATTTGAAAATTGACACAGAACAAAATTAGAACAAAAACAAACAAAAAAATAACATAAACAATAAACAAAAACCAAACATAAATACATAGAAATCCTTTTCAAATAAATATTTTAAATCTTATAGTCAGAACATTTAAAGACAGCCAAAATGATTTATACTAGATTCGAAAGAAAAGCAAAGTTATTATGAGAACTTTTCGACTTCTCAGCTCTCACACACGTAATAAATGTTAGAGCTGAGAAATTCCATCACTTTAAGTATTTTGGGGTGGAAGTGTCTGTTCTTGGCGGTACTTTGGCACCAATGTGAGAAGTTTTGAAGAGAAGGTTTCATCAAATGCCACGGACTTGTGAGATCACAGTCAAAAAGGTAGTGGATGGGATCACCTTCTCGGCCACAGATGCACAGCGTACTAGTTCTAAGGTGGAAACGTTCTAGATATGCCGGAAAAGGTCCATGGCCTGCGAAAAATTATACCAGCTTTGAGTTCTGGTATTTTAAGTCAGTTGAAATATTTGTAAAGAATTGATGAGTGTATCTCTCTTTGGTAGAAGCATCCCATTCTGCTTTCCATTGGTTCCAGATTAATGTATCAATAGAACTTAATAATTTGCATAGGTCAGTTTATACTGGATGTTTGGTGAGAGATCCCATTCTCTCGCCAAACAACCATAAATTTGTAAATGGCGAGAATAACACCTATATGACTCTAGATCTCTAAACTTCCACACAAATTCAACGCGAAGACATTTGCATTTTACATGCACCAGCCGCCACGTACACGACGGTCTTTGGTTGAATCGAGTTACGAATTTGCAATCCTCCGGTTGCGAATTCGTTGCTCTTCCAACGAAGATACCGCGGCCCTTGAATGCAATCGAATTAGCATACATAAAAAACTCAGAAACCGTTCTTCCGAATAAAAATTATTTTAATTCAATTTTAATTTACGTTGTCAGAGCAATCTATCATACTACTCGGACCACTTAATGGCACAAAATTTCCCGAGATTGAATTGCCGCTTCCAACAATCTCGCCTTCTGACCTAAAAAATAATTTAATTCCCTATTCGGTACGATTTGAAATTCCTTAATTGCGAATTCGTTTTCATCCTGATGACCCCAATATTCTATTCTTTTATTCCCGTTTTGTCCCAAACAAAAAATATTAAATACTAAAAAAACCTAACTACTCATCTCCTTTCCCTCCTCATGGACGCGTAGACCACGAATTCGAGGTTTTCCAAGAATCACTCAAGAACAGCGAATCCTACGTGACATGGGTGGTTGGGCGCACTTTCACCTTTGCACCGAAACTTTCCATTTTGACTTACCCTAGCCAAGAGATTGAAATCCACACTTAACGCCATAATAACCCCTAAAAACGATAATTTCGCAAATTACATGCAGTTTGGGTTGTTATTCCGCTTAAATTAGTGGTAAACCGATCATTTGCATCTATAAGTGCATTTGTTGTTGAGTTGGTTTGCGGGAGAGTGGAAGAAATATTGAAAAAGATGATGTCATGTACAGTTCCTGTTTTCAGGCGAATTACTCCGAATGTATAGCTACGACTGTTTCGTTCGATGTAATCACATACGAATAGTTCGATTTATTTTGTTTTGTTTGAGGTCACTCTAGAAACAATCAGGAATGAAATATATTGACATTTAATTTTCCTTCGATTGAATTTAACTATTTATCAAATCATTTATGGTTGAAGAAGATCGATTGATCCTTAATCCGTTACAATTACTCCGAATATATAGCTACGACTGTTTCGTTCGATGTAATCACATACGAATAGTTCGATTTATTTTGTTTTGTTTGAGGTCACTCAAGAAACAATCAGGAATGAAATATATTGACATTTAATTTTCCTTCGATTGAATTTAACTATTTATCAAATCATTTATGGTTGAAGAAGATCGATTGATCCTTAATCCGTTACAATTACTCCAAATATATAGCTACGACTGTTTCGTTCGATGTAATCACATACGAATAGTTCGATTTATTTTGTTTTGTTTGAGGTCACTCAAGAAACAATCAGGAATGAAATATATTGACATTTAATTTTCCTTCGATTGAATTTAACTATTTATCAAATCATTTATGGTTGAAGAAGATCGATTGATCATTAATCCGTTACAATTACTCCGAATATATAGCTACGACTGTTTCGTTCGATGATATCACATACGAATAGTTCGATTCATTTTGTTTTGTTTGAGGTCACTCAAGAAACAATCAGGAATGAAATATATTGACATTTAATTTTCCTTCGATTGAATTTAACTATTTATCAAATCATTTATGGTTGAAGAAGATCGATTGATCCTTAATCCGTTACAATTACTCCGAATATATAGCTACGACTGTTTCGTTCGATGTAATCACATACGAATAGTTCGATTTATTTTGTTTTGTTTGAGGTCACTCAAGAAACAATCAGGAATGAAATATATTGACATTTAATTTTCCTTCGATTGAATTTAACTATTTATCAAATCATTTATGGTTGAAGAAGATCGATTGATCCTTAATCCGTTACAATTACTCCAAATATATAGCTACGACTGTTTCGTTCGATGTAATCACATACGAATAGTTCGATTTATTTTGTTTTGTTTGAGGTCACTCAAGAAACAATCAGGAATGAAATATATTGACATTTAATTTTCCTTCGATTGAATTTAACTATTTATCAAATCATTTATGGTTGAAGAAGATCGATTGATCATTAATCCGTTACAATTACTCCGAATATATAGCTACGACTGTTTCGTTCGATGATATCACATACGAATAGTTCGATTCATTTTGTTTTGTTTGAGGTCACTCAAGAAACAATCAGGAATGAAATATATTGACATTTAATTTTCCTTCGATTGAATTTAACTATTTATCAAATCATTTATGGTTGAAGAAGATCGATTGATCCTTAATCCGTTACAATTACTCCGAATATATAGCTACGACTGTTTCGTTCGATGTAATCACATACGAATAGTTCGATTTATTTTGTTTTGTTTGAGGTCACTCAAGAAACAATCAGGAATGAAATATATTGACATTTAATTTTCCTTCGATTGAATTTAACTATTTATCAAATCATTTATGGTTGAAGAAGATCGATTGATCATTAATCCGTTACAAATATAAGAATGTTCTCTCATTGTTACAGTTCTAAGATACATTAAATATTTACGTGCAATTATATATTTCTGTGCTTCTAAATACGGTTCAGCTCAAGTTTCATACCCCATCTCTTCTCCCATATCTTATCTTTCTATTATAAAAGAATTATTTCGGCCTTTTTCTGGTTTATTCGCTTTGTGATTGGTAAATAGCGAGTCTTGTGGTTTAATGGGCTAATAAATTTGGAGCATGCGCTAGAACGTTTGCAATGTTTTCAGAAGAACCGGCAAATTCGGTCGCCGTTTTCATAGCAACAGTCGAATATGAAAATTTTAAAACGTACTATTACAACACGGATCAGCTACAATATTTAAAATTATGACGAGATATCCTCTGAATTTTAACAATACGTTAATTATTTAACAATTTCCTTTTTTATGTGGAAATGAGATGTTTTGTTCTTGACATTTTAAAAAACATTTTGCTTTCATTTACCGTATATTTCCGTGTATAAGTCGAGAATTTTTGGAACGTTTTCTAGAGCTAAAGTACGGCTTATATACGGATCCGCTAATCTTGCAAAAAAATTTAATATATTTAATATATTATTAATAATTATTTATTAATATATTAATAAATAATTTAATATATTATTAATAATTATTTATTAATATATTAATAAATAATTTAATATATTATTTCAAAAATTAGGATAGATATCGCAATGGTAAGGGAAGGGAACCTTCAATTAAAGTCGTACTAGAGGTCTTGAATCAATCAAGCAACGATCTAAATGGGGATGGATTGTGAAGCAATCCCCTACTCCTCATTGTTGAAAAGTATAGTTCGGGAAGCGAACTAAATACGATTACGTGCCAATCATAAGGGATTGACGAACGATAGCAAGGAGAGGGGGGAACCCCGTAGCTATATAAAACGCTAGGTTCTCCTGTGTTTCCGTGGCTATTAAACTTTTGATTTTTTTGTGTGACGTCACGAGTAGGTGAAGTTTCAAATGGTTTTGATTGGTTGTGTGATGACACGAGCGAGACGAGATACGAAAGATCAAAACTCATTATATTCAAAATCGCCATGGAAATAACATTGCGTTTTGAACAATTGCCGCACGCAGCTAATTGTTTTACTAGTGTTGATCCAAAATTAATTTTCCAAAATAATATTGTTTTACCAGTATTGCTAAAAAACAACACCATGCGAAAGCAAGGCAAAGTGACAGATAATAGTAGAAAATGGTTTGCACATAGTCAGTCATCACGCATCGCCAGGTTTTAAAAATATATTAATTAAGTTTTACCAAAACAACTATATTTTGTTATGCTCCCGTCGTATGACGGGCCATTTATCCTAGTACTTATTATAATAGCCCGTTGTGTTGCTTCAGTTCAACGTTAATGATAATACCTACATACAATCCATTCAGTCATATTAATACTACGCAGATCCATAGCTCAAATTAAACGTATTAAAACTAAACGGCAATTTGGCGAATAAAACCCATAACGTTAGATTTTACATTGTGTGTATCAATTTTTTACCTTTCTATACTAAACAAATAACTTCAATATCTATACCACTAAAACGTTAGTGATATATACGTAGATATATACTAGATTATACGTCAGACGCGGTAAAAACTCGGTTGGATGAATAACAGTTTACAAACTGGATGGTTGCTAATTCGAAACTCAATCCTACCAACGATAACGTTAGGGTTAGCAGAAATTAAATCTGTCGTTGTCTCAAATGCCATCAGCTTGGGGTGGTATAGAAGTTTTGAAAGTGGGTGCCATCTCATGTGTTGACCTCGTCATCTGACCGTGGTTCAAAATTTCGAGGCGTTGTCCTAGGAAATTTCCCTTAAGGACTGATCCTGGACCGTCGGCAATAGCCCGATGTGTTGCTACAGTGCAACGTTAATTGAATTATCTACCTTGTAAAATGGAATTCACTTGTCAACACAACTATGACGAGATGAATTTGAAAGATGTATTTGAAAATGGATATATGATGCTTTTTAGAACTGGTGTTTTTTGTTTTGAATATTCAAAGCTGTTATTTCCATTTCTCACGAAAAGAAACACCGATGAACTCTATTAAATGCGAGACCGAGGATTTTAAGCAAGTGAAAGGAAAACTTGTCTTAAAATGAATGAGACTTCCTCTCTGCCTTCTGCGTGACACCACCTACTAAACATTTCGAGGAATTCAGGACCTTTTTTATCTTGAAATTTAATGACTGTCCTCATTAGTGACAAGCAGATTACGTACACACACTTTCTCCTTTCCTTAAATCGCTCCAGGTGGTTGTCTCGACGAGGTATCCCGTCATTAGCAAAGACCCGGTCTTGATGGACGAGATATCTCGTCCATTCCGATTTCGTTGCTCCATGTCATTAGGAGAAAACTGACTAGATCTAAATCTGCTCAACATCAAAAGATTGGAAATATCATGATGACAAGATACCTCGACATTATCAAATTTGGTCAGATCTTCATGAACGAGATATTTCGTCGATACCTCTTGATGGGATTAGTGTATTTGTTGGCTTGTTGAATAATAGGGCCTTGTTTGGCCAGACAACATCAAGTAACGGAAATACACTAAAAAGTTTTAAGATAAAGTCCCTCTATTTTCATTTGGGGAATAAATGGCATATTTTTGAGTAGTTAAGTCATTATTAAAATTTTTTTATTGGCATAAGTATATATGAATAAATTGTACATATTTATTGAATAGATAATGTTTTTATTTTATTTTGCTTTCAAACTCTGCTTTGATTCTTGACAATCATAAATATATTTGAATAAGTTCATATATTTCAGAATGTATAGTTTTAGTTATTTAATTTAATTTTAATAGTTGCTGTTATTTTCACAAGATAAAGTGTATATCAATATTTGAAGACGTTTGATTTTACATCAGATCTGATGAAAGTATTCATGCTGACGGTCAATCCTGACGTTCCGGTATCCGGTATATCTTGAGTAGTATACCAAAAGAGTATATATCTACATATATAAGATACATACTACTGCGCCTCAAATGCCATGACGTTGGCGTGATGTGGATATTTAGGAGATTAGCATACCAGCTCAGTTGTGACCTCGTCATCTGACCGAGGTGCAAAATTTCTAAAGTGTTGTCCTCGATTATTTCCCTTGGGGATTGATCCCGGACCGTCACCAACAGTCCGTTATGTTGCTCCAGTGAGATATTAATTAACAACTTACCTACCTATAATTTCGGATGTAAAAAATTTTTTGAGTTAAATATGACAAGTTTATAACGAAGACAAATACTAAGTTGCTCTTATATATCCAATAAATAAGCTTACAATTCATACAAAGTACAATATATTAAAGTACGATTAATTCTAGTGACACGATAATCACATGTAAGAAATGCGTAATAAAAGCATTCTAGAATCGGTAATAAAAGTCTAAGAACAATCACATCAACCTAGAAAATTTGCACATAAAAATGTATACTAACCTGCCAAAATAACGTGAGGAATATGGGGTTTTTTCATACGCAACCAATAAAAATCCTATTTGAAATGGTTCTATTGCCAATCCATACGATATCTTCAGAACTAGTCTGCATGTGCATATGTGAGTGCATATGTAGTCTATTGTCTAAAATTCTATCTACACAATAAAATAGATTCTTTAAAAATGATTATCCATGGATAGATTTGCAATCCAATGTTACCCATACGAATTAAACAAATACAACTAAGTTTCATGGAATTTATAACTAAGATCAGGCCGATCAATCGGTCAAGTGGATAAGGTATTGGACTTTGGATTGGAAGGTTCCTGATTCGAATCCGGGGTCAGGGCATGGACGTAAAATGTGATGTCCTTAGTTAGGGGTAGTGTGGCCACCCACTGGGAGCCCCTTTACAATTGGCTATCTATTATGGCCTTGTCGTTAGCCAATGATTGAATTCATAAGTGCCCGCCATTAGCTAAAAAAAATCTAAGATTTGAACTTCTCAGAATTAATTATTATTGCTGTTACTACATTAATTGAATTGAAGAAATTGAAATTTATCGAATACAGTCTTAGTGTTAAATAGCCGTGCTTGTTTTTTAAAACGATCCTTGCCTAACCGATTGAAATTGATTGGATTTTAAATTTACTTTATAATCGATCATTCAGTAATGGTAATTGTGTAAGGGATCAATTCCAAGTTTTTTCTACTGGTTCGAAATATATTATTCGTGTTGTGAGCTTCACTTAAACCAAGTCTGCTGTGTTTATTAAAATTATTCTCCTCACTATCAATTACTCCTCTCAGCTAGCATCCTCCACTTTAAACAAAAGTCTTCCGTAATAGAGACGTATCATTTGTCATCTGTGAAGGAATTTCAAATTCATCAAATCTAATGAATTTCCAGATTTATTCCCTAACCAATCCTAACTGGTTTCCACGTTTTCTCCTTCCGCTTCAAAAACTATTATTTCTGTTTCTACTTTCACTTCAACCAAGATATGTTTAATAAAATTCAACATCTCACAATCAATTACTCCTCCAGATATCATCTTCCACTCTGGACAAAGGTCTTCCGTAATAGAAACGTATCATTTGTCATCTGTGGGCAACGGGTCATCGATAGGGCAGACCACACGTCTAGTATATGGAAAGCAACCTCGCCTCCTTCCATAATTTATTGAATGAAGTTATCTATTTGAACATCGCTTATTACGGCGTATTACGCACTCGCTGTCTCTTGTCATTAACGTGCTTAATGAAAGGAAAAGCTGCGACTATTATCTGCAGAATAGCACACCTCTCTGTTTGATTAATATGTGGAACAAAGACCGGAGAGATCTCTCATCGATGATGCGGTTGTTTCTTTGTTGGGATCGATTCTAATCTGAGTGGCTTGTAAGTGGAGTTCGGTCTGGGAAGTAATTCGATCTTTTCGGATCGATCTTCTGCTGTATCCTTTTGCGATATGCATCTCGAGTGAAAAACAAATCTTGGTCACGTATACAAATACCAAGATTTGTTGGTTAGATTAGGCGAGTGATTCAAAACAGTCTCCGGGTTCTTGTGTAGCAAAATATTTTGAATTCAGATCGAGTAGAGACTATTTAAATGGTTTAGACGTGTGAGGTTTATCGTATTCATTACCAGACCTTTATGAGATAAGTGAGGCATAACACGACGTTTTCAATAATTCAACAAGATTAAAGATGTTTAGTTTGATTCTTGAGACTCAGATGGTTAACCTGTGTATCGTGATTGGTGGATCACACATCTCAGGGTCAGTAGTAGACTAGTTGGGAGGGTAAAGGATTAGAAACCGAAGTTTTGCGAGATCGAAAATAGGTCTAACCATAGACCATCATATACAAGAGGGGGGCTGAAGAACGTTAAATCTGTCATCGCCTCAGATGTCCTCACCTTGGCATGCTATGAAAGTTTGGAGAGTGGGGTGTCAGTTTGGGAGTTGACCTCGTAATCTGACCGCGGTTCAAAATTATGTGGTAATTTCCTCGAATATTTCCTTTCGGGACTGATCCTGGATTGTCGTCAATAGCCCGTTGTGTTGTTCCAGTTCGTCGGTAATTAGGTACCTACCAGATATTTCGATACTTTCATTTGACCTTATTTTGTATTTCCTTTTATGCACTATTTAGTTACTACACTCTTGCACATGGGTGCGATATTAAAGGAAGGCTAACTGGTAATAAAAAATATTGATAAACGAGTATATCTGAAAAGTAATAACTGGAATATATACGTTTATATTATGTGCTTAGCAAGAAGGCATAGTTTGTATTTGTTGTATGGCAGCGACTACAACCAGTATCGTTCGATTTGCTCTCGAATTATATCTGCCGATGCATGGAAAACTCATAAAATCAATGCTTGTCTTGTGCTCAGAGAAATTACAAAAACAGAGGGGTCTCAAAGAGCAATGAGGGATAACCTTGTTATGTGTCCGTGATCATGTGACAGAAACCTGTAGTAATGTGATCCAATGACTTCTTTCGTCTGCTGGGTGGGACCATTGATTCATCAACTGATTGGTCCATTGACTGATTATCTGACTGTAGTAGACTTTGGCGATTCCACTATTTAGTCGACACGATATAAACACGCAATTGAAGCACCTACATTGTCATAAGATGTTATATCGCCCAACAAGGCGATCAAATCAAGCAACCAGGTCAATTTTTAGAGATAAGTCACGTGACTCTGAAATGTCCTAATCGACTTGTTGGTCACGCTTTTTTAAGCTCCTTTATTAACAATGATCAGACTAAATGCATTTCACGTCTATGGTCTTGCGTTAGTAATAGCCTTTTCGAATATAACCCTACTGCTGTTTAGAGCAGTATACTGTATTATGGTTTCTAAAGCTATTCTGGAACTGATTCAATTAAGTTTATTCAGGTGTTTGATATTTATATCTATAAATAAAACCAATTATAAGGGAATTTTTTAAACATAGATTTGTCTTGTTACTGTCATGCATCCCCCTTTGATTTAAAATTGAAAAGTTAAAAAAATAAGTGTATATGCCTCACAATATACTTATTTCATTTTCATGTCTACCGTAAATATAAGAATTTAAGGAACATCTGACGCAAAATTCGCTGCTAAATGTATAAAACAAAGAATGGCTAATACATGTTTAAAAGCTAAACATTATCTGTTGTCATTTTGAAACGATTGTGCAATCAATTGAATGATAGTAGTTATAAGAATTACGAATAGAAAAAATAATAAATAAAATATATTCATTCAGAATAGCTACTCAATTTACAAAGTTTATATGTCACCAATGAAGTAGGAAAGATACCAGTAAAGTTTTCTAGTGTGGTAAATGAAAAGGATTTTTAGTATACACGCAAGAAAACACTACCGGGGAATGTAAAATATTTTTAGTTAAGAACTAGTCTGATTTATCGCCGTTTTAACGACATAAGCATTAATTTCCAATATGAAATTGCATGCGAGTACCGCAAGTAAAGAAAGTGTTTATCGAAACACTAGCATCCTCTGCATTTTGCTTTACAGAAAACACGTCCAAAAGTTACTAATAAACGATATGGTTAAAGGGTTAAAATTTAAAAAGCATTTAATAATAATGGTTAAATTTGTGAAAGTTCAAAACACTTCTTTTTCATGTATTATTAACTTATAACAATTTTTTATTCATTTAACCGCTTCTTTTATAGAATTGCTTAAAGAAATGAAACTTCAAACAAATAATTAAATGAATAAAACTTAAAAAAAAAGGTATAATAAAAAATATTTTTGATAAATTAAACATTTGTCTAAAATGATGATAAATATTTCTTAAACTTCTCAAAAAGTTACTAATAAACGATGTGGTTGAAGGGTAAAACTTTAAAAAGCAACTAAAAGTGATGGTTAAATTTATAAAACTTCAAAACGATTCTTTTTATGTATTAGTAGGTTCTAACAATTTTTTATTCATTTAACCACTTTTATAGAATTGCTTAAAGGAATGAAACTTTAAACAAATGTTTAAATGAAAGAAGCTTAAAAAAAGCATAATAAAAAGTTTTTTCGTGAATAAACCTATTTAACTAAATACTTTATTGTTCTCTTTTACAAAGCTTGTTTCTCCCATTTGCCTAACCAAACTTCAAACAAAACGATCACACAGTCCACTTTTCTCATTCCAGCTGACCGCGGATACTTCGTGCCACCTCTTCAACATGCCTCCCGACTGTGGCGTTACAGTCACCACCCCGCCACCCTCCAGATGCCACCACCCTTGCACCCGTCCCCGGAGGACATCTACCTGTCCAGCGACCGATATCTCTTCGGACCACCAGGAATGAAACTCTACAGATCTCCCCTCTACTGAAGACAGACAACACTGCCACAGGTAGAGTACCATTCATCGCCTAATCGGATTGCCTGAATGGCTCCTCCTGACAGATGAAAGTGTTTCGGGCTTTTGAAAGAGAAATTGAACGTTGTCATGCTCAGGGGTTTTTGTTCCGAAAGAATGGATAAGAGTGTTTGTAATTGAAAATGCTGGGAGTTTTTTTCCTTGCGCGTTTTTACGGTGTTTAGGGTTTCGGTTTCACGCCTTTTGATTCGGGTTTCGAAGGGAAGGATGGGTGAGGTTAAGGGTCAGAGGTAGGGGTGTGTGAGCAGGATTTTGGTTCTTCCATTTAGGTGTGAAAGAACTATATCGTTTCGCATTACGCTTATTTCACACTAGAAGCAATACCAAGACCGAGCGTGCTATCAATGAGCGACAAAAAATTAGTATGTTTCTGTCGAGGAGGACACGAATCGTAGATTTGACGTAAATACTTCGGCCTGTTGTTGGATTGTGGAATAAAGGAATTAGACATGAGAAGTTTGAACGATTTTGAGTGTGAATATCAACAATTAATTTAAGTTTGAATGGTTAAAGTGCGGTTTGATATTAATTGTTGCTGTCCAGTATTAATTGTAGTGTTGTTTGGTTGTTTTCGAATGACACCACTTAAGCAAACATCACTCTACGTAATCCGAAGTAAACTGGCCCAGAGCTAGCCCATCTCCGTAGAATTTGACATATTGGTGAGCCTGCGAAGTGACTCTGCGCACTCTCATTCCGAAGGCCGCGCCAGGTACGGACATTCTTTGTCTACATGGCGCTATGTTAATATTCTGGATTCTTCTTCTATGTAGTTCTGAAATCGTAAGAATAAAGAGTTGTAACGCTCGACTTTTCATGCATATTCCACAATGCTCTTCCGATTTTAAAGATGCATTCACGTCAATCATGTCAATGGTTAGCAGATAATTTGACTGGAGGTTTGTCTGCTGAGGGTCATCTCTGCTACCACGTAACTCCAATGTAAAGCAAGCTTTAGTGTGTTAAATTTAGGCCATCAATTTGAAGGAGATTTACTCATTGCAAATTTCTCACATTTTTAGCAGCACGGAGTCATTCTAACAACTGGCCATGTAACGATTAAAATGAAGCAAAATGATTTATTTACATTGTATATAATGTACAGAGTGTTTCGAAGATATCTGGCCAAATTGGGGATAGTGGTAGATGGACCAAAAATAAACATGTTATATGTCCGGAAATGTCAGTCGTTAACATGGTTTTTGTGACAAAGGCGTCGTCATTCCCAGTTTGGATTTTCAACATCATGTATTGCTGCTCGAAATTGGAGCTCGCATACCTCGAAATATGCATTTGGATGCATAATATCCGAAAAGGTTATACACTGATAAGAATGTTTCTCCTGGATTCAAAGATTCCTGGAGGTAAGGCATACATGTCTTTCTATCCTCAATATATCTCTGTCCATTCTACAAATGTTTATTTTAGGCTTCTCTACAGCCATTTACACTTTGGCCAGATTAATATAGAATCAAAACGTACCTTTTATATGTCTCTGAATCTTAATCTATATGTATTTGTCCACTGACGCTGCAAGATTTAGCATTTTTTTTTATTTTTTTGTGAAAATTTCACAAAAACTCTTTACAACTATAGTTTATTACTATCGCTACCATTAGTTCGGACTTAAGTTGTTCTAAATTGCCTCGATTTCTCAGATCGGTTCACTTATTGCTGTGAATACATTGCTCATAGTTGCACATATTCTCAAATATTTTGCTCATTGCATACAGTGAAAAATATTTTAGTGTGCGCTGTAAAGCCTGGCATGCTTAAAAAAAATCCTAAGATCGTTTCAAGGTTCGACACATCAATGTGTACCCTTAAATAAGGGAAAATATTGAACCGCCTTTGCTTTATACCTTCTGTTCACAATCCAGAAACGGATATTAAGCTATCAGTTACTATTTGCTAAAACTTCTATCGTTAAAATAAGTAACTCTCTGGCTGTATATTTTAAGGACAGTTCTTATCGAAGGTAGGTATTTAACTACCATCGCACTGGTGTAAAGGCAACGGGCTATTAGCGACGGTCTGGGATCAAACCCCAAGGGATGCATCAAAGAACAATACCTCGTAATTTTGAACCACGGTCAGATGATGGGGACTTGAGTTGGTAAACCCCCTCTACATTTTTACATCACTCCAAAGTTAAGACATTTGAGGCCACGACAGATTTAACGTGAACCCCCCACGAATGCGACTTTTTTTGTTGGATCTAGTTTCGAAATCGCAACCCTCCGGTTGATAATCTGCTACTCTTCCAAATTGTTTACCACGACCCAATTTGATCCAGGATCTAAAAACCGAGTGAGCGGCAAAAAAAACATGAGCTCCTTTCGCGTGCTACGTCTATTTCATTGATCAGATGACGAAAACAACACTGGGCTGGCACCTCTCCAAATTTCCACACAGCGCCAACTTAAGGACATATGAATCCACAACTGATTTAATGGGCATCAGCCCCGTTTACACACGATCTTTGGCTGTACCTAGTTTCGAACTCGCAACCCTACGGTTGCTGATCAGTTACTCTTCTAACTGGGTTACTGCGGCCTAAGAAGTATGCAATGATTGATTAATTAATATAAAATGTGATACACATAAAAGACAGTCATTTGTTAATGTATGCATTTTGTCTTTCAGCTTCATCATCGATAGATGCGGATCATATGTTTAGCATTCCAGCTGTTGTTTTTTTGTTAGCTTCCGCCGCACTGTTTCATCATTATTTTAATGGACTTTTGAATAAAAATCATGTGAAATGTCATTGACTCTGTCCCAATGTAATTTATTTTGGTAGTTTTAGAGCGTGGAATTCCACTGTTGTATTTAGAGGCGGCGAAACTAATTTAAAATAGTTTGTCATTTATAAAATACTGCTATTTTTATAATTACTGATGATAATTGTCAAATAATTACAATAGCATGTATTGAAGTAGAACATTTTCATGCCTTTATTGTTTAAGAACTGTGTAAAATATATTCATATACATAATGTTTACATAAATAATTATGTTTGAATTTAGATTATACAGGTAAAATGCCGATTAAATGAGAAAATAAATACCACATACTACTCTCTACATAGTGTCTGCGTAAAACTAATTTGTAAACATACACATTTGTAGTTATATGTGCATATATTTCATTATATGTTTAAAATTAATAGTATACATTTTCCCAAGCGTAGTTCTATAAACATCTTACTTTTAATTGAGTGCCATTGTTTTAATTAGTAAGCGTCGCAAATAAATATAACGAATGAGTTTCTAGTTTACGTAAAAATGTCTATTCGAAATATATGCTCTCTGTTTAGTAGTTCACCTTATATAAATACTTGATGGTATTCTAAAACTGTCTATTATGTTTTGATAATTTGAATACATAAATAATTGATTTGCATAATTCATTAATAATCTAACGATACTAATTATTTAATTATGAAGAAGGTATTCTTAGCATCAGCTATTTAAAAAAATATATAGGGCATACATTATTTCAATTTATATAAAGGAAAACCATCCTAGACCAACATATTCATAATTATTTCACAATTAAAACAAATTACCACGCTAAAAATTAATGTTATAATTTTTATCAGCTTCTTTCTTAATTAGTGACATTAATTTTAATACACTAACTATGCTTAATTGAAGCATCTCAAATATTCTGTAATGGCCATTTTAATTTCTGCCCAATTTTATTTTGTGATTCTATATTTTGTTGACTTTCAAATAAAAACTTTTAATACTATGATTACTGCAACAATATCTTTCTACCTTATTTGCGGTTAGATTTAGTAAAACTATACACAGTTACATTTAACGTTCAATATTTTTTAAACATCATAAGGAAAAGTAAAGTTTTGCCTTTGTTATGTGAACTTCAGTTTTTAAATACATATTTACTCACATAAATATATACGAATAATTGTACAAACTCTCTTAAAAAACTATTCGTACTATTGGTTATTCTAATTATACTAATACGGTGCATAATATTCAGTTATACCATTTAATTAAAATGTAAATTTAAACTAGTGAAATCAATGTTGTGACAAAAAAAATGTATACAGTTAATGTCACAATTTTTCAAACTGTTTAAAAGTAGTGCATATTGGAATAAAAATGCAACACTAAAAACAAATTTGTAAGATTTTTAGTAATCTGTTGCTTCTAAGATCAAAAACTCATTGTTATCTTATATCAAAATGATATTTGCAAAATTATTTGTCCCATATACATTTTCAGAGAATTAACTTTTCCATTGAAACATTAACACAATCTGTGTGTTGGTACCTGTGAGTGGTTGTCTTTTGGTAAAGGAAAGGGAACGCTTAAAAGTTAAATATATGTTTATAGATTGAACATTAAAAACAATAAATTATGACAAATGAAAATGTTTATCTGACGGAAAAGCTACATGAAGTACGACTAGTCTTTAATACCCGATTGAACTTCCTCCCTCTTTCCTTCTCTGACCTCTCAACTCCGACATCCCAGAAGGAAAACCCCTCACAGTGTCACGTGATCATATCTTTCCCTCACCACGTGACCTCCGTTTTTATCATTTAATAGGGCTTTGGTGGAGGAGCAGAATACTACACTGCATTGTACAAAATTCCCATGTTCTAATGTTCAAATTACTTTATAATGAATTTCCTTTTCTGCGAAAATAGAAGCATAAACGGAGAAGATAAAATTTATTGTTACCTACCAAACTATACATTTCATAACAAGTTCAGTTGGTGTAGTTGATACGCCATCGTAAACATGTCTAAAGGCAGGTGAGTACGTACTTGAATAAACATCGTTATGGAGCAAAAAACACAACTGGCTATTGGCTATGGTCCGGGATCTATGCCCAAGGGAAATAATCAAGGACACCGCCTCGTCATTTTTAATACGGTCAGATGACGAGGTCGACAGCTGAACTGGCACCCCACTCTCCAAACTTCCACTCGTGAGGACATTCGAGGTCAAAACAGATTAAACGTGCACCAACCCCCGTGTATACAACTGTTCAAGTTTTGAACTTGTAACTAACCCTGCAGCATTTAAAAAAAATGTGTGATTCAAATAAATAATGTAATAAGTAATTCAAATAAAAATGTCTCTAATTATGGTTACGGCATTTAATGATTAAAAAACAGCATTTATAGAAATTCCAAGTATATTCTATATCATCTATTATACTCCATTGTTTTGATTATAGCATTTTCAAGCCACTTAGAAAACGTAATTCGATGTTTTAAACTTTTAATTTTAGAACTACTAATACGATGCTATTTATATTAGAGCAATTTCTTCAGAGAATAAACGAACTTTTTCATCTTCATACATACAACGAATCAAATTAATGATCTTGCATGGAATCTTTCTAGTGCTCTTCCATTAAAGAATGGATGAAACGCACTCACACGAATTCCGTAAAATAATAAACATTCAAGTACTACACAACAAGTACCTTGCTTAATATATATTAACTAACAAAGGTAAGCCAAACTGAGCCATAGAATGAGAAAAATAGATCGTTTAATTTCATAACACCAAACAGTTCTTCAAAACGAACCGAATTTTTGATAGCCTCAACAAGCATCCTATTCAAAAATTAAAAATCTGTAATTCCTTACTACATACATCACAAAAATTAATAATACAGGATTTATATCGAATCTGTATCTTTAAGTATACAATATGTTCAAAAATAATAAATTATCACTGTGTCAAGCAAGAAACTTGGATGGTTCGGCTTAACTCAACTATGCTCAATAGATCCTTCATCTCGACCTTAAACCGGTCATCTGACCATGGTTCAAAATTATGAGTGGTATATTTGGATCTTTCTCTTCGACCTTGATCTCGTACCACCGGCAATAACCCACTAAAGTGCGACATTAATTATATATCTACCTAACTTGTATAGTTATAAATCCTCTGGAGACCCATGTGTGTATATATACTACACTACAATAATAGACTGGACACCAGCGGATATGCATAAAATACGACTACTTATTTGGAGGTGTTTTTCGTGGTATAGCCTGGAACCTTTGAATGTTGTTCCTAGTAAATTCACACCTCGACGCCTACATGAACATTTTGCACAATCAGGTTCTTCTTACGTTCTGGCAATTTTATAAAATGGACGAATGTTACTTCAAGGACGACAACGCTCAATGTCATGTTGCAGCTCCTGTCATGCAGTGGTATCAAGATGTTGATGTTAAACGTCTTCCCTGGTCTGACCTAATTCTGTCTTCACGATCTAAACCCCTTAGAACATTTGTAGGACACGTTAGAGCGACGTTTACGGTCCGGGGAACCACGTCCGAAATCTACAGCTGCGCTGGCGATATTTTTGCAGCAGGTATGGACACAAATAATCCTTTGCTGTGTATCCAAACCTTGTAGAAAGTATTCCCAGAAGGGTTGCTAGTGTAATTGCAGCACGTGGGGGATTATCCCCCTATTAAAGCATGCATTATTTCCCTTATACCATAACATCTGCTATCCGGTCCATTATTAGAGTAGTAGTTCAGCACATAGCATTGTAATGTTTCGTGAAATAACTTTATTGGAGCAGAAAGATAATGTATCTTTCAAGCTCGTGGTTATCTCGAAGAGTCATTAGCATAATTTTTCAGGTCTTGATAAACGATATTTCTCGTCGAAACTACTTGGAGAAATCTAGTTTTTAATGTTTTACAATACACAATAACTAATAACAGTTTTAACGTGTACCAGCCTCCGCATACACAACGGTCTTTGGCTGGACCAAGCTTTCAATTCGCAGCCCTCAAGTTGCTAAGTTTTGTTCCATGTATATGATTGGCTAAATTTTGCTATAGATTTGTGAACAATTTTTACATTTAGAGGCTAGAAATGAATTTATGGATTATGGATTCCATATTAATTACAAATGTATCGAAATACGTTATGAAACACAGTAACGACACTTTATCACCAACATATTTAAGTAATTAAGAAAGTTTAGCATGTACACCTGCCTATAGCGCATTTACTATTCATGGTTTTTTTTTCTCTCAAAATAACATTCTAACATTTTCTTATGTTTGGGATGAATAAATTTTCTTAAGAACTGCAATAAACGCGTACAATCAAAATTATATTCACGAGAAAGATGAAACTTTTGGAGCACATTTTATTGATATTATAATATAGGCCACGGTAGCCCAGTTGGTTTTGGTTTTATGGCACAATGTCAGTTTACAGACAAGCTGTATCAAATGCAAGATTAAAAATACCCTATAAAACAAATAAAACAGTCAGCTAATGTTATAAGGGACGATCAAAAAGTTTCCGTTCGAAGGCTGTACAGTTCAGATTTGGTATGACAGTCATACAAAAGCGCCTTGTACATTTAGACAATCATCCCACTGCTTCACCAAATTGAATATACTCCTTAAAACTCCTGTTTCTACTGCTTGAAGAAGTCCGAAACAGCCTGCTGCACTTGCACATCCGACGTGAACCGTCGACCTTTCAAGGACTTTTTAAGGGACCGAAGACGTGAAAATCGCACGGGGACAGATGAGGACTGTAAGGCGGGTACTCGAGTGTCCCCCACTTTAGTGAGTGTGACTTCTGCTTTACGACATTGCGGTATGGGGACGTCCGTTATCTTGAAGCAGAATCCATCCATTTCGAAATTTTTCATGACGTTTAGCCTTAATTGCACGTAGTAGTTTATCCAGCGTTTTGTAGTACAGTACCCCAGTGATGGAGACACCTGGATCCTTGAAATCAATAAGCAATGGGCCCTGGTAATCAAAGAACAGGGTAAGCATCACTTTTCCAGCATACGACTGGCTCTTAAGAGGGTCCGGAACATATCAGAAATTTTTTTTTATTAATTAATTTAGAATTTTGTATTCTTTTGTACTGATTACCCATCTAACTAATAAGAAAAATCACAACTCAAAAGTTTTCCAAAATTAAAAAAAAATTTAACATTAAATTTTTTGAAAAAAGGAGAGGTCATTTCAAATTGCTAAAACTCAAATAATTCTTGGTCAATTTTCAAAATTCTTGCAGTAAATTATTCACTAATTTATAAACTTTAATTCTGATTCAGCAAATTTAAAAATATTAGTTCAATAAAGAAAAAATATTTGAATGAAAACTTCTAAAAATTTTAAGGTACTTTAAAAAAAAAAAGCTATATTTCTAAAAGTAAATATTTGTTTCAAATTTGCTGAATCAAAATTATATTAAGTATAATGTTTGAAAAAGATGTATTTCAAATTTCAACCCTTAAATTTTATCGGTTCATGACATAACAATTTAAATACAGGAAATCTTGAAAAATTGCATCATGGAGAAAAACGCATTTAAAGTTTCAAAGACAGATTTACAGTTAATAAAATGTTTAAATACCCTTTAAGAGCATCCAGATGAGTATCGAACTCCTTCTTTCCTCTTAAATCTTTGGTTTAGTTTGATTTTTGCAAGTTCTACCTTTTTTCGGCATAGTTTTTAAAGGTCTCCGTAGACTTAAATAACGTGTTAATAAAGTGTTAATTAATAAAGACTTAATAAAGTGTTGCTAATAAAGTGTAATAAAGTGTAAGTTAATAAAGACTTAATAAAGTGTTGCCATGGCAACAGCTGTCTTAGTGTTAGATTTTCAAAACAACGAACCACAAAATTAATTCTATATCTATTTCTAATTAAGAAAGAAACATGATTCAGACGTTATTTTAAGCAAATAGATACAGATAATTTTTAATAAAATTTTTGTTTTTTCGAAAATTTGACGATTTTTGTGTCTCGGACCCCTTTAAACTTCTTGGGACGAGGGGACGACACCACTGCACGGTCGCCCGCCTTACCGTCCTGATCTAGCATCATGCGATTTTTACGCCTTCGGTCCTTTAAAAATGTCTTTGAAACATCGACGGTTCCTGTCAGACTTTGAAGTGCATCAAGCTGTTTCGGACTATTTCAAGCAGCAGAAATATGTGTTTTACCAAAGCGGTATATTCAACCATGGTGAAGCAGTGGGAGGATTTTTTAAATGCTCAAGGTGCTTTTACATGACTAGCATACCAAATCTGGGTTGTACAGTCTTCGAACGGAAACGTTTTGATCGCTCCTTACAACAAAAGAGTACGTTGAGAGTACGTTACAAAAGAGTACGGACGTTGAAGTGCATCAAGCTGTTTCGGACTATTTCAAGCAGCAGAAATATGTGTTTTACCAAAGCGGTATATTCAATCATGGTGAAGCAGTGGGAGGATTTTTTAAATGCTCAAGGTGCTTTTACATGACTGGCATACCAAATCTGGGTTGTACAGCCTTCGAACGGAAACGTTTTGATCGCTCCTTACAACAAAAGAGTACGTTGAGAGTACGTTACAAAAGAGTACGGACGTTGAAGTGCATCAAGCTGTTTCGGACTATTTCAAGCAGCAGAAATATGTGTTTTACCAAAGCGGTATATTCAACCATGGTGAAGCAGTGGGAGGATTTTTTAAATGCTCAAGGTGCTTTTACATGACTGGCATACCAAATCTGAATTGTACAGCCTTCGAACGGAAACGTTTTGATCGCTCCTTACAACAAAAGAGTAGTAGTCTAAAATTTAAAATATTAAAAACATTGAAGACGAAAAATATAAATAAGGGACGATTTTTCGTTTTCAACACAAATAATAATGGTAGATGAAAGTTAAAAACATAAAAATGAAAAATAATTATGCATTTTTTTAAATATGACTGATGACAACGATATACATCTCAAACATGAAAATGACAAGTACATATATTTGAAACATGAAGATGGCAACTATACACATTTGGAATATGAAGATGACAACCATATGTATTAAAAAAATTCAGAACATCGTAAAAAAGGAAGGTATGCAGGGTGGTGAGGATAACCAAAAAGGGTTGGGGAGAAATATTTAAAAAAATCGAATTTAAAAATGTCATAAGTCAAGACATGAAGAAGAAATGTGAGATTGTAAGATCTTCGTTACAGTGGTGACACAAAGGATGATTTTCTCCATCCAGCAAGTATCGATTTGTAAAACTAGAATGCCCGATACGGAGCCTTGTTACCATTACGTCTACACAAGGAGAAAACAAAGAAGGCCAAAAGGAGATGCCAGGTGGAATTCTGTGGAGTTTGTTTTTACTTTGCACATTTCATTCCTTCCTTTAATCACTCCAAATGATGTCCGTGATATTTGTCTGAGATCTTTGTATGGAACACAAAGACTCTAGAAGTTAACAGCATTCTTTGCGGCAGTGTCAACGAGTTCATTGCCGGTAGGTCCAGCGTGACTTGGTATCCAACAGAAAAAGATCCCATAGACACGCCGAGTAAGGTGATATTTGTCTGAGATCTTTGTATGGAACACAAAGACTCTAGAAGTTAACAGCATTCTTTGCGGCAGTGTCAACGAGTTCATTGCCGGTAGGTCCAGCGTGACTTGGTATCCAACAGAAAAAGATCCCATAGACACGCCGAGTAAGGTGATATTTGTCTGAGATCTTTGTATGGAACACAAAGACTCTAGAAGTTAACAGCATTCTTTGCGGCAGTGTCAACGAGTTCATTGCCGGTAGTTCCAGCGTGACTTGGTATCCAACAGAAAAAGATCCCATAGACACGCCGAGTAAGGTGATATTTGTCTGAGATCTTTGTATGGAACACAAAGACTCTAGAAGTTAACAGCATTCTTTGCGGCAGTGTCAACAAGTTCATTGCCGGTAGTTCCAGCGTGACTTGGTATCCAACAGAAAAAGATCCCATAGACACGCCGAGTAAGGTGATATTTGTCTGAGATCTTTGTATGGAACACAAAGACTCTAGAAGTTAACAGCATTCTTTGCGGCAGTGTCAACGAGTTCATTGCCGGTAGGTCCAGCGTGACTTGGTATCCAACAGAAAAAGATCCCATAGACAAGCCGAGTAAGCTGACGATTAAATTTCAGCACGGCAATAGCTAAAGGATGTTGTAGGTAATATTCTGCCAGGCATTCCAATATACTTTTCGAGTCCGCGCAAACGATAAAATTGTATATTCCATAGTAAGAAATATATTTCAACGCTTTATTTAAACCAAAAAATTCAGCCTTAAATATAAATATGACACGGGGTTAAACTAACCTAACTATGGTTGATCTACACAAAAGGGCTGAACCAACAAGTTCCGTTAATTTCTACCTATCTATAAAAAATGCAGTGCAATCTGTAAAGATGTCTGTGAACGGCGAAATGCTGACGGTAAATGCTTTCCAAAAAACAAGAAAATCTCCAAGTGGAAAATTGTACAAAACACTTGTAGGGTTTCAAGGGGCACAAAAGAAACTAAGGGACTCTCAGTAACAAGGATATTATTTCGGGGTGTAAGGCAGTGCTCCCCAACCTTTTTATCGCCGCGGACCGGATCAACGTTTGATAATTTTAACGCGGCCCGCTGGGGGAGGGGGGGGGGGGAGATACGTTGATTGTTTATATTTTAGATTGTTTTGATTTAATAATTTTAATTTAATTGGATTTAAACATGCCTTCAAAATAAAATACAGTTACACCAAAAAATGAATATAATGTGATTTAACATTTTAACTCACTAGAACGCTAAATCAATAAAATAGTTTCCCAACCACAAAAAACCCACGAAGCGCTCGAACTCTTTTAAAAGCAAAGACAGGTGATCGTGCACCAACTAGGAGAATGAATGTTTAGGCTCAGTCTCGCCTAAAATCCCCATTAATGTCTGAAACATGTCCAAAATGCCTCTGTTCACGCGCCGTCCCCACAACTTCAGTTTGGATTTAAATGCAGCTACTTTGTCTGCCAATTTGAAAACATTTGTCGAAATTAGAAAATAGAGACATACAGAATACAGAAATCATAATTGAAGCTTTAGTAACAGAACAAATTTCAAGTTCTTATTTACCGCCTCCTAATTTGAGTGGATATTTCATAGTTAAGAACCGCACAAACTAGAGATAAATACACCAAAGTAAATAAAATGGAAAAAATTTAATATTTCTTGGACGGCCCGGTACCATTTGATCCACGGACCGGTACCGGTCCGCGGCCCGGGGGTTGGGGACCACTGGTGTAAGGGACTCAGAGCATTTCGAATTCGTAATCCGAAAGAAGAAATGCAGGAAGGGCGATTCTTGAAAAGGCGATCTAAAGAAATGCTGTGGAGCGAACCTCGAAGTGGACGATAGGGCAGGCCTCGAAATAGATTTTTTAATACAGGTGCACCTTGTACACCTAAGTTTTTAAATTAGGTGCACAGATTATATTTTAGGTGCATATTTAAAAAAAAGTAATATAAGAGCATTCATGTAATGTAAACTAATTTATTAGTTGGGTATTTTACAAATAGATAGTAAATAAAAATATTTATAAATTTTTTTTATCTGCGAAATCATTACGTACAAGTAAGAATTCAGTCTTCATCAGACATTGTTGGGAATCAGAAACGTCTACGTTTTAGCAGACCTTTACCCATAAGGTTTAGTGTCCATCCTTCTTTTTGTATTTGTCCTTCATTGCAACATAGCATTTTCTGGATTAAAGTTTTCGCATAGTGTGTATTTAGGAATTTTAATTACGTTCCTTTAGAGCGAGAGAGGTCCATACTAATATTTTGTTCAGACATCAAAATTCCATAAAATATGTTTCCCGCCTTTTTTTAACGATAGGTGCACTGCGTACACCTAGAGGGAAAACAATTAGGTGCACAAATTTATTTTCAGGAGCACAGTGCGCCTGTGCACCCGAGTATTTCGAGCCTTGCGATAGGGGTTACATAAAATGTGAAAATATAGCGACTGCATATCTTTTGTGCTGCTTGGTGCACCGTATCGAGCTGTCGAAGAACAAATTGACGGGTGGGAACCATAAGCTACACACCCACAGTCCAATCTAAATCTAATTATTGCACTATAGGTGTTAAAACTATGTAGGACCGTTACGCCTCCGAAGATGTATTAGAGAGTACCTTTAAAAGAAGGCTCAAATTGGTTAAAAGTAATGGGTTGGACTGCGGGTAGAAAGTTGGATTCCTACGCGTGAATCTCTGAGGGTAAAAGAGATTCCGTATGTGTGCAAAACACTTTAGATCAGTCTTTGTTTTATTTATTTGTGCTTGGAACTTTTTCCTTTTCAACAACTAAAATGCATTTTGTATTTCTATCCACAGAAACATTGAAATGAAACAAATTGCAAGAAATACGTTTTTCGAAAATAATTTTCTGTGTTTCTGATACCACAATAGGGATAGAGGAAGACGCATTAAGTAATCCCAACGAACGAAACACGCTCCTGAACGTCTCTGTTAGTGCTGCAACCATGCTTATGGCACCCACTTCTATCTTTGGAAACATCGCCGTTGCAGCTATCTCCTATTTTGATGAGGTATTAAGGGCCTGAATAAAAAAGTCATCACTGTTTACTTGGCTGTGACGGACATCCTGACAGAACTCTTAGTCATGATACCATCCATCATTGCAGTCTTCTGCGATTACTGACCTTTAGGAAAGCCCATCTGCAAGGCCGACGCGATGTTCAATTACATGTTCATCCTCCATCAACCTCTCATACGTATCGACAGATTTATAGTCGTGGTCTATCCCTTCAGATACTCCACTTGGATGACGACATGTCTTATGATGGGTATGTGCAAAAGTCTGAACAGACTTTTTGTTATGATGGGCACATACGTCAGTACCCATCATAAGACATGTCGTCATCCAAGTGGAGTATCTGAAGGGATAGACCACGACTATAAATCTGTCGATACGTATGAGATGTTGATGGAGGATGAACATGTAATTGAACATCGCGTTCATGCAAAGTTTACTGGTCGGCTTTTTGTACGGCACGCCCGACTGTACTATATACGACCACAAGGATGGCGTGTGCGCTTTGAATTACACCGCTGGTATCGCTAATATGCGCTGGGTGGCTATGGTTGCAGGTTCGTGTTGCTTTTTTGTCCTCGCAGTAGTTATTGGTACCTGCAATGCTATCATCATTGTCACTGCTAATCGTTTCAAAAAGACAACTCAAACGTTACTGGTAAGGAGGGCCAATCTGTTCTCAGAGACGCACTTGCGCAAAACCATTAAAACCGCCATCTGATGGTTGTGGTGATAACCTACATCGTTTGCTACTCTTTCTATTCTGTCGTCAAGCAAATAAAGATTCACACTGGATGTGAAACACCAGCGTTGTTCGATTATTTGAAAACGGTTCTAATTTTTATCACTTTAGTGGCGAACGCCTTCATGTGTGCGAATTTCAGGAAAGACCACAGAGATGCGAAAAACTTACAAGAAACTTTTCAAAGTACTTGAAGGAAGATACTTACAGTCAAGAAACCATGCAATGTGTTTCGAGATGCGTGGTATCAAACCATGCTACCGCATGAATATAAGTTATGTTCCTGCCTTTTGCAGTAATACGTGAATACCTGGCTTAATAATAAAAGCAATTGCACTATAACATGTAGTTTTACCCATCCTTACCTAAATTCTGTTGTTTTATGCTTTGGAAAAAGAAGCTGATTCCATTTCTAAGAAGAAGCCTCAAGCGCAATCTGAAAGAATTATGGTAGTACAGAGTTGAAATTTTGTATTTCAATATCTCTCTACGTTCTTATATGTGACCTCGAAGAAATGTAGATATACAAAGCAAGGGATAAGCGAAATGCCATCAAATGAATCGCACTTTTGGGTGTCACGGTGGGACTCAACCTGAATAGTTTAGCTTTCATGCAGAAAACATGCTTTCATGCAGAAAATATGTTGATTCTCATGCTACGGAGTTTATTAATTTAAGTAAAATAAACGGATGAAATGACTGGAGACCACTTCAAGAACAGCCCTAAAATTTCTAACAATAGTAAATACTGTAGATAATGATCGTAAGCCCCATTTACTCATTTCAGAAGATTATTGGGCTTCAGTTCATGGCTGATAGGTTGGAGATGAGCGTAAGAAAAAAAAATTTAAGTATCATGCTAAAAACTAGAGCTGTAAGGATTTCGGGAAATAATTTTTCCTACATGATTCAGAGATCTGAAGACTACACAGATCTCAAAAGGTTGGCCAGTTTATGACGCATGAGCCATATTTGACCAAATTGCGCCAAATACATGACAATGTTAAAGAATGTATGTTTACGAGGAACACCTCAATTAATTTGCCAAATAAAACAATTGTATACGTAATGAGGAGGAAATTGCCTACTAAAAAACGTTCATTTATAAAACCAAGAAACATCTCTCTAAATTCCTATCCTACCCGAAAAGTTGCTTGACAAACTTTTGTGTCGTTCTTGAGGGAAGGAAGTCGACCATGGATGAGTTGATTTCTGAATAGGGTATGAAAAAGAGTTAAAAGGATGTCATACGTAAAACAGTGATGGCGAGAGTCGTAGCTGTGTTTTGTCATGGCCAACTCTTTACCAATGCCATCGCTTTTGGCACAAACGATTAAATTAGATCCAGAATGTCGCGCTAACGACTCCAATTGTAAAAGTGATCGTTTGTTTACGTAACGACCAGTCGTCTTATTTAGCGAAGACTCGTTCAAAACCACGTGACTCAACGGCAATATTTTGACATTAACGTATTTAAATTGTGTATTGTTAATATTTTAACGAAACTTCTCTCTACTAAACTGTTATTTTACTGTCTCAGAAGTTAGAATTTGGCTTTGATAGGATTTTCTTTGTGAGCCGCATTTGTTGTCCAAAGAATGTTTGAAATCTAACGTTTTGCTACATGTAGATTTTAGTCAGAATTTTTTTGTAACTGAAGCATACCAAACAACAGGAGAAGAACGTTCTTGGTTAGCATTTTGTAAATGATAACTTCAACTACCAAAACCAAATACTATTAAAAACTTATAATAGGAACTCCTCTAAAATTTAATAGAACTGCGACTTAATGTTGAGTTTAAAGCAACTTAATGTAGTATCACTGAAAACCACATGTAGTACACATCGCACTACATCAAATTAGTTTTCAGAAAAAATTGACTGTAATAAGTACGTAAAACAACATTTTTCTCTCTTTCGTTTCTAATTTATTTACAAAAAAGTTAATGCTCATTATTAATTGAAACTTATTTTTGAAGACTGAATTTACAATTACAGAAAATTTTTCTGATGCGTAATGAGTGCGTCTTGTAAATCCAAATTGAAAGTTGGGCTTGTGTATGCGAGACATGTTATGAGTTCAAAAGGCTTTTATTAAACATGAAAGAAGATAAAAACAGTTACATTTATGATTAATTCTACAAGAAATATGCTGTAATAGGATCCGATAATATATTAAATAAAACAATAGTTACCTTACAATATTAGATACCCTTTCAAAATCACTAACGGCTTCTATATTATTCTTCTACCTTTACAGATAACCCTTCCAATAGTTCGTTCTTCTTAAATACGAAATTCAGCATCACACACTATTTTCATTTATCTTTCTTATTTATATGGTAACCTATTCACCACTCTCAAATGCTGAACTCTTAAAGTTTAATTTTTTATTTTTGGATTCCTCCTTACATCTCAAGAAATAGATCACTTGCCTTAATTGAAGTGGAAATTTATTCTTGGTGCGATAATCACAGCAGAGACGCTACCATGACCATGGTTGAATTGGAGGATGTGGTGAATGAACTCGGGACCTAGATTTTCGTATTTTAATTTTCTAATGTCTTGGTTTTTTAAGAGCGGCAAGAAACTTGTAAGAGAAATACCCAATTCTCAAAATTAAATTTTAAATAATCTGGATGTCATGAGATTTCCAAATTGTGTTATATTGCCTTTATCCCAATGCGGGTGGGAGAAATAATATTGGTAAAGAAAAGCAAAACTAGTTAGAAATAAATCATCCAGCTGTCAGCAGCAAGTAGGACAGATACAGATATGTGAAGCTCTCAGAGAGTTAAGTTTAATATTTGTAATTAAATTACGTTTAAATTCTTCGATGTTACAAATTTTAGTATAAAAGTTCTTATTAGATGTAATTTCGATAGTACGATGAAGTGAAAGTTGGTTCAGTGGTTTCTAGATAATAGCTAGAGAATTTTAAAAAGGTCAAAAGAAATACGAATATGAAAGTGACTTTGGGTAACTATAGAAGGATTGTGGTGTGTCATTTATTTGTAAAAGAGGAACGACACATAATATTCCACTAACACGACACACCAAACCAAAACAACGGCATACGAAGGCGCAATGCTTTCTTGGAATGGATATTGGTTCATCTGTCGACGTCAATCATAGTTAATACACGAAAGAGTGTAAGTTTCAGAACGAATATCTGATAGTGAACCCCTCAGAAGGTTAAAAAATGGAACAAAAAAAAAGACTTCACATTCATGTGTTATTTCGTCGAAAGAGTTAATAGTCAATGTGTTAAGTAGCTTGCGATTATTAATGAAACTGATGTAGATTAACCGTCCAAGTACTTTCAACAAGATACCTCATCCTTCAATATCGGACCAATTTTACTAATGACGATATATCTCATCATCAAGATAGAGCCAATTTTTGATGACGACGAGTTCAAAATCTGGTCAGTTTTCCTCTAATGACGAGATATCTTGCTAATAAGATCTGGTCAGTTTTGCTAATGGCGTCATACTCCGTTGCGACAACCAAAAAGCAAGTTTAAGTAATTATTAAACAGCATGCCATCAAAATTAGTTTTCCAATTTCTCAAGAATAAAAAGCGATGTAAAACATTATTTTCTTAATTGCTGCAACAACAATTGCGAAGTAACCGGAGGAGAAAGAAATGCTTCCCACAAAATAAATCACCAGACTTGAACCCGAAATTACCAGCGTGTTAGATTTCGTTACCGTTCTATTACCAATGTCAGACCTCGAGTTCATTCGGATTATACATTACTCCAATGCAATAATTTGTCATACAACCAGATTCCCTCTACAGTCCACACGAGCCAATTTGTTACAAGATGAACGTGATACCGTATTTGTTTTACAACTTATTACAGGCCAAAAAGAAATAAAGCCCAAGTGGGAAAAAAAGTCACGAATTCCTCTGGTGAAGGCGAAAAATTGATAATGAATGTTACCTCTCACTAATTTGACCCTAACTATGCCTTTTCTTATCCCCTTCTACAATAGCTATGTAGGAAATTAATAAAAAAAGAAATAAAAGAGTAGATTCGCTGCAATAGGAAAGGTGTGCCTTCTTAGAAATACCCCCTGAGGGTTCTGAAGAAACACCCCAAAAAAGGACCCCTTAATCACGAAAAGAGATGCATTTTCCATTTGCGGAACGTGCACGTCCACCGCTAGGGGGCATGGCTGTTGACGCCATGATCTGGTGTTGCCAACACACCCAATCTTATAAAATACGGCGTGTAATTTTACCAGAAAGTAACATTGTACTATCCACCACTCCTCTATCATGTGCGGGATCTTTGATATCAGATTATTCTTTCGGGCACAAGTGGAGATGTTCTTTCCCCGCTGCTCTAAAGGGCAGAGATTTATGTGGTGTTTGAATGTTACCCATAAATTGCAAAGCACTAAAGCGTCGAGAAATTGAAAGTAGCGGGGATTTATCTATATGAGTCTATCACGTTTCGCGGAGTGTTGTATGCAATTGCAAAGAATGCAATCAGGATCAACTACCTGGGTTTAGGTAAACAACTTCAAGGGTAATTGAAATCGGGGCTAATAGAGGTCAAGAACCACCTGCTGGAAAAGATATAAATTTTATTGAAGTGGAAAAAGCGGGCATCCTCTTCTAGTAGGTACATTGAAACTTTCGTCTTTGTGTTCTACCGATCTCTATGGCAGTTGAAACTAAAAAGAGCTCTAGGAAACTGAATAATTTGACCGTCTAGAACGACCAAATAATACTCTCAAAAGGACATCTGTTGGAGGAAGGGTACTGACTGTACTGTGATTGACTGTATTAATGAGGCTATTAACAAATACTCAAAAAGGATAAATCAATGACCATTCAAAATTAAGGTATTAGCCCGGAAGTACAGGTTTATTTGGTATAATTTACCAGTGGTCAAAAGAGGAGCATTTCTCAACAACGAATGCTAGATATTGTTCTCATTTAATAATTCATAGTTATAAATTTCCACCAACAATTTCAAATCTTTTCTAGATTATAAAAATTTGGGAACACGTATACCAAGTCGGAAACAAATACGAAAACACTCAAGCCGCGTTTACACATGAGAGTTAAAAAAAAAATTTCTATCCCCCACCTCCTTTTTGTGAGGAAGACGTTTTACGACCCAAGTTGCTGACCCCTTTTCGTCCCACTCCCATGTTAACGCTTTGTCAACTTTTATCGGCAACACAAAAGGGACAGGCCTCCCTCTAAATAGTTCGATTAATGTTATCACCAGCTCTCTCGTTCACGAAATTTTAATCGAATAGGTCACAATCGAAGGGAAAATGTCACACTGAGCGAAAGCAAAAGAAGGCGTGAGCGACCATGAGGTGCCGAAGGGCAGAGGGGAGCGGTGATCGTTTACAACACAAAAAAGAAACGAAATTGGGGATAGGGATGCGACATCAATGTCGATGTTTCCAAAACATCGATGTATTGGAATCGATGTTAAACAAACATCGATATCATCATGTTAACCATCAGAAAGAGTTTTTTTTTTCCCTTAACTGGTGTGATAGTTAATATAAAAGAAATTTGGCTTTAGGTGGAAAAAGTAAACAAACTTCTATCTTACGAACTGTAAATAACAAAAATTGAGGCATATAATAATTATAGGCCCCAATATTTTTTATTTACAGTAAATAAAAAAAAAAGTTTGATATGTTCCACCCATAAGTTGATAAATAATTAATAATAACTAATGTCCCCTTCCCCGGGCCAAAATTAATGTTTGAGGTTACTAAACCAGTTTTAAGTTATGGGTAATGGTAATGGTAATTTTAGTTAACGTCGTACTAGAGCAACACAACGGGCTATTGACGACGGTCCGGAATCAGTCCCTTAAGGTAAAGATTCGAGGACAACACCTCGTAATTTTGAACCACGGTCAGATGACGAAGCAACACCTGAGCTGGCACCCCACTCTCCAAACTTCCACGCCAACCCAACGTGAGGACTTTCGGCCACGACAGATTTAAGGTGCACCAGCCGCCTCTACACCATACGTTTACAAACATCCATGCCCGGACCCGGATTCGAACCAGGAACCTTCCGATCTAGAGGCTAACACCTTAACCACTATACCGGTTGGTCGGCTTTAAGTTATGGGTGGGGAGAGTTTGAGTACACTGATGTTTAAAAACATCGATGTTTTAATTTTGAACATCGATGTTTCAAAACATCGATATTTTGTTGTCGAAGTCGCATCCCTAATAGGGTGCATTTCCATCTCAAATTTCTTCACGGAGATATGTCCCCCAAAAGTTGCAGTCCTTTAATCTTTACCGACTCCTGGTAGAAAACAAAATTGGAGTTTCAAACTCGTCAAATCGCCACCCCGACACGAGATCTTGACATCCAGGAATATCGATGTTTGGAGGGGGAAGTTTTTGCAATTCCGGTGTAAACGCAGCTTTAACAAGACCACTACTACATGGCGAGGCAAAATTAAGACACTAGCTCATTAGAAAGACGACAAAAGATGCGCAAACTCAAATAGAGTTTGTGGAGACCTGATAACATATGCCTCTGGAATATATACGAAAATACTTAAAAATGACCTTCTGTTAGGTTGGAGACTGGTTGTACTACAATTCATGAAGTGGACCACACCATCAATTAAAAATAATGACTATTTAAAATTCAGTCATTATACCGGAAATACATATGAATGCGGTATAATGTCCCAGCGGAGAAAAGACTGTTACTTGTAAACAACACAGGCTACCGTAGGTGCTCCTTAAATAATTGGGCCGACCAACCGGTATAGTGGTTAAGGTGTTAGCCCCTAGATCGGAAGGTTCCTGGTTCGAATCCGGGTTCGGGCATGGATGTTTGTAAACGTATGGTGTAGAGGCGGCTGGTGCACCTTAAATCTGTCGTGGCCGAAAGTCCTCACGTTGGGTTGGCGTGGAAGTTTGGAGAGTGGGGTGCCAGCTCAGGTGTTGCTTCGTCATCTGACCGTGGTTCAAAATTACGAGGTGTTGTCCTCGAATCTTTCCCTTAAGGGACTGATTCCGGACCGTCGTCAATAGCCCGTTGTGTTGCTCTAGTACGACGTTAACTAAAATTACCATTACCATTACCTTAAATAATTGGTGAAGATAAATTTTACAACTACTTAAAATCTTTTCTGCAATGGAACGATTCGGAATTATTGCTACCAAGTCGGAAACGAATGTGAAAATACTTACGAGGGCAAGGGTAATTTTAGTTAACGTCGTACTAGAGGAACACAACGGGCTATTGACGACGGTCCGGGATCAGTCCCTTAAGGTAAAGATTCGAGGACAACACCTCGTAATTTTGAACTACGGTCAGATGACGAAGCAACACCTGAGCTGGCACTCCACTCTCCAAACTTCCACGCCAACCCAACGTGAGGACTTTCGGCCACGACAGATTTAAGGTGCACCAGCCGCCTCTACACCATACGTTTACAAACATCCATGCCCGAACCCGGATTCGAACCGAGAACCTTCCGAAAAAATACTTACGAGAAGGCTTATTACATGAGTGTAAAGCTGCATTTCTATTGAAGAAAGCACTACCACTTAGCCAAAATAAATTAATGCATTTTTAATTAAGACATTAGCTTGTAAGACAGCTAATATAGGTGCTCAATAAATATGCGGAAACATTTCTTCAACTTTTTCTAATATTTCTGCAGTGAAATCATCCTTGATTTTAAAATAAAGACATAAGTACGGATGATAGTAGAAACACAATAAATGATTTGCGGGTCAAAACTAACCAACTTTTCTAATCTTTTCTAGAATGAAATGATGCTGGAATTTAAAATTAAGACATAAAATCCGTAAGTACAGACGATAGTAAGTATACAACAAATGAATTGTGGAATTAAAAAAAAATATTTTTTCTAACATTTCTGAAATAAAATTATCCGGGAATGACTGCAAGCAAAGTAGTTACAAAAAGTATTGTTCGAGAGTTGTGCAATTGGTGTGTCTACTACCAAAATGCTCAAATGAACCGCGGTAGCCCAGTTGGAAGAACAACGGATTAGCAATCGGAGAGTTACGAGTTCGAAACAACTTGATCCAGCCAAAGGCCGTCGTGTACATGGGGCTGATGTACGTTAAATCTGTCACGACATCAAATGTGTTAACGTCGGGGTGGCGTGGAAGTGGGGTGACAGCTCAGGTGTTGATCTCGTCATCTGACCGTGGATCAAGATGACGCGGCTTTGTCCTTGAGCATTTCACTTAGGGATTGATAACGGACCGTCACCAATAGCCCGTTGTGTTCCACCGAATCAAAGTTAATTAACCATCAACCCACAAAATTATCAAAGCAAATTAATGTCTCTATCCTTGGCTTCTCCCGGATTCGATCACGTTGGGTTGGCGTGGAAGTTTGGAGAGTGGGGTGCCAGCTCAGGTGTTGCTTCGTCATCTGACCGTGGTTCAAAATTACGAGGTGTTGTCCTCGAATCTTTCCCTTAAGGGACTGATTCCGGACCGTCGTCAATAGCCCGTTGTGTTGCTCTAGTACGACGTTAACTAAAATTACCAAAATTACCTATCTCCCGGATTCGAACCGGTATAGTGGTTAATGTGTTAGCCTCTAGATCGGAAGGTTCCTGGTTCGAATCCGGGTATGGATGTTTGTAAGCGTATGGTGTAGAGGCAATTTATTTTATAGTATCTTTTCCTTAAGTGAGTCATCTGTCTCGGCATTACCTTAAATGTAACCGCATCTGCTATACGTAGAAGAGACTATGACTGGTTTCGAGTAGGCGTAACTACTCTTGCATGCTGTCGCGTTTACGTGATGTCGATGTTTGTATGTAGTTGTTTATTAATATAATAAATGTTGAATTGTATAATCAGAATTATTATTCACCAAACCACGGTTCAGTTGGAAAAGTCATGGATTAACAACCAAACGGTTTTGAGCTCAAATCTCGATAAAACCAAAGATCGTTGCGTACCTGGGGGACTGGTTCCCGTTCAATCTATCGTGGTTTGCTCCAGTTGACGTCGTGTCGAAGTTTGGAGAGTGGGATTCCAGATCAGTTGATCACCTAGTCATCTGATGATAGTAGTTCAAAATAACGACGTGGTGTTTTTCATTTTCCCTTTGATATGGAAGGTTCCTGGTTCGAATCCGGGTCCGGGCATGGATGTTTGTAAACGTATGGTGTAGAGGCGGCTGGTGCACCTTAAATCTGACGTGGCCGAAAGTCCTCACGTTGGGTTGGTGTGGAAGTTTGGAAAGTGGGGCGCAAGCTCAGGTGTTGCTTCGTCATCTGAACGTGGTTCAAAATTACGAGGTGTTGTCCTTGGATATCTCCCTTAAGGGATTGATCCCGGACCGTCTTCAATAGCCCGTTGTGTTGTTCTGGTACGACGTTAATAATAAATTACCAAGTACGTCCCGGATTCGAGCCAGGAGACTATCAATTCAGAAGCCAAAACTGTTAAATATCGATGAACACTATAAACCAATTTAAAAACTGCTTATTTGACAAGAATATTTTTCTGTTTCGAGGCCTTAAAGTACCAAAATGGTTTGTATTCTACAACTGCATAAGTACAAGTAACTATACACGACAAACAAGACCAGAATCCAAGTTCCACACAAAAAAAAAAACTGAGGAAAAAAATTCCGAAATAGATATGAAAGCTCATCGATTCTCGTATGCATCACTCATGGCACCTGGACAAGAGAACGTGTCATTTTTTTCATCACTGAAGTCAGAAATCATTAGGGGAAAACATACAGGTGATCAGGAATTATATATAGATTTACTCTTTTAGTGACTGGGCAGAAAAGCGCAGTGCTTAATCGAGTATGGGGTCACCATTAAATAAATTCCGGCTCCTCTGCGAGTTGCTCCGTGCAGTAATTAATAATCAGACCAGAGGAAGGAATTATTGAGACGGTTTACCTGAGGGGGATCGACGTGCCAGTCACTGACTCTGGTCATCCAGGCGAGGTCAATATCTGCTAGAATCTCGGATAGTGCTGAAGGTGCTGGTATCCTTTGGGAAACTTTCACTACATTCAGTCGGTTTCGAGCCCAAGCTCAATAACCCTCCTGATGATTGTATCTCGTCATTATTAAAACTGATTCGATCGAGAAGAGATATCCCGTTATTAGAAGAAAACTTAACAGATTTTGGGTCTCGTCAACCTACCATTCTCCAATAAATTGGCATTTCAGATGACGAGATACCTCGTCATTGGCAAAATTGGTCAGATCGTGATTGGTTGAGATATCTGATCGATACCACTTGGAAGGTTAAGAACCTATTTTAAATGAAAAGGGGCAGGTCTTAATATCTTCATGATAAAAATTTGGCAATGTAATGATGACGAGCTATCTCACCATTAGCAAAGCTGCTCAGATCTTGATTACGAGATGTCTCGTAGGAACCACTTGGAGGGTTAATAGATATTTTTAGAAGACACGAAATGCTTATTTTTGTGACGATTAGGTACGTTTTTATATGTTTAGAACATTACAATATAATTTTATATTGTAACTTGTTAAAAAGATATGTAACACCCACAAAGTAAATTTTTTTTAATTTTTTAACACAACAGATAAATCTTGAAATAACTGTAGTGAAGACGTGGGAGATAGGAAACACTTCTTGAACAAATATTTTTACCATTTTTTTACCAGAACTAATCTTTAATTATTATCATAAGTTTATTTATATAAATCTGAAACTTTCATACAAGTTCTTTATTGTCCTTAAATTATTTTGGTTATCAAATATTTTCCCCACATGTCCCAGACCTCCCATGTCGAAGGATGAACACAAGAAGGGAGGAATAGGGTTGCTTTAAAAACAAATAAGTGTGCATGTTATACACGTTCTTAGTGGTTGTCTCAACGAGGTTCATTATAATGAGCAAAACTGACCAGATCTTGATAAACGAGATACCTCGTCATTAGAAGAACACTGTCCTGATCTTTATCTCCTAGCCATCAAAAGATCTGCAATGTTTTGATGACGAGATAACTTGCCATCATCAAAATTGCTCAGATTTTGATGGACGAGATATCTTGTCATGCCAAATTGGTCAGATCTTCATATACATTATATCTCCTCGAAACCATTTAGATGATTAACAGAAATGTCAAGATATTCAGTAAAATACTTTAAGTTCCTTAGATCATCGTTAATTTTGATTCATTGCTTTGATAACAATTGTGGCAAGGGAGCTGTTATGACCAGCAAATGAAACTGTCAACTCGAACGAACTGTGCATTCAGGCAGAGTTGGAAATTAAAATTTCCAGTGTTTAGTTTTATTTACTCAAAAGTTGGATTTCCACTTTTATTCTTATCTTACGTTTGACAACTTTGCCTGTATAAAACATGACAGATTTTTTTGTGTGCAAAATTTAATCAAATAAAAAAGTCATCAACTTCAGACAAATATTCATCGGTCTATCTATTTCTACTATTTCAGACTCATCCGAACTAGGGAATGTTTCCAATTCGATGCCAGTCTTTTGATAAGGACTTTTTGTTTCTTTAATGATAAATCCTCCTTCTGGTTACCTTGACGGGGTAACTCGTCATTAGCAAAATTGGCAAGATCTGATGGACGAAATATCTCGCCATTAGAAGAAAACTAACCAGGTTTTGATCTAGTTATCACAACAAAGTCATCAAGGATGAGATATCTCTTAAGTAGTGAAATCGGTCAGATCTTAATGGAGAAGATATCTCGTCATTATCAAAATTGGCCAGATCCGATGACCGAGATATCTCGCCATCAGGTTGTCGCCACAGTCGCAATCAGAAGAAAACTAACCAGGTTTTGATCTAGTTATCACAACAAAGTCCTCAAGGATGAGATATCTCTTAAGTAGTGAAATCGGTCAGATCTTGATGGAGAAGATATCTCGTCATTATCAAAATTGGCCAGATCCGATGGCGAGATATCTCGGTCATAGACTGTCGCCACAGTCGCAATCAGAAGAAAACTAACCAGGTTTTGATCTAGTTATCACAACAAAGTCGTCAAGGATAAGATATCTCTTAAGTAGGGAAATCGGTCAGATCTTGATGGAGAAAATATCTCGTCATTATCAAAATTGTCCAGATCCGATGACCGAGATATGTCGCCATCAGACTGTCACCACAGTCGCAATCAGAAGAAAACTAACCAGGTTTTGATCTAGTCATCTCAACAAAGTCGTCAAGGATGAGATATCTCTTCGGTAGTAAAATTGGTCACATCTTGATGGAGGAGATATCTCGTCATGAGCAAAACGGATGCGATCTGATGGCCGAGATATATCGCCATTAAAAGTAAACTAACCAAGTTTTGATTTAGTCATCTCAACAAAGTCGTCAAGGATGAGATATCTCTTCAGTAGTAAAATTGGTCAGATCGTGATGGAAGAGCTATCTCGTCATTAGCAAATCTGCCCAGATCTTGATAGACAAGATATGTCGTCGAAAACACTTGAAGGTTTATAAATCGACTTTGTACCGTAATTATAAGCCCTCGCGCACAGCAAAAGATTAGTTATTTTTCGGTTTATTAGTTATCAGAATTATTTTCTACATTACAAACTTTGCCAGCATTTATCAAAAAAGCAAACAAACTTTCCCGCGACCAACTCCATTTCGAAAAAAACTATGGAGGAGGGTATAAATGTCACAATCCAGAGATGTTACAATAACAGAGATACAATGTATGGAGTTTGTTCAATGTTATATTTATCAAATTTACCGACAAAGGAATTAAGTGGAAACTACTGTGGAGAAAAGTGATCTCGATCTAGACATGTTTTGATCTAGAAAGTGATATTAGGCAACGAAAAGGGACCGGAATGCCTGCACGCACAGAATGCAGACAGTTATCCACGAAATCTAATCACGTACCGTTAATCACTCAAATTCCTTTTCATACACTTTCTCTGTTTTGAAATCTAAGTAACTTAATAACAATAGAATACATGACTGAGCTTCTCAAAAAAAATATTATCCATCTCTGCTTATTAGTGTTTTTAATTTTATTCACAAAAGTATTCATTTTAATTTTTAAAATTCCACAATTTGTTTCGCCCAAATATTTGCCGTTCTGAACTTTAGCCTATACTGCCTACTTAAATATACAGCAGTATACAGGTAACACATATTATCTATTTGTGGTCGTCAATACGTTGTAATCTTGTGTACAGATCATGTTCATCTCTTCGAAATGATTGCATTTGGTCTGCTTCATTCCCTGAGGTTATCAAAAGGAAACAATTTCAGAAAGCAGTACCGATTTCAATCAACCCCAGTGTCTTATTTATACATTTAAAAAAGTGGAAATAATTAATACACGAGAATATCTATTGGTTACAGCCTCAACCTTAAGATTTCTCCGATATAGGATCCATCTTAATCATCCACGAGGCTATGGGAATGATCGAAAGGAAACAAATTCAAAAGGCAGTAAAGATTCCCATCAACACCAATATCATACATTTAAGAAAATATATTTTAACTGATTCACAAAAATATTATCTATTTTTTTTTTTGCAGCTACAAACTTAAAATTTCACCGCTATAGGATCCATCTTAATGATACACGCCGCTGAAAGAATGATCGAAAGGAAACAAATTCAGAAGGAAGTGTTGCTTGCAATCAAACCCAATGCCTATATTTTCAGAAAATATATTTTAATTGATACACGATAATATTTTCTGTTTTTTTTTTGCAGCTGCAAACATAAAATTTCGCCTCTATAGGATGCATCTTAATCTTCTACGCCGGTGAGGGAATGATCGAAAGGAAACAAATTCATAAGGCAGTGCTGCTTATAATTAACTCCAACTCCTTATACATTTCTGAAAATATATTTTAATTGATACACGATAATATTTTCTGTTTTTTTTGCAGCTGCAAACTTAAAATTTCGCCTCCATAGGATGCATCTTAATCATCTACGCCGGTGAGGGAAGGATCGAAAGAAAACAAATTCAGAAGGCAGTGCCTGATTTCAATCAAACCCAATGCCTTAGTAAAATGTATTTTAATTGTTACACAAAAATATTTTCTATTTTTTTCCAGTTACAAACTTAAAATTTCGCCGCTGTAGGATGCATCTTAATCATCTACACCGGTGAGGGAATGATCGAAAGGAAACAAATTCAGAAGACAGTGCAGATGCAAATCAACCTCAATGCCTTATACATCAAGAACATATATTTTTCCTGTTACACGAAAATATTTTTTAGTTTTTTGCAGATGCAAACTTAAAATTTCGCTTCTATAGGATGCATCTTAATCATCTACCCCGGTGAGGGAAGCATCGAAAGGAAACAAATTCAGAAGTCAGTGTAGATCCCAACTAACCCCAATGCCTTGTACATTTAAGAAAATATATTTAAATTGATACACGAAAATGATTTTTATTTCTTTGCTGCTGCAAACTTAAAATTTCGCTGCAATAGGATGCATCTTAATCATCCACTCCGATGAGGGAATGAAAAAAAGGAAACAAATTCAGAAGGCAGTGCCGATTCCAATCAACCCCAATGCCTTACTTATACATCCCCGCATCGTTATCGGGTGATATCTGATACCGATTGGTCGCCGAGTGCTGCAGAAAGTGATGTAGAGGCGTTCCCAAGGAGTGTTCTTACTCAATCCGACATCGTGGGTTCTCCTTTTACTCTATCAGATCACAAGTGTAACGCAATATGGCAATATGGTAATAACCGAGACTCACTCTAACGAAATCTTCAGACAAGAGATTAACTGAAGCGGGTTGTTGGAAAAAAGAGTTGTTCGATTATAAGTGAATTTTTCATTGGATAATTCGGTAATTACTGAGTCGAGACATCCGCGCCATGATATCGCTCACGGTACAAACGTTCATTTATCTCGCGCTGGAATAAGTTGTAGATAACTCGTAACAATTAGCCAGAGAGAAAAAAGCCTTTTCAGTTTCTGCTTTTGACGTTTTTAGGGGTAGGGTTACAAATGAAACATAATTTGTGGTACAATTGTTTTAAGTGCTACTTTCGTTGTATATCAATTTCGGGTAATGCATTTGTGGCATCTGATAAATATGGTTCAGTAATTTCTGCTAATTCCGATCATTCCCTGGAATATTTGAGGCTCATTAATGCGTGTATTCGTGGGGAAGTTAGTGTCACAATCTATTATATTTATCGTTTATTCTTCATTAGAAAAGAAAGGTAGATAGGTTGTTGAATCAACGTCACACTGAAGTAACACAACGGGCTATTGGTCCGGTATTAATCATAAAGGAAGTATAAAAGTAGAGTGAGCAATGTGGACCTCTTTATGTCCCAAGGTCATGTGACAAAAACTAGTAGTAACGTGACCCTTGACTAATTTGTCTGCTTCTGGGTGGAGCCTAACATTCATTGTATGATTGGGCCATTGGACGGGAGGAGACGCCTATCCATTGATTTATCTTCTGACAGTTGTAGATTGTCGTTTTATCCACTTTTCTCGCCACAATAGAAATGCACATTCACACATCAGGTGTTATCTCATCCTTGACGACTTTGTTAAAGACGACTAAATCAAAACCTGGTTAGTTTTCTTCTAATAGCGAGATATCTCGACCATCAGATCTGGCCAGTTTTGCTAATCAGGAGATACCTAGTCGAGACAACCACAAGGAGGGTTAATCAATAGAAGGAAGGCGAGTAGGATCCTGTCATACGATGTTATACTGCCAAAGAGAGGTGATACAATACCAAATCGGACAAAAATGTAAACATCAAGATGTTATATTTCCATCAAATCGATAAAAATGCAAATTCGACGTACAAAGTTAATTTTTCAGAGATAAGTCACTGCTAGTCGGCATTCTGGACACACTACTTTTTGAAGCTCCTCTCAATAGCAATGCTTAATCTACTCATACTATTTCTCAGTGAGGAAGTGAAGGATCAGATAACACTTCGTAATTTTGAATCATGCTCAGATGACGAGGCTCCACTTGATCTGACACTACACTCTTCAAACTTGCACACCACTACAGCATAAGGAACTTGGTGGCCACGACAGATTTAATGGTGCACCAGCTCCCACGAACACGACTGTCTTTTGTAGTACCAAGGATCGAGCTCGGAAACTTAAGGTGTACTAATGCACTACTCCTCTAACTGGGCTACCGCGGTGCTTAGAAATAAGTGCAATGGAATACTGGTGCTGAAAATGGATTTTGTAAGATATTTTAATTTGCTGTAATCAAAATATATTGATTCAAATAAAAAAGCATAGCCCCGGTAGCCCAGTTGATATCATCCCGGATTAGCAACTAGTGGGTTAACACCGACCACTGATCTTTTTGGCACTACAAGTGGAAAACTAGAGGGAAGAAGAACTAAAACAAGGGAAGTTGTTGTAATCAAAATAAATTGATTCAAATAAAAAAGCATAACCCCGGTAGCCCAGTTGATATCATCCCGGATTAGCAACTAGTGGGTTAACACCGACCACTGATCTTTTTGGCACTACAAGTGGAAAACTAGAGGGAAGAAGAACTAAAACAAGGGAAGTTGTTGTAATCAAAATAAATTGATTCAAATAAAAAAGCATAACCCCGGTAGCCCAGTTGATATCATCCCGGATTAGCAACTAGTGGGTTAACACCGACCACTGATCTTTTTGGCACTACAAGTGGAAAACTAGAGGGAAGAAGAACTAAAACAAGGGAAGTTGTTGTAATCAAAATAAATTGATTCAAATAAAAAAGCATAACCCCGGTAGCCCAGTTGATATCATCCCGGATTAGCAACTAGTGGGTTAACACCGACCACTGATCTTTTTGGCACTACAAGTGGAAAACTAGAGGGAAGAAGAACTAAAACAAGGGAAGTTGTTGTAATCAAAATAAATTGATTCAAATAAAAAAACATAACCCCGGTAGCCCAGTTGATATCATCCCGGATTAGCAACTAGTGGGTTAACACCGACCACTGATCTTTTTGGCACTACAAGTGGAAAACTAGAGGGAAGAAGAACTAAAACAAGGGAAGTTGTTGTAATCAAAATAAATTGATTCAAATAAAAAAGCATAACCCCGGTAGCCCAGTTGATATCATCCCGGATTAGCAACTAGTGGGTTAACACCGACCACTGATCTTTTTGGCACTACAAGTGGAAAACTAGAGGGAAGAAGAACTAAAACAAGGGAAGTTGTTGTAATCAAAATAAATTGATTCAAATAAAAAAGCATAACCCCGGTAGCCCAGTTGATATCATCCCGGATTAGCAACTAGTGGGTTAACACCGACCACTGATCTTTTTGGCACTACAAGTGGAAAACTAGAGGGAAGAAGAACTAAAACAAGGGAAGTTGTTGTAATCAAAATAAATTGATTCAAATAAAAAAGCATAACCCCGGTAGCCCAGTTGATATCATCCCGGATTAGCAACTAGTGGGTTAACACCGACCACTGATCTTTTTGGCACTACAAGTGGAAAACTAGAGGGAAGAAGAACTAAAACAAGGGAAGTTGTTGTAATCAAAATAAATTGATTCAAATAAAAAAGCATAACCCCGGTAGCCCAGTTGATATCATCCCGGATTAGCAACTAGTGGGTTAACACCGACCACTGATCTTTTTGGCACTACAAGTGGAAAACTAGAGGGAAGAAGAACTAAAACAAGGGAAGTTGTTGTAATCAAAATAAATTGATTCAAATAAAAAAACATAACCCCGGTAGCCCAGTTGATATCATCCCGGATTAGCAACTAGTGGGTTAACACCGACCACTGATCTTTTTGGCACTACAAGTGGAAAACTAGAGGGAAGAAGAACTAAAACAAGGGAAGTTGTTGTAATCAAAATAAATTGATTCAAATAAAAAAGCATAACCCCGGTAGCCCAGTTGATATCATCCCGGATTAGCAACTAGTGGGTTAACACCGACCACTGATCTTTTTGGCACTACAAGTGGAAAACTAGAGGGAAGAAGAACTAAAACAAGGGAAGTTGTTGTAATCAAAATAAATTGATTCAAATAAAAAAGCATAACCCCGGTAGCCCAGTTGATATCATCCCGGATTAGCAACTAGTGGGTTAACACCGACCACTGATCTTTTTGGCACTACAAGTGGAAAACTAGAGGGAAGAAGAACTAAAACAAGGGAAGTTGTTGTAATCAAAATAAATTGATTCAAATAAAAAAGCATAACCCCGGTAGCCCAGTTGATATCATCCCGGATTAGCAACTAGTGGGTTAACACCGACCACTGATCTTTTTGGCACTACAAGTGGAAAACTAGAGGGAAGAAGAACTAAAACAAGGGAAGTTGTTGTAATCAAAATAAATTGATTCAAATAAAAAAGCATAACCCCGGTAGCCCAGTTGATATCATCCCGGATTAGCAACTAGTGGGTTAACACCGACCACTGATCTTTTTGGCACTACAAGTGGAAAACTAGAGGGAAGAAGAACTAAAACAAGGGAAGTTGTTGTAATCAAAATAAATTGATTCAAATAAAAAAGCATAACCCCGGTAGCCCAGTTGATATCATCCCGGATTAGCAACTAGTGGGTTAACACCGACCACTGATCTTTTTGGCACTACAAGTGGAAAACTAGAGGGAAGAAGAACTAAAACAAGGGAAGTTGTTGTAATCAAAATAAATTGATTCAAATAAAAAAGCATAACCCCGGTAGCCCAGTTGATATCATCCCGGATTAGCAACTAGTGGGTTAACACCGACCACTGATCTTTTTGGCACTACAAGTGGAAAACTAGAGGGAAGAAGAACTAAAACAAGGGAAGTTGTTGTAATCAAAATAAATTGATTCAAATAAAAAAGCATAGCCCCGGTAGCCCAGTTGATATCATCCCGGATTAGCAACTAGTGGGTTAACACCGACCACTGATCTTTTTGGCACTACAAGTGGAAAACTAGAGGGAAGAAGAACTAAAACAAGGGAAGTTGTTGTAATCAAAATAAATTGATTCAAATAAAAAAGCATAACCCCGGTAGCCCAGTTGATATCATCCCGGATTAGCAACTAGTGGGTTAACACCGACCACTGATCTTTTTGGCACTACAAGTGGAAAACTAGAGGGAAGAAGAACTAAAACAAGGGAAGTTGTTGTAATCAAAATAAATTGATTCAAATAAAAAAGCATAACCCCGGTAGCCCAGTTGATATCATCCCGGATTAGCAACTAGTGGGTTAACACCGACCACTGATCTTTTTGGCACTACAAGTGGAAAACTAGAGGGAAGAAGAACTAAAACAAGGGAAGTTGTTGTAATCAAAATAAATTGATTCAAATAAAAAAGCATAACCCCGGTAGCCCAGTTGATATCATCCCGGATTAGCAACTAGTGGGTTAACACCGACCACTGATCTTTTTGGCACTACAAGTGGAAAACTAGAGGGAAGAAGAACTAAAACAAGGGAAGTTGTTGTAATCAAAATAAATTGATTCAAATAAAAAAGCATAACCCCGGTAGCCCAGTTGATATCATCCCGGATTAGCAACTAGTGGGTTAACACCGACCACTGATCTTTTTGGCACTACAAGTGGAAAACTAGAGGGAAGAAGAACTAAAACAAGGGAAGTTGTTGTAATCAAAATAAATTGATTCAAATAAAAAAGCATAACCCCGGTAGCCCAGTTGATATCATCCCGGATTAGCAACTAGTGGGTTAACACCGACCACTGATCTTTTTGGCACTACAAGTGGAAAACTAGAGGGAAGAAGAACTAAAACAAGGGAAGTTGTTGTAATCAAAATAAATTGATTCAAATAAAAAAGCATAACCCCGGTAGCCCAGTTGATATCATCCCGGATTAGCAACTAGTGGGTTAACACCGACCACTGATCTTTTTGGCACTACAAGTGGAAAACTAGAGGGAAGAAGAACTAAAACAAGGGAAGTTGTTGTAATCAAAATAAATTGATTCAAATAAAAAAGCATAACCCCGGTAGCCCAGTTGATATCATCCCGGATTAGCAACTAGTGGGTTAACACCGACCACTGATCTTTTTGGCACTACAAGTGGAAAACTAGAGGGAAGAAGAACTAAAACAAGGGAAGTTGTTGTAATCAAAATAAATTGATTCAAATAAAAAAGCATAACCCCGGTAGCCCAGTTGATATCATCCCGGATTAGCAACTAGTGGGTTAACACCGACCACTGATCTTTTCGGCACTACAAGTGGAGAACTAGAGGGAAGAAGAACTAAAACAAGGGAAGTTGTTGTAATCAAAATAAATTGATTCAAATAAAAAAGCATAACCCCGGTAGCCCAGTTGATATCATCCCGGATTAGCAACTAGTGGGTTAACACCGACCACTGATCTTTTTGGCACTACAAGTGGAAAACTAGAGGGAAGAAGAACTAAAACAAGGGAAGTTGTTGTAATCAAAATAAATTGATTCAAATAAAAAAGCATAACCCCGGTAGCCCAGTTGATATCATCCCGGATTAGCAACTAGTGGGTTAACACCGACCACTGATCTTTTTGGCACTACAAGTGGAAAACTAGAGGGAAGAAGAACTAAAACAAGGGAAGTTGTTGTAATCAAAATAAATTGATTCAAATAAAAAAGCATAACCCCGGTAGCCCAGTTGATATCATCCCGGATTAGCAACTAGTGGGTTAACACCGACCACTGATCTTTTTGGCACTACAAGTGGAAAACTAGAGGGAAGAAGAACTAAAACAAGGGAAGTTGTTGTAATCAAAATAAATTGATTCAAATAAAAAAGCATAACCCCGGTAGCCCAGTTGATATCATCCCGGATTAGCAACTAGTGGGTTAACACCGACCACTGATCTTTTTGGCACTACAAGTGGAAAACTAGAGGGAAGAAGAACTAAAACAAGGGAAGTTGTTGTAATCAAAATAAATTGATTCAAATAAAAAAGCATAACCCCGGTAGCCCAGTTGATATCATCCCGGATTAGCAACTAGTGGGTTAACACCGACCACTGATCTTTTTGGCACTACAAGTGGAAAACTAGAGGGAAGAAGAACTAAAACAAGGGAAGTTGTTGTAATCAAAATAAATTGATTCAAATAAAAAAGCATAACCCCGGTAGCCCAGTTGATATCATCCCGGATTAGCAACTAGTGGGTTAACACCGACCACTGATCTTTTTGGCACTACAAGTGGAAAACTAGAGGGAAGAAGAACTAAAACAAGGGAAGTTGTTGTAATCAAAATAAATTGATTCAAATAAAAAAGCATAGCCCCGGTAGCCCAGTTGATATCATCCCGGATTAGCAACTAGTGGGTTAACACCGACCACTGATCTTTTTGGCACTACAAGTGGAAAACTAGAGGGAAGAAGAACTAAAACAAGGGAAGTTGTTGTAATCAAAATAAATTGATTCAAATAAAAAAGCATAACCCCGGTAGCCCAGTTGATATCATCCCGGATTAGCAACTAGTGGGTTAACACCGACCACTGATCTTTTTGGCACTACAAGTGGAAAACTAGAGGGAAGAAGAACTAAAACAAGGGAAGTTGTTGTAATCAAAATAAATTGATTCAAATAAAAAAGCATAACCCCGGTAGCCCAGTTGATATCATCCCGGATTAGCAACTAGTGGGTTAACACCGACCACTGATCTTTTTGGCACTACAAGTGGAAAACTAGAGGGAAGAAGAACTAAAACAAGGGAAGTTGTTGTAATCAAAATAAATTGATTCAAATAAAAAAGCATAACCCCGGTAGCCCAGTTGATATCATCCCGGATTAGCAACTAGTGGGTTAACACCGACCACTGATCTTTTTGGCACTACAAGTGGAAAACTAGAGGGAAGAAGAACTAAAACAAGGGAAGTTGTTGTAATCAAAATAAATTAATTAAATAAAAAAGCATAACCCCGGTAGCCCAGTTGATATCATCCCGGATTAGCAACTAGTGGGTTAACACCGACCACTGATCTTTTCGGCACTACAAGTGGAGAACTAGAGGGAAGAAGAACTAAAACAAGGGAAGTTGTTGTAATCAAAATAAATTGATTCAAATAAAAAAGCATAACCCCGGTAGCCCAGTTGATATCATCCCGGATTAGCAACTAGTGGGTTAACACCGACCACTGATCTTTTTGGCACTACAAGTGGAAAACTAGAGGGAAGAAGAACTAAAACAAGGGAAGTTGTTGTAATCAAAATAAATTGATTCAAATAAAAAAGCATAACCCCGGTAGCCCAGTTGATATCATCCCGGATTAGCAACTAGTGGGTTAACACCGACCACTGATCTTTTTGGCACTACAAGTGGAAAACTAGAGGGAAGAAGAACTAAAACAAGGGAAGTTGTTGTAATCAAAATAAATTGATTCAAATAAAAAAGCATAACCCCGGTAGCCCAGTTGATATCATCCCGGATTAGCAACTAGTGGGTTAACACCGACCACTGATCTTTTCGGCACTACAAGTGGAGAACTAGAGGGAAGAAGAACTAAAACAAGGGAAGAACTAGGAAATTAGTGTGAGGAAGCACCCAGCATGTAAGCCGCAGTTGTTCCAGACAGGAATAATCACGGATATTCATGAGAACCCATACCTTTCTGGGTAGCAGACTAGCTGTTATAACTTCTATACCAGTTAGTCAACAACTCTTTAAGATTTTATTACTTAAAATAAATATTAAAAAAATGAAGTATTTGTATACTCTCTCTCTCTCTCTCTCTGAATATATTCGTCCTATTTCAAGTTTACAATCCGTTTTGAACCCTTCTAATGCAAAATCGTCTCTTGTGCGTTTCGTGACGGTCCATCCATGCCTACGTGCGCTACCATACTACGTCCAAACGGTTGAATATGTTTTCATAAAACTTTGCTTACTTTGAGTGCTTGCGTTCATTTAGTGACTGCACTTAGCTATATTTAGTCTGTCTTTCTGTATTTCCATTCTATGTATGATTTTGTGATTGTGTGTTTATACGCGTTCACATAAAATGTATTCAACATATTTTAATGAAATGTTCCTTAGTTGACAAACCATATTTTAGTTTAGTGAATACGTTATTTAAAATTCGGCTCTTTACATATTTAGGCAATTTCCATGCTATAATATGTAAGTAACTATACTTAAATCAACCATAGATAGTTTTGTAGAAGCTGAAAGACATATTGGAGCATTGCAATTATTTGGATTGTTTTACCAGTACAGCTGAAAAGTAAATTATTTCTGCAAAAACTATTTTTGCAGAATTCAAATTCAAATACTTTTGTATTTTGAGGCTCATTTATGTTCCAACCCTAGATTAGAAACCTTTGCCCACTCCACAAAGTTGGCTTCCGCGGAGTGATGCCGTTTAATTTCTACTTTTAATGAATATTCTGTGTGTCTTTTTTCTTGTACTGCGTTATGTTCCTTCTTTTCTTCGTGTCTCTGCATTTGATGTCCATTTGATCGAATAAATTGTGTAAACTATTTCCAAATATTTGGGACAGACGATATTTTGCAACGAAACAGAAACTCGTGTTGGCCACCGTACAATGATATCTACTATTTTTTTTATCGGAAATAATTTTGTATTTTTAAATATTGTCTGATTTGTAGTTGTAGATTGAGGCAACTGGTGTGTGCGAAATGAAGAAATAAAATAAAATCAAGAATTTATATCTGTAGGACAACTTTTATTTTTTGTCTTAAATATTTTATCTCTCTATATTAAAAAAATGTTGCCGACGACGACGCAGGATTGAAAACTGTGTTGTTTAGCTCGATTCTTAGACGGTTTCCCGAAAAAGTACTGATCGGAAAAAAACAAAATTAACATGGTTTGTTCTTCATCGTATTCCCTGGACAATTATTAAGATTTTTTTCCGATGCGGCTATTAGTTTAGGGTTTATTAAGTGTCAAAATTGAAAAAGCGAAATTTCTTCCGCGAGTGAGCAAAACACATACAAATTTTCAGTCTTCCGCCGTGAGTTTTTTTTAAGAGTACTTCTCAACGTAAAATTTTGGAGCTCGTCGAGTTTTTTTTTGAAATTTCAATTTGGTTCTTGATAATATTTTTTTGAAATTCTGAAAAAATCGGGACATTTTTGTTACTTTTTTTTAAACTGCCGTATCTATATCTTATTACTATTAGTTTTTAATTTTTAAAATATCGCAGTATACCTCAGAATGTACTCTTTCTTACGGTACTATTATTTTTGAAATCGGTTAATAATTAAATTGGATGCGATCAAAAGTTGGTCATACAAAATTCGGAATCTTTGAATATTTTCGCTACTTCTTGATAAAATCGTTATCTCTACAGCAAAAAGCATTATTTTTTAAATTTGTGAGAACATCACTGAAAACATTACATTACACTCATTCTTATGGTACAATTATTTTTCAAATTGGTTGATAAATAAAATCGATGCAATTAAAAGTTGGTCATACAATTTTCGGAACTTTCAGATCACAATTTCCGATACAAAACTAAAACTGTCATAGCTATATCGTATTACTATTAGTTTTTAATTTTTAAAATATCGCAGTATACCTCAGAATACCTCTCTTTCTTACGGTACAATTATTTTTAAAATTGGTTCATAAATAAATTCGATGCAATCAAAAGTTGGTGACACATATTTCGTATTTTTCAGTTCGCATAGCAGGTTCCGCAAGCAGTAGTGGGTTGCATTTTTGACTATCGTGTTTGCCAGTTATCAAATTTACCGTAGCAACAACTGCCATACAAACGATTTCTTTTTATTTGGCGAGGAAAAAGGCTCGCTTTTTTCTCTCTGTTCTCATACGTTTTACCGAGAAAGTACAAAGTACAGATCGTAAAGTTCGTAAAGATCGGGGGTTGGCGAGCGGAAGCGAGCAGGGGGAGGAGCCCCCTAGTTGTTCTAAAAAATTGCATTTATTTTTCATCCACGCAGCACCACTGCGAAGTGCTTTATTTAAGTTAGCATATAAGTTAGAATAAAACTAATTTTTAGAGGAAATTTACCATTATTGAAAGAGCATTATTGTTAAAAAAAATCCGAATAGAACTTCTGAAAATTTATAATGTGACGGAAGGTGAAGGTGGATTATTTTGCAAATTGAAGCTATGTTTAAGCATTGTATATGAGGAAAGTTTGCTTAAAACAATGATTTCCTTTAGAAAAAATGAAGTCAAATGGATTTACCATTCATTTTGAAAACAATGGGAATAAGTTACCTTTGCTTTGTCTGCACTGAAGACATTCAATTTTAAAATAAGTTCTATTATTGCACGTACTACAAAACGGAATTTTCAAGAAAAACTTTGAAACAAACTTAGCGATAAATATCGAAAAAATCAAAATAATTTATCATATTTCCCTTCATGATGGCGAAATTGGAAAATGCTGTAAGCTTGGTGCAAGAGAGACCATAGTCGAAAAAATATTGGTAGGTAAACTATGAGTACGAGAGTATTTGCCTTAGATTAGTAATTTTTACAAATTCAGTAGATCAATTTTACAGGAAAAGAGAGAGAGAACTTACAGAAAAGAAAGGAAAATCCTAATCCTCCCTCAAAATCGTCTTTTGTAGTAGTTACCTTAGTGTTTCTCACCTTACGTCAGTTTGTACCTTTAGCAGGGGTGGGAAAATGGGGCCTACCTACCATAATTATTAAAATTATTTTTGAACCTTTTGACGAATGCACTCAATACGCATCTTTTATCAATTTTCCAACGCCTGTCTTCAAACGGATTGATTCAGTTATTTCGTTTACTTTTTCATCTGGCATCACGCTCAACAAGGTTCAATCGATTCTCTTTCGCACGACCTTTACTATTGACCCTTCAAGTGTTGACATCCTCTCGAAGTCTGTCGCAGTCTGGCTAATAAAATGATAACAAAAAGAAATGAAAAAGAGCGAATTCAAAGTCAGTGGAAGAGTTCGATATTCACCAGGAGCCCGCTCACGGCGCTCGAAAGTGTTTCTTTTGTCCTCCACGATTGACTTCCAGTGACTGGAATTTAATTCAGCCACTGTCTCGCTGTGACACTCGCGATAATAGAATTGCGTATTGTTTTTTTTTATATCAGAGGGTCTTCATAGATTTGAATAAGTTCGAGAAAGATTTTTTTTTCCAAAGCTACAATCAGTCTATGGAATTGATGATTTTTAAAGATAATTTGATAACGCGTGAAGGAACTAATATGAATGACTATACTGTCCTAAGCCAGGTGTAAATTGATTTTCCTTTCAAGGGACTTCCTTGTAATTGATTTCCTGGTTGATCGACATATTTAATTCGCTGTAACGTTTTAGATGCACTTTCTGTGGGTTGCAATGTGAATGAACCACACTTCAGTCTCTCATACAAAGAACTGCTTTTAAACTCCACTATTTATTCCAGAGACTTATAAAAGGTGTTACTAATCGTGAATTCGTAATTACTCTTCGCGTTTGTTTTGATTTCTATATTATTGGATAGATCGTGACAGACCTTATGAAGATGTCAACTCTTGAAGCGTCGGTGGTAAAGGTCGTGTGAAAGTAATAGTATGTTTACAACGGTTGATTGATAACTATGATCTCCTACCGCTTGGTGTCACTAGTAGTTGCAGAAGAAAGACGTTTGAGCATGCGTTTGGGAGCCGATGCTCCGTAGTGCACACGAGTATGGTTTCAGTTCACTGTTTGACATGCTTGAGTTAAAGCGTTCGTTAGTCATTAATGTCATTTTCCAGTTAGTTGTACAGTGTACAGTAGTTGAGGTTTTGACACAGGTTTTCACCAATTTGTGATTGAAAGACCATACATCCATAAGCTGGCATCGGAGAAAGTAACATATTTATAAATGGATTGTGCATTATGGAATTATTTCCACTGCTTTTTCTATTATTTTGTGGTTTATTATGGACATGGGCTTCTATGGTATGTGTTAAGTCCCAGAATAATTAACCCTCGCGTAGAAAAAAATAATTGTACAGTGGCAAACAAAATCACTAAAGCATATAGCGAAACTGATCATAGAATCTTCAAAGGCACAATTCCTTTGGTTACGGGCATTACGGACCCGGGATTCCCCAGTGATCTTTACTGTTCCCATGGGGTTAACTACCTTTAGTAAACACTAGCCACTGCGTGGCTAGCACGGCGTTGCCCGTGCTGTACTTTGTGGGGTTAGGTGTGTTAATTATGAACGTTTGCCAAGCACCGGTGTTTGCTACGCATACCCATTTGGTTTGCTTCGCAAACCAACACGACGGACAACGCCGTGATGCCCTAGTCATTGCGAAATGCGACGAAATTGGAATTGCAAAAAGATCCAATCGGTGTGACGTCACAATCTATTAGAGGGTGGGGTGCCATCTAAGGTGTTGTTATTATTTGACCGTGGTTGAAAATTACACGATATTGTAAACGTATATTTTACTTATTGGATTTAACTCCGACCCTAGTTATTAGGTAGTTGTGTTGCTTGAGAACGTTAATTAAAAATTACCCGATTTTCTCGGATACTTTCCTTAGGGGATTGATCCTGAACTGTAGTAAATAGCCCGTTGAGTTGCTATAGTACGACGTTAAAAATAACCTTGGATATTTTGCTTAGGGAATTGATTTGGGACCGTTGTGAATAGCACGTTGAGTTGCTAAAGTACGATAATTAAAAATGACCTATGATCTCTCAATTAGGGAATTTATCCCAGACCCTCGTCAATAGCCCATTGTGTAATGTCAATTAAAATTACAAATTTCCTCAGATTTAAAATTCGTTAAAATTTTTAATAAAAACTTGTAGAATTTCGCTTGATTGTTGTATTATTTTTATAATCCATTTTATACACATGCATATTTTACACATTTTACTGCAATGCCAAACAATTGTATTTTCTAAGAATTAAAAAGTTTTAAGTTTTTTAAAAAGGCAGTTGAGAAAATTGAATAGTGAAAGGAGTGAGAAAAATGCTTATTTTACTAAAAACAGAAAAAAAAATTTGTGTTATTTTTTAAATGTTACAACTTAAATGGTATTTTTTTTAACACAACAATGAAATGTGTTGGTTTGGCCAACGCTGTATCTTTTAACCCCAAATTACTGTGATAATAGGGAGACAGAAAAACTAGAAATATCTTTGTAAGTTGAGGTAATTTTGAATTTTAAATAAAATAGATTAATACACCAAAAAGATATTTTTTATAATTTTGTTGAGCACAAAGTAAATTATTTTACTGCTTATGTGAATTTTTTATATTACCAATGTTTGTAGAAGTGAAATGTAACTTTAGAAACAATTAAATTGAATGAAATAAATCTGTCCCATGTGTGAGAGGAAAAGAAAAAAAAATGAGCATTTTATACTTGATTATTTTTTCCCGAGAGAGCATACCTCTACACTTATTACAATAACCACATCTAGCAAGAAATTTAAGTGATATCTATTTATAAAAAGTAAAAAGGTATCCAATCGAACACTTGACAATGGGAGAAATGCGGTTTAATGAGACCGAATCCTATGACTTTGAGTGATTGTGCCTTCTTGATGCTAACAGTGAAACTGAAACGAACTGGGAACTGAAGTTTTTAAAATTGGAAAGGGATATGAGAAGTGATGATTGGTATTATAGGAATGAATATGTTTTAACTTGCGGCATATCTAGTCACGATGGTGGCTTCAATAATGTTTGGCATGAGTTTGTTGACAGTGTCGTACCATTGCAGAGTGAAGGTGGATTGAGATTTGTGAGAAGCATAATCGGTGCTCCAATATGTGCAAGAGTACTCCAGATGGTTACAATGTGTTAAAAACTGTGTCGTGTGTTTTAAGGCGTAATGTGTGTGACGTTTAATGTATATAGATTTGTAAATTTGAAAACTACGGGGCAATTCTCGCAAGAGTTGCTTTTTGATGACATTGACATCTTTATTTCTTTGGGAAAGAATTGCCCTTTGGCACAACCATGCATGATAAGTGCTTTGCTACAACAACAATATATAGATGAACTGCAGGGGTCGTAACCTTTGGGGAGCGGGCCACAGGACTTTGGACAACTGTTTGGCTGGTTTAGAATTGTTTGTATTATCGTGAAATCACGGAACGTACGGCAATGAAAAGAGCAACATGAGTGATTCATTGCCCTTCTTGAAGGCATCCCACAGAACGGCAGCGCTCACTATTTGCTATTCATGTTGTGGAAGTGGCAGAAACATTTCCGTATTGAAAAGTAATCCTACGAAAGTTCTAAACTAACCCTTCACAATGCTGGCTTCTTATACGACTGCCTTTTTTTATATTTGTCGACACGAAACCATGATTGGCTGTTACATAACACATTTGCATATTTCCATCTAACTCTGCAGCAAATTGCAGCCCCTAAAATTTAGATTAGCTTCCGGAAATTAACATTTTCCACAATATCCTTAACTTTTGGCAGCGAGTGTAGACTATTACCTGTTAAATAAATTTATTGTCGAAATGTAATCCAAAATGGAATCGGAAAGGGTGTTGTACATAAGACTGAATAAAAGTGGAACAGTATGCACATTTGTGAGATGCATTGATGAACGGTGGAAATGCTGCGATACAAAAACTGAAGTACACAGAAATGACTAAACTTCCAAAAAGATATAAAAACCAAAAGTTAAAAGTTTATGCATTTGTAAATTTATACATTGCATAAATAATCAAAATTAAGTATTGCTATGCTTTCCAAAAGACACCCAAATACAAAAACAAACAAAAAATAGCATAAAAGATAAACAAAATAACAGCATTTTAATCGCTAAATTTCCAAAAATATACACAGAAACAAACAAAAAAATAGCATAAAAGATCAACAAAATAACATTTAGTAATAACAGTATTATTTTAATTTACAGCCCCAATATAAAAAAAAAGGCAGTCGTATAAGAAGCCAGCATTGTGAAGGGTCGGAGCATTGGTGTGATTAACAAAATAATGTTAAAATGCAAGACTGCATTTTTAGCATATTTCTCATAACAAAACCGTGATTGGCAGTTACCAAACGCATTTGAATACTTTGTTCTTTCTGTGCAGCACATTGCAGCCTCTCAAATTGAGATTGGCTTGTGGAAATTAACATTTTACTCTGTGCTTAACTTCGGGTGTATCGTAGCGCGTAAAAGTAGCCTCACGATGGGATTTAGAGTTTTGACGTGGGCTTTGTATAAAGTCGGTGTTGGTCTAACTACACTAAAGCGACAACACAGTAAAATGACGACAATGGTATGCAAACATTAGTGATATTTTCGTGAGGCAAAATGTAGCAGTGTAATGTAAAGGGAGATGCTGATACTAAACAAAAGCATAAAAACAACATTTGTTTTAGTTGTATTACAAAACATTGTGGGGCGTACATGAAAAGAGGCCGTTATAGCAAAACGCCAAAATTTTGTTAATATTTAATGCAATTTTGTGTTTGTTTCTGTGTTTCAGTGTCTTTTGGAAAGAATAGCAATATTTAATTTTGATAATTTATGCAATATAAAAATGTACAAAAGCATGACCTGTTACTTTTGGTTTTGATATCTTTTTGGAAGTTTAGCGATTTCTGTGTACTTTAGTTATCGTACAGCAACATTTCCATCGTTCATTAACGCATCTGAATGAGATGCGTTAATTACACTGCTACATTTTGCCTCACGAAAATATCAGTAATGTTTGCATAACATTGTCGTCATTTTACTGCGTTGTCGCTTTAGTGTAGTTAGACCAACACCAACTTTACCGATTACTGGATATCCTTTAAAAAACTTATTGCCTTTTTAAAAGAATGTTAACTTTTAGTTAGCGTTGATTTTTAATCTTTTATCTAAGTATCTTTTTAGTGTGCTTACTTCATTTTTGGAACTGGATAACGGTTGTGCAATACGTTTGTTATTGTTTGTTTTTTAGACTACGATACTTTGGATTTTGATTTTTAAAGCATATTAACTTTTTGTTTGGATATTTTTTTCAAGGTTTAGCGATATTTAATTTTGATCTTTTGTGCAATTTGTGGTTTGTTTGATTTATATGCAATGTTTTGTTTGTTTCTGTATAGTACTTCGGTTTTCGTATAGTTAATTATTATTATTTTTGTTTCGATGTCCTATTTAAAGAAAAGCGATATTTATTTCCAATTTTAAATTTAATGTATAACATTATAAAATGAATTTATTATTTTATTTTTGTTTTCTTTGGTTTCCTAAAAATGTCCACAGAATTTAAAAGGTCTTTACTGCACTCAGGCCAATCTTGAATTTTAATCATTTATGCAAACTAAGAACATTTATTCTATGTAGTTCTACGCTCACAGGATGATGATGTGCTCTTAGAATTTCAACGTTTTACTGAGAAGCAAAGACATGTAATGTAAAGGGAGAAGATGATACTAAACAAAAGCATAAAAACAGCATTTGTTTTAGTTGTATAACAAAACATTGTGGGGCGTACATGAAAAGAGGCCGTTATAGCGAAAGGCCATAATTTTGTTATTATGTAATGCAATTTTGTGTTTGTTTCTGTGTTTCAGTGTTTTTTGGAAATAATAGCAATATTTAATTTTGAAAATTTATGCAATATAAAAATTTACAAAAGCATCACCTGTTACTTTTGGTTTTGATATCTTTTTGGAAGTTTAGCGATTTCTGTGTACTTGAGTTTTCGTACAGCAACATTTCCATCGTTCATTAACGCATCTGAATCAGATGCGTCAAATGTGCATACTGTTCCACTGTTGAGTCATCTGATTTAGTCGTATGTACAACACCTACTCCGATTAAATCTCGGAATACATAGCGACAATAAATTGATGTAACATGTCTTTGCTTCTCAGTAAAACGTTGAAATTCTAAGAGCACATCATCATCCTGTGAGCGTAGAACTACATAGAATAAATGTTCTTAGTTTGCATAAATGATTAAAATCCAAGATTGGACTGAGTGCAGTAAAGACCTTTTAAATTCTGTGGACATTTTTAGGAAACCAAAGAAAAAAATAATAATATCGCTTTTCTTTCTATAAGACATCAAAACAAAAATGATAAAAATTTACTATACAAAAACCGACTATACAGAAACAAACAAAAGATAGCATAAGTGAAACAAACCAGAAATTGCGCAAAAGATAAAAAAAAATATCGCTAGACTTTGAAAAAAAATATCCAAATAATCCAAAGTAAAAGTGAATATGCTTAAAAAATCAAAATCCAAACTATCGTATTCTAAAAAACAAACAATAACAAACGTATTGCACAACCGTTATCCAGTTCGAAAAATGAAGTAAGCACAATAAAAACATACAAATATAAAAGATTAAAACTTAACTCTATTTAAAAGTTAATATACTTTTAAAAATGCAATAAATTTCATAACGTATATTCAGTAATACTAAAAGTGAATATACTTCAAAATCAAATTCCAAACTACGATAGTCTACAAAAGAAACAATAACAAACGTATTGCACAACCGTTATCCAGTAGCAAAAATGAAGTAAGCACAGTAAAAAAAATTGAAACATAAAAGTTGACACTAACTACAAGTTAATATGCTTTTAAAAAAGCAATAAATTTCAAAAAGGATATCCAGTAATAGGGCGGCTACACACGCGCAGAAAATACGGATTCATTCAATACCGATCATGACTGTTGCCATTCGGAGGAAAGGGAATAATAATTAAACATCGCATTAAATTAATTTTAAAATTTTCAAGATTTAATTTTAAAAATCGGGCTGGTCTATAAAATTGCAAAAAAATTCGTACTACATGTGTGCCAAATTTCATTAGTGTGAATGCCATAAATTCGCCAGGGCACCCCGTATAAACCCGACACACATAAACACAGAAACTTCATTTTATAATAGTAGAGACAAGGGTAATTTTTCCGGGAAATCCAAGCGATCTTTTTCTACTTTCTCCCACTTCTCTATACCCTGAATCCCTCCTTTCACGGCATTTTTTTCTGGATGCTATCTTGTGCTTGGATCAGCTTTGCCAAGTATGGCTGCTCCAAAAGTCCTAAAAATAACCCAACCATAAATGAAAGCAATAATGAAAACGCTTGCTCACATCGCTTAGTTGACGAATTATGAAATCAGGGACAGGCCTGAAATTCACATTCACACTCTCCTTGTAACCCAGATTTGACTCCTTGTGGACATTTTGGGCGAGTACAGCATTACAATGGAGTTGGACTTAGCTGGATACCTTTATAAATTATTTATTTCACTTAAAAGGTTTCAATTAACCAATGGAAAAGCTGTTTTCAAAATATGTCCACTGAACAGTCAATGAACGAATGTTAATGAAAAACAAAAGTTTCTCTTCACAGTTATTTTTTTTCCTGTGTTTAACCTCACCGTATAACTGTCTCGAGAGCTCTATCGTCCACCACTTTCTCATGTGGCATCTGACTCTCGTCTTCCTTTGCGTTTTTCCGGGTTAGCCGCTTCCCACTTGGAAGGTTGCTCGGGCGTTTTACGATTGCACCTGCAACACTCGTAGATATGTCAACTCCACATATGTGAGTTCCCTCTGTGGATTTTGGAAACGTTAGAAAAGGATGTGTGACAACCAGATGCAAGAAGTAGGCACCGACAGAAACACACGTGTTCTTTGTTTTGGGATGGTCGTCTGCTCCCCTCTCGTGGAAGGCCCACGATGATTCGGGGATTTAAATCGTCTTTTTTCCAGACGTCACACCCTCCATCTCAAATTTGAAAGTATGTGATTAAAGGTCAGCATTTTCATCGGTTGCTGTACCCATATAGATTAACCCTCCAAGTGATTTCGAAGAAATAACACGTTCATCAAGCTCCTACCAATGTTGATATCGACAGGGTATCTTGTTATCAAGAATGCCCATTGAATTCCGAACGATGAAGATATTACCGTATTTGGATGATGATGAGATCAGGTAAGTTTGTTTCTAACGACGAGATGTATCCATCAAGATCAGGTCAGTTTAACAAAGGAGGTATCTTTTAGGGACAACTACAATGAGGGTATGAAGAAGACCACGAACCTTCATGGATGGATTGATCAAGCTACATATACATATATATCCATCAAGATCAGATCAGTTTAACAAAGGAGGAACCTTGTCTGGACAAATACAATGAAGGTTTGAAACAGACCACAAATCTTCATGGACGGAATGATCAAGCTACATCGTATAATCTCAAGTAAATAGACGTACACACAAGGAAAGTTTTACTGCCTCAAAAGACATAAATACACCCACGGGGAATCGAATCTTCACCGCCAACAACTCGCAAACTGTAAGCGCAGTGAAAAATACACTGATCATTGACGACTCTTTTTTTAAGGTTGGAGACATTACTTATCAATCAACTCTCGCATGATGAGGTGTGCAAGTGATCAAAATGTGTTGACGTAATTACCATTAAACAATCGAGCATTTCATCCCAACTCACCGCCGACCAACCGGTTTGTTGGTTAAGGTGTTAACCTCTAGATCGAAAGATTCCTGGTTCGAATCCGGATCAGTGCATGGGTATTTGTAAGCGTATGGTGTAGAGGCGGCTGGTACACCTTCCCTTCGTAAGTTGTTATTGGTAGTTGTTGCCGAAAGTCCTCACGTTGGGCTAGCGTGAATGTTTAAAGAGTGACGTGCCAGCACAGGAATTGGCTCGTCATCTGACCGTGGCTCAAAATTACTTGGTGTTGTCATGGGATCTTTCCCTAAGGGGATTGATCCCGGACCGTCTTCAATAGCCCGTTGTGTTGCTCTAGAGAATACAAGGTTAATTAAAATGACCTTACATTACCCGGACCATCTGCAATAGCCCATTGTGTCGCTCTAGTACGACTTTGATTAAAAAGTACCAACTCACTTTTCATAGAGTACTTATTTTTGTGATAAAATTTTTATAATGGGTGGTTGGTCTTGATTTTTATGACGCAAGAGGTATATTTGACCATGCTGTGCCAAACACGACAGAAAACAACAGGTAATGAACATATACACGCATAGAAAGTTTTACTAACACAGATGAAATATGCCCATGTAGAAATCGAACCTGCCGCGCTTACAATTCGTAGGTTGCTAAAGCAGTGGATATACCCACAGAGCCACGAAGGTCCATGGGTTTTCTGTGGAAAAGTTAAATCAGCTCTTCTTACTTTAAAATCTTAACCTTTCGAAATAATTATTTTCGAATTGAATGACCACCCACAAAGACGAACGCTTTAAGAATTGTTTTCCTGTACGGCGATTTAATGTACAAAATAAAAAACACTATAAAAAAATAGTTTGCATGACGCCAGTTTTAAGGAGACAACTCAAAATATTTGTTTTATCCTATAACTTAAACACCGCTTCTGTTTTTTGAAGTTTTCGTACCAAAACAATTATAATAGAAGTGAAATTCTAAAAGTCAACACCAAACAAAGATAGACACAAACACGACAAAAAGTACTTCGACTTCTTCGTTGCAACGATTATGTATTTTCCATCTGAATTCAAGCATGCCGCAGCTATGTGAAATTAAAAAAACTGCTTTCGAATCTTGTCACCTGAATATGATGTTTATCACATAGCGGTCAATAACTCCTTTTTCTGGAAATGAAAAGAGTGGGAACCAGTGTGAGAATCAACGGTTTTAAGAGAATTTCGCCTTTTCTTCTATTTGAAGCACAAAGATCATTCAAGTCACTTCACACGCATACCACCAATTTTGGAACACTTTTTGCTCGTTAGTTCCAGCTGGGGATTCTGAGTGCGTCCCTTCATAATCAATTATTGTTCTGTGATGCAACGATTTCATGTTTTCACTGTCCATCAACGAGTTCCACTAACGCTTCTTCAAATTATCATCGTTTTCTCAACGGAAACTTTGTCAAAATACTCGTTCCGCTAGATTGCTATTGAATGCGACGTTAACCCATACTGAGCGTCGCTACATTTCCGAAAAGTGTAGCTGAGATTTCTGAAGTTTCTTACCCAAATAAGGCCTCCACATCTGAACTCCGGTCCCTAGTAGCATATTTGACAACGGATCTCTGTACTAGGTTGGTACTAGTTCATCATAAAATACTTATACTATTCGTGAACTTGGTGTTAAACCCTCGCACATCAACCTAATGAAATAGACGGAGCTTGTTGGTGGAGTCGATGTCGTAAGATCTCTAAAGGATAAATCATGCGGAATCCGTTGATTAGCTGTCGAATCACAGTCTAGTGTTTTTGATCAAGGTGGATAATCAGTTCAGCCAATCAATAACTGAGCATTCACGTGTTTTTACCCATAACCACGTGACAGATCCACAAACCGAGCAACTGAAAAAATAAAATGAAACTGCGGGACATGCTCAGTCTATTTCATTATAAGGTCCATGTCTGAGCACTAAATATCTAATCATGTTTCACTATCAGGTCAGTTTTGACCTAATCTAATGAATGAAGTGATGCTTATGACGAGAGAGGTACTCCCTCGTCGAGACAACCACCAAGAGTTAAAGACCAATAACTATTCATGGGCATTTTTTATACATAAATTAACATTTAGACTACGGCTGGTGCAGCCATTTGCATCTTGATCGCTCCAAGAAAGAATTTAGTAGCAGCGGTACAGCAGTTATACCTTGAAAGTTATAAGAATCGCCCCAATTATATCTACAGCGGTAGTCAAAAGATTAAAAAGATAATTTGGTACGATTGACAAAGTTAGATAAATAATACTGATGTGTTAAACGTACAGGTGTCGTAAAAATGGCATTATATTAAAGAATGTTATAACTAGTTTACTACATTTTTATTAGAAGTTTAACCTTTAGACTACCAGTATAGTAGTTTAACCTTGAAAATTATAAGAACTGAACCAAGAAAGAATTTAGGCTACGGCTAGTCCAGCAGTTTCACCTTGAAAGTTATAAGAATCGACCCAGTTATATCTATAGCCGTAGTCAAAATGTTAACAACGTGTAGCATCAGATGACAGCATGAAACAGGACTTAGCATACTCAATAAAGTTAATTGAAAGCAGCAAGCGTAACCATAGGCTGGAACGGGTTAAACGCACAGGTGTGTTAACAGTGGCATTAAATTGAGGAGTGTGTTAACAGTGGCATTAAATTGAGGAGTGTGCTAACTACAGTTTACTACATTTTGGTCAGATGTTTAAACACATCTAGCGTCACGTGACAGCTTGAAACATGACTTAGCATAAAGAACTAACCAAAATGAAACCCGCAATCGCATTTAAAAATGCAATACATCTAATACGCAATCAAGATAAGAAAAAAAGTTATCAGAATTCTGCATTAAAATAGATAAAAATCTGACCTACAGAATCATCGATCTCCTTCCATTATCGGATCCACCTACTTACTTCCCTATCCCCACCTTACATGAGGCCCTTATAAAAAACAGTTTCGAAACGTGAAGTATACGATGGATTTTAATGACAGGTGGACGACAGAGTTCTAATACTCGCCCCTCCCTACCCTAAGGCAACCATACCATGCACCATTACACAATTTCATTTCCTCCATTGGCACGTTGTGGAGAAACTATTATGTGCAGCAGATATTATCAAATATTTCACATCAACGACACCCTTGATAAAAAAAGATTAAAGTTATGGGTAGATATTTAATAACGTCGCAATTGTCCGTTGTGTTGCACCAGAGTGACGTTACCTACCTACCTATCTACATACATAAGAAAATTCATATATTGTAAGGTTCCTCTATAGTGGAGAAGCATGATGATACACGGCGTGGTATGGAGTCAAACAAAACTTATGCTATCCTGTCAAATGTAAGGCAAGCTTTCTGCAGCTTCTGCTCCAGATCTCTGATTTTTCGAGGGTGGTGCAAATGAAGTCTAGTGTATCGCAGAAAATTGGGCTGCTATAAGCTAACAAAGCTGGAGCCCAGTTGCTCCGACCAAAACCCAGATGACCTCTACGTAACCTCAAGAGACTTATATGCTTGTGATGAAAGACTAAGACTCGGTGCACACATCCGGTTTTTCAATGTGCGGCACTGCTGCGGCACCGAAGCCCAACTATGAACACATAAACGTGAAATGACGCAAATGCTCATTTCGCGCCATTTGCGACAGATATTCTATCGAAGAAAATGTGTTTATTTCGCTTACTTGTTGTACAAAAAAGTATATTTTGAAACAAAATAGATTTTAGTGGATAAATCCATTCATTAATTATTATTTAGATTCCATTTATTTATGAAAACAAGGTACTTCAGACCGGAGACGCATGTGCGGCGAGCTGCGGTGCCGTGTGAAACTGCGGTACAAATTGCATTCAAGTTGGACGTGCGTCGCAGTAACGGCGCCGGAAGCATGTGTGTACTACTCCATTGGATCTAATGTATCTCAGGCCGCACTTGCGTTACCGCAGCGGCACCGCAAGTTGAAAAACAGGATGTGTGCACTGGTCCTAATAGTCTCAATCTACGTTCCTTGAATAGAGGTGTAAGAGTCGATTGTTGGACTTCTTACCTGAAATGAGTTCCTACAGACAGTTACGTACATCGTATTGGAGGGGTGAGATCAGGTATCGATCCCCTTTATGAACTGGACGAAATGACAAGAGACCAACTACCTCTAAGATTGCCCGAAAATTCCTGAGAATATAATTGAAAATACTATTGATTGTGCTTCTAAGCCTTTTTATTCACTTCAGAACTCTATTGAGCTACTCGTCGATTGATGTTCGATTGACCGGAGACGGCCGTAGGATGTAAAAATATCTTAACTATGCTCAATGAGAGACAGATCTGGATATATCGCTATGATTGATTGATTGTTTGGTTTTATGGCGCAAGGTCCAAAAAAGGACAAGCTGCGCCAAACGCAAGGTAAAATAATAAGATGAGTATATACATACTCTTTATATGTTTAGAAATATTAAAAAGTAGTGTTTAAAAGAATCAAGAGCAAGGAGTTTATGGCAATATAGTGTAAAATTCATGATGTGTAAAATATATATACATTTAAATAGCATTTAAAAAAACAATTGTATTTAAAAAAGGGAAAAGATTCGGGTGTGGGTTTTCCCCTATCAAATCCTGCATAGTTAAAATAGAGCTGTTAAAATATCTGCGACGATGATGATTAAATTCAGGGCAAACTATTAAAATGTGAGGAACGGTAAAAGGTGTAAAGCAAGTATGGCACGAAGGAGCATTTTCTCCAAGTAATAAATGACAATGAGTAAATCTTGTATATCCAATGCGGAGGCGAGTCAGTTTGACATCAATTCTCCGCACTGGAGCAATTGGCCAATGGTTAATGAGAGGTTTAATGAGATGAAGTTTGTTCTCGACCTGCAGGTTCCAAGACTCTTGCCATACACTATGAATAAAATCCTTCATGGAGCTCTTCGCGTCTGAAATGGGTACAGCCAAGGACAATGGGGAAGAAGCAGTTTTTGCAGCATTGTCAGTTGATTCATTGCCAGCGATACCCACATGACTGGGGACCCAACAAAAAATAATATCGAATCCCTTGTTTTTTAATGCTTGATGAATGCTAAAGGATATATCGCTATGATAGGCCGTGAATTTCACCGTAAGTCCTCTAGACTGATAGATGTTCTACTGGATTTCATAAGGGCTTTGTTTGACCATCCCACGCCATATATCGGCATGTATCCAGAGTAAGCTGTAGAACGTACTACGTTATGTCCTTTCTGATGTAATTCTGTAATTCTGCAATGCGAGTCCTCTAAATTTGATATTATCATCGTTTCTTATCTCTTTATATACATTGTGAGGTTCTACGACAAAGCACTGACGAATGTTGACCGGAAGGAACTATTGAATCCTCGAGTGGCATTGGTGGGGTGTTCTTGAACGGTCATCCGTGCTAGGAGGAAGAAAAAGTAGAACTGACTCGACTGAGGGACAGAGCGGGACCATCGACGAAGGAGGACGTGTACAATATTGTAAAAACGCTCAAGCGTGTGGTTTTGGTTATATTCTTATCTACCAGAGAGTTTGACGCTCTTTTACAGGTGCTTTTCTATGTACATATCGCACCCCAATAAAATAAGCGACACAAGTCAAAAAATACAAATTTTGACGTTATGTCGTTGAAAAATATGTATGTGGTGCCCCAGCGTGTTATATTACTATTCGATAGAATATAATAGAAGTTACCACCATAAATACTTACCTAAAATTTAAATGAAGCTTATACTATTTCAATATAAGTTTTATAATATCCTTTAAGCTGATGTTTCTGAAATTCTGCAATTTTGAGTTGTGTCACTTTTCTTCCTGGCGTGCTATATATTTATTGCCAATTTTAGGGTATCATATATTGATATTTATATTTATAAACATAGTCATTCACATGACAGCGAAAGGACTCTTGCACGTCCGTCCTCCTCTGTCTCCTAGTAGAGTCTCCCTACCCCTTTACAGTTCTACTTTTTCGTTTTCCTAGCCAGGAGGACTATTCAAGGACACTCCTTCCGCCAACGTCCCTAGGGGATCTAGTTGTCCCTTTCTGCCAACATTCCTAAGTGTGTTGACCGGAGAACCTCACATACATCACACATGCCAAGTTTCATTATGATCGAACCCTGGCTTCTAGGTGTTTCGAATTATTTCGACACAGAGTGTATTTAACGCATAGAAGAATACTCTGCTTTTATTATTTTAGTCTCATATTTCCGTGTTTTAAGTCTGTAGTCAATTACTGTCATTGAATGTTTTGTTTTTTTGTTTTTGAATGTTAGAAATGAATCAAAATCTATCACATACTGTATCAAACTCTTGAGTTTACTTTTTTGTATCATTATATGACTCTCTTGTTCATGAAACATCACTTGTCATTGCCACAATCCGTTACTACATGTTCAGCTTAAACTCCGTAGACCCTTAGAGTTGAAAGAAATAACGACTACACCTAGTCTTCCATCATAGTGTTACACTCCCACATAATAGTAACTGTAATCTTCAATATAATTGTCATTACAGTTTGACAAAGAGAAGAATCCAATTCCAACGGAAACCTATCCCTCGAAAGCAATTATTTTTTCAAGTCTTCGGAAGTTTGAAGCGTTTGAGGCGTTTTCCTTCTTTTACAGCACCGAAAAAACGTTCTCAGTGATAATATAGCTCATAGGTAATGTAGAATATTATCAGTTCAATACGTAAGAATTAATACAAATAGGAATATGATAGAAATTAGAAATAACAATAGAGTACAAATAGGAATGTAATAAAAATTAGAAATAACAATAGAATACAAATAGGAATATTATAGAAATTAGAAATAAAAACAGAACAGAAATTAATAATAAGAACAAAATAGAAATTATAAATAATAACAGAATATAAATTATAAATAAGAATATAATAGAAATAAGAATATAATAGAAAATAGAAATAAGAATAGAATAGAAATTAGAAATAATAATAGAATAGAAATTAGAAATAAGAATAGAATAGAAATTAGAGATAAGAATAGAATAGAAATTAAGAATAGAAATTAGGAATAAAAATAAGAACAGAAAAAAATTGAAAAAAATAACAGTAGAAAAAAATTGGAAAAAATATAATAGAAATTAGATACCTTTCAATACAATTTGTATTGATGTATTTATTATTCTCTCGTGGACAGTTATTCATTACTTAGTAGGGGAATCAGTAGTATGGATTCAGAACACCTGTTTCGTATAGAGAGAGAGGATTGAGCTGAAGTGTTAAATATGATAGATTTTATTTTGGATGAGGTCACACACACACACACACACACAAAATTATTTTAATATTTTGTGTACACACTGGCACACTTCACACATATAGACCATTCAGCTTTAGAAAAATAAATGTGAAATTTTGAACCATTTTTCAAATAAGTATATGCAACCATATTTGCAGGAATAAATTCTACCTTAAAGCTATTTAAGAAAAGCTAAGGGCATTAGGAGCAGTCTCAGATTCCAGTTTTAACTCGCAAAGAACTGCAATTTTGAATAAGACTGAATTAATAATTCTAAGGATTTTTTTGAAGGGGTTTAAAGGAAAAAATTGGTGGATTGATTGCTAAGCGTTTCTCCGTGAGAAATATGTTTGACTATATACAGACAAACGGAGAGTAGCGAAAAACGTTTATTTTAAAGGTAAACTGGAGCAACTTGCAGATGTGAATGCAGTGGCCAGATGCAGACTTTTAAACCAACCCTCAAAGAAACCTTTGATAACCGACTTCGACTTCCCTAGAGACATAACGACCAGAGACTTCCCTAGAGACTTGCTCGACTAAGAACGGATCATTATAAAGGAATGAAAATACTTCCTGACGGGACAAGGATCTATCCTTACTGCATGAACTGCCCAGAGATCCAAAACACATCTTTGAATGTCCAAAAATTACTGCAGAGATCTTGAAACTCGGCTTGTTACCAGATAGAGATCTGCTGTGGGAGACCCTCTACAGTTCTGAGGCACCGATGCTGGCAACTGCGGTCCTTCGGACCTTTGGCACTATTTGAGACTTTTTTTTGGCAATCCATAGACACGACATCATCATCACTGGAGCAACCCTGTATTTTCAATCCATACAAAGAAACAGGTATTTTTAAATACATAAAAATACAGGTGTAGGTAGTTGAATATATATACAAATTGACTAAAACAATGGGATATTGAAGACGGTCCAGGATAAATTCCAAAGAGAAAGTACCGAGTACTACGCTAAATACAGAGAATAAGATGGGCTGGGCAAAGTATTGGAAAGTGCGATGAAATGAATACAAAAAATTCTGGCCAGGTCAAATGGAATTACGCCTAGAAGAAGAACTAATGGACCATCCAAGTGGTTCGATACAAATTTTAATTGCAAAATAATTCGCATTCAAGAGTTTGTCGATTTTTTTGGAGGGGTGCGAGATCAAGATATGGCAAGCTTACTTCAAATGACGAGAGATGATACGATCTTGATGGACGATATATCTCGTCCATCAAGATGTGATTTTGCTGCTGACGAGATACCTCGTTGAGACAGCCACTAGGAGGGATAGGTCAAGGAATTTAGCATTTGCAAAACGAACTGAGGAGAACTAGTGCCAATAAAAGGTCAAGACGGAACATAATAATCGAAAAGGCCAAAACAAACACTGAACTGAAGAAACTATTGCTTTGTATAAAATCCACAGTGAAGTCATTTTTAGAAAGGCTGCTGGAGCCAGCAATGATCATAAGATTTCAACGACACTTTGGCCGCAGTGGCCAGATAGGAAGAGTAATGGATTAACAACCGGAGTGTTGCGAGCTTGTATGGAACCAAAGACACTCCTTTACGGAGAGGGCTGGTGCGGCCAACAGCCCATTGTGTTGCTCCAGTGTAAGGTTCGTTAAAATACCTCGTCATCTGCCGGTGGCTCAAAATTTCTTGGTGTTGCCCATGCATATTCATTTAATTCGGACCGTCACCAATAGTCCGTTGTTTTGCTACAGTGCGACGTTAAATAAAATACCCATCGCACCTACCAATGCGAAATTGTTACGTAATTGTCGAATTATCTTTAAATTTTAAAATTGTGACGAACGTTATCTCTCGTCGCATTCCCCAAAAGGGTGCCCTTTGACCCATAGAGCACAAGGGCTTGGGCCCGTGGTCATCCCCACAAACTGTCCTAAGCAGAACAAAAATCGCATTCATCAGTGGTAGCACTAAGGAACAGCTACGGAAAGACGTTAGATTCAGAATACAAAATAGCACACACTAATTAATAACCTACATATACCTCTTCAGACGTTGTTATTTAGCTGTCGAATAAACTTTAAATTTAAATCTTGTGACGAAAGTTATACGCCTCTTGTCGCACTCCAACAAAGAGGGCCCTTTGACCCTTAGGGCACAGGGGCTTGGGTCCGTGGTTATCCCCACAAACTGTCCTAAGTAGAACAAAAATCGCATTTATCAGTGGTAGCACTAAGGAACAGCTACGGAAAGACGTTAGATTCAGAATACAAAATCGCACACACTAAGTAATAACTACATGCTCCTTCAGAAGTTGTTATTTAACTGTCGAATAAATTTTAAATTTAAATCTTGTGGACGAAAGTTATATCTCTCTTGTCTCACTCCAACAAAGGGGGCCATTTGACACTTAAGGTACAGGGGCTTGTGTCCGTGTAGTTATCCCCACAAACGGCCCTTAGCAGAACACAAATCGCATTCATCCGAAGTATGACTAAGGGACTGCTACGGAAAGCCGTTATATGCAGGAAACGAAATCACACACTAAGTAAAGGAAAGAAAAATATGTGATGGCCAGCGACTTTTGTTACTTCCTCAGGGCGGGTGATGCAAGCAACGGTTGTAGCCCGTGTTCATTTCAAAGTGGGAAATTTGTCAGCAAGTGGGCGATGATATCCAGGCTCGATCACTTACTAAATTTTTTATTGACTTTCGAGAGCAGTCTCGTTAAGGGCGTATCGGCCTCCACCTTGATGATGGCGCACCTGTCGCTCTGCAGCCCATTTCACTTCACTTGTGGGAAAGAAGCAAATAAAGAAGAAACCAGCGAAATGAAAGAGTGAGGTTGAAGGGAACCTTCAACTGAAATCGAAATCGAGGTCGTCTGATTAGGAGAGGGAGAATTTCTCACGCTGAATAACTGCGACTTAAAAAGAAGGTGGTTAATTATTTATCTTCAAATGAAATAGACGGTATGTATGTATTTTAATAAACGTCGTACTGGAGCAACACAATGGTGTATTGACGACTCCGAAGACAAGCCGACGTTTTTTTAAATCACTGTCTGATGACGAGGTCACACCTCAGTTGGCGCCATGACAACCTGATGATATTTGAGGACAGATTTAAAATACACAAGCCACCTTTGTACACGACGGTATGGATGAATTCAAACTCGTATCCCTATTGTTGTTAATCCGATACTCTATAAACCAGGCTACCACGGCCCTCTGAATGGTAATGGTAATTTTTAGTGAACGTCGTACTAGAGCAACACAACTGGCTATTGACGACGGTTCGGGATCAGTCCCTTAAGAGAAAGATCCGAGGACAACACCTCGTAATTTTGAACCACGGTCAGATGACGAACCAACACCTGAACTGGCACCCCACTCTCCAAACTTCCACGCCAACCCAACGCGAGGACTTTCGGTGACGACAGATTTAAGGTGCACCAGCCGTCTCTACACCATATGCTTACAAACGTTCATGCCCGGACCCGGATTCGAACCAGGAACCACGGCCCTCTGAAAAGTGCTCAGTATTATATGTTATTTCACCTCATCGCTCGACTTTAAAATCTGGTGAGTTGGTTGATTTATTTGTGTTATGAAAGTCGCTAAGTCATCCATCTTCAAATGCAATAGACGGTATCTATGCGTTTTAATAAACGTCGCACTGAAGCAACACAACGGGGAATTGGCGACTGTCCGGGATCAAACCTGGACGGTAGGTATGAAGGTAGTTTAATTAATGTCGTACTGTTGCTACAGAATGGGCTGCTGACGGTGATCCGGGAACAATCTCCCAAGTGAAAGATCCGAAGACAACTCCACGTAATTGTGAACCACGGTCCGATGACGAGGCAACACCTAAACTGGGACCAGACTCTCCGAGCTTCCACACCACATCATTGAGGACATTTGAGGCCAATATTGAATTGAACATGCACCACGCCCCTTTGTGTACGATGTTATTTGGTTCGATTCGAAGTCACAACCGGTAGCTTGTCCTTTCTCCTCAAAGGAACATAATTATTTATATTATTTTGCTTCATTCTTAAATTGCGTGCGCCGACCAACCGGTATAGTGGTTAAGGTGTTAGCCTCTAGATCGGAAGGTTCCTGGTTCGAATCGGGGTCCGGGCATGGATGTTTGTAAACGTATGGTGTAGAGGCGGCTGCTGCACCTTAAATCTGTCGTGGCCGAAAGTCCTCACGTTGGGTTGGCGTGGAAGTTTGGAGAGTGGGGTGCCATCTCAGGTGTTGCTTCGTCATCTGACCGTGGTTCAAAATTACGAGGTGTTGTCCTCGAATCTTTCCCTTAAGGGAATGATTCCGGACCGTCGTCAATAGCCCGTTGTGTTGCTCTAGTACGACGTTAACTAAATTACCACTACCACTACCACTTAAATTGCGTGCTTTCGAGATTTTGAGTGTCACGTAAAATTGAATGTAATCGAATTCCACAATTTATTTTCACCGAACGGATAATAATGCTTGATAATTTTAGTGAACGTCGTACTAGAGAAACACAACGGGCTATTGACGACGGTCCGGGATCAGTCCCTTAAGGGAAAGATCCGAGGACAACACCTCGTAATTTTGAGCCACGGTCAGGTGACATTCACCGAACGGAATGATTCAGCATTCAGACATCTGAACTGCGACAATTTTAAAGATGGTTTCTGGGTTTCATAGCTAAAGGGTAATATTTAGCCAAGCTGCTCAAAGTACAAGACAACGACAAGTGTAAATATCGTGAAAGGGGAACAAATAGATTGGGGATTAGAGTTATTGGATGAAATCGGGAAAATATAGCTTAGGTATCCCAAGAACGCGACATCCGTGTTTACCACAGTTTGTGAACATCCTTGGGAAAAGGTAAGGTAACTAGAATACAACTGTCCTTGAAACCTGAACACAACTAAACGAGATGTGTGCCTGAGGGCCTTTAATGTACTTTACGTCGTATATGGTATTTTGCGTCGTATAAGTACATACCCAATGAAGGTCTAATTGACAACCTTGATTAAAATAAATTTTGCTTTACTAGTCAATTTGTCGAAAGTCGATTCCCAAACCCATATCACCTATAACTCCGACCACATGCTTCGTGTATATTCATTTGGTAGGTAGGTTGTTGAATTTAGGTTACAATGGAGCAAGTCATGAGTTTATTGGTGACGGCACGGGATAGATTATGAAGGGAAAGATTCGAGGACAAAACCTCCTAATTTTGAATCACGGTTGCGTTAACGAGGTCAACACACCTGAGATGCACCTCCTCTCAAACTTCCATAACACGCCAATGTGAGGACATTTGAGTCCATGGCATATTTAACGTGTACCAACCCCACCTAAGCGACGGTGTTTGATTGGATTAAATCGTGGTCAGTTGACAATGTTATACTTGTTCACCCAGGAGCAGAATTATATGTAGTGTTCTTTGGCAAGGCTCGCTTTCTACAGCAGAACATCGTAACTGATGATTTAAAAAAAATTGGCCAAACTTTTGATAAAATTAAGGAAAATTTGTTCTGCGACGTACGTAGCAGTTTTAAGCATTTTCTGCTCCCGAACTTGTGCAAGCCTCCCACTCTTCAAACTTCCACACCGCTCTAACGTCAGGACATTCGAGGCGACGTCAGTTTTAATGTGCACCAGCCCCCTTTGTACACGACGGTCTTTGATTGCCACGGTCTGGATAACGAGGTCAATACACCTGAGCTGCAAGTCCTCTCAATAATTACCTCGCAAATGTAAGGACATTTGAGGATATATTTAACGTGCACCAGCCCCCACCTAAGCGACGGTGTTTGGTTGGATTGAACCGCGGTCAGATGACGAGGTTACACTTGGGCTGGCACCCCACTCTTTAAACTCCGACACCACGTTAAAGTAAGGACATTCGGGGCCACGACAGATTTAACGATCACCGACCCTTTTTATACACAACGGTTTCTGGTTGCTAATGCGTTACTCTTTCAACCGAGCTACCGCATCTTGACTAAAACTCATGATTGCAAAAGATACCGCATGATAGTCTTTTAATTCGTAATACTTATAAATAAAATAAAATAAAAGTACAATCTTTTATAGGTGTATCCGTACTTACTACACAGCTGTAACAAATTACATCCATACGTTTTTTAAAAGCTCTATCATAGTCCAAGTAATCATGCATATAAAACCGACATTTCATTAGTGTTTTTAACCCTGTATACAGTGTACAAAGGATCATGACACTATATACATCATAATCAATTCAAAACAAGACAAATTGTTATTTTGGGGGTTCGAAACTTAAAAAAAGATATTTGGTGTTGTGTTGTAAGAAGCCCATTTTCTTTCTTTCTTAAATATCATTAATCCATCTTCATCTAAAATGCAACAAGTCAAAAAGTAATGTGATTTTACTTTTCTCAATCTCTCTTGATGGAGAGAGAGGGGCAAATTTAATAAATGCAAACTATTAATAATGTGAAATTAATTTATATTGTTATGGTTTAACCCATTAGGTACCTAATCTATGGTTGCTTTCGTAAACGCGAATAAATCCCACCGGTTGTACGAGTTATTGCACGTATCGTACGGGAATTATAACAGTTTTAGTAGTGTGAAAACTAGCCGTTTCACGAGTCACTCAAAAAAAGAAAAAAAATCATTGGAATTGAACTAAAATTGCTCTCCGTTTCACCAATTCATGAAGTAATGTATGCAAGCGTTCGTAAATGCATCTTCAGTACTGGTGAAATGGAAGACACATGTCGTATTATTTTGTGGCTTACACTTTAAAAAAAATTTGTTTACGAACGTGGTCAATGAAATAAAAACTTTTTTTATCTACCTGAAACTTTAAAACATGACCTCATACCTAACAAATATAAATAATTACGTAAGACATTTGGAAAAATCATGTCGATTGAAGTTTTAACCCTCCAAGTGATTTATCTTGTCGATCAAGATATGTCTAATTTTGTTAATGACGAGATACCTTGCTGATTTTTATTATGAGGGAATCGAGATCTGGTCAGTTTTCAGCTAATGACAAGATATCTCTTCCATCAAGATCTGGTTAGTTTTGCTAATGACGAGCTACCTCGTCCAGACAACCACCAAGAGGGTTAACTTTCCATGTTTCAACGAGATATCTCTTCCATCAAGATCTGGTTAGTTTTGCTAATGACGAGCTTCCTCGTCCAGACAACCACCAAGAGGGTTAACTTTGCATGTTTCAACGAGATATCTCGTCCATCAAAATCTGGCCTTTCCTTATAAAGATGTATCTCGTGACTTAGCTATTGCTAATGCTTGTTATGGTTACGTTTTCTGGTAATCACGTAATGTCTCGTCCATCAAAATCTGTTAAGTATTTAGCATTGTTAATGATCTCTTTGAAAACCTTTTAGAAAAATATAGACTAGACAACGTCACTAATGACCAAATTCAGAATTTACTTTTATTGCATGCCTACTTCCTACTCTTTATTTATGCCATTTTCTTTACCTTAGGCATACAAAGAGAATGCAATCTATTAAGTTACAATTATGTTTTTGTTGCTTTTCCGATTCTGTGATAGCATTAGGCTGGGATCACATCTTAATTACTTCGACTTGCATCTCCTCCCTCTAACTAGTACTAACGATAATATCTAAGAGTGGTTTAAAGCATCATGATCGTGTTTACTCACGTTCTTAAGTGTTGTGGAAATTGTTGGATGAGGTCGTAATGAGGTTGTTGAGCTTTCGTCGTGTGTCTTTGTACGGTCTAATATAATTTAAAAAGATATATGTAGTTGTTAATTTAGATTGTGATGATAATCAGAGCAAACTAAATGGCTTCCTTTTAAATATGTTGCTTTCGGATTGTTGGAGTACTATCCGAACGCGGGGTAATATCCGGGTAGTAATAGCATGTAAAGGTTTTCCTTATATTTTTAATTAAAAAGTATGTACTTGGTTGGTGATATTTCTATGATGCAATGGTTATATTTGGCTATGATGCGCAGACACAAGACATTCAATATCAATGGAATGATACACATAAGGAAAGGTTTTCTAACATATAAGAGAGAATTACACCCAGCGAATAATCGGACCTAACAGAAATCAAACCTGCCCTGCCTACAACTCGCAAGTTGTTATGACTGTGGTCATATCCACTAATACGCAATAATGGACCGGACAGCAAGATGCGATTGCATAAAAAAATAATACATGCTTTAATAGTGGGATGGTCCCCCACGTGCTGCAATTACACTACTAACCCTTCTGGGCATGCTTTCAACTTTTTCCATTTTGGTCATTCTAGAATGTACAAAGAAAAAATATCACTTTCGTCTTTTTATATTAAATTAGTAGCTTTTTCTTTTACCAGCGCGAATACTGTGAAAACAATATTTTTTTATAACTTGTCCAGTGACCGAAGATATCAGGCGCGAGAACAAAAAAAAATACATGTTTCGAAAAACACCTACATTTTTCTTTTTTCAAGAAAATCTTAATTTGGAATAAATAAAAGGTTTGAATGTATTTTATACAAATAATATTTCCCGAAAAATATAAATGGAGGTAACGCTGGTGGTACCATCTGGTGTTCACATGAGGAAACTCTGAAAGGAAGAGGCAAGTGAAGAAACATAAATAAAGCCTATCGGGTTGTATGGACTATCGGGTTTTTTGAGAAATAAACTTTTCCACTACTTTTTAATGAAGAGCCGGGTGAGCTACTATAATACATTGTTTCGATCAGTTGATTTATAGATAAAAAATAAAGCAATTCTTAAGCTAATTTCTCACCGGGACATTTGGCGTTCCAAGCTCTGAATCTCCGGACACCGGAATCTGGTACGTCCACTGAAGAGCCACTGGTCGTTCCTTACGTCAGAGACACACAGCTCCCACTCCAGATCCTGATTTTTTGCAATACTAAAGTTCTATTTAAAATGTTGGAGCCTGAGGAGTTGATCGATCTCTATCTGTAACGATCGCGAAGCTAGAAACTTGGACTAGGGAATGAAAAAGGAGAATTGGCTGAGGCACAAGGCAGTCTAAAGGGTGACTGGAAATGAGAGCCACCGATCAGCCACGGAATCCAGTGGCTACAGACACTTTGGTTCAGTGTGTTATGTTGTCATTTAGTTCTTTGTCCCTCCAGTGTCCAGGGATTCAGTGGCCGTACACCAAATGTCCCGTGTGAAAGACGACTAGATCAAGATCTGGTTGGCTTTCTTCAAACGACGAGATGATGTTTAGTCCATCAAGATCCCGTCAGTTTTGTTAACTCTGCCGGTAAATGTTTCGAAGAGGATTTATCAACCCCAAAAACGGACAAGATCTTGATGAACGACACATCTCGTTGTTAGAAGAAAACTGACCAGATCTTGATGAACGACACATCTCGTTGTTAGAATAAAACTGACCAGATCTTGATGAACGACACATCTCATTGTTAGAATAAAACTGACCAGATCTTGATGAACGACACATCTCATTGTTAGAATAAAACTGACCAGATCTTGATGAACGACACATCTCGTTGTTAGAATAAAACTGACCAGATCTTGATGAACGACATGTCTCGTTGTTAGAAGAAAACTGACAAGATCTTGATGAACGACACATCTCATTGTTAGAATAAAACTGACCAGATCTTGATGAACGACACATCTCGTTGTTAGAAGAAAACTGACCAGATCTTGATGAACGACACATCTCGTTGTTAGAAGAAAACTGACCAGATCTTGATGAACGACACATCTCGTTGTTAGAATAAAACTGACCAGATCTTGATGAACGACACATTTCATTGTTAGAATAAAACTGACCAGATCTTGATGAACGACACATCTCATTGTTAGAATAAAACTGACCAGATCTTGATGAACGACACATCTCGTTGTTAGAATAAAACTGACCAGATCTTGATGAACGACACATCTCGTTGTTAGAAGAAAACTGACAAGATCTTGATGAACGACACATCTCATTGTTAGAATAAAACTGACCAGATCTTGATGAACGACACATCTCGTTGTTAGAATAAAACTGACCAGATCTTGATGAACGACATGTCTCGTCAGAAGAAGAAAACTGACCAGGTATTGATACACAATATATATCTTCATTAGAAGAGATATGACCAGATTTTGATGGACGACGTATCTCGATATTGAAGAAAACTGATCAGATCTGGATCTCGTCAAAATTGAAAATTGGCAACATCGTGATTGCGAGATATCTCGCATAGCACAATTGTTCAGATCTTCATGGATAAGATATCTCACCGAAACCACTTGGAAGGTTAATTACAAGATACCTTGTCGAGACAAACATCAGAGGAGTCATCCGTAAATTTATAAAACAATAAATGTACTGTTCATTTTATGGTCATCTCATACAATTCTCAAAATCAGAGCATCTTCTTCAGTTTTTATTCGAGTTCCAAGCCAACGAATAAAAAGTTTGTCTGTAAAAAAGCAACTGACAGCTAAAGAATATATCTTCTTTAGAATTGACTTGGAAAATTTAATTCAACCCGGTTCAATGCATTGCCCGTGGACTTTATTTCGTGTGTGACAGGACTGATGTGAACGAATACAGCACGGGATTTCGCCAATAGAAAATGAAGGCGAGGTCTTCTTTAGAATATTCATTCGAGTGAAATGAAAATTCGCTCAATCATTCCACTACTGAATTTGTCATTGATGAATGATCCTGTAACTGTCATTTTCAAATTGCTTCAAAACTGTGGAAGAAATCATGCGTTTTCAAAAGATGGAAATGAAGAAAGTATTTGATTTTTTTTATATTTGTCTTGGGTTATATTCAATTTTTTAGTGCGATAAAATTATTTATTTTGCTGTTTTCTAGTCAAAGCGAAACTTTCTTTTCTTTGAAATAGTTTTTGGAATTTTTCACTGTGAATGATTTTTTAAATTCATTTTCAAATCACTTCAAAATTGTTGAAGAGATCCTGCGTTTTCAATATATGGAAATGAAGGATGTATTTGATTTTGTCTATACTTGTCTTGGGTTATATGTTCAATTTTTTAGTGTTATAAAATTATTTATTTTGCTATTTTCTAGTTAAGCCTTCATTTCTTTAAAATAGTTTCTAGAATTTTCAGTGAATTATTTTTTAACTCATTTTTAAATCGCTTCAAAACTGTTGAAGAAATCCTGCATTTTCAATATATGGAAATAAAGAAAGCATTTGATTTTTTCTATACTTGTCTTGGGTTACATATTCAATTTTTTAGTGTTATAAAATTATTTATTTTGTTATTTTCTAGTTTGAGCGAAGCTTTCATTTCTTTAAAATAGTTTCTAGAATTTTCAATGAATTATTTTTTAACTCCTTTTCAAATCACTTCAAAACTGTTGAAGAAATCCTTTGTTTTCAATTATGGAATGAAGAAAATATTTGATTTTTTTATACTTGTCATAGGTTATATTCAACTTTTTAGTTTGATAAAATAATTTATATTGTTGTTTTCTGGTTTTAGAGACTGATTTCTTTCTTCAGAATAGTTTTTAGAAATTTTCTTATTAAATTTTTTGTGTGTGTGTCATTTTATTAAAAACTAATATAAATTATACTTGGAATATTACTCTTACCAAACTATTAAAAAACATTATAGACGTATTTATAAAACTTGCTCAGTAATATGTTGATTTAATGTATCCCTTTTATACTCAGCACTAATTTTTGAATTGATAACATTTTCTAGCAAACGCGTTAACATTTATAAATGTAAAAATGAGGTTCATTAAATATTCTTTAAGCTGATTTATTGATGAATATAGAAAAAGAAATTGCTAGTCACTTACAGCAATGGTATTGAATAATTTAGGTTATTTGAACCAAAGAAATAAAGGTGGTATTTATTTTAATTTTTAATTTTTTGTTACGCAAAACTGTGTGGAATAAGTAGTTATTTCTTCCTAAAAGCAGATTTATACGAATTATTTACAAATATTTACTGATCAATTCTTGTAGATATTAAATAGTGTTTATTTAATACGAAAGCACATTTTGAGAAATTTAGGTAGGCAACATTCAATCATATTTGTTTAATACCAGTCACTGCGTAATCACCAACAAAACATACAAATACTCAACCAACATCCATATGTAGACAAATACACTCTACCTATTACTCTGTAGTCTGTCAATAGATATACCTTTCCAATAAACAAATATATATGGTGGGACAGGCATACTCTAGCAACAGGCATGCTCTTTCACCAATATCTATCTGTGCAGTGTCTTTCGATAGTGAAATAAAAACATAAAACTTCACCAAATCATAAACCTCACTACTTCCTAATTACGTACTCAAGTCAACTCCTGTTCTGCTGTGTGTGTTCCGATAACAAAATGGGTTCAGAATTTAAGGTGAAAGAATATTACCTCCAATTAATTCTAACCTACCCCTCTCATCGCACGCGATGCTACATTGTTCCATTTCTTCAAGGTCATTCACTCCGATGACGATTCCGCAGAAGTAATTTAATTTGGAATAGCAAAAAACGACAGTGACGGTTTGGTATTTCTCTCTCTCTCTCTCACTTCCCTTCTCGTCACACGCAAAGCATCAATAATCGTCTGCTGAGAACTTTCTGCCATCCCACAGCGACATCAGTTTAAACGAAAAAAAAGAATACGATTCTTCCAGTTCGTTTCGGAATCGCCATTGTGCTGCTATGGAATTTTTTCGAAAACGAAGGAATGGCTGAGCACACAAAAATGTTAATGAACATTCGACCCGCTTGATCTTTCAATTGCACTAATTTTTTTTATTAACACAGGAAGTAATTTTTTTGAAAAGGTGATGGTTTATTTCCGAGATGAAATTGCATATTGCAGCGTGTTTATGACTTCGCTGTAACAGTTTTTTCGAGATGTAAATGAGGATTCTGACAATAACGGGTATTGTGTCGAAGCAGCTACAATGTATTGTAAGTATCAATGATAATGCGAAGATATGGCTAAAATAATATGTGGTTGCGAAACCAAATTAGATATTGGAAGTGATGCATACCGCCATGAATACGATTGGAAATAAGGAAATACGAATTCCGAACATTTTACGCTTTTTTTTTCTTCTCGCAGACGTAGTTTCAATTTCGTTGAATACTTGTAGTGATAGAAATATGGTCGATTAAGTTTGGTAATACATGACATAGGAATATATGTTTATTGTGTTCGGAATTTGTCGTTGCCTTTTGAAATTCTTCAGAAATTTTCATACGAGTAACATTTGCAGAAACCGACCAGCCGGTATAGTGATTAAGGTGTTAGCCTCTAAATCGGTAGGTTCCTGGTTCGAATCTGGGTCCGGGCATGGATGTTTGTAAGCGTATGGTGTAGAGGCGGCTGGTGCACCTTAAATCTGTCGTGGCCGAAAGTCTTCACGTTAGGTTGGTGTGGAAGTGTGGAGAGTGGGGTGCCGCTCAGGTGTTGCTTCGTCATCTGACCGTGATTCAAAATTACGAGGTGTTGTCCTCGGATCTTTCCTTTAAGGGACTGATCCCGGACTGTCGTCAATTGCCCGTTGTGTTGCTCTAGTACGAAGTTGAATAAAATTACCATACCAATTACCATTACCATTTGCGGAAAATATTCAATTTGCAGCAGGAAGAATTAACGACTCACTGGAGCAACACAATCGGCTATTGGCAATGTTTCGGGATCAATTCCGAAGGGTAAGGTATCCAGATCGGAAGGTACCTGTTTCGAATCCAAGTCAGTTCATGGATGTTTGTAAGCGTATGGTGTAGAGGTGGCTGGCATACCTTAAAATCGTCGTGGCCGAAAGTCTTCAAGTTGAGTTGGCATGGAAGTTTGAAGAGTGGGGTACCAGCTCAAGTGTTGCCACGTCATCTGACCGTGGCTAAAAATTACGTGATGTTGTCCTCGGATTTTCCCTCAGGGGATTGATGCCGGACACATATTACCAACCTTTACTTGAATAGAAGACATGGGTGAAATTTTAAGCCCGCTGATTCGTCAGTTTCAATTTTAAGTCCGCTGATTCGTTGGTTTCTCATCCCGTGATCTCTGACGTACATCACTCACTCAGTATTTACTTGCAATGTTTGCGAAAATAAAGTTGAAACTGCTTCGACCGGAAATAGAATACTAATAAAAAAGAAAACGACAGCTTTAGATGATTACAAAGCGACAATTCAACGGTTTGTGCCATGCACTCGTATTTGTGATCGTAAATACTTTGTGTTTAAATGCATTTTTAATTCCAGTGTAGATTCTACGTGCATAGTTTAAAAATAGTCCATTTTATAACTTTAAAGAATGTTTAGGTCCTTGAACAGAACAGAAACGGGAGTTTTTTTATTATTACTGGAGATCTGTTGTTGGGATTCGTTATTTATGTTGCAGAGGTTTTGCTATTTGAGTTTTAAGACAGTTAATTTCAAGATCGTGTCTTATTTCGGTATTTCGCTGAAACCATCTGGCTTTGGCGATGGTTCTGAGTGTGGTAGATCGGAGGAAGTAGAAACAAACTTTATACCGTACCGAGTCCACGTGAAGCATCGCCTCTAATGATGATGTAACGTAGTGACGTCATTGTCGACAGTTTGAAACCAACGAATCAGCGGGCTTGAAATTTTCCCATGTCTTCTTTTCAAGTGAAGGTTGTTAATATGCATCCCGCATCGTCGTTGTGGTGTCGTCTCCCAAAAATGGTAGCATCCGAATTGTACGAAATTGTACACGAGGAGAAAACAACCAACAGCTAAGCAAATCACGTTCTTATTAGTTAGAAATCAATATATTTTTACAATTTACAAAGAATCAACATTCATGCATCGAGATGTGCATCTCTCGGGTCAGCGCGAGGAAAGTTCAACCTCGCTTCTCGCTCTCTCCCCGTCGACTCTGGCCTCACCCGCAGTCTCCAAGTCCCCCAACGGCAAAGGTCAAAGGCCAGTCGGCTATCCGTCGGAAAGAACACCCGCAGAAGATGCTTCTGTTTTCGTCTCTTTTTTGTAGCTCGTAAAACTCGCGAAGCAAAACCAACAGCTGTGTTGCAGCTGGCTCCAGTATTTCACGGTTTGGAGAGTGGGGTGCCAGCTCAGGTGTTGCTTCGTCATCTGACCGTGGTTCAAAATTACGAAGTGTTGTCCTCGGATCTTTCCCTTAAGGGACTGATCCCGGACCGTCGTCAATAGCCCGTTGTGTTGCTCTAGTACGACGTTAACTAAAATTACCAATTACCAGTATTTCACGATCTCACATCGTCAACAGGCCGCTTTCGCTGAATGTCAGACAAAGACATTGAGAAAAGCTGAGATGTTTTGTGTTACCTCACCATATTTAACAGACCTTGCACCTCAGATTTTCACCTCTTCAGGTCACTTCGAAATTCTCTGAACGATCTGGAGTTCAATTCTTTGAAGACTGTCAAAACAGAACCTCGATAACTTCTTTACAAAGAAGCCTAATGAATTTTTTTTCAGTATTTTCCAGCTGCGACAAAGATAGCAAAAAGTCTTAAGACAAAATGGTGCTTATGTGATTTAATAAAATTTTCTGTTGTTTTGTATTGCTTCGTTGGTATTTATCATAAAATAACCCGCAGAACTTACCGGATGACCCTATACTTGACGAAAATACCTTATATTATCAGATATGACAGTTGCACCTTACAAATCCCAAACAACCATTTATTCTTCATAGTACAAGACTGAATTTGCCCAAGAAAGTTGCTTCGGTTTTTATGGGGGAAGTGGTAGCTCAGTCGGAAGAGAAACAGATTAACAACCAAATAGTTGCGATTTGGAAACTCGAACTAATCATAGATAGCCGTGTGCTTGGGATCAGGGGCAGATTAAATCTATGGTGGCCTTAAAATGTACTCACGTTGGGGCGGTGTGGAGTTTGGGTGCTAGCTCAGGTATGGCTGCCATCTGAGTTTGCGAAAAGATAACCATGTGTTGTCCTCGTTGGTCCCGGACCTTCGTCAATAGCACTTTATGTTATTCCAGTGCGACGAAAATTAAATTACCTACTCATTACCTACTACATTACCTACTCATTTGCTGGACAGAAAAATTTTGTACGACATAAAATTCAAACACTTCATCAAAACAGAACAAGGCTACGCTTTTGTCAAAGCATGTCCTCTTAGGTCCTTCTCTTCTCCTCACTTCCTGGGTTCCCAATAGCACGCTGTGCTGTTCTCAGTGCGACGCAAATTAAAATATCTATCTTCCTTACGTGGTGTCGAGTTATATAGTTCAGGCCCTTGAAACCGAAATATGGTAAAGGTAATTTTAATTGACACTAGAGAATCACAACGGGCCATTGCAGACTGTCCCGGGTCAATCCCCTAAGGGAAAGATCCGAGGTAATTGGTAATTTTTTGTTAACGTCGTACTATAGCAATACAACGGGCTATTGACGACGGTCCGGGATCAGTCCCTTAAGGGAAAGATCCGAGGACAACACCTCGTAATTTTGAACTACGGTCAGATGACGAAGCAACACCTGAGCTGGCACCCCACTCTCCAAACTTCCACGCCAACCCAACGTGATGACTTTCGGCCACGACAGATTTAAGGTGCACCAGCTGCCTCTACACCATACGTTGACAAAGATCCATGCCCGGACCCGGATTCGAACCAGGAACCTTCCTATCTAGAGGCTAAAACCTTAACCACTATACCGGTTGGTCGGCGAAAGATCCGAGGAACACACCACGTAATTTTGAACCACGGTCAGATGAAGAGGCAACGCCAGAGCTGGCACCCCACTCTCCAAACTTCCACACCAACCTAACGTGAGGACTTTCGGCCACGACAGATTTAAGGTGCACCAGCCGCCTCTTTACCATACGCTTACAAACATCCATGCCCGGACCCGGATTCGAACCAGGAACCTACCGATTTAGAGGCTAACACCTTAATCACTATACCGGCTGGTCTGCTTCTGCAAATGTTACTCGTATGAAAACGGCCTACAAGCACGCATTAAATATAAAAACTATCTTGTCATTTATGTGCCCTGTGTAGCACTTTCTTTAAATTTAGTTGGTAATTGGTAATTTTTAGTTAACACTTTAGGGCTATTGACGACGGTCCGAGATCAATCCCTTAAAAGAAATTATCGAGGACAATACCTCGTAATTTTGAACCACGGTCAGCTGACGAAGCAACACCTGATCTGGCACCCCACTCTCCAAACGACCACACCAACCAAACATGAGGACTCTCGGTCACGACAGATTTAAGGTGCACCAACCGCACTTAAACCACACGCTTACAAATATCCATGCTCTGACCCGGATTCGAACCAGGAACCTTCGGATCTTGAGGCTAACACCTTAACCACCAGACCGGGTCGAAATATGGACAAAATTCGTGATTGTAATCACGAATTCTCATTCAAAAATGTGCATTGAATGTGTACGTAAATACTTGTTTACAGTTGAGAATTCCGCCCCATTTGCGTTTCGCAATTCAAATCCACCGATCCACACATGTGGATATCCCCAAACGAAGTGGTTTTACTTAGCGTTGAAAGGACCACTATCAAGACATCACCAGTGTTTGCTCGAATGATAAACACGCTACCGCCTACGATACTATTAAGCGGTAGTACACGAAGGGCTTCATCAAGAGCCCTTCGGGGTCCGAAATCAGCCAACACCATATAATTAATCAATCCCGAAGAGCTAATAGGTCCTACGAGCTTCCTACAGAATTTTAAAGCCGCGATAAATCATTCCGCATGCCTCCAGAAGACTCAACGTGTTATTAAGGGAGACCATCCGAGTTGCAAGCGCCACGGTCGCATACAAACTGCACGATTCAGCTCAACAGAGCATCTTCTGAGAATTATAAACATCGCTCAAAATTTATAGCGATATTGTTTACGAACGTTTCATTCGATGTAGGTGTGCGTCTGTTATCCTCTCGTTTTCGAAGTAGGCGTCAGCTATGTGCCCCATTCATGATCATTCCAATACAGAAAGTATGTGATTCCAAATGGTAATTATGGTAATGACAAGTTCGTTGTCCGATTCAGAAGCTTGATCAGTTTGAAGTCTTCGAATGATTTTATGTAGATCGAGGTTTTTGAAAGTTGTTTTACGTGGCAGAAATCTAAAGTGAGTCTAGTACCGACTGTGTCATTCTACCAGTATTTATGAATATGCATTCTCTCTCAAAATTGGGCTTGATAACCTTTTTTTACTGCCTGTCCACTGACCGTTCAAGTCTTTGGCACTGCAAGGGGTGAACGAACGATCACATTTAAAAGGGAGGGGGAGGGTGCAGTTGGAATTAACGTCGCACTGTTGAAACACAACGGGTTATAGCCGACTGTACGGATCTATACCGAAACGAAAGATCCGTCACTTTGAACCAAAGTCAGATGGCGAGGTCAACACCTGAGCTTGCATACCAATCTACAAAATTTCACACCACACAGACGTACGGACATTTTTTTGCCACGACAGATTGAATCTGCAGCAGCTCCCACATACACGACCGTTCTTTGTTGGATCGAGTTTCGAACTCGCAACCCTCCGGTTATCCGATATTCCTCCAACCGACCTACCGTGGCTTCATTATTTGTGAATGCGTGGTTTGCCCCGGTTGCACCATCAGGGACAAACACAAACATTCAATTACGTGGTGTTGTCCTCGGGGAGCCGACCAACCGGTATAGTGGTTAAGGTGTTAGCCTCTAGATCGTAAGGTTCCTGGTTGGAATCCGGGTCCGGGCATGGATGTTTGTAAGAGTACGGTGTAGAGGCGGCTGGTGCACCTTAAATCTGTCGTGGCCGAAAGTCCTCAGGTTGGGTTGGTGTGGAAGTTTGGAGAGTGGTGTGCCAGCTCAGGTGTTGCTTCGTCATCTGACCGTGGTTCAAAATTACGAGGTGTTGTCCTCGGTTCTTTTCCTTAAGGGATTGATCCCGGACCGTCGTCAATAGCCCGTTGTGTTGCTCTAGTACGACGTAAACTAAAATTACCATTACCATTACCATTACTTCGAGGAAGGAGGGATTTTAATTAACGTCGTACTAGAGCAACACAACGGGCTATTGACGACGGTCCGGGATCAATCCCCTAAAGGAAAGATTCGAGGACAACACCAAGTAATTTTGAACCACGGACAGATGACATGGCAACACCCGAGCGAGCACACCTGACTTCCACACTAACCCAACGTGAGGTGTTGTCCTCGGATCTTTTCCTTCGGGGATTGATCCCGGATTGTCGTCAATAACCCGTTGTTGCACTAGTACGACATTAAAAATTATCAATTACCCCAAACATTCAAGGTTCTAGAAAATGTGATTCTAACATGGGGCCTACTGGGTTATAGGCAGGTGGCCGGATTGTTGAGTTTCACAGTGTTTACAGCCATAAAGGCATCGCGCCTCAAAATCGGTAATATTTTAATGGTAATTTTTAGTTAACGTCGTACTAGAGCAACACAACGGGCTACAAAATCGGAACTAGGTTCAGTCAAAAGATCGTAGCGTACACCGGATCCGCTGGTGCCCGTTAAATGTGTCGTGGCCTCGCTTTGGCGTGATGTGGAAATTTGGAGAGTGGAAGGTGATGACATCGTAATCTGATCGTGATTCATAATTACGAGGTGTTGTTTTGAATATTTCCCAAAGGGACTGATCCCGGACCTTCGCCAATAGCCATAAAGAGACAGCGTATCCATAAAGAGACAGCGTATTTGTGATATTATTGAATTCGTTTAGCTATCGATTTGTTCCGTGTACCGAGTTGTACATCGCGGTAATTTTTGAATTAGCATCGTACAAGAGCTACACAACGGGCTATTGACGACGGTCTGGAATCAAGTCCACCTAAGTGAAATATCCGACGTAAATTCTACATCTCGGAGAAATTTGGCTGAGAAAAAACAGTTTTAAAAGTCTCATATGGTAATTTTTAATTTCCGACGTACTACATCAACGCAACGGGCCGCCGGGATAAATCGCTGAAGGAATGATCCGAGGACACCACCACGTGATTTTAAACACCTCTCTGAGCTGGCACACTACTCTCCTAACTTCCATACCAACCCAACGGTAGGTAATTTGGTAATTATTGATTAACGTCGTACTAGAGCAACGCAACGGGCTATTGATGACGGTCCGGGATCAATCCCTTAAGGGAAAGAACCGAGGACAGCACCTCGTAGTTTTAAATCACGGTCAGATGACGAAGCAACACCTGATCTTGCACCCCACTCTCCAAATTTCCACACCAACCCAACGTGAGGACTTTCGGCCACGTCAAATTTAAGGTACACCAGCCGCCTCTACACCCTACTCTTACAGACATCCATGCACTGACCCGGAAACGAACCAGAAACCTTCCGATCTAGAGGCTAACATCTTAACCACCATACCAGTAATCGGCTTAAAATTGTCATTAGATAGACAGGTAGTTGAATTTAACGATAGGTAATTGAAAATCTGAATTATTTACTTTGAGAATATTTTTATACTTTAAGAATATTCTGCATTTGAAAACAGCACATTATAGTGAACTATAAGCCTTTGTACTTACTTTAATAGTACTCTCACTTCTAATATTTCGTAATTTAAGAATGCTTCTTAACCTTTAGACAACGCATCTACTTTAAGATTTTTTTTTTCTAATGGCGGGCACATTTGACCTAAGTCATTGACCACTACAAGGCCGGAAGTGATGGCCACTTGTGAAGGAGCACCCAGTGGGAGGACCATCATTGCCCCTAACAATTTATACTTCGTAATTTTGAACCATGTTCAGATTGCGAAGCAACATCTGAGCTGGTATGCGCTTACAAACATCCATGCCCGAACCCGGATTCGAACCGGGGACATTCCGATCTAGAGGCTAACACCTTAACCACTATACCGGTTGGTCGGCATATACTTTAAGATAAAATTCCCCTTTTGTACTTTGAGACTACATATTTACTTTAAGAATACCCTTTTCCACTTTCAGACAACGAATTTACTTCAAGAATATTTTGTACATTATGGCAACATACTTCCCCTAAGAAAACGTTTGTACTTTAGACAACGCATTTACTTTAAGAATATTTTTATACCGAAGACTGTAATTACTTTAAAAAATACTTTTGTACTTCAAGAGTACATATTTATTCACATAATACTTTTAGTCTACGTTCATTTACTTAAAGAATACTGTTATACTACGCATATTTAATTGAAGAATACTTATTTCGTTACATTGGGGTAAGTAATTTTAACAATCAACTGAGCTAGAAATAAGACCCTGAACAAAGAGTAATTATCCTACAGCTCAAAGCAAATAGTACGTGTCTACAGAAAGGATTAAGACATCTCAATTATATCGTCATTGATGTCGTGAGGCACAAATCTACGAAATACGTACCGCCGTTCCAAAGAGCTGTAGATCATAGATTTATTGTTTAATTATACTTTGCCAGTATCTCGCTTTCACAAGTAATTTATTGGAATCTACTACTTTCGGGTTCATCTCTGACAGTCCCAAGTTCACACTAATACAATTGTGGTTATTTATTTCGTTGTTTAGCGAGAAAAATTATTGACTGACATCACAACAACTTAATCTTCCATAAAAATCGTGAAGTACCAATTAAGCTTTCTGGAAGATTTATGCTTAATTAAACATGAACGAAAGGTGAGGAAAGGTGCTTCTTTTATATTTCCTCGCAATTCACCCAGTAAGACCCTATTCCAAATTGGTTCGATGACGTTTAATTAAAAACGGACAGAATAGCGAAATCTCTAATGGAATGTTCAATGGATTGTTTGTTGTCGCATCAGGGAATTTGATTTTGATGTGTAAGCATACCTAAGAACAAGTAGGGAGCGATATACCAATGATTGTCTTTCTTGCGTATGCATTTAAATTGACAATAAAGAGCAATTTAAAAAAGTATGTGGGAAATTATTTGAATCTTAGATGGCGCTGGCATCGTTGACGTCATGCACCTTTCCTGCTCTCCCACACTTGCAGCTTTTGTCAGTTGAAGTTGGACCTTCATATGAATTCGAAAGAACCTAAGTGTTCTTTATTTGATTTATCTCAATTTGCATAAATATGTAATCTTTATCTATATCTGTAAATGGACAATAGTAATTAAACTTCAATTTAACTGAAAGAATCTCTAATCGTCATTTTTGTATGGACCAAAAAATATCACTGAACCATTTGATAGTAGAAATCCTGCCATTCTGCGTCAGAGTACGAGTAATATTTCAGCATGAAATGTTTTAGATAGGTAAGTATTTTAACAAACGTCGCTCTAAAGCTACACAGCGGGCTATTGTCGACGATCCGTGATCAAACCCGAAAGGAGAGGTCAGAGGACCACATCACGTAATTTTGAACCACGGTCAGATGACGAGGTCACACCTGAGTTGGCACCCTACCTCTCCGAACTTCCACACCATGCCAACGTGAGGACGTTTGAGGTGATGACAGGTTTATAGTGACCAGTTTGGGAATCTATGCTGTAAAAAGTGTTTCTAACTTTCCTAAGGGTTATCTTGTCACTAAACGAGATTACTCGTCGCTAGACGAGATATCTCGTGGCCATATAAAAACTGACCAGATCTTGATCTCGTCATCATAAAAAATTGTCGAGTTCTTGATGACGAACTACCCATTCCTTAGTATAAGTGGTCAGATCTTGGCGAAACATCGTAAGTTAAAGAATATATTTATAATTTCATAGTTTTGTTAGGCTCCTCGTTGACTGACGACCGATAGGCTGAAGAAGACGGGTACAAAAATAAAAATTGAAACATTTTTACCTCTACCAAGTTCCATAAATAAAATTCATAACAAACAATGATAGTTTCTTTATTTTTTATAAGTACTAGTTCAATAGAAATACACACTGCTAAAAACAAAAAGTGACTAAAATTAATACAGCTCATATCCAACTCATACATTATTGCAAACATCTGTATGCTTCATTCTTACATCTTCTAAAATTCAGTTTTCTTAAATTGTAGTACAATTACAAGAAATAATTTGAAAAATGCTCAGAAAGAAAATGAAAATGTAAACACGAAGAATTATGAAAAGCTCATTGAATTCATAGAAGCTTTAAAATAATTTAGGAAGCTCGTTTGAAATTCATAAGCCTGTCACCAAAATTATATACAAAAATGCAAAAGTGCACGAATTTACATGTAATACTCACCTTAATCGTGCAATAACTTTTTAATTTTACCAAAATTCATTAACAACACATATTTAACCTCGTATAAATGCAATGAGACCGACATGAACATTAATCATCGCATTATAAGCAACTTTGTAACTCTCTAAGTCGCGATATCTTGTCAATCAAGATCTGGTTCAAGATACTTCATCGAGACAACCATTAGGAGAGTTAAAAGATTTGCGTGATTTTAATCGTATATACACGTTTTTACTACATCATTGCTTTCAAATACAATTCATGTTTTCATTTAAATGTAAAGACGAGAAGTTAAACACTTTACACATGTTTTAAGGTGTGAAACATAGATTAAATATTAATACTTTTAGTACCGCTACATATTCTCAAAGATCACACTGAAACATTTTTATCTCGATTACACAACCCATTATTTCAAAAATCCGTGCTTTGCTGATCGAAACTCGAACATCAGTAAAGTTACTTTCAAACTTGTGTAATCTGAAAAATAAAACTGAATTTTAACTACAATCTCATTGAGCTTACAGAAATCTGCATTTTGTTCAGATGACTTGCTTCTCAGAGGGAATGTATTCGCTTGAAAATTTTTAGTACAAGTGTGAATGATTATATGACGAGCCATTGGATTTCTTCAACGAATTCATTTCAGAATTTGCGATCGTTGGTGGCTCCATCTGCTGGAAGCTCGGGTAATCATAACGCCAAACTCTGGCACTATAACCTCGGCAGTAATCTATAGAATAGACATATTTGTCGTTAAAAAAACAGTAACTGCAGTTTTATATTGAATAGTGAGGGTTTTTGGTATTTTTTACAAGAAAAAAGTCCACTAGTTCATTATTGCCACTTTTTAAGAACATCTTTAAAATCAAGGTTGAGATAATGTTTTTCCCAAAAAGTTTTAAACGTAAATAAAAAATGCCAAGAAATGCCAACATAAAAAATTATTAATATTTAGAATTCAAGCACTAAAAATTACATTTATTGGGTAAAATAAAAATACGCCTATATAGTTAAAATACACGAAAATATTTAATTAGAACACTTTTTATATCTACTTTTTCAAAAAAGGTAAATTAAATCAACGTTTGACAGTAGCTTAATAGTAGAATTAAGGCAGAAATAATATAATAGTCTGACTAAAAGTTTAAAAATCAAGCGCTTTATAGATTTAGATTTTTTAAATTACAAATAAACTCACTAAATTTGGGAATTTTTTATTTAATTTAAGAAGAATACGCGATAATAACATCCCTTCAATATTCCAAGAAAAAATTCACACAGTTCCTCCCTATAAAATGTTTTTTCTTCTGAAATAATTCATTTACAAACAGCAATATATATTTTATTAAATACCATTTTGAAAATAAATTTTCATGTAAAAAACGTATCCATTAAAATTTAAATTTCATTTTAGAAGAATTCGATAATATTATTCCTTTAATATTCCAAGAAAAAGTTCCCCACTCAAAAATATTTTTTTCTACGATAACTGATCTAAAAACACCAATAGATATTTTATTAAATGCTGTATTGAAAATAAATGTTCATATAAAAAGTATCCATTAAAAATTAAATGTTCATATAAATAGTAATTGTCGATTTAAAATAATTATCCCTATAAAAAATAAATGTCCATTGCAAAAATAATTGTCTATATAACAAAAAAAATGTTCATTTAAAATAAATGTCCATTTAAAATAAATGTCCATTTAAAATAAATGTCCATTTAAAATAAATGTCCATTTAAAAAAAAATTTCCATTAAAAAATAAATGTCCATTTAAAATAAATTTCCATTAAAAAATAACTGTCCATAAAACAAATAAATGTCTATAAAACAAATAAATGTCTATAAAATAAATAAATGTCCATAAAACAAATAAATGCCCATTAAAAAACAAATGTACATAAAAAAAATATACTTCCGGTAGAACAAACTGTCCATACAAAAAGAATTCGAGAGAGAAAACCTACCTGCATTGATTTGCGATTGCTTCACCAGTGTACCCTGTGTACTGCTGGGCAGTACTGCGTGTGGCTGCAGATGCAGAAACGAAGGAGTGTGGAGGACGGAGTGACTACCCATTGCAGATCCGGACCCCAGGTTTCCTCTGGGAGAGGCCAGGTGGGCCGCCTTGGGAATGAATATCAAAAGGAAGACGAACAGTGCCGTACTAACGAGACCAAATGCTTCGGCCGGGGCATCGTACCTGGAAAAGTATCACATCATATTCAAATGGTACTTCCATTTATAATTTACATGAAACAAAGTATTTATTAAGAAACATTTAAAATGTAAGTTTCGCTCTCTCAATGGCACAGTACTTAATAAAGGTCTTCCAAACAAAATGCACACACTTTACAAAATGTAAAGACCTATTTCTTTTTATGAATGTGTGTTTTATGTAGAACAAAAATATAGTTACTTTAGGGGTGATGGGATCCCTTATGTCTCATCACCCATCTAGAGCTCTCTTGGTTTCAGAATATCAAATGAGTAAAATTTATATTGCATCCTTATATACCTATATTTATGTACTTAGTTTCCTTATACACCTATATTTATGTATCTAGTAAATCTAGCATCCTTACATACATATATTTATTTACCTATCATCTTTATATACCTATATTTATGCACCGACACCATATACTTTTAACCAATTGTCTTTGAGGTAAAGAAACAATGGATAATCAAGCTTAATGACTTACTAATCTTGTGCTTTAAACCTTGTACTTATACTAAACTTAAACTTAACGACTTTTGCACTTGAAACTTGTACTTATATTTAATGTGACTCTTACACTTAAAACTTGTGCTCTTACACTTGTCTTACTCTCTTGTACTCTTACACTTGTGCTTTAAACCTTGTACTTATACTAAACTTAAACTTAACGACTTTTAATTTAATGTGACTCTTAATGTGTTTTATATTTAATGTGACTTTTACACTTAAAACTTGTGCTCTTACACTTGTCTTACTCTCTTGTACTCTTACACTTAAAACATACTTATACTAAACTTATACTTAGTGAGTTTTACTAAACATACTTAATGAATCTTACTAAGCTTATATTTAATGAATCTTACTAAACATACTTAACGAATCTTACTAAACATACTTAATGAATCTTACTAAACTTATACTTAATGAGTTACAATGACTTATAAAGTTGTGTAAAGCTAAGCACGATATCAGTTTTTGATCCAATCTCGGCATTCCCCGTTACTTATGTTACGTTATGCTATTGGTGACAACTTCCTTTCTAAACCTGACGAGGGGAAAAACTGGTGTTTTAGGTACAAGATATCATACCAATTAGCCACGAATCAAATCCTCTCATTCTGACGGTAAACAATCAGGGAATTTCGTTCTATCTGAGGTAAGGGATAGGACATATGCCACGCGATCATTCCAAGTTTAAACTATGTCATCTGTATTTACAAAGATAGCAGCACCTTCTATCAAAGATCAAGGATTGCCTTAGGACATACCCCACGCTATCATGCCGTAGTTAAACAATGTTGTCCGGTTTTATAAAAAAATATGTTTAAATTGCAGAACACTTCGACCAAAGATCAAGGATTTCGTTAGATGAGAATTGGAAAGATTATATAAAGAATAGTACCTTCGATCAAAGATCAAAGACACGGAGATCCAAGCAACCCAAAAGATGAGGCAAAAGGCGATGGACAGTCCAATGTAGACTGCCTCTTTGTTGTTCTCCCTGAGGGATCTCCCTCGGACGGAAGCCACTATGACCAGGAATAACAGAAACATGACGTAGGTGAGGTACTCAATGCGTTCCAGGGGTGATTTTTCACACATCATGGTCACTTCTCCAGGAACTGACGATGATGTGACTCCTGCTGGCTCGTAAACCAGCCATTGGACAACTATGACCACCTACAGCAAAATGAAAGAAAAATATACATTCACAAATCTTTTTGAGCAAATTTTAAAGAAGCTTTTTGCGAAACAACACTAGTCTCCGATGAGGTACTTAAAAAAATATTAAACTTTTATTAATGAGTATCCTCTAGGAACATCTGGTATCGCCTATCTGGTCTACGCACCGGGTAAACCTTATTCGAAGGACCGTATCTGGAACACGGGACGAGTAAATCTTTTCGGAGAGACGTATCTAGTCGGCGGAGCAAATAATAATGTTGGAAAGGCCGTATCTGGTCTGGTGGCTTAATAAAACCGAGGTATCACCTACCTGGTCTACGCATCAAGTAAACATTATTCGAAGGACCGTATCTGGAACACGGGAAGAGTAAATCTTTTCGGAGAGACGTATCTTGTCAGCGGAGCAAATAATAATTGGAAAGGCCGTATCTAGTCTGGTGGCTTAATAAAACTATTTTGAGGTATTGCCTATCTAGTCTACGCACCGGGTAAACCTTATTCGAAGGACCGTATCTGGAAGACGGGACGAGTAAATCTTTTCGGAGCGACGTATCTTGTCGGCGGAGCAAATAATAATGTTGGAAAGGCCGTATCTGGTCTGGTGGCTTAACAAAACTATTTCGAGGTATCGCCTATCTGGTCTACGCATCAGGTAAACCAGGGCTCGAAATACCCGGGTGCACAGGTGCACTGTGCACATGAAAATATAATTGTGCACCTAATTTTTTCCCACTAGGTGTACATAGTGCACCTAATTTAAAAACTTAGGTGCACAAGGTGCACCTGTATTAAAAAATCTATTTCGAGGCCTGAGGTAAACCTTATTCGGAGGACCGTATCTAGAACATGGGCAGAGTAAGCCTTTTCGGAGAGCCGTATCTAGTCGGTGGAGCGAAATATTGGACGGCCGTATATGGTCTGGTGGCCTAATAAAACTATTTCATGGGCCGTGTCTGATAAAATATTTGGAAAGCCATATCTAATTAATAATTAATGAAAAATATTTCGTGAGTTGTATATCGTTTGCGGGCCAAATAAAAATATTTGGAGGGCCGTATCTGGTTTGCGAGCCTAATAAAATATTTGGAAGGCCGTATATGGTCTGAGGGCCTGATAAGAATTGGAGAGCAGTGTCTGGTCTGTTGGCTTAATGAAACTATTTAGAGGGCCGAATCTGATAAAACATATTTCATATTTGTTGAGCCGTATCTGCTCAGAGGGTCTGATAAAAATATACAGTAAAACCTCGGTTAACCAAACTCGGGTTAACCTCCGAAATCAACAACAACAAAAAAAAAACACGTTCAGTTCTGCACGGGAATAATCGCAAAGTCGAGAGAGCCCAAGGGGGGGGGGCTATAAATGTAATTTTAACTTTAATCTTTTGACTACGACTATTGATATAACAAGCGCGATTATTTCTTTTCGCGATTCTTATAACTTTTAAGGCACAACTGCTGTAACAGCCGTAGTTCAAATCATTTCTTGGTGCGATTCGTACAACTTTCAAGGTACAACCGATGTACCGGCCGTTGTCGAAATTCTTTCTTGGCGCGATCATGGTACAACTGCTGTACCGGCCGTAGTCTAAAGGGTAATAAAGAATATAAGTTGTAGCCTATAAAGTGGGGTTTGAATTCGTTTGACCTTCAAAACATTTTAGAATTATATTCATACTATAATTAGGATTGGATTTTGTGATTTTATGGCGCTAGGTCCACATACTGTAATTAGATACAAAATACATAGTAATAGATGTTGGTGGCTTAACTGAAAAATTTGTTTTCCGAAACAACTTCCCCTTTTAGTTCGGTTAACCGGGTTTGTACTGAATTTGTATGTCGGTATGACAGCGGGTCTACGATTAATCGATTCGTTACAACTGATTTATCGTACACACACGTTTTTTTTATCTGATGCGTACGAAGTTTTTGTGTGTGATAGGCATGCTAAACCTCATCCCGATGAGAACATCTATTTCTCAAATAGCTAAAAATACGAGTAGATCATATCATGTCCTTGTGAGCAACAATGTACTGTCTGACTGGAATAACAAAAAGGTAAAAATGCAACTTTGTTTTAACTTCGGTGTTAAAGAGTCTTGGAAGCTAATGAGCCGAACGGACGAGGATACAATTGAGGCTCTTTTAGCTTTACATATCGTCAAGGATGTAGACTCAAGAGTTGACAGGCGTGTCCAATTTTCTTGTCAATATCTGGTTTTCTTGTTGGGGACAGGATTGGATTTGTCACAATAAAAGGCATTTGTTGAGCGGAAAAATTGTCTCTTAAAACCTGATTTTTTTTATACACAGACATTCAAAATAAGTCTATTATACATAATAAATGCTTACAGGGTCTATGTGCGGAAAATAGCCTTTCCATTCACATCTCCTAATAACAGTGTTATATTTTGTAAGCCAGGAAGGTGAAATGTATTTATAGTTTATGTATTTTTAAATTTCTAAACCAAAGTTTTAAAATGTGCTTTTTTTGCTAGTCTGTGTCAAACTTAAACAAATGTTTTTTAGACAAGAATAGATTACATGTCTTCTGATGATATATCCTGAATTTGGTTGCAACAATTTAAAAAGACAACGCAGTAAAAAAGCTTAATTTTTTAACTTCACAACCCTTTAAACTAGCTCTAACTGTAAGCGATGTGTTTCAATTGGGTTCAAAATATTCACTATCATGCGAATGTAGTTTAAATGTAACAAATATCTCAACATCGGTCATAAGAATAAGAAATAATACTAATGAAATAATGCATGAATAGCAGAATAATAATTTTATGAGTTTAACGTTGTTAAATTTCAATTAATTATTGGTTGTTCAGAAATGTCCATTATGGGGCTGTGGTAGGAAGAGTGACATACTATCAACCGGAGTATGGCAAGTTCAAATGTAATTAAAGATGCACGTCAAATCTGTCGTGACCTTAATTGTCCTCACGTTGGCGTCGTGAGGAAATTTGGAGAGTGGGGTGCTAGCTCAGGTGTGACCTTGTAATCTAACCGTGGTTAAAAATTACGTGGTGTTGTCCTCTTATCTTTCCCTTTGGGGTTGATCCCGGACCGTCACCAATACCCAGTTGTGCTGCTCCAATGCAACGTCAATTAAATACCTACCAATGTCCATTATAAAGATATTACAAATTATTTGAAAAAATTAATAATTCTCTTGTAAAAAAATTAATTTTCTGTTGGAGTTGCTGATTTAAATATATTAATGTGTGCTTTTAAAATTGATTTATATTCCATAAATTGACTATTTGGAGATTGGAGATTGATCTATAAAAACACATTCTTAAACACTGTTTACGAAAACTAATTATACAGTACCTCTACAGCAACAATGAAAAAGAGCAGAAGTGCTTGAAATGACGCATTGAAGTACACCCCATCATGGATCTTCAGCAGAAACACACATTTTACAAGAAGCGTGCCGAACACAATAGCGTATGCTATTCCGATTCCCGCACGAGTTATTCCACAAAACAGCCAATGCGGTTCAGGTACATACAACAGTCCAAGAACAGAACACAACAGGAGTCCCAACAAGAGAATCTGTCCCAAGAACAGATGTCTCCTTCCACCACAGGACTTGTAGAGGACATAAATTTCAAATATAAAAATTGCTGCTACATTCAATAAAGACACAGAGACTAGTGGAATAACCCACGGTTCATCTCGGAACTTGAGGTAGAAGGGCAATTCCTCGGATGTCTTGTTTGCGAAAGAGTTAACAATGGATTGATTAACTTCATCTTGTGGCAGAGTCAGGTTCCCGATGTCCATTGTATCGCTGTCGTTGAAGAGAGCATTGCTGGAATTTGACAGCACCGTTGACAGAATGTCCAGGGATGTGTTTGATTCAGCCATAAGGGCAATTTATTTTCTTGTGTGCTTGATAAAGGCAACTCCTTTTAAAACAACTTATCTCCAAGTTGGCATAAAGGAAGATCTGAAAGATACAAATTTCCATGTTTTAATATATTGGAGTGTTATTTAGACAAGAAAGAAATACATTCTCCCACACTGGTAGTTTAGTCTAACAGTAATGTAACTTAGTCTAACTAACTGTAATGTAACTTAGTCTAACTAACTGTAATGTAACTTAGTCTATATATAACTAACTAACTGTAATGTAACTTAGTCTAACTAACTGACTGTAATGTAACTTAGTCTAACTAACTAACTGCAATGTAACTTAGTCTAACTAACTAACTGTAATGTAACTTAGTCTAATTAACTGTACTTAGTGCGTTCTCAGCGAAAATGAAACCTCTTGGCTACTCTGAAAGATACAAATTTCCATGCTTTAATATATTGGAGTATTATTTAGACAAGAAAGAAATACATTCTCCCACACTGGTAGTTTAGTCTAACAGTAATGTAACTTAGTCTAACTAACTGTAATGTAACTTAGTCTAACTAACTGTAATGTAACTTAGTCTATATATAACTAACTAACTGTAATGTAACTTAGTCTAACTAACTGACTGTAATGTAACTTAGTCTAACTAACTAACTGTAATGTAACTTAGTCTAACTAACTAACTGTAATGTAACTTAGTCTAACTAACTGTAATTAGTGCGTTCTCAGCGAAAATGAAACCTCTTGGCTACTCTGAAAGATACAAATTTCCATGCTTTAATATATTGGAGTATTATTTAGACAAGAAAGAAATACATTCTCCCACACTGGTAGTTTAGTCTAACAGTAATGTAACTTAGTCTAACTAACTGTAATGTAACTTAGTCTAACTAACTGTAATGTAACTTAGTCTATATATAACTAACTAACTGTAATGTAACTTAGTCTAACTAACTGACTGTAATGTAACTTAGTCTAACTAACTAACTGTAATGTAACTTAGTCTAACTAACTAACTGTAATGTAACTTAGTCTAACTAACTGTACTTAGTGCGTTCTCAGCGAAAATGAAACCTCTTGGCTACTCTGAAAGATACAAATTTCCATGCTTTAATATATTGGAGTATTATTTAGACAAGAAAGAAATACATTCTCCCACACTGGTAATTTAGTCTAACAGAAATGTAACTTAGTCTAACTAACTAACTGTAATGTAACTTAGTCTAACTAACTGTACTTAGTGCGTTCTCAGCGAAAATGAAACCTCTTGGTTACTCTGAAAGATACAAATTTCCATGCTTTAATATATTGGAGTATTATTTAGACAAGAAAGAAATACATTCTCCCACACTGGTAATTTAGTCTAACAGTAATGTAACTTAGTCTAACTAACTGTTTTGTAACTTAGTCTAGCTAACTGTACTTAGTGCGTTCTCAAAATGAAACCTCTTTTTGGTTGATCACGTGCAGTAATATTAATTTATGATTAAAAAAAAAAAATTTTGACTAGAAATCAAACAAAGATTTAAGACCAAACACGGAGTGGCCGTTGTTTTTTCAATTTTAAGTTGTGGAAACATGCAAGATACGAGATAACCAGATTTTAAAAAAGTCAGGAACTTTCATTTTAGACACTAGGAGGCTCCGCCCCCTACTCGCCAACCAAACCAACCAACCAATTTTTGGCAGTTAAAAAAAATCTTAGTTATAAAATAATAAATACGGCAACTAACTAATATTAATAAACCCGGGCTAACATTAATGTTAGATGATACTAAGCAAGTTTTAAAAAAGTTGGAAAAAAAGTTTAAATGCAACGATGTTTAAAAACATTGATGGTTTTTGGGCGATGTATTATTCATATCAATGTTTTAACATTGAACATCGATGTTTTAATGCCAATGTTGCATTCCTACTCGCAATATCTACAATAGAGTAGAAAATATACGTATACATTTTCACAAGGCAATCTTTAATCGGAAAAAATTTCGAAATTACTCTTGATCTGACAGCCGAAGAATTAGTTTCCTTTTGAAGTTTGTTTAACCAAATAATAACTAATGCGACGTATTGCAAAACATTTTTAGTTATTAATAAGTATATTTCTTATTTTTAAAAGTCAAATGCAGAAAAATCGAAATATTCAAACAGGTTATATAATTTTAATAGTAATTGTAAGTACTCTGCTGGATTGAAGGACATTTTTCATCTCGGGCGCCGGGCAACTTACAAAATTTTTTTTTGAGGGTGTTGGATTGAAAGAACGACAGAACTGCCTGGTCGTAATTAATGGTTTATTTGCAGCAATCTTTGACCCTATGTACATTAAGTCCGCGATTGAGTCGGATCGGGTCTTTTACACACAAAACGCATGTCACAGACTTGTTCATTACCCTCACATCCGGGGGGCTTCGTTAAAAACATTCGCGCAACTTAACTGCTCAGTGGTTGAGGAACCTCCCCAACGCCACCTATTGATCTCTCTCGAAACCAACAGTTGGGTATTTAAATTAGTTATGTTACATAATTCAATTCATAGCGAAAATTTAATCCTCACAAGAATGGATAAAACATACATCGATCAATAAATTTGTAATGTTTGATTTAAAAGCTTTTTGATAATACCATCTCGGACATTAACAGCTATAATATGTATTAAATACAATAGGTATAGGATCAAAAGCGATGTCTGCTCTTCGTGATTATATGCTGTGGGATAATAGCTTCTTGTAAGGTATACCTCATAAGTGAAATATTGTGCAAATAGAAAATATTAAAAATTGCTAAAAAGTAACACTTTTGTGAATGATTAATTTCATTACGATTTGTCACCTCATTTTTAAGTGCGTTAGTTCTTTTTTAATTATGAGTATAGCAATCTATAATTTATCGAAACTAACTTTATCGAATCCAAATTGTGATTGTTAGTAATATAGTACAGTACATGCAGCTATCCGTAAATCGTATCAAAATTAATGTTTGAAAAATACAACTTTAGTAGAGATAAAAATATTCTTACAGATGCAGTTAGTATTGCTATTTTATTCGTTCCTGTATCTCTACTATTATAAAAGGAAGTGTTTGTTTGCTTTTTACGTGACTGCAAAATCCTGACGATTCTATGGCACTAACAGCATTGAGATTTGGCACACAGGTAGTGCGAATTTTTTGCAATTTTTGGGTAGCGGCGAATTTTAAAATTCACTATATAAGAATTTTAATAAATTTAATGAAATTTAATCTTTATTGAATGCTACAGCATAGAAGAGATCACATATTCTAAATTTATTGCTTTCATTTCCGTTTTGATTTTGATCGGAGGAATAATTTTTCAGCCAGACGATAAAAACTAACAATATCTTAACTGGAGTCAATTAGTTCTTTTTCTATCTCCTAGACCGTAAAGATAGTGTTAAAATTTCAGCGGATTTGAAACCTGCAGAAAATTTCACATTGATCCATACATAAAAATATGATTTTTTAAAATATAAATGACTTTTAAATTGAATATATCTTTTATATTTTCGCACGAGATTGTGACATCACGGTGATTTTTCCTTTCCAAAAATAAACAAATTCATTTTGTGCCGTTCGCGTTAAAAAAAAAAAAAAAAAAAAAAAAAAAAAACAGATTACATTTATTGTCTTATTTCCGCGAATGAGAGAAAGAAATAAAAAAAAAAACCTATTGACTGGGATTGTTAAGCTTCTTTTTTTTTTTTGTTAAATCGGAATCTTAAAGATAGATTAAAAATTTCAACGAATTTGAAATCTGCGGAAAATTTCATTTTGATTGATACCTAAAAATATGATTTTCTTAAAATAAATAATTTTTAAATTGCATATATCTTCACCGGATTTAAAATCTGCATAAAATGTTATACCAGTTTGCGAAGCAAACCAACACCACGGGCACGAGCAACGCCGTGCTAGCAACGCAGTGGCTAGTGCGATATATTGTAAGGCAGTGTTGCCCAAAATTCTCTTAGAATTACGACAGTTTAGCTATATTCTTAGTATCATCAATACTTAACTTTCTAAATGAATAGGAAATATTTTGAATACTGAATAGTATGTATTGAACAACAATTATTTGCACGTTTTTTATAGATTACGAGCTGAATAAACCGGAATTGCTCGGTTTGAAATTGTTAAATATTGATTGAAAAATGAATTAGAGTAATCACTTTTCTTACACAGAAAAATGAAATAATTTAAGTTGCACGGAAAATACTCTTTAACTTCGTTTTAGCTTTTTCATAGCGTCTACAATATGTACTTTGGATGCAAATATATACATTTAATTCCTGACTAGTATATTGCAATATGCAAAAGACTGACAGTATACAGACCGAAACGAAATTACGATGAAAAAACGCAGAATTCTGAAAAACGAAAGATGTGTAAAGTGTCGAATTTCGACTTCCTGAACTGAAATAGAGCAACTTGTAAAAGACATTAGAAAAATATTGACGAAGACGATAAAGGATTTATGAAATTTAGTGAAGCTCAAACATTACCGCGACATTTCAATGTATGACTCAAATACACAACCCCTGTAGAACGTGTTTCCTTGTCAATATTCAATCATTGCAGGAAAACAAAATTAAGATTTTAAAATTGAGCCTGCGAGGGGCACTTTTGGGACTACCTGTGTTAGGAAGGGCAGAAATCACAACTGGAGAATGACAACTGAAAACGAGATATCTCGTCCATCCATATCTGGTAAGTTTTGCCAATGATGAGATGCTTTGTAGCGAGCTTAGCTACCACTACAAAACTTAACTTACAAAGGGGTAGTATAAATACCAGTGTAACCCAACTCTACCATGAAGTACTTTTTGGTAGACACGAAGTTACGCTGGTTCATTCGCGCTTGCTATATTAGTAACCCGGACGTAATTTAAACATGCTTAAAAATTTACAAAAAAAAAATTCGATGGATGGCACACAATGTCCAGTAGAATTCGCCATGGTTGATACTAATTACCTTTCTATCACTAGGGGGCGCTGTGATAGCAGAAACTGCTAATGTTAAATCACATCCTCCATTCGTGCAATTGCCGCATGGATAAAATAACATGTAAAAGGCAGCACGGCAACTGTAATCTTAATACAGCTCTTACAGTCAAAAGCAAAAAAAAAATGGCAATCATTCTACAAGTGACGTCAACTATCGAATTTCGGCGACTGCTAAAATTCTGGAGGGGGAGTACTGTAGCGAGCTTAGCTACCTCTACAAAACTTAACTTACAAAGGGGTAGTATAATACCAGTGTAACCCAACTCTACCATGAAGTACTTTTTGGTAGACACTAAGTTACGCTGGTTCATTCGCGCTTGCTATATGCTTCATCGATACAACCTCAACTAAATCTTTGGGTACAAATCACAGCTGGAGTATGAACAACGAAGCCGAAGATTTTGAAAGACTAAGATTGACAGCATCCTTTGTGGAACAACCTTGAACCATTTTATCGGAAACAGAAATCGCATAACTTCTTTATTCATATCTTGTTAAATATTTCATCAACACAAATCTTTCTCTTCCTTACATCTCTATTATAAACATGATCTGTCACGAAGAAATGAAGCTCAATCTGCAATCAGATCCATTTATTAGGTAGTACTCAAAAGACGAGAAGAATGATGTTTGATCTCTTGTTCTTTCCCTTTGCTTTCCCTATCTTTCTGCTCTATTCTATTCACTCTCCAGTGATGGTATCGAGGTATCGTACAAATTCAACCCATCTCAAATAGGGTGTTGGATTTCAACACACGATTTTTCAGGTACGAAGCGATAAGCCGACACGAGTTATAAATGTGTCAGAGCTGTAATGATACGTGCGTCTTTTAAAAGTTCTGGTGAGAAAAACATTACTTTGAATTTCATTTTGTTTTTGGAAAATTGCTTTCCATTGATATGGCTCAGGAATTAGAATAGTTATTATCAATCTGAGTTTTGAGGATCTTCAATCCACTTTTGCGATTAGTTGGTTGATATGTAAAGCAAATTAAAACTTGATAATCGTTTTAATGTACTGAAGTTATGTAAACTGCGAAGATATAAAAGTTTAAAATTAATGTGAGTCATTTCGAACAGACATACATTATTTTAATTTGAACATGTCATTATTTCTCTTAAGGGGAACTGTAAATTTATAGAGATTATGGGAACTGTCTTCCTTTTCGAGTAAAAATTAACAACATCTTTTTGGTTTTTGTTTTCTGAAAAAAATGTTCTTGCGCACACGTGGTTTTAAATATATCCGTTGCAAGGAAACGTGCGTCTTTGAAAGCTTTAGTGATAAAAATTACTTCGAAATTTTATTTTGTTTTTGACATGATTTACTTGGCAATATGTAAAGCAAATTAAAAACTAGATAATATTTTTAATGAAGTTTTGTAAGCTGCAAAAATATGATAGTTTAAAATTATGATAAGCCCTTTCTTTAAACTGTAAACACTGAAAAAAATATTTTAATATGAAAATCTCACTATACTTAAAGCATTAAAGGTAAATTTCCAAAGATTATATATATATGTGTATGGGGATTATCTTCATTTTCTATTTTAAACTAACAAAACCTTTTTTTATTCTTCACAATGTTCATGAAAAATGTTTTAGTATAATTAAACACATTCTCGCTAGGATTTCAAGAATAAAATTGAAAAGAACATGCGTCACACCTAACTATTCAAGAAAATAATATTTCATTTAAAAAAAAATGCATTTATCGTTTTTTCATTTTAATATATTTAAAAAAAAACAAATTTGTGTGAAAAACCAAATTAGTAGGGAAATACAATATTATAACGTTAACTTATTGATCACTGATCAACTGTATTATTAAGAACGTTATAACATATACACAGGGGTCAGAGAACGAACACTACCTAACTCCAATGTAAAAGTACTAAACAAAGAAACTGAAATCACGCTTGAAAGATATTGTCCAAACTATCTTCAATATATTAAGGAAACTCCTGAACAACCCACCGAGAGAAACTATTTATAACGGATAGGTATATAGAAATATTAATCAAATACAAATACGTTACATTCAAATATTTTATCCTAGTATAACTGATTAATATTACTACAGGGTACTTTGATATTCTAACAGGATTTTGATAACTAACAGGTTTTTTTATATTCTTTTTAGTTACCTTCGCGATGAAATAACCATGTAGTGCAATGATTTAAAACCATGTTTTAAACTCACAATTTCTGGGCAAGGTAAGCTGTGTTTTTCCATTTTGGATATGCATTGGAGTGGATTCATTCCCTTGGAGCAGTAGAGCAGTTTTGTCTAGATAAGATAATTCGGCTTTAGGAAAAACGATCAAACATTGGACGAAGTATCGCGTCCAAATACTTGGAGGGTTAATTCTAGTTTATTTTAACCTTTTGACAACAGCTATAGCTATAACTGTTGCGATTCTTATAACTTTTAAGGTACAACTGCTGCACAGGTCATAGTCTAAAGGTTCATAGTTTTTTCATGGAATCCGCCATATATGGCCAAACACTTTTTCCGTCAAAAGATTTTTTTTTGCTCATACAAAAGACAGAAGAGTCCCTAGTATAAGGATCATCCTAGTTTAAGGTTCTTTTATAGGAATCTTAAAAGCATCGCCTACAGCTCTCAGCCTGTTATCACAGAACAGATGCACTGAGCACTGTGTAACATTTGATGTGTGTGTGCGTGTTTATAACTCAATAAAAAATAACTCAATAAACCAATAACTACTCTTTATTCAAAACTAGCCACTGCGTGGCTAGCACGGCGTTGCCCGTGCTGTACTTTGTGGGGTTAGGTGTGTTTATTGGGAACGTTTGTAAACCACCGGTGTTTGCTACACATTCCCATTTGGTTTGCTCCGCAAACCAACACCACGGACAACGGCGTGATGGCCTCGTTATTGTGAAATTAGAATTGCGAAGAGAGTGAATAGGTGTGACGTGACAATTACTTGGAGGGTGGGGTGCCAGCTGAGGTGTTATGTTATCATATGACCGTGGTTGTCCACGTATATTTCCCTTATTGGATTTAACTACGACCCTAGTTAATAGGTAGTTGTAGTGCTTGAGAACGTTAATTAAAAATTACCCAATTTTCTCGGATACCTTCCTTAGGCGATTGATCCCGGACCGTAGTCAAGAGCCCGTTGAGTTGCTGTTGTACGACGTTAATTAAAAATTGCCTCGGATCTTTTCCTTAGGGATTGATACCGGACCAATGTAAATAGAACGTTGCGTTGCTATAGTTCGACGATAAGTAAAAATTACCTCGGATGTCTCAATTAGGGAATTGATACCAGACCCTCGTTAATAGCCAATTGTGTTGCTATTGTGTGATGTTAATTAAAAATTACAAATTTGTTCACATTTAAAATTAGTTGAAATTTGTAATAAAAACTTGCAAAATTTGTGTTTATTGTTGTATTATTTTTAAAATCGATCTTATACACATGCATATTACTACAATGCCAAAAATTGTATTTTCTAAGAATTAAAGAGATTAAAGTTTTAGAAAAAGGCAGTTGAGAAAATTGAATGGTGAAAGGAGTGAGAAACATGCTTTTTTTTACTAAAAACCGAAAAAATGAAAAAAATGATTTTTAAATTTTACAACTTAAATGTGTATCTTACTTTGAACACAACAATGAAATGTGTTGATTTGGGCAACACAGTATATTTTAAGAAATGAACACACGCATACAAGCAAGGAAAGTCGTAAGGACACAGAAGAAACACCCTGGGGAAGTAGGAGGAATCAAACATTCCCAGCCAACAACTCATTACTACCTCAGCAAATTCAATGAGCCACGGCGGCCCATTTAACTCTATGAAGGGTTCACATGCATGTATCCGCTCTGAAGCTTCCCTACATGACTTATAACCAGGTTTGATCTTCTTGACCTCTAGAACGTTACCTAGTATTCTTTCAACCAATAGATGTTGTTATTTAATCGATGCCTGTGTTGGAGGGGACAAGCGATGCATTACTCAAAATCTTGTGACGCTCAGAGAGTGAAACAAGGTCAAAATTCAATTTAACCCTCCAAATGGTTTCGACGAGATATATTGTCTTTCAATATTTTACCGATTTTGTTAATGATGAGATGTCTTGTCGATTTTTGATGATCATCCGGATCAAGCTCTGATCTGTTTTCTTCAAATGACGAGATATCTTGTCCTCCCAGATTTAGTCAGTTTTGCCAATGACGAGATACCGCATATAAACTAAAACCAGCAGAGTTAAGTGAACATAACTACAAGTAACAGTTTTAGTAGGTATAGTTAATGAAAAACCCCATTCTGTTAACACTATAATAACATTTTTATTATCCACTCATATACCCGTATAAAAAACAACTGAAAGAAATAAAACTTACTACTTTCTTAAGGGCAAGTAATCACTTCTCCCCCTAGTTAAAGAACTCTTTAAATATACTCTATAACAAACAAATAGACGCCCCAAGAAGGAGGTAGTCCGATTGCGATGACAATTGTTGGATGTGAAGAACATACCTAGAAAAACAAACGATTAAAATTTCAGAACAATTGAATTACTCTGTTGAAGTTAGTCCGGGGAGTCGGAAAAGTAACGGTACCACAACCGGTCGTAGAATGTCGTCAACGTATCGCTGTGCTCTAAATGTGCCAGAAATGACTACTAAAGGACTATCAAATGAGATAACACCCCAGACCATAACGCCCTGTTGTGGGCATGTGTGGCGTGCGATAGTGAGGGCAGGATCCCCACGCTGACCTGGAACTCTCCCGAGAAGTCTGTGGTTGTCGTCAGGTCACAGTTGGAAACGGAACTCGTCCCTAAAGACTATACGTCCCCAGTCAGCCCCGTTCCAAGTTGATCGAGCCCGGCACCACTGTAATTCTGCACCTTCATAGTATGTGGGTAAACGAAATGCAAAATATGACTCGACACTTATATTGTCCCAAAATAATCACAAGAACACCTTTCTGCGCTATTCTCCAGCATGAAACCACAAAAACGAAGACCTACAGACTTCTACACACAGACAGTTTTAGTAGGTAGTATCATTAACTCTCCCAGGGATTTCGACGAGATATCACATCCATCAAGATCCAACCTATTTGACTAAAGCTCATATATTTCGTCATCAAAATATTGAAGATTTTTTTTTATGATGACGAGATAATAATCGGGTCAGTTTTGTCACTGACGAGACACCTCTTCGATACAACTACCAGGATGGTGAATGGAAACATCGCATTCCGTTTACAGTAATATCATTTTTATAATGGATTCATATAACTGAAAACTACAAAGAACTGCAATAACTGCTAATAGCAACTCGCTTAAGAGTAAGTAATCACTGCCAATAAACGCTTATAATCTCAGTTTAAGAACTCCTTTAATATGCAAGTAAGGCAAAATAAGACTCGACACTAATGTGCTCCACACACGGTCACACGAACTCTTTTTACACGCTACACTCCAGTATGAAACTACATGGTATGAGGAGCTGAAAATTGACCCCGATACACACAAACAGTTCAAGTAAGTATGGTTAACCGTCTAAGTAGTTTGACTTGCATCTTTTAATGCGCTCAAGAAAAGAATCTTCTCCATCAAGATTTAGCCAATTTTGCCCCGAAAGACGACAATCTTGTCATCAAGATATTGGATCAAGATCTGGTCAGTTTTGCTAATGAAGAGACGCCTCTTCGAGACAACCACCAGGAGGATCAACGGAAAGATCATTCTGTTCACAATTGTAGCATCTTTTAATGCGCTCAAGAAAACCTAAGTAAAAAATACTTCTCACTACTGCAAAAAATGCTATTTACAACTCGCTCTCAAGTGAGTTAACAACGCACACGAGCAAGTAAATCACTGCCTAATGAACACTTCTCACCCTAGTTTAAGAACTCCTTAAATATGTGGGTAAACAAAGCAAAATAAAAGACTCGACACTTATATCCTCCTAACATGGTCACAAGAACTCTTTCCCACGCTATGCTCCAGCGTGAAACCACATGGGGACGAGGATATACAAATTGACTCCGACACACAAACACGCGCAGTGGAAACGCTTCAGATTCGTTCCAGGGCACCCATTAGAAAGGAACAAGTAGCGGCACTTGCTCTCAATATCTGGGGGGGATGCGTCACTAAGTGGTTCTGCGCCAGAAAAACACTTAAAGAGTGTTCCGGAAACGGTGGATCGTAACTGTGAACTTGATTTCATTTGGGACTGTGTTACAGTTCGATAAATCAAATTATATTAACCTGAATGAGCCGCTTCGCGTCTGATCGGCCACCGATTTATTGCTCCAGATAAGGGTGTGCGCTTCTGGGAAACACAGGATGGTAATTGCTGCAATAAGCGCAACAAAGAGTTTCTAGGATGAGCAATTGTTCCTCAGTGTATTTGTTTTTTTGTAATGTAAAGTGCAAAGGATGAAGACTGCTATTGTTGTAGGTCGCCTGTTGGATTTCATCAGGGTTACAGGAACGCCACATCCAAAGCACTTGTGAAATGCATGAGGTAGCACACATTTGTAAAACTTTGTGCAATAAATGTTACAGCTTCAGTCTACGTTTATAGCGGTGGCTACGGCCTTGGCGCTATTTTTTGGCGCACTCCTTAAGTTGCCATGGAAATAATTATTTCATGTGAACCAATGAAATCATACGAAAGTTTAACGGATTTTGAAAGAACTTTCTAGAATATTAAAAATGCTTTCCGCTTGCAGGTTGTCATAAAAAACGCAATAGCCGTAACAGAGATGGTTTGCCTTAACCTGCTATAACTCGCTACTAGAAGTGTGCCAAAAAATGCGCAATATACTATAAACGTAGACTGAAGCTGTACTCAATAAATTCTCTTAAACCTTTAGCTCAAATATAAAACATATCGGCTAAAACACAAAATGTGCTGAAAAAGTATGAAATAGGCTCTCTCCCCCACCAAGAAATCTAAATTTTAAAACTAGTGAAAATGTAAAACTCATTTATACTGATATATATGATAGTCCGGCTTCTTCAAACTCATTCTATAATAAAATTTAATCATAAACCTGCAATCAAAAATTTTTTAAAGTATATATCTGTACCTTGGAGCTAAAAGGGCCAATGTCCAAAAGTTGAAACTGTGGAAAACTCCAAATAAGGTTTTTAAATTTCTAAAACTGTCCGTACATTTGTACATAATTTGTTTTCTTCACATTTTAGGTATTAATGTTATGTTGTTTACTGCTTGTTTAGCAGGATCAAGTTCTATTTCAAGTTATGTTATATTTATTTGGTGCATTGAACTCGGAATTACGAAATTTTGTAGCTTGGTTCTTTTAGCTCCAAGGTATAATGCCAACTGAAACTTGATACCTCAAAAGTTCAGAACAAAGTTGAAGGATTTGTTGCTTCTAATTTGAAATTCAATGTTACGAAGCACGAATAATTTTTCATCGTTAAGCTATCAGACGACAGATAGGATAAATAACAAAACCTCAAGGCAAATAATGCTTCATTATAATTGGATTTACACAGGTGCTGTGTCGTTCTTATTAAAAGAAGGAAACTCGTTATTACGCAAGATTTAGCATTGAAAAGTTCTGCAGAACGTTTAGTCATGGACGAATAAGGACATGAATCTCTCATTATTTTCTAAAGGCGCCATTCGTTTTGTTCGGTTCAGCAAGCGTAAGATCAAATTGATAATGCCAGCGAAATGCAGTTGCATGGATAAAATATAAGATTCTAAACGTTTTTCTTCTGCTAAGAATCAAAAGAAGTTTTAAGGTTCATGTGAAGCGAGCCTTCAAAAGAACTTTCCTTTTTAATTATCCATGCTGATGATATGGTTCCGCATTTTTGCAAACAATTAATTAAAATGTCGCGGATGAAATTCCGAATTCCCAAAGCAGATCAGAATTGGACTTAATGACACTTAAATACTATGTCTGGATTTAATGACCTTTAAATAATTTATAAAAATGACATTTCATCGTATCTACTTCTAAGTAGAAATGAGAAATGATCTGGTGTAGATCGTTACTTTGGCGAGAAATAGAAGAGGTGAAGGTGATGTCAAGGTTTAATTTGTGATGGTATTTTAGAAGGGTTTAATTAATTAGAAGGGTAGGTTGGTACTTGAATTTACGTCGCACTGGAGAAACATAACGGTTATTTGGCGACAGTGTGGAGTCAATCCCGAAGAGAAATATCAGAGGACAAAACCTAGTACTTTTGAATCTATGTACATATAACGAGATCAAAACCTGAATGGGTATGCCAACATGAGAACATTTAAGTCTAAGACAGATTTAATGTGCACGAGTTCCTAATTTTGTATAAAACTGTCTTTGGTTGGATTCGAACTCGCAACCCACCGGATGCTAATTAGTTACTTTTCCAACCGATCTAATGCGGTCTACGGTTTTCACTGACCTGTGGCACTTTAGTGGGGCCTACTGTTTTTGGTAAACCCTGGTGATGCCCTCCCGGGATAACCAAGCGATCATTTTCCGCTTCCGTGCCACTATTCTATTCCCTGATCCCGCTATTTCACCTTTCACGAAAATTTTTACTTGAAGTTGTCTCTATTGTGTTTGGCGCTGTCCCGTGTACGCAACGGTCTTTGCATAGGTCGAATTTCGAATTTCCAATCCTCCAAATGTTAATCCGATACTCTACCAACTGCTCTATTGTGGCCAAAAACACACTCTATAATAAAAAAAATCGACGCACCAAAAAGAATTTGTCCGGTTGCGAAAAAAATTGGTGGATGTGAAGAACATACATAGCAAAACAAACGATTAAAATTTCAGAACAATTGAATGATTTTTTTCAGAGTTTGACCGTTACAAAGGGAGTAAGTAAATGAGGCGTTGGTCCACCTGTCTTGGATGCGTCACCCGGAGTACACATAGACCGAAAAAGTTCCATGATGTTGTCCGGCGGAATGTCTTGCCGTCTCCAACTGTCAGGCTAAATATTCAACATTCAGACATGGTTGCAATCGCCTGCCCATAACGTCCCAAGTATGGTCTATCGGAGAGAGATAAGGAGACCTAGCTGGCCAAAGAAGTGCTGTGACGGATTGAAGACAATTCACAGCAACACGTGCCGTTTGCGGCCGGGCATCATCTAAGTTGAAAAGTAAGTCCGGGGTGTCGCAAAAGAAACGGTAACACAACCGGTCGTAGAATGTCGTCATGTACCGCTGTGCAGTAAGTGTACCAGAAATGAATACCAAAAAGGTTCGGCTATCAAAGGAGATAACACCCCAGACCATAATGCCCTGTTGTGTGCATGTGTGGCGTGCCATAGTAAGGGCAGGATCCCCAAGCTGCCCTGGACGTCTCCAGAAACGTTTGCAGTTGTCGTCAGGTTACAGTAGCAAACGGGACTCGTCACTAAATATTACACATCCTCAGTCTGCACCGTTCGTAGTTGATCGAGCCCGGCACCACTATAATTCTGCACCTTCTTGGTGGGAAGATTTTTTTTTGTTTCTAGGGCATTTGAAAGAACCTTCAAAGTAGGGATGCGACATCGACAGCAAAACATCGATGTTCAAAATTAAAACATCGATGTTGATAATACATCGACCCAAAAACATCGATGTTTTTAAACATCGATGTTTTTAAAATTCAGTGTATTTAAACATTTAAACTTTTCCCCCCATTTCTTAAAACTGGTTAAGCAACTAGTCATGCAACATAGAAAACAAAACATCGTTTTTAAAATTTAGTGTATTTTAAATTTTTGCCCCCATTTCTTAAAACTGGTTTAGCAACTAGTCATGCAACATCGGCAGCAAAACATCAATGTTTCTAAAATTCAGTGTATTAAAATTCCCCCCCCCCTCATTTTTTAAAATTGGTTTAGCAACTAGTCATGCAACATCGACAGCAAAACATCGATGTTTTTAAAATTCAGTGTATTTAAAATTTTTCCCCCATTTCTTAAAACTGGTTCAGCAACTAGTCATGCAACATCGACAGCAAAACATCGATGTTTTTAAAATTCAGTGTATTTAAAATTTTTCCCCCAGTTCTTAAAACTGGTTTAGCAACTAGTGAAGCGACATCGGCTCCAATACATATATATTTTTTATAAAGCATCAATGTTTTGAAAACATCGACATCGATGTCGCATCCCTACTTTTCAGGCCCTTCACTCTTGGCCACTTTGGTCTATAAGTATGTTTAATTTGCTGATTATGAAAATTATGCTACTTTGTTCATTTAAAAATTTTTATCACGATACTTTTTTCATTTAAGAATAAAACATCGACAACGTAAAAACATCGACAAGTATAAACATCGATGTTACAAAAATATCGACTCCAATACATCGATGTTTTTTAAAAAACATCGACATCGATGTCGCATCCCTACTTCAAAGTAGAGGATTCTATTAACTGTGAAACTGGCCTTAAAATGTTCAAGAAAACGCAACATTGAAAGAAAATAATAAAGTAATTGATATTAGAAGTTTAAGTTACTCATTCCACAACAGATATCGGATCGTTTCCTTTGGATTTGATCCCTGACCGTCGTCAAAAGCTCGTTGCGTTGCTCCAGTGGGGTGTTAACTAAATACCTACCTACCCTATAAGGAGTCATACATTGTGGTTCACTTAAATAATTACAGACAGATAGTTTTATAAGTATAAAAGGGTTAACGACTTAGAAGTATGTGATGGGACATGGTTTCTTGGAGACAGTGGACACCAAGTAAAGCAATTATGTAAAACTGTGAGCAAAGCCACAGTTATTTAACCAGAATATAACCGCACCTCAACAGTGACATCATCAACTAAAATAACGCCTTCATTGCAACAAAATGAGTTTTCGAACACGTAATGAGCCAGGTATGTAATGTTTCCCAAGGATGTGAAGTGTTGCTTTTCAGCCGTTCCAAAATTTCTCCGGAAATAAGTAGCAGGTAACAGTTTTAATGAATGAGTAGTTTCGTAATTAAGATTTTGCTATGATATTTGAGATAAAACAAGAGAACTATCGAAGAACGGTTGGATCAAATTGCAACATGATTTTATCGCTGTGTGTAAAAAGTATTTGTAACGCGAGTGGTATATTTTTACCACTGTGTTTACAACTTTAAATTTAGTGAATGTTTTTACACTAAAATTGTTCTTACAGTCGAATCTTTTTCTAATCGTAATTCCAGTAATTATTCCGTAATCGTAATTACCAGAAAATATTATTTTTATTATCTGTCCATGATAATATTATTCGTGTGTTCAGACATTCGTTTGATTGTTTGAAAAATATATAGCTTATATTAATTTTTCTGAATAATGAATATTTATCACTGTTCTAGGATTATAGAGTAGATAATCTGAGTATAAGGGAAGAATTTTATTATACAGGGGGACAACAAAATCCTCGAAAAAAAGTTCACTGATATTTCTCTGACAGTGTCAAAAAAATTTCTCTGATTTTTCAATTCCCTGAATAAATGTTGATCCGTGATTGGTATCGATATACAGTATCCACACTTATTTTTTAAATATTTAGGGTCAGATGGATTGAAAGGATAATTCTTCACAAATATTTTGTATTTTTTTCTTCAGATGTTTTAATTGTTATTGTAAGGGTTCGAACCCTTAATGGAACTTTTACGATAGCAATTAAAAAAGCTGGAGAGAAAAAATACAAAATATTTTGATTATGAACTTTTTACACCTGACCCTACATTATCATAATTTACATCAAAATCAAATGCAAATATACATAAAAAATTCTACAAAAATGTAATTGCAAGCAAAAAATATAAATTTAATGCACAAGAAAAACATTATTCGTTACACAAACTTCAAATTGTATATCACAAGTAGTATTGCTGGCCTCACGGCGACGAGACGCTGCGGTCACGAAAAAAACGCAGGTTTCAAAAATAACGAAGCCAGTGTTCTTTACTCGAATTAGAATTTCGGCGAATACGATATATTCGATTCTCAAAAATACTCGTAATCGCGCACCTCTAAATGTGGCAAACGATAATAGCTGCCGCTAAAGTTATCAAAATTTCCCTGATTTTATGTGAAATTTGGATTTTTTCCCCCTGAGATTTCACTGATATTTCCAGTATTAAAGAGTTCCCTTAGAATTCCCTGATATCCAGGTTTTCCAGATTCTGTTACCACCCTGTTATCGTATCTATACTGCTTTAATTTAATTAATAATTAAATCTCAATGATTCTTATGAGCCCTCTTGCATCAGAAAGGAAAGTAGAGGTAAATCGAACTTATATAATAACATTTTTACTTTTATCTTTCCGGTTTACTAATCTTTATCTATTGGTTTTTGCCTCTTATGATCTAGCGTTAGCCCTAGATAATTCCCCATAAGTACAAAACTTTAGAAAATCTATAGTATCCCCTCCGTAAAATTATATTCAGGTTTGTTTCTTTAAGTTGGGTTTAGTGGCACAAGGAGCGTATTTAGCCAAGCTGTTTCAAGCACAGAGAACATCTGGTTCTGTTACAACATCAGGTCAGGTTTCAAGTACACACGCTGAAATGTACCCAGGGGGCATGTTACAAAAAAGGATTACGATTTGGTCAGAGCTGTACTTTAGCCCGTGTTATAACGCTGAAATAGAGATCAAAAATACATTGACATGTCTTAACAATGCAGTCTACAAATTTAAGTCTTTCGCAAATATAGATTGGGATCCACATTTACATTACTACCAACAGCAAAATTATACCTCGATAACAGTGTTTTTTCATTCAAATTATTAAATTGTGTTTAAAACATATCTTCGTAATAGTGCCTGGTGACCTAATAAATAGGGATTGTACAAGAAATTTTTAACAAGCCAAACACAATGGACTTGTCTAAAGAAATATGAACTTCGACTCAATGCAGAAATCAATATACGTTTTGTTCCTGCTATTTCACATTGATATAACCTCGTACCTCAACTTTTCTCTGTTTTCGTAGAGATGAGATGTTGTCTTGAAACTCCCACTCAAACTGAAAGGGCGTACAAGGATTTTACTGACACTGAATAGGTCAAACGTAGTAATTTAACAAAACCCAACACCCTGTCAAATTTTGCAAAATAAATTTGCTTCCTGCACAGCTTCTTCGAATACACTATTTAACATCATAAATAAACGTATTCAGTAGCAGCACATTACTATTCATAGAACAGAAGAAAGTTATTCGATTCAAAAGCCTCGAAGCCTTAGAAATCAAGCAGATTTATCCGCCTACTTAGGTAATCACCTCCCTTCGATAGTTGAAACCTCGCTGTCGAACTTCGCTTCACTGCACTGTGAAGCGAAGTCTTGCAGTTTCTAGGCGTAGCTTAGCCTAGAATCTTGTTTGTTGACTGGCAATGCTTACTTTGTATAAAAAGAAAGTACAGCAAGTTTCAATACTAATAGCTTTTTGTTTCTGAAAATTACAAAACCGTAAAGATTTGAATTTCTTATATACAGTCCTGCATTAGATTAGAAGCCATTTTGGTAATGTTTAGAACACCTGGTATTTATATATCTGACCTGATTTAGAACAAGAACCTCGATTTTTAACACAAATTAGATTAGTAGCCCTTTTGGTAATTATGTAGAACACCTGGTATTTCTATATCTGATATGATTTGGAACAAGAACTACTCACGATTTTTAATACAAATTGAATATGCGCGTTTCCATGTTCATCATTTTATAGCAATTTTTACAAACTTGAAAAACGAATACAGATTCCAAAATACTATTTTCCTCAATATACCATTTTAAAAGTTTCCAAAATAATGGACATAGACAGGGATTTCCAAAGTCAAGGCACATGGGATAGAGTACATTAATAGCATAAAGTTTAATAAGTAGAAGCAAAAAATATCCTCTTAAACCCTATTTTTGTATCTCAGATACAAAAGACTCTACTACAAGATATAAAAAGTGCTAATTGAGTATAAAACAGACGTTGATGTTTTTGCAAAGAAATTTGAATTTAAAATTTTAAAAATACTAGATATTTTCTTTATAAGGTTTTTATAACAAACTAGCTGAATAACCCGGCGTTGCTCTGGTTTCAAATATGATCGCGACAGCTTAAATATGACCGCGACATTTCCCTGTGTTAAGTCAAATTTATAAACCCTGTAGAACGTGTTTCCTTCCACGACAGCTAAATGTGCGTATACATTTGCGAGTCGAACCGTTCGCGAGCCGCTCGTGAACCGTTCGTTGATATTATTTTCACAACAAGCTTCCAGCGACCCATGGGAAAGGAAGGAACCGACCGCGAACCACCAGACAGTCATTTGTCAGCCACCGGTGATGTCGATGGAGACTGGAGGCTCGCGAGCATAAAGTAAAGCAACGAACTACTCACGACACCCTCCAAATCTGAACAGAGAACGCCTTTGTGTTCGCCGAAAAACCGACAGGAAGCTGATCACCACGATAGGTTCACGAACCGCTCGTTTGGTGCCCAAAAAACCCGTCCAAATCATGAGAACTAGAGTCTCGCGAAGGGTTCGGTATACACGGCTTAAAAATATGATCGCGAAATTTCCCTGCGTTAACTCAAATACACAGCTCTGCAGAACATGTTTCCTTTTCATGTCGAATTATTGCAGAAAAACAAACTTTAGATTTTAAAATTGGGGCTTCGAGGTGCACTTTTTGAACTACCTGTGTGCCCATTTTGATGGCTACAGATTGGTTTGAAGACAGGAAAGAAATAGCTTATGTTTTCCGCAGTGTACTAAATTTTAAGTGTACCCTATTTGTCTTGGAATGGTCAAACGGTCTAGATTTGTATAGAGAATATACACGCACACATACACTCACACCTACATCCTTTTTGAAACATATATTTAAATAGATCAAGTAACCACTGATTACGATACTCATCTTCCATTGTTGTGACGACTTGAATTTTGAAATCGGCGTCACTTGAAATACTCCTCCCCTCAAAAAAATAATTTTTTCTGCAATTTGTTAAAAATAAAGAACTAAATTTTCGCTGACTTTGGTGTCATCGTGAAAATGGCATTTCTTTTAAATCGACAAAATCTTGAAAATTGAAGCTTTAGAGACAATGTTGCTTTAAAAGCTACTACTACTAAAAGTCGCTTTTTAGTCGCCTATGACAGTCGGACAACACATTATGCTATCAAGTTTCCACTCTCTTTAAATTTTTATTTAAAATTTTTTGAGTGAGATGTCATATTTAGTTGTGGTCAGAAACGTCAGAACGCGTCATTTGTCCTAAAAAAATTCATCCATCAAAAATAGATATTTTAGACTCATTTAACAAGAAAATTTGCTATCCCAGTTTCAGAACTCGTTACAAAAAATACGAGCTAGTACATCTTAAATGAACAATCCATAGCATGCATGAAGTGCATTATTTATTGTCCACGAACTCAGAATTCTACAAATTTGTCCAATTACTTTCAGCATTCGAGGTGACACGGCCGCCATTTGAAACAATGTATGTCTCCTTTTGATGAAAAACTTAATAATAAAATAAAAAAATCTAAGGATTGCATAAGGAGAAGAAAATATAAACAATCGTCCGATAAGGTGTTCCTTTTTTCCCTATCTCGCAGACAAAGCACCCTCCTCCCGTTTTCTTTCGACCATCATTGTCTCGTGCCAGTTTACGACATTATTGTTCACGGCAATCGAAACGAGAAAGGTAAATCAGCCGACATGTCAGGCCCGTGACACGACTTGTGAGTCATAAAGAAGGAGAGAGGAATGGAAAGCATTTAGCTCCACGTGCCCTTCAGAAAGTGAAATCCCAACTATCCAATAGCCGCCAGCAGTTTTTAACCACATCTTTCAGGACGTTTGGAACTGATTAAAATTGTTTCGGGCAGTTTCTAAAAGCCACGTTTTCCTTTCCTCTAAGTGATTTTGACGAGATATCTCGTCCATCATGTTCCGACCAGTTTTACTGGTGACGAGATTTATCGTCATCAAGATATTGCCGATTGTTTGACGATGATGATTACAGAGATCTCTGGACAGTTTTCTTCTGATGACGGGATATCTCGTCTAAAAAGATCTGGTCAGTTTTGGTAATGACGTGATACCTCGTTGGAAAAACCCTTAGTAGGGTTAAACTTCGTCAGCTGATTATAAAGACCTCTCGTTCTGTGACGAGGCATGTTTACCTACTATCAGAGAAATAATACTGTATAGAATACTACTGTAGAGAAAGAATCCAACGACGTGGTGTTAGAGGTTTGCTTTTCGGAGAGGCCTTTTCTGTATCTTCCGAGATAGCAGCTAACAGTCCTTGACCACATCTTTAATGACGTTATTAATTGATTGAAATGGTAATCCTCAGTTAAAAAAAGCACATGTTTCCTTTAACCCTTCAAATGGTTTCCCCGTCCATCACTACCTGAAAAATTTTACTAATGGCGATATATCATTTTACAAAAAGGTACTGCCGATTATTAGATGATGAAGATATCACCATCTGGTCAGTTTTCTTCATATGACAAGGTATCTCGTCCATGAAGATCTGTTCAGTTTTGCTAATGACGAGATACCTTGTCGGTAAAACCACCAGGTGAGGGAAATATTTATCACTTTTAAACATTTAATAACTGAAATATTCAATAACTTTTAAATATTTAACAACTTTTAAAATTTTAATAACTTTTAAATATTTAATAACTTTACTTATTAACGCCTCACGTTTCCTTCAGAGAGTGAAATTTCCCTATCCTTTAAATGTCAATGGGTTATCAGATTAAGGATATATAAAGTATTCGTTCCTAGTTTTTTCGTCGCACTGAAGAAAGCCATAAATTCAGTTACCGCGTTGTTATAGTCTACATGCGATATGCACCCACACTGCTCAAGAACCGGAGCCTCTTCTAACTGTACAACAGGTCTCAGGACGACCTCTCGCAACTTCAAGCCAAATCCTAAGGTGCGCCGTCCACCTTCAACCACTAAGGCAGCGTAAGGTTTACAAATTGAAATCGCCCACATCGCTAAACTTTCAAGTAACCGGTGACCATGTCCTGTGAATCATTCAGAAAATTAGAAACGTAATATTTTCAAATTTTTATTATTTTTCCTGAGAGGAGCTTATTTTGTCCTTACACAAAATCAAAATAGACGAGTTCCACAATGTTCTTCCGGCGAAAAAAGTAAAAAAGATGTCTCCAAATATTATGAATATCCTTGCAGGACTTGGTCAAGACTAGCCATGTTGTCACCCTGACTGTTACGACAGTCAAGGTGAATCTTTAGAGATGCTTGAGCATTTTAGACGTGAATTCGTATTTGAAATCATATCAGTACTAGGTGGCCAGTACGGAAAGCTGAGCACTACGAAAAAATGGAATTCGAGTTCGGAGTAATAATTTTTTTTCCAACACGATCGAACCAACGTTGTGTCGTTCAATAGCTGAGGGAATAAAAACTTGTAAATGACCCTGAGTTTGAGTAACTCGTCAGCTTTCGATTACACAGAATTTGACTACTACGGAACTGACTATATATTACCTAATGTTAATCAGCAAATTGTGGTTTTCCGTTGCGAAAAATCTATTTTAATTGAGAAATTAGAAAATGACAGTGTGTCAAGATTTTCAAGTAAAAAATACGTTTAAACAATTTTAGTTCTGACAAAATCAAGCATTAATCGGCAACCATCATTTTAAAACACTACTTCGAGGAGAGAAGGAAACCTGCTGTTCTACTGATTCCATTCAGATTGAAATTTCATAAATTTCTGAATGAAATAGCTGATAGGTTCATTTTTGTAATTTACGAAATGAGTACTTGAAAATTCTCCGTCATGAGGAAGCTGCAAAACTAGGTGAACATCACTTTCTGACGTAGGACTAGAGTATTTCCGATTTCCGACCTGTTTCATTCACAGAAACCTGGAAATATAATCCTTGAATCTATTTCCTGGATGATACGTTTCCGTTGCAATTATACTCGTGTTGAAAGTGTGATAAAAGAAAAGAGAGGCATCGTTCAATGATGGTACAGAAATTAGTAATTCGTCTTTTAAATCGAACTAGGAGATCCAAGCATAGCATCTGACTAAACCTTCTGATTGCGAAAATCTAGTGTGATTACTCACCCCCCCCCATTTCACGTCTTGTTTCAGTTAATTTATTATGAACATAGCAGGCATAACCATCTATGTAGTTTCGAGTATATATCTAGTCCATTAAGATGTGTTCAATTTTGCTAATTGCGAGATATCTCTTCCATCAAGATGTGGTAAGTTTTCTTGTATTGACGAGATGTCTCGTCCATCAAGATCTGGTAAATTTCAAGCTCAATTACAGCAGAAACTGATTAATTTACTTAAAATGAAGGTTTATTTACAGGTTGGTTATAATTTTATAAATAAGTTTTAAGATAACTGGATAACTTAAACTGGATAACTTAGTTTGAGCAAAACGCCCACACGCCTTCCTTATTTTGTCACACTCCTTCCTTCTTCTAAAAAACACACCCGTTAGTTCTTCGCTACACCCCTCCAACGGGTCGTATACAAGTTACCAGCTGCCAATGTTTAAAGGGTGCTTGGGACAGGACTGTACAACTGGTTAGGAGTCGTACAGGGAAGACCGCAGATTTAAAAACGGATATATTCGTGCATATCTCTCAAATGGTCATACCTGAGACCCCTTTTATTTAACATCGCCCCTTTCATGTTGTCCAACAAGATCCATTCAGTTTTTTCTTCTAAGCACAAGATGCCTTCCATCAAGATCTGATCAGTTTTCTTCTAATGACGAAATATCTCGTCCATCGATATCTGGTCAGTTTTGGTGAAGACAGGATGGACATTGTCGAAACTACCACCAGGACGGTTAAAAGCCTTTCATACATCCAAAGAAAATTAAATAATCTAAAAATATTTCAAAGCATTTCCACTTCATACTGAATGTAATTCTTGTGGTTAGTAAAAATGCATGGCAAAAAGTTCGTACCACAGTTATGTTATCCGAATTAGTTTCTGAATGTTCACTTCAGCTGCTTCCCAATCACTTGTTCAAATGCGATTCGATTAAGCTTACTTTCTCTTTCGCACACGTTTTCTTTTTTGTTCCGATGTCTCATTCTTTCAGATTTTTAAGTCTCCAGAAATCAATCTAGACTTCACACGAGCGAATTGAAGTAGGTTTATCAATATTATGCCGTCCAGTTGCTTAAATTTGGTATATTTAAACTAAGAAACAAAATTAAAGAATGACTTCAGTAACGGCAGTTTTTATATTGTTTATATCGTAGTTGCTATTGGACAATAAATATATAATGTCGTTCTCTCGGCCACACATATTAGTGATAGTTTTGCACTGCTTTGGTATATTTAAACTAAGAAACAAAATTAAAGAATGACTTCAGTAGCGGCAGTTTTTATATTGTTTATATCGTAGTTGCTATTGGACAATAAAGATATAATGTCGTTCTCTCGGCCACACATATTAGTGATAGTTTTGCACTGCTTCCCCATTGAAACCCCAACACCATTTAGGAAGCATCTAATAGTTTTGATATTTTCACGATTTGTGAATCATGGAAGGATATGTAAACGATTAGCCGAAATGCATATTCAAATCATGTACGCCACAACACCTCTGTAAGTAGTTTAAAAAGGGAGAACTGCGTGGCATGCTGTGTTTTCTCGCTGTTCTTATTTAACAGAAGCTTAATTATGTCTCGTTGAAAAATATAACAGCAATACCAGTAAATTTCTGATTTTGATAGAGTAAGAATTTTAGCCTTTTGATTTCGTATTATCCTTCGTAGAAATTGGTACCCATGGTAGACGAAATCAAGCTACATTGATTCGAATATGAAATCGGTGGGTGTAAGAATGGCGAACTGACCAATTAACGAGTGCAGCAGCCTCGTCAGATCACCGAACGAGATGACAGATATCTTGTGCGCATGTCTATTTCGTAAAGCACTGTAACATCAAGAATTAGAGTGTTGCGCAACAAGCTGTGTCAGCGCGTACAATTCCACTTCTTCTGCAGCAGCGAAGACATTTTTCAAGGCATCCATTGCTGCAACCCTCTTTGACTGCACACCACAACCGTATACGTCTTGAAATGGAACGTAGAACGCCGCCCACGAATGGCGTGACATCGATGTGAAGTTTTGGAACCTGTTGTCCTCTTTTACTTTTGAGCTCGCCTGCGACCAGCTGTCAAGAGGACAACACGTGACGTCACGTGGCATGCAACGCACAATAATTCCTCAATGTCTACCGGGTTTTACCTCTTCCATGGCCCATCCGTTCACCAGATCTATCAATGATCGAATACTTCTGGTCGACGATCGTACAACGACTGCACACCGTAAAACAACAGCAATTACGCTAACTGAACTTTTGCAATGCGTGGAAGCAGCAGTCTGACACACTTCAAACACACATCTATCTCAAACCTCTATTTTCAATGCCGCGAAGTGTAGCTTCAGTTATTGCAGCTCAAGGTGGCTACAAAAAAACTGATTTATTCTGGTTCCGCAAATTGAATGAAGCTGTAAATCAGTTCACCCTGGTGCAATATATATTGGGCTCAGTTATGGCGTGTAGCCCATTGATTGAGCAATCACCTAAACCGACTGTGAAAATGAATCTCGAATTCAATTTTAGACGAGGAGACGTTGGCTTAAATTCATTTATATTACATCGTGGTGCATGTTGAGAAATGTGATTGGCACCGTCATCACGATGCCTTAGAAAGACATGAAACACGCAATATACATAAAAATGATTTTTTAAAACTAGAAACAATGGGTTGCGAGTCTCAGCTTCATTTAAAACTGGAAATAACCATATGAAAAAATTGCAGATTTCTAATACAATGCTTGAATATTATTCACAAAAAATGCGCATGGGTTTATTTTTTCCCCAGATGCAGAAGAAAATCGATGGTAATTTCCATACAATTGTAAGGTACCGATAAGGCCCGTCACTATGTTATATGCTTTTCATTTACCCCTCTATTAGGCACGCTTTTTTTTTTCTTTTTTAACAAATGAGATCGCGGTGTAATTGTAGGTGGTTAACGTTTTCTTTGCTAGTATAACACACGCATTACTATAAATTTAGGTATTATATTTAAGGACATACGAAACAAACAAATAACAGAACATAATTTTTTTTAAATTTGTAAATAATACATTTTTTAGTCATTCTTTTCATTGCGTAATAATTAAAAACATTAAAATAAAACAGCGCACCTATCTCTAACAGTGCTACTAACGGAGGATAAATGAACTCTTGATATGTTTGGTGAATACTTGTGCAATCAAAATAATTTAATTCTTTAACCCACTGGCTGATTATCCCGTGATTTCCACGGGCAACTCAAATTTAGCAAAATTTGCTCTCCCGCGATTTTCGCGGGCAGGTGTTTTTGTATCTTTATTGAGGAGCGCATTCCGCTTTTTCACCGTTTAACCAATGAAATAAATTACATACAGTGTTAGACGTTAAATTTAGATTTTGGTCAACAGTTGTCGCTAGTCGTCCACTAAATTGCGGCATTTGAAGGTACTTTGTATTTACCGCTCTAACTTCGCGCATTTGTTTGGCGCCTTTTTCTAATCAGAAATGGCTGCTAGAAAACGTTCAGCGATTGACAGAGTATATATTCCTGATGATTTATCAGATTCTGAAAGTGATTTTAGTTTTGATAGTGATAGTGATATGGATTTTTCGGACTGCTCCTCAGATAGCGATGAATCTGATCATGATTCAATAAACTTGCAAAGCGTTAGGTAGTGGTGCAAAATTGATATGAAGAATATTCCTCCTCCTCCTCCTCCAGTTCCTTTTCGTGGAAATCCGGGAATTACTGTGCATATATCTAACAATAACTTCTGACAGTTTAGTTTCTCATGATAAAAATCTATATAAAAAGTCTTTTCTAGAAAGAAAAAAATGCATATTTCAATTCTCCAATATATATAGATTTTTAATATGCAAAAAAAAAAAACACGATTTTTGAAGCGATTTTGATCCACAAATTGAGCAGTCAGAGAGTTAATAGGTTTCGACGAGATTTCTCATCGATCAAGACCTGATCAGTTTTGTAATGACGAAATATCTCGTCATTAAGATACTAAGGTTTTGTCTATTATTGGATGACTAGATCACGATTTGTATAGTTTTTCTTCTAGTGATATCTTCTCCATTACGATCTGGCCAATTTTGCTTGTGATGAGCTAGCTAGTCGAGACAACCGCCAAGGGGGTTGATATAGTCAGACATTAGTTAGTAGTATATCATATACTTTCGGAACGACAAATATAATACTGGAGTTTATGTTAGGACTATTTGTGTATCCGCTAGTGCGGTATCAGAAATAGTTTCCACGACTTCAACAAATTTCTAAGTCATGCATTTATCTTAAAATTAAAGCATTATGTAAGATCCTGAGATCGCATAAAATTGGCTAAATCATAAAAAGCATGGAAATCATAAATTGTTTTGAAAAGTTCATATTCGCCGCATGTATTCTTTTCTCTGATATGAGAAACGGTATTCGTATTGAAATATTTCCATAATTTTTTTATGGGAGAAGGATATCAGAATGACAGTCTCCTAGTCAAACAAGGATGGAAATGTTTATGTTTTTGTGTGACCTGCTTCAGCTGATTAGGTACTACCACAACTTTGCAGTCATGCTTTTTAATAAGCACCAAACCTTGTTGCGAAAATGGCGTGACCTATTTAGAAGAAATACGCAAATAGGAATCTTATTATTTATTAGTAAAATGTAAGCTGTTTTTACTGTTCAGCATTTGTTTGTTAATGTGCAATTATATCATATTTGCTGTTGACATATTAGAAAAATCTTGAAATTATGTTGGATTTTTTAAATATACTAGTGGGCTCCGCACCCTTATCGCCAATCCATGTGATTTCGACTAGACGTCTCCTCCATCAAGGTGTGATCAGTTTTCTTAATGACAAAATCTCTCGTCATTAAAATGTAGATTTGTGCTGATAACGAGATCAATAACTAGTTAGTTTTCTTTATGACTAGATATAGCATCCTTCACGATTCGTCCAATGACGAGATACCTTGTCGAAACAACCTCCAAGAGAGATGATATTCCGGAATTCATAAAAAAAGTTCCTAAAATTTATCAAATTTATTCATAAAATATGTTACTTTATTCCCACAAGAACAAAACCAATGATTGAATTTGCGTTCCATTTCTAAAAACGCACATTAGATTTCGTAATAAAACTGACTGTATTTTTTCGACCACCCTCTAAGTCAGTCACCTGCATTTGATGCATTTCGTAATATCCGTTGAGGGAGGTGCAGTGTTAAGCATTAGTGTCCAACAACCGGAAAGCAATTAAGATTCAAGTTCAAAGTGAAAAGTCAGAGTTTATGATTAGGTTCTGGAAGGATTCAATGGCGTATAGTTAAAGACCACTAGAAATGTGCGCAATGGCATCGTTAGAATACTACGAAAGCGTAACATTAGAATTACTATTTTATCAATGATCGCTCGATTCAACATCTGTTGTTGCACTTCACGCTACAATCAGACGAAATTTTGTGCAATACATTTAAAATAAATTCATAGCATACTGTCTTCTAAATTATGTATTTTTTTTTATATTTGTTCATAGTAAACATTTATTTCTCAAGCATTTACTTTCTGTGAACGTAAATGGCAACAATTTTGGAACACATAAATTTAAGTTTTTATTTTTTATTTTTTTTAACGAAATTGTGAGGTTTTGCATCTTATACTAAAATAAAGAGACGGTTTATTTTTTTAAAGTATCCATCCGTTCGCTAATATTGTTACTGATGCTGTAAGTGTATCATCTGACTGAGGCCTACGCTTTCTTAAAAGTTGTACAACATTATAGCAAATTGATGAAGTTGGACGACGCAAATGAATTTATAATGAGCCCTTGCAACCCATTTTGACGCTTGTTTAATATAACGCCACGCTTTACGCATATAGAAATCACTTCAGAAATGTTGAAGGACGCAATTATAGGCATTGAGAACTCGTTTTTAATTCTTTCCAAGTTCATAAAAAAATAACAAATTAAAGGTTAAAATTACGTAACATTCCTGATTGTATTAATACATGATTGGCTTTCGAAACATATTTATTTTCAACTTAACTTACTTCCAACTGATCATTTTATAAATTACTTCTTTAAAAGTTTCGTAATTTGTCATGTACTAGAAAATAGAAAAAAAAAATTGAACGTCCTTTCCCCCCCCCAACAAATTTCAATTTTTTCCTATTTATGTTATTAAACTTTTCGAATTTATATTCGAAACATTTAATAACATAAATACTTGTTTTAAATATAAAATTTTGATTATATTCATTGTTGATGAACTTGATGCATCTAAGCCTCAACACCTATTTCCACTGCAAAAATAAAAAAATCCAACCAAGTTTCGAATTTGATTAATTTGAAGACAAAAAAAGTTTCTATCTTGTATATAACTGGAAATAGTCCTTTCAAATTCAAAGCAAGAAATATTTGAAACATAAATACTCATAGTTTAATATTTAGAAACTGTAAATTGAAAGAAAAATCAATCCAACTATTTTCGATTGTCTCGAAGGCATTAAACACCAATTTCTGCTATTCAACAAAGATTGTTTCTATTTAAATTTAAGCTTAAGCATTTGTAATAAAATATGAATAGCCAAAATATTACGTAAAAAACTGAAAAGCAATAAATCCCAAGATAGTTTCAAATTTAATTAGCTTGGAAACAAAACGAATTAAAAATATTTTTTAATACTTGAAACTAGAGCAATATATTAGAAATCAAAACTCCATCGCACCTGCAATGATAATTTTTCAAAACCAATATAATCCAAAACCGAACAAGAGTCCAACGAAACTTAAAATATTTTAAGTTACGTTAGACTGCACACCACCTTTCTAAAATTGCACACCTCACCAATTCAAGGCCACGGCAGATTTGACGTGCATCAACCCCCAGTACAACCATGGTCTTTGGTTAGATGTAGTCACGATAAGCGTAGAAAAATAGAAATTTCGAATTCAATTCACTTGAAGACACAAAAGTGAATTTCAAAACCCAAACAAACTTTTTAAATCGAAAAAAAAAAATAACACCTCACTTGCAATAATCATTTTCCAAAAGTTATATATAATCCAAAACCGAAAGAACGTTGAATGAAACTTGAAATATCCAAGACATTTTAAGTTTTATTGGACGGCACCCTACCTTTCTAGACTTCCACACCACGCCAATTTCAGGCGACGGCATATTCAACGAGCACCATCCCCCACGTGCACAACGATATTTGGTTTGTTCAAGTTTCGCACATCGCACTCCGTCAAGAAAAGGGACACAAGTCAAAAATAAAAAATTTGATGTTATGTCATTGAAAAATATGTATGAGGTGCCCCAGCGTGTTATATTACTACTAGGGGGCCCGTCCTTGCTCGCTAACGCTCGCCAACCCCCGGAGGATTGCTTTGCAATCCTCATTAGTGCTCTGCGCGAACCTTACTCGCTTCGCTCGTATCAATGAAGACACGTGTCCTAGCAGAAGGGATTGTTTACAAAATATTTTTTTTAAATGCTTTTCAAATATAAAGTTATACAGTACCTCTGTAATCAGAACTCGAACAATTTTAAATTCAAATAAAAACTTTGAGGAAATTTTGACTCGAAATGTAAGCGCTGCTTTGGAAATCGAATACCCAGCATGTAGTTTGTAAGCTACAACAGCTTGACAAACATATATATATATATATATATATATATATATATATATATCAATAAAATTTCATCCGATAACGTTATAAATTCAATTGAAGCGCGAGGCTTCGTGGTAAAGAAACAATCGTACAGTGTTGCCAAAAAGCGGTAAAAAATAACGTCTTTTTTGCGTGCCACGTAAGAGAATTATATATATAGATTCTATAGAAAATAATAGAAAAGTTACAACCATACATACCTACCTAAAATTTAAAAGAAGCGTATGCTATATCAATATAAGTTTTAAAGTATCCTTTAAGTTGATGTTTCTCAAATTCTGCAATTTTGAGTTGTGTCACTTTTCTTGCCGGGGTGCGGTATGATTAGCATTTGAATTTAAAAAAAATTAAGCTATAGGAATAAGATTAAAATCTTAAAATAATAGCTCACCTGCAATGACCATTTTCCCAAAAACAATATAATCCAAAGCCGAACGAACGTCCAACGAAACCCAAAGTTGCTAAAACAAACCGCACTGAAGCGTTCACACGAAGTGCACGTCCGCCAAACCTCGGATCTCCTCCAGCAAATGAGATTCCATTACAGTTGTATCGGTAAGCGGAACTTATTGATGACTCCGCAACACGGCAGAGCGTAGGATTAGCAAAGCCTTCTCCAGCCCTTTTTACGCAACAAGAAAAACACAACCGCCGTGTTCCAAGCAACAAAAGAGCATGGGAGTGATGGAGTTAATATGCCTTCTTTCTTCGTTCCCCTCCTCCCCTCGCACTCCCCCGTTGGGTGTTTACTTTTTCCATGCAAAAAAATTGGCATCGCGCCATCGTGTTTGCGGTTGGAACATTCTCCGCGTATGCAAACGACAATTTCGGTAGTGTTTTAATGGAATTCTCTCTGATTACAATTTGCGTCGTCCTACATTTTTTCCCCGTCGTAAGTGGTTATTTACTTTATGGGAAAAGGGGGTAAAGGCATCGTTAGGAAACTATTGTTCCGAAGATTTGGCGTGGGAAATGCAGGTTGAGGTGATACTTTGTTTAGCGATCCTGATGAGTGTTGGCCTTTGCATTTGTTGTTGGCATCTTTATTCCCTCATTCTCTCTCTTGGGAGTTAAAGTTTGAGAAGTGGAGTTTTTGTCAGCTTTGTTGGTAAAATCATGTGGCGTCAATTTGGGGACATTGTTTTGGGATGTAAGCCCCACTTGCTTTTTGTGGTTTTGAAATCATTTTGTTCCTACAGATCATCCCCCAGTATTATCGGTATGTTTGCAAAACCTTCTGGTGGATTATCTTTACGTCGTGACCAGCATCTGGTGCAGAAATCTCTTCCAAATTGTCACCAGTTTGGGGGCAAGGGGTAATTTGGTTTACCTGCATGGATCTGCATTCGCTTTGGAGTAACAGGGCAGTTTTGTATCGACGAAATCTCTCGTTCATAGCAAAATTGACCAGATAATGGGCGAGATATCGCGTCTAAACATTTGGGGAGGTTGACACTCCGGGTAGTCGTCTCAACGAGGTATCTCGACTTTAGCAGAACTTACCAGAGCTTTATGGACGAAATATCTCGTTCAAGAGATTAAAACGAACTAGAGCTTGATGGACGAATTATCGTGTCCAATATATAAAAATTGACCATATCTTGATCTCATCAGCGTAAAGAAATCGGTTAAAACTTAATGACGGCAAATCCCGTCATTGGCAAAATTAGCTATATTTTGATGGACGAGATATCTCGTTAAAATCACTACTAGGGTTAATGCCCGACCACTGATCTCTTTGATACTGCAAGTTGCTTAACTGTATGTGTGAGTATTTGTGGAGTGACTTGTGAACAGCCACTAGCTACTCTAAAAAAGAACAATTAAAGCCATCTATGCTCTGACAAAGCTGACTTCGAACACACGGGCAACACACAAACACTATGACAACTATACCAGATATGTTTGTTTTATTTATCCCTTATGACTGAGCCTCAACCCTTAAAATTTTGAGGGCCAAATATTTCTGGATACTAGGACTAGCCGCCCCTCTTTATGTGGGATTAAGCTATATAAGGTAAGACCAAAACACTGAATCCATTGATTCATATAATTTCTATATTTCTAATATTTATCCTTCATGGTTGGTGAGAATAGGTCCCAACTACAGAAATAATTGGTGGCACCTGGGACGTAACCCCAGGTTGAATATTTTGAAGCAAATCTTTTTTTGAAATTCATTGATAATGTTTTAGATAGCCAAATTGGAAGAGTGTCATTAGCAACCGAAGCATTGTGAGTTCGAAGATCATTCAAACCGAAAAGACTGTACAGGGGGGGGGGGGGCTGCCGCTCATTAAATCTGCAATCTGCCAAAGTCACATACGTCTTCAAGTTGGCGTGGTGTGGATGTTTGGAGAGTGGGTTGCCCGTTCAGGTGTTGACCTCGTCATCAATCTGTGGATCAAAATGACGACGTGTTGTATATTTCACTTCGGGATGGATTTTGGATAGTCCTCAATAGCCCGGTGTGTTGCTTCAGTGTGGAAGTTAATTGAACTTCCCACTATCTCTCTCTCTCATTGATAGCATGTTAACCCTTCGAGTACTTTCAACGAAATATCTCATACATCAAGATCTGACTAACTTTCCAAATTTCGTAAAGAAGATATTGCCGATTATTACACGACGAGATCAAGGATCTGGTTAGTTTTTCCTATTGACAACCTGAAGGTGTTCTCTATGAAGGTTTCCTATGAAGATTTCTGGTTCGAATCCGGGGTCAGGGCATGGATGTAAATTGTGCTGTCCTTTGTTAGGAGCAATGATGGTCCACCCAGTGGGTGCCCCTTCACAAGTGACCATCATTTCCGGCCTTGTAGTGGCCAAAGGACAAGTTCTTAGTAACCGCCATTGGGAAAGTAGGGACCATTAACACTTCCGGCCTTGTTGGCCAAGGATGGTGTCCAGTGAATGGTAGCAAGTGTATTATGCATAGTCCCCGCCATTGAAAAAAAAACATTATCTCCCATCAAAATCTGGTCAGTTTTGTTAAAGACGTGATACCTCGTCTAGAGAAGACCTCCATTAGGGTTAATATAGACGTCGCATTTCGAAGGGGTTATTTCCATAAGATTATTGGGGAGAAAAGAGGTTCAGGGTCCCTAGAAGTTGGAGCCCGTCTATTGCTTGGCTTTGGTTTGACTAATTTAATGTGTTGCAGGATGTGATTTTTGAAAATGACTCATTACAGCTGTTTAGTTAGGTTAACTGTGAAAAATTTTGGTTTGTTGCACAGAAAAAAGTTTTAAAAAGCAAATAAAAATAACACGTACCTTGATCTATGCATATATTTTATATACATATGGGCCATTTAAAGAAAATTAAAAGTGAAGATCATTGTTACCGTTAAAGTGTCTAAAAATGGGAAAAGCGTCAAAAATTTTAAAAGCAGCAAAAAAATTCTCAAAGAAAATATCGGGTAAAAAATTACCACTTCGACTTGTAGACTATTAATTAATCGGTGACATACATTTTAAGTATGCAATTTAATGATATACAAAACGATATATTTTTGTAAAAAGTGATCGAATGTGCTACAAAAAATCTTAATGTATGACATGGTAAATTGGGTATGTGTTTCGCAATTCTTATTTGGAAAATTTATTATAGTCGAAAAGTAACATTCAGTTTTTGAACTCAATAAGAATGAATTAATTTAGAATTTCAATTAACTATTTACGTAGCTAAGTGCATAATTTTAGAATTTCAAAAAGCTTGCGTAAAAATAAAACAATTTGGAACCGAAATTCCTTCCTACATTCGTAGTGAGTTCAGCTAGTCGGAGGGGAATAAGACGTAGATTCTAATTCACCCTTCCCCTTAATTCTTTCACACATAGTTGATTTGTTGTTTTGTAGGTATTATGGCGCAAGGCCCATACTTAACAAACCTGCACCAAACCTAAGACAGAAAAAGCAAAAGGGTAGGCGAGGGTAAAATTGAAATAGCAACCTCATGGTCTCTCAGATACCATGAGGTTGTGATGCCCTTACACACCTAAAGAAGATGCAACCCTGAGGTCCATACATAGTTGCGTTATCAGTTGCACTAAACTTCCTCTATGAAGTGTTGTCACAACGGCTTCTAAATTTCTTCCACGGTGCGAAAAGATATACTATAGATGATTATAAAGGGTATCTTGATGCCCTTACACTACTAAAGAAGGTTTAACTGTGAGGTCCACACATAGTTGAATTATCAGTTGCAATAAACTGCCTCTATGAAGTATTGTCACAACGGTTTCTAAATTTCCACGTTACGAAAAAGATATATAAATACAATTTAAATAATACAGAAGATAAATGTAAATTATTTACAAATGTAACTATTAAGAGACCGAATTCCTTACTTGAGGTGTGTAGAAAAGTTTAGTTTTCCCGCATTTTCATTTCCCAAATCCTGAAAGAAGCATTTAACTAGTGAACAAGTTGCGACTAATGAATTTCGAACTACGAAGGAGTATTGACAAACGATTTACAATAGAACGAATCGATGCAGTTTGATGATTATTATAATTGATGACGTGATTGTAGGCAATCACGAATGGCGGTTATGGACGAATAGCTGTCGAACATAAATGCTCGGTTTAGTCGTCTTGTATGGTGCGATTATTTCTGTACGACCTAATCATTTTTGGGTTAAATTTAAATAGTTCTTTGGGTGAGGCGTGCTGTGCTCTGATACGTGAAAAACCACTATTCAGTTCAAAAATAGTTTTATTAGTGATTCAAGATATTCTCTAATCAAATTAACTTTGAAATAAAACTGTTTACATTTTTTTAATTCTTGTAATTTTTTTTCTTACAAATCAATGATATTTTAACGATATCAATGAAGTTTCATATAATTTGTATAGCACTTTGACTGGTTATTAAAAACAAGAAGTTTTCAATTCTATTGTTTTGAAGATTTCTGAGATTTCTGCTGAGATTTTCAGCCCTTCGCGATATATCCCCATTATGACAGTAATATCAAGCCAGATATAAATAAAATAAAACCTCAGAACGAAACATACATGGCAAAAACTAAGACCAGAAACAAAACGGCACACATCTCACAAAAATTAAGACCAGAAACAAAACGGAACACACCTTACAAAAATTAAGACCAGAAACAAAACGGCACACATCTCAAAACTTTTAATAGAACAATATTTCATAAAATTACCATCCAAAAGTTAACTAGAGAAAAAGTTTTTGATAGTAATTGAATCAAATATGACATAAAAATGAAGATATAAATGAAAGGGAATCTGGGATACAAAGTTGACTATGAAGGTGATTTCACATTTTCCATTCTCATAAACCAGAAACGACTGGACCAAATGATATCAAGTCTGACTTCCGAGGTGGTATTTGGTATAGATTTGAAATGTGGCTTAAAAATTGCAAAATGCAGTTTGAAATTTTAAAGTGTGATTATATTTGATATGACATAGTCTATAAGATTATTAGTCATGTTGTCATATTAATTTATACAAGACTTAATTCCTTTTCGAATGAAGCCTTTGAATTTGCTCTACTAGGAATCATGTACGAACATTCGTGGCCAACCGGCCCACTGCAACTTGTCATACCATTCATACCTTTCGTAAAATTTTGTCAAAAGGATGCATTCGTGTGAAAGTAAAACTGCAGATAATCTAAATAGTAGATTTTCATAAACGTATGAAATTAATTTCTAAATAATTATACTTGATCGGCTTGACTTCATTTTCGTCACGTGATGATTTTCGCACCAAGCATATACTCTTATCTATATTGGCACATTAAATCTGTTAAAACACGAAATGAGAAGTGGTGAAACATTGTTATGAGTGAAATAAAAAGAAACCATTGCGCAGTTAGATTTTTCATGCGTATTGGAAAACTTGTGGCAATCAAAGCATTCTCAGAAATCTAACTTCATAACTTCAAATCAAAATCCTTTCTTCAAAATTTCAAGATTTAACCTTTACTAATTATGGCGAGATCAAATGTAAATAGAGCCTTCAAAAATGACCCTGTTTAGACTATTAATCAATATTATTCTTACATATCTGCTTCTTTAATAATAAATTATACTTTATGAAATCTTGGAATTGTACATTTGTTTAAAAGCCGTATTGTCTGTTCCTTTCACCCGAATAGAATGAAACTATTGTAGAGGCAGTTCTAGGAAATTCTCATAAACTTCTCTTTCATGTATGTCAGAAATACTTCCCCATCATGTCAAAACCAGGAACTTCGAGTTCGCTATTACCAATTATGTATCATTGCTTGATTATTAACAAATTTATCAGGCATTTTTATTCAAATTGAAAGGAAAGGTTACTTATAATCATTTGTGTGCTTCGGAGATAATTCACAGAATTTTAATTGGTAGGTAGAAAATGAACGTCTCACTAGAGAAACACAGCGGGCTATTGGTGACGGTCCGAGATCAATCCCGAAAAAAAGAATCGAGGACAAAATTTCGTAATTTGTGAAGATGAATTCAGCACCTGACCTGGCACCCTACTCTTCAAGCTTCTACACCACGTCAACGTGTAGACATTTAAAGTCTTGAAATATTTTATGTGCACTAGCCCCCTCGTACACGACAGTTTTTGACTGTACCTAGTTTCGAACTCATACCCCTCCGATTTTTAATCCTTTACTTTTCCAACATTGCTACTGCGCCTCATTTAGTTGGTATACAAATACCCATATTTTTAAGTTATCTGCAAATATACTGATTCTATTCTTGATCCCCTGACCTATATCATCTATGAAAATTATAAATAAAATTGGTCCCAAAACTGATCCCTGAGGCACCCTACTTATAACTTCTGTCCACTGTGAATAATTTCCTTTCACCTGCACTCTCTGCTTTCTACCCAATAACCAATTCTTTATCCATATTAATGTTTTTCCCTGAATCCCCAGCCTTTCCAATTTAAACAGTAATGCCTCATGAGGTACTTTATCAAAAGCCTTTTGAAAATCTATGTCATGATATCTGCATGTACATATCTGTGAAATGATACACTGCTCTTATTATCCAGCTCCTCAGTAATTTTTTCGTAGAACTTCAAAAGGTTTGTAGAGCAGAATCTGCTCTTCCTAAACCCATACTGATTATTTGATAACAGTCCCCCCTCCTCTAAGTATAACATTATAAGCTTTTTTAACAGAGATTCAAATATTTTGCAAATTACTGATGTTAAACTTACTGGTCTATAGTTGCCCGGATCACTTTGTATTCCCCTTTTTGAAAATTGGAGTTATGTTGGACAACTTCCAATTGGTACCCAACCCGTGCTATATATTGAATTAAATATCATGTGAATTACGTCCCCCAATTCTTCTGCGCATTCCACTAATACTCTCGGATATATATCGTCTGTCCCTGGTGCTTTAGATGGCTTAATTCTTTTCAACTGATGTGATATTTCTTCCCTGTTATATTTTCATTCTTTAATTGTACCCCCTGCAAAGGCTCCATCCTTGGTATCCTTTTTTAATTTATAGTTTCTATTGAAAACCCCCAGAAAAAAGTAATTTAACACGTTTGCCATTCCCACCTTGTCTTGAATTAATTCACCTCCCCTCCCCTCCAACGGGCCCATTGTAGTACTAAATTTATTTTTGCCACTTGCATATACAAAATATTCCTCAGTACACAAAATACAGCAGGGTTTTTTCTGCATTATAACTATATGGCGTACTACTTTTATTTACAGTATTTAAGCTTAGTTTAGTAAACTTATATGCTCCAAAAAATATTTTGTCTCTCCATATTTTATAGAGATAGTCGATAAAAATCAAATAAATTGCATAAATTGTAACAAACACTAAAAGTTGTATTTTTGTTCATTTTTAGACTGGGAATCGTTGAAGGTGGATCTTTAAAAATGAAGGATGCAAAAAATTTTGAGAAATGATAAACAATCACGAATATGTTTGCATATAAATTGTAATTCACTTTCTTTCAATTCATATACTACTTTTTATCTGATAATATGCTAGACTATAAACTACATTTTAGCTGATACTATACTGGTTTATGTACTACATTTTAGCTGATTTAAAGCAATATTTGTTTTTGAAATTATGTTTATTTTTCAGAAAAGGAAGTTTCATGAAAACGACATCGCAAATATCTTTTCACTTGGATACAATTAGCCTTTGTAAACAATATGAATTTACAGAGACAAGCCAGTCAGAATCAATCTCCTTTATTTGATGTTCATCGTAGTTTTGTTTGAGATTCCTGAAGCTTCTTACTCAAATAGGGCTTCTTCATCTGCACTCTGGTTCCTAGTAACAGATTAAACAAAGGAACAACTCTGTACTGGGTTGATACTATTTCTCCATGAAATACTTACAACCTCTTGAGTACTAACTGTTCAACACTCTAAAGGGTTTCTATAATGTCCATCAAGATCTAACTAATATTGCTAATGACGAGATTTCTTGACATCAAGATCTTTCCGATTTCTTGATGATGACGATCTCAAGACACGGCCATTTTCTTGCAATGACGAGTTATCACGTCCTTCAAGAATTGGTCAGTTTTGGTAATGACGGGTTACATCGTCGAGACAACCAACAGAAGGGTATTAGTGTTACCAGTTTTTACAGTAGTGTGAATTGCTTTTGTCTCACAACACACGACAAAATAACATTCTATATTGGCTCAAATATTCCTAGGAAAGATTATTTTGGTATAGAAGGTCAAAATAGGGGGTGGGAGCTGAGGTATCACGGAGGGAATACTAGACTTCAGAACGATACATGCGTATGAACCTCTCAAATGGTCAGAATGGAGACCTGTTTTTGCACTGTGATCATCACCCAGGTGTTCGTTAAGGGGCAATGTACCTTTAAGTTTTCAAATCAAAAGGAAAAACTGTCTAATTTCTATAACCTGTGTCTTACAAAGTTTGCTTCTTGCCAAATAGGACCCTTGCGACATAAAACTCAAAAACAACTAAAGTTTCCTGTGTTTTCATAACGAAACTTCAAAAAGATTTATGTACACTCTACACCACAGAATATTGCAAATGTAGATTTATATCTAGAAGTTTGGTAATATTTTATTTGAATTGACAATATGGGTGCAACTTTTTGGGTGAACTAAAGAATTTTCACCAAAATAATGAGTGAAATGATAAATAGAGAACTTCTGTTTCAAATTAAAACCAAACAATGTTTCTCAAGTAACACAAAAATACGAAAGAATCAATTAATATTTCTCTTTCATGAGTTCTACTTTGAAGCATTAATGATAATTCAACGTACAAATTGCATGTGTTTGAGTTTAATAATTTGAGAGACAGCAGCGCTGTGTTGAAAATTCTCATCCTGAAAAATATGCTATTGAAGTACAGCTTAAGGTTAAAACTGAAATATTGAGTTTCAGAAATATTAAACGTGAACGACCTATGCAAATTTTGTGCCCTTTTTACCGGAATAAAAACATTTCAGGCTTTCTAAGTTCATAGAAATTGAATAATCCATTTTTTAAAATAGAATGTCCTGTGCCCCATGCAACAAAAAAGCAAAATATCAAAATATCGCAAACCTGGAACAAACTAAAGAGTGATTGATTAACATGATTGATTAACATGATTTCTGCATCTACGTGATTCATCACAACTCAATTGCGCAAGTTTCTCGTATTTCAAGCAATACCAGGAAGTATAATTCTAAATCTACGTACAAAGCAAAATTTTCTAAACGTTTCATAATCACGATCACGTCATTTTTGCTTAGTTATGAAATGTTTTTGTTTCCATGGTAGAACCGTTGGATAAATTTTAGAAGAGTAATATACCATACTCAACCTCTGACAACACCATAAATCTGTCTTTTTCCAAGTTCTCAGCATCTTCCATCTGGGCCTTTTATTTTTACGATCTAGTAAATAATAGTATTCAAATCCTCGCAGCTGCGTGCTTTTTGTCTACCCACTTCTTTTTCCTCAAAACAGAGTGACGTCAGCGTCCATATTAGTTCACTGGATGCCTCTAGGGCGTGATTTGAAATGCTGGCCTTCTAGCGCAACAGGTGGAGGCGAAGGTTAAGTAAGAGTGATTTTTTCACAAGCCGCTTTCGCTTTCAAATTGCCTTATGGTGTTGTCGATGAATGGAAAAAAGTATATTTTAAAGCGTAGAGGTGTTGCCATTGCACTTTCATAAAACTCGGAATGTGGAGGTAGAGGGTAGATGTAAAGATGGATTCTCATCCAATCGTGAGGGAGTTAATGGAGATGGTGTGGAAATCGTGTTAATAAGATGTGAATGGAGAGCTATTTTGGAAAATTATATGCTTGGGTTGTAGCAATGTTTGCTGAGTAAATTTCAATAACAGGGTCATCATGTTACTTTTATTTCAAACCGGGACACTTAACAGCCATTTTTGGCTGCTGCTTATTACTTGACCTCTAAATAAGGTTGCCAACCGTCCCGGATTTGCCGGAATTGTCCCGGAATGTAAGTTGCTGTCCATAATCCTGGTTGAATGTCAAATTGCCCCGGATATTTCCGAGAAAGCTATCGACCCCAATATCACCTACATTCCAAAATAGTTATTTCTATTTCACATTACTTCGTATCCATCCATTGAACGTCCGTTTCCGAACTACTATCCAAAGCCAATAACTATGTCAGTCTGTTCAGAGCGGGACCATCATGAAGAAATGGTATTAGTTGTCTTTCAATTCTTTTATAATGTTACTTATTTTTTTAATTGGGGCTGGAGACGAACGCAAATTTTCACATTCGATTTTTTTTAAATAGAATTCGGAACACTCTCGGTTCTGTATAAAAAACAAAACACGAATAATATTTCTATTTTGTATACACACATTTTTGTATATACGCATACCCCATTTTTATTTTTTTAATAATTTCAATGCAACAAGAGGTTAGATTTAGATTTATTATTATTACTACGTATATGAGAGGACCATCAAGACTCGTATAATAATTAAAGTTTAAAAAAAAAACATAAAAATAAATGTTATTATTTTTTACATATTTTTTGCACATGAAATAAACTTCCTTGGAAAACTAGGTTTGTTATGTCGGAATTGTCTCAGAAAAAGTTGGCCACCCAACCTCAAAGTGGTTTCACTGAGAATTTTGTCCCGGAAGGAGTTGTCCGATTACTATAAAAAAGGATGGATGTGAAGAACATACATAGAAAAACAAACGATTAAAATTTCAGAGCAATTGAATGATTTATTTCTGAGTTTGACCGTTACAAAAAGGGGAAGTCAATAAGGCGTTGGTCCACCTCTGGCCTGGATGCAAGCTGCCACACGGCGTAGCATTGACTGGAAAAGTTCCCGGGTGATGTCCTGCGGAATTTCTCTCCAAATTGTGTCCAACTGTCTGACTAAATGGTCAACATACTGGAATGGTTGGAATCGTCTTCCTATAACGTCCCCTCTATGAGAGAGGAACATCAGTAGACCTAGCTGGCCAATGAAGTGTTGGGAAAGCTTGAAAACAATTCATAACAACAGGTGCAGTGTGCGGCCGGGCGTTATCTTGTTGAAAAGTAAGTCCGGGGTGTCGCAAAAGGAACGGTAACACAAACGGTCGTAGAATGTTGTCTACGTACCGCTGTGCTGTAAGTGTGCCAGAAATGACTTCCAAAGGGGTCCGGCTATCAAAGGAGATGGTATCCCAGATCATAACACCTTGTTGTGAGCATGTGTGGCTTGCGATAGTAAGGGCAGGATTCCCAGGCTGCCCTGGACGTCTCCAGAAACGTCTGCGGTTGTCGTTAAGACACAGTTGGAAACGATAACTAAAGATTAACTAAAGACTATACGTCCCCAGTCAGCGCCATTCCAAGTGGATCGAGCAAGGCATAACTATTGGACAACTCCTTCTTGGGGCGACGATTTTTTAGTCATAGAGTATATAATCTATTTACGACTCTTCTCTACATTAAACCAGAAAATGTGTGCTCAAATAGTTTTATGACTATGCTTTATGGAGTTTTTGCTATTTTAGTAATTAAAAATTGTTTGAAGTGTAGTAGAAAAAAAGTGTTAGAAGAGTCTACCTTCATTCAAAATTATGTCTGACTGAATCTTGTGCTTTAGTTTATTTTGTAATAAAATGTAATACTGAAGAGCAATGATTTGATATTTTAAGGAAAAATAGTATTAAAATATAATACCTGAAGAATAGAACAATCCCCTTCATCTTCTAATTACGCCTTCTACGCTTCTAATTATAGAGTATATAATCTATTTACGACTCTTCTCTCCATTAAACCAGAAAATGTGTGCTCAAATAGTTTTATGACAATGCTTTATGAAGTTTTTGCTATTTTAGTAATTAAAAATTGTTTAAAGTGTAGTAGAAACAAAGTGTTAGAATAGTCTAACTTCATTCAAAATTATGTCTGACTGAATCTTGTGCAATAGTTTATTATGTAATAAAATATAATACAAAAGAGCAATGATTTGATATTTTAAAGAAAAATAGTATTAAAATATAATACCTGAAGAATATAACAATCCCCTTCATCTTCTAATTACGTCATCACACCCTATTCAACCGGAAAATGTGTTCTGCAACAATCCAATAGTTGTGTGAAATTGTTTGATGTAGTTTTTACTACATGACTATTTAAGCTAGCCAAGAGTGTTAAGATTCCTCAGTCAAAATGAGGTATTGACGAAATCTAAGCTTTTGATTTAATTAATAATATATACAGAAGAAATGATTCGATATTCTAAAAATCAGGAAATTGTTACTATATAATGTCTGAATAAAAAAAAAACATTCATAATTTTCTTAACTTATACTACGAACCAGAAAATGGTTAATGTAACAATCTAAAAGTTTTATGACATTGTTTTGAGTTCCTTTATTGATCTAATTATAAATTGCTTTCAAATTATCTAGAGTTAGAGTGGTAAGATAAGCTAACCTAAGTCAATGTGCGGTTTTGATGGAATCTGTCTATATTTCATGAAAAGTACGAGTAAGTGCAATTTTACTGTCGTTTAAATAATTTCATCCTAGCCAATGTATAACCATTTGGGACTTTCAATTAGATATCGATTTCAAACCTGTTTTTCTATGTGCGTCACTGAAGTCACAGCTTCATGAAACCCACTTACAGATTTCCAAGAAGAAACTTAAATTATGCACGATTATCGCTTAAAGGTTATGTATAAATTTAATTTACTCTTGACATAATTTTGTTTCGACGCCTCCTCTAGTTTAGCATCCCAGTGCCCGAACCAGACATTGAAAAGAGAAAGTGATATAAAAGAGAGGTCCTTGCAATTGCACGAAATCCTAAACTACAGTTTCAAGAGCGCTCGGATTTATTTATAAATTTATGATCGCATTCTTTTATAACAGCTGACACACATGCGAGAGTTCGACCGACTTCAAGGGAGCGCGTACTAATTGAAAAGCTGTTTTCAATGTAACATACGTATGAGGTGGTTACCATTGATAAGAAGCAAATACACGCATCAGGATCTAACCAGATTTATTTACAGGATCTACATGCATTTCTCATTATAATGAAACAACCAAAAACATCAGTGACTGAACAGAATACAGTCTACAATGGTATATGCTGTTTTGTATGTAAATGTAGTGAACCTCTGCACATGTCTGTAAGCAGCCAGTGGAAAAGTAATTTAGAACGATTTTAGTTAGGATAGGTTTTGGTATAAAGGTTTGTATCATTTATACTTGAATCGCTTTCACCTGGCTGACTGCAAGAAGTGTCACCAGAAAGGTTGATTACGAAAAATTTAATAACCTGAAAACTATCAATTATGATACATGAATAAACGATATCGCAATCAATAAAAATTAAACAAAGCGTGTTATATATATATACGTATTGACCTTTCGCTGACGTCATCGGCAGATGTAATCGTAGCGTAAAGTTGAGTCACGAAAATGTGTGCTTCCGTTCGTATTAATTTAGACTAGCTCCGGCCTTCTTTTGTTCGATTACGACGCTTGAGGTGTCATTTGTTACGTCTCTTTGCTCTATATAAACAATATTATAAATAAAATCTTTATATTTGACACTAATTTTGGTATTGGATTTCGACGTGTGGAAATTTCGAAAAAAATTCAAAATCTCCAGACCTATGCCTTTTAAACGCCAAAAGAATTATAGAATACGTCAACAGGAAGAAATATAGAGAGATGGGGAGTCCAAAAACACACTCAAATGTCCGATGCTGAGCGTTAACAGAATCGAAAGGACCGTTTGAAAGCATAACCGTTATGCCGTCAAGGTGCACAAATGGCCGATCGAGGGCCCCATGAAATTCCACCGCTCAGGTCGACGCAAATAACATATCTGATGACATGAACGTTGATTATCGATACTAGTGACGAAGATCGGTAATGTTGTACTAAATTATTTCTGTCCCTCTCATTCACCATGTGGTAGCTCTGACGTATTATTCTCTTTAAACCTAACGGCTGGGTGCCGAAACCACCCCGTCCGTTTTTTGAAATGCATGTTAATTTTATGCATATTGCTTCGCTGGTTTACAGAAGACATTGTATATGTGAGCATTAATACTAGTGTATCAAAATGTAGTGTAATTGATTCCCATGAAGACAATCTATATATATAATTCTCTTACGTGGCACGCAAAAAAGACGTTATTTGTTATCGCGTTTTGGCAACACTGTACGATTTTTTGTTTACCACAAAGTCCCGTGCATCAATTGAATTTATAGCGTTATCGGATGAAATTTTATTGAAAAAAAGAAAGAATTTTAGTTAGGCTTTTGCAGTTAGATTTTAATATAAATCAAAGAAAGCGGAGGATATTTTCAGGGCCATTTAAAAAACGGTCCTTTTCAGGGCCAAGAATTATAGTTCAACAAGACGCTTGCACAACAACTTTCGGCAACAAACTGAATGAAAAAGTGTCGGTCGTTCGAATGCTGGGGAAATGTACACACAAACAACATGCCGGGTTTTCAATTTCCAAAGCAACGCTAACACTTCGAGTTAAAATTTACTCAAAGTTTTCATTTGAATTCTGATTTCAGAGTTACTGTATATATTTTCTGTAATACAGCAAATTTAGATTTGAAAAACATTTTTTTTGAAACATCATATTTTGTAAACAATCCCTTTTGCTAGGACACATGTCTTCATTCAGGCGAGCGAAGCGAGCATAGGTTCGCGCAGCGAACCAATGAGGACTACGAAGCAATCCTCCAGGGGTTGGCGAGCGTCAGCGAGCAGGGGGCGGGCCCCCTAGTTCCCTTTATTGCCATAAACTTAATGAAAACCATGATTTTTTTAAATGTCTAGGGGGCTCCGAATACATTCTGAGGTATACTGCGATATTTTAAAAATTAAAAACTCATTGTAATAAGATTTAGATAAAGCAGGTTTTTAAAAAAATAACGAAAATGTCCCGATATTTTCCGAATTTCAAAAAAAATATTATCAAGAACCAAATTGAAATTTCTAAAAAAACTCGACGAGCTGCAAAAATTTACGTTGAGAGGAACTCTTTAAAAAGAACTCACGGCTGAAGACTGTAAATTTGTATGTGTTTTGCTCACTCGCGGAAGAAATTTCGCTTTTTCAATTTTGACAATAAACCCAAAACTGATAGCCGCATAGGGAAAAAAAATCTTAATAATTGTCCAGGAAATACGACGAAGAACAAACCATTTTAATTTCGTTTTTTTCTGATCAGTACTTTTTCGGGAAACCGTCTAAGGATCGAGCTAAACAACACAGTTTTCAATCCTGCGGCGGATTTAATTTTTTTTTTAAATCCAGAGAGAAAGCGAACTTCCAATTGCAGCACAAAAGCATTTCACGTTTGCTGAGGACTCTCCGTAATATCCGTGAGTGTGGTACCCTATTTGATTGGTTCTTTTTATATCCCAGTGGTTAGTTCTTACGTAGCTGCACCAAGCAAGGTTTTCCCGTCATGCAAATGGATATACATTACTAGTCGTAATACAGAAAAAGTAAAATTGCAGCGTCCTTTCAGTTTTCAATTTAAAGTTAAGTCAAAAGCCAAATACTTTCATGATTAACACATTATTATTATAGTTCTGAAGATTTGCTTGAGAAATATAATTTATGGGTTTCTTTTCCGTACGAGTATAAAGACAATTTAAAACTTGTAAAATGAAAAAAATGAAACAAAAAAAAAAATTGTGCTTTAATTACAAGATGTGTATTTATTTTGAAGAAGCATAATATATTTTGAGCTTTATGGTGTTGACTTAAGGGGGTCCAACACACATAGAAAAAAAAATTTTATTAATTAATTTAGAATTTATAATTTTTTTTTTGTACTGATTACCCATCTAACTAATAAGCTAAATCACAACACAAAATCTTTAAAAAAGTTTTTTATAAATTTTAAATTAAAATTTTTTGAAAAAAAGAAGGGTCATTTTAAATTGCTAAAACTCAAAATATTCTTGATCAATTTTCAAAATTTTTACAGTAAATTATTCACAAATTTATAAACTTTAATATTGATTCAGCAATTTAAAAAATATTAATTTAATAATAAATATAAAAATATTTTAATGAAAAATTTTGAAAATTTTAAGGTACTTTTTTTTTTAAAAAGTCATATTTTTAAAAGTAAATATTGGTTTCAAATTTGATGAATCAAAATTAAAGTATAACGTTTGAAAAAGATGTATTCCAAATTTCAACCCTTAAACTTTATCGGTTTTCGACTTATAGCAATTTGAATACAGGAAATCTTGAAAAAAAGTATCATGGATTAAAACGCATTTAAAGTTTTAAAGACAGTTGCTGTAGCCATGACAACAACTGTCAAGAGTGTTAAATTTTCAAAACAACGCACCTCAAAAATTACTATATCTCTAGATCTAATTAAGATAGAAACATGATTTAGACGTCATTTTATGCAGAAAAACACAGAGAATTTCTTAAAATAATAATAAAAAAAATTTCGAAAAATTGACGATTTTTGTGTCCCGGACCCTCTTAAAATTGAATTACAGACGATTGAGTTTATGTAATACATAAGAGTACCCATTGTGTCGTATGGAAATTAAAAGATAATGCCATAGCTTGTAAATATTACCCAACAATCAAACAGCGAAGCCCTCATACAACACGTAACCCAAAATAAAGATATGATCCTAAGCCACACAAATCTCACAAGTGTTCATCAAATTTTTTTGCTTAACACTTGCGGATCGAGCATAATACTTTGTTGTGGTGAGACGTCTGTGCATTCTTTTTCCTTCTACGATTGTCCACAAGCACTATACGCATTTTATGCGAGTGCTTATTGTGAGTGATTCGACATTTAACTAGTTGTGGTTTATGAAATTTGTTGCAACCGGAAGTGCAACAACTAGTTCTTATAAATCAGTTGGAAAATATTTGTATATATTGAGTATTATTTCTGGGTTTGGGTTTAATTTGTTACTAAGCAAAACACGTGAAATTTTATCCATCAAAATATCAAAATTGCGAGTTTACCACAGTTATATGTGGTTAATTTTTGACTGAATTCTTACATTGTTGTTGATTTAATGGTTTACTTTATTTTATTTCTCAGCATTACTATCACTTTAAGCTTCTTCTTAAACTTCCAAATCGCTTCGACGAGATATCTCGTCCATCAAGATCAGATTAGTTTTGCTAATGACGAGATATCTCGTCGAACCACTAACTAAGAGGATTAAAATATTCACATAAATTCATTATCATTTTTAAGCTTTAGCTTATTAAATAATATTGTAGCACCAGTTTAATGTCATTTCAATGTATGAACCAAATTAAAGAGCATTAACTCTTAAAAGACAACAATATTTTAATCTGTACAGTATAAACAAAATACCCCTTTTCTTTTCTTCTACATAGAATCTCTACTACCTCTTATGGAAATTTAAGATTCTATCTTCTTTGGAAAGAATATCCGAAACCATTTATTAATAAAAATATATTTGTACTGGAAGTCAAAATAAATCAATTTAAACATACACTACCCTACAATAATGGACCGGACAACAAGATGTGATGGTATAAGGGAAATAATACATGTTTTAATAAGGGAATGGACCCCCACGTACTGTAATTACATTAACAAACCTTCCGAGCATACTTTCAACAAGATGTTGTCACACAGCTAAGGGTATTTGTGTCCATACCTGCTGCAAGAATGTCGCCAACACAGCTGTAGATTTAGGACGTGGTTCCCTGGTCCGTAAGCGTCGCTCTAACTCGACCCTGTTTTATGGGGTTTAGGTCGGGACTCTGAGCAGGCCAGGGAAGACGTTTTACATCCATATCTTGATACCACTGCTTGACAGAGGCTGCAACATGACATTGAGCGTTGTCGTTCTGGAAGTACCATTCGTCCATTTCATAAAATTTGCCAAAGCGTACGAAGAACCTGATTGTCCAAAATGTTCATGTAAACGTCGGCATTCAATTTATCAGGAGCATCATGCCAAAATCTCAGGCCATACTACGAAAAACACCCCAAACAAGTAGTAGGATTTTATGCAAATTTGCTGGCGTTCTGTCCATTATTCAAGGATAGTGTATTTGAGTAGATCATAGAACTTAATAGTCTGCTGTGAGTTATGATATCAATTTATCGGATAAGTTATCCATCCAACATTCAAATAATGTTTTAAGCAATCTGTTATTTGAAAAGATGTTTCTTAATATGAATGCAGAGTTATATAAAAATGAACGTTCAATTACATAAATTAAATTTGTAATCGATCCCCTTTTAACCCATTTAAAATTATTCTTATTGAGGTCCTCATCATGGCACGCTCGAATACAGTTGTGGTTTTGCACTAAAAGGGATTGTTTTTATACCCATGAGAAATGGAAATTTCTCTTCAAAATATTTGATTTTATGTCAGCTAAAACTAATTACTGAATCCTCTTACAAAGTGATGAAAGTTTGAAAGATAATTGACTTAACGGCTGATGAGCATCTCTTTTCATTGCGTAAAGGATGACCTGTCAGGTTGATTTAGAACAGTAGTGAATTAAGAAGGAAATTAATTGTTCGAAGAAAGACTTACAAATAGTCAAAGTAAAATTTCTGGTTAAGTATAGAAGTAAGTTGATGCATCTTTTGTACCAAAATAAAAAATAAATTTGCTGATTTATAGCTTGACCTGATTAAAAAAGTATTATAAACAAGTAAAGAAATCCCTGTTAAAAATACTTCGTGCCATTTAGATAATATTATTTCTCTACATGCACTACCCTACTATGATGATGATTCTATGATCTACTTAAATACACTACCCTACAATAATGGACCGAACGCCAGCGGAATTGCATAAAATCAGACTACTTGTTTTGGGGTGTTTTTCGTGGTTATGGCCTGAGACCTTTGCATATTGTTCCTGGCAAATTAAATGCGGACGTCTACATGAACATTTTGGACAATCAGGTTCTTCGTACGCTCTGGCAATTTTTTGAAATGGACGAATGGTACTTCCAGAACGACAACGCTCAATGTCATGTTGCAGCCTCTGTCAAGCAGTGGTATCAAGATATGGATGTAAAACGTCTTCCCTGGCCTGCTCAGAGTCCCGACCTAAACCCCAAAGAGCAGGGTCGAGTTAGAGTGACTCTTATGGACCAGTGAACCACGTCCGAAATCTACAGCTGAGCTGGCGACATTCTTGCAGCAGAAGTGGACACCTTGTTGAAAGCATGCCCAGAAGGGTTGCTAGTGTAATTGTAGCACGTGGGGGACCATCCCCCTATTAAAGTATGTATTATTTCCCTTATACCATCGGATCTTGCTGTCCGGTACATTATTCTAGGGTAGTGTATTTGCTGTAAACTAAATTTGACACTGAATCGTAATTTTAACACAAACTTTAATGTGTATGATTTAGAATGTATTTAATTCGTTGTTGAGTAATTCATTCTGTCTACTAAGGTTAATTTTGTAAACTGTTGAACAAATTTGAAAAAAGTCTTTGAGTCGTTTTTGAAAAAATCATATCAATCCAATAAGCATGCGAATCCTCGCACTACCTCCTCATTATCTAGGACGTAAATCTAGGAGGTAGTGGACCTCGTCGCTTATTGACTATGAATTAATTAATTTATTATTTCTGTTAAGGTTAATTGGGAGAACGGTTAATCCATGGAACTGGCTTTGAGTCTTATCTTAATCCTCCACGTAGTTTCGACAAGATATATCGTTTATCAAGATCTGGTGAGTTTTGACTTCACATGTGCTCTCTGGGCACTAGTATCACATTATATGACGGACCCCTACGTTAGGTTAGTACTAGTCCTTCGTGAAGTACTTATTGTTTAATCCTCTAGGTGGTTTTTATTATAGATAACGTCCACCAAGTTCTGATCAATTTTCAACTGACAAGAATTCTCGTCATCAAGATATTGCCTATTCTTGATGACAACGAGATCAAGACATGGTCAGTTTTCATGAAATGGCGAAATATCTTGTCCATCAAGATCTGGTCATTTTTGCCTCTACACGTGCAGTCTAGACCCTAGTACCACGTTAGATGATGGACCACTACGCTTGGGTGGTACTAGTCCTTCAAGAAGTACTTATTTTTTAAACCTTTAGATGGTGTAGATCAGATATCTCGTCCATCAAGATCTGACCAATTTTGCTGATTAGAAATTTTTACATCATCAAAATATTGCCGATTTTTTGTTGTTGAGAACATTAAGATTTGGTCATCATCTTATGGCGAGTATGTTTTTCTTCTAACTATAAGGTATCTCGATCAATAATATCTTATTTGCTAATAACGAGATACCTCTATGAGACAACCATCAGGAGGATTGGAGATAAACTCAATGGAATAAATAATCTATGTCCCGTTGATTTTGGGGACAGTATTCCATTCATCATTATAGAGAATATGTCAATCACTAAACACGTATATGTGCTAGAAATGTAATTGAAATGTTCATGTCCCTGTCTTCGAGAAGTCTCTTCACTCGTTTTGAGTTTTCACTTATTAAAAAGCTAGTATCCGCGAAAAAAAGATCATGGAATGCAGAAACAGAAGATCATGTCGCGAAGAATATTGATAATGGTGATTCCAAATTTTGAGCTCAACAAAGCCAATGTTTGATTAGTGCTTGCTAGTACACAAATTGAATATAATATTTTCTAAATCAAATGGTATTACTTAATAAACTCGTCTCATGTCGGATGTTCGTATTAAACTTGTATACAAGTATAAAATAATACTACAATCATAATTTGTCCATTCCCTTCTGCACAAACTTGTGTGCTTAGAGAAAATCTGCAATAACTTCAGTGGATTTCCACACTTGTGGACATTGACGGAAATGAAGCTGCAAATCAGTTGGCAAATAAAGCCAAGTAAATAAATGCTGGACAAAGCCCAGTAACTCGTACCGATGCTAATGTTTTGGTAAAATTCGAACTCGTCGATAGAAAAAACCCCACCACAATATCCAGACTGAGAACAGACAAGACAGACTGAGAAGATCTTGCTCTTTTACTATACCCTTTCTTACTGTCCATTACTCGTCCACAACTCGCAGTTAGTTTCAAAAGGATGTGGATTGAAGGTCGAGAAACGTATTCACTTGTCGATTTCCAATCTCATGCTTTGATACGAAGAGTCGACAATGAAAAATCAAGCTGATTTTTCCCATTGATAGAGCATCGCTAACCCAGTTGGTACCCTGCAGATCAACAACTGGAGGGTTGAGTTCAAACTAAATACAACAAAGACTTTTGTGAAAATAGGTTTAGTGCTAAATAAAGTATAAAGTGTTTGGGGAAATTGTACGCATTTTACAATCACACTGTAGGATTTTTCACAACTTCCATTCATGTGTTTTTTCCACTTTTGTATTCACACAGACTGTACGCTCGCGAGTGCCTTGTGTATTTGACAGAGGGTGCTCCTGCTGCGGGGTAGTTGACCAGTTGCGATCATCGACCTTTTAGACGTTTACTTGGTACGGTTAACCTGTATTATTTGATGAATTCTGAAATGTTATTCATGAATCTCTGGGGAGTCTAACGCAAACCGTCAAGCCGCTGTGGGATTGTACCAAGAACGGTATTCCAACAAACACATTTGAGAGATTCCACCAGACAATATGTGAAAACGGAGCATTCCTTGAATAACTGCTCTTTTCGTTTGATCACGAAGAAACAACCTGTATGTACATTTATTTTTCAGAATATTTTTTTCAATAAATGTATAGACATTTTTTTGTAATTCAGTGAATACTAAAAATTGGGTCGCGGTTAAAGCAGAACAAGTTATTTTAAAAAAAATAGTTCCAAATATATCATGATCATCAATATAAATGACTTCTTATGAGATTTTTTAATTAATATGGAAATAGTTTTAATTAATTTCAATTGGTGGTTTGATAGTAAAATATGTCACATATCACTAAGAGTAAGAATAGTTTTATGAAATTAAGTTGCTAATATAAAAATGATTGTTCAAGCAGTTACAATGTATTTAAAAGAAAAATTCTTCACATCTTCGTTTCTTAACACAAAGATTTTCGTTTATCAATCACCTAAGTGTTTGTGAAAGAACGAACTGTGCAGTAAAAATTGTTTCTAATAGAATTAATATGTACTTTACTAAACAATTAATAGACTATCTTAAGCGGACTCGAATTAATTCTATATGAGAAAGGAAAATTGTGTTTAATGTGGAACATTCGAATCTCAGACAAAAAAAAAGGAATTAAAGATGTGATGTATATTTACAACACTAGATGGCAGCATCAACAAAATCACTCGTAAATTTCTAGATATTGTTAAACTCAGTCAAATGCATTGAAGTTTCAAAATTCTATAAAAACATAAATATCAGGATAAGGCTATTGAATATGTTTTTGTACGAATATGTTATGAATAGTATTATCAGAACATTTAGAGCCATTGGCTTGCAAAAAAATAATTATCAAGGGAATTAATAAGAACAAGTCAGTAAGAAAAGGAATAACAATTATATTTCTCTTAACGAGTAATCTATATACCATGTTTTCTTTTGTTTCATTTTGACTCGATCTTTCATCGATATGCCCCAAAATTCATTTTAGAAACTAACCTCCTTCGGATTACCTTAAAGTATTTCACAAAAGAAAATATTTGTGTTAAAATTAAATTGTATGCTGCACGTGCCTTATGTAAAACAGAAGGAGTGGCCAAAGTATTTTCATGATGTTTTTCAATTTTTAATTCAAAATCTATATACATAATTACCTTACGTGGCACGCAAAAAAGACGTTTTTTGTTATCGCGTTTTGGCAACACGATACGATTGTATGTTTACGACGAAACCTCGCGCCTCAATTGAATTTATAGCTTTATCGGATGAAATTTTTATTGAAAAAAAAATTAATATTAGTCGAGCTGTTGCAGCTTTCAAACGACATGCTGTGTATTCGATTTCCAAAGCAGTGCTCACATTTCAAGTCAAAATTTGCTCAAAGTTTTCATTTGAATTCCAAATTGTTCGAGTTCTGATTCCAGAGATACTGTATAATTTTTATGCAATACAACAAATATTTTTTTGGAATATCATATTTTGTAAACAATCTCTTCATTGATGTGAAAGTCAGCGAGCAGGGGGCGGGCCCCCTAGTTCTTTGAAATCGTTTAGCTTAATTTTCTTTTTTTCCTTCAGGTGTGAATATAAACGGGTTTTTCAATGAATACTCGGAAGGAAAATGAATACATCTACTCAAGATGTGGCTTTTGCATACTGTCTGCATTGCCTCCCAATATTTGAAAGAAATTATAAATAATATCTGTAATTTTTGTATAAATCGCATACGAAAACCGAAATTGGATTGAGCGATAAAAAAAATCTAAATTTAAAGCATTCAAATTATATTTATTCATCTAAAAGTGGAGAATCGTATTGAGGTTCGTCTAGTGAAAATTTTTAATTTATGAGGTTTTTAGGTGTTTTTAGATCATAATGTGATGCATTTCGCGAAAGTCATTTTTCTTTCCATATGAAGTTTACATTTAGTCTTAAGAAACACAGTGATTAAATATTTCCTATTTGTTTTCTCAGAACCCCTTGTAATCTGACCTATTCAAAATTTAATGTTTTATGCTTTCTGTGTTAATGAACTTTTCACAACACTTTAATACAGCACTTTTTATGATTTCACGTTTTCATTCGAAAACGAATTTATCGTTCTCCTGCCAGTCTAGAAAATACAAAGCAAAAGTTGGATTGGGTGCTCGAACTCTACTGTATGTTATCAAAGCATAAAGTACTCTAAAACTAAAACGCCATTGGAACTGTAATGCTTTTTATACTTTTATTTTAGTAATAAAAGAAATGACAAGTGAATGATGTAAAATACGATTTATTAAGTGCGCATTCACATCAAAACAATAATTGGAAAACATGAACTAGATCAGTGTCGCCCAAATTCTTTGAATTATTGATTTTTTATCGACTCCCTCTATTTTTCATAATAGGACAAGCAAAAAAGACGTTTATGTGAGCTTTTAGATAGTGTATTTTATAGTTACATTGTTTATTGTTTTATAATATAGTACAGGGCTCGAAATACCCGGGTGCACAGGTGCACTGTGCACATGAAAATATAATTGTGCACCTAATTTTTTCCCACTAGGTACACGCAGTGCACCTTGTGCACCTAACTTAAAAACTTAGGTGCACAAGGTGCACCTGTATTAAAAAATATATTTCGAGGCCTGATATAGTATATATTATTATTATATTGGCTTAAACTCAAAGAGATAAGTATTTTTAAATTCCTCACCCCCCTTCTTTATATTACATATTTGATAGGAGGGATAAAAATAATATATGAAACACAAAATTTAAAGTAGATAATATTACCCATGCAGTGATGTCTTATACTTTTGTTATCGACCCCTGAGCTATAATGGAACCCTAACAATGTTATATTAACCACTTTGGCGATCACTGAACTAGTTTACCACAGCCTCTCAGACTCAAAATTTGCTGAATCCATGATTTCCTTGTCCCTTTCTTCGGATTTCAGTCTAGCTTCCAATCTCTCAAGCAGAGTGGCTACATTGTTGTAATATTTTCTGGATTCTTGGCATTTTAGGACTTTATAGTGTTCCTGACACACCAGGTGGCGCTGGTCGAAGACTGTACCGTTGCCACACAGGAACTTGGTGCTGCGCATTTTGCCGTCCTTGTTTCGAGCGCACACGTGGTACATTTGACATTCTGTCTCTATGTCCGCATAGTAACCTCCGTGCACTTTGTTCTTGCAAGTGAACCTGGTCTGTGGCAAGTCTTCGGCCGAGTAAGCTGGATAGTCCTGCAAAGAAATAAGAAAATTAATAGATTGGTTCTACTGGGTGCTACGACACCAGATTAATTCGATGTGGCTAACTAAGATCACTATCGGCATAATCCGAGGCGGATAGCTGCTGAGAAACGAAAGTAGGAAGATGATTTGAATTGATAGTGGGATGGTACTTTCGGTCTCATCGAAGAAAAAGAACATATAGCCCCCCAGCAAGAAAAGTGACAAAACTCAAAATTGCAGAATTCGAGAAACATCAACTTAAAGGATACTATAAAACTTATAATGAAATAGTATAGGCTTCTTTTAAATTTTAGGTAAGTTTCATGGTGGAAGTTTCTATTATATTCTATAGAATAGAGAGTAATATAGCGCTCTGGAGCACCTAATACATATTTTTCAATGACATAACATCAAAAATTTCACTTTTCTTGCCGGGGTGTGATATGCAAACAGTTTTAATGCTCCCCGATGTGAAGGAATGATATAGGTAGGTAAGTATTTTGACTAACGTCGTATTGGAGCAACACAACGGGCTATTGACGATCGTCAGGTAATCCATCCCAAAGGGAAAAATCCGAGGACTACACCACGTAATTTTGAGCCTCGGTCAGATGACTAGGTTATACCTAAGCTGGCACCCCACTCTGCAAACCTCCACACCACGCCAATGTGAGGATACTTAAGGGGACCGGGAAAACAAAATTCGACTAAAAAATCAATTTCTATTTTATTGCTCCTTTATATAGTTCAAAATCTCCTCTTTCCAATGATATATCACACTAGGTAATAGAATAAGAGGAAGTTTGAAAATTATGCACGTTTCCAATAAGCACTTCACATCTGACACGGCCTTTCAAATGTAAACAAACCGTTTGTGGACATTTCTAATCTTTGTTGCTCAACAATGTATATTATATTTTTTACTTTACTTTACTCAAATTATTTTCGATAATCTGGTAACAGTAGAGTTAACTGTAATCATTTAGTTTTTTTCTAACTATTTTTATTAATTTTACCATGCGATATAAGTTAGCATTTTCTGAGACATGACATTTGATCTATTATGGACTAGCAATAAGGATAAATGTTGGTTTTCTGCACAATATGCAACAATCTGTCTGGGCAGAATATTTTTATTTACTGTCAAGTAACTTAAATCCAAATCACGGTCTTTGTCCAGTTGGGAATGAAAGCTGGTGGAAATTTCAACGTGCTGTAGCTAAAAGTGATGTATATTACCATGATAAACACACACATATTGCCTTGCCTTATACTGCCTACATTTTGAAGACAATTAAATCAAATTTCAGAGACTTGGCGAATTCAGAATTGTTGAAAAAATGTGTTCACGGAAAGACTCAAAACCCAAATGAATCGGTGAACAATGTGATTTGGACTCGCGTTCCAAAAAATGTGTTTGTAACCATCCAAACTTTAAAACTGGGAGTGTTTGATGCTGTTTCCTGCTGCAACAGTGAAAATATTATAAAGTGCTATACATTTTCTAGAGTTAAAATCAATCCAGGCTGCCATTTTATACAAATTTCTGAGAAAACTGGACTAAGACCGTGTTATCGATGGAGAGCGAAAACTCTCCGAATACAGTAAAAAGGCCCGCCATAGAAAGAAAAGCATAAAAAAAAATTGAAGATACATGTATTAAAAATGAAAGAGATCACCCTTTATATAAATCAGGATTTCATTAAGGTTAGACGCAAAATTATTTATAAAAATTCATTTGAAATGTTTAAATCCATTTTTCTCAAAACTTAGATTTTTAAGTTTCATGCCCCATTTTCTCAGAGTCTACTGAACATAAAGACTTAATATTTTTATGACATATTTGTGTTATATCTCTAAATATTTTAACACGAGCATTTTTTGATTTTTTGAAAATTGAATTTTTTAGAAATTTAAATGTGTTAAAAAATGCTATCTAAAAAGTGATATTCAGTTAAAAATTTCTATAAAATTAAAATTTTTAAATAAAAAAAAAGTGAGCTGTTAAAGTTTGTATAACATATCAGTCTAACCACCATAAAAATTTTGTGTTGATTACTATTATAGTTATTGAGAAAAAGGGTCTTGAAATTCGTGAATTTAACATGGAGGAGATAGAGTCTTCCCGGTCCCCTTAAGGCGTCGAGAGACTTACCATCCACCAGCCCTCTTTGTACACAACGGTCTTTAGTTGGATTCAAACTCGTAACCCTACGATTGCTTACCCGTTACTCTTCCTACTGGGGCGGCACGAAAAACTGATATAGAAGCAAAACATTATTTCCGTTAATTGAAAACTATTGCTGAAATTTTGGTGTATTTATTAAAAAGTAATCATAAGATTTAAATTTAAATATGAAGAAATTAAAATTTAATAATTAGCACGGCTGAATTGACATATTGCATCAAATGCAAGTTTTTAAGTATTTAATTTAATAAAAATTCAATTTATTTAATAACGATTACGTTGGAAAAATTTTTTCCATCCTCTCTCTCCCTCTCTTCTACTATATTATAAGAAACACCCTGTCAAAAACTATAGTCCTGTGAAAAATAGCGATAAAAATTCGACTCCCTCAGATTTTTTCACTATGTTTCTCAAGAAGAAATCGTACCATACTCCAAACAAAAAAATAATTTAGTTATCTTCACCAGGGATCTGAAGATTACCACATTCTGGTTTAGGAAATGTAAAATATCTTATCTTGAAAATTCAATTCGTCTTAGTGTGTTTCACTCTCAAGTTGACGATTTATAATACTAACTGTTTGGTAAATGCTAAAGGGTGGCTATAAAACTCACTCGTTGGGGGCATTAGTAGGGGTTGTCCAGGTTGAAAGAGAAACGGATTAGCAACTGGAGGATTTGGATCAGACCCGAAGGGAAAGTCCGAGGACACCATGTAATTTTGAACTGTGGTCAGATCACGAGGTCCCACCTGATCTGGCACACCCACTCTCCAAACTTCCACACTAACTACGCCAACGGGAGAACATATAAGGCCACGACAGATTGAACTTGCATCAGCCCGTTACTTTTTCAACCCGGCTATCGCCCAGGTGCAGAATTATATACAGTGTTTTGCAACACAACTCTAAGTAATTGCAATTGTTCTGCGGGCATTTTGTCCGAATTTTGAAAACTGCAGTCAAAGCAAAAACAGACGTAAAATGCAATTATCATCCAAATATGTGTTACATATTTATTATAAAGCGCATCAAAATTAATTAACTTACTTTATTTAAAACCAAGGCATACTTTTAGAATTTGCACTTCTGTCGATAACGTCTGAAGTATAATATTTTGTCATTGACACAGATGATGTGTTGTATACAATGGGCGTACATTAATAACTGAGAGTAAAATCATTAAAAAAAATATATATATATATATTTACAGAAAAAATACATCATTCTTTTTCAAAATACCTTCCCTATGATGATATGTAACGGTACCATCGTTCAACCCACTTTTTATAACGAGTAAAGAGAGAGGCCTTTTTCTGGAAGCTGCGTCAAAGAACCCTGCACTACTGAAATAACTTCAGAATATGTATTAAATTTTCTACCACGGAGCTTCTCTTTCAACGTCGGACACATCCAGAAATCGCATGGTGCGAGATCTGGACTGTAAGGGGGATGTGGCATGATTTTAATATCGAATTTACTAAGATTTTGCTGAACAGAAGTAGCGACATGCGGGCGAGCATTAGCTTGATGTAATGTCCAATTCCCTACCAGATCATGTAGTTTTCCCGATATGTGTTGTCGCAAAAATTTCAAACTCAAATATAATATTCGCCATTCACAGTAGTTTTTGGAGGCACAGCATGCGGATAGATTACACCTTTATGATCAAAGAAAGTAATCATCTTGACCTTTCCAGCAGATTTGGTTCGTCGGATTTTTTTCGAAGGCGGATAATCAGTGTGTTTCCATACACTTGTTGCGGACTTGGTAAGGGGATCAAAATGATGCATCCTAGTTTCATGACCTGTTATTACAGTTTTTAGGAAATTCGGATGATTTTGAAGCATCTGTGTCCACTCACAAATTGGTGAATTCTTGTTTGCATTTGTTCTTTAGTAAGATGAGGGACCCATCTGGAACAAACACGGCGAAGCTGTAAATTGTTGCGTACAATGCGAAATATCGACGTTTTCGAAATGTTAGTTGATATCGCTGTAGCGTCATCATAGGGGGTCTCTCTGACCACAGATTTCCTGGTGGTCCTTGAATTTATGACCGGATGACTATAGCGGTTTCGGAAGATTTTCTTGCAAGATTGCCCACACAGTGTTAACATTTCGATCACTCACAACACTTTCTAGTCGGCCAGGCTTAGGAGCCAGTACTGTTGACAAACGTCCTTTTTTGAAATCACCATGCCATCTAAAAATCGTAGACTCATCAAAACATTGGTCTTTCTAAGCTTCTTTCATTAACTTAACTGTTTCTAGAGCTGTTTTCCCAAACGATAGCAAAATTTTATGGCAGAACGTATTTCCATTTTAACTTTGAATCACTCATCTCCATTTCTGTAGAACAAATAAAAACAGTTCTTTAAACAAGCACGAAACTAGGAAAATAAAATCGTCTGCTTCGTATAGAATATTTATAGTTGTACAGTTAACACAGTTTGAAAAAATCACCTGCGCTTTCACATTTTAGTTTCGCGGTGTTGCCACGACGTAAAAAATTCACTCTCAGTTTTTATGGTATGCCCTTTATATAAAGTGTTTGTGGTAATTTGAGGCGGTGTAGAGAGGTTGTTCCGTAGCTAGAAAAGCAAAAGAAGGGGTGTGGCAAGGAACGCGCTTCGTACTGCAGAACATCGTAACTTATGATTGAAAAAAAAAATCGGATAAAATTTAGACCCTTCAACATCTGACATACATAGGACCTTTTTCGTAGGTTATGAATCCTTCTTAACTCCCGAAGAAGGCATTGCCAGTGTTAAAGGTAAAACAACTTTCCAAGTAAACCACGGAGCGATAAGGAAGGCCGCATATTGAGCACAGCTCCGTCGGTCATTCGAATAACTGCTTAAACTTACCGATTTATTTTTTTAGGTGGAAATAATGCTGCTGCTGTCACTTATGCATTCGAAACTTTGCATAATCTATTTTATCTGATTTTAATGGAAATATTCGACTGTTTCCGACTAAAAGAGAAAATTTTAATCCAATCGTCGACTTTTGGGAGTACAACTTTTTTTTGCGGAATACATTTTCCCATGTTTTCCGAACTCGCAATACCAATTTTATTAAAAATTGTTTATTCGAGGGCCGCAGAAACCCAGATGTAAGTGTAACGAATTCGCGATCGGAGGGTTCCGAGATAGAATCCAACAAAAGACCGTCGTGTACAAAAGGGGTCTGGTGCACGTTCAATCGGTGGTGGCCTCCAATGTCGTCACCGTGGCATGGTGTCGTTTTCCAATCTTTCCCATCGGGTGTGATCTCGGACCTTCGCCTATATCCCGTTGTGTTGCTCCAGTGCGACGTTAAGTGAAATACCTACCCTCCTCAGATGATGACAGATTTGACTAAAAAATTCCTTTAAGCACTATTGCTAGCAGAGTTATCAGGGCTGGCAGAAAACGGAAAATTAGTTCTTGGAGAACCAATAACAAAGGGTGCAACTGCGGTGATCAACGACACAGGGACCACTACAGGTCCACCTATTGTCTAGCAGCGACAAATTTTCCTCTGTCGTCGACTTTCTGTACTAAATTGTTTTGGCGATCTTTGGTGGAATGCGAACTTGCAACCCTCCGGTTGCTAATCCGCTGCTCTTCCTAATGGAGTACCGATGCCTTCTAGAAACATCCAAGTATACATATTCTAGATAGGAAGGTTCCTGGTTTGAATCCGGGTCAATGCATAGATATTTGTAACCGTATGGTGCAGAGACGGCTGGCGCACCTTAAATCTGTCGTCCTCACGTTGGGTTGGGTTGGAAATTTAGAGAGTGGGGTGCCAGCTGAGGGTTGCCTCGTCATCTGACCGTGGTTCCAAATTACGTGGTGTTGTCCTCGAATCTTTCCCTCGGGAAATTGATCCCGGACTGTCGTCGATAGCGCGTTGTGTTGCTCTAGTGCGACTTTAATTACAAATTACCAAGCACACATATGGAAACAATAAATGTTATTTAAATGTAAGAGGAAGATAGATAGTTAATTAACTTTCCACTGTTGGAGCATCATTCACACCGTTCAAATAGAGGCGGTCCGTATCGATACCCTTCCACCGGTATCGATACCGGTGGAAGGGTCTGAGGACAACTCTTCGCAATTCGTAACATCGTTCAGATGACGAGGTCAATATCTGAGCTGGAATACTCTTTGTAAGACTTCCGCATCACTCCAACGCGACGACATTTGAAGCCACGACAGATTTAACGCGCACCAGCCCCCTTCTACAAGAAGGTCTTTGGTTGGCCGAGTTTTTCGAACTCACAGCCCTCTGGCTACTGCTTCGGTAGTCTTTCAACTGCTCTATCGAGGCACCTCATACACATAAAAAGTTAAAATATAGTTAAGATACGATGATGGGGTAATAAATTAAACGATGCAGGGCATAATATTCTGCACTGTTAAATACGATAGACATAAAGATGTAGAATAAGAGATAAAATGCATAAAAAACAGGTTGGCCACCCTCATAAAAAATCAATCCTTTACCTTTTGTTGAATTAAAACTAAGATAGGATATTTTCTAGTGAAATAAGTTAACCAAGTTAATGGATTAGATGTGATACAAATTGAAACAATTGCATTTGAATTCCTGTGGGAAATCTTAAATTTATTCAGTTTACTTTTTTCTTAAAGCTTAATTTTAGTAATTATTCAACTGACGTAAACCTGTCTTTGAAAAATCTGTAGTTCGACTGGAGAAAAAAAATTGTTTTCTAAAGTAAAAGAGTTCAGGTTGTTTTTTCGGTGCATTTTATCTTAGTTTTTCACTCCATTTTCCTTTAATTAGTAACGACATACTTTGGAGGATTGTCTTTACTTGGAAAATACTTTTTTGTATGTTGATTTCCACTAACGAATCGAAAACTTAACTAGAACTATCTTTAGAGTTAATTATTTTTTAATTGCTTTCACTTTGATTATATTTACCAGTTTTGTGTTTTACTTGAGTTTTTTCACATAAATAAACATACACTTTTCTTTTCATTCCAAATCACGTTAAAATAAAACTTCTAATAACTAAGTTTTTTTTTTTTTGCTTTTCTTTCAACGTAAAGTTACATTTCTACCATTATAAATGAATTATTTACTTGATAGTTATACTTAAAAGCAGTTTTTTCTACTATTAGTGTTTGTTTATTCCAATCTATTGCCATTAGTTTATATAGAATATATATTTACGGGACAAATATTTTCTAATTACAATAGAAATGGGAACAATGTGTTTACCTAGATAATTAAATAAGATAAATAATAAATATATATATTTGTGTTTGAATACCTTTCGTCGTTTCTAGAAACATTTTCAGCTTGATGCTGTGAAAATTTCTTATTACTTTCTGGTTTATCAATTAGAGAAGAGAAAATCTAATATGCTCTGAGATGTAAGATCTGTCATGAGATTACGAGGTGTTGTTCTCTGATTAGTGACAGTCCGGGATCAATCCCGAAGCGTACCTATAGCCCATTGTGTTGAACCAGTGCAACATTAAATCAACTACCTACCTGTCAATTAAAAAAAATTAAAAAAAAATTAAACAGAGTTAGCTCATTTTTGACCCAAAAGTTGTGATGTCCATATTCAAGGATTTTAGAAAAAATAGGTTTAGAACTTATAAAGATAGAAAATGCGATTTTTCAACCACTTTTTAAAAATAACTAATTTATGAACTAGAAGTTATGAAGAGTGAAATATACAAATAAGATTTAATAACCCTGATACACAGTGTATGAATTTCACAGATTGAGTCTAGTATTCCTTACGTGAAGTAGAGATAAAATACAATACATAAATAGAAAATAAACTCTACTCAAACACTCTATTGAGGCTCATACAATTAAGTATACAATAATTGTATTATTCAAAAACAGTGCTGAGGGTTTATCGTTTTCTCTGAGTCTACATACGTTCTAAATCATTAGAATATAGTTTAAACCCAAATTAAGAAGGGTAAACAAATACTATCACTTTCTGTGATTGCAATCATAACTACAATATAATTTAGAATAACATTCAAGTGAAATCCAGAGTTCAGTCAGAATTGCATTTTTACAGTTCATCCGATTGCCGTACTTTTCGGTTATCTCCGGTCACATATTTGAGAAATTTCTTGGCGTTAAAAGAGACATCCTCTGCGCCATTTGAATTTACTTATGCTTTCTGATCTTTTCCTCTGGCATCCGTTTTCAAGTGGTGAATCTTAAAACAACGTGGCACTGATGAAAATCCTTTTGATGCAAGCACGATTGCAGTAGGATTATATTTTTCTTTTTATTTACAACATACAATTTCTTCGAAATTTTTGTGGTAAAATGTATGATGTGCTTAACGATCATAAAGGTAAAAACAAGTGAACCCCTTAAAAAAAAGCGCAAAAAGCATAAATGCAAATGGCGCCGAATATGTTCCTTTTATCGCCAACAAAATGTGATATCAGATAACGAAAAAAGTACCCCCTTTTTAACACTAGAATCAAAACTTACCTGAGTTGATTGTTTGTTTGGGAGTTTTGTGGCACAAGGACCATATCTGGCCATGCTGCGCCAAACACAATATACAATATCAAGTAATACACATACACACAATGAAAGTTTTACTGACACAAAATAGAAATATACACTCAGGCATGAAAAACTTACCTGAGAAAAAGTAAGACTAATAATTAACGAACTGACCACTAAGAGGAAACACAATCCTTCATAAACTCCCATCGGATATCAGAACAATATTGCAACGAAGCGACTGATTACCGGCTGAATTCTAACTGGAAAACTTGCTGAAATTCACTTTACAGCCGCACAAATGAATCATTCACTAACTTCTAAGTTCATGTCACTAGTAGAAAGGGAAGTGCTTTGACAAAAAGGGAACTAGGGTGGGCATCAGATTCGAAGCTCTGAAATTTAGGTCAAGACAACAGGTTTTCGAGGACGAGGCATTTATTGACGTCTACGAATCATCAAGGCAGAAATTTGGGAGTTCCGTGCATTTTCCGAAGCGGACAGGCATAAGAGCCTTATAAACTTACGCTTGAAAGGATTTCGAATTGTCGAATATTTATGAATGGGAACAGATGGTGCTTCCAGTACATTCAACTCAAGAACTGCACTGATGAAATTTAAACTGTCTGGTGACGTCATGACTTCCCACAAATGATGCTTTTGTGAATAGATGTATTTAATCTTTTACGTAATATTCAGATGTGAATCAGAATGAAGTGTTTCGTAAAAGGAATGATCATGTTACCACCAACGACGGCGACTGTATATAAGATCAAAATCTGAATAGATCATTCTTGTTTTTATACTAACCTGAAAAGTGGCTTTGAGGAGGTACCTCGCCCATCAAGATGTGACCAATTTTGCTGATGACGAGATACATCGTTATCAAGATATTGATGATTTATGACGAGATAGAGGAGAAATTGATATAGTCAGTTTTGCTATTGATGAGAGATACCTGACAAAACACTAACTAAGAGGTTTATGTTGCATTCACTTTTTCTTGGTAGGACTTACGGTTTATGTGGGTATCACCTGACCCCAGCGATCTTAATCAAGTTTAAAGGCACACTCATTTAGTTCAGCTACACGACTGGTGCAACCTCTCCTCATATAGTTAAATGCAGCTTATTAATTACGTTTAGTAAGAAAAACTACATAAAAATGATGAAATGAAAGTGATAAAAAATTATAAAATACATATTGCATCAGATTACACGTACTATTTATTATACGATAATAACACTCTAATACACAGACGATACCTTTTACTGAATAGTTTGATTCACATGCTTAATACATTACATGTATTCTTTATTTTGTATAATATCTTAATAACTTGTAGAGATATATTCAATAATAGTAATTTATTTTTATCGTCTTTTCGGAAGAAAAATTCCCGAAGAGGAATTCATAAATTTATGCAGAATAAGAAAACTAATATAGTACTCATCATTAAATAATTAATATTAATTACAAAATGCAAGAAACTTCGGTAATGGCGTGAATAATATCATATTATGTAATTTAAAATAATTATTATGAAAATGGTTACAAAAGTCATTACCAATTCGAGACTTAAATTCAAAAGTACTTCTTTGATAAATCCTTTATTCCTACATTATTATAATAATTCGTATATTTTTGGGAATCCTTTATCATTGGAATAAAGGGAATCTATATGTAGGGAATAAAGGATTCATTCACGTAACCTAATAATTACTATTACCTGTTAAATGCTGAAGCATCACACAGCACAGTACAATAGAATTTATAAGGTTGACAAAACAAAAAGGAAAAAATTGTTACCAAGTTTGGTTCTTTGTGTTAATTCAATATTTAAAATAGCTTTATTATATTATTGTGGCTTGAATATTTCAAACATAAATGAAGGATCAGAAGTTCTGGTGTTGTTTTCATTTTGATTTGAAATCCATGCAGTTTTGAGAAGGTTTTGAAAAATTGTAAAAAAAAAGAAATAAAAAACGAAGCATTGTAATTTGTAAAGGTTTTACCTTTCGTAAACAAAAAAACAAATACTTCATTAAATCGCAACTAAAATTGATTGCATTTCACTTCATTTATATTTTGTGTAGTGCTGCCATCTATACTACAAAGACTAAACAAAATTTTCAAAAATACTCGATACAATGAAAATATATATTTTTAAGAGAAAACGGAGTCTCTAGAAACTTAATGGTAATACACTTAAGACTTAAAAGGGAAATTATTGCAAGCACGGAACAGCAATTTAGATTTTCTGGACATGATCGCAAAATATTTTTAAAAGTTGAATTATTTTTAATTTTGATCACAAATTTCAATTTTATATCGAGATAAAAGTATAAATGCTACACAGTTGAGTTTTACTTTAGCTATACATAAATTTGCTTTTCTCTGTTGAATTTTTTTTTTTTAATTCACCCAAAACAAACTTTTGAATTAATAAGTTATTAAATAAAATTTATATTTCGTATTTAAACTGGGTCGGATACTGAATTGCGAAATGAACTGAATAAAAATTTTTTATTGAAAAGAGTTATTAACATTCTTCTATACACGCCTTAAGAGACACAAAAACAATTATATTTATTCAGAGTTTACAGAAAAGTATTAAAGATATTTTTGGTGCAAATAAATTTCCTATTTCTAAGCTAATAATCATCTTATAATGCTAGAAAGACATTCCTTCAAATTTATAAAAATATATTATCTCAAAATTGTTAAAAGTGTTACGTGTGCAATTCTACGAGCGTTAGCATTTTGATATTGATTTATAGAGAAAAATAAGTTTAAAAAAAAAATGTAATATACAACCTTGTATTAATGAGTATTGTTAAGTTCAGTAATAAATTTCGCATTGAAGAATCAGACTATTCCGTTCTTTTCTTGAGTTCAAAACAACATGTCTGACAGAATAACTGCATAAAATGGTTAACTAACTGTGCAATGCAAGCACCGCTATTGTGGTGTTTGATTTAGGATCCAATTGAAGTCCTAGCTTGAAGTTTTCTAACCATGGTATTATTCCGAGATTAACATATTTTTAAAATTCGTTTAAACTGACATGCAGTATTAAATCGAATTTTCGTGTCACTTTTTATTTGAATTTGTAGATTCGTTTACTAAATGGGGGGAGATTCCTTTGTAGAATGATATACGTTTTATATAATATCATTTAGTTTTCATAAAAACCCAGCAAAATAATTTGAAATATGAAAAACAAATGTAAGTTTAGCTGATTTTAACTGTCTTGCAATGGAAACCTGTCAAAATGTTGAATACAAAGTCCAATCCCTTATTTGTCTATTACATGATTTATAAAACACACAGAGGAGAAAAATTCCGGAACAGCTTTGTTATTCGCATATTTTTGTAGAACGATTTTGGCGCTTTTTTGGCCCACTTTTCGAAGCGAGTTATGGCAGGTAAAAGCAACCTTTTTTATTATAATTATTACCGCTTTCGGGGCAACCTCGGCAAGCGGAAAGTTAAAATTTTTATTTAGAATATTCTAGAATGCACTTTTCATTTCCGTTAAATTATACTTTCATTTCATTGAAATAAATTCATTGAACATGTGTTTAAAATTGTTAGAGACTTAGGATTGGCAAGAGTTTTAAACAGTCTAAAAAATCAAAACAAATATTTCAACGGCTATTTTCTATTTCTGCTAATTATTTTCTGTTAAGGAAAACGAAGTTTTATCTAAGCTTTCTAACTTCTTCCCTTAATTAGTTTCGTGAAAGCTTATTATTTTCTATTAAGTTTAAGTAAGTTATTTGTTCTGTTCTATCAGACTTCTCACTTCAGTAGCGGCATAAAAAGTGTGCGAAAAGCGTTGCCACAAGATTATGCGTACATCAAAGCTGTACCAAAATTCCCAAGATAAAAGAAATCAAAGATAGAGCTTGGAAATAAACATATTTTAAATATCGACTAACGTTCCTCCTGAAAGTGATGCTGCCTTCAGATTGAAGACTGGATATGACTGACTACACCAAAACCTGCACATATTCCAAATTTCCAGCAGTCCGAATTGTTTCCTGTGTGGAAGTAGTGACTTACGATTTTCTCAAAATTGTCAGGAATTATTTTTCAAAGATATTGGCAGACAAGAGCCTAAAAGCATATAAACTGATGAACTGCTGTTTTTTTAAATTCAGTTTTGATGTTTTATATTGTCTCTATATCCCTTGGATCCGTGTTTCTGTGCTGTTTACTCTTGTGATTGGATGTATTCTGAATGTCACCCCCCCCCCCCTTTCACGCGCGCGTGTCACATAATGTAGAAAATCAAATCTTGAAATGCAGCAGACTACACATCTTACTTTCTTGTTTCAGAATAAGGCTATTTTTTGGTGTTAGCTGACTTTATTTAAAAGTTACTTTATTATACGAATACCCTTTTAAAATGAGACCAAGCAGTCTTATTTTAAAAGGTTTTACTTTGTTAAATACTTTGTTTTTAGTCCGGGCGCCCGAGTCACATTTTGGAAAGTCACTTCAACAAGGCTCATTTTTGTGTCAGTTGTTATCTTCATATCCCTCAACTAGAAACCGGACGTCAGCTGGCCCGACAGCTGTGGATGTGGAAGGGTTCGAATGTTGATGAAAAAAAAAATGATTTCAACAAGGCTGAAACTTTTTCTATAATTTAGTTAACAAGGTAAAATTACTAAACAAAACAGTCAGCTGCATGGCAGAGGGTGGAAATATAGTCCGCTGATGCAATAAGTATACAGCGCGTTGAAATGAGTTCGAGCACCGCGCAGCAACGTTGGACTGGACTGGTATATCACTTACGGAGCACCCGCTGCAATGCAGCTCATCTCCATATCATAAAAAAGAATTAAGAACTTAAAATAAAGACTAATAGCATAAGGATGGGTGAATTTAAATAAAAAATGCCGAACTAGGGTGCAGAAATAAAACTTAGATGCTTTGATTAACCGTAAGTGCACAGGCCGCAAAACGAGATGGGAGGTCACCCTCCCAACTACTGACGGCGAACATGAGTGGCGTGGCAACATTATTGTTTCTACTGACATACCTTCCACCAATACTCAGACAACTGACTTTTATTTACTAGTTTTTATATGCGCAAATGAAATGAAAAACCGTCGTCACACCACAGTCCACAACTATCCCAACTTCTAAAGACGAAAAACAATCAGGGATCATCTGGACGAACAGCACCTGCACTTCTCAAGTCACGCAAGTAAAGTGTGTGACAAAAGAACAGCATTTGGCACGAAATAATAACCGATCAGAATATATTCGCTTTTTCATGATTCATTCAATGAGAGAGGTGCCACTAACTTTTGGAAATATTTCAAAGAAACTTATTCATATGCTCACTTTAAATAATGCGCATACAATCATAACAGGATTTGATAGCTATATTTCGCCTTCAATCAAGGATTATGAGCATTTATTGAGAAATAGGAAGAGAGGACAGTCATACAGAATACATGGACGTGATCAACGTATATCAAATTTTACATATTAGTTAAAAAAATTATTAATTTCAAAGAAGCGCTCTTCAAATTCATTATTGAAGATTGGACAGATAATGACATGATTCCATATTTAGAAGGGAAAACATTATATATTAGCTATGATTATTGTTATAAATATGAAGTTAATCATAAGATATCGTTGTAAGGTGTGTGGAAAACGATTTAAACTGTCCAAATCACGGAAGAAGCCGATAAGAAAATCGTATTTCGTGTTTGTAAATTACACTGCTAGGCCTACGTAACGATAAGATGCTATGATACTGATATTATAATAATTATGCTTGGAAATATCAATTGTGTACACGGCGTCTTGAAAATATCGATGCTGTTTATGATGTATTGTAAAAGTATAAACGTCTTTTGCGAAAATGAAAGTCAGCTGTCTGAGTATCGAGGAAGATACGACAGCTGAAACAATAAAGTTGCCGCGTGGTGATCGCACTCATTTCACCAACCGGTACACTTATCGCATCAACTGATTATATTTCCACCCTCTGCCATGCAGCTGACTGTTTAGTTTTGTCATTTTACCATGCTAACTAACCACAGAAAAACGTCTTTCAGCCTTGTTGAAATCACATTTATTAAATTTATTTTCATCAACATTCGAACCCTCCCACTCCCACCAATGTCGGGCCAGCTGACGTCCGGTTTCCAGTTGAGGGATATGAAGATAACAACTGACACAAAAATGAGCTTTGTTGAAGTGACTTTCCAAAATGTTTTTATGCTACAAAAGTGGGCAAGCCATTAGGTATTGAACCAAGGATATTTAAGTAAAGTTGGTCCAAATGTACACATACCACCCAGAAAGGAACCCATGTCTGGGATATTTTGAACAAATTAAATAATTCCATATAATCTAACCCATATATCATAAATTAGGTAAAAAATAATGGAATACATAAACACAACAATAGCAGTTTATGTATTGTATAAAAAAAAAAATTTCGCTAATTGAGAAAATGTGAAATTCTGAAAAGTGAAAGATGTGGGCAAACACGTTTGATTTTGACTTCGAATCTACTCATAACTAAAACAATTTGAAAGGCTTTTGATATGATATTGATTTAAACAACTATTAATTTACAAAAAGAACAAATACTCACAATTCTGAGGTAAAACCACCATGATTTAAAACAGGAGTTACGGTTTGGAAACAAAATAAAAGAATTATAATCCCTTCAGAAGTATCTGGAGTTCAATATCGAAAAAAAAATATTGTTTCAAAATAAAATTAATTCCTTAAAAAATAAGTTTTAAAGAGGAAAAGATGAATGCATAACAAGGCATTTCCTTTTAATCCCTCCTGATAAGAAGAATGCTAAAGTTCACTTATGGTTAACAACATTTTTTAACCCATGAAAATGAGAGATTAATAGTGCTAAATAATTAATTGCGTAATCCGAATGTTTTTGCATCACTGATAATCGACAAAAGTATTTTTTTTTATCTCTAAGAGGGGATAGTTACTTTGCAAGGTAAATTTTTAATTATAAGACTCCATTAAATTTTGCCATGCGATGTCGCCATTTCTAAAATGAATTCGTTAAAAATACGTTGTTGACATTAGTGTTTTTCTTCTCTTCTCCTTAATCGGAACGGCTAACTGTTTATCACCTGTTTTCAAGTACTCGTGTTAGTGCTATCTTCTGCGCATGTACAAGGTTAAGAGTGTTTGCGTAAATTCTCCTAAGAAGTGAGAGTACAGTCGTTCTATTGTCTGTTTTAGAGATGAGTATTGTTTTCGTTTCTTCTCTGAAAATAAATATCAATATTGTAGCGAGATTTGATTTAATTTTTATTTAGCTGGCGTGATTATTATGTTAAGCTATGTAAAACTGGCAACCAAATTGTTTGTTAGCAGTTTTGTACAGCAACTTATCAGGTTACCAATAACATTTATTTTATTTTTAGAATAAAAGAAGTAAATATGCTTAGTAAGTATAATTGATGAGATTTTACCATCACGTGACACTGTCATGTCCATCTACGAGAGGGTAGATTTTAGCATCCTACAAATCATTATATAAATTTATTAATAACTGTAATTGCTCAGAAACTTAAAAAATATACGTATTCCAGTCATATAAATTCAAATGGTACAAAAGAAGAAATAGATTGAAAGTACTTTCTCCTAAAATACATGAAATTCCAATGAATGCGCGTCTATCTTCGATAGTTTCAAAATAAAAATGAAAATTGTTCAACATGACATTTGAATATGAGCAATGTACCGGAGTTTTAGAACACTCACATATCCATTTCCAAGGAACTTCAGTGTAAACCTGTGTACAATAATAAATAAATAGAAACTTAAGACATATATGAAGAAGTCTAAACAATTAAAAAAATTCTTGAAATAGTTATCCCGATACTGATAAGCTAAATTCCATCAATCGTTATTTCTTAATTCAGTCAATTCAGTGAATTTTACTTATTTGCTTTGTCCTCAAGCTATTCAAATAGAGGCTGTTCGGACATTTTTGAGCAATTTTGATGAGCTGTAAAAAAATCGCATGCTACGAAACAATTTTATTTTCGCATCATTTAAATAGTTAAAGTATAACTTATCGTCTGCTAACTCAGAGTTTTGTTTGCTTTCAAAATGGCGCTTTTAAATAAGTAATGGATGGAAGGCTATGTTTCCGCTCTTTCTGAAGGGAATTTATCTTATTGAATTCTTCTAAAACGCTGTAAAAGTCATGGTTTTTCGATATCTAAAGGTACCCCCGATACGTAATCCCCTTATATATGTATAAAATCTAAATACCACTCATTCACTCAACTGACGCTGTATTTCAAGAGCAAAGAGGCCTCGGAAACTGAAAATTTTCAAGGTGATTATTTTTATACTATAGAGGTGCACTAAGAAAGGATTTTGAAAAATTCGACTCCTGCTGTACGCAGCTTAAATTGTTTTACCGGTGTTGATCGAAAGACAATTTAAGTAAACAAATTAAGTTATAATATTTATGTTTGAACTGACTTTTTATTTCTTCCTATCATGTAAATAATATTTTTAAATATTTGATTGATGGAGGAAGAATGATTAAAACATTTAATTTTACGTAACTTACATTTTGTAATGGAACACGGTAGTCCAGAAGAAAAACTCATTGATCATAAAAGCGTAATTTTTCTACTCTGTATCTGGCAACGTCAGAATTAATTTTTCATTTTAGAATTTGATATAGAACTCTTTGTTTGGGTATTTGAGTTGACAGCGAGATGTTGTGGTTATATTTGCGGTTTCCCAGGAATTATAAATTCTTGTTGTTTTAGTAAATAAAACATTACTGTATTTATTAATATTGCTCAAAAGTCTTTTGTCTAATTGTTCTATGTCAAATTATATTCTGGAAGTCAAAATTTAAAATGTTTGAACATACATATTTTTTTTAGAGTTCTGCATTTTTTCAAGAATACGAATTTTGTCCTGTTTGCATTTATGTGTTCCGGTACATTACATATTGCAGAAATATGATTTAGGAGTTAGATTTTAGTGATCTATTTATTTCCTGCAAAATATCACTAGACGTGGGCAATTTCTTGGCGGTATATGTATGTTTCGACCAACTTTCCTAAAATATTAGACCTAAAAATATTAACCTATTGATTTGTAGAATTATGTTCCATAAAAATAAATAAAATATACAAATCAATACATTTTTAATTAAAGCGTGTAATTTTTATTTAAAAATGTGACAGGTAAAGTTTAAAAAAAATCACTTTAAAATGATAGGTTGCGTTAAAATTAAACAGGTAGTCATACGTTGAGGTTCAAATATACTCTAAAATTTTAATATAGATTTTCATTGAAGGAAGATTAAAATAAATTTGTATTTCTTTTTTATGTTTCATTTGTGTTATTGTAAGCTGTACTCCATAGTCAAGCAAATACATATCGCACCCCGGCAAGAAAGTGACACGCCAAAAATAAAAATGTTGATGTTATGTCATTGAAAAATATGTATGGGGTGCCCCAGCGTATTATATTACTATTCTACAGAATATAATAGAAGTTACTACAATAAATGCTTACCTAAAATTTTTAAGAAGCTTATACTAGTTCAATATAAGTTTATAGTATCCTTTAAGTTGATGTTCCTCAAATTCTGCAATTTTGAGTTGTGTCACTTTTCTTGCAAGGGTGCGATATATCATTCTAAATAGGTAAGTAGTTTCATTTAGAAATCGAATCTCTGAATTTAAAAAGTAACATAAGGGTTCGATTAAAAACTGAATGTCTGTTGGAGAAAAGGAAATTTTAAACACGACTTCGTTAATCTTAGAATACTAGTAATTATAAAAAAAATGAAATTTTTTGTCTTAACCCATTAACGCCCAGCGTCCTCATTTGAGGATAGTGGATCAAAGAGCGTGTAGAATCTTTATATTTTCCGGAAACGATTGTTTGTTCTGCACGACGGTAGATGGTATTACCAGAAAGAATCTCACAAATTACCAAGTATATGTGGTTGTTTAGAACTTCGTGATATGGATCGCCATTTCATGTTTTTTCATGTCTCGCACTTGCATTTGATTTCTGTCTAGCTACATCGCCTAAATTCTAGGTAAAACATTTTATTTTTACTAGTATTTCAAATAAGAGTACTATATAAAATTATGATAGAACATTAATTTCTTTTGAAAAAAAATTTCGTTTTTAAAAATGACATCCAATTTTGCTGTCCTCAATTGAGGAAGCTGGGAATTACAGCCAATTTTTATACACATTTCAAGTCATTATAATTTTTGTATTTTTTCGTGTAGTAATTGAGTTAAAAATTATTTCGAATTTTAAATGGTAAATAGTCATTACTTTCCTAAAGCAAAACAAAGTATAAGTAATTATAATGGCTCGTAGGTTCTTAACGATTGCAGAAGCTTATGAATATTTAATTTCCGAACAAATTGAAGCTGACATAATCGGAATTCCACCTAACGTAGATGAGATTACTGATAAAGAGGATTTTAACGATGGAAGTACAGCTTTAGCTCAAGTACGTGACATTGCAGGAACAGCTGAAATCGAAAATTCCGAAGATCCAAATTCCTCTGTTACTAGAATTGTGTTCAAAAACTAAATTGTGGCACTATAAGAGACAACAGAATCGCAAGATGTCCTCTGAAATATCGGAAAGAAATAGAAAACGAAGCAAGAGAGTTTTATGAGCATAAATTTGATAAGGAAAATTAAATTTTAATAGTCAGATGGAACAACAATAAGTCTGTCCGTTGGCAACAAATTCTGAAATATTAATTCTGCATTCCTTGTTTCCCCAAATATCATACCAAACCAAAGAATTGGTACATATTTTATGTAAATTTGTATGTATTTTGTTTATGTATCATATATGTGCATCTTGTTTTCCGTCATTTTGCATAAAAAACTGTCCTTTTTATCAACTGTCATAGTTCCCACAAAACTGAAATTGTAGCATTGAACATTACTCCGTTTGAGATAAATTGTCATTAAATGTTAAGTAAATAACAGTTTAAAATTAATCTTGCCTTAAAATTTAATAGAATACTGTAACTAATCCGTTTTTACATCTATTACATGTCGTTTTCAAATATTCTGACTTGACTGAATTTCTTCATTTTTTTTCACCTGAACGTACAGGGTCCTCAAATAAGGACGGGCTGTAATTTTAAAACTAAATCACAAATTGATTGAATTTTAGGTTTTTTGCATTCAGAGGGTCATAATTACATAGATTTGAAATAATCATGAAAATATTTTGAGCAGAAATAATTCGGGCGTTATGGGTTAAGTGACAAAAAGTCGAGGTTACTTACTCTACATATTGAAGCTGTTCTCACGCAACTTAGATACATGTAAATGCGCTGTAAAATCAATATTATGTTTATCAAAAAATTGTAATCGAATAAGTTTAATTTGTCTACATCGATGACATTTATTTCTAAAGGGCTCCCTAGACGATCAATTTTATTGTCAATATGATTGACGGTTTCGATTGATAGGTGCTTCAATATAGCTTCAATCAACCCGTCAATCTCATTCGGTTAATGTTTTTCGAAGGGCCGTGACATTTCATTTTTGAGTTACAAAATGATTTCAAATTCAAATTTGGGCTTACTTGCCTTGAATTTGGCTGTCTGAAATCGGAAGAAAGAAAAGAAGAGGAAAAGACGCTGATATAAAGAGTGGTATAAACTGAGAAGCCCCTTTACTCACAAACATTTATCAAATTATCTGCGAGATACTGAGTCGTACGCAGAATATTAATTTAATGTTTTAATTTTTCCTCAGCATAATCTGATTTGTATTGTTTAACACATCAACTATTTTTTGAAAAGTAATACTTCTTTTTTTTTTTTGAATATTAACTTGACTTATCTTTCCACAACTCAGAAAAACCTCGTCATCTGACCGTGGTTGAAAATTAAATAGCGATACACCAAATGGCTTAGGATGGAACGGTAGTAACTCGTTGAAATATAAGCTTTATTACAATAGAGGTTTGAATCCCAAATCAATTTGTGTCAACAGATTTTTCAGGGAATCAGTTAAAAATCACCTGCACTCAAAATCAACGGGGCGGCAATCAAAGACCACCTGCGTGGCCCTGGCAGATGACAGAAGGTCTCAGCTTAATTGAAAGGGGCTTAAAAAATTTAGAAAACATATACTAAAACAAAGAACGCATTATAGTTACAAAGCAAGGAATAAAAATCATTAACTTGCTACGAAGAAATTCTGCTTGAGAAAAAGAAGGCATTGTGTGTCAGACAAATTGTTAGATTTTATGAAACCATCGACATCGAAATAACTTTTTACTAACTCGGTCATTTTTGAATATTTTGTATTAATATGTATAGAAAACTGCAATTTTATTAAATATTTTCATCTAAAAAAGAGTTTTTGTTAGTCCTTGGTCCCAATTAAATAATATTTACTATTTATATGCAAAGTTGTACCCCGACTTACATTCGTATTACTTAAATTCCATATTGTGAAAATATAAAAGTTTCAATTGAAAACTTATTTATTAAGAGAAATTTATATTTAAGATGTCTATCTGGTGTAAAATTTTCCGCAGATTTCAAATCCGTTCAAATACTCTATCTTTAACGATCGAGAGATAAGAAACTTGGATTAGAGAATGAAAAGCTCTACTGCCCGAACGATTGAAAATTGCGTATTTTAAAGAATCAATCGGCGCCGTATATTGCGCCCATCTATGTCTATCAATGAAAATTTCTATCAATGTGCTTCAATCGATTAACAATCGCGTCAATCGCCTCAAACACGATCAATTGGTTGCTTCAATGAGCTTCATTGACAATCACATTGACAATAACATTGATCGTCTAGGGACCCACTAACACAAGCTCCGTTATTTTACATGCCGCTGAATGGAATTTTTAAGAAAAAGTGTGTGTTTGCTTCAAATTAAATTTTTCACGAATGTCATAATAATTTTACTTTTCATCCTCTCATACTAATGATGAAATTATAAAACATCGCTTACCAAGTGCAAGAATGCTACAAGTAAAACATATTTATAGGAAAATAAAGTACGACTAACTATCGTTTATATGGAAAATAAACGTATGGGGATAATGGTAATCTCTTCAAAATTCAAAATCAACTTCTGTAGTTGAAAAGAGAAAAAAAACTTTCTGTAGAAGTGCGACGAATATGAAATGGATTGTACTGATGCATATTTGTGTCCGAAGTAACTTGTAGAAGCGACGGAGAAGTTAAAATGATTTTAAAAATTAATTTCGTTACACTTTTATGATGCTAGCATTCTATTAGGCAAAATTCATTCATTACTCTAATCACTTTACAACCAACATATAATTAATTCAACTTGAGCAACACTGAATAATTATACTAGCATTATTAATCATAAAAGAAAACAAAACCTATGAAAGTGGAAAAATGCTCTCAACGTATCCAAAACAGAAAATAATTTATGTGAATATTTGTAACGTACTATCTTAAATTTTAAAGGAGAATCCGCCAAGTCAAAGTATTGTTGCAAAGTCGAACAGGCGAGTCATTAAAATGTCCAGTTTAAACTGTAAATAAAATAATTAACAGTGATAGCCAAAAAATGCTAAGTTTATCGTTTATCTCTTCAAGACATATTACAGAACGTAGATTTCGCTGCAGAATTCTATATGAGAGGCATTTAGCAGTAGAAAGATGGAAAATCTCATGACAGTAGACGAGGCGTGGGTGCATTTAAATAATTACAATAAAAAAAGAAAAATGTATCGCGCGCGCGCGCGCGCGCGCGCGTTATAAGAGAGAAATAAAAATCTTAAAACACGCTCTCGCGTGGTTCAAAGAATCTAAAGAAACCTTCCTTAAGGAATTTATGACTGTTGCCGGTTAAGCATATAATGGAAAATTAAAAGTAAAGAGAATGGAGGAATATGTAAAAATCAACTCCAACATACTATAAAGACCATATTTTACCACAATATTAAAAAATATATGTGGGTAGAGTAAAAATATATCTCTACCCACAGTGCCGACAGTCAGAAGAAATGTGAAATGTTGACCGAAAACCATTAAAAGACTTTAGAAAACTGTGGAACAGGAATGAGACAAAATACCTCTGTCAATACTGTAGAAGTCATTATTATCATGAAAATTAAGGCGTGGAAAGATAGTTAACCATAAGGGTATATCAAATAGAACATTTAATACATGAAATTACGTGTAACAAATCGATCTTCAGTCCATTAAAATCGTTCAAAAAATGTTCAAACAGGCTCTGTAGGTACGATTTGCTTATACTGTAGAAATAAATCAGATTTGAGAATGAAGATTTGTTTCGTATCAAAATACGACTATGCTATGGATGTTCAAAAATTTAGTATCATTACTTTTTCAATTGGAATAAATTACAATTAACAACCATGCATTCACTAAATACAAAAACATTGTAATAGTAAATTATGCAATGAGAAACATAATTTGTTAAAATCTATTCATTACATCTGGTATACCTTGTGACTTTTTTAAGAATAAGTTGGTTATTGTTGTAATAAGTAATAAGTTGGTATTATTGGTTTTGAAATATTTAAAAAAGTTTAAATACAGATTCCAAAAAAAGGCAACCTTCATGAAAACTGTTGTTTAAGATTTGAAATTACAGAGGAATTTCTGAAATCATTTAAACCTTTCAAGGATATGAAACGTATAAATTAGTGATCTGTTAATTCTGGTTAATAAGGATGAATACAAAATTATATTTATTTCAAAAATCGGAAATATATCTTGCTATTTAATTATGTAGAAATGAAGTTATTAAGCAAACGAAGTCGGAATTCCTACTGTAATGATATTTAATCTTGAAGAATAAAAATAAGTTACGTAATAGTGAATGTTTGCATAGTACTTCTCATCTCCAAAATTAATTAAAGTAGGAGTCTTAGATGTTTTTTAAAAATAAACATAAACTGTTAAGTGTGTATTCCAATATCACTGACACCTTTGAGCAAATACAATTAATAACTGTATTAACTCATCACTCTCGAGATATTCCTTTTAAATATCTTATTCCAAACATATTTGAGCTTAATTTTTGCGATGTTTTCTTACAGCTGGCTTACGTTCAAAACACCTCGGATTCCACGATGTTCGAAACTACTTTTTATCGAAAGGAAGTTAAATACATCTGTGATTCGATCATTAATTATTTTATTTACCTACGTGTATGTGTGTAGCAATTGCTATTCAAAACGTATTACTGTTTTTAACGCACTCGAAAACTAATTTCCGAGCTAATATTTAATTTTCACCTTCGCTTTCCTTGATTTATCGTTTCTTTGAAATTTAGCCTGGTATTTTCGAATAACAAAAAGCTGAAAGGGAATTGATAAGATGTTTCAATTCCCAGAAGTGTCTGGATAATTGAATTCCCTTTCCCAAAACGAATATTTTCATCATCCCCCTACCCCGAATTAAAAACAAGTTCTTTAACTCGTTGACATTCATTACACATAATAATTAACAACCGACGAAAGAAATTAAATCAAATTAAAAACGATATTCCGGATATTTCCCGAAGTTCAAATCTCGTATTCGGGTTCGGATCGGAAGTATTCGGGTTGAAGAATTCGGCGGGGAAGAAAATGAGCATCACAGACTAATAAATTCCGAAAGTGTTTTCGGAGCCATTTTTCAAGTGGCGCTATCATTAAATTGAAAGTTCGAGAGATATGGCACGACAGCGCTCCTGTTTTTTTTTTGCTTTTGCTCCCTTATGGGAAACACAATCATGGCAATAATTAATCATGCGCCGGAATCTTCTTCGAAATTCCTCGTTTTGTTTGAGTTCTCGACGCGGAGTCATTGTGAGAGAGACAAAATATCCAAAATGGCGATAATTTCCGACGGCATACGTAATTAATGGCATTGATGTGGGAGAAAAATTACGCAAGGATAAAAAACACAGTACAATAAGCGTTTATGGTTTCATTTATGTTTCAGTTGCTTTTTCCCTCTCTAATATTAATGGATTTTTTTAGTAGTATACGTGAATATAATACACGAGCAATTGCAGGATAAATTAGCATTCCAATACATTAGATTTTTTTATCGACTAAATTATTGAATGAGGTCAGAAATTGAGACACTATAAATAAAAACATAGTAAGATTTCGTTGCTGAAAATTAATTACATACAAATTGCATCGTTAAAAGTAAGACAGTTTGATTATGTTGTAGAAATCAAAAAATGTATTTACTCATTACATTGCATTTTGTTTGTTAAAGCCAATTACATGATTCTTTTAATTGCTAGGATTTCAGTCGAGTGCAGCAAACGAGTTATGCTGTAGAGTAATTGTATTCAATTTCGTATGAAAATAATTCATTTAGTTCATAAGCTCGAATTCATTACACGATGTTGAATAGATTCCTAACTAAGGAACAATATAATACACTTAATTCATTCAGAATTAACAAAAGAGGATAACTATTTCTTCCAACAAAAACTTAATTGCATTATTATGAACAGAAGTGTCGAAACATATTGGATGTAATTAAAGCCTTAGACTTAGGCAATTACCAAGATTTTATTCGAAACTATCATCTACAATTTATCCACATAATCATTAATTAATTATACAGGAATCAACTAATAATCTGGTATAGAAAAATTAATTTAATAATCCTATTATCTCAATTACGAAAGCAATATACTTGCATTGAACAATGAAGGATTTCATAAGCAATAGCTTGTTCACAACGAGAGAAATTGGTAAAGCGTTAATTTTTTTCAAGTATCTAAAAACTTGAAAATATCATTTAACGTTCACTTTTACAAATGTTACATTTAACTGTAAATCCTAAACATAAAATACATAGAAAATAAAAATAGGAATTGTTATTCCCTTGACGTTTTTTTTCCCCTCCAGTTAAAAAAAGATCATCAAAGAAAATAAGAAATAATCCAGGTAATTAGTGAGATTGTTTCGTTAATTAAAATATTAATTACTAAACGATTCTCTCGTTTCTCTGCACCGAACGTGGGCCGACGGTTACAGTTAAATGTTGCTCACTTCCTCTACGAAGATGGAGATGACTACGGAAATAACATTCGCAATTTATAGCTCCACAGTTAAGAAATGGAAGAGCAATATAAAACATGATATATAATAATGTCCCGAAGTAAGCGTAAAAAAAGCAGAACGTTTTTTGTAACGACTTTTATCCGGATATGACCATTTTGTATGAAATACGGCGCACGAAGGACTATAAAAGTAATGTCTGTATTCGAACTTTATGAAACTGAGTCCTTTCCGGAAAATAATGCGATATTTCTGAGAGAAATGAAAAGCATTCGTCTTAAAAATTTTCTACTGAAGAATGTTAATAAAACTAGTTTATAGCTGAAAGCCCACTCAATCCATCTGCAGTTTGCTTACTAGGTAGTTGAACTGGCTTTGAATGAAGAAATAGTTTTCTGATTGGTTTGTTTTTGCCATAGAAATATAGTAAGGAACATTCGACTCGCTTAAAGAGCATTGGTTTGTTTTTTTCAACAGACGGAAATGTTTTAAAGTGCGTCATTTGACTTGTACTTGTTTTCTGTTAAAAATTTTAATAAAAATTTGTTAACAAAAATGTAGGGGAAAGATATGGGAGTTTGCCTTAGTCGAATCAACGTCTCTAAGTCCTTTAGAGAGTTTTCGATGCAGTTCCGCTGGTGATTTGCTCCAACCTCATACTCGAAACGATTGTATCAATCCACATTTCTTTTAGAATTTATAGTTGGGTTTTGATTGGTAGATTGGATCCAATTGGTTCTTTCCTCAGAATAAGGGCCGCTACAAACCAGTAAAAAGAGCAATGGATTACCAACAGGTTTGTTGGATGATTGGGATTTTATAACGCTATGGCCGTTTTGGCCATGGATTAGAGTTACGAGTTCGAAACTAGGTCCAGTCAGAATTGACCACGCAATAAAGTTATTGATTAAATTTCATGAAAAAATATACCAGTATTATTAATATTATTATTTGTATTACCATTTGTTTCTTGTTCTTTCTGGAAAGTAAAACTTTTCTCGTCTTCTCTTAGGATATTCTTTTAAATATTATTATATATTTATTAAAATATAGTTATACATTTATATTTTTGTATTAATTTCAAATCACAAACTAGTAAAAATATATTTAAACCACTTGCGTCAGTATCAATAAGAAATTGCATTACTTACAATTTGCTCCCTTAAAAGCCTAGTGGTACCATGCATTTTTGACAATATTATTGAAATTTTACATAAAAAAAAAGGCTTTTCCTACATATAGCATCTTATCAACAGTATACTTGAAAGAAATTGATATTGGAAAAAAATAATTAATTCAGGCTTTGCCGGGTTAACTACTTGGATGGTTCAGTCGCAAATGCCATAAATGTTCTTGCCGCGTCAGATACAAGACATACAGTGTCAAGTAATGCATATACACACAAAAAACGTTGACAAAGAAGAGAGAAATGAACCCAAGAATGAATCGAACCTGTGCCATATACAAGCCGCTATTCCTAGCGTAGTGAGCATACACATTGAGCCATGATTTCCCCAGAACTGTAATTAAGAAGAATCGTAATTGTATGCTACGAATTTCTGGCCGATCAAGGGAACGCCGAAGTGTTAGACACTTGTTCTGCTCTTGCTGGTTTTGATATACAATCGAAAGATCAAATATACAGTCAAAAGATCAATTGTAGAGATTAATTGGCGTATTTTTATCCTACAGGGTATATTGTTAATGGCAAAAGAAGGTGCTCTGCCATTAACAAAAGCGACCAGACCTTCATGGATGACACATCTCGTCATCAATATTTTCGCCTTAACCACTTCGATGGTTCAGCGCAAATGCTATATTTGTTCATGCCGCGTCAGACATACACATACAGTGTCTAGTAAAGGACATACACACGCAAAGAAAATTTCAAGTTACTAGCGTAGTGAGCATGCACATCGAGCCATGATGTCCCAGGAATTGGAATTAAGAACTATCGTAATTGTATGCTATGTATTGCTGCCCTACCACGGAACACTGAATTTTTAGGTACGTATTCTGCCCGTGATGGTTTTGATATACAATCGAAAGATCAGATATACAGTCAAACGATCAAAAGTTCAGATATATTTTGAAGCAAGGAAACTAATGGCTTAGTTGTCAAACGCCCAACATTTGCAAATAAATGTGTCAAATCACTGGAGAGTTGTTATATATAGCCATGTACTTCACGAATAAAATCATAGAAGTACAGGGGTGTGGAAACATAGGTAAAAAATATAACGAATTTAGTGATCATGATCCAGTTAGACGTAAAGTGGTTGGGACTCATTTTGGGGACAGGTAGAGAATTTCGAGTATTATTCATTATTTTAAGTATAATTTACTTAACTAGGGGGCTCGCAAACTCAGTTTTAGTTTTGTATCGGAAATTACAATCTGAAAGTTCCTAAAATTGTATGACCAACTTTTGATTGCATCGACTTTAATTGTTAACCAATTTAAAAAATAACTGTTCCATAAGAAATAGTGTAATGTAAGGTATTCAGTTATGTTTTCAAATTTATAAACAACAGTATTAAGCTGTAGATATGATGGTTTTAACAAAAAGTAGCAAAAATATTCAAAGATTCCGAATTTTATCTGACTAATTTTTGATCGCATTGAATTTATTTATTAACCAATTTCAAAAATAATTCTACTGTAAGAAAGAATACATTTTGAGGTATACTGCGATATTTTCAAAATTAAAAACTAATAGTAAAAAGATATTGATATGACAGTTTTTAAAAAAAGTAACGAAAATGTCCCGATTTTCAAAAAAATATTATAAAGAAACAAATTAAAATTTCTAAAAAACCTCGACAAGCTGCAAAACTTTTCGTTGAGAGGTAGTTTTTTAAAAAAACTCACGGCTTTAGACTGAAAATTTGTATGTGTTTTGCTCACTCACGGAAGAAATTTCGCCTTTTCAACTTTGATACTTAACTTAATAAACCCTAAACCAATAACCGCATCTTAAAAATATCTTTACAATTGTCCAGGGAACACGATGAAGAAAAACCATGTTGATTTCATATTTTTCTGATCCGAACTTGCTAGGGAAACCGTCTAAGAATCAAGCTAAACAACACACACAGTTTTCAATCCTGGGGCGGCGACGGCAGTAACTTTTTTTTAATATAGAGAGATAGTATAATTTAAATTAATAATTTAAAATTTTAAAATTGCTGTCATTGATTTGGTTATGTTCACCTATTGCACTTGGGATTGGTGAGTGACTCGCGTCAAACGCCAAAACATTCTAAACCACAAACTAAATTGAAAAGAATGAAAGTATAAAATATTTTCTTTCGTAATCAAACTGTATTTTGCTATTGTTTTCAGGTACTTTTTTTATGATATTCAATGCCTGCCATGAAATAGAAATAAATCTAGAAACAGATTTAAAAAAGTAACCGACATATTTGTTGAAGTAAACAAATAAACGTTTCTCACTAAATGTGAAGTGAAACGTGCAGTGAATTGGATTGTACTTCTCAAAAAATATCAATATTTAGCAAATGTGTTATCAAGTAGGGAAAATATATAAAATATATAAAGCGAAACAAATAATGCACCTATAACTTATCATTATCTGTATTTTTATAGTGAAGTATTTTTATATTTGCATATCCTGTCTGCTTAAAACACATTAAAAATTTATTTTGAGTAATTCATGACCTCTATTTTAAGCTTTATAGTGACTTGAATATCCTTATTGAAGCAAACGTTTAAATGTTTCTGGGTACTACTATAAATTAACCTCTTACCCTGAATTAAACTTTCAGAAAATAATAACAAGCCTAAAAAATGGACAAAATATTTTAAAATTTGAAATTAAAAATAATAATTGCAGGTATATACCAAAATTAATCAGACAAATGCGACTTCGACTTGTTTCTCAAAGATGAAAAAAACCTTTTCAACGGATGATTAAAATATCGAAATGAGAGTAGAAATTAAGAGAGAGTGTATATAAGACTTTAATTATATAGGAAAGTAAGGTGAATGTATGGATTGCTCTTTTAATAATACAATAGAAATTCAATACCAGAAAAACGGATACCAATTAATTTGTTCAGGAATCAAAATCCTATCTTCCTATACGTTGCCGTGGTGTGGAATTTTTTTTGGAGGGGGGGGGGTTCTAGCTCTGGTGTGACATTGCTATTTGACCATGTTTAAGAATTACGAGGCCTTAGCCTTAATTGGCACCAATAGCCTTAACATTGGTCTAGTGCAACGTTAAGTCAACTACCTATTTTTTGAACGTTACACGAACGTCTGAGGAAATAGGAAAACTACTCTGAAGGAATAATATGAGAAATGTAACAATATAGGAAACAAATATGCCAGGACAACAAAAACAAACCAAGAAAAGAAGTAACATTTTTCAGATTTAAAACTCTATACGATTTCCTTGCAGTACACCAGGATAGAATTAAAATACATCTTGCAGAACTTCCAAATCCAACAGTGGTTCAAACTTATGTGGTGTCCTCCACTCTTCCGATCGTTCTTTTCGGGTGTGATCCCCGACCGTTGCCAATAGCTCGTTGTGTTGCTCCAGTGAGACGTTAATTGAGTACCTACCTCAAATTCCAACAGGGAAGTGGATCAGTCCCTAGTCAACTCGGGTCAGGACCCCTCTCATTAACAGGCCCGGAACCTCTACAAGGTCTATTGGGAAGAAAAATATAAAATTATAAGCCGAACCTCTACATCTTCCATAGGAACATCAACACTGAACTTAACACCCTGGTGGTTTCCTTGACAAGGTATCTCAATTTTAGAGAAACCATTAGAAGATCTTTATGGACGAGATATCTCGTCATTAGTAAAAACAGAACCTATCTTATTCTCATCACCATAAAAAAATCTGCAATATCTTGATGGAGATATATCCCGTCTGAACCAAAATCACAATATCTTGATGACGATGTATCCCGTTTTAACCAAAATCGGTCATATCCTTATGGTTATCTGGTGTTATCTCGTCAGTATTACTCATTTTTGATGATAACGAGATTCCGATCTGCTCCTTTTTCTTGCAATGACGAGATATAACGTCCATCAAGATAGGGCCAGCATTGTCACTGACGATATATCTCATTGAGACATCCACCAGAAGGATTGACTCAAGAAAGACGGAATGGGCCTGTGTGATCTTAGTCAGTTTCTAACTCCTTTCCAACAAATTGAATATGCTATTATATCATTATGACCTAATTATTTATCCACACTTGAAATAAATGTAATGCAATTCAATGTAAATTTGCGTATTCAATTATTTTGGCCTAACTGGTCATAGAACGGGATATATTGGACTCTATACCTGGACAGACGGTTGGCGTAATGCCCATAGCAACAGCTTAGGGTCAGATGTCAGCATTTCTACCACTGACAGACGGTCGTAAATCCTGAACTATCTATTGGAGTGATCTCATTCCCATCCATATAATCTTTAAGGGCTGTACTACGACCTACTGGGATTTAACTGTCTCCCAGGGAATTGGTGGGTAGAAAAAGAAGCACCTTTCCGAAACTCGAACTGAACAGAGATGTTATTGTTTGACGTTTGGTCGTGGACGGCCGTTTTGAGTCTGCTGCAACTCCCACAAAGAACGAACGCAAATACCTGATAAATGATGTAAATTTGTGTGTTTGAAATAAAAATCTAGTTTAATTGTATTTTGGTTGGTGTTGTCGATTTTTTTTGAGGGGGTTGGCACAACTTGGCTCTCTACATTACTATTACATAAATATTGCCGGGGGATCGTTCCCGTTTGGGATTGATCTTTACCTAGCAATGACATTTACAGAGGCTGTTCGCACATTTTTTAGACGATTTTGGTTAGCGGTAATAAAAAAATCCTTTGCTGTAAAAGAAATAATTGCAGTTGTACTATGTTTTTAGCAAGTGAAGTTTAGTATGTGAAGCAGTGGTTCGAAGGCTATATTTATGCTCTTTCCGAAGAGAAATATTCATATTCCGTTATCCCAAAACGATGTGAGAGTCATGGTTTTGTGATATCTAAAGCGTCGATAGGTAATATCATCAACAAAAAAAGAAAATAACGTCAAATTGGAGCCTCAAGTGGGACAAAAATTCCAAACAAGTATCCAAGGAAGAAACGGACATCTTCGACTATTGCAAAGGTAGGTTGTTTAATGTTAAAAGAAAATCCCCCTAGTCAAATGACAGTTGCAAAATCATTAAAATGCTCGGTGTCCACTGTAAACAATATGATAAATGTTGATTTAAATCTTAAGAAAGCGAAAAAATGCGATGCGCATCGTCTTTCTCCAAAGCATATCGCTGAACGCAGGACACTCTGCCGAATTCTACGTGAAAAACCCTTATCCAAAGAAAAATGGAAACAAATTGTCACAATAGATGAATCATGGGTGTATTTAAATGATTGCAGCAAAAAAAGAGCCATTTATTGTCATAAAAGGGGAGAAAAAAAATTAAGTACATGGTTCACAGAATCGAAAGAAAGTTTTTCTAAGGGATTCATGATTGTTGCTGGTTTTTCATATAATGGCAAGTTAAAAATAAAGAGAGTGGAAAAAAATGTCAAGATTAACTCCAAATACTATCAGGAACATATTTTGTTGCCAATTTTTATGAATGAAATACCATCGCTTTACACACAGTGCCATCAATCTGTGGATCTCCATCAAGACAAAGCTAGCAGTCACACATCAAAATCCACTGTAAATTTCCTAAAAGAAATGGAACAAAAAACCAGTATCAAGACGATACCCTTCACTGATATCCCTACTAAATCTCCCGATGTAACACCTATTGATTTTTCTGCTTTCGGACTTTTAAAATCTGCATTATCCAAACGTCGTCCCATAACCCTTATAGGACTCTGGAAAGCTGTCCAGGAGGAATGAGATAGAATATCTCTTCTGACACTTCAAAGGCATTATTATCCTGGAAATTACGGAGTCGAAAGATAATTCAGAATAAGGGCTATCAAATAGAACATTTAAAACACAAGAATTTTATGTAATTTAGTTTTGTGAATACAATATACATTGTCTAAAAAGATGTGTGAACAGCCTCTGTAAATCACTTTCACATTTTCTCCTACTTACGTTCTGTATATAAACGTCCTCTTCCTCACCGCAGCTGTGATTGCGAGTTCGAATCCAACCTAAGACCGTAGAGTACAAAGGATGCTGGTACAAGTTAAAACTGTCGTGGTCACAAATGTCCTCACGTTGGCGTGGTGTGGAAGTTTGTTGGGTTGGGTGCACCGCGTCATTTCGCCATGATTCAAAATTTCCTGGATATTTTCCTTCAGTTTTGACCATGGACAGTCGCTTGTATAATTGCTCCAGTGTGACGTACTCAGATAATAATGAATACTCAGATAAATCAACATTAAAACTATTTTCTTTCCAAAACAACTATAAAATGAGACTAAGTGTTAAATTTAATCAGAGCATTATAAACCAAAATGAAATTAAGTTAGATGAATAATTTGTTTAAAAATATTTTTCCATTTGAGCCTTTTATGTGAGATTGAAGGGAAATACGAAATTTGATATCTGATGAGGTTTTCTAGTTATTAAAATGTAAATAAACATATCTTCGATGTACCCATTATCAGGGTGTCAAGATTTAAATCAGCGATTAAAATCACTTGATTTAAATCAACGATTAAAATCATTGTACATCATCATCTGTATGACACAGTAATGTAAACACACGACATCATAAATCTAAATGCCTGGAAGCGTAATTTATAAAAATTCCTGATTAACAGCACTCATAATATAAACACTTAAAGGAAGTATGCAACAGTTTGATTCAAAATTATAAACTAAAGGGGTGACTGATTTCATTAGCTAAAAAAAACACAAGTAGGAAGTAAAGTTTTTTTAGGTATTTGTCAGTTAGCTTATTATTGAGGTGTTCAATAGAGATTAAAGAGTAGAAATATACATTTTCACACACACACAGCCATTAACATGTCAGCAGGAAGAAAGAAAGATCCAATATGAATTCAAAGTAAGTGAAAATTCATTTATTATGCTGCTTGGCATTTTTAATATTAGAATTTACTATAGTCCGATAATTTCTGTCCTCTATTCTACTTCTCACACTATTTTAGGTCTGTAACTTACACTTACTGATAAATTTGTTAAACATAATGATGTAATTTACTCAAGGAAAACTATGTAGGATGTCGACTTGTGTTTTAAAGTTAAACAAATGTTAAGTATATATTGATTTATCATGTCACAAACTCAATTTTTTATGTAACTAATTTATTTATAACTAGCAAAATACCCGACCTTACTCGGTTTGAATTCGTTTACTCTAGATTGAAGAGATAATCAAAATATATAATGACTTACGTTTTTTGTAGAATAAAAATTTATTTTAACATCTTTCGCCATCTTTATATTTTCTACAACTTACTTTGGACACAAATCCTTCACATGCATATCCATTCATGTAATACATTTCACATACATCGCACAATTTCTGTATGACAAAGCTACAAAAAGACGAAAGGTGATACTAAGGTTACTACTATAAAAGACGATTTATAGGAAGATTTGGAATTCCCTTTCTTAAGTTCTTATCATGTGCAACTCAATTAATTAAAATTACGATTTACGGCGAGTGATCTCGCACTCATAGTCAACAAAACAATATTTTTGTACTTGTGGCACTCTTGCCTCCGGTATGCGACATTGTGAAATTTTGCAATCTTCTCCTGTCATTACTACAACGAATTTTTTAATGTTTGAAAAAGTTCTAGTTTGGATTTTTAAACATTATTATTCTTTCAATAACGACATTATTCTTTAAATAACGGCATTATTGTTTAAATAACGGCATTATTCTTTAAATAACGGCATTATTCTTTAAATAAAGGCATTATTCTTTAAATAACGGCATTATTCTTTAAATAACGGCATTATTCTTTCAATAAGGGCATAACTACACTTAAAATTTACTGAAAATTTATACTGAATTACCTAACATTTTAAAGTCTAATACTTTGTGGTGCTGTTGGGTGTGATGAGAAGGAAAACACATTTATTAATATAATAAATATTTAAAACAGAAAACAGTAAAATAAAACAAAATAAAAGATGTCGGAAAAATTGTTCTAAAGATATTAATTTGTGATTCATTTTTATCTCTTGATCTAGCACAGTTGCCACATTTTATAACTAAAAGTGCACAAAATTTAGAAATGTGAAATTAATTCAGAGCGAAAGAACCAGAATAAATATCACTGCTCGCGCGATCTTGTTCATTCTCGTTTCGTTGAAAAATATCGTCTGTCCCAAATATTCGGAAATCGTTTTCATTGCGCAAAGAATAAAAATAAGACTCGAAATAAATAAAGTATCAAAGCTAAAATTTCACCATAAAATTTTTTTTTGAAAAATAATTGGTTTTCAGCATTACTGGTAAAGCAAATGAAAGTAATCGTAATACTCAAACTACATTCCAATTTTTCGAAAACTATCAAATTGTGGCTGATTTAAGTATGCTTACTCAGGTGTTTTAGCATGAAACTCTTCTAAATATAACAATAAAGAAATGTTTAATTTTGCATTCACTAAATTAATAGATAATGTATAAAATAAAATACACTGCAATCAAATATCTGGAATACAATTCATGTGATCTCTACACAAACACAAAATCGAGCATAGAACAGAAAGACGGACAGACAGACTATCGCAACCAATTCCACTCACTAAATCAAGATAAGTACTCCCTGTATGCAATTTTCCATGAAAATATCTTAAACCGCGTGGACGTGTATAGGGCACAACATTCAGACAGACAGACGGACAGACACCAAACGAGAAAAAGGCGGATTCGGCATCAGAAGGGTCCAAAACGGATAGAAAACTTGAAATGGGTCGAAAATATTGAATGTACAAACAAACACTCCATTCTTATTTATATAGATTATTTTAAAACCAGTGTATAGTGCCTACAGAAATTTAAATAAAAGAAATATGGTTGATTTTTTTACACCCTGCTCATTATATTTTAATCCAGCCAACCACTGAACAAAAATTTAGTTATCCATGAAAACCTATTTCCCTGAAAAATTGTATCAACCTTTGTAAAATCTACAATTTTTTTTCATTTATTTTCACACTAGCAAAATACCCGACCTTACTCGGTTTGAATTGGTTTACTCTAGATTGAAGAGATAATCAAAATATATAATGACTTACGTTTTTTGTAGAATAAAAAATTATTTTAACACCTTTCGCCATCTTTATATTTTCTACAACTTACTTTGGACACAAATCCTACACATTCCTATCCATTCATGTAATACATTTCACATACATCGCACAATTGCTGTATGACAAAGCTACAAAATGACGAAAGGTGATACTAAGGTTACTACTATAAAAGACGATTTTGAGGGAGATTTGGAACTCCCTTTCTTAAGTTCGTTTCATGTTCAACTCAATTAATTAAAATTACGATTTACGGCGAGTGCTCTCGCACTCATAGTCAACCAAACAATATTTTTTTTCTTGTGGCACTCTTGCCTCCGGTATGCGACATTGTGAAATTTTGCAATATTCTGTCATTATTACAACGAATTTTTTAATGTTGGAAAAAGTTCTAGTTCGGATTTTTAAACATTATTATTCTTTAAATAACGGCATTATTCTTTAAATAACGGCATTATTCTTTAAATAACGGCATTATTCTTTCAAAAATGGCATAACTACACTTAAAATTTACTGAAAATTTATACTGACTTACCTAACATTTTTAAGTCTAATACTTTGTGGTGCTGTTGCGTGTGATGAGAAGGAAAACACATTTATTAAAATAATAAATATTTAAAACAGGAAACAGCGAAGTAAAACAAAATAAAAGATGTCGCAAAAAATTGTTCTAAAGATATTATTTTTTTATTCAATTTTATCTCTTGCTCTCGCACAGTTGCCACAACTTACAACTAAAAGTGTACAAAATTTAGAAATGTGAAATTAATTCAGAGTGAAAGAACCAGAAAAAATATCACTGCTTGCGCGATCTTGTTCATTCTCGTTTCATTAAAAAATATCGTCTGTCCCAAATATTCGGAAATCGTTTTCATTGCGCAAAGAATAAAAATAAGACTCGAAATAAATGAAGTATCAGAGATGAAATTCCATAAAAAAAATTTTTTTTTGAAGAATAATTACTTTTTCAGCAGTACTGGTAAAGCAATCGAAGTAATCGTAATGTTCAATAGACATTCCAATTTTTCCAAAACTACCAAATTATGGTTGATTTAAGTATACTTACTCAGGTGTTTTAGCATGAAACTCAACTAAATATAACAATAAAGAAATGTTTAATATTGCATTCACTAAACTAATAGATAATATCTTAATATATATAAATTACGCGTCACGTTGTTTGTCCGCTATGGACTCCTAAACTATTTAACCGATTTCAATCAAATTTGCGCACCGTGTGCAGTTTGATCTAACTTAAAAGATAGGATAGACTTCAGCTCAATTTATAGCCGCGATATTATTTTAGTGCAAATTATTGCGGTATCTGTTGACTGGATTGAGTATGTATTCTAACAGATGGCGCTGTGTTGAAAGTACCAACGTTTCACATAAGCTACAATTTAATGGCATAACCACCACGTGTTGTTGAGTCTAAAGTATAAGTTAAATTTATTTCGTAGTAAACGCAATACAGTGATTAGCATAGCCGGCCACGTGTTATTTAGACTGAATTATAAACTGAATTCATATTATAGTAAAAATAATACAGTGGAATTCTTCTTGCTTTTTAATTATTAGTGCTTCATTATTCAACAATCTTTAATTAAAATATATCCATGTAAGTATAATCACATAGTCATATTATTATATATTTGCTATATATCAAATCACACTGTGTGATATATGTATTTTGATGATTATGAGGTACACATAAGGCTCCAGGATCAAAAGTTAATTAATATATATATGAAAAAGTGGTACAAAGCTTCTCACACTTTTTCAATAATTGCACAAATATTTATTTTTTCATTATTTTTATTCAACCTCTATTAAAAATTATTTTGCACTCCTCATTTCAATGTGTCATAATAGCATGTTTTTCAGTGTTTTTTTTTAAATATTTAAACATTTAAATTATTATTTTCAGTCGAATGCCACCGAAAAAATCTAACCTCAATAACGAGCGGAGCAGAGAGGCACGACGCAAACGTGTTGAAAGAGCTCATCAGTCGGCAGAACAAATCGCAACAAGAAATGCAGCTCAAAGGATCAGGACAGCAAAGGGTCGTGCACAAGAATCTCAAGAACAGCATGACGGACGTCTGCGACAGACTATTATGAGAACAAGAGCGGCACGAGAACGAAACATAGCTACAGCAGGAGTACAAGAACGACAGAGGCAGCAGAACAGCCGCTCATTAACACGTGCATCATTTGTTCGTCTTGTTTCGAATATGCACCAGATATTAACTACTCTGCGCATTCAAAAATTGGTATCGGTGCAATCGATAAAGTATGTCAATATTGTCAGGCATTGAAATTTCGGAATGAAACACCCGGCATGTGCTGCGCATCAGGAAAAGTTGTGCTGTCACCTCTACCCACTCCGTCGGAACCTTTATTATCCCTTCTTGCTGGCGAGTCAGACGATTCAAAATTGTTTTTGCGTAAGATACACAAATTTAATTCTTGCTTCCAAATGACGTCATTTGGGGCAACTAAAGTTTGCGATCTCGCATCCGATGGACGTAATTTTGAAACTACATTCAAAATACAATGCCAGGTGTACCATAAAATCGGATCATTGATGCCAATGCCTAATGATGATCCGAAATTTCTTCACATTTATTTTATGGGCAATTGTGAAGAGCGCGTTACAACCGGTGCCAGTATAATTTCATTGAACAAGCAGAGGAAAGAGCAATTGTGATATTGCTGGAAAAGTTTTTAGAAGATCAGAATCAACTAATCCAATTGATTAAAAGAGTTTCGCCACGATTGCAAAATGACAACTATCAAATCGTTATAAAAGCAGACAAAGTACCATTAGGTGAACATGCTGGCAGATTCAATGCTCCAACTGTTGATGAGGTTGCCGTTATTATGGTTGGTGATCCAGTTGACAAAAGATCTTTAAAAATTACACGGCGAGACAACACTGTCAGTATGATTTCGGATCTTCACCGTTCATACGACGCACTGCAATATCCATTAATATTTTGGCAAGGACAGGATCAATATCACCTTAATATCAAACAGTGTAATCCAAATACCGATAAATTTGAAAATCAACTATTTACTATCTTACTGTATGTACGAATTTTAATTTCTTACTTCATTTTATTATTTTTTTTAGGTGCTGAAGGAGATAAAAAAGTTAGTTCAATGAACTACTACGCACACCGACTGATGGTTAGACTAAATCAGAATAACTATATCCTTCGATATCGTCAGCTATTCCATCAATACATTGTTGATATGTATGCTAAGGTTGAAAGCGAACGATTGCGATTCATTCGTTACAACCAGGCTAAATTACGATCGGAAGAATTCATTCACTTACGAGATGCTGTTGTTGGAAATATTGACGGAAATTTAAACCCCAATGACATCGGTAATGCTTTCATTTTACCTTCAAGCTACATCGGCAGTCCACGGAACATGCAGGAATACATACAGGATGCAATGAATTACGTACGTCATTACGGCCGACCAGATTTGTTCATTACATTCACATGTAATCCGAATTGGAAAGAGATACAAACTTTACTATTACCAGGACAACAAGCAATTCATCGTCATGATATAACTGCACATGTGTTCAAACAAAAATTGAAATCCTTAATTGATTTTATTGTTAAATATTCAGTTTTTGGTATCACACGTTGTTGGCTGTATTCGATTGAGTGGCAAAAGCGAGGTTTGCCTCATGCCCACATTTTAATTTGGCTTCAAGATAAAATCCGTCCAGAAGATATCGATCACATAATTTCAGCCAAAATTCCAGACCCATCAATTGATCAAGAATTGTTTGATATTGTTACCAAACACATGATCCACGGGCCGTGCGGTGCTTTCAACATGACGTCACCATGCATGGAAAATGGAAAATGCAAGAAAAATTTCCCAAAGCCACATACGAATGACACTATCACGGATATTGACGGTTATCCAATGTATCGCCGCAGAAATATTGAGAATGGTGGCCACACATTCACAAAGCGATTGCCGAATTTTACAAATCAAGTAAAATTTGACAATCAGTGGGTGGTACCATACTCACCATTACTTTCAAAAACTTATGAGGCTCTTATCAACGTCGAGCTTTGTAGTTCTGTAAAATCTATTAAATACATTTGTAAATATGTAAATAAAGGCAGTGATTTGGCCATATTTGAATTACAAAATATAAATAAAAATGACGAAATAAAACGATATCAAATGGGTAGATACATTAGCAGCAACGAAGCTATTTGGCATATTCTTAGCTTTCCCATACACGAAAGAGACCCTTCTGTCCAACATCTAGCAATACATCTTGAAAACGGTCAACGTGTATACTTCACCGAAGAAAATGTTCTCCAAAGAGCGCTTGAGGCTCCAAAAACGACACTAACTGAATTTTTTACATTGTGTCAAAAATCTGATAGTTTTGGCCAATTCGCTAAGACATTAATATATAGTGATGTTTCACGTTATTTCACATGGAACAAATCCGGTAAAAAATGGGAGCCACGAAAACAAGGAAAACCACATCCTTCCATTACAGGCATATTCAAAGCTAAAACATTGGGGCGGCTTTACACGGTGCATCCAAAGCAACGTGAGTGCTTCTATTTACGTTTGTTATTGGTGAATGTTCCCGGACCAACGTCTTTTGAATTTTTACGAACAGTTAATGGCCGAGTATTCAATACATACCAAGATGCATGTCGTGAACTGCATTTGCTAGAAGACAATAACCATAGGGACTTAACGCTTGCTGATGCTGCATTAACATCAACGCCCAATAACATTCGTCAGCTGTTTGCAATTATTTTGACATGTTATCCATCGCAAGCACAAACTTTGTGGGAAAATTATAAAAATTGTATGACAGAAGACATATTGCACCGAATTAGACAAACAGATCAATGCCAAAACATTGATTATACGCCAGAGATGTATAATGAAGCGTTAGTGCTGATCGAAGATTTATGTGTTTTAATTTCAAATTTACCACTTAATCATTATGGTATGCCATCACCTGATCGCCCAGCCACCAACTTAGTCGACACTGATTTACAACGAGAAAAACAATATGACCATGGTATTTTAGCAACAATTATCGTGAACAGTGAGCCATTACTGACAGCAGAACAAAAAATTATTTATGATCGCATTATGCTGACTGTTGCTGCTCAGCAAGGCGGTTTTTTTTTCTTGGACGCACCAGGTGGAACCGGTAAGACATTTTTAATATCGTTGATTCTTGCCAAAATACGGTCACAACGGAAAATCGCATTGGCAGTTGCATCGTCAGGCATTGCGGCTACTTTGCTAGATAGTGGGCGAACGGCACATTCAACATTCAAGCTGCCTTTGGACATTCATAATAAACCAAACGCAATATGTAACATAAAAAAGAATAGTGGATTAGCTGCAGTGTTGCGGAAGAGTTCAATCATAATTTGGGATGAGTGCACAATGGCTCACAAATATTCACTCGAAGCATTACATAGAACTATGCAAGATTTAAACGGCAATGATAAACTTTTCGGTGGTGCTATCTTACTTTTGTCTGGTGATTTCCGACAGACCTTACCGGTTATACCTCTCTCTACTTTCGCGGATGAGATTAATGCATGTTTAAAACGATCATTCTTATGGCGAAGTGTTGAAATACTTCGATTGACCATAATTATGCGCGTACAATTGCAAAATGATCCATCAGCACAAATATTTTCTGAAAAATTGCTAGATATTGGGAACGGTAAAATAGAACTGCAACCAAATACGCAATGCATTAAACTACCAGACAATTTCTGCACTGTTCTTCAGGGAAAAAACGAATTGATTCAGAGTATTTTTCCGGATATACAGAGTAATTACTTGAATCATAACTGGCTCAGTGATCGGGCTATTTTGGCAGCCAAAAATGTTGATGTTGACGAAATTAACTTCCAGATACAACAGTTGTTACCAGGCGATCTGATGTCTTTTAAATCAATCGACACTGTTGTTGATGAAAATGATAGTGTAAATTTTCCAATTGAATTTTTAAATTCACTAGACATACCTGGAATGCCACCACATAATCTTCGATTAAAGATAGGTTCACCTAGTATTCTCCTGCGTAATTTGAATCCACCTCGATTATGCAATGGTACGCGTTTGGTCATCAAAAAGATCACCGGAAATATTCTTGAAGCTACCATTTTAACTGGAAAGTTTAAAGGAGAAGTGGTCCTGTTGCCACGTATTCCGATGATACCATCAGAATCTACGATACCCTTCAAAAGGTTACAGTTTCCAATTCGTTTAGCTTTTGCCATGTCTATAAACAAGTCTCAAGGCCAAACAATGGCCATTTGTGGTTTATATTTGGAAAATCCATGTTTTTCTCATGGGCAACTATATGTTGCATGTTCACGTGTAGGAAAACCGTCAAATCTATTTGTGTTAGCTAAAGACAGGTTAACCAAAAATATTGTGCACCGATTAGTGTTAAATAAAATTAAAATTAAAAGTATTTATAATTCAAAATAAAAAAACATTATTGTTAAAAATTTAAAACTATCTGCCCTACCTACCTCATTAATAAGTTTAAGTGTTACGTGTTATTTACTAACAACTTTGTAATGTACTCATTTGTTACAGACTTGAATACAAAAAATAAAAAAATTTAAATTTATTTCTTTTGTATTGATTTTTGCTCAATATCAACGGTAGTAGAAAATCACTCATGGAGGTCGAATTTGTATTTTGACAAATGGCATCTGTGTAAAAAAGCATGGTGGTCCCCATGACTGGTGTTCTCCTACCGTTTCCCTTGAATAGAGAGTTTACTACTATGTAATATAATAAAAACCGTAGCCACAGCAACGCGTGGCCGGTTCTGCTAGTATAAAATAAAATACAATGCAATCAAATAACTGGAATACAATTCATGTGATGTCTACACAAACACACAAACACAAAATCGAGCATAGAACAGAAAGACGGACAGACAGACTTTCGCAACCAATGCCACTCACTAAATGAAGATAAGTACTCACTGTATGCAAATTTTCATGAAAATATCTTAAACCGCGTGGACGTGTATAGGGCACAACATACAAACAGACAGACAGACAGACAGACAGACAGACAGACAGACAGACAGACAGACAGACAGACGGACAGACAGACAGACACCAAACGAGAAAAAGGCGGATTCGGCATCAGAAGGGTCCAAAACGGATAGAAAACTTGAAATGGGTCGAAAATATTGAATGTACAAACAAACACTCCATTCTTATTTATATAGATTTAACAGAATAAAGTAAGCTTTAATGAGCTGGAGTAGGTATATTACATTATTTGGTTTGTGCTATAAATTCAAATTGTCAGGATTCCATTTCTGCCTAAGATTTTTTAAAAACTAAAGTGATATTTTTTGTTCCACTTAAATTTTCATCTTTGATATCTCTTGGTGAAGTGAATTTTATCAATGAACAAAACACACCTTGAATGTTGGGAAGTATTGAATTTTTAGTCAGCGAAACATTTTCCAATGGTATATTACGTAACTAATTTATTTTCAATATAAATGTTTTTTTGTGATGAGGGTTTTAATTGTACTTAAGAATATCTGTTTCTTGTGTCAACTCACTACAATGGGAAAATTGCTGTGTTTCTCATATTTCAAGAAATTTATTTATGCATATTACACATGTATATGGTAACCATGTTCTTTTAATCATTTAATCCTCTATATTTAGTTTTTTCAAAATATTACTATGTCCTCTCTTTTAAGATTTGTGCATCTTGCATATTCAATCTTATAAGCATTGTTTAATACTTAATATAATTTAAATATATAAGATAATAGGCACAAGAACAATGCATTTGAATTCATATAAACTTCCTATTAAAATATTCAAAGAAAATTTAAGTTATTTATGTTTAATATTATACTTGGATTGAATGCCTTTCACTGAGCAAATTATAAAATTCAATTTATAAAATGGATAGGTGGCAAAATACAAGTGAAGTAAACACAGATGAGAATAATTCATTTATAATAAATGTAATTGTAATATGATGCATGTAATGTGCTATTTTAAATATTTGCCTGAAACATTAAGAAATAATTAGTAAGCAAATCTAATTTCACTTTATTTATTATAAGTATTTAAAAAAATTCGTTCATTCTTTTCCTCAATTTTTGACTCAAAATTATATCAAATACAAAACTTGTAAATTTTAAAATGAAACTATTACTAAAGATTATGAATAATAAAATGTACACACAAGAAATTATTTGCATTAAATTTATTTAATTATAAATCTATCAATATAAGCAAGGGTGCACTTGTATACATTCGAATTATGCCCGTGGAGTTTACAAAACTATGATGTAGCTCAAGTGTATTCCTTCGCCAATGACAGAGCAACTGATATCTTTCAGAAGTTAGCTTCTTTCTCTTCTTTAGAGAATAAAGTCTGAAATATAAAAGGAAGTAAACAAAGTGCAAATTATATAACCACCGATCATGAAATTCATCTTATGGATACTAACTTTTTGATATATGGTATTAAATATGAAATCACACAGTAAGTTAATTATTGACTTTCTGAATAACTCAAAAAGAAATTTTATTAAACTGGGAGTGGAGTATGTTTTATATTCAACTAGCAACCACTGTCCCAGCCTAAGCCAAGTAATTTTGAACCATGGTCAGATGACGAGGCAACATCAGAGCTGGCACCCTACTATCCAAACTTCCACACCAACCAAACGTGAGGATTTTCGGCCAGATTTAAGGTGCACCAGCCACCTCTACACTATACGTTTTATATAACAACTTACAACACTAACTCAAAACAGTTTTACGCAATATATTGATTATTATCCTGGTGTAATAAGATTATAAAAACTTACATAGCAACACTTTAAAAACTGAATTAATCAACATTTAGTTTTATATCACTTTTAACATGGAGAGCACATTGTTTTTCAAATTTGAGATAAAAATTTTACAGATGAATCAATTGCGTTTACTATGTCTTGATTTGATGGGTATTCAAGGAAGTTTCAAAAGTTCACACAATCACTCGCTGAAAGCAGAGCTTTTAAGGAGTTACATGTAGACGCATTGCCGGAGTAGATGAAAAATTATGGTACTGAATACTCACAATATATATTTGTCACCTATTGTAAAATATTAAGTGTATTGAAGGGGGGGGGGAAGCAGTATAGTAATTAACCTTGTAAACATACATAGAAATGTTTTCTCACCAACAGATATACATCAAATGCATTGCAACTAAGCATCAATAAAATGACACTAGTTTTGAATTGCAAACATAAATGTTAAAAAAATATTAAGTTGTTAATGATTATTTTACATAGTGTTATTACTTTACAAACGTATTGTTCGTTTCCCATATCTACGGAACAGTTTTTGGTACCTCTCTTTTTAGGCATAACTTTTCATGTTCTTCGAACATTGCCAACTTCTCAGAAAGTGTCTGATCTTGTGACAAGGTAGAATATTGCCAGCGTTTCCACACAAGAATCTCACTCTTTATGCATTTACAGTACAAAACAAAACAGTACTAAATTTTGTGTTTTTGTTTGAGACACGACACATTTAAAAAAAAATATCACTAGAATTATTTAAACAAACCATATTTTAAGAAAATAATGAATGACCTTTGGTAAGAAAATTGCTCAGTATTGCAGCTTCTGTCTTGATGCTGCATTTCCATTGAACATCTGTCCCTGGATGTACTTTCATTACTTAAATAAAGTTGGATATTATTCTACAAAAAAAATTTACAACCAATTAGTTGACACAGGAATTAAAATTCAGAATTTTGAAATTTTAAGGTTTCTCCAATTATGTACTGTTTGCGCCAGAAGGTACATCTGTTGGAAAGGTTTTAACTGTCAGTGTGTTCTGAGAAGCCACCGAGCGGTTTCAGCTCTCAGAGTAAGAAACAAATAAGCTACAATCCAAATTAGGCGTTATTCCTTGTGTTGAGTATCAGGAAGTTTATTTTGTGAAAAGTGGGTTCGAGAACCAATACCTAAGCTATCATGCGAATACATGTACCTTCTTTGACTTAGAAAGGTAGTGGATTTGAAGTGAGCCCATTACATTTGGTAGTTTGCAGCGGCATCCTTTCCTTAGATTTTATTGCTTCCGACAAAGAAATACCCCTTGATGCCATTTGTACCGATACAGATCCACCACAAGAAAATTGATAATACATTTTACTCTGAAGGTACTTTTCGGTCAACTGGTTTACAGTCATAATTGTGCGGTAAAGCTTTCAAAAGTGGAAATTTGTTGGTATTCGTTGCAGTCTCGTTCTTCCGGTGCAGTGGATATTCGGGCTGTGAATCGAAATAATGCTTTTAGTGGCTGTGCCAGGCCGTTCAGCAAAACCTTTGAAAGCAGGCCATACAAAAAAAAAACGCGGCAAAAAAAAGTATAATTTACTCAGACTGTCACGGTCAGAGGAAACCAAAAAATTTGCAGTCTTTGTTCAAAGCCTATGTATAGGGGTTGTCATAAGACTTGAATTGAAACCGAAAAACTATCAGTAGAAAACTTAATGATTCTGTTTAAAGTAGCGAACTGAAGCATTTTGGTCATCAAACACTATCACTATGAAAACTGAAAACAAATCTCAGGGTTTGGTTAGGTTTCAACGGTGTAAGGGTCATATTTGTGGCTGCACCAAACAGGCCAGATTATGTCAAGTAATGTACATACACAAGGGTTTTACTGATACCAAAGAGGGAAATAAACCTAGGGAGAAATAGAACCTGTGCTGTCTACAATTGGCAGGTAGCTAACTGTGGGTAAAACCTCCAAGAAACGAATTCACCTCAATCTCAGGAAAAGAACATTTGCATATAGAAAATCAGATGAAGTTTTTTGTACATTTCCTCTTAACTAAGCATTTCAGTAGAAGTTCAAGTGTTGTGTTTTGTAAGGTTGAGAAAGTGACAATTATTGGTCAAAAGAGGAGGTGGAATGGAATAATTAACAACAAAAGTTTCATACATCCACAAATGTTTACGACCACAATAGTTTCAGTTATAAAAAATAAACAGTTATTTCTACAGCGCTTTTCTGTCGCTCACTTAATTTTGCCAATAAATTTAAAAATCGCTCATAATTGTTGAAATAAACGCTACACGACAAATCAACTTCGATAACAATTTTTCACTAGCATAAACTAAGAGGTTTTATTACTTCGGATGAAACTGGGCAAACAAAATATAGACATATTGCAATTCATAATAGAGATTAGTGTAAATACATGTACTTATAAGGAATTCCCAAGGCCTGCCCGGCTCTTTCGAAGTCAATTTCGTACATAAAGCATGCCCAGCGTTATATAATGCTTTTTAAACTCCCACAATCAGCAACTCACTAATAAGTTCGGTAATGGCGTTGTTTAGTTTACTCGATTGAGTCAAAACATTAGATGTTGGATTTGGATTCGTCAAAGTAGTCACGTGTGCTTGCGTATGTGCGTCGAGAGTTGGATCTGAGGAAGTACCAAATTTAGACCTTACGTTGCTTCGGAGAGAGGCTCGTAATCCCGCTCATCTGTCAATCACGTGGTTCTTCTCTATCATTGGTTCGACGCAATCGACGCATACGGACATACGCAGAATCGTAAACTGGCCCTAACTCTGCACTTCGTAGCATCTTGCATGCGACTAATGCCAATGTAGTTTCCTACACGATATTTAATGGAGCAGGGCGTGACGTATATCAGGACCGCAGCTATCGTCATTTCCATGGGTGTCCAAATACTTATTTGTAGAAAGTGTATAACGTTGATAGAACTGATGTAATATTTTTACAAGATTAACTAAGAATTCTAAAGTTTTTTCCTTTGTCGTATATAAATGTTGATGGTGTCCATGCTAATGAAAATTCCCTTACCGGTATAAAGATCTCAAGCATTTTATTAATAATATAAAAATATTAAACCAGAAATTGTAAAGGAATAATTTGTTTAGACAACTTATCTCGAAATCATTTAATTAACTGAATTAATTATTAGAACGAAAAAAACAGCTTGAAGATAAATTGTTTTTATGAGAGAAACGAACAGATATATTAATCTGTGGTATGGTTTTTTTTATGAAAAACGAACAATAATTTGTTTTCAAAAATGCTTCCTCTCATTTTAATCGTTGACTAGATTTCTGTGCACTATTGAAAATACAAAAACCATATACAGTGTTTACTTTATTGTCATTATAAAATATATTAATTTATCCCATCAAACTCGTGTAGATAGAAATCGGCAGCAACTATGGAATATGATAGTTAGTATTCCTTTGAGAAAAATATTACTTTTCCAATTATTTAATGTTTTCGAACATTTTCCTTTGTTATTTTATGTTTTATAACAATTTATGTGGCGATAAGTATTTTATTTCCGATTCTTTCGAAATTTCGCTTTAACTATCATTTTTTTTCTTTCCTAATTTTTAGAACTGGGATAATGGGACTTAAAAACATCACGCATATGAAAATAAGTAACCACACAAATTTCACTATGTTTTTCGAAGTATTTCGGGGTATTCTGTTACACGAAGAATCTAAAAACCTTTTTTTAAGACCAGCATAGTTATAGAAAAATAAAAAACTACACGCTTCATTGCAAACTTGATTCATTACTTCATTCACGTCATTCAATTTCGTCATTCATCGCCATTTAAAAAAACAGTTATAAAAAAGTACCCTTTGTTTTAGTTACCTTCAACTAACCAATTATTCTCTACCTCAGCAATTGCCTTTAAAGGTATGATTTTCAACAAGAAAATAATATGACAAGTTTTTGTCTACTCATAAAAATCTACATTTGATTATTTTCAGGGTATACTAGCATTATATTACATCCATTTTAAAACCAACAACTAATATTTCGGTTTCTAACCTTTTCCATTTCTGGACACACTGTACCATATGGTACTAGCCGACCCTTTTCCCTAACACGTGGACGCTGGAATGTTTCGGAATGCGAAAACAACTTTAGTCTTGCACGTGCGGCTCCTCGACGGCCCATTTGATCTATTCACAGCTGGAGTTTCCGTCGGTTCCCCAATCTCGTATCTGGGATCAAGTTTTTGCGGTGGGGGACTCAAGTCGGCATGACAGACGGTTTTCCCAGCTGTGTGGGGTGTTTCTGTTCGGCAGAGAACATAAACATCTCTAGAGGGCTCGGAATTCACCCCTCCCCCCTCTCGTTGTCAGCGGCGGTTCTGCGAAGCGAACGTGGATTTTGAGAGGATTAGGACTCGAGATTCAACGAGAGACAGACGTCTCTGTTTTGCCAATTTTGTTACTTTGGCTTCAGACAGGTTTCGGTTGTCGATGGCTGTGCCATAATTATCTTGTAAATATTTATGTAAATAAATAGTTTAATTTTAAACAAGCTGTCCGTCAAATTCTTACATGACGGTACAGCTTGTTATATTGGTGGCAGCAGGGTTGATAGATTAAAACAGCCTCGACAAGTAAATCGAACCTGCCGTTTTGCCTGAAAGAAAAGGCCGATAGAACTTCGTAACCAGAAGTTCGGATTGTCATTTCCGCTGTCGGATTGTCACTTTCGCTGAAACCATAGAACTTCGAAACCAGAAGTTCGGATTTTCGCTGGAAACCGTTTCCCTTGTCTTAGAGAAAGCGAGAAGGAGGTACCGGAGTCACCGACCCCATCCATCACCGAAACGGAAACTCGTCGCAAGAGGTTCTGAGTTTGGTTTCGAGTTGCCGGTCCTTTTCAACGGAGCGTGAGCGGAATCGACGGAAAGTTCGACAAGTCCTGTTCATCAGGGGAATAGTCCAGAGGTCATCTTGACCGTTTAATTTAGGTTCATCGCGAACCGTTTTTTCGTCAGTGGCGCAGTGCTATTTGTGCGCGTTGTGGAAGAGGTCGAGACGACCTACACCAGTGGGCTTTCAGCCGAAGAGTGTGTTTGTGGGCTTTTTAGCCGAAGATAGTGCAGTGCAGTGCAGTGTTTCCACCCGTGGTCCAGCCTGTGGACAGTGGTGCCAAGTGATCCAAGTCAGCAGATACAGGTTAGTGCCATTTCCCTATTTTGTCACTGTGACTAAGTTTCAAGAATTGTGCAATAGCTAAAATTTTGTTAATCTCAATTAGTGTGGTCACTCCAAAGGGAATTGATTTAGCTTAAGTATCTTTTTTGAATCTGTATTGTGCATCTTAGAATTGCTAAATTATTGTATGTTGTGAGATTACGGTATGTCGTAAAAAGTATTGAATTAGGTGTTGTGCAAAAGAATTGAATTTTTTGGTTTTTTGGCAATTTTGAATTTTTGAAATGGCGTACTTGGGCAAAGGTAGGAAACAAGATCTAGAGGAACTAGCGGAATTTTTGGAAAGAACGGTTACTCCGGGATTAATGACATCCCAACTTAAGGAGTTAATCCTCTCGCACGATTCCTACGATGAGGAATACACAAAAGTGGCGTTAGAAATGATTATACAGGAAAGACGGGAGAGGTAGAGGCAGGAAAAAGAACAAGCAAGTAAGAATAGGGATAGGGAACAAGAAAGACAGTATAACTTTGAGCTTGAAAAACTACGGATTGAGGCATCCCGACGAGAACCCCGCGATCACGTCGACTCGTTAAGTTCCCAAGGAAAACCACGAATAGATATTTTAAAACTGGTTCCCAAATTCGATTCAGACCAGACCGACATTAGTCTGTACCTGATAATGTTTGAGCGTCAGGCTAAGAGGGCTAACATTGAGAAAAAAGACTGGGTGTCTTGCTTACAACCGGTATTGCCTCTGGATATCGTGCAGATCATCGCACGCGAACCAGATGAAGTAGCAGAAAACTATGACCACGTCAAAGAGCTTCTGCTAAAGCGGTATAAGTTGAGTCCCGAAATTTTTCGCCAAAAATTCCTCCACCATGGCCGAAAACTCGATAGCACTTGGAAGGATTTTATTTTCGAAACCCGAAATTATCTGGAAGAGTGGATTTGAGGGTTGGAGGTTATGGACTATGAATCTTTAAAAGATTTAATGATAACGGACCAAGTCAAAAGACGTGTCCCGTTGGAGGTGAGGGACCATTTCCTCGATGATTGGGCTAAGATTAAAGACCCCGGCAAATTAGCCGAACTGCTAGATTCCTACGAAGACATTCGGAAACCCAAAAGAAAGCCTTTCGAAAAACCCAAAGGAAGTACACCTTTCCCAGCGAAAGTAAGAGAGGGGAAATACCATCCTGCTCCCAATCGAGGGAGGAACGATTTTTTCCCGCCTAGTTCCCAGGGAAGGAAATTCGACACTTTTGACCGGAGACGCACGCCTCGGTGTTTTGAGTGCAACGCGAGCGACCACCTAAGGCCAAATTGTCCGAGGTTGGGGAATAGGGTGACAGTTGAATCGGTAAATAGACTCGGACGGGAAGCCGAACATGAATTATTGATGTCGTATGTACAAAAGGGATCTGTAAACGCTAAAGAAATAAACATCCTTCGAGATTCGGGTTCGACCTTGGATTTGATACACCGGAATTACGTGGACCCCAAATCCTACACGGGAGAGACCGTGTGGATTCAGCAACCGCTAGACTCCTATCAAATTTCGTTACCCTTAGCGGAAGTGAAAGTAGAAGGAGGTTTCGGGTCAATCACTACCAAGGCAGCTGTCTTTGCAAACACCGCCGATGTGCGACGATACATCTTAGGTAACCGAACAGCTCAGATGATTCGCGAATTAACGGGATATGAGTTCTCGGAAACCGAGCAAATTAATGCCGTTCAAACGCGTTTACAGAAACGGCAGTCAGAAGCGAATGTTTTGGGGGAGGGGGAAAACCCCCAAGTAGTTTCGATTTCGCCCTCGCCGGGGATAGACAAGACAGCTACAGAATTGAGGTTGGACGAACCGCTTGTTATTCCCGTGGCGGAGGCAAGCGGCACGGAATTGGAGCTTCTGGAAGTAAAGAGAGAGGAATTTAAGAAGGCGCAGGAAAATTGCCCTAGTTTGAAAGAGGCGTTAGAGATGGCGTCCGACCCAAAACGAAATCAGAGGGATAAACCATATTCATTTGAGAAGGGAATACTTGTAAAAGGTCGAGAAGACCGAATGGGTCTGGCACAGAAATTATTAGTAGTGCCAAAGGCGTTAAGGCAAAAGGTTTTGGCGTTGTGTCACGAAGGGACATCGGCGCACCTGGGGGGTACGAAATCAAAGGATAAGCTTGCGCGGTATTTTTATTGGCCCGGGTGTTTTCGGGAGATGGAAGATTATGTGTGGTCATGTGATCCTTGTCAAAGGGCGGGAAAGCCAAATGACAGGAAAAAGGCCCCGATGAAATTGGTTCCGATTATTCGAGAAGTCTTTTCGAAATTAAACCTGGACGCCTGTGGGCCGTTTCAAACCTCGCCGAGTGGAAACCGGTACCTAATTACCGTAATTTGCATGTCTTCGAAATATCCGGAAGCCATCCCCGTGCCGGACATACGATCGGTCACCGTCACCGACGCGTTGTTGACCATTTTCGGTCGCATGGGTTTTCCACAAGAAATTCAGTGTGACCAGGGTACGTCTTTTACCAGTGAGTTGACTTCGGAATTCTTCGAACGTTTTGGGATCAAAGTCCGGCACAGTTCGGTGGCTCACCCGCAATCGAACCCAGTTGAGAGATTCCATCGGACCTTTAAACGATTGTTGCGCGCGTTATGTCTCGAAGCTGGCCCAGAGTGGGAAAAACACCTCCCTCTGGCACTGTTGGCACTTCGCACGGTAGTGCATGAGAGCCATGGCTACGCCCCGGCAGAACTCGTGCACGGGAAGAATTTAAGGACCCCAGAGACTCTGCTCTATGAACGATGGTTAGGCCCCAACGAGGAGGATAATGAAGTCACCGAGTATGTGTTTACTCTGATAAACCGACTCAAACGATGTCAGGAAGTGGCGATATCCCGAATGGAAGGGTCACAAGTTAAGAGGAAGGATTGGTATGACAAAAACACGGTTAAACGAGAATTTAAAAATGGGGATTTAGTGCTAACCTTAGCGACCAACCGACCCAACAAATTCTCCGTCCAATGGGTAGGACCTGGGACGATTAGGAGCAAGCTATCGGACACCAATTACATCGTGGAGTTAACAGGAAAGCGGGAAAGGTCGCAAATTTACCATGTAAACATGTTAAAACCCTACCATAAAAGACCGGAATGTGTAAACTTGCTGACGTTAGAAACCGCTGCAGAGTCTCTGGCGGATCACGGAGTTGATTTCCTGTGCTTGGAAAAAGATCCGAACGCTTACGATTTCCAAGACATTACTCAGTCCAGTCGGCTGACGGACCTTCTCGACCCAGGACAAATAGAGCAATTACGGAAATTGTTAGACAAGCATGCTAACAGTTTTGCAAATCACCCTGGACTAACGGACCTAGTAGTCCACGATATCGAGCTTATCGGGAATAAAACTGTTAGGGCAAAACCGTACCGAACATCTCATAGACAAAATGAAATTTTGAAAGGAGAAGTACAACGCATGTTGGATTTAGGCATTATCGAGGTAGGAGAAAGCGATTTTACATCGCCCATGATCCTCGTAGAAACCCCGGGGAAAGACCTCAGGCCCTGTGTAGATTATAGGAGGCTAAACGAAATTATTCGAACATAATTTTTCCCCCTACCGCACATCGAGGAGCGAATCGAACTCGTTAGCTCCGCCTCTTTCATAACGGTTCTAGACCTTGCGAAGGGATATTGGCAAATACCCTTGAGCCCTAGGGCCCAACGATTGGCGGCGTTTTGTACAAATTTTGGGACTTATCGTCCCCGACGAATGAGTTTTGGGCTGAAGAACGCTCCATATTTCTTTTCTCGGCTTATGGCAGAGTTACTGAAGGGATGCGAGTCGTTTGCAGTGCCGTATTTGGATGATATCGCGATTTTTTCCGACTCATGGGAACGTCACTTGGAACACCTCGAATGCGTGCTTCAGCGTATATCTAAAGCAAAGCTTACGATCAAACCGTCAAAATGTAGGTTCGCGCAGAACCATGTAAAATACTTGGGACACAATGTTGGACGCGGATTCCAATCCCCAGCGGACGCCAAGGTCAGAAGTGTACAGGAATTTCCCACTCCCCAAACAAAAACACACATTCGGGCTTTCCTGGGTTTAGCCGGGTACTATAGTAGGTACATCCCTATGTATTCCGTGGTCGCAGCACCGTTAACCGATGCCCTAAAGAGGAAGGTAAGAAAGGGAGAAATTGTTTGGACGAACGAATGCGAAAAGGCATTCCAGGAATTAAAGGCTAAACTGACGAGCGAACCGGTGTTATTTGCACCTGATTTTGAACGCGAGTTTATTGTACAGTGCGATTCTTCAGATCTTGGGAGGGGGGTGGTACTCACGCAGTTGAATGTTCAGGGGGAAGAACACCCCATTTTATACATGAGTAAAACATTTTCCAAAGTCGAGCGCACTTACTGTACTTCAGAGAAGGAATGCGCTGCTGTTGTTTTCGCTATAAAAAAACTGCACTACTATCTAGATGGGAAAAGGTTCGTTGTCGTCACTGACCACAACCCACTGGTCTGGTTGCGCACCAACGCCAGTTCAAACCCCCGACTAATGAGATGGGCACTGGCACTCCAGCCCTATAACTTCGAGATCGTCCATCGATCGGGAAAAAAACACTTGAACGCCGACAGTCTGAGTCGCGCTTTTTACGAAAATTCAAAGAGCTAAATAAAATGTAATTGAGGAAGATTTGTGTTGTATAGTGTAATATTATTGCGAATCATGTTTTGAGTTGAGTGAAATGGAGATTTTTGTAGTTATGGGCATTTCACTTAAATGTTTCTTTTTTCTTTCTGGAGATTTTAAGTGCTAAAATTGTGAATCATGTTTGCTCGGAGTGAAATTGGTAGCCTTGTAATTATGAAATATTCATCAATGATATCAGTATCTTTTGCTGAGGATTTTAAATGTTAAAAGTTGTAAACTATGTTTTGCGTATGGTGGAATTGATTTCTTGTATCTATGTTCTTCACTCGAGTACTTTTCGCTGAAAGCTACGTGCAAATTTAAATTATGTTTTGTGTAGAGTGGAAATTAATTTTGTGTTTAGGATGTTTTCACTCTGTCATTCTAAACCACTGTCGAAGATTTGTAGTTTTAAAATTGCAACTCATGACGTGTATTGAGTGAAACTTAGGAATTTGGTTTTCGCTTAACAAGATTGATATTTTATATATGTTTTGGTGTATTTTGGTTGGTTTAATGAAAGTATTATTATATAGTTCGTATGGTTTGTTTATTCTGGGTTCGCTTAGCGAAAATATTGAATTTAGAAATATGCTTTGTTGTATTTTTGTCTGGTTAATGGAATTTGTATAGTTCGTATTGTGTATTGAAATTTTGGGTTTCGCTTAACGAAATTCTTATATGTGATGTGGTTAATGTGATTTGGTTTTAGTTTTAACGAATTTGGTATAAGTCTTAATGTTTGGTGTTTATTTTGTTTTTATTTTAATCTGGTATTTGAGCCTTGAGTGACCATACTGTAAGGGAGTAGAAAGTTACTGCGGTATATGAATTTTAAATTGATTGGATTTAACTTGCCTTACACATATTCTTGAGTCACGGTTTCAGGATATGGTGGAGGTAAGTGATCTGTTATTCTGAATTGCCAGTGGGTGATTATCCGTGCGTCTGTGGATGCGTACGTTGAAAACTTTTCACCTTTGGGAAAAGTTTTTTCAGTAGTGGGGGCGGTTGTACCATATGGTACTAGCCGACCCTTTTCCCTAACACGTGGACGCTGGAATGTTTCGGAATGCGAAAACAACTTTAGTCTTGCACGTGCGGCTCCTCGACGGCCCATTTGATCTATTCACAGCTGGAGTTTCCGTCGGTTCCCCAATCTCGTATCTGGGATCAAGTTTTTGCGGTGGGGGACTCAAGTCGGCATGACAGACGGTTTTCGCAGCTGTGTGGGGGTGTTTCTGTTCGGCAGAGAACATAAACATCTCTAGAGGGCTCGGAATTTCCCCCCCCCTCTCGTTGTCAGCGGCGGTTCTGCGAAGCGAACGTGGATTTTGAGAGGATTCGGACTCGAGATTCAACGAGAGACAGACGTCTCTGTTTTGCCAATTTTGTTACTTTGGCTTCAGGCAGGTTTCGGTTGTCGATGGCTGTGCCCATAATTATCTTGTAAATATTTATGTAAATAAATAGTTTAATTTTAAACAAGCTGACCGTCAAATTCTTACATGACGGTACAACACATAAATTAATTATTCCAGCAAACTAAAATGTATTATATTTTTTTGGTCAACTGACTAAAAATATGTAAAATTCTGATGGATATACAAAAATAAATAGTAGTTACCTACCTTTTTTGCTCTAAATTGTTTTTTAACGCTTTGGACAATTCTTTTATTTTAGTCAGGGCTACTACTTGAAATTATTTGTGAACATACTTATCAAAATTTTAAACGTAATCCGTAAACGTGTACTAAATATTTCGCAATTAAAAATATTTCATCATCCATTCTTGACCCAACTGACCAGATCTTTATAGACATCTCATCCTTATGAAAACTGACAAGATTTTATCTCCTCATCATAAAAAAAAATAGGCAATATCTTGATGACGAGGTATATTGTCATTAGAAAACTTGATTAGATCTTGATGGACGAAATTACTCGTCAAAACTACTTGAATGGTTAATGCTTTGGACAATTCTTTTATTTTATAGTCAGGGCTACTACTTGAAATTATTTGTGAACACACTTATCAAAATTCCAAACGTAATCCGTAAACGTGTACTAAATATTTCGCAATTAAAAATATTTCATTATCCATTCTTGACCGAATTGACCAGATCTTTATAGACATCTCATCCTTATGAAAACTGACAAGATTTTAACTCGTCATCATAAAAAAAAAATCGGCAATGTCTTGATGACGAGGTATATTGTCATTAGCAAACTTGATTAGATCTTGATGGACGAAATTACTCGTCAAAACCACTTGAATGGTTAATGCTTTGGACAATTCTTTCATTTTATAGTCAGGGCTACTACTTGAAATTACTTGTGAACACACTTATCAAAATTCCAAACGTAATCCGTAAACGTGTACTAAATATTTCGCAATTAAAAATATTTCATCATCCATTCTTGACCGAACTGATCAGATCTTTATAGACATCTCATCCTTATGAAAACTGACAAGATTTTAACTCGTCATCATAAAAAAAAAAATCGGCAATGTCTTGATGACGAGGTATATTGTCATTAGCAAACTTGATTAGATCTTGATGGACGAAATTACTCGTCAAAACCACTTGAATGGTTAATGCTTTGGACAATTCTTTCATTTTATAGTCAGGGTACTACTTGAAATTACTTGTGAACACACTTATCAAAATTCCAAACGTAATCCGTAAACGTGTACTAAATATTTCGCAATTAAAAATATTTCATCATCCATTCTTGACCGAACTGATCAGATCTTTATAGACATCTCATCCTTATGAAAACTGACAAGATTTTAACTCGTCATCATAAAAAAAAAATCGGCAATGTCTTGATGACGAGGTATATTGTCATTAGCAAACTTGATTAGATCTTGATGGACGAAATTACTCGTCAAAACCACTTGAATGGTTAATGCTTTGGACAATTCTTTCATTTTATAGTCATGGCTACTACTTGAAATTACTTGTGAACACACTTATCAAAATTCCAAACGTAATCCGTAAACGTGTACTAAATATTTCGCAATTAAAAATATTTCATCATCCATTCTTGACCGAACTGATCAGATCTTTATAGACATCTCATCCTTATGAAAACTGACAAGATTTTAACTCGTCATCATAAAAAAAAAAATCGGCAATGTCTTGATGACGAGGTATATTGTCATTAGCAAACTTGATTAGATCTTGATGGACGAAATTACTCGTCAAAACCACTTGAATGGTTAATGCTTTGGACAATTCTTTCATTTTATAGTCAGGGCTACTACTTGAAATTACTTGTGAACACACTTATCAAAATTCCAAACGTAATCCGTAAACGTGTACTAAATATTTCGCAATTAAAAATATTTCATCATCCATTCTTGACCGAACTGATCAGATCTTTATAGACATCTCATCCTTATGAAAACTGACAAGATTTTAACTCGTCATCATAAAAAAAAAAATCGGCAATGTCTTGATGACGAGGTATATTGTCATTAGCAAACTTGATTAGATCTTGATGGACGAAATTACTCGTCAAAACCACTTGAATGGTTAATGCTTTGGACAATTCTTTCATTTTATAGTCAGGGCTACTACTTGAAATTACTTGTGAACACACTTATCAAAATTCCAAACGTAATCCGTAAACGTGTACTAAATATTTCGCAATTAAAAATATTTCATCATCCATTCTTGACCGAACTGATCAGATCTTTATAGACATCTCATCCTTATGAAAACTGACAAGATTTTAACTCGTCATCATAAAAAAAAAATCGGCAATGTCTTGATGACGAGGTATATTGTCATTAGCAAACTTGATTAGATCTTGATGGACGAAATTACTCGTCAAAACCACTTGAATGGTTAATGCTTTGGACAATTCTTTCATTTTATAGTCAGGGCTACTACTTGAAATTATTTGTGAACATACTTATCAAAATTTTAAACGTAATCCGTAAACGTGTACTAAATATTTCGCAATTAAAAATATTTCATCATCCATTCTTGACCCAACTGACCAGATCTTTATAGACATCTCATCCTTATGAAAACTGACAAGATTTTATCTCCTCATCATAAAAAAAATAGGCAATATCTTGATGACGAGGTATATTGTCATTAGAAAACTTGATTAGATCTTGATGGACGAAATTACTCGTCAAAACTACTTGAATGGTTAATGCTTTGGACAATTCTTTTATTTTATAGTCAGGGCTACTACTTGAAATTATTTGTGAACACACTTATCAAAATTCCAAACGTAATCCGTAAACGTGTACTAAATATTTCGCAATTAAAAATATTTCATCATCCATTCTTGACCGAATTGACCAGATCTTTATAGACATCTCATCCTTATGAAAACTGACAAGATTTTAACTCGTCATCATAAAAAAAAATCGGCAATGTCTTGATGACGAGGTATATTGTCATTAGCAAACTTGATTAGATCTTGATGGACGAAATTACTCGTCAAAACCACTTGAATGGTTAATGCTTTGGACAATTCTTTCATTTTATAGTCAGGGCTACTACTTGAAATTACTTGTGAACACACTTATCAAAATTCCAAACGTAATCCGTAAACGTGTACTAAATATTTCGCAATTAAAAATATTTCATCATCCATTCTTGACCGAACTGATCAGATCTTTATAGACATCTCATCCTTATGAAAACTGACAAGATTTTAACTCGTCATCATAAAAAAAAAAAATCGGCAATGTCTTGATGACGAGGTATATTGTCATTAGCAAACTTGATTAGATCTTGATGGACGAAATTACTCGTCAAAACCACTTGAATGGTTAATGCTTTGGACAATTCTTTCATTTTATAGTCAGGGCTACTACTTGAAATTACTTGTGAACACACTTATCAAAATTCCAAACGTAATCCGTAAACGTGTACTAAATATTTCGCAATTAAAAATATTTCATCATCCATTCTTGACCGAACTGATCAGATCTTTATAGACATCTCATCCTTATGAAAACTGACAAGATTTTAACTCGTCATCATAAAAAAAAAAATCGGCAATGTCTTGATGACGAGGTATATTGTCATTAGCAAACTTGATTAGATCTTGATGGACGAAATTACTCGTCAAAACCACTTGAATGGTTAATGCTTTGGACAATTCTTTCATTTTATAGTCAGGGTACTACTTGAAATTACTTGTGAACACACTTATCAAAATTCCAAACGTAATCCGTAAACGTGTACTAAATATTTCGCAATTAAAAATATTTCATCATCCATTCTTGACCGAACTGATCAGATCTTTATAGACATCTCATCCTTATGAAAACTGACAAGATTTTAACTCGTCATCATAAAAAAAAAATCGGCAATGTCTTGATGACGAGGTATATTGTCATTAGCAAACTTGATTAGATCTTGATGGACGAAATTACTCGTCAAAACCACTTGAATGGTTAATGCTTTGGACAATTCTTTCATTTTATAGTCAGGGCTACTACTTGAAATTACTTGTGAACACACTTATCAAAATTCCAAACGTAATCCGTAAACGTGTACTAAATATTTCGCAATTAAAAATATTTCATCATCCATTCTTGACCGAACTGATCAGATCTTTATAGACATCTCATCCTTATGAAAACTGACAAGATTTTAACTCGTCATCATAAAAAAAAAATCGGCAATGTCTTGATGACGAGGTATATTGTCATTAGCAAACTTGATTAGATCTTGATGGACGAAATTACTCGTCAAAACCACTTGAATGGTTAATGCTTTGGACAATTCTTTCATTTTATAGTCAGGGCTACTACTTGAAATTACTTGTGAACACACTTATCAAAATTCCAAACGTAATCCGTAAACGTGTACTAAATATTTCGCAATTAAAAATATTTCATCATCCATTCTTGACCGAACTGATCAGATCTTTATAGACATCTCATCCTTATGAAAACTGACAAGATTTTAACTCGTCATCATAAAAAAAAAAATCGGCAATGTCTTGATGACGAGGTATATTGTCATTAGCAAACTTGATTAGATCTTGATGGACGAAATTACTCGTCAAAACCACTTGAATGGTTAATGCTTTGGACAATTCTTTCATTTTATAGTCAGGGCTACTACTTGAAATTACTTGTGAACACACTTATCAAAATTCCAAACGTAATCCGTAAACGTGTACTAAATATTTCGCAATTAAAAATATTTCATCATCCATTCTTGACCGAACTGATCAGATCTTTATAGACATCTCATCCTTATGAAAACTGACAAGATTTTAACTCGTCATCATAAAAAAAAAAATCGGCAATGTCTTGATGACGAGGTATATTGTCATTAGCAAACTTGATTAGATCTTGATGGACGAAATTACTCGTCAAAACCACTTGAATGGTTAATGCTTTGGACAATTCTTTCATTTTATAGTCAGGGCTACTACTTGAAATTATTTGTGAACATACTTATCAAAATTTTAAACGTAATCCGTAAACGTGTACTAAATATTTCGCAATTAAAAATATTTCATCATCCATTCTTGACCCAACTGACCAGATCTTTATAGACATCTCATCCTTATGAAAACTGACAAGATTTTATCTCCTCATCATAAAAAAAAATAGGCAATATCTTGATGACGAGGTATATTGTCATTAGAAAACTTGATTAGATCTTGATGGACGAAATTACTCGTCAAAACTACTTGAATGGTTAATGCTTTGGACAATTCTTTTATTTTATAGTCAGGGCTACTACTTGAAATTATTTGTGAACACACTTATCAAAATTCCAAACGTAATCCGTAAACGTGTACTAAATATTTCGCAATTAAAAATATTTCATCATCCATTCTTGACCGAATTGACCAGATCTTTATAGACATCTCATCCTTATGAAAACTGACAAGATTTTAACTCGTCATCATAAAAAAAAATCGGCAATGTCTTGATGACGAGGTATATTGTCATTAGCAAACTTGATTAGATCTTGATGGACGAAATTACTCGTCAAAACCACTTGAATGGTTAATGCTTTGGACAATTCTTTCATTTTATAGTCAGGGCTACTACTTGAAATTACTTGTGAACACACTTATCAAAATTCCAAACGTAATCCGTAAACGTGTACTAAATATTTCGCAATTAAAAATATTTCATCATCCATTCTTGACCGAACTGATCAGATCTTTATAGACATCTCATCCTTATGAAAACTGACAAGATTTTAACTCGTCATCATAAAAAAAAAATCGGCAATGTCTTGATGACGAGGTATATTGTCATTAGCAAACTTGATTAGATCTTGATGGACGAAATTACTCGTCAAAACCACTTGAATGGTTAATGCTTTGGACAATTCTTTCATTTTATAGTCAGGGTACTACTTGAAATTACTTGTGAACACACTTATCAAAATTCCAAACGTAATCCGTAAACGTGTACTAAATATTTCGCAATTAAAAATATTTCATCATCCATTCTTGACCGAACTGATCAGATCTTTATAGACATCTCATCCTTATGAAAACTGACAAGATTTTAACTCGTCATCATAAAAAAAAAATCGGCAATGTCTTGATGACGAGGTATATTGTCATTAGCAAACTTGATTAGATCTTGATGGACGAAATTACTCGTCAAAACCACTTGAATGGTTAATGCTTTGGACAATTCTTTCATTTTATAGTCAGGGCTACTACTTGAAATTACTTGTGAACACACTTATCAAAATTCCAAACGTAATCCGTAAACGTGTACTAAATATTTCGCAATTAAAAATATTTCATCATCCATTCTTGACCGAACTGATCAGATCTTTATAGACATCTCATCCTTATGAAAACTGACAAGATTTTAACTCGTCATCATAAAAAAAAAATCGGCAATGTCTTGATGACGAGGTATATTGTCATTAGCAAACTTGATTAGATCTTGATGGACGAAATTACTCGTCAAAACCACTTGAATGGTTAATGCTTTGGACAATTCTTTCATTTTATAGTCAGGGCTACTACTTGAAATTACTTGTGAACACACTTATCAAAATTCCAAACGTAATCCGTAAACGTGTACTAAATATTTCGCAATTAAAAATATTTCATCATCCATTCTTGACCGAACTGATCAGATCTTTATAGACATCTCATCCTTATGAAAACTGACAAGATTTTAACTCGTCATCATAAAAAAAAAAATCGGCAATGTCTTGATGACGAGGTATATTGTCATTAGCAAACTTGATTAGATCTTGATGGACGAAATTACTCGTCAAAACCACTTGAATGGTTAATGCTTTGGACAATTCTTTCATTTTATAGTCAGGGCTACTACTTGAAATTACTTGTGAACACACTTATCAAAATTCCAAACGTAATCCGTAAACGTGTACTAAATATTTCGCAATTAAAAATATTTCATCATCCATTCTTGACCGAACTGATCAGATATTTATAGACATCTCATCCTTATGAAAACTGACAAGATTTTAACTCGTCATCATAAAAAAAAAATCGGCAATGTCTTGATGACGAGGTATATTGTCATTAGCAAACTTGATTAGATCTTGATGGACGAAATTACTCGTCAAAACCACTTGAATGGTTAATGCTTTGGACAATTCTTTCATTTTATAGTCAGGGTACTACTTGAAATTACTTGTGAACACACTTATCAAAATTCCAAACGTAATCCGTAAACGTGTACTAAATATTTCGCAATTAAAAATATTTCATCATCCATTCTTGACCGAACTGATCAGATCTTTATAGACATCTCATCCTTATGAAAACTGACAAGATTTTAACTCGTCATCATAAAAAAAAAATCGGCAATGTCTTGATGACGAGGTATATTGTCATTAGCAAACTTGATTAGATCTTGATGGACGAAATTACTCGTCAAAACCACTTGAATGGTTAATGCTTTGGACAATTCTTTCATTTTATAGTCAGGGCTACTACTTGAAATTACTTGTGAACACACTTATCAAAATTCCAAACGTAATCCGTAAACGTGTACTAAATATTTCGCAATTAAAAATATTTCATCATCCATTCTTGACCGAACTGATCAGATCTTTATAGACATCTCATCCTTATGAAAACTGACAAGATTTTAACTCGTCATCATAAAAAAAAATCGGCAATGTCTTGATGACGAGGTATATTGTCATTAGCAAACTTGATTAGATCTTGATGGACGAAATTACTCGTCAAAACCACTTGAATGGTTAATGCTTTGGACAATTCTTTCATTTTATAGTCAGGGCTACTACTTGAAATTACTTGTGAACACACTTATCAAAATTCCAAACGTAATCCGTAAACGTGTACTAAATATTTCGCAATTAAAAATATTTCATCATCCATTCTTGACCGAACTGATCAGATCTTTATAGACATCTCATCCTTATGAAAACTGACAAGATTTTAACTCGTCATCATAAAAAAAAAATCGGCAATGTCTTGATGACGAGGTATATTGTCATTAGCAAACTTGATTAGATCTTGATGGACGAAATTACTCGTCAAAACCACTTGAATGGTTAATGCTTTGGACAATTCTTTCATTTTATAGTCAGGGCTACTACTTGAAATTACTTGTGAACACACTTATCAAAATTCCAAACGTAATCCGTAAACGTGTACTAAATATTTCGCAATTAAAAATATTTCATCATCCATTCTTGACCGAACTGATCAGATCTTTATAGACATCTCATCCTTATGAAAACTGACAAGATTTTAACTCGTCATCATAAAAAAAAAAAATCGGCAATGTCTTGATGACGAGGTATATTGTCATTAGCAAACTTGATTAGATCTTGATGGACGAAATTACTCGTCAAAACCACTTGAATGGTTAATGCTTTGGACAATTCTTTCATTTTATAGTCAGGGTACTACTTGAAATTATTTGTGAGCACACTTATCAAAATTCCAAACGTAATCCGTAAACGTGTACTAAATATTTCGCAATTAAAAATATTTCATCATCCATTCTTGACCGAATTGACCAGATCTTTATAGACATCTCATCCTTATGAAAACTGACAAGATTTTAACTCGTCATCATAAAAAAAAAATCGGCAATGTCTTGATGACGAGGTATATTGTCATTAGCAAACTTGATTAGATCTTGATGGACGAAATTACTCGTCAAAACCACTTGAATGGTTAATGCTTTGGACAATTCTTTCATTTTATAGTCAGGGCTACTACTTGAAATTACTTGTGAACACACTTATCAAAATTCCAAACGTAATCCCTAAACATGTACTAAATATTTCGCAATTAAAAATATTTCATCATCCATTCTTGACCGAACTGACCAGATCTTTATAGACATCTCATCCTTATAAAAACTGACAAGATTTAACTCGTCATCATAAAAAAAAAATCCTTAATATCTTGATGACGAGGTATATTGTCATTAGCAAACTTGATTAGATCTTGATGGACGAAATTACTCGTCAAAACCACTTGAATGGTTAATGCGCAGAGTTTTTACTTTGGAGTAGTAGTGCACAAATTAAAATGACGCTAATAAACCCAACCTTTGTTTGCAACCAAATGTACACTACATGGACAAACGTATGTGGACACTGCATGTTTTTCAGAAAAAGCCTTTGATTTTTCCATCAAGTAACAGGTAGACCCTCCTTTTGCTCCTACTCCAGCTGTTACACGCTTGTCCTTTTTTGGACCTTGCGCCATAAAACCCAACTATCAATCAACCAATCCAGCTGTTACACATCGAGACATACTTTCCGCAATTTCTCTGTAATTATGGGCAGGAATAGCTCGCCATGTCTCTTGCAAGGCCGTGGGAAGAGATTGTTGTGAAGATGGGCGTGCGTGGCGGTGTCGTTTTCGTCTCTCCAGTTTGTTCCACAAAGGCTCGATCGGATTGAGATCTGGGCTCTGAACAGGCCAAGTCAAGCAAATTCATCCCATTTTCAGGAAACCAGTATAGAACACATTTTGCAGTATGACATGGAGCTCGTTCTTGCTGGAAGAAAAACCATCATCGGCATAATATTGCAATCCCACAAGTGCTCGATAGCATAGAGAACCAGTCTCTGAACATGCCAGTCAAGCAAATTCACATCCTTTTCGGGAAATTAGTCCACCACACGTTTTGAAGTATGATATGGAGCTCGATCCTGTTGGAAGAAGCAACCATCATCGCCGTTGTATTGCCATTGTGTAGGCAAATTATCTAGCACGTCGAGATATACTTTAGCGCTCATGGTACCAGGTACATAAAGCAATGGACCGAGTCCTAACCAGTAAAACAACCTCAAACTAAGATGGATCCTCCTCCGAATTTCTGCAGTGTTCAAATACTTTTGTCCACATAGTGTAAATGCTCTTTAAGTAGAGGTTTAATGATCTGCCAATTGAAATTACAAACTTTTGTTCAATTGTCACTTTTTATAAGGGCGTTTAGTACTATTGAAAAAAGAGACCACCTGGTGGGTTTGCACACTGAGCTAACGGGACCTCCATTTTTGTCCAATGTGTTAGCTGGGACATGATAGCATGGTTGGAAAAGTAGCGAATTAGAAAAAACATAACCCGTCAGAATAAGTTAATTTAGTTGAAGTTTAAAACATTTCCTTTTCGACGCGAACTCAAAAATTCATCAATATATAATATACCAGTTTTGAATATTAACTTTTTTAGTATCCAGGTCATAATAACTTTTCACAAATTAAAAATATAATTGAAAAAGCATTAATCAATGTGTACATTTAAAAATAGCCAGGTTTATTCAAAATTCCTTCTTTTTTTTTATTTCAATTTTTTGTCTACGTAACAGTGCAGTTTTAATCTTTTTCTGAGCTAGTAAATAAATTGCTGTCTTCTTTCAATTTCTTAACTATATTCTACGATAGTCTTTATAGATAGCAAGATGTTTAGAATGCACACTCAATGAAAGATTGTTTTCTTTTTGAAAGCCTTCTACAGCTTTTAGAGTATCCACATTGAATTCTGTGATAACATCACAAACAGCAATCGTAACACGTTGCAGTGATGCACAACTTTGCTTTGAGCACTTACTCCATATAACACTGTGCAGGCTAACATTACAGTTTTGTGTGGTACACCTTACAGAACGTTGTAACAGTTCAGTTGAAGCTTTGGTAAATTGGCAATATTTTTGCCAAATGCGATTCGTTGATTGTTGTTTTAATATGCTTCACATGAGAACCATTTGGAACCATGAGCCAATGCAGCTTGATAAAAGCACCACAAATCTTCATTATATTCTTGCCAACACACTTTGAATTAAAAACCAAAAATTCGCACACTTACTTCGAAGCGCGTATTTTTTTATTGTGTCTTGGATCAGAAAAGTATCTATAACTTTTTAACTAATGCAGTTACGAGTTTAAAATTTTTCGCACTTATTTAGAAAGGTTGTAGCTCTAATTAAAAGCAATAAAAATTGTTTCGATATTTTGAGTGATTTTTAGTTACTACATCCCCTTAATAGAAAATAAACTGTAAATTTTAGTGATAATTTTGGTAATTTTTAGTTACCGTCGTACTAGAGCAACACAACGGGCTATTGACGACAGTCCGGGATCAGTCCCTTTAGGGAAAGATTCGAGGACAACACCTCGTAATTTTGAACCACGGTCAGATGACGAAGCAACACCTGAGCTGGCACCCCACTCTCCAAACTTCCACGCCAACGCAACGTGAGGACTTTCGGCCACGACAGATTTAAGGTGCACCACCGCCTCTACACCATAAGTTTACAAATATCCATGCCCGAACCCGGATTTGAACCAGGAACCTTCCGATCTAGAGGCTAACACCTTAACCACTATACCGGTTGGTCGGCGTAAATTTTAATGAAGAAATACCAGTATAAAAGACTAGACTTTGTGCCTTAACCCTTCTTTGCATGATTTTTTCTTTATTGGTGAAATAAATCAAGGTGATATAATTCATGTTCAAAATTAAAGGAAAAAAGGTTAAAAAAATCTTAGTATATATTTATAGTATAAATTTAGCAAAAAACAATAGGATGGTATCATGTGGTGTTTTTTAAATTAAACGCAAACTTTTTCAGAAATTGCTCTAAAAATAACAGAAACACATGTTACAAACCTTTCTTCCACTCATTTTCACTTTTTTAGCAATAGAAACTCAAATATAATAAAACAAAATTAAAAACGAAATCATACGTTTATTGCAACTACAACAAACAGCGGAATGACAACTTCAAGCTCGTTTTACTGATAGTGACACTTGTTTATTTTTGACAACTATGTTTGGACATGTTTGGACAGTTTTGTTTTTATGCAATGGACATTAAAAAGGTATCCAGACACGATCAACTTAAAGTGAACTTGTTCTTTTATATAATTTTTGGCCATTCAATGTTATGATGGAAATTTCCACCATTATGCAAAGAAGGGTTAATGCGTTAATTTCATAAAACAGAAGATTTCAGTTGAAATGTGTTCGGAAAAGATTATTTTGATATAATTTGTATCGACATTTTTACATCTACTCTTGAAATCATTGATAATTATTTTCATGTAAAGTTTCCATTTCCAAAATGCACGCAGTTGTTTTAAAGAAAATAAGTCTAATTTTCCTCAATATCCTCTGAATCCTACATTCTGATTTGAATGACAAAAAGAATGGCAAATTCAGATCGAAAAAACAGTTACTTTCTACTTAAATTATAGATTTTCCCATCAATTATTACTTGATTATTACTTCCGCTTATGGCAGAGGACCAGGAATATGTTTGCTTATATAATTCAGTCCCATTATCTTAATTGATCTAATCTTCAATGCGTCAAATATGGAAATTGGATTAATAAAGAGCTTTTGAAAGGTTTGTTGCGTCCAATATTTTTAGACTTTTAACAACCTGGCGAACTCTTATAAAAGTTTCAGAACAACCTTATAAGATGAAATTACATGGTGGTTAATTTAATAGATAAATGACGCAAAAACACATCATCATGATTGCCTGGAGCTTAGATTTTAATGCACGGGGAAGCAAACTACAGACTTTCAAAAGATTATATAACAATCTTTTGACAACAATATTTAGATAACAATCTTTCACTCTTTCACATCAGTCATTAATAATATGCATCGTATATTTATAATGAACAATATACGTTGAATAAAAATGGTAGACACCTATTTCCTCTACATTACATATACACAAAAAATGAAACACGTTTTTCAATGCATCCGTGAAATCAATACATTCCCTTTGAATTCCATATTGCTATGCACCGGTAAACTTCCCACCAAACTTCTTTTACGATACTTTAAAACTTAACCATACTCCTCCTCCTGCATATAACTTTAAAACTCTAACATTTGTATGCAAATTACGAATTTCTTACGCAGATGAGTTTATTTTATACGACACCTCATTTGCAATTTTTGCTTGAGCAAAAACTTCCACACCTACGACAGCTTTTACGACTTGTTTATAGGTTCCCCAATGACACAACGCCTGAACACGTAAATTTTAAGTCTTTTTTTAAGTTTTTGAGACACTCGCGTGGGGTGGTGGGTGGCACGGGACTGAAAGCTTTACAACGTTCCTCGGTACTAGACTCGAGTTGTAAATATTCTTCGGGGTAGTAGTTTCCGCCGTTCGAATATTTTGACAGGTTTAGGAGACTATGCCGCGCGCGATGTGTTGTGTTATGAATAATAGAATTTCATTAGCGCTTTTTGTTTCTCGGGGTCTATAAAACTTGGGAGTGGAAGTCTGTTGTTCATGGTTGGGTGAGGCGAAGCGAGTTTGGAAATTAATGTTGGTTTGATTTTCCTCCCGGGAACTTTAAATTTTTCAATTTGCGTGGTTGGTAGAGGTGGAACTGATCGTACGTTCGCTGATTTCGCCACACAATATATAATATTTTGAGGTGCTTAAAGATAAGCCAAATAAGGAGCTTAATGTCGGGTTCTTCTAGTGGGCTTTCACCCCGTGATTCACCAAAGTAACTTGATGTATTTAGTGTTCATTAGTGCGTGAGTGAGCATTAACCTTGCAAGTGGATTCGATGAGGTAATATGGTCAATAAAGATCTTACCAACTTATGACAAGATACCGCTTCATTTGAATATTGCCGATTTTCTTATGATCTTGATATAAATTTCTGTTCATGATTTTCCTTCCCACGAGTGTTTCATTTATCAAGATACTGTCAGTTGACCAATTGACAAAGTGTGAGAGATTGTGTTGTAGTGTCAATACTCAACAAGTTAAAACGGCTTTCCATATCGCATCGGATTCATCTGCAGTGGATTCCTTCCCACGTCGAACTTGAGGGAAATGAGATTGGGGACACTTTGGCCAAGGCTGGTGCTTGTGAGGCCTCTGTGCCGTCGGCACCCCTCACCTTTTTGGAGATCTTCTCAAAAATAAAACACAAGAATAAGACCACTTGGAATGTTCCCCCCAGAGCACCCATGGTATCACTGTTCACGACCTGGAGGCTCCCTGGCTCAAGGTTTCAATAGGCAGGACCAAACTATTCTTGCCCGCTTTGGAAGTGGTCACCTGAAATCAATGAAATGTTCCGAAGGATCCAAGATCTTTGAGATTTGTAACAACTGTTCCACTGAGCAGGCTTCGCCTCACCACATCCTCTCGTACCTGGGGCTCTCCAAACAGAACTTGACTGACGATTCATTGACGGTGTTGGATTTTTTGAGGGTGTATGACGTCATGGACCTGGTCTAGCACTGCTGGCCAATGGGGGCGTGCAACAACAACAACAACAACAGATACGGTCAGTTTTTCTAATGACGAGTTATTTCGTAGAGACAACCTCCAGAGGAGGTTTAACATAGAATTTTATTGTTCAGTAGCACACGTGAGTAAACCCAACACGTAATTTTAGTGTTCAATGGCACACGGAAATACACACTAATATGTAATTTTACTGTTTAGTGGTACGGTAGTAAACATTTTCATAGTACTTATTGTTCATGTGTCAATCAGAAAATATTCACACTTTATTTTGTATCAGTAGTACAAGAATATTATTTACATGGTGTTTTAAGTTCAATGGGCCTTAAGAAAGTATTCGGAAGGTATTCAAAGTTCAGTGGTACCTACGAAAGCGTTCATGTATGTTTTGTTCAGTGGTTATATGGTTTGCATTCGTACTTAATCAAGTTAAAATATAAGAAAAATCAGTGTCTAGTTAACGCTCCTGCTGGTCGTCTCAACAAGGTATTTTGTCATTAGCAAAACTGATCTTGATGAACGATATGTCTCGTCATTAGATGAAAATTAACCAGATCTTGTTCTCGTCATCATAAAAAAACATCTTAATGACTCGATATCGCGTCCTTTGTAAATTTGGAAAGATCTTGATGGGCGTGATAGCTCGTCGAAACTACTTAGAGAGTCATTCAGAAATTTTTGATTTTGAACTTCGTGAAAATAGATTTTTAGGATCTCTGAATAGTAATTATAATAAAAACTACTTAGAGAGTCATTAAGAAATTTTTGATTTAGAACTTCGTGAAAATAAATTTTTATGATCTCTGGATAGTAATTATAATAAAAACTACTTAGAGAGTCATTAAGAAATTTTTGATTTTGAACTTTGTGAAAATAGATTTTTAGGATCTCTGGATAGTAATTCTAATAAAAATAGATCGCTTATAGAGTTTATTCAATTTATATAAATGTAAAATGTGTTCGGATATGCATTTTTTAAAAGTATATCCCATCTATTTTATGGATGAAACATTTAAACTTATTTCAGCAAGGGCGTGGGAGAAAAATTAAAAACCCTACCTCAGTGAACTAACTAAGGTTTTAGGGCGACTTATGTTTGACCCGATAATATTCTAGCATAAAACAGATTACAAAACCGCCCATTCTTGATTGCTAAGCGAAACGAGGGAAGTCAATTTGGTGACTTAAAACACGTACAAGGTAACGGAAGACGTGAAGCTTAATTATAAAACATCATTAGCCTTATTTGGTTTGAAAGGAAACTTCTTAGCATCTAACTACCCATAAATTCGATTTTGCAGAAGTTTAATTACGCAATTTTCTGACTTCCTTCGAGTTGGGAGGACCATACTTCTTTTGTTGAGTATCGCTGTTGTCTGCTTTAATGTTGATTACGCATTAATTTTCAATAGAGCTAGCATTACGTTTTGGATCCGGCCCTATTTTTACAGCGCTGATGTGCCCATGTAATAATTACGGTCTGTAAAGCTGATAATACCCCATTTCTAATTTCCATTGTGGGGTTATTTGCTGGCAGATTATAACTCTGACACTCGTTAATTAAAAATATCGATTTTTCCCGCAGCCCGGAAGGGAAAGAATTTTCGGAAGAATAAAAACCGTTTGATGTTTTCTCACGGACCCATTTTTCCGATGATGAAGATGTGTTATTGGTTTGTAAGCAAGTGCATTTCAATTTTCTCGTAAACAATCGTAAGGATTCTCGGCAATTGAAGGCTGCAATCTTTTGTGCAGGAAAACAGATACTTTTTATGGTTAGCCTTTCTTGCATTTGTCGACACAAATCGAGAGGGAAATTAAAAAAAGAGGAGAAAACCTACAAAGCAACTCAATTCTTTAAGAATTGTTTTCTTGTCATTGTTCTTCCGCGAAACGTAAAATTTTGTTATTTATTCCGTATCGAAAATGTGGGTTTAGAATTAAAGACACCAGTCGATAAAGAAATCCCTGTTTTCTTTAACACTTCAAGAAAGTGACAAATATTTCGAGAATGTACTTTTTTATTTTTTTCGTGGATTCTATCATTCTAAATCCGTTTTATTCTAAACTTAAAATCTGTATCAGAGTGTGAAAGGAATTGACAATTTCAGTAGCATAAAAGAACATGATACATGAACAACACAATGGCTTTTGTAGTGGAGGAGAAATAAAGCCAATTTTTCCATTGTTGTTTGATCCCATTATGGGTGTATTGCTTGACAGATGTGGTGTTGTTTGCGGTTATTTTACCATACTAGAATTGTTTGTGGATCTAAAAATAAAAATGGATTGAATAAGGATTTTTGAAAGAATATGATACTTTGCATTTTTGAGATTTCTACTAACATTTTGTATACAGTTATCAACTTTAAACCTCGTTGTTTTGTTAGTAAATTGCTTAAAAAATTCAACTATTTTTTACTTTTATTTTTGTAATTGCAGTATTTACTATTGATGACTGATATTTTAAATTCAATCCAGGGCTGCCATAAAATGCAACTTTTTGCTACTGTGTTTACTATCATGGCGACACCCATAGTTGCAAAATAGCAAAAAGAGACGAAAATGGTAAGAAAAAATCGTCTGAAATTCTACAAAATTCAAAACGTTGGCGCATTTTTTGTAAATTCACTAAAGGACATATAAAATTTCGTCCTTTTGTGACTTATACGGGACAAAGAATATATTTCGGATTTTTCCCGTAGATATATATAAACTTTTATAAGGGACCCTAATTTGGAAATTTTGGTTCGAAGTCTTGGCATCAATAAAAGAAAACATCTAAATATGTACTTGCTTGGATTGCCACAAAAATGTTATTAAAAAAATTTCAAATTTTAAATTTAAATTTTAAGATTTAAATTTTTTGTCGAAATCTTTAACATTTACTTCAGACTTAACTGCCAACAATTTTATGTTTTAGTCGATTTATTTGCCTACCTCAGGAAATAAAATTGTTACTAAAATATCAGTTAAGACGTTACTGTTTCATTCGCTATTTTTAAGAATTTATGCTCCTAATGATACTATTGTACCAGTGCTTTGGCTGAAGCATCCAATGGAGTGTTCACGCAAATCGAATTTTGCTCGAACACTTGAGTGTAAACTCAGAATTAACCGTGGTGCCACTTGAAATTCTGATACACATGTGAATTATTTAAATGTGTGTGTGTTATAAGGTTTGGTGAGACGAATATTTTATTATTTTTCTTTCGTCGAGGGTGAATTTATATCTCAAAGATTGAGTCAACTGTCACTTTTAGTACTAGGAGAGTGCTCCATCTGGAACTAATATGTAACAGTAGTCACATCACAATCCAATCCGATATAATTATAATTCGATTCTATCTCTCCTAAAACTAAAAGATTTATATTTGTTTGTTAAGATGCGTAATTAGTTTATGTGTATTATGCCGTAGTATAGGCAGAAAATAATAATTTAAAGGTGTATCTCATTGGGGCAACGGAAAAGCGTAAATGACTAGCAACCGGGGGGTTGCGAGTTCAAATCCAATCAAATACCGTCGTACACAAGTTGTGCACGTTAAATCTGCAATTGTTTCAATTGTCCTCACGTTGCCCTGGTGTGGTAATTTAAAGAGTGGGGCTTCAACTCATGGATGACCACGTTATTTGACCGTTATTCAAAAAGAAGTGTTGCCCACGGATCTGTCCCTTCCGGTTTGATCCCTGATCGTCGCCAATAACCCGTTGTGTTACTCCAATGCGGTGAAAATTCTACTTATATATCATTATATATCATTTTCGACATTATATATCATATCATCATGTATCTACTTATATATCATTTTGATTTGAAGGGTTGTTACACAATGTATGTAAGTACAGTACTAAGTCCCAAATCCAGACACTTTGTTAACCGACTTCTTTTTTTTCTCGCTTTTTTACATCTTTCCGAGAATTTTTAAGGAACACGTAGTTAAACCTGGACTTAATTGAGGATACAACGCAAAATAACCGACATGTTCAAAGTAAATACCACACAGAAAAATGTGAAGATTTGCAAATAAAATTCGTTGCAGTGTGTTAAAAAGGTTTTATCCTTTTAAAAAAATTATTCCTATTTATATATCTGCTAATTTATTACTGCAAGCGCAAAATTTTCACAGGAGGGTGTTTAGACTAACGTTTTTTTTTTTTTTTGACCAAAAATGCAAGCAATTCGAAATGCAAAATGCCGAGGTTCGGATTATTCCGGATTTGGGACTTTGTACTGTATTTCTCTAAAACCGTATAACGTTAGATGATTATTTCAATTACCTATTAATACAGTGCTATTATTATATGGGTCACATGTCACAGAAAAAATTAATCCGAATGTTCAAATAATGACTTCTTGACTAAATGCAATTTAACCTCGTGGTTTCGTCCATCAAGTACTCGTCAATTTTGTTTATGACGTAATATCTCGTCCATCAAGATCTGACAAATTTTGCTGATGACAAGACACTTTTTTATAATGAAGAGATCAGGGTCTGGTCAGATTTGTTTTCTAATGACGCGATACATCATCCTTCAATACCTGATAATGATTTTGCTAATGCCAAGATACCTTGTTGATAGAACCACCACGAGCGCTAAGAAGTATCTTCCTATACAAGGTATATTTGAAACAAATTAATTACTCTGAAATGAGATCTTTTTCAATATTTTGATATTCGATCAATACATTTCACAGTTGTGTTACAGATTTTCAGAAGTATCTGGATATGATACTTCATTACATATTGCGGGGGATTATTTAAAAAAAATTAAGTATTGATGATACTACAAAATACTTTTTAATGGGAGGTTTTATGCCTTCCGTGGTTTCTATAATCAGGCTGGATGTCACTAAAACCCATATTGCAGAGGACCACCCTGCCTGTATCGCATGTCAGGAGACATATCTGATGTCTACTTACACGGCTAAGTTCGGTCGTTATGTTTGTTGGTAACTATGTGTGGAAGAGCTTCGGGAGGTGTTTATCTTTTTCACTTTCCAGGCATAATAATCTATCTTTGTTTCTTTAAACACTCAACTTCAAGCAGTGGTCAGAATGCAAGTACGTAACAGTCAGTAACATAGCCTTGAAAACTTGGTGGATCAAGTGCCAGAACCGAGATTATATATTCACTTTGATTGTTTATTATATGATTCTCTATGTATAATCTTACCGTTCTTATAGTATCATAAAAAACGTAAAGTTCAGTATTTTAAAATTGTTTTCACGTGACCTTCCGAGTGATTTGGATGAGATATTTCTTCCGTCAAGAACTGACGAATTTTACTAATGTCGATATTGCTTATTTTTTATGATGACCCGATATGGTCAGTTTTCTTCTAATGACGACATATCCACTCCATTAAGGGGACCAGTCCTACCTCCGTAATGTTAAAATGGTCAAAGTTTAAGGAACATTTTCTCAGAATTTTTTATGTGTATTGATTTTACTTTTTTACACAGGTTATGAAGACACTTTTAAACACTTTAATACAGGGTTTAAAAAATAAAAATGTGAAATTTTGATACTTTTTTATTCATTTTCGATTTTTCTTTTGAAAAAGGACCAATTTCCAATATTTTTAACAATCAAAATTAACTTTTCTGAGCAGAAAGAAAAAAATGAATGTGTGTTAAAATATGTTACAGGGTTAGTTACACTTGTAAAAATTTTTTTTATATATGCTTGAATAGACTTTGAAAAAAATGTTCCTTTTATGGAAAAAATACATAATTTGAAATATTGCATAAAATTGACATTATTTAACATGACATTAAACATGGCATTATTAAACATGACATTAACACTTTTTTATATATGATTGAATAGACTTTGAAAAAAATGTTCCTTTTATGGAAAAAATACATAATTTGAAATATTGCATAAAATTGACATTATTTAACATTAAACATGACATTATTTAACATGACATTAAACGTGACATTATTTAACGTGACATTAAAAATGACATTATTTAACATGACATTAAATATGACATTATTTAACATGACATTAAACATGAAATTATTTAACATGACATTATTTAAAATGACATTATTTAAACCACGAAATAGACCTTCAGATACGTACAGGTATTTTACAAATAATTATTTAAAGACTTCGAATCAACGTATCTCAGTAAATAATATATAATTTTAAACAGAATTGTGTAAACATTTATTTAAATTTATCAAAAAAAAATCGAAATTTTGAAAGATTCTTGTTTATTGGTCCCTATTAAGATTCAATCAATTTTGGCATTGACGAAAGACATCGTAAATTTTTTATGATGACCAGATCGAGATGTGGGCAGTTTTATTCTAATGACGAGATATTTCGTTCATCAATATCTGGTCAGATGGCAATTACGAGATTCCTCGTCAATACAGTCATCAGGAGGGTTAAACGTGAATTATAATGTGTGTGAGCAGGGAACATTTAATACGATCAGAAAGTGTGATTACTTAGTAAATACGAGAGAATCGAAAAATAAACATAAAATTTCCTCTATAGAATCCGTCCCTAAAGATTTATCAGACCCATTATTGAGATAATGAACAAATCTAAGCGGAATAAAATGTTAATCTTTCGCTCGGTTAATGTATAACTACCGCGCAAACTACAAACTTTACAGAATCGGTACATCAACAATGAATTGCAGTCAACACTAATGAATCCAGTGGATAAATTGTCCATAAACTACGCTAAGAATATTTGAAAATGCTTGCGATGCATGTTCAAACAGCTTCAGAAGTATTATTGCGGCATATTACTTTTGAGACTTTTCCAGACGGCTAATTGGTATGAATGGAAGTTTCTAATAGAGTACGTTATTAATTACGGCTGCTTATATAATACCGGTAAAAGGTATCATGTCTATATTGACGTAGAGTGGAAGACAATAAATGAACCTTTTAAGTATAAACTTCCACAAGATCCTATCATGAATATGTTTCCTAGTTTCAATTTTAAGTAGTATTTTACTGACAGGTATTATAATGCACAATATTTAATATTAATAGATATATTTGAATCGAGTTATTAGACATCTAAGACTAAATTTTGTGAGTCAGTCATCTGAGAGAGTGTATGCAGACAAGTAGTTAAATTAACGTCGCCCTAAAGCTATTGATGACTGTCCGGGATTAACTCGAAGGGAAAGATCCCAGAACAATACCTTGTCACTTCGAACCACAGTCAGATGACGAGATTAATACCTGAGCTGACATTCCTTGAATAAAAGTTTTCCTTGTTTGTGTATGGCTCTATTTGGTTTGGCGTTGTCTGTCTATGGTTTGGCTCATCTTTGTCAGTCACTTTACACGTTATTTTTTTTTAAATTTTATTTCCTTTGCTCAGTAAATCTTCAAAATTCGTAAGCTTTTGCTACTGCTGTCGTGTAAGCATACATATTTTGTCAACGTGCATTATACATGTCCTTTTTTTTTTGCCAATCGTTTATTTTCTGTTTTTTATGCTATATTCGTTGTTGAATGTTTTGTTTGTATAGTGTGCTAGCCACTGTGTGTCCAGGACTATGTTGCCCGCGACAGTTCTTTTCGTGGGGTCAGGTGTGACCACTGCTCGCTAACCCCCTTGGATTGCTACGAATTTGTAGCCGATTGGATAACAGACATCACGGCGTTGCCCGTGATTTGCCCGTTGGCTTGCTTCGCAATCTAAATGGGAATTCGTTGGGTATTGGATATCAGCCATGGTTGCCCGTGGTGTATTCGTCATTGTCAAATGCGAAGAAAACCAATCTGCGTGACGTCACAAAAATATAAATATTGAATTGACAAATTATTTGTTAAAAGAAAAGCAAACTTATGAGGTATCGATCTGGCGTAAAATTTTACGCAGATTTCAAATCCGTTGAAATTTTTAATCGAGACCGATTTTACAAAAAAGAACCAAACAATGCCAGTCAAAAATTTTTCTATTTATTTTACTTTCCTTCGCTGGAATTGTTTGAGCGCAGGAAATGAAATTCGTATAGGAAAACATATAAAAGTAACAATTTAAAATTATTTATTTAAAGAAAATAATTATTTTTAGGTATCGATCTAATGTGAAATTTTTCGCAGATTTCGAATCCATTGAAATTTTTACTCTGTCTTTAACGATCTAGGAGTAAGAAAAAAGAACTACTTAACTACTGTTAAAACTTACTTCTTTTTTTCGTCGGCTAAAATTGTTTTCCTCAGCAAAATCATACAAAAACGTAAAAAAAAAAAAAAAAATTAGAATACGTGAACTTTTTATGCTGTTTCCATTCTAAAAAAAATAATAATATGAAATGTCCCATTAAATTAATTCTTAAATGTTCAAGATTGAATTCTAAAATAAGGGATCACATAAAAATTGCAAAAAATTCGGACTATCAGTGCGCCAAATTTTATTACTGTAAGTGTCACAAATTCGTCAGGACAATGCGTATAAGCAGTCAGACAAATAAACACTTTAACACACACACCTTTCCTAATAGTAGAGATTGCTTCGGTTCTTCCAAATCCTTGTCACTATACACGTAAAAGCCTTACTGGCGGAACAGCATCCGCATACAGCGTCGTCCAATTCCATTCAGAATACTCTAACTATTTTTTATTTTAGTCATATATTTATTCTAAAAGTGATAGATGATAGATTCAGTGATGATGTAATGAAAGTTTTGTTTTTATCTACACATGCACAATGCTAAGACATTAAAATAAATCGGCTGAATTCATTGTATATATATATATATATATATATATATATATATATCCATCCCACGTGCCGGTGACGCGCCGCTTCACATTGTAACTATTCAGACGATATTTAAACGCCGCGGAAGCAAGAGCTTCGCGTTTTAACTTAATGAGCTATGACGAGCTCTATTGAATTAATGTTTTACACTCATTGTTTTAAATGTTATTGTCTTTTCCCATGTCCCTTTTAAATTATGAAACAGAACAGGTAGTAGTGAGGCGCGTAAAACGCGCGTTGGCGAGGCTATCAGGGTCCCGATCTTCAAGGTTGCAAAGATAGTAACTTGAATTAGAGGAATAAATAAACATGATTTAATGTCGGGACCTTGCTAGCCTCGCCATACGCGCGTTGGAACGCCTCATGTGAACGTAGCCTAACTGCTAAAACACTATCATGTTCTGATGATTCGTATAAATCGAATGCAGCTGTTGTTGACCGTTTTTCTTGGATCTTTTTGAAGATTTGTTAGTTGAAGAACGTTCGTTCACAGGTTTAAATTCTCACTCATAATATTCGTTTTTTAAGGATGTCGAAAATTTCTTTTCATTGTATGAAGTAACACTTGATTTGCAAAAGCTTCTAACATGTAAAAAAATTATTGATAGGCGCAGCAAAAACTTTAGTTCAGAGCCTTAACAACCTTTTCATCCTTGAAAACAGCGTTGTTATGTGAATTTGGTTAAAGATTTAACTCCCGCCAAATATATGTCGAATTAAGTAGACTCAAATTAGGTGAAAAATAATCACTTGCCTAATATTTAATATCATTCAGCGAGATAGTAGTTAGATCTGATACACAAATTGATCAAAGTTCAATTATAGACTGCTGCATACGAGGAATAAATTATTCTAACGCTAATAAAATGATATTATATGTTAGAAAATGGATGATAGAATTCAATAGAAAAGTTTAATATTTACGAAAAGATTCTTCAGAGTAAAAATCGTTTTTCTAATAATAATTCCCGTACCCATAATGAAACAAATACTCGTCGCACTTTTGATTCTAAATTTCATCAGTATCATCAAAATTCTAAATCACAAAACCAAATTTCGAATTCTCCCAAACCTTTAACTTGTTATAACTGCAATTTTACCCTTCAAATACCATTTGTAACAGTATTTTGCATTACCCAAATAACCATGGGATCACATTGCAACCGCCGTAAACTGCCGGTGGGAGACATGCTATCGTAAAGAACTGGATGGAAGAAACCAGGAAACTTCAAACTGTCAACAAGAAGTACATAACTGTGGTCCTAAGCAAAAGCTAACCGGATCTTGATCTCGTCATCAATAAAAAACGGCAATATTTAATGTTTCGGAAGTAAATTGGTATTTTTCACGACGAGATCTTGATGAACAGGGTATCTCGTCGAAACCTCTCGGAACGGAAATAAATAACAAAATAATTACGCTTCCTCTCTGTTCTCTATCTGCCCATATTAAATATAAAAAGACTTTCTGAAAAAGGAAGCATCTTTTTCATTGAATCTTCACTTCATTTGGCCGAAAGAGGCCCGTAAGCCGGCGGCAATATAAAGCCAGTAAGATTTCATTTGGCCCGTGTGTCTATTGCACATCAACGGTCCACTAAGAAAAGACTACACTGAAAGACTCAAGAAATAAGGTCGAAGAAAAACATAAAATAAACGTGCTCGGAGAGTATTTTCAACCGGTGAAAAGATAGGAGAATAAGGAATTCAGGGGTCTTGAAGCTATTATCGGACACAAAACGTGAATACAGCAACCGAAACACAAAAAATAATGGATGCTGGCTATAGTTTTACAAAATAAAACAAGCAAAAAAGTTTCTAGCTGTGCTTCAGTGAACTAAGGATCACACGTATAGGTCTGGTGACGGAGAGTGGTTTAAGTCAATGGTTGGATTTGGGAAATGCAGGTTGAGAAATATCTATTTCGAGTCAAATGGAAGAGTGCTTTTGAAACTCAGATATCGGATCTATTGAAATGCGTTCGGATGTTATTCTGTTTCCTATTTTAGAATGAATCAACACATGAATGATACTATATTTTTCACGTGCGAGAATTCTAAGCGATTTCCAAAGAATATGCTTCTCAACAAATATTTAAAAACTTCTGAAGAATAAATAAAATCGCCCACAGCAGCTTTTACGAAATACATTTGTAGATAAAAATGACTCAAATTCTGTTTCAAGTAAAGCAAAATTGAGCAATGTAAATAATTTTATTACTTTAAAATGTTTCGGAAAATGGGAAATATTTCAGCGATATTAAAAAAATGAAGTGATATACTTACTACCTCACTGTACTATTTTGTTTTTCAATTTGAATAAAGGTTTCATTTCTTCTTGAGAGTGAGATGAAATTGTGAAAACAAGCATAATTTTTCTTATTGTGTTTGTTTTCTTTCGACATCTGACCGTGGTTCATAATTACGTGGTTTCTTCTCCTATCTTTCTCTTCGGGTTTGATCTCGGACTGTAGTCAATGAACCGATGTTTTGCTTCAGTGCGAAGTTAATAAAATACCTACCTACCTTTTGTGTTCTCAGAACTATGTTTTCAGTGTTTCATCATATATTGCCCAATTTTAACGAAAAAGATCAAATGTGGATAGTTTCTTTTGCAATGAAGAGTCTTTTCTTCCATCAAGATTTTGTTGGTTTTGTTAATGACAATAGACCTGACCGAGACAACCACCAGGATGGTTAAAAAATAGATTCACATGTTCAATGAATAACAAGAATAATAACGATATCCTCCACCTCTTGTATTTCCCAAATGAATGGGGGTGACCATTTCACATTAACCCAAACCACTGACTCAGATCACTTTATCCCGCTTAATGTACCTCGTCTCGCTGGAAGGCAAAAATTTCTTTTCAAAAAGAGTCAAGAATCTCTTAGGAATAAAATAAAAGGGGGACCCAAGGGTCAGTTACTGTGAAACATAGATAGTTCCCTTTTCTCAGCCCTTAAGCTACCCCATGCACTATTATTTTTATTTTGCCAAAGCCCGTGAGACAACATTTTCCACCTCCGTAATAAGTTGGGGTGTCAACGATAGGTGAACGCGCGAGAGTTTCACTTCACTTCTCCTACCCCGCGCCTTATTTGGAAAGGAAAACAAAATATTTTCCAAGAAGTCTTAAAGCACTTCGAACGACACCTTCCTCAGAAAATCTCACGTTTATAGAACGAAAATTGAAAAATAACATACCGGACTCTAGGATAAAAGTTTACCGGCTGGATTTGCAAATACTTTTTCCTCCTCGATCAATTTTTTGGAGGTTACATTTAAATGCTGATGCGGCAACACGTATCGGCAAATCCGGGTGAGTAGGCAAAAATGATACCGAAAGATTGTTTTTCTTGTGATAGCGGATATGCAGCGTATCCTGTTGATGTAGATTTCGAGGTCGAATATAAAAAAAGTTGCTACAACGGTTCGAGTTTGGATTCATGCGGTACCTACTTTAGATACAAAAAGTTTATAGCGCCGAATAGTGTGTTTGTATTTGCTTAGAATTTTATGGATTTTTTCCCATGTGCGAGATGAACCTGCGACGAAATATTCAGCATTGTCATGCATTTGGAATAAATTGTCGAAGTCAGCCGTCGCTACAATAATTAACTTGTAATAACGTAGTATGTATATCAATGCAACGGATCGTAATCATTAACCCTTCAAGTGTTTTTGACGAAGTAATTCATCCATCGATACCAACCCAATTTTGCTAATCATCAACAAATTGACAATATATTGAGGAGATAACTACTCATCATGATATTGCCGATTTTTTAATGATATCAAGATAATGTCAGATTTCTTATAACTTATCTCCTCCATCAATATCTGGTCAGTTTTGCTAAAGACGAAATATGTCGTCGTTACAACCTACAGGAGAATTAAAACCTTCTCAATAGATTGCAGTCGTATTGTATTCTGCATGGTCTGCTACATGTAACTTCCATTTTGGGCGAAATAAATTAATCGGTTCCCTACGATGGATTTAGACACTTTTTAAATTGTCAAGTAAGCAGATGAAAAACGAAATCAAATTGTTAGTAAAATATGCAAAGTCTTCCAACCAACGACTAATAAAAATTTAAATATCTAAAATAATTAATTATTATAAATAGAAGAAATCTATGGAGCAAGACGTCTACAATAGGGTGGAGCGAAAAACACGAATTTCGGAAATTGAAAACGCCTATGGTGGGAATAGTTGGGGACTACAATGCTTATTGACAGTACAAAATATGAGCTAAATCAATTAATATCTTCAGGTACCCAAATCACTTTGAAATTTCGAAATTTTGCCAATTTTTTCACAAAATTAATAATAACGCATTTAAAAAAAAATTAATACATCTTATTTAAACCTATGGGTGGATGAAATGAACTTCCCTGCGTGTAAAAAAAATGTTTTACACTTAACATTATCCCGGAAAATAAAAAATGTCCCCTTTTTCTAGAGCGCCATCACGCGCGTCTCCACTCCTCTCAATAGACTCATCATTGCGACCACGCGTTTACACGGGCGCTTCCCTTTGCAGCTCTTCGCTTTTTTTTTTAAATTATTAAAACAACCCAGAACTTAGCACGAGGAGATGGCTGCATATCGAGTCCCCCCCCCCTCTTGCTTATTTTTACTTAGTTTAGATATTTTTATATAGAAATTTTAATCTTTAAGTTCAGTTTCGTTTGGGTTTGGTTTGTTTTGTTTGTTAAGGATACACGGTTGTGTGAATTAGTCGAAATGCCTAGGACACAATCAGTAGATGTAAGTCCCGTGTTTTGAATGGCTGAAATAATGAAGCCTAACACACTTCCAACATATGCAGATTTATGAAGTATTATCTTTACATACAGAAAGATTGTAAAAGAGATGCTAGTATGTGGCTGATGAATGTTCAATTTTAATTAAAGAGCTCAAAGGATTATGGGAGAAAAGTTCGATTCCAACTGTAATAAACCAACAAATAATATATATGCTGAAAAATACCGTAAAGCATATAGAAATATTAAGAAACTATTAAAAAATACTGGCAAACTATATTTCTCGAAAGGTTGTGTCCTTCATGGAATCAGCAGAAAAAAAATCTATTTGATATTAGCATATGTAAATGTAAGAACTTTTTCAGTTGTACTTTCAAAATTAAAGTACCTATTGCTGAAAGAGCTTTTTTAACAGATCAAAGGACATTTCGAAAAATGGTCAGTTTAAATGTTGACATTAAAACCAGCAGAATGCTTGAAAAAAGGTTGCAGCGCAAAGAAAGGGAAGCAGAGAGCCAAAACGTTTAGCTCAAAGATTGTAAAGGAAAACAATCCAAAATCTCTCGCCCTCTACTACGGGAGCTACTTTAAGTTTTAATTTGCTTCATAATTCTAATGCCACTATAAACACAGTCATTGATAATAATTCTTCTTCATCTTCACAAACGAGAACTAAACTTCCAAATGTAGCTCAGGATTGTGACAGAACTGGCGTTTCAGATAGATCAGAAGCAATTCTAATAAATGCTGCTTTGAAGGACATGGGAAAATTTTCCAAGGATGATTCTTCAAACATAGTTGATCGTAGTAAACTTAGAAGAGAAAGGACAAAGACTCGCAGTTACCTATAAAGGAAAAATGAGGAAACTACCTCTTTATCAGAATATGGAATATACTTCGATGAGCGAAAGGATTAAACTTTAGTAATGATTAAAGAAAGAGAAAGGATTTCTAGAAAGACGGTAACAGAAGAACATATCATTCTAATACAAGAACCAGGATCAAAATATATGGGACGTGTCACTCCTACAACTGACTCTTATCAAAATATTAAAACAAATATTTTAACTTTTTTGGAGAAAAATATAGATTTTTCTAAGATGCAAGTGGTTGGTTGTGATGGTACAGTGGTAAGTACTTGAAAAATGGAGTCATTCGACATATCGAGCTCTTTTTAGGATGTCATGTGCATTGGTTTATTTGTTTATTACATACAAATGAGCTACCCAGCTACCTTTACGTCATTTGTTGCAACATTTAGAAGGGAAAACCACAGGACCATAAGGATACAACGGAAAAATTGGAAAAATGTTTGAATCTTGTGAAAAATTGCCTTTGACAAACTTTGAAAAGATATAAGTAACTTTGCCAGATATTGTCCTACAGGATCTTATCACTGTTCAATGATACATTTACGAAATGTGCACAGGTATATCAAATAAATACATTCCATTAAGCTTGTCACAAAAAAATCCAGGAAAATTGAATCATTCCAGATGGTTGACCACGACAAATATAATTTTTAGGTTATATGTTTCAACAGAAGATCCAACCCATAACTTGAAAATATTAACAGAGTATGTTGTGAAGGTACACTCATATGTGTGGTTTAAAATTAAAAGTCAGTCATCATGTCGGTAAGGGAATTCCTAATTTTTACCATATTTTAAATAAATCGAGATTTTAGCCTGAGGATATAAAAATTGTTGTAGATAATAAATGCTTATTATGCCCATCCAGAAAATATTATTTTGGCAATGTTAGCTGATGATAGAAAACACGTCAGAGATTTGAGCCTCAGAAAAATTTTAAATTAAGACAAAAAAAATAAAGTCGAAAAGAATATTCGAGAGTTCAAAAGTCCCATGTTAAACTTCGAAGCAGACGATTACATAAATTTAATTGAATGGCAATCAGATACCATTACAGATCCACCACTTACAGTATCTCTTTCTGATGATCAACTCAAGTCTATGATTCTAGACGTTCCAACCAATAGTAATATGTTTAACTTTCCATGCCATTCACAAGCAGTAGAACGTTGCGTTAAATTAGTAACTGAAGCATATAGTACAGTATGTGGTACAAAAGCACGAGATGGATTTATTCGGTCAAGAATTGCTTCCAGACTTGCTTTACCAAGATTTGAAACCAAAATCCAATATCAACCACTTTTAAGCTAAACCACTTGCCACTAACTTCAGTTTAATTTTTTAGGGTAAGCTAGTTACTTAAATTGAAATTTTAGGGGTGGGGGTGGAACTAGATATGCAGCCACCTCCTCGTGCTGAGTTCTGGGTTGTTTTCATAATGCAAAAACAGCGAAGGTCTACAAGGGGAAGCGCCCGTGTAAACGCGTGGTCGCAATGATGAGTCTATTGAGAGGAGTGGAGACGCGCGTGATGGCGCTCTAAAAAAAGGGGAATTTTTTTATTTTCCGGGATAATGTTAAGTGTAAAACTTTTTTTTTACAAGCAGGGAAGTTCATTTCACCCACCCATGGCTTTAAATAAGATGTATTTAATTTTTTTAAATGCGTTATTATTATTTTTGTGAAAAAATTGGCAAAATTTCGAAATTTCAAAGTGATTTGGGCACCTGAAGATATTAATTGATTTAGCTCATATTTTGTACTGTTAATAAGCATGGTAGTCCTCAACTATTCCCACCATAGGCGTTTTCAATTTCCGAAATTCGTGTTTTTCGCTCCACCCTAGTCTACAATCATCAGAAGAGAAGTAGGTCACAAGAGGGAGACCGAGTTTAAATATGTTGAGAAGTGGTCCAAGTTATGGTATTTATTTTCTACTTAAACATCGGAATAGTGTTACTAATTTTAGATGGCGAATACACTAGTGAATGGTCAGTTCTTTCCATTTTTATACGCGGTATAAAAAGGGTTGGCTTTAAATGGGATGTGACAAAATTATTAAAATATAATGTTATAAAAACAGCATATACAATTATATGACCCACTAAACATCTTAAATGAAATGCGAACTCATCATTAAGATCTGACCAATTTCGCTAATGACAAAATATCTCTTCAGTAAGATGTTCCTAATTTTTTTAAACTGACCAGATCGAGATCTGGTCAGTTGTTTTTCTAGCTAAACTATTGGTCAGTTTTATTAATAACTAGACATATCGCCGAGACAACCACCAGAAGAACTGGAAAAGGGCCTGTTTTAAATTGTTTGCAAAATTGTTGTAAATTCCAAAAGCCATAAAAAAACCTTATTGCTTTCAAAAAGCGCTACATAATAAATTTCGCCTGCATTCAAAAGCCAGTATCAATGACGCGATCTACTTGAATGTACATAAAAAAACTTGATGCACACGTACACAATATAGATTTCCGAGAGGTTTTGATGTAAACAGATAATTTTGTTTGTAAACAGAGGAAAAGTTCTGACAGGCAGAATGTCAAACTTTCATCAATTCAACCCCGCAGCAAAAAAGTAAAAGATTAAGTAATCAAAGGTCTAAACATCCACTAGAAAAAACCCATTTTGATCCATTTTTTAATAACATCCCGCTGATATACTTCGCACGATAACACTCGCGGGGCCCCGGTACGATCGAGTTCAATTTCCTCCACGAAGTTGTCCCTGCAAGAGCACCCGAGTCTCGAACATCTGTGTTATCACTTCCATTTCCGGCAAGTGAAATAACACCACAAAAAACGGAACACCCGAAAAAGATTACCTACCACTTTTGAAGTTCTTTATCTAAATTCAGCGAAATAAAACGAAATCTGGAAGGACGTCGCCGGAGTTCCGTCGTCCATTCATTGCCGGAATATTGGCTGCATGTGAGTATATAGACCAACCGCTTTTTTCCTGACTAGCCTACTGTCCCACTGTCAGCCTCTGAGAGTGACAGTTCTTATTATCTGCGAACCTCTTCGTCGTTTCTGGTCGCTCAAATCTTCCATTCCGAGTTCTGGGGGACTGTTTTCGAGTTCTAATTAGGTGGCGCGAGATCGGAACGGGATAGCGCTGTCATGCGACTCTTGTTAGTTCGATTGTGACGTGCTTGTACCAATTTGCGATCATTAAATGATTCAGCATTATTTGCCTTGGAGTCCTTTTGTTTTCTGCGTTTCCCAAAGAAATAATACATCCCCATACGTCAAACGTACACCAGCTACATACAGCTACCGGAGATTTAAAATTAACACTAATGGTGGTTGCTTCGACGAGATTTTTCGTCATTAGCAAAACTGGCCTCATCTTGAAGGACGAGATATCTCGTCGTTATTTGAAAAACCGGTCAGATATTGATCTCGTTCTCCTACAAAAATCGGCAATGCGTTGATAACGACATATCTAGTCATTATCAAAATTGGTCAGATCTTGGTGGTCGAGATATCTCGCTTGGAGGTTTAAATTTTTCGTCATTTCTTGTCTTGAAGTCAGTCTTCTCTTTTTTCTGCGTTTCGGCATCAAATAATGATTTTCCATTCGAAAATACTGCTTAACATATTCACCATTAATAAACCAGATACCGAAAATTTTTAAGATGGTTATCTCTGTTCTCTTTTTAGTTATCTCGGTGAGGTATCTCGTGGTTATCAAAACTGACTAGATCTTGATGGACTAGAAACCTTGTCATTAGAAGATTACTCACCAGTTTTTCCTTTTGTAAACATAAAATAAATCATCTATATCTTGATGACGAGATATCTCATCATAAGAAAAGTTGGCCAGATCTTGTTGGAGAGGTATCTCATCAGTAACAAAAGTATCCAGATCGTAATGGATAAGATAACCTGTCATCGGAAACTCTGATCAGATCTTGATCTCGTACTCCAAAATCGGAAATAGCTTGTTGATAATATATCTCCTCATTATCAAAATTGGCAAAATCTTGATGGACGTGATAAGTCGTCGAAGCATCTTGGAGTGTTCAACAAAAATTATGAGCTAACATAAGCGTGTGTTTAGAAAAATTGGGATTGCTAAATGAGATACTTTAAACGTTACATCATCTGCTTACCAGTGAAACACACAAAGTTAACATTTAAACACGCAATTTTTAATTTTCCTCAATCAAATTGCAACGATTTCACTCGAGTAATCTATAATAAGTGTTTTTTGGAACGGATGTTTGGTTTCGTTTTGAGACACGAAAGTATACATAAAATACACAGGAAAAACACATTAAGAAATGAATAAATGTAAATTATTTATTGTACTTTTATTAACAATTTTTTATAGCAATACATAATAATGATTAAAGTGCTATAAACTAAATAATTGATGAATTGAAAGTATACAAAGGATGTAAATAATTGTTAAAAAAAAACATTCAATGAATTGTTTGAAAAAAAAATAGAATTTCCCTTCCTTTGTTTTCTGGGAACAGTTTTTTTCTTGGGTGCTTCACTTGTTAGCCTACGACATTGAAGATGTTCCAATAACAATTTTTATGTGATAAAGTTTCTTCTAACTTCATTTTGAGATATCTAAAAGCAATTAGGATCAGGAAAGACAAAAACAAATTCTTCGAATAAAAGTTGTTAAACAGATAACCGGGAACTCAGGGAAAATTTGTGTAATGAGGATCTGTAAATGTTTAGCTTTTAGTATTCAAAAAACTCTACTCTTTGTTTTGAGAAAAAAAACTTTAATATCCTTATCTAAAATTGCATTTTCGATATCAGATTTTTTACTAAACTTTAGATTTAAAAAGTCAGCTTAGTTTTTAATGCTGTAAAAGGGACGTATAAATAGCTATGAAATTATATTATTTTGTATAACAGTATGAGGTAGGATATCAAGGGGAAAATATGCAACCTTTATAAAATTCACTGTTGATGGTATTTTAAAAATTGCGGATTAATTTTGATTAATTATTAAAGGTTGTTTTAATTTTCTACTTTATTCGTATAATATTTCTCTAATAATAATTTCTCTTATAAAATTTAACAATTATAAAGTATTTATATAGTTAAATAGGTTTTCAATCCACTATTACCTGACCACTAGGGGGCGATAGGCTCGCGAATTATATCGCAAAGGTAAAGCCTAAGGGTAATTAGGTGTGTGAATATCCTTTTCTCCTGTATTCTGATTATTCTTCCTTTTACACAGGTTCCTGTGGTTTGTGAACTGTTTATTTTGCTAATGAATCATTAGTAAATATTTTCCATGTATATAGCAATTTGCAACTCAATCGCGATATTTTAATTATGTATGCAGTATTCATGCGTGTGTCTCAGTAGGTTTAGTAGATACACTTCGTTCATAGTATCTAAACAGATTAAAAAATAACAAATTCAACATGTACGTATGATGGAGTTTAAATATTTAATTTTTGCAACACTGTTTCCCGTATGCAATTTTTTCTCATAATTTTCTTCTTTGGCCGTAGATCATTGGATACATATTTCTCGAAGTTTTTTCCCTTTGATTTCAGCTGGAAAAATTGTTTCCATAACAATGTGTGCATTATCTCTTTTTTCTAAAAGTGTAATAACTAGCATAGTTCTCACTAAAATGTTGTTTGTAGATAATCATAGTAAGTGTCGAGTTAATTATTGCTATTCAGAAAGAACACACAGAAATGTGAAATTTAGGCCCAACAAAATTTTTCCTGTATAAAAACGATCCATAATTAGTTACAATAAAGTTCTAAGACTTTATTATGCTCTAATTAACAAGTATGTGTAATTTTTTCTGAGATCTAATGAATGATCTAATGATGAGAGGTGAATATGCAACTTCAAAGCTTGACTAATGGCGAAATTTAGAGTGAATGCAACATTATGTTAAACCTTTTCGTCCATATTGCACTGTTAGAAGTTGAATGAAGCTTGACAGGACTGGCATTCGCCAGTTCCATGTGTTTAGCTCGTATCACAGAAATAATATTCGATCGTTTTACAATCAACTCTTGGTAAAGCTCTAAAATAAATTTCGAAAACAAAATAGGGGTACAGAATTTTTATTACAAGGATGTATTCTGTACACTTGTATTAACTAAAAATTTAGTTTTTATTATCCTAGAATATACCTAGAATATTTTAATATAATAGTGTAATAAGCCTAGAATAGCTGAAGCCCTAAAAGCAAGAAACGGAAGCCGAACTGCTAGAAAAACGTATATTACTTGATTGTTCATGCCCTCAAGTGAAATACAAATTAATATGTGATGTAAACAAAGGCTGACATGGTGCCTTTCTAGGATAAACTTTTAAACGCGTTTAGGATTTTTTATTTCATTTGCCCTTCAAGTGGTTTCGACAGGATTATTTCATCCATTAAAGTCATACATTTTGATAACGGTGAGATATCTCGTCCATCAAGATCTGAACAATTTTGCGAACTACGAGGTCTCTTGCCATCCAAATATTGTTAATTTTGATCAAAATCAATTATGTTTTTCTCAAATGACAAAATATCTGGCGTATCCAGATCTGGCCTGGTTTGCTTAAGGCGAGATGGTTCGTCGAGACAAGAACCATAATAGGTTAATAGCATCGTAACATCAAGTATCGCATTACTGCTGTCAAATTTGTTGGTTAGGTCATAGGTAAAACAATATATTTTTGTATGTTTTATCTGCCCTCGAAATTTCCACAGTAATGACTAGCCTCTGACACGAAAACCTGTTTTGATTTGTCCACTAAAAAAAAGTTTATTATTCTATTTAGTGACGGGTAGGTCTTCCTTTTGCTTGTATTACAGCTGCAACACATCGACGCATATTTTCCACAAGTGCTCTGTAAGTCTGGCCAAACATAGTTCGCCATGCCTCTTGCAAGGCTGTGAGAAGAGATTGTTGTGAAGATGGGCGTGTCTGGCGGTGACGTATTCGTCGCTTCAGTTTGTTCCACAAGGGCTCGATCGGATTGAGATCTGGGCTCTGAACAGGCCAAGGCAAGCAAATTCACCCCATTTTCAGGAAACCAGTATAGAACACATTATGCAGTTTGACATGGAGCTCGTTCTTGCTGGAAGAAAAACCATCATCGGCGTAATATTGCAATGGTGTAGGGAAGGCCGAATTGCTCCGAACGTCGAAGTCCATGTCAGCGTTCATGGTGTCATGTACATAATCCAATAGCCTGAGTCGTAACCAGAAAAACAACCCCACACTAAAATGGTTCCTCCTCCGACTTTCTGTATCAAATACTTTTGTCCAATGTACGGGTGGGTAAAATGTATGTTCATATCGATTGTTTTCAACTTTTAGTGCCAATTATTTAACGTTCCGTTTATAGACGCAAATTGATTGCATTAAAGTAATGAAAAATAGTATGTTTAAGCCTTCATAAGGCCATATAAATCCCCTGGGATAATACTTTTATACATGCGTTAGAGTTCCTGATAAAAGCAAGATGGAAAATTAAAACAGCTGCTAAAACGAATACTTCCATCTTTATACTTCCATATTTCGACTATATAAAAATGAGAATTTTTATTAAAAACATACGCTGTTCATGGGTTTCGATACTCTGTTTAATTGCGAAATTATTGAAGAGCATTTGTCGCAGTATTTGTTTAAAGATGATAATAATGGAATATTTGTTTAAGAGTAAAGGCATAAGAGTTTTCTTATAATTTTCAGAATTCATGTCGGATTTTGATAAGAGTTTTCGCCTTTAAATTGTTGATATGGAAAATGCAAAATTTTAAACAACTATTTACAACCTAGAAATTAGGGATATAAGAACTTTTCTCAATTTTCAGATTTTTTGTCAGATGTTTTCGGCATTTTCGTCTGTAATTTACCAGCATTGAGAACGTCAAATTTTAAACGTTACGGAAAAAAGAATAAATTTTGTAGAAATCAAGCTGTGTAAATATTTACGGTATTGTGTATAGGGGAAGGTGGGGCACAGGGTTACAAGTTTTTTATTTTCAGCTGTGGAATCAGGATATTTATCTATATGAATCATACAAAGCCCCTAAAAGGATTTTCGATCTCTTACATTCATCTTACGTATCATTAAAATTAAAAAGAGTATAATTTATTTCCAGTATTTATTGTTTTTGGTGGTGATGTACATTGTAACACTGTGTCCCACTGTCGGGGTACAGTGTTACGTTACAGTAGCAACATTAAATATATAGAATGGGCTTTTATTAAAATTCATTTTAATTGAATTACACAGCTATCTAATGATTCCTTAAGCAAGCTTAAGATAAAATACCACTTTTGATTAGTTTACGTATAATTGTACAGCTTTAAATTTGAGGAAATCATTAGCAATGATTGTAGCGTACAGTTACAAAGTAGATGATAATTTTTTTTCTTCTATTGGCGGGCACATTTGACCTAAGTGATTGGCCACTACAAGGCCGGAAGTGATGGCCACTTGTGAAGGAGCACCCAGTGGGAGGACCATCATTGCCCCTAACAATTTATACTTCGCAATTTTGAACCATGTTCAGATGACGAAGCAACACCCGAGCTGGTACACGCTTACAAACATCCATGCCTGAACCCGGATTCGAACCGGGGACCTTCCGATCTAGAGGCGAACACCTTAATCACTATACCGGTTGGTCGGCAGTAGATGATAAAATAAGATTAAAGAAATTGTAAACGCGTTTTAGATTTTCATAAGAATCCACAGGGATAATCAGCATTTCTGTTTTTCTCATTGTTCCTCCTGATGGAATTGGGAGAGGAAGTTTGACCATAATTTTTGATTTTTCAAATGAATAAACTTCATTTGTTTGTGAAAATTTATAAGATGGAAAAATTCTTTCAAAATTCTTTCAAAACCAACATTGTTCTGATTCACAACTAACCCAATAGAGTGAGTTTTATGTTCTTTAAGGTGTCCTTCTTCAACTATAACATAATCGCCATTGTTAATTGTTGTCTGCAGCAATGTCTGAAAAAGAGATGTTATCACTATCAGCAAATATGGCAAATCTTCATCTTCTGTTGAGGATATCTCGGTAGGCTTATGACTTAGGTTCATTTTAGCTCGCTTCTTGGGAATTTTTTTAGGGTTTAATGTTTTCTCCTCTTTAATATTTTAGTGGTAAGTAAAATCTGTAATCATATTTTTAACTGGCGTATCAGTCAAAATACAATACTTCACTCGTCATCTATTTTGTACAGTTTTTCGGGATGGGGCTTTAGAGAAAGACCTTACTTCATAAGAAGACATAATTTGTTAGCTTCTGACTGTTTCGAATGAGTTAATAAAAAAAACCTGCTAAACATGTAAAGAAAGATTGTAAACATCACATAAAAAGATATGCAAACCTATATGTAGGAAAATATTTAGGTCAAATTAACCGATTTATTTGTGTTATCATATAATTAAAAATAAAATTGTATATGTTATTTATAATTTATGTTATTTATTTGTTACTTTAATATGTTATTTATAATTTATGTGATTTATTTGTTAATTTAATATGTTATTTATAATTTATGATTTATTTGTTAATTTAATATGTTATTTATAAAAAATATATGTTATTAAAATTAAAAATCTTACAATGAAAAATGCAGAGCTATAAGAGTAATAAAATTTACATTGTGAGACATACACTTGTTTGTAATGTGTTACTTAGACAAATTATGTATATAACACTATGACCCATTTCATTCTGTAACACTGTGCCCTATCTGACATAGCTTATAACAAAAAAAAATTTTTATGACTACATAATGTGAATTTAGATCATCCATTTTAACTCAACAGAACCTTAACACACAGTTAGCTTTACCACTAAAATATTATCTCTAATATTATAAAAGGAAGTGTTTGTTTGTTTGCAAAATCCTGACGGTTCTATGGCACTAACACAGCAATGAGATTTGGCACACATATAGTCCGAATTTTTTGCAATTTTTGAGTGGCGGTGAATTTTAAAATTCAATCTAGAATATTTTAAAATTAATTTAATAGTTTTATTCTCTACCTGCAAGCAGGTAGCGAAATTCTTCGTCCGGTCGAAAGAAGAATAATCTTAATCTTGACTTTTCTACCAACGTGACCTTGGAATCATGCGAAGTTTTTTTCATCGCTTCGGGGAACGCTCAGAATTTTTTTTTCATTACGTTTCCGCTTTCATTTTGTGCGGAGAAGTTTTTATACAGTCAAACGATAAATCTTTTAATTATAGTCATATTTCTTTTTTAAATCTCCTAGACCGTTAAATATAGAGTAAAAATTTCAACGGATTTGAAATCTACGGAAAATTTCATTTCAAATTGATACCTAAAAATATGATTTACTTTAAACAAATAATTTTTAAATTGAATATATCTTCAACGGATTTGAAATCTGCGGAAAATTTGTCACCAGATTAATACCTTACATCACGGGCACGGACAACTCCGGGCTAGCCACGCAGTGGCTAGTTTATTATAAAATAAACACCACTCATGAATAAAGATAATTTAATTACCAACATGAAACTTTACTTTTAACATGCAAAAATAGAGTTTTGCTTACGGAAATGTAACTAATCGTGCAAATTCTTCCAAACACACAGACTTCTGGAAAACAAGATGGCTAACAAGATTGTAAACAAATTGAAGCTAATTTGGCTACCACTTTGAAATGAGATTCACTGTACCACTGTGCCCCACCTAGACCTACTGTTTGATCACGAAATTATTGATGCCTACTTGCTACAGTTTTGTATTTATAAAGGTAATAAAAATGAAATATTTGCTGAAAGATAAAAATATAAGAGCTTTTCTCATAACTCCTAGAAATTTTAGCAGACTTTCGTCAGTAATTTACAGTTTCTGAGAATGCTGGTAATTTACCGGCATTGAGAATGTTGCTAATTTCTAAACCTTTTCAAAAAGACCGCTCCTACGTGAAGGTCCATGAGAGAAGATTCCGGTAAAACACAGGATCCGGATTTCCCGCTTCACTTTGAGACCGCTCCCTCGTGGCCGACTGGAGACATATTTCCTCTTCGTTTCCAAACCACGGAAGAGTATTTTCGGGAGGCGAGGGGAGCAAAAGGGTTGAGAAGATGAGAAAGGTGAGACTGACAGAGATGTTTGATTGGAAATGAAATATTCAGGAGCTTCAGAAAATAATAAACACACACACACAAACGCACCAAGAAAAATCCCTCGCCTCTGTGTCCCGTATAAAATGGGAAATACTCCGTCAAAATATGCTTTTTTCCCATCGATTCAATGATGTTCTTAAAAATGCAGACTTACAAATCAGGAAACGTTTGGATTTCTCTGAGTGTGCTGTGCGTTTCTGTTGCGGGATTAAGGTGTGTTCTTGAGACTTTCACCAACATTGTTTCTTTTTTACAATTAGAAATATTGGCATAAGAGAGTCCCCGACTGTGCTGAAATATATATTAATTCAAACAAGATTAGCTTTAAAGCTTTAACATTTTTACTGCTTTTGAAAATTTTGTTTACTATTATGCTTTTATGTAGAGCTTGCATATAGAAGATATTTATGTTACCTAAATATAGAGGATAGTATTTGGATGAAGGACCCAAGCATTAGTTATCTAAATGTAGAGGATAAAATTTGGGTTGAAGTTCCAGTATTAGTTATCTGTATATAGACGATAATATTTGTTTTAGGGATACAGCATTTATTACCTGAATATAGAGGATAACATTTGATTAAGGATCCAGCATTAGTTAACTGAGTGTAGAAGACAAAATTTTAATTGAAGATCCAGCATTAGGTATGTAAATGTAAAGAATAACATTTGGATTGAAGATCCAGCATTAAGTATCTAAATGAAGAGAATAACATTTGGTTAAAAGATCCAGCATAGGTATATAAATGTAAAGGATAACATTTGGATTGAAGATCCAGCATTAAGTATCTAAATGAAGAGAATAACATTTAGATAAAAGATACATCATTAGTTAATCGACTGAACAGAACGAGCGGTATGCATTATCACACTTCAGAGCTCGTAAAAACGAACTGAATATTTATATCTATGTATTTTGAATTTCTTTAACTTAAGAAAGTAAAACAAATATTTTCATCCCATGTAGTATTTTCAACGCAACTTTACAATGAAATTTCGTGCTGACTTCTAAAGTCGAAAAAGTTGCTAATCGGCACTCATAAAGAATACATTTCAACTATGGAATTATAAGGTTCATCAGTGTTGCAGAACTTAGAAACTAATATTTAGCATTTTATAAGACAAGTATAAATTATTTTTTTTAGTTTAAAATTTGATCTAAAGCCTGCAAATATAAGTCTAAAATTCTTATGAGAATATTCTTTCTCTTTTTTCTAAAGTTCAAAATATTTTATTCTGGTGTTGGTGTAACATAATTTATATCTGCTCACAAAACCTAAAAATTTAAACTTTTGAAAAAAACAAAAAAAATCCAAATGCTTATCAGTATCTTAAAAAATTTGTAAATTAAAAGAACATGACCCGCTCTTATTGATATTTGTTAATTTATTGTCGAAAAGTAACTTTCTATTATTAAATATCAAAAATATCAAAATAATTGCTAGAATATGTTTTGTATTATTATTTTTTAGTTTTTTTTAGAACTTTTAAATCTTAGTCATGAATAAAGCTATTAAAGATAATTCAAGAATAATTATAACCCTTTTATATTTATTTGTAATTTGACTCATAACTGCGAGACATTTATCAAGACTTCACTGTTTTATATTTATTTTTAAATGGACACATCACATTCTTAATAGATTTTGAATTAATCTAACTTTTTTTACATTATAATTAAGTGAGATTTTATTTATTGATTTTCCTCAGCGATTTCTTACAACTGAATTTAAAATCTGGTTTAAATGAAAAAGTATCTATGATGCAACTTTATATATAGATGTATATCGTTTCCGGTAAAAGTTTGTTCAATGAACAAAAGTAACAAGTTTTGAATCAATATGATTATATAGCCTGTACGTCACACACACACACACACTGTTTCCCCAAAGGCCTTTTTTTTCCTTCGAATCATTGTTCCATAAAGCGCCAAAACAACTAACCAAACAACGAGTGCCAATATTCTTCTTAAATATTATATTGAGGACTATGACTTTAATATCCAAACGAGGACTAAAAACATGGATATCATTACCAATATTTTATTATTTCTTTTCCCATTGTGATGTCACAATATTCACTTCTTGAAATTTCCTACTAAAGTAAAAACAAAGCCATATCGAAGTGTTCCATATTTATGTACGGATCTTGATCTAATACTGAAAAGAAAGTCTTCGCTACCAAGGTAAACGATAATCAATGGACGTTTCTCACCTCAAATGGAGTCGTGCACCCAAGGCTTGTTGTGGAGACTCGCCCTAATTTGCAAAATTCCATTCTTCACTCCCGAACAGGCTCATATCTAATTTTATTTCACTTTCAAATGCAATTTCCACTACACACTCTCTCATTCAAATTTCTCCCTTCCAATCTTCCACCCGTGGTGCTTGATATTCCGCAGCTTGGAAGTTTTACCCGATCTGTTGAGAACTGGATAAAAGAGTTCTCATGGAAAGAGGTTTCCGCCTCCAGGATTTAAAAACTCGCCACTCACTGTATAATTTAATTTACGCAACAAATCTTGTATAGACTACGCAGTAAATGACTGTGTTGCACAAAATTCAATGTAATTCAAAGAGAAAATAAAATTCATGCAAAGGTGCAGCAATGTGCAGGTGACTAGATATAAGTTTAAATTGTATTCCAATATGGAAGATACCCAGTATGTAAACTTTAAAAATATCTGGGCTAATATGCTTTTAGAATTGAAGACCTTACTGCAAAAATATGCTAACTCATAAGATATTAACTGGAACTGATAATTTTCTACGTCCTATTAGACAAATTGGTCTAATCTAATGTTTTTAGTAAGCATCTATTTTGATTTTCTGCCCTATGATATATCTACGAATATGCTCGTCGTTTATATCAATGTTCAGTTTTGTGTTTACAAAGTCTTTCAAGTTTAGCCCTTCATACCTGTAATCCCTGCAACTACATCATACATTTACTCTTCTTAAGGTTGTTTTGTTTTGCATGGTACAAGGGATAGCTGGTCAAACCGTAGTCTCTTTCATGTAAATAGACTTCACACACAAGGAAAGTTTTATTGACGTAGAAGATATGCACACAGTGTACGTACAGAAATAGACCATTACTACCTACAGTGCTAGTATAGTGGGTAAATTCACTCCACCATCCACAGTGGGTCCTCAATTTTAAGGAACAATGTTAAAGCAATAGCACTATTTTACTACCAGTGTTTAACATAATTGAAATAGCTGTACGCGTCTCTCTTTTTAAATATATCGCAACGAAAACAGATATATAAAATACGAATGACCTACATTAATATTATTATCATACCATCTCTAAAGTTTCTTTATTTTCTATTAATCAACATCATTCATCAATACAGCATCCTTATATTATCTCGGATTGTTAAGCATCAGAGAGGAATTAATCAACTACCTACCTACCCTTATATAATCCTATCACTATTAGGTTGTGACGGGATTAAATGTCCTAGGTGATAATTTCACGTGACTTTTAACATTAAAAAACTCATCAGTGTCACATATAAGAGTTCACAGATGATCGAAATTTCAATAGCTCATGTGAAATCACACTAATAGGAAACTATATTGATTTTACCTTGATTGCCATACATATAGAGGGATCCTTTCAGATAATAATAACTCAATCCAATATCTTTTGGAGGAAAGTTAGAGACAAAACTGAAGTAGACTTTAAAAAAAATTAAGGCACGCTTATAAAGATACTCATGTCAAATGAATTATATTTCATGACCTCAAATTTAATGAATTTACGGAGAGAATTGTCAATGAAGTCACGTTAGAACCTTTTCAAAAACACCTTACCTACTAACCTATCTAGAGTTATTCGCACTAAAGATATCAAATTAATAAATTTGAAGAATTTTCGAAACTATGTATTACATCATACATGCCACCATAACACCTCGCTCAAATATAGAGGGGACATAAAGAGTCAGACTGCCCTTTCTAGACTTGTGAGCGGGCATATCCGATTTCTCATTCGATAAGTGCCGTAACGCATATCCAACTTGCCTAAAATGTAACTTAACACGTTTCCCAAGTCATCTTCTGGCCTACGATGGTCTGGCAAGGGATAATGGTTGGTTAGTTTTCTCTGCCATGACCATATTGGTCTCTATGGTTGGTTGGGTTATGTGACTAACTACCATATTTTGTCAAACTATGCCAAACATCAATTAATGAACAGTCACACAAGAAAATATCTGCTAACAAGAATCTGGAAGAAATAAATGCACTCAAGAAGGTAATTTACATGAATCGGACCTGTGACTTCTACAACTCGTAATGTGTAAGCCCAGTCTTCAAATACACTGAACCCCATGGTTTCAATTTCATCGATCCCTATGTAAGTCCTGATATAATCTGGGCCCTTTTGAACGTTTATCTAATCATGGACTTGGTATAGCTGTTAATCTACGTTTAAGGAATAAGTAACAACAATAAGTAACAACTCATCCCAATCATAGGAGTTGTGTTAGTCCAGTTGGTAGAGTCGCGGATTAGTGGCCGTAGGGTTTCTAGTTCTAAACTACGAGGCGTTGTCCTCGGATTTTTCCCGTTGAGATTAGTCCTGGACCGTCGCCAATAGCCAGCTATATTGCACCAATGTGACGCAAATTAAAATACCTACCTCAGTGTCATAAATAAGAGTTCACAGAAGTACGACATTTTAATGGACCGCACAACATTGCACAAATAACAGACACTATCTCATCAGAACGAAATCACATATTCAAAACGAATGAGTAAATTATCATTACCCTAGTATTCCTCGATTCCACATTCTATTCATCAACCCTCACCCGACATTTCACTCCTGGGCTCCATCCTTGTATAATCCCCACTCCATTAGGATGGGATGAAATCCCATCGACGATGATGGCCGAAAGTGGCCCTCATTTCTAAATTATCCCTGATCCATCCAATCCCTCAACATCACTTATTCAAGCCCCTCCTTGCTCTGTGGCAGACGCCAGAGAATCTGTATGCGAGAACTCTACACAGCGTCCGACCCGTGGGATTTCTGTTGCATTTATAGATTTTTAGGCACAAAATTCGATTGTCAGAATTCATTTGGAAGAGGGGGATGTTGGAGATCGAAGGTTTTGCGATGCAGCTTTGATGTCCTGGAAGAAATTAATTAGTCAAAGTGTCCTTTAATACGATCAGTGGTGAGTGGCTCTGCGCATGTTTTGGAGTGACGGAGTTGGACGGTGTGCGTGACACCGTGTCGAATTAAAGAGCAATGATGTTTATCCTTCCTGGTGGTTGTCTAGACATTAGAAGAAAATTGACAAGGCCTTACAAACGAGTTATATCATGTTATTTGGAGAGAATTGACCAGATCGTGTTTTATGATCATCAAAAAATTGGCGATATTTTGGTGACGAGATATTTTGTCATGAAAAAATTGGTAGGATATTGATTCAAGATATTTCTTGTTTCGAGACATCTTGGAGAGTTACGGTTGGTAAACCCTCCTGGTGGTTATCTCTACGAGTTATCTCATCAATGGCGAAACTGACCAGTTCTTGATGAAAGTGATATTTTGTCATTAGAAAAAAAAACTAGATATTGGATACCATCATATTTATAAAATTGGCAGTATCTTGATGACGAGATATCTCGTCATCATGTTCATGTTTTGAGTTCTCGAAGTCATTTGTGATTATAATTAATACGTTTTAAGCAATGTTAATAAAAATAAACATGACGTGTCCCTTCAAAAATGCGCGTTTATTTCTATCTATACATATAATTCTCTTACGTGGCACGCAAAAAAGACGTTATTTGTAATCGCGTTTTGGCAATACTGTACGATTGTTTGTTTATCGCGAAGTCACGCGCAACGATTAAATTTATAGCGTTATCGGATGAAATTATATTGAAAAAAAAAAGGAAATTTTAATGAGCTGTTGCAGTTAGTTTATAATAGATATCAAAGAAAGCGGAGGATCTTTTCAGGGCCATTTAAAAAACGGTCCTTTTCAGGACCAACAATTATAGTTCAACAAGACGCTTGCACTACAACTTTCGGCAACAAACTCAATGAAAAAGTGTGGGTCGTTTGAGTGCTGGGAAAATGTACACACAAGCAACATGCTGGGTATTCAATTTCCAAAGCAACGCTCACATTTCGAGTCAAAATTTGCACAAAGTTTTCATTTGAATTCTGATTTTAGAGATTCTGTATATACTTTTTCTGTAATACAGCAAATATAGATTTGAAAAACATTTTTTTTTGTAACATATTTTGTAAACAATCCCTTCTGCTAGGACACATGTCTTCATTGAGGCGAGCGAAGCGAGCATATGTTCGCGCAGCGAACCAATGAGGATTGCAAAGCAATCCTCCGGGGGTTGGCGAGCGTCAGCGAGCAGGGGGAAGTCCCCCTAGTTGAATTTAAAACACATGTATAAAGAATAAGAAAAATATCATATTTCAATTCTACTGCAGATTCTTGTAAATGCTGCCATATTTTATGACCATTTGCAATTGCTCATGCATAAGTAGTTTAAAACTTTGATTGTTGCGAGATTTGAACAAACAGTGCCCACTTACACGACGGTTTTTGGTTGGATCGAGTTTGGAACTCGCAATCCTCCGCTTGCTAATCCGTTACTTTTCAAACCAGACCACCAGTAGACCGATTGGAAGAGTAACGGATTAGCAGTTGGAGAGTTGTGAGATCGAATTCAACCAAAGTTCATTGTGTACAAACGGGAATGGTGCACATTTCAATCAATCGTAACCTCAAATATCCTCACATGGCGTGATGTGATAGTTTGCAGAGTGGGATGCCAGTTCAGGTGTGACTTCGACATCTGACCTGATTAAAAATTACGTGCTGTTGTCATTTAATTTTTTCCTTTTCATCCCGAACCGTCGCCAACATACTATTGTGTTACTCTAGTACAACGCTAATTAAAATACGGTCCTAAAATACGGTATTAAAGTCCCAAATCCGGTCGTTTTGCTATCCTGGTTTTTTTTCCTCACTTTTTTACATCTTTCCGACATTTTTTAAAAAACAAGGAGTTAAACCTGAACCTAATTGACAAGACAAAATAACGGACCATATTTCTGTGTTGTAAATACTACATAGAAAAATTAGATTTGCAAGTAAAATATGTTACACTAGGGGGCCCGCCCCCTGCTCGCTAACGCTCGCCAACCCCCGGAGGATTGCTTCGCAATTCTCATTGGTTCGCTGCGCGAACCTATGCTCGCTTCGCTCGCATCAATGAAGACACGTGTCCTAGAAGAAGGGATTGATTACAAAATGTATTCCAAAAAAATATTTTTCAAATCTAAATTTGTTGTATTACATAAAAGATATATACAGTACCTCTGGAATCAGAATTTAAATGAAAACTTTGAGCAAATTTTTACTCGCAATGTGAGCGCTGCTTTGGAAATTGAATACCCAGCATGCTGTTTGTGTGTACATTTCATCAGTACTCGAGCCACCCATACACTTTTTGACTGAGTTTGTTGTCGAAAGTTGTAATGCACGCGTCTTGTTGTACTATAATTGTTAGCCTTGAAAAGGACCGTTTTTTAAATAGCCCTGAAAAGATCCTCCGCTTTCTTAGATTTCTATTACAAACCGCAACAGCTCGTCTAAAATTCATTTTTTTCAATAAAATTTCATCCGATAACGCTATAGATTCAAATGACTCGCGAGGCTCCTAGTAAACAAACAATCGCACAATGTTGCCAAAACGCGGTAACAAATAACGTCCTTTTTGCGTGCCACGTAAGAGAAATATATATGTAGATTGTATTGAAAAGGTTTTTTCCATTAAAAAAATATTACTATTTATATATGTCCTATTTTACTATTGCAAACGTAAAATTCGCGCGGAAGTTAGGTAAATGGTTTTTGACAAATCTGCAAATAATCCGGAATGGCCGAGGTCCGGAGGATTCCGGATTTTGGACTTTGTACTCTATCTACCTACGAACCTCCCAATCGATCTACAATGGCCCCTTAATCTCTATTGTAAACTGATTGATAAATAAAGCTCAAATTATTCAAATTTGATTTCATTGACAAAAAACAAGTGTATGTAATTTAAGTGTAAAACCTTATAGTTTCGAGTCTCGCCGTTGAAACACAATATGATGGGATGCGACAAAGTGGCAAAGATAAATAAAATACGCTTGAAAAATAAGTTTCATAAACAGTGTGATGAGAAATCTTAAATTATGCTACAGCAGTTAAAATGAAAATACGTCAAGCACTAATTTCTATTCTAAATACAAATGTATCGATACTTCTGGGAGACAATACTCCCTGAATACATCAGAATTAACAAATCGGAACACAGTTTAATTAAGGGAATATTTAATTTACCGCTGTCTACGCCTACTTTTCAAGGAGATGAGCTCGAGTTGTTTACTCGTGTTAGACAAACTGTAAACATAAATGGTGTCCCAGATATTTAATTTCTATGTAGATTTGGAGAGACTAAACTATCATAGGGAGTTTGTTCAAAATTAAGGCAGTTGGGTGATCATACAACTACCAGTAAACATAAGTTCTGTATATTTATCTGTTTCACCATTAGTAACATATTTTCAATTTCAGGTTTCTTGGTGGCTTGCCTCGAACTGCACCAAACACGGATAGGAGTGAGGAAAATTAAACCAGAAGGGAAAAAGATCATTCGGGTGCTTTGGGTTAAAATAGTAGGAAACCTGGTCAATGATGACAAAATTAAAAACTATGTTACTTGTCATGTCTCAAAGGAAATCAAGAAACCAAGTTTGTATGAAATCTGATGAGACGGAAAGTACAGAATCAAAGCTCTGCACTTCCTTCAGTGGATCCGGCACCTAAAAATGCGAAAGAAAAAAAAAATTTTGAGATTTGTACTGTTTATGAAAACTTCAATTGTCCCTTTTAGTATAACGATACCTTATTTGTAAAAAAATCATCCGTTAATTGGAAGTATTTTAAAATATTTTTTTTTAAGTAGATGCTCTAATACCACGACGTATGTCTTTACAAAGGTTTTAAAGCCTTATTTCTCAGAATTTACTTTGTTCATTCTTGGGGCATATTACTTAAGGGCACTAGAAAGTCACAATTCTTCAAAAAATCGAATTTTTGATTTCAATTGCATTCAATAGAACGGCACCAATACGAATCGATTGATGTATCACTTATTATGTAAAATGCATTTTAAGTTACTAAAATTTAATATTGAAATTATCCTTTTTGGTTTTGGTTTCAGGTTTAAAGTTTCGGTTTTGCCAACGATAGATTATATTTTTTATAATATTTATATTTTTAGAATATTTTTGTATAAATATACATTTTAGTTGATTGACAACAGGTTTAACTGAGACTGTTGTTATATTTAACCGCGAATTTTGTTTACTTGTGCTTTGGAAAGTTCTTATCGATAAGGTAAGGTTTCTCAAAAAGATAAATTTTTATCTTCAGGTCCGCTCTGTGAAAAAAAACTATAAAAGCTATCTGTCTGAAATTTTGCATACACTTGTATTTCTATTAGGCAATTATGTTAAAATATAAACCATTGAGGAAATATGAACAGAAATGTTTTAATAGGTAATTAGTAGGTATAAAATCACAACATTTTCCTGAGATGATATAAATTGTGTCTAAAAAATGTTTTCCTGGTTATTTTCAACAAATAATATTTTAATGAATTCAATAAACATTTCTAGTGATGGGAAAAAAGTTGCTTCTCAATATATATTAAAGTTTTTTGACAGAGCTCACCCAAAGTGAACTCACTGTATTGAATTTGTTTTCACCGAGTTCTATATAAATGCTCTCTACAAAATATTTTGACTTTTAAAATTTTTATCTTTAGCTTAAATTAGTTTTAATATGCATTACGAACATGTGTGCAAAAATTTATATTGGTACTTATAATAGCTTAAATTTTAAATGCATTCGAATATTGGTCACATTTTCATCATTTCTGGCCTTTGATGACTTCCCGGTGCCCTTAAGAACTACTTGAGATATATTCTTGAAACTTTTTATGATTGTTTATGAAGTACTTTTAAACACTTTAACGCAAGGAATAATTTATAAAATGCATACTGAAAAAAAAATTTTATCTAAAATATTTCAATTTGTTTTTGTTATTTAAAAAAATTATAACTTTGTAAATTTTATTTAAATTAAAAATCTCACCTTAAAGTCTTTAAAGGTATTCAAATATTAAGCTGTAAAAATTTTAGATTGCAATAATTTATGAATAAATGAGATGCCCTTAAAAATAGGGATAGATGACGCAATAAAATGGCACGAGTTGCTAAAACGATCAAACGACTTTGTATGGGAGTACATAAAGATAGAGCCTATCTTCTATTTGATTAATCGGTACATGGAATACGTTTCTCAGAATAATTATCTATAGCGATACGTTCGTTATACATTCTAAGCACCTTGACTGCAAATGAAAGCATTACCAACACATTGAAATCAGCGACTTTGAAAAACGAAAACTTCGAACAGATAATTTTAACTGTATTGCCTCCAGTATCTAAAGGTAATTTAGCTTTATATAGCTTTAAAAATGATTTTTCACAGCGAAACCTCATCACAAAACCTAAAATATTCCTCATTAAAAGAAACTGTAGGTTCTGTGGCTTCATAAACATTAAATAAATTAGCTCTTATATCTCAAACCGACACTGATACAAAATTCTACATATATCTCAAATATTCTCCAGAAATACAGTAAAAGTGATTTATATCCTACAAAAATTACTGAACAACCTTTGGGAGAAATACTTTGAAGTTTGTCTGAAAAGTTTCAAAAATGCTTTGACTGTGTAGGTTGTTGAAAGAGAATATGGACGCGATATGTACCATCAAAGGGACAGTGTATTATGGAGTATCATTTAGAACGTGACTTAGAAATATATATAGAACCTTTGCTGTAGCTGGCTATGTATTTGTAGATACAAATATATTGAGACGGCGTAAAGTCGTTCATATGTCTCCAATGTTAAACAAATATGTCCAATAATACATTTTCCGACATTTTAAATTCAATTTGATACTTATGTGTTCTTTGTATTGTATATTCGTTTGCATAATTTATTCTTAATTTGTATCAGTATATTCATGAAGCTCTCGTAGACAAATATGTATTCGGGGTAGATTGACTAATGGGGATCTAATTTTTCAGAAAATGATTTTTTGGAATTAAACAGCAGATGCATGCTGAATCTAGTAACATCAGAGAAAATCGTAGATTTATGAAACACAAGGATAAAATATAATTTTAATTACGTCAATAATTTAAAATCAGTAAAAAATTCACAAACACGCATTGCTTATTTAACATTGAACTTCCAGGTGGTTCATCTAAAAAAATATTCTATAATATCTAGCCTCTGGTGCAATAACCTGTTCTAAACCACCAACTAAGAGCAAAAGATAGTTGTTTTTCAATGTATAGCCCCCATTCCACTTTGAAATTAATATGGCTGTTTTGTTAAGAGGAGTATCTAGTCCGTAGCAAAAAAAATGCCAGTTTTAGGACGATATATCTCGTTGAACCCCTTTTTAGAGTTAAGGCACCAGTATACGTTGGAACTTTTTTTTTTAATTTTGGAGCCAGACTAACAAAAATTTTTTTTCTTCATAAGTGTTAGAAAACTAACATATATGCACAAAATTTTTTTTGAAATTGGTCATATTAAATTAATAAATTAAAATTTAATAAGCTAATTAGGGTCTTAGGGTACCGGTCATAACTAATTTTATAATTTATTTATAATTTCAATTTTAATTGCAAATAAAAGCAACTGATATGGTGCAGGGACACTACTATAATTGTACATCTAAAACAAATAGCTTTTTAATAAGTAATTTTTGTTTGGAAGTATTTAAAAATCAACACTTTTTACAAAAACAATAAAATGCAAAATTAAATTAAAAATCAATTATTACACTAGCATATTTGATTATAGTACAGTATCTGCTCTGCATTATGCACTTTTAATTGCATTAAAAATTATTTAAATCGGTTAATTCAAACTGAAGTTATCACCGGTGGAATAATATCTTACACTGGCAAAAACTGGTTCTTCAGAAATCAAGTTTAAAGTTTGTGATATACATTTTTCAGCTCTCAAATGATAAAGCAAGCAAATTGAACGTAAAACGAGCAAACGATTTTTAAATTCAAAATAAACACAAATGCATCAGTTAAAGATGCAGTTACACATTTTTGCCATTCGGCAACATGTGAAATCGTCAAAATTATTCTAAAATAATTAAATGTTGGAATTATAGCTAATATTTGATTCATACCACATCAATATTTTAGATAGGCCTAACGCGAACGGAAAACGAAACCAAAAATTTTCACTGTGTACCTTTACTAAAATGGACTTTATTTAAAAAGTATATTGAATTTCGTAACGAACATGATATCATTTTGAAGCTAATGAGTTGAAGAATATTTTAGAATAAAAAAAACAAAAATGCACAATTTCACTGAATTTCGCGATTTTCAGTGTCTACTGGTACCTTAAAGGATTTAGGAAACCGGGAGAGAGTTCACAATTCGAAATTGTTTTTTAAATACATGCTTAATGAGGGTAAAATGTTGTTTACAAGTGGAAGAAGGAATGTGAGGCATGCTTTTAGGCCAGTCGATAATACATCACAAACCTCTCTGAATAGAACACTGTTGCACACTGCCTACACTGTTGGCCACCGTAAATGCAACACCCTGAAGGAAGCATGCAAATAATATGAAATTTACAACACGCATTAGCGGAGGTGATATATGCAAATGATTAGAATTTCAGCGCAGACGCACATCACGCGCGCCTGTGGCGCCACTTCAAAGCGCTATTTAAGGCTTGGAGATATCGACGATTTCAAATACGGCAATTGTGTTTTTCTTGTGGTTTTTTCAAAAAAACGATTGATTATGCCTCGTATAAAACAGCGATCATCTTTTGATCAAGTATCCGAATTCGACAGAGGAAGGAAAGTGGCCTACCGAAATTGTGGATTATCTTTCAGGGAAATCGGTAGTCGTGTTGGACGAAACCAAACAACTGTTTCACGTGATGACAGGCATATTGTGCGTATGGCAGTTACAAATCGCTCAGCCACATCACGAACCATAGCACAGCACATTTAGTCTGTAACGCATCATCCAGTGTCTGCGCGTACCATTCGACGCCGTTTACAGCACAGTGGTCTGTCCGCAAGACGTCCATTGCTTCGTCTACTCTTGACGCAGAACCACAGACGTCTCCGCCGCCAATGGTGCGATGAAAGAAGGATGTGGACGGCAGAATGGAATGAAATTGTCTTTAATGACGAGTCACGCTTCTGTCTGCAACACCACGATGGTCGGATTCGAGTCTGGAGACACCGTGAAGAGAGGATGCTGAACAGCTGCGTTATGCACCGCCACACTGGTTCAGCACCGAGTATTATGGTATGGGGCGGTATTGGATATCACTCTCGCACTCCTCTAGTACGCATTGCCGGTACTTTAAACAGCCAGCGCTACATCTCCGAGGTGTTGGATCCAGTTGTCCTTCCTCACCTTCAGGGCTTGCCCACAGCCATATTTCAACAGGATAATGCGCGACCACACGTGGCACGCATTGTCCAAGGATTATTCGTCAATCGTCAGATTGAATTGCTTCCCTGGCCAGCTCGGTCTCCGGATCTTTCGCCGATAGAAAACATGTGGTCCATGGTTGCTCAACGATTGACCCAGATTACATCTCCAGCTGCCACACCAGATCAACTTTGGCAACGTGTGGAAGCTGCTTGGTCTGCTGTACCCCAAGAACACATCCAAAGTCTCTTTGAATCAATGCCGAGGCGTGTGGCAGCGGTGATCTCCAACAATGGCGGCTACTCTGGCTACTGATTTTGGCAGGAACCACTCTTCACAGAAGTCTATAAATTTAATAATTTGATACTTGGTCAACATGTTATCTACAAAATAAATGTTGTTGTAATATCTCTTGTATTTCTTGGTGTTCCAATTTGGGTGGCCAGCAGTGTAACTCTTCTGGCTGTCTCTATGAGCTATCGCGTTATTAGCAGTGCTGACCCGATCTTGATAAAAAAAATATCTTGCTACTGGAAGAAAACTGATCAAATCTGAACCCCCAAGTTGTATTAACGAAATATCTTGTCCATTTAAGGCCCGGTGCATACATCCGGTTTTTCAACGTGCGGCGTCGCTGCGGCACCGAATCCCAACTATGCACACATAACCGTGAAATGACAAAAGTACTCATTACACGCCATTTGGGATAAATATTCTATCAAAGAAAATGCGTTTATTTAGCTTACTTGATGGACAAAAATGTATATTCTGAAACAAAATAGACGTTTCTGGATACATCCATTTATTAATTACTATTTATAGTCCATTTATTTATGAAAACAAGGTACTTCAGAACGGAAAAGCATCTGCGGCGAGCTGCGGCGTTGTGGGGAACAGTGGTACAAATTGCACGCAAGTTAGACGTGCGTCGCCGGATGGATGTGTACACTACTCCATTGGATCTAATGTATCTCAGACCGCACTTGCATTGCGGCAGCATCGCCACACGTTGAAAAACCGGATGTGTGCACCGGGTCTAGGATATGACAAATTTTGCCAATGACGAGAAATCTCATCAACAAGATATTGCATATTTGCATGTTGACGAGCACAAGGTAGGTAGGTATTTTAATTAGCCTCGTACTGAAGAAACACAATGGGCTATTGACGATAGTCAATCCCACAATGGAAAAAACTAATGACAACACCTCGTAATTTTGAACCACGGTCAAATATTGACGAGTCCATGTATAACCAGTTTTGTTCTTATGAAGATATATATTATCCATCACCAATGTGATCAATCTTTTCCTTATGAAGAGATATCTCGTCCTTCAAAAATTGGTCAGTTTTGACTTAATCTAATAAATGACGATATACCAGACATCCTCATGAGAATTAATATCGTCAATATCGTAATGATGAGATATATCGTCGAAACCTCTTGGAGGATAAACAAAGCCAGGTTTTCAATGTGAAAATTTGGCGAAGACTTAAACTGTTGATGCGCTGAGCGTATCTTACCTTTTCATGGACAACAGTAATTTGGTTTGTGTCTTTTCGTTTCACCTTTGCTGCACGAGGCCTAATTATCCCGGTACCTACGCTCCAGTAATGTTTATTAATATACCATCTCTGTTTCTTTAGTTCAAAATTAGGTTGATTACGAATCAAATATTAAACAATCCATTAATATTAAAGTAGTAAAATTAAAAGCCGAAAGTTCTTGTTCCTAAATACGATTCCAGGCCTGTCCCATGTAGTTAAGAATACTTCTGTTACAATGTGTCTTGGAATAAAATAAAAAGAAGAAACTGTCACAGTCACGAACCTCTGTACCTGCACGTGTTTTTAGTAAGTATAATTGCTTCTTTTCGGGAATGATCTGGAGCAATCAGTGGACTAAAGTGGACAATCGGAGACAGAGACAGATTCGATAAAATCACAGCAAAGTGGCAGCCCGAAGCCCGCGCATGCGCACTCAATCCAATCACGGTTGTCTCAGTTGCGAAATCTCCCACGCTGCTAGATCACGCACTGATTCCTCGAGCAGCTCTTCGCTAATTGGATAAAACACCTTTTGCTCCGTAGACGGAGTCCCGGAATCTAATATTCTACCATTAGCCCTGATGAAGTGCCGATGCCCAGAGCTTTCTATTTTAGTTTTAATCGAAGCTCGGGCTTCCATTATTTTGATTGCTTATGTGCGCTTCCGGTAATTGCAAGGTGCGGTTTATAATCCACGGATGAGAGAGGAACAGTGGTGTGCTGTCCATGCGCAAGTTCCCAATCAGTTTCAACTAAAATTTATTGACTAGATTAAGTCAAGCACGATTGGGCTGTGAATAAATATACGGGTACAACAAACATTCGACGAAAAATGAATAGCTAGTGTCGAACTAAGTTCACTTGTCAGATGGAGGATGCACTAATGTAGAATGTAATAAACAATTAACTATAAATATTCAACAAAAAATGAATAACTAGTTTTAAACTAAATACAATTATCTCATTTTTATGACTCACTTCAACTTATGTGGAATCTTCTTATATAAAACTAGAGGGCCCGCCCCCTGCTCGATAACGCTCGCCAACCCCCGGTGAATAGCTTCGCAATCCTTATTGGTTCGCTGCGCTAATCTATACTCGTTTCGCTCGCATCAATGAAGACATGTGTCCTAGTAGAAGGAATTGTTTACAAAATATGATATTCCAAAAAAATATTTTTTTAAATCTAAAAATTTGCTGTATTGCAGAAAAAATATATACAGTACCTCCGGAGTCGGAATTAAAATGAAAACTTTGAGCAAATTTTGACTCGAAATGTGAGCGCTGATTTGGAAATTGAATGCCCAGCATGTTGTTTGTGTGTACATTTACCAATCTCTCGAGCCACTCACAAGTTTCCATTGCGTTTGTTGTCGAAAGTTGTAATGCAAGTGTCTTGTTGAACTATAATTGTTGGCCCTGAATTTAAAAAAGAAAATTTTTTAAATGGCCCTGAAAAGATCCTCCGATTTCTTTTATTTCTATTAACTTAACAGCAACAGTTCGACTAAAATTAATTTTTTTTCAATAAAATTTCATCCGATAACGATATAAATTAAATTGAGGCGCGAGGCTTTTTGGTAAACAAACAATTGTACAATGTTGTTATTACGGTATTCGTTATTACGGTATTGCTTTGCGTACGATAACTTTCCCTTTTCTTAAATCATTTTAAGATTATTTTCTACACTTGCTCTTATTTTTCAGCAATTATTTTATGGTTTTAAACATCGTGTAAATAAAAGTGCGATTCGACTTTTATTTAAGCTTTTCGTTATTCATCAGTTGGCAACCAGGTCGTATGTTGTTTGGGCGCCATTTTTGATCGACGAGTGCTCAAATAGTTTTAACTCTAATTATCAGGTGAGCTTTTACTTACTTTTCATGCTCCTTTTGTCAATTTTTAGAAATTAGATTCTTACCGTAATGTCTGTGTTTAAATGTGAACTCTGTAATTTCAAAACAAAATTAATCAAAACCTATGTTGTCCTCTGGAGTTTGCATCGAAATGTTCACGGAGTAACATTCTCTTGTGGTGCTCAATCTTGCCATCTCTGTTTTAAAAACTACAGGTTGTCCTAAAAATTCCCGTACTCCAACTTTGAAAATAATTATTGCCAGTGTTTTTTTTTAATTATTGAATTTTATCGGCTCTTTAATTTTTATCGTGTCATTTTCTTTGCACTCAAGTTGTTCGATAATAAAGTTCCACGTCATTTTGTTCTTCATTGCAAGATGAATTTATCACGCATTCAGAGAATTGCGCTGTTTTAAACTTATTTTGAATGCAAATAATTTTAGCGACATAAATATCCAAGTGATGCAATACCGAGTAAATATGGATCATTTTGAAATTAAATAGAAATTTGACAGTCAAAACTTTTTGAAAAATAAAATTAAAGTTTTAGAATTTATTTAGTATTTATGTCATGGTTAGGGCAATGAAGTTGTGCAACTGAAACAGGTCAAGACAATATTTTCAGCAAATTAAAGCCAATTTTTTATTTCCTTAAAACATGGAGGTGACGAGATGTTTCAGTTTCATCTAACACAATGTAAATAGTCTACAGGTATTTAATCAAAAATGTACTATTCATGAGTATTCATTGTCAGTTGTTTTAAAATGACCATAACCTCATCTTGAACTGTTGCTTCACATTCTTCATAGGAAACAAATTTGTTTTTAGTGTCATGTCATCTCGACATGAAGCAGATCTGGTAAGAAGCTTCAAAACATTCAGTGATATTTGCCACATAATAGCAAACACTCTTTCTACCAAATACTTTGACAATTATATAGTCATTAAATGCATTTGAGTCGGGTCGCAAAGATTCAGACAATGAGCAGAATGGCAGAACATTTAAGTTTTTCACTATTTTCAATTTATCTATGTAATGTGATTTGGTCATGTGAATCTCTGAAATGCACACGTTGTATCTCCCCAAATCAACATGTACCAGTATCTCATCTGTTCCAAGGTTATCTTTAGGTTGAAAATTGACCTGTATTGATGGGACTAAGTTGCAAACATGATTCATGAAGTAACGAAGCATATAATTAAATTTATTAACTAGCGCTTTGACTTCTATTTCAACTTTTGATTTAACCACTTTCTTAGCTGACTTTTTTTTATTTATTTCACTGTAAACTTCTTTCCCCTTCCATTGCTCAACACATGTAATCACAATTTCAAAATCATTTGTCTCAACGTGTTTGTTTATGCACTTCTTTCCAGACATTCTTTTTCACTGTTTACTACATCCTGACAGCAGAGATTTAACCATCTGATCTAAATCATTGTAATTAAGAACTTTGAGGCTTTTTAATTTTTCAAAAGTTAACAAAACATTTTCATGTTTTTCACGTGCACATGTTTCTTACATCAGGTTGCAATACCCAACAGCTTCATCTGGGTTAACTACTCCACTCTGTTTGGTGGAATATTAATTTTTTTTTTCTTCAAACAAGATTTTCTTGTCTTTTCAACCCATTTTTTTTGCTGAGCCCTCTTTTATGTCGGAAAGTTCTAGATAATTTTTAATTCCATTTCTTTTTTGCTAAGACTCCTTCCAGACTTTCCTAAATTTGATTATATCAGATATCTTAGACATGGTACCAACTAGGCCAGATTGACATGATACCAACTGGTACCATGTCAGAAACAACAAAGATAATTTCAGTCATGAGGATACTTAAATTATCTCCCAACTCAATGCCATATTTTTAAGGAAAAATTAAAAGATTTTATCAGCGTACATAATCAGACCCAAAGTTACAAGTGTTCAAACATTGTAAATCAAATAAAGCTGGTTGGCTTTATTCTACAGGTTCATATCAGATCCAATTGGCAGGTTAAATTGGTACTGGTTAGAGAAAAAACAATTGGACTGCTTATTTGTTTACACAAGATTGTTCTTACTTTAATAAATAACCATTTATAATCACTATTTTACCATATCATTGTACAAATTCCTGATAAGAAATATTTGCCTACCTCCATGGAGGTGAAATTTTAATGGTTGGATCACATTTATGCCTAACCTAAAACAATCCCAGCTATGTGCATTGATTTCCAGATTGTTTTGTACATTTTCTAACTATGTGTTGAAAAAAGTTCAGCAATAAATGAAAATATATTAAGTTAAAAAAAGCCATGGCAGTGACATTGTTAAAAGAACTCAATAATTTTCTGAGTACAAATATAAGAAACAGACAGTCATACTTGCTATTGAGTCAAAGATATCTTACAGTAAAGATGGCTCATAAGAGCTTCTTTTAATTACACTTTCAGACATGTACTTCCTTCTAGTAGACTTTTTAAAGGTTATGTACTTTTTATGCAGAGCTGACAAAAATAGTAGGGACAAAAAATTTTACTGATTTTTCAACATTAAATTTAATGAAAAATATAATAATTTCTGGTGCAATGAAATGAAAACTATTAACAATGAAACTATTAATATTAAATAAAGGAATTTTTATACTTTTTAAGTTTCAACTATATTTCTTAACCTAGAAACAGGGTTAGGAACAGCCACGGAGGTGATATTTTTCATGTTTAATTCACTTTTTTAAGTATAAATATGCAAATATTTATTCACTTGAAGATATCTGATGAAAATATACCTCAATTAAGATCTATTTCTATTGTATAAAAATCAATTGAAACATGAAATTAGTTTTAAAAAAATGCATGCGACTCAAATTTCCACTTAATTTTAGATTAACCCAGATACAGTATATCAACTTATTCAACAATTTTTTGCATTATTAGAAGTGAATGAACAAGACTCTTGGTTCCAACAAGACATTTTAACTTGCCATACAAGTTATGACACCATGGTCATGCTTCCAGATTTTTTTGGCGATCGACTCATCTCAAGAAACCATTGGCCACCTCGTTCCGTGATCTGTACATTCCTGACTTTTTTTCTGTGGGGATATTTAAAGAACAAAGTTTATGACGATAATCACCAAACAATAGGTGATCTGAAAATTGCCAGTACTCAAAGGATACAAGAAGTCACTCTCAGCATTTTGAAAGATGTTTCTAAAAATATGTGTAAACTACTCAGCTTTGCCTCCCAAGAAAATTGCAGAAATTTTAAACATTTATTATAAATGTAAGTCCAAATTTTTTTCGTTTATTAGTGCTTTTCACCATTAACATAAAAATATTTGTTTTAAAGTTTGTTGACTTTGTATAGTAAATTCATGAATCGTCAGTACAGGAACTTTTAGGACACCCTGTACAATTCTTTTAAGTATCGTGTTTTTCAAGATCATAAATTTGTCAAAGAAATGCGGAGAATTGAAGGCACAATTTTAAATTGCAGTTTGAGTACATGCGAGAACATTACTTTAACTGATTTGTCGCATTTAATTTTTCACATGGCATTTATAAAAAAAAGGGTTGGGTGCTATAGTGTTTGATTTTATTTTTTAAATTAGTTTTAACCCTTAACTGCTGTGTCACAAACCGTCTCCACACTAGTGTGGAGGGGTCTCTCAGACCTTGCGCACTAAAGTGCGTATAAATTAATTAATATATATTAATGAAAGATTCTTTAGATAATTATTATTTATACATTTTAAATTTAGATAATTCAATTCTTAACATGAAATATATCAGGACATTTCAACCCTGGAAACTAAAACTATGTTGTGGTTTGGTGTTCTAACGGCACAATTAGCCCCCCCCCCCCTCTTCAGCATCCCATTTGAAGTTATTATTTCCGTAGAAATATTCTTGTGAAGACGCACTTAAAATGTCTTCATCTGCATAAATTTCCAAATCTGTTTCGTGTTTGCTTTCAATAGTATCTGAAATTTCACTGTCCCAGTACTTCTATTTCCGACCAATTATCAACAATATCCTGAATTTCTTTTTGTGCTAGATACAGAGGTAGTTTCTTAGAAAAGTTTGTTGCCATTTTAGACTCTGCTGAAATTCCCTACTCAGACTATTTCATTCAGCAAGAACAGTAACGCAAATGCTGTGTAGGGTCTAAGAGACCATGTGGGAAATGCAAATAGTGTGAAATACGAAGTAGTTGAGACAGCCAAACCAGTGTTGGAATGTGGCTTCTCTTGGACGTAGTAGGAAGGTACTGAATAGGACATTGACCAATATTCACTTTGAGAGGTGGAAACAACCTGTCACTCGGGGTCTGTGAGACCCATGACAGCACTTAAATGTTAAATAAACTTGTTAAACTTTGAATAAAGCAAAATCACTAAAAAATTTTTCTCTGTCCAATTTGTATTTTACAGGTGTTTTCTGAGGATGAATCCTGATAAAGGATCCAAAGCCTCCAAAAAAAGAAATCCGTGAATCAAAAAGTTTTGATCTTATAAAATAAACTTATGGACTTTGAATGGTGTTGAACATTTCATTGAATAGATATGAAAATATTAGGTATCTTGATTCTGTTAATTTCATCAAAGTTATTGTATTGTAATCATGGTTTGATTAAAAAAATTTTTAATCAATGAACCCTGATTATATTTGTATTTCAGTTTATTGTATATTTTTGCCTGCTCATTTTGTATTACTTTAATTTTTATTGCTTAAATTATATGCAACAAACAGATGTACCTCACAAAACAGCAGTGTATAATGTAACCATATTTAAAGGTGTTTTGCTATTTAATAAAAGTTATCAAGGTTTCTTAAATGAAAAGCTCCAGAGTTCTATATTTTGAAAATTTATCTCTGTTGACATAAAAAGACAACAACATTTATTTTTTCATTTATACAGACTTTTTTTTACATGTTTATATAGTTTGTTACTTAATAAGTATCCTCAACATACATATTGAAATGATTTACTTTAATTTTTATCATTCTGTATAATTGCATAAGATTCTAGCATAATTTAGTTAGACTATTTAATTTAAATGTTTGAACATTATTAAAATAACAAAAGCAATAAACATTATTCAGTGAAACCTGTCTATAACCATTCTGTAGGGATCTAAATAAAATATTGTTGTAGACAGTATCATTACACACAGATTTCAGTGTATATTGTCAGTAGTATGAATAAAAGGAACTGTGTACTGCACAGTATTTTTCTTTAATTTATTTGCTCTGCAATAGTTCTATACTGTTTTAAAAGATGACTTTACCATTTTATCCACACTTCGAAACTAGATTTCAGAGAAAACCCATTATTTGTGTGCAAAACTGTTTCAACTGTATAGCTGAAATTTACATTTTTCCCCAATTCGTAAACCTTATAGTATTAAGTGTAATTCTATTATTTTGTGTTTAAAACCATTTTCACTGCATAATCGCAGCATATTTTTTATGGTAACTGGTTGTAACATCAATTCCATATGGTTTTGTAAACAGTTATAAACTAAAAACTACAGTAAACTTGTTCTTGACTAGTTAAAAATAGTTCTGATTGCGAAATTATACTATATTTTTTATGGTAACTGGTTATAACTTTCACCAATTAAATACTTTTATGTAAACAGCTTAAAACTGAAACATGGAGAAAACTAGATCTCATGGTAAAAAACAGTTGCGACTACAAATTTACTTCATAACTTTTACGGAAAAAATGTGATGTGATATATGGCAAAATACCGTTGTGAATACGGTTTTACTAAGTAACTTTTACGGGGGAAACTTGATCTCATATGGGGAAAACCGTTGAGAATACGGTTTTACTTCATAACTTTTACGTGGGAAACTTGATCTTGTATGGGGAAAACCGTTGAGAATACGGTTTTACTTCGTAACTTTTACGGGAAAAACTGGATCTCATATGGGAAAAAACCGTTGTGAATACGGTTTTAATTCGTAATTTTTACGGGAAAAACTTGTTCTCATATGGTAAAAATCCGTTGTTTATACGGATTTACTTCGTAATTTTTACGGTTTTGAACAACCAACCCAGCTGCCAGTTTAAAACCGTAAATTTTATGGGATTTTTTTTACAGTGTATCTAAACGTAAATTTTTGCACCTCGCCGAGTTTTTTAGAATTTTGAGTTTGGTTCCTGGTAATATTACTTTGAAATTCGGGAAAAATCGGGAAATTTTCGTTATTTTTTGTTAAAACTTCAATATCTATAGCTTATAACTATTAGTTTTTAAATTTGAAAATATAACAGGAAAACTGCGAATGTACCATTTCTTATGGTACTATATTTTTGAAATTGGTTAATAAATAAGTTCGAAGCAATTAAAAGTTAGTCATACAAATTTCGAAATTTTGTGAAATTTTCGTTACTTTTTGCTAAAACTGTCATCTATAGCTTAAAACCACGTGAAAGGTTAGAATGCACTCCTTCTTATGGTATGTTTATTTTTAAAATTGGTTTATGAATAAATTCGAAGCGACGAAAAGTATAAATTCGCGATAGTGTACAAATTGTTCATAGCGGAGATCAATTGTCTCATGGACGTATAACTCATGTAGAATAGTCTAAAGAATTAACCCTCCCGGTGGTTGTCTGGACGAGGTATCTCGTCATTAGCAAAACTGATCAAACCTTGATAGACGAGATATATCGTCATTAGCAAAACTGATATGATCTTGATGGACGAAATATCTCGTTATTAGAAGAAAAATGTCCAAATCTTGACTCGTCATCAAGGCATCGGCAATATCCTGATGATGATCCGATTTGCTCATTGAATATGTTGTACAGTAAAATCAATAGATAATCTCGTGTATAGGTGTAGTAAGTTAAAAAGTAAATCTTGAAAAATTTAGTATACAAATAGCAATCTGACGTCAAAATTATGCGGTGGTTATATAAATGTGACTCTACTTTATATGAATGATGTAGTTCAAGAATAATTTGACAAGAAAATATCTAGGTAGTTAGTTAACTAACTTCGCACTGGAGCAAAACAACTATCTATTGGCGGCCATCTCGAAGGAAATGATCAAAAGACAACACCTTGTCATTTAGAACCACGGTAAGATGAGAAGTCGTCATTTTGAGCCACGGTCAGATGAGAAGTCGTCATTTTAAGCCACGGTCAGATGAGAAGTCGTCATTTTGAGCCACGGTCTGATGACGAGAACGTCTGATCTTGCACTTAACGTTTCAAACTTCCACTCCACGTCAACGTTAAGACATTTCATGCCCTGAAAGATTGAGTGTCCACCAACCCCCATGTACACGACAGTCAGACTGGACCAAGTTTTGAACTCCGGTCGATGATCCATTGCACTTTTAGCTGAACTACCACTGCCCCCCAAAAATCTGAAGCCTGAAATTTCTATTGGTATTGAAATATTAGGTATTTAAAAGAGTTAAAATTACATTCTATACAATAAATTGTGGAGTTAAGTAAACAATAGAATATGACCTATAAATTAAAAAGAAAGTCGTAACTTCAAACTAAGAATTTAACAATTCACTTCGTTTACCCTCGCCACGCGACATCAGTTAGATGTTAATGGATACCAACTACATTGTTGTGTGCCATAAACGCATTGTTCGAAATTGACGCACCAAAAACAATTTTAAAGAAACATCTCCGGGTTCCTTTTGTTTCGTAATAAAGTTGGCCGATAGCTCCACACCGGAGATAATAGGTAGACATGTAGTTATTAAATGCGACCATAAATTCGAATAATGAAAAGGAAGGGGGGTTTCGGGTGGACGTTTTCAAAATGCAACGGAGGAAGGAAGCTAGAGGGAAGTTCGTTAACTTGGCACAATTCTATAACACGGGTCGAATCCTTTTGTTTGCTGCCATCCTGTAGCAGATAAACCTCATCGGAATTATGCTGTTCCATTATTCTTGTTGATATTCTCAAAAGATATTTCGTTTCCTTGCAGTGTATGAGGCATAATTCCTTAATTTCGTGGGTAAAGAATAGTGCAAAGATTGTCAGAATTCATTAGTTTAGTGAGATGATACGTCTTGTAGTAATTTTGCTTATGTTTGGTCCTTGCAAAAGTTTTGCTGTTTAATTAAATGCTAATGTAAATAGGGAAATTGGACAAAAATTATATGTGATTCCATTATTTTAGTGAGATTATTAGTTCCATTATTTTAGTGTTTTGTTTTATCTCTGCTGAATTTAGACTTTTGCGGAAACTTAGATTTAATTATTTCTATGGTAAATTTAATTCCAATGGGATAGGTGATATATGTCTAAATATCGTTAAGAGATATGGAAAAGGATTGGATAATTAGTTAATCTGAGAGTACGGTTGCGTTTTGTTTCAATATTTTGCTAATTTTAGATTTATATAGAAGCTTACAATGAATTTTCTGAAGTATGATCAATGAAAAGGCAAAGGTTAGATATAATGTTGAAATACCATTAAAGAATGAGGAATACAATTGTTATTATTATTTTAGTGTTCAAATACGTTTTATGCCCGTAGAAATGTGAGATGTAATTTCTGAACAAGTAGTGCTAACACAAGTAGTTCTAAAGAAGTGTATCTAAAGATTAAGGCCCCATGCACTCATCCGGTTTTCAATGTGCGACGCCGCTGCGGCAACGCAAGTACGGTCTGAGATTTATTATATCCAATAGAGTAATGCACACATACCTCTAGCGACGCACGTCCAACTTGCGTGAAATTTGTACCGCAGCTCCCCACGGCGCCGCAGCCCGCCGCACATGTTTCTTCGGTCTCAAGTTTCTTGTTTTCATACATAAATGAAATAAAAATAATAATTAATAAATGGGTGGAGTGGTCGTTCACGGTAAGAAGGCGATTTGTCGCCAAATATGGTAACCTTCACCTTTTGCGGCCGCCATCTTGATTTGGCGACAAACGTCTTACCGTGAACGACAACTCCACCAATAAATGGATGTATCCAGTAACGTCTATTTTGTTTCAAAATACATATTTTGTATACCAAGTAAGTGAAATAATCACGTTTTCATCGATAGATATCCATCGCAAATTGCGCGAGATGAGTACTTGCGCCATTTCACGGTTATGTGTGCATAGTTGGGCTTCGGCGTCGCGGCGGCATAGCAGCGGCGCAGCACGTGGAAAAATTGGATATGTGCACTGGGCCTAAAGGATAAAATTGGAGGTTCTTATATGAGCGTGATAATTCGTTTTCTCTCGTATTGTGATTTTAATATAAAAATTTTTAACTGTCATAGTTAACCAGGTTCATAGATTGGACAATTTCATCGATGACGAGATGTATCGTCAGCTAGATACTGTCGATCAGTTTTCTTCATATGACGAGGTACCTCATTGAGACAACCCTAACGAGGGTTAAGGAGGTTATTTTTAAAGTTAAAATCAACCTGATGCGTATATTGATATTATGTGATATATGATTGTGCACATCACATAATTACTTTTACAATTTGCGGTATGTGTGTGTAAATGAGGACAAGAGTGATGAACATTTAATTATCTCACAAATTAAATTTGCGAGTCGACTTAAATTTTCTGTGAAAATAATTGAGTGTTGTTGAATTAAAACGTAAATTATTTCGTTTTTCTGTTTTTTCATTGCCTAATTTAATTATAATTAAAAAAATACGGGGTAAACGAAATGGGAACAGATCACAGGAGAATTGTTTTTAGAATCAAGTGTTATTATTTGGCTTCTATTAGGTAATTTGAAACATTACTTTCTTTGATATATAGAATTGTATGATGGTATAGCGTGTGCTTTAATTGTAATTCAGAGATCCTTAACCCTGCTTACCGTAATTACATTACGAAGAGGATATACAAAAGGATTCATAGACTCAGTTCCATTTAAATTACTAGTCAATGTTCTTAAGGGTGTTAGTTTCTTATTTTGTTAATTTTTCTCAATCGAAACAGAAAAGTAAACAGTGCCTAATTGTAAACATTACATTACAGAATTAAGATTGCAGGTATGCAAATTGCTTTTTGGCTAAGGCTTTTGGAATGGGATTGGATTGGATTGGATATGATTTTGTGGCATTGAGTCCTCTTGGGACATATTATGCCAAACTCAAGATAAAAAATCAAATATATAATATAATAATGAAGTGAAATGAGTAAAAACATGATGAATGAATACTACATAAAATTATATGTGATGGATAAAACCAATGTCATGTAAAAAGCTAAAAATATTTGGATGAGGATTCTCCCCAACCATGTCTTCTAAAGTCAAGGTATAAGATTTAAAATATTTAAGACGTTGATAATTAAAATGAGAACACTCTATTAAAATGTGTTTCACCGTAAGTGGACAAATGCAGTAGTTACAAATGGGATGATCTTCTCCGAGGAGGAAGTGTCTATGGGTTATTCGCGTGTGACCGATACGGAGACGTGTTAGAATTACATCCTGTCTTCTAAAAGGTAGCGATTTCCATTGAATTATATTTCGTTTTAAAGCATGGAGTTTGTTTTCAGTTTGTTCATTCCATTCGTTTTGCCATTTGTCTTGTAAAAATGTGTAAATGATAGATTTTAGGTCACGATAAGGGATAGTATGATTAAAATTATTTACGGCCGATTTGGCGGCTTTGTCAACTAATTCATTTCCAGATATCCCAACATGAGATGGGATCCAACAAAATAACAAGTTAAAATTTTTGGATGAAAGATGATAAATTTTTTCCAGTGATTCTAAAACAATGGGATGACTGTCATGATCAGGATGTTTCAATGACTGTAAAACGCTTAATGAATCAGTGAAAATGATACAATTTTTATGACAATGATCAGATATATATTCCAATGCTTTATATATGGCCATGATTTCAGATGTAAAAACAGAACATGAAGAATGAAGTTTAAAACTGTGAACAGAGTGACTAATAGTGAACGCAGCTCCAACATAGTTTGCCCTTTTCGATCCGTCCGTGTAAACTTGTATAAAATTTGTGTATTTTTGTATATGGTTTTGAAAAAGCTGTTTGTAAATAATATCAGAGGTATCTGCTTTATTAAAATTTTGGAACGGGTTTTGAAATTGAAAATAATGATTAAACCAAGGAGAGAAAGAATACAGTTTTTTCTGGGTAACGTCAAGTGAACAAAGTTCGGATCCGTTCATCAAATCCAGCATTCTTAAGTGAAATGTAGGGATGAAGGATGTTTTAGCTTGATAGAGGCGTTTTAAATACGGACTGTGATGAATGGTATGCAATGGGTGATGAGGGATTGAGGAAATTCTAAAATAATATTCCAAGGACAACAAATGTCGCCTTAAGTCCAGAGAAGGTTCAAAATTGTCCACATATAAGCTGCTTACGGGTGAAGTCCTGAAGGCACCAGAACATAAACGTAAAGCTGTGTGGTGGATAGTGTTCAGGGTTTGAAGAGTAGATTTTCTTGCTGAACCATACACCACGCAGCAGTAATCTAATTTTGATCGTATTAATGCTCTATATATTTTTAAAAGACAATTCCGATCAGATCCCCATGATAACTTAGATAAAACTCTTAATATGTTGAGGGCCTTTTCGCAACGTTTGCGTAGATTTAAAATATGCAGTTGAAAAGTCAACTTCTTGTCAAATATGATACCTAAAAATTTAAAATTGTCCACAACATTAATTAAAATATCTTTGAAAAATATTTCAGGGTCAAGATGAAGATTCCGTTTTTTACAAAAATGAACACACGCGGTTTTGGAAGGTGAGAAACTGAAACCATTTTCGTTAGTCCAATGAATGATTTTATTAACGGCCTGTTGAAGTTGTCTTTCAATTAAACGAATATCTTTAGCTGCGCATGAAATTTGCAGATCGTCAACGTAAATAAGACCTTTCACTGATGGAGGCAATTGAGAAACAATATCATTAATTTTTAAAATAAATAAAGTAACACTTAAAACACTGCCCTGTGGCACTCCCTCCTCTTGAATAAAAACATCTGAGAAAATTGATCCAATCCGTACTTTAAAATATCTTTTTTCTAAAAATTTTTGAATAAAAATAGGCAGATTACCTCTTATGTCGTTTTTAAAAATGTCCCTTAAAATCCCATGTCTCCATGTTCTATCGTACGCTTTTTCGATATCGAAAAAAATCGAAACGAGATGCTTATTTTGAACAAATGAGTTTCTTATATCCGTCTCGAGAGCGACTAAGTTGTCAATAGTGGATCTATTTTTTCTGAAACCACTTTGGAGTGGAGAGAGACATTTATCTTTTTCTAAAACATAAACCAACCTAGCGTTGACCATCTTTTCTAGAACTTTACATAAGCAGCTTGTCAGGGCTATAGGACGGTAGTTCGAAGGATTCTTGGGGTCTTTGTTCGGTTTCAGTATGGGTATTATGGTAGCATACCTCCATGACTGAGGAAAAGTGTGTTCGTTCCAAATTCTGTTATAAAATTTAAGGAGATGATTTAAAGAACTATTTGAAAGATGTTTGAGCATGATGTAACTAATATTATCTGGGCCAGGAGTTGATTTGTGAACTAAGGATAAAGCCTTTGTCAATTCGGAAAAAGTAAAATCACAATTATATGATAATATACGGTTTGAAGTGAAATTAACTTTATTCTTCTCAGATGCAATTTTAATTTTTTTTAAACTTTCAGAGTAGTTAGTGGAGCTGGATATATCGGAAAGGCATGAAGCAATTGCGTTTGCTATATCTTTGGGTGCTGATAGTACTTGGTTATTGCATTCTAGAATCGGGATTTGTCTATTGGGGTAAACACCGGATATTCTTTTGATCCTGTTCCATAGTTGTTTACTTGTGGTCTTGCTATTTATACTGTTTACATAATTCACCCAAGAATCCCTCTTACTACGTCGTTGTATTTTTCGAAAGGCCGCTTTTGTTTTTTTATAAATAATATAATTTTCACTAGTTGGATATCTATTGAAGATATTCCAGGACTTCCTTTGTTTCCGGTAAGCATCGCTACAATCCTCATTCCACCAAGGTTTCTTCTGTTTTTTAGGCTTATTAATAACTTTTTTAATTGAGGCGTCAGCACTATCTATAATTATGTCTGTTATTTTATTAGTAACTTCATTTATATCATCACTTTCTACCATATTAGTAAGGTCAGCGAGGCTAGTAAAAAGTGGCCAGTTGGCAGTTTCAAATATATAGTTAGGTTTGCTGACATAGGGAGGTTGGTATTGGCCTTCATATTTAAGTTTAATTGGATAATGGTCACTATTGTAAAGGTAAGGATCCACAGAAAAGGTCCAAAATGGCAAAATTGAAGGAGTGCAAATTGCCAGATCTATTGAATGGTAAGTAAGTGAAGGTGAGTGAAAGTAAGTAGGTTGGCCGTTATTCATTATACATAAATCATTGTCCGTTATTAGTTTCTCAATTTGTTTGCCTCTTTGATTAATGTCTGAACTGCCCCAGAGGATATGATGGCCATTTAGGTCACCAAGTATGATGAATGGTTGTGGAAGTTGATCTATTAAATTATTTAAGTCAGAAGTAGCAATACGGGTGTTAGGAGGTAAGTATAAATTGCATATTGTTATTAAAATATTTACGTGAAGTCTTACAGCAAGAGCTTGCAGATTTGTTTTTAAGTTAATTTGAGTTACTGGAAAGTCATGGGAGGTAAGCAATGCAACACCTCCACATGCTCTATGGCCATCATCGTAATCTTTTCTGAATGTAGTGAAATGGTGAATGTTGGTGGAATCATTGCTTCTCAAAAAGGTCTCCTGGAGGGCGATTGCAGCTGGCTTGTGGTTGTTTATGATGTCTTTGACATCATCAATTTTTTGACGAAAACCACGGCAGTTCCAGGAAAGGAATGAAGCCATAAAAATAAAGTATAAAGGAAAAGGAAAAACTACTTGTGATTTCTCGTCCTAGGACGATGTTTGTCTTGCCGAGGATCCTTCTTGGGCTTCAGTGGCGAAGTCTCCAAGTCCTCATCTTCTACAGATGAAATGTCGCTTTCAGTATTATAAAGATTAATGAGGTCACTGGTAGAAGGATTAGTTATCATATTTCTGGATGAAACGTCAGGTTGAAGAGAGGTTTGAGAAGAACTTTTTGAAATTTTAATGTTATTTTGTTCAGATGATATGGCTCTTTTTAAAGAAGTATTTTTAGGTCGATTTGTTTGGTTTATGTGTTTTGTATTTGTTGAGGTTGTAGCTGATGCTTTAGAGATAAGAGGCGTTATAGGTTGGTTAATTGAAATTTTATGTTGTGGAGATGGCTTAAAAATAGTTACATCGGTTTGAGTTCCATTAGTTTTGAAAGTTTTTTTTACTATAGAAGAGTAAGATATGCCAGGTTTCGGGGTGCGATCATTTACAATTTTTCTGGCCTCTGGAAATGAAATGTTTTGTTGAACTTTTATTGTTTGAATTTCTTTTTCAATTTGGAATTTAGGGCAAGACCTGGCAAAAGCTGGATGGTCACCTTTGCAGTTGACACAGCAAAGGGATGATGATGTACAGATATCGGTCTTATGATCTGTACTACAGCATTTTGCGCAGGTTTCTTTGCCACGGCAAGCGAGAAAAGAGTGGCCGAATCTCTGACACTTAAAACAACGGACTGGATTTGGTATGAAAGGTCTCACTGGGCAATTAATATAGGCTATTTTTACGTGTTTTGGAATGCTTGGTGTATTGAAAGTTATTATTACGTGTTTGGTGGGTATTCTTTGGCCATTTCTTGATATAGTGATTCTTTTTACATTTATTACAGATTGATTAGACAGGGACTCTAAGATGTCTTGTTCAGTGTCATGTACTAAATCAGATTCAGAGATAACGCCTCTTGATGAGTTCAATGTTTTATGGGGTGTAACTGTGACTGCAATTGGACCAACGAATTTAATTTTTTGTATGTTTAAAGCCTGCGTATTATTTAAAACTTCAACGAGTACATCTCCTGCTAGTGTTTTTTTTATGTTCTTCGTCTCTCCAACCATGCCTATTATAGTTTTATGTAGTAAAATTGCTGATATATTTTTTAGGTTTCCCTCATTACTTTTAATTATAAAAAAATTTTGTTCTGATGTATTTTTTCCATTACTTTCGGTAGATAAATGCTCCACTGAAGGAGAAGTAGGTTTTTGGTTATCCATGATTATTAATTAAATATTCAGTCCCCGGCGGCACCACCCACCATGGAGTCCAACGAGGGGATACAGGTTCCTGCACCGGTGCTAGCCAGGGACTATACGGACCCAACTCACCTCTATGACTGCCCTAAGGAGCTAGTTGGTGAGCAGGTCCTTAGTCCTAGCAGGATATACCCACCAGCCGATCAATGTACTGGGACCAAAGCACACTTCCTGTTTATCCGAAGCAGGAGCCGAAGCAATGTATTGGGGCGTTATGTTGTCCCTCAATCACCAGGATCACCTTTTCCGAAGACACAGGTCTCCACGCACGGCAAACACGTGGGTGATATAATCCCCAAGAGGAGCTAAATGCACAGACTGGCGAAAAGCTTCTCAAGGGGAGCCCTCACCTCCGAAGAGGCAACCACAACGAGGGAGGAAGAAAAAGCAAAAAGCAAAGGTTAGAGGAGAAGAAGAACGAAAGGGAGGGAAGATCACTCAGGTACCCCGGGGTTGTGAAGCCCGTACAAACCTAAAGAAGGAATGCCCCTGGGGGCTTTTGGAATGGGATTCTAAATTGTTTTTTAAAGTAGGACATATAAGGTAAAAATTGTTTTCTAGAAGGGCTGAAAATCAGACTGACTTAAAAATATGTTTGGTTAGTATAATTGTTGACGCACTTACATTATCCATAAACTAATGTAAAGCAGGAATAATTGAACGTTAGTTAAACGTAAAAGCCGTATAAATGACTAAAATGTTAAATATATATATATATATATATATATATATATGTATTTTATTTTATGCTGAAATTGGGCAATATTTTAAAGTGAACTTAAAAAACCGTATTTGTTAAAAGACCAGCAGCTATTTTAATGAAAACACGATGGATAGTCAGAAGTTCAGTGTAAAACATGACTAGTATGTTTACTTATTTTAGGATACGAATTTTGTGACTTTCTAAGGTATAAAACTGAAAATTGCCAATATATATTTCCCCAGTTTAAATATATTTTATTTATAGACTAATTTAGATTTGATCTTCGATAAATTAATTGAAATTTTGTTTATCCCTTTTACGAACATAAGTGCTTAGCGCATCTCAGTTATCGAAGCGTATATTAGGTAGCTTCTTGTAGTTTGATGATATAATAAGATTGATATAATTATCGTCATGAAATACTTGATTTTGTATTTGATCCAGTAAACGTTTGCTCCAAAATAATTTAGTAATAAAAAAATAATGGAATTTGTAAACACCTGAATACATATATATTTTATAATTTTATCCATTTCTAGGTACTGGTATTATTGAAGGATTGTATAAAAATAATCAAATGAAATGAGAATGGAAGAATTTTGGCAACTCGCCTTAATTTGTATCTTGTATTGAGTTTTAACAAATGTACTATTATTGCGTTTTAACAAAATGTACTATTATTGCGTTTTAACAAAATGTACTATTATTGCGTTTTAATAAAATGTCAGATAACAAGTCATTCTCAGATAAAATATAATGATATTTAAGACAATATGAATATGTTGTAGGTATTGCATATGCCATAAATCAATGCATGCGTAAATGAAATTTATTTTGAGTATTCATTAATAATACTTATAATGCGCCATATCTTTAAAACATTTTAGGTATCGAAAAGTTGATAAAATTCAACTGAGGAAAATGAGTTACCATTTTTAATGTTTGACCAGGTTAAAGTAATTTCATTACACTTGTTATTATTTAAAAATTTCAGTTATCAGGAATAATGTAAAATATATATTGCCTTTAAAACCTTTTTATTTGTCAATTTATTTATAATATTTACTCTCTCTCTCTTTAACATTTAATTCTAAAATATTTTTAGTTCTTTTTGGTATTCTAAATGGCGGATTGTACATATTTTTGTGCAAAGTCGATAATAGCTCGCACCAAAATCTCCTTGTTGTGTTAAACTCAAAATTTAATTTCTAAAATTAGCGCATGTAAAAATAGTGGCACAGTTTTAACTATTATAGAAAAGTATAACTTTCAAATTTTAGCCGAAAATTTAGTATGAAATCCAGGCTGTATCTATTAAAGGTAAAAATATATTTTAGCAGTATAACTTTCTTCTTTTTATCGTTAAAACTTTTAAAATGTCACAAGGAATGATTTAATACATTTTGCATTCTGCATTTGTTACCTAAATGCAAAAACAATCTAGATAATCCCAATTTATCTGAACTGAAAGACTTGAACCACTTTGGACATAAAGGTATTATACTCATTAGGCTCAACATGCTGGATTTATTTTACCCTGCAGTTCTCAAATAATTAGTGAATTAGTGTCCCTTAGAATTGGAGCCAGATTACTTTAAATGTTTACCCTTATGCCCTTTTATCGATATCGGAAAAGCTAATTTAGTAGTTGGGGGAAATAGTTTCCTCAGGAATAATTTATGTAAAAAAGGTTACCGCACTTCGGCAAATAAAATTATAAAACAAGTGAACGTAACCTGTATCTCACAAACACAAAATACTTGTTTGCCTTGATTATTTACTCTGAATCAAATTTAGAAAACGCAGAAGCAAATTTTGTTGAAATGTGTTGATGGGAATCTGTTTAATGTGGTAGTCAATTATACATTCTGTAACAAAAAAATCAACGCACCAAGAAGGAACTGTCCGCAATTGGTGAATGTGAAGAACAGACATATAGAAAAACACACGATAAAAATTTCATAACAATTGAATGATTTAGTGCAGAGTTTGAACGTTACAAAGTTAGGGCGTCAGGAAGTCGTTGGTGTCCTGGATGGTGTCCTGTGGAATTTCTTGCCACATTGTCTTCAACTGACGGGCTAAATGGTCAACAATCTTGAATGTTTGCCATCGCCTTCACATAACTCCCCAAATGTGCTCTATGGGAGAGAGATCATGAGACCTAGATCGCCAAGGAAGTGTAGGGAAAGCTTAAAGACGATTCATAGCAACATGTGCCGTGTGCAGCCGGGCATTATCTTGTTGAAAAGTAAGTCCTGGGTATCGCAAAAGGTAACACAACAGATCGCAAATGTCGTCTACTTACCGCTGTGCTTTAAGTGTGTCAGAAATTACTACCAAAGGGGTCCAGTAACCAAAGGAGATGGCACCTCAGACCATAACGACCTGTTGTGGGCATATGTGGCGCGCGACAGTAGCCCCCGACGTCTTTAGATACGTATGCGATTGTCATCAGGACACAGTTGAAAACAAAACTTGTCACTAAAGACTATACGTCCCTAGTCATTGCCGTTCGAAGTTGATCGAGCCCGGCAACAGTGTAATTATTGATGCGTCGACTTTTTGTTATAGAGTATATTACAAAGTTTGCAACAACGAACATCAGTATTCATTGTTCTTTTAAAATTCTCTAAACATTACACTACTGATTTAAGACTGACAGAAGTAAAATCTTATTGCTTTAAAATTAATTTCAATAAGCTATACGACACCTTAACTAGATAATTGCTTGCGTTTATTTTTATTAATCATGTTACCATAACTTAAAATTTTTTTTTAACCTGAAATATGTTCTGAGAAAGTTTTTGGGAATAAGGGCATTATGGTCCGACGATATATTTCGGTATCAGCACAATTGACCAGATCTTGGACTAGATATCTCATTGAAGCCACTTTTAGAGTTAATTGTACTTCTGATCAAAATTGATAATTTCTGTCAGTGGATTCTACAGCTCTGACCTTGTGTGTCTTGATTTGTATTAGTTACTGTTTTTCTCACCTTCACTTAGGCCCGGTGCACACATCCGGTTTTTCAACGTGCAGCACAACTGCGGCACCAAAGCCCAACTATGCCCACATAACCGTGAAATGACGCATGAGCTCATTTAGCGCCATTTGCGATAAATATTCTATCTAAGAAAACGTGTTTATTTCGCTTACTTGGTGTAAAAAAAGAATATTTTGAAACAAAATAGACTTTACTGGATACAACCATTTATTAATTATTATTTATGTTCCATTTGTTTATGTAATCAAGGTACTTCAGAACGGAGACTCATGTGCGGCGCCATGGGGAACTGCGGTACAAATTGCACGCAAGTTGGACGTGCGTCGCCCCAACGGCGCCGTAGGCATGTGTGTACTGCTCCATTGGATCTAATGTATCTCAGACAGCACTTGCGTTGCGGCAGCGGCGCCGCTCGTTGAAAAACCGGATGTGTGCATCGGGCCTTAAGGTGCTTTACATCTCTCAGCCGTTGGCTGTTGTTTACTGCACAATGACCATATTTGGCCACGATAGATACAAACAAGATATAATATAATACCAAGTAATAGATATACACACAATGAAAGAACACAGAAGAGAGAAATACACCCAGGGTGGAACCACAAGTTCACCTACAACTCGCAGGTCACCTCTCAATGAGACTCCTGGTATAGTTTTTCAAAAAGGTTGACTTGCTCGAGTTGTTATTTTGAAATTTAAAGCAACATCGCAGGAATAATTATACAGAGTTTTGAATGACTGTCTAGGTAGTTACATAAAGTTAAATATATTACTATATGTGAACTTAATTAAGTAGGTAGATAGTTAATTAACCAGCTGACCTGAAGCTATTGATCCGGTATCAATTTTTACATTAAAGATCCAATAACAACGCCAAGTAATTTTGAATCACGACGAAATCAACCCGTGAGCTGGTACACCACTCTCCGAAGTTCCACACTAATCCCAACGGGAAGGCATTTGAGCCCACGACAGATTTAACGTGCAAAATCCTCATGTACATGCTCCTCCCATGTACACCATGGCTGGACCGAGTCTCGGTCTCGCAAACATCCGTTTATGAACAATAGGAAAAGCTGTGAGACGAATATAGAACAAAAGATCAAAGTGTTATGAGACTCCTCTTCTGCAAGTGTTCCTCTTACGGACCCCAAGGTATCTAGATTAGACTCTTGTTAAGTAGACTATGCCCCTGGGGTGCCACAAAATCAGTGATACACAGATGCCTGATTTTTATTATGAAAAGACAAAGGCAATGAACACTAAGTATGGCAGAACCCGGCTCGGGACATATCATGGTTTGTTAAAGATTGTTAACGTTTATTCTTATGAATCTCATGTATTAGTGTCCAACTGTGTTTCCATGATGTGTAACACAGGGGGAGAAGGGAACGATTTAGCAAAGCCCAAGTTAGTCAAATGATACTCGCAATGCCAGAGTAACATGGACACAAGAGCGGGACTGGGGAGATTCATCCTTTTTTACGTCTTTCTTTCTTTGGTAATTCAACTAAGGGTTAATGGGTCTACGGCCAAGGCTTCTCTTGTAACCGAAGACCCGTGTCAGTTTAGTATGCCCCTCATAAGGGTCTCCACAATGCTGTAAATCAGAGGTGATTGCACTCCCCACTTATCCGTGAGCAACCTTGTCAACTTTCAATATGTTATGCCTACGAACCGGTATAGTGGTTAAGGTGTTAGCCTCTAGATCGGAAGGTTCCTGGTTCGAATCCGGGTCCGGGCATGGATGTTTGTAAACGTATGGTGTAGAGGCGGCTGGTGCACCTTAAATCTGTCGTGGCCGAAAGTCCTCACGTTGGGTTGACGTGGAAGTTTGGAGAGTGGGTTGCCAGCTCAGGTGTTACTTCGTCATCTGACGGTGGTTCAAAATTACGAGGTGTCGTCCTCGCATCTTTCCCTCAAGGGACTGATCCCGGACCGTCGTCAATAGCCCGTTGTGTTGCTCTAGTACGACGTTAACTAAAATTACCAATTATTTCAATCTGTTATACGTACGGGTAAAAGTTACAATGATGTAAGTCCCTTTTTCGAAGAAAAGAAGACAGTATTCCACTGCCACCAGTTGGCCGTTGAATTAAGATCTTACTTACTTCACATTTTCAGTCAATAGATTGACTTATCTAGATCTGGTTTCTGTGTTTAACTCTCTCTCTCTCTCTCTCTCTCTCTAATTATATTAGTTTATATTTGGTTTTATTATACCTGGTTTCTGTGTTTAAGTCTTTTTTTATGAAAAAGTGACTTACACCACTGTAACTTTTAAGCTGACCATATATCGGGAGGTAAGAGGGGTGAAAACATGACAAAAAAAATCTTTGCTCCTTCAACTGGCCTACTACGGAACTATCTTAATTAGCATTTCGAGATAGGAGTATTTTAATTCTTATAGCGCTACTTTAATTCGATTAATTCAAAATAGATACATGTAATGCTATTTACAAATAATTCTTCGTTTGATTAGTTTTTGCCCTATCTATTCATAGTTTTAAGATCACACCTAGACCACAAAATAAATTAAGATTTTAATGCTTCGCTAGTTGAACTATCTTTATAAATTTGATTTTGTTCTAACTATTCCCAAAATGAACTTAATGGTCTAAGTAAGGAAATACAAAAGAAATATCAAAGCGAGAGATTATTCGCTGTTAAAGTCGGGCAGTTTTCGAGATTGTCTGAAGTTATTAATCTAAATACCATGCCGTTATTCTTCATTTCAAAAAATAATTTAGAGCCTTCAATGATAGAAAATAGTTTTGCTTCGTATCTAAAGGACTTGGGCTTCATATTTCAATTTGTGAGTAATTTAAAACTGGAATGTAATCACTGAAAAGCGAATGAGTTTAACTCCTAATGACTCTATTCACAGAGAATTTTCTGTGGAATGTATCCTAGAGACACCTGTTTTAGAAGTACTCAGGTCACGATTCTAATTTAAAATTATCGATTCGTCTTTTCTAAATTTAATTGGAAACGCTCCTAAGAGCCTATATCGTAGTAAGATATTCAAGAAAGTATTTATTTGACACATACTTGTGAGAGAGCGTTTTAATAACTTTTTAAAGGATGCGTTGTGATGTAACTAGAAATTTCTTATTTTAGAATTAGATTGAAAATTGTAATATCTATCTCCTCTTTCAATTATATTTATCATAAGTAGTTTGCTTGCTACTTGATTTCATTTTAGTTGCGATCCTGTGGGGTCGTAAGGAGAAATAAGAGTGGATATAGTTTTGAAACATGACAGAACATTTAATTAACTTGATACTTAAAAGTAGACACCCACAACAGAAGTGTTAAATTCCTCGAATTTAATTTCAAATAAGTCGCTAACTGCATGTGCTCTCGAATCGCTACGCTGATGAACTATCTTTCAGTTTATATACAACAATTTTTATTATAGAATATTTTTTAAACTAAATTTATAAATTCATTTAAACGTTTTCCCCATATTACTTAATCGCATATTTACAGACAGACTGAAATTTAATTTTCCTTGGACATTTATTTCAAAACTTCCAAAACAAGCTTTAATCTAAGCATTTCCACTGAAAAGGGTTCATAAATCAACCCGCACTGTAGCCTTTCGGTTGCAGTTACGGGTGGTGGGCTCACTTTCAGTTGCAGTTAGGGGCGGTGATCTCACACACACTTTATATCATTGGTCTATATAGAATAAGTAGACCAGCACGAAATAGTCTATTTGTATTGTGATTCTTCCTCGCTTGAAACTAAAGAATGCCTCATTCAAGAAACTTTGAATTTTACGGTTTATGTCAAAAACGGATATCTGTCAACTTTTTTTGGACGAAATTAAAATGGGTCTCTTAAGACGTATGTATTAAATATATACAGGCTTACTTTAAGATTATTAAAATTAACGCTACTTTAAAAGAACTATACAAACAACGAATGTTCGATGTTTTATAATCTTTTCAAAGATCACAATAAAGATAATTATCTTCCTATATGACATCCTTCAAACATAGCACTGTGGCACATATTTCAAAAAATCAATTCCTGAAACAAAATCTACGAAAATTTCCCAAACGAAACAAGGAAATTAAAAAGACAGTAATAATTTCGAAAGCTTTGCTAACGAGTTATAGTATTACATTTGAGTGCCTCAGACTCAATCCAACCTATTAAGAGAACTGAAGGATCCCTTCCTCACCTTTAGTATGAAAGAGAGATTAGAAGTAGAACAAACAGCTTGCTCCAAAGAGTTCTCCATACGAAGACATTGGAACACGTAACAGGTTAAAAAAATAATCACATTCATTTGCCTTTCGGAACAATTCAGCAAGTCTGTTTGGATATTTGAATAATTCAATCAGGAGCGCGACGATAGGAATACTGATTATACCTTGAAGTTCTACAGGGGGATCACAAGACTGACTTAAAGAGAAATTCTCAAAAAATAAAAATAAATAAAAGGAAGGTTTCTTTTTTTTTAACATTTACTTTTTATTGAATTTATCACTCGACCTATTCATTCCTACTAGACTAGATTTTAATAAGTGTCGTGTGTTGAGAGATTACTTAAATTTAATGCGATACTATATTCTTAACCCTCAGAATGGTTTCGACGACATATCGCGTTCATCAAGATCTCGCCGATGTTGAAATATCGCATCAAGATATTAATGATTTTATATGAAGAAGAATGAGACCGAGATTTCTCTGAAATTGTAATTTTGTACTTATCAATTAACGTCATACTAGAACAACACAACAGGATATTGACGACAGTCCGGGATCAATCCCCTAAGGGATCCGAGGACACCACCACGTAATTTCGAACCACGGTCAGATGACGAGTAATCACCTGAGCTGGTGCACCAGCGGCCTCTATACCATATGCTTACAAACATCCATGCACTGACTCGGATACGAACCAGGTACCTTCCTATCTAGAGGCTAACACCTTAACCACCGGGCCGGTTGGTCGTCGAGTTCGCTGTGATCCTTCCCCTTCTAATGACGAGACATCTCGCCAGACATGATCTGGTCAATTTTGCTAATTGCGAGATACCCAGTTCTGATAACATCGAGCAGGGATTTTTTTCTAATGGCGGGCACATTTGACCTAAGTCATTGGCCACTACAAGGCCGGAAGTGATGTGGTCACTTGTGAAGGAGCACCCAGTGGGAGGACCATCATTGCCCCTAACAATTTTATACTTCGTAATTTTGAACCATGTTCAGATGACGAAGCAACACCTGAGCTGGTATACGCTTACAAACATCCATGCCCGAACCCGGATTCGAACCGGGGACCTTCCGATCTTGAGGCTAACACCTTATCCACTATACCGGTTGGTCGGCACATCGAGCAGGGTTAAAAGCGGAAATTGATTACATTCTAATTTCGATTGTCATCTGGACCTCTTGTAGGAAATCATTCTTGATCGGGATGTGTTATTCTGGATTATTACAATTGTGTACACTTTATACGATCATTAAATAATCAGTATTTTTAGTTACACATCTTTGTAGTCTCCGGCTGTTTCTTATCCAACTATTTCGGGAAACAATAAAATTTTACTTTCCAAGCAAAGTTTTTATGATCATGAAAATTTATTCATGAGACGGAATCACCGCTTTTAACAAAGCCTTTAAATTCAATCTCATACCCCACCTATCTAAAATCATACCCCTCTAATATTTGTGATTAGCTTGTATGATATTAATATATCAGGTTACGAAAATATTAATTCTTCTAGTATTACGTTTACTTAGTTGAAGATGTCAGTGAATTCAAAAACATACATTTGCTTAATAGTAGATATTAATGCTCTGCAAAGTCAAACATTGTTTTACTTTGCAGGGCATTGCAGAGCTTGTCAAACATTGTTAGTAAATTTAATTGGTCAGTTAAAATTAAGCGAAATATCTCAGTTGTTATTTTAAATCCAAACCGAGTTTCAGATCGTAACATTTTTGTTGCTTGAGCAAATATTTTCTTGGTTAAAATTGTTAATTTCGCGATTAGGGGGGGGGGGACACCAAATACCACATTTATTAAGAAAACTCGAAAAAGATTAACTGAACGAAGTAGAGAGCGAGTTTGTAATAACATTTTCAGAGAGAGAACTAATGGGTGTATTTAATAAACTTTTGTTTTTCTAGAAACTTACATGTTTGACTTAACTTGGAACATATCTAAAATTTCGTAGTAGTAGAAATGCATCGTACATTGAAGATACATGCAGTGTGTATCGAAATGATAAGTCCGCCCGCATTTTTCAAAGCTTCGACTCTGAATTGAGAATAAGAATCATTTTTTTGGTAGAGATAATTATACAATAATCGTTATAACTATTTAGGAAGCAATTTGTTAAAACTAAATAGTTCATTTTTATTTTATGTAAATTTTTATTTTGAGACCGTTTCGAAAAGATAGGTCCGCTTTTATAACTCTTTTCACCTAAACCTTTATTTCCAGAAAATTTGCATAAATATCATAGTTTTGTCTTACTGTGGGTTTGACCAACCGGTATAGTGGTTAAGGTGTTAGCCTCTAGATCGAAAAGTTCCTGGTTCGAATCCGGGCCCGGGCATAGATGTTTGTAGACGTATGGTGTAGAGGCGGCTGATGCATCTTAAATCTGTCGTAGCCGAAAGTCCTCACGTTGGGTTGGCGTGGAAGTTTGGAGAGTGGGGTGCCAGCTCAGGTGTTGCTTCGTCATCTGACCGTGGTTCAAAATTACGAGGTGTTGTCCACGGATCTTTCCCTTAAGGGACTGATCCCGGACCGTCGTCAATAGCCCGTTGTGTTGCTCTAGTTCGACGTTAACTAAAAAATTACCAAACAAAATTAGTCTTACTGTGGGATTACACTGGCTGTTGTGGAATTATTTAAACAGATTTGAACATCACGTTCTAATCAAACAAAATGGGTCGTCGTTGCAGTCTTTCGCTGGTTGAGAAGGGAAATTTGATGCATTTAAGAAGTATAGAAAATCGAATAGAGAAATAGCTAAACTTTTAAGCAGATCGCATAATGTTATAAACAATTTTTTACGACTTATATATATGGCACTATACTTATGGCAGCAAACAATCATCTGGGAGGCCATGAAAAGTGACACCCCGACAAAGAAGGACTATCGTAAAGGAGTTAAAATCTGGAAATACGAACATATCCACTTTGGTGAGACAACAAAACCCTCTGATATCGAAATCTACAGTCCATAAAGTGGTAAAGAAGTTCGGAAATAAGGTTTACTAGAAGAGGAAAGCGGTTCCGAAATTAAGAAAACTCCGCACAAAGAAAAGCGATGAAATTCCCACAGGAAGTGATGAAGGAAAGAAGACTGGCATCGAGTGATATTCAGCAATGACAAAAATTCAACCTGTATGGTCCAGAAGGTTGGCAGTAATACTGGCATGGATCTGCGTAACAATAGAGAGATATTCTCGAAGAGGCAAGCTGGTGGTGGTTCCGTTATGGTCTGGGCCGGATTCGGACGTGCAGGAAAAACTGATATAGCATTTGTATACAATCGTTTGAATGCTGGAGGTTATCAACAGCTGCTTGAACAATATTTTCTTCCACAATCAGAGCACATTGGAGGCCAGTTCTTCATGTTCCAACAGGACAATGCTCCTTTGTATACTGCAAAGTCCACTTTTGAATGGTTTCTGGATAACGGTGTACATATTATTGATTGGCTCCCTTGCAGCCTCGACCTGAATCCGGTAGAAAACATATGGGGCATAATCGTAAGAGCAGTGTATGCAGGCGGAAGGCAGTACAACTTTACTACAGACTTAAAAAAAGCTATTTCCTCCGAATGGGAAAAAATCGAGACAAATTGTTTGTAAAAACATGTAGAAACCATGCCAAATAGGATTTATGAGCTTATTCCGAAAAACGGTGGAAAAATTTCTTATTAATTCAACACTAATTTGAGGTTTGGTTCAGTGGACCTATCTTTTTGAAACAGTTGTTTGACATATTTTTTGTTTTTCTTACAATTACTACGATTTGTATATTATTTATGAATTATTTTTTCATTGTATGAACTAATCTAGTATATAAAATAGTACTTTGTAAACAATAAAAAAGGTTTTCCTAACATAACTTTCGTTTTTACTGGTGAACCTATCATTTCGGTACGCACTGTATATATTTAAGAAGATTTATTTTTCTTAAAAGTACTTGAACCTTTAATATCAGAATAAAGACTAAAATATTCTTGCTATTTTGAAAATGTATCTGGAATTCAATTATTTATTTTACGCGTGTTCTATTATAAGTAAACGGACACATTTTTAAACCCTGGTTTTACATTGAAAGAAGTATAAGAGGTTTCTTAATGCTTCTTTAAAGATATACGTTTTGATAAGTCACAGTGTTTAAAGTTTATCTCAATAACCCTCCTGGTAGACCAGATCTTGATGGACGATATATATCTTCATTAGAAGAAAACAGGCCAGATCTTGATGAACGAGATATAACTTCATTAGAATAAAGCAGGCGATGCATTGATGGACGAGATATCTCTTTATTAGAAGAAGGCAGGCCAGATCCTGATGGTCGATATATCTCTTCATTAGAAGAAAGCAGGCCATACCTTGATGGACGAGATATCTCTTCGTTAGAAGAAAACAGGCCAGATCTTGATGGACGAGATATCTCTTCATTAGAAGAAAGCAGGCCATGCCTTGATGGACGATATATCTCTTTATTAGAAGGCAGGCCAGATCTTGATGAACGACATATCTCTTCATTAAAAGAAATCAGGCCAGATCTTGATGAACGACATATCTCTTCATTAAAAGAAATCAGGCCAGATCTTGATGAACGAGATATCTCCCATTAGAAGAAATCAGGCCAGATCTTGATGAACGAGATATCTCTTCATTAGAAGAAATCAGGCCATGCCTTGATGGACGAGATATCTCTTTATTAAAAGAAAGGAGGCATATCTTGATGGACGAGTTATTTCTTCATTAGAAGAAAGCAGGTCAGATCTTGACCTCGACATTAGAATGCAATCCGTAGCATCTTGGTGACGAAATCCCTCGTCTTCAGCAAAATCGATCAGATCTATTTAAATATATTTTTATAAATTTAGTAACCCGTACAACACAATATGGTGTTTTCTACGCATATGAGTAAAAAAGCGCTAAGAAATTGCTTATGTACTTACTCCCCCAAACACCTTTAAAAACAACCATACAAAATGAAACATTAAATTAAAAAAAAAACTAAGTCAAACTAGCAACAGCAGTCGGGAGATCGGTAATACGAAACCATAAATATATGTAAACATTATTTAATGATGAACAGATTGTATATTTTTTGAAAAATGTAATGAGTAAGGAATGAACTAAAAACAAAAACAATAACATAGTATTGTTCTTATTTTCACCACATGTTATTCAGCTAGGTTGAAAAAGAAAGCCACGTTTAATTCACAGTGTTTAATAGGATATAAATATCAACTTCTTGAATTATCCAGAACGACTTAAAAATTTATAAGTGTTTTAAACATCTAAAATACGTATATAAATGGCATTGACTAGAATATAGAAGTTAATAATCATTTTAACAATGTGGAATATTTAATAAATTCGGGATGTAAACAGAATAATGCATTAATTAAGGGTACAAAAGTTCTATCTGAACAGAGTTATAGCAATATTTGTACTAATGTTTTCTTACCAATTATCTATGCGATTATTTTAACGCTTCTTAAATTCATGGAACATGTTAGTTCTTTATCTATTATTAGTTCTTAAAATAAGCATACAACATTGTATCTTAACAGGTAATTACAGCAACATTTACTTATTTTATCTTACCAATTATTTATGCGATTGTTTTAGCACCTATTAGATTCATGTACATTGTAAGTAAGGTCTTATATTACATTTGTAGATACCTACTAATAAACATTTAATCAGGTGTTAATTTTTATTCTCAAATTAGGTCTTAAAGTAAACTTTATTTCTACATTCTACAAAACAAAATTTCACTTCTACAAAATAAGCAGGCAACTGCTGAGAATGGCTAAAAAATATATGGAAATTCTCAATCCTATTCACAAGGGAATCTCGTACGAGCAGCAAAGTAGGAGATACCCAATAATTTATTTTCAGCTGCTTTTTTCGAGGCTTAAAAATTGCAGTTTTAGTTCTTTGTCATTTCTTCGTTCTTAGAATAAGCATATAAAGTTGTTTCTCAACAGTTAATTAAAGCAATATGTACTTAATTTTATCCTATTAATTATTCATGCGATTATTTTAGCACGTCTTAGATTCATGTACAATGTATATAAGGTCTGATATTACATTTGTAGAAACCTCCTGATAAAATATTTAATCAGAAGGTATTTTTTATTCCTAAATTAGGTCTTAAAATAAACTTCATTTCAACAAAACAAAAATTCATTTCTAAAAACTAAGCTGACAATCAACCGTTGAGAATGGCTAAAATGTGTGCAAATTCTTAATACTATTCACGATGGAATCTCTTGCAAAAAAAGGAGCAGCAAGAAATGTTTTCAGCCGCTTTTTTGGAGGCTGAAAAATCACAGTTTTCCTCAGAGAGCTACTGGAATTCCCGAATGATCTTATAAAAAAAGAATGGAGGAAAGAAGTTTTTCGTAAATTAAAGTCCCCAGAGTGTCATTTAGAGGGGACACAAATGAGTTTAGCCATCAACATACGTAAAAAACTAGCGGTGAAAATTCTCCCCATCTACAGCCTTTTTTCCGTCCCTTCAGGGATTAGGGAAGGATTGTTTCATACAAAATGCTTTATCTTGGTATGGAGACACTAATGTCGAGTTCTTAGAGCGTGCAGTTTGAGGTAACTTGTACCATAAAGTTAAGTCTCCCATCGCTTAGGTATAGTTGGGAGGCACTTTTGTCCTGTTCCAAATTGAGAGTTGGAAAAAAAATCGTTATGATGCAGCTCGGAAATGTTGGAACATTTCTTGAGTTTCATGGATGCAAACATTCAAGTATATTAGAAATTTCTGTTTTTTTTTACTGCTCAATTATGGTTTTACTAAAAGTACATGATACTAGCTAAAACAAAATAGACTATTTACTCGAAAAAGTTAGAGCAAAAGTGTTATCAATGAATTAAAGTCATATTTGTAAAAATAATCTAATATGTTGTGAATACTATAGGGTCTAGGTTCTAAGCATATCGGTTACCTCTTTCCGAATATTAAACCTGTATGAAACCTTTAGTCCTGGAAAACGTTAATTCTTAATATAGACTAAGTCGGATAAAATATAGCTTTTTTCAGTAACGAAGATTTGTGGACAATACTCTAAAAATTGGGATTAATGCACAATTAAAAAAACATGTTAACTTTTGAATTTTTTACTACTATACCGTATCGACGAAAAAGTAAACCACTTCTTGGTTAAAATACTTATATTGAGAGTTAATATTTACAGAATTGTACAGCTACAGTTTTATAATTAAAGATGATATCCATCACCGATACAATACAACCTCTTCATGATAAAGTTCCTCAAATCGTCTGCGGCTAGAAAAAGCCTCTCTTCCAAAGTGTCTCTTCTCAGCCCGCCTCCTACAGTCGTCACTTCCGCAGTCGGACCAGGGGGTGGACACTTGGGGAACGATTCCCGTTGTGAGCTCCCACGATTCTCGATAATGATTCTGGATGCTCTCAAGACGTTACAGACTCCTCCACTCCAGGAAAACTTTTCTGTAGATCTCGATCGAAGAAAAGTCCCGAAAATAAAATGAAAAGTAATGAGCATAAGTGCTCACACAAAGGGGCCAGTACCAACATACCAGACTGAATCAGTGCATCACCAAATTCAGTGTACTGACACAATGTTTACACAACAAAATTGAATGAAAGAAATTATACAAATAATAAAAAACAAAAATATAAAAGATACATTAGTTACATAAGACATAATTACTTAATTACATTTACTTAAGAGTGTGTGTGCTAGGTGAGTAACCATGAAGGGAAAAGGTTTCACTCATGACAGTTTCCCTATGGTAAGAATCAACGCTTTTAATTCTAAAACACCTGCGTACTCCGAGTTTGAGAGGTTTTTTCTTGTGTCTGTGGAATTGCTTTTTGGCAGTCACCTTGCTATCCTGATTCAATCTGTCGAACGAATTTCTTGTGTCCAGTTGGAACAATGGGCACAAGTTGCCCGTATCTTGCTTCTCTAGTTCTAGGCTGATGTCAAGCGAAAAACGGTACACGCATGTGGAGATCGAAAGATAAATAAGGTGTAGCTTGAGAGACAATGTGCGGTGCATTTCTGTAAGGACCTACAGTTGTGGGTAGTGTAACAAGTGTCTGAACTCCCTTAGGTGAAGGTGGAGCAACAGGCAAACACAAGTTAGTTGTTAGTTTGTGCTGCAACAAAATGTAAGACATGACCAGTCACAATTCCTAGGCCGGTGCTGCCTATTGAAATCGTTGAGGGATCAGTTTCATCTTCATCTTAATTTTCTGAAGAAGCCTCAACGCAGTTTTCGGTCAATTCCATTTCCCATGGCAGTTCCATGCAACCATTTCTCCCAGAACCCTTAAGTATATCCTGTATTTCTTCTATTTCTTCATCACTAGCGTCTCTGTAGTCAGCGAATTCCAAATCATAATTGATAACTTCTTCCCTTTCCTCTTCGTCTTCTTTTTTTTCTTCCACTTGTTGAGCCATTCGTCTCTGAGCATGTGGTTGAATGGTGCTCACCTGATATGGCACATCACCCACCTTCATCTTTTCTAGAAGTGTAGCAGTTCCATTCCCCAACAAATGTATTTCTTTGTCAGAGGGATTACAGGCAACTACGGTTACTACATGCCCGAACATTCCTTGTAGCTCTACCTGTGTTAAAGGCAAACAGATTGGAGTGTTGTCAACGGCTTCTTTCGTCTTGTTTTTTTCTTTCTAACCTCTTATCCTTCTGCATTTCAACGAACGTTTGGGAATCAATTTTCAGAAGTTCAAGTCCTTCCCAAGATTCCATCTCATTTGGCGGGAAAGAAATCAAATCGTCTTCGTCGATATCGCTCTCAGATTGAAATTCTGGAACTGAATTTACTTCTTCCTTTTTTCTTCCTCTTGTTTTTTTTCTTTCTAACCTTTTTTCCTTCTGCAGTTCAAATTCCTGTAATTTGGTTTCATACTCAAATTTTCTCTTTTCTGCCTCTTCTCGAGCAGTTTTCAGTCTCTATTCAGCTAGTTTCTACTCCTCTTCTTCCCAATATCCCTTTATTCCTCCAAACTTCCATTTGGCTTCTATATGAGCCCATATCAGTCGTCTAACTTCCCACACCCTTTCAGCACTTTCCTGCCTCCAAACAGCTTCTTTCAACATTCGTCCAGCTTCCTCTCGTTCCTTTCTTTCATTAATAAGAGATATCATTAAATCTTCCACACGTTTTGCATCGTATAATTTAGAACCCTCTATTATTTTTTTTTCAAGTGAATCATTTTGGCATCTGTAGGAACCTCTTCTCCTAATTCAATTGCCAAAAGTTTCACCTCCTCCTTTCTACCTCTCCCAAGAAATGCCATAGTGATCCCAGTGTAAACATATTGAAATAATTCCTACGTCATACAATTATTTAACAACGCTTTAAGATACGCAATTCTAAAATAACCTAGAATCCACACTCTTAAAGGACACAAAATAGAATACACAAAACACTGAAAATTAGTTATTAAAGCAATACTATTATGTTATCAAATACTATCGATTAACTCAGATAAAACAAATCAATTCTACTTTCGATTTGAATAAGAATAAGGAACTTTTTAAAGGAAGTAATTAAATTCTATACTTGCTCAAATAAATTACCAAATGATAATAACTCATTCAAATGATAATTAAACATAAAACTTGATAATATCGTATTTGAAAAGCACTTTCGTATTCATATGTAACGACAACTGTTCAATGCAATACCCCTACACAAAGGCAAAACTAGAACTTATCCAAAATGATCGACAAAAATTTCACACTAAATAAATCAAAGTTGACTTCACTAATGATAACAATTTTTAAAAATGATTCTTGTATTAGAAACATAAACCTTTTAAGTATAATACACACAACTTGTTATCAAAATATCCTTCCAATATGATCATTACACAATGATATATAAATTTTTATAAAATACCAATATGGTATAAAACAACCACACACACAAAAAAATCAGAACTGATATTATATCTACGCCAGAATGACTTAAATACTAGTCAGGATTGACTTAACACAAACCAAAATTTGAAACAAGATGCTTCGAAATACACTCAAGTCTGGCGACTTCTACAATGAAAATGGAAAACAGGACGTTTCCAAACTAAACAAGTCAGGTTGACTTAAACTAACACTTACAACAGGTTGTTTCAAAACACAAAGTCTGACTACTTCTTAAAGGTAAATGGAAACGGGACGTTTCCAAACTAAACAAATCAGGTTGACTTGAACTAAAACATGAAACAGGATGTTTCAAAACACAGAAAACTCTGTAACAAATGCATTTTCGGTGTGCACCGATTCTTACAATTGCAATGAAATTCTGGTAAGTTGGCACTTACCCTTTTAAAATAACCATTCATCAGACGCGCTGGCGGTCGTCAATATCCAGGTTCCACACGAACATCCCAGAAGACGCTGGCAGTCTTATCACCTTCAACTGTAGCTAAAAAATACAACCTGTATTTCGCATTCCATAAGCTGCCACCTCTCAGGCAGATTTGTACCGTGTCGACGAAAAAGTAAACCACTTCCTGGTTGAAATACTTATATAGAAAGTTAATATTTACAGAATTGTACATCTACAGTTTTATAATTAGAGACGATATCCATCACCGAAACAATACAGCCTCCTCAAGATAAAGTTCCTCAAATCGTCTGCGGCTAGAAAAAGCCTCTCTTCCAAAGTGTCTCTTCTCAGCCCGCCTCCTCCAGTCGGCACTTCCGCAGTCGGACCAGGGGGTGGACTTGGGGAACGTTTCCCGTTGTGAGCTCCCACGATTCTCGATAATGATTCTGGATGCTCATAAGACGTTGCACTACTTCTGATATCAACAGTAGCTAATAGTTGCCGTTGTTAAGGTGCCGAATAATAAATGTTCTGTCTTAACCCTCTGAGACCATCCATTAGGATTATAGGAGTACTACACCAGTTAGACTTATAGGAGCTCTGTAACAGTTTGTCTCTTTGGACCATTATACCTATTTGGCTAGTTGGATAACTATACCGGTTATGATTATAGGGTACTATACCCGTTATCCTTATAGGACCACTATATGTTTGGATTATTGAATCATTGTATCTGTTAGATTATTGGACCACAAAACAGTTTGTCTCATATGACCATTATACCTGTTTGGCTGATTGAATAACTATACCGGTTAGGATAATGGGATACTACACCAGTAATACTTATGCAACCACTATACCAGTTTGGTTTATTGTATCACTATACCTGCGCAAAGATTATTAGTAACTATAGTTGTTAGGATTATTGGAAACTATAGCAGTTATAATTATAGTACCACTATACCGCAACTTGTATTATTAGATCACTACAACAATTAGGATTGAAATTAAGAGCATACGTATAGCCCAAATGCGCTTCAACTATCGCAGTATTTTTCATTTGACTTGCAATACATAGAATACAAATGCTTACTTATTCCAATGAAATAAAAACCACATAGACACAAACGAAAATAAAGGCTTATCCCGTTTTTCTGAATATACTTATAAGTCTCATAATTTTTATCATCCAGAAGCGTGGGTTTGACTCCAAATCTCTCTTTGTTAGAAAGAACCACTTTCCTGAAAAAACTCACCTCGGCGTTATAATAAATAAGGCGCACATCTCACACTTGGGGAAAAAACAGCAAACACTAAGCCACACACGCTGTAATGATGAAGGTAAACTTTATTCATAAAATCCAGTTAAAGGGCGATAATACCATTAAGGAAGTGGCTCTTAAATCAGGGAAAGCTGTTTTCGAGAAAGCACCATCGTTGGCGCTTTCTCTATTCTCCGATATATACCAGCTTCTTATTATCCCTTTATTTATTACGCTGATGCCCATTAACGATCCGAAAAAGCTAGAAAGAGAGAGAAATAATTAGTCCTGGTTTCAAGAAGCCGTTTTTTCATCTCGAAGAGTGTATAAATAAACAGTTTTTATTCTTGTTTTATTGCTGGGATAGTCGAGGGTTGTTTATTAAATTTTCGACAGTATTTATACGGGATTTTATTCTCAGCTATGTATAACGAAAGTAGCTGTTTTGCATTGTCTTGAGGTGTTTTATAAGGATTTGTTCGTCTTGAGGTACCAACTCTTATAACGAGAAAGGAAATGATGATTTCACAAGTCAATATTAAATCAGGTGTGCTTACTAAAGGTCTAAATTCTTTAAATTCCAGCTATATTTGTTTGGTGCTTAGTTACTGTGTATTTTTAGATAGCATTATTTAACTCTTGCATTAGGCTTATTTAACAGTGGAGTACCATCTCAGGTCTGACCTCGTTATGTAACCGTGGTTCAAAATTGCGAGGCGTTGTCTTTCGACCTTTCCCTTTAGGATTGATCCCGGACTGCCGCCAATAGCCCGTTGCATTTTCCACTGTGACGTTATTACTACCTATCTACCTTATTTAACAAAGTCGTAACACTTAGTTGCGATTATTTTTTTAACTAGCCTAACTGGGGTTGTTTATTTAATTTTTTTTTTAAACTAGCAACATTGTCTAACTTTTTGTCGTTATTAGAAATAATTTTAAGTATTTAAAAATCGTAATTCGGATTTTTCTAACGTTAATATTTTTTCAGTAAAGACACAGTTCCTTTTGAACATTAAAAATGTGTTTTATTCTAACTTGTATATTCTGCTTCAAGTTGAATTATTTGTGGGATTGTTGTTTCGTGTGATGAATAAATATTACATGGTATAAAAATAAATGAATTTAATAAGTATTTATTAAATTCACAACCTCAGAGATCAGGGCAAAGAAACTAAAGTTGACGATAGAAAGTAATTCTAAATATAGTAATTTGTGATATATTTTATCTTTTATAGGTAATGGTAATTTTAGTTAACGTCGTACTAGAGCAACACAACGGGCTATTGACGACGGTCCGGGATCAGTCCCTTAAGAGAAAGATCCGAGGACAACACTCGTAATTTTGAACCACGGTCAGGTGACGTTTATCTTTTATATCTTATCTATCAAGTGACAGCATAAAAAGAACAAAATGTTGCAATCCAACAATTAGTTCCGAGCAAAAAGAAAAGTTCTAATCTGTTTTAAACCTTTTTGTATAGAAAATCTATGTTAAATCGTAAAAAACTTTCGATCAATTTAATTAACCACTTGTCTGAACTCAAAAACGTTTTTGTACTGCATTATTAACTTAGTTTTATAAAAAGAAATTTTATGATCACCTGTGTCAAGTCATGAAGGTTTGAGAAAGTTATTCGAAATGTACACATGCCGATCAAAAAAGGGAGGTTCGAATATTCCTTTCCGGCATGACTCATACTAGCATTCCTCTGCTTGTGAAAGTTATGTGCTGGTGATACTTCCGATGTGAAAAACCGCTCAATTAGTTTGAGTCATTAACGATCTGATCAGTGTTGAACTTGTAGTCGAGCATGTAGCATCGTGTGTGTAGTTTTTGACAAGGTCGTGATCGTGGTAGTGTTTTGAAATCATGTAAGGAAATCAGAATACATCAGGTAAGCAATAAAAGGAATATATTCTCACAGAATTCAAGATAATGTTACATCATCGGTCGAATACAAAATATAAAAAGTAGTTACTGCATTTTTAATTTTAACAAAAATAAGAACAAAATTAACTTTCCTAAACCTGCCTGGTGTCCACTACATCCCCGGGCACTTCGGTGGTTATCACGAAAAAGTTATTTTCCAATCCTTCTGGGATACTTGTGACATACATCGCCGGTTCACCTTGAAACCCTCAGCACGCGTAATGTCTTGAGTATTTTACATTCGACTACAAGGATATATATATTATGCGCGGTGGCCAGTGTGCGTGGAAGAGCTTACTAGCTTGATGGCTGAAAAGCTAAGTGCGGATGTATTATTATTCTGTGAACCGTGCCTCATCAAGGGAAGGTTGACGGCTTTTCCCATGAAATGGCGTTGCTCACATGTTGATGGGTAACAAACAGTGGTTGCAGTCGCCAACCCAAACATCGGTGTCTATAATATCCTGGTGTCTAAACATATTGTAGCTGTTGAGCTCTTGATCGAGACAGAGAAGATTGTTGTTGTTCTTCTATCACCCACTTCGAGCACCCATAGGTCCGTTCAACTCGAACTTATTAAAGTTCTTCATAAGGTGCAAAAATAGTGTGCGCGAAGTAAGCGCTGGTGTCGACCTGAATCTATCTTAATAGTCCATTGTGGCACACGGAAGAGCTCTAAATATCCAGTTCAAGCGACTTCGTTGATGAGTCAGTGTAACTTTGATATCCTTAACAACCTGGACATAGCACCGACCTTTGACAGTGGGTCTGGGATTAGCTGGATAGATGTAACAATGGCTTCTAGTGCAATCTTCAACCGAATAACTAATTGCTAAGTGACCACTGTGAGCCGCCGTAGCTCAGTCAGTAGAGCGTCGGGCTCGTATCAGAAGGGTTGTGGGTTCTGTCCTCAGCGGAGCCTGTAATTCTGATGGTTGCGAGATCGGCGCTTGGACCTGGCTAAAGACCGTCGTGTTCTCTAATGGTGGCTGGGGCACGTTAAATAGGTCGTGGTCACAAAGTCCCCCATGTTCCCATACCAAATCAATACCTCTGGGGGTACCTGATCAGGGGGTTATCGGCCTCTGATTGGGATCTAAATTACGATATGTGTGAGTGAATGGATGTGTGAAAGGGACCTTCCTGTAAAACGGATGTGTCATGCATAAAGAAGTCCAACCCTTCGGGGCAATGACACCCCCAATTGGGCCATATATGGCCCACACGACAACAACAACAAGTGACCACTGAAACTTCTAGTGACCACAACCGAATCTCGTTCGAGCTCTTTCGGGAAATAAGTCTCTTTGCGGCATAAAAGCTCTCACGGCATCCTATAAGGATACATAAAATTTTCAAGTATTTGCATAACATCTGCAAAAAGTCTATTTCCTCTTTTTCTAAATTTTCTTTCAAAGACGAACTTGACCATTGCCTAAAGAAATTGACTAACTCAAATCTGAAGGCTAAGGAGAGTGGCAAGGAAGCTTTGTGCAACTCGTCCATGGCTATTAAAAAGGTTGTACCTAGGAGTCATATAGCCTTCTGTATTTTAAGGCATTGGAGCATGGGGAGATCGCCTCAGCAATCGCATGTGCTGCGACAGACTAGAACGCATCCAGCTTTCTGTTCTCCTATCTATAACCCGATGCTACCTTACGGTGTCCACAAGAGCTATGCAGTTTCTTGTTGGAATCATACCAATCGCGCCTAAGGGCAACAATGCGCTTCAGCCATTTCCTGCTCTCAAAGGTCAAGACTCAGGTGGTGTTAGGGGACGAAGGATTTAGTCCTCTAAATCTCGAGCAATAGGGTCAAAGGCTGGGACGTCCACCCAGGACTGGGACGTTGACTGTGTAGAAATCGAGATTTACTCAGACGAATCTGGTATTAACGACAAGTGCGGAGCCGCTTTTGTGGTGATGCACTTCGGCAAAATTATAGTAGAGCATATATACCGACTCGCCAATAACGCGACGGTATATCTAGCGGAGCTATCTGTAATCGAGAAAGCACTGGAATGGGTTTCTGCCCGAGCCCTTTTCTGTGCCACTAACGGTCATATTTACAAGTCTGAGTTAACTCGAGGATCAACGATAATCCCCGAGTTATCGGAAAAACCGTATTCCCAATGCCTGATCCGTGGTTTAAACTGCCGTTTCGGTGTTACATTTTGATCCTCCGAAATCGGCGAGTTAACTCGCGAGTTACATTTAACTCATGCGCAGTACTATCTTTTTGCGAAAAACAAAATGGATGACACTTTTCATTCTATGCTCAGTTACAATATTCTTGCGACGACTGAACTGGATCTGTCATTACGCAGCACCTGCTGCATATCAGCTCATCTCATCATAATATTGCAAAAATGGAAAAATTTAAAAACATAATTTTATTGAAATTCAAAAGAAAAGTGAAAATAAAGGTAGCTGCGAAAACGTTTGGTGAAAAGATAGATGGCGGCACCTCTGTCCGGTAAGAGCGAAAGGTAGAATATGACTATGGAAGATGCAAATTCGTCGTAGAATAAAAATTATTCTGTTAATTTATTACGAACGAAAGAAAATTGACAATGCAAGTTACCTTTCATACCACCAACACACACCCATACTGACAAGTACAAAGATAATCGAATTACATTCATTTGTCAAGACACATTGGGTACAATTCTTTCTTGCAAAATTTAGGTTTCCATAAAAGTCCAATTTAAAATTAAATACCTTGGCATTTCTTTTCCCATATCCACTGCCGCAAGCGTTCTATTTAATCATAATTTGAAATAAATTCTACGGTGAAGTGCGTGCTTGATCAGTATGAATGCAGATTCGGACGTCGTTACAAATATAAACAATATCACGTGATCGTGAGGAGACGGTAGTAGCCAATCACAGGGAGCGTCTCATTTTAATCCCTGTATCACTTAACACACCGTTTGAGAATACCGTTCTTGATAATCCTCGAGTTAACTCTTACTCGCAGATCAACTGATCCTCGAGTTAACTCGAGACTTGTGAATATGGCCGTAAGAGTACGCATCTGTTCTCGGATAGACTTTCCGCTCTCATGTCATTAAAGGATCCACTCTGAACACATCCTATAGTGCTGAGAATCAAGGCTCTGTACACGCTACCAGGGGATGCAAATGCACTGGATTAAAGCACATGTTGGTTTCTGAAGCAGCTGGCTCTGAGGCCAAAATGGCCCCCGACAGTGCAGTGATACACATAGAAGTGCAGAGATCGTACTCCACCATCAGACGCCAAATTCTCAATGTCCTCATGGATCAATGGAATTGGCGCTGGTGTGGAGATAAGGTAGGCATGGTTACCTATAGGTTCCTTCCCAAGCCGTATATCAGAAGACACTTCTATCACACCATTGCATCCCAATTGCTTACTGGTCACGATCGTTTTCCGCAATACTTCCATCGCATTAAACGGCAAACACCTGACTCTTGTGCCAGTATGGAGAAATTGAAGATTCTCTCCACTATATCCTCAACTAACCACCTCCGATATAAGCTTCACTTTTTGAGAAAAAAAACCAAGCGACTATTCCAAACACCCTGAAAGTATTCAAACCCTTCTTATTTTGGGCAAACATATGACCGATACGATGATGCCCAGATCCCAAGGTTTGAGGGCAACTCTCTGAAAGTTCAACATTTAAGTACGGTAGGTACTTGATTTTTCGAAGTAGTTGATGTAGATGGCGACTAGAGAAAGCACAAAGTGCTGGAAGCCACATGATTGCTCTTTTCCTATGTGGTTCCTGTACCAAAATGCCGCTAAGGCAAATGCGTATTTGGACCGAGATATACGCGCTGTAGCCAGTTGCTGGTGGCAAACGCCAGTCATCCGAATGAAAAGTAGGTTAGTATCTGAAAGTCCGAGTCGACCGTCCGTAGGGATGTGATTAGACGATGATGCCTCAGGGCTTTAGAGTTCCGTGATCTTGACAAAAGGATCGGAGGAGGGCTCTACGATACTTGGGCGGTATGTATACCGAACCAAGTAAAGGTAACACGTTTACGAATGGCGAAATCATTGATCTCTGGCCGACTCATTGGTTCCAAGGACTGAAGACTGACTACCCCACCAGTCGGACTGCGGTTCCAAACGGAAATGCTGAGTTCACCGTAACTCTTGATACCGTGACACTTCCTGAAGGAGCTATGCCTCAATTACACGATTAACATATGACACTTATGCCCAAATTTCATTATTTTTATTTTCCGTGTAATTGTATAAATATTAAAATTTCGGTTATTTAACATGCCATTATAATTATTTTTTCGTTTAGCTATCATAGTTAGAAGGCCATTACAATTACTTGCTGATATAGCATATGTGTCAGTTTAGTTAATTTAATAGTTCGTTTATTAAACATACCATTATAAATAGTTTCATATTCCGTGTAATTAATGTCATGATTATTTTAATGTTTCGTTTATTTAACAATTCATCATAACTATGTTAATATTTTGTTTCTTTTGCATTTCATCGCAATATTTTCCACACTTGGTTTACTTAACATTCCATAAAATTATTTTCATATTTCAGTTATTTCATATGCCGTTATAATTATCTTCACATTTCGCTATTTAACACGTTAGTATAGTATTTTGTTAATGATTTATTTATTTAACATGTCATCATAATCATTTTAATATTTTAATCAACAGCACATTATACTTATTAAATATTTCTTTTATTTAACACTAGCAGGACAACGCTGCGTTGCCCGTGACAATTTGTTTCGTGTCCTTACTGATATTGAAAATATTAAAAAGAAAAACAAAAGTTTTAAGAATGAATCCCAAATCTATCTGACCTGACACGGGCAATCACCTCAGATATCGATCTGGTGTGAAATGTTCCGCAGATTTCAAATATGTTGAAAATTTCACTCTATCTTTAAAGATCGCGAAGATAAAAACTTGAACTTAAGACTAAAAAAGAAATAAACGCCAATCAAAGATTTTTATTTGTTTTGTTTCGCTCAGGATAGATCAGATTCGTTTGTGCTCAGGTAAGGTAAGGTAAGGTATTTTTAATTAACGTCGTACTAGAGCAACACAACGGGCTATTGATGACAGTCCGGGATCAATCCCCTAAGTGAAATATCCGACGACAACACCACGTTATTTTGAACCACGGTCAGATGACGACGTTTGTGCTCAGGAAATGAGAGGAAAAATTAATTTGGAATGTGTGATTTCTTCACACAGTTGCCATTCTAAGAAAAACAAGTAATAAATAAACAAAAATAAATAATTTTTTAAATGTTTTAGATTCAATTTTAAAATTCGGGCTTCGCACAAAATTTGCATGAAATTAGGAATACCTATGTGCCAAATTTCGTTACTCAAAGTCCTATACATTCACCTGGACACCGCATACAGGTACGCAGACAGACATTTCCTTTTATACTAGTAGTATATATATCATTATTCTAATTACTTTAACATTTATTTTACTTAACATGCAATTTTAACTTTTTTAATGTTTCAATTATTAAGCATAATATTATGTATCAGAACTACTTTTATCTACAAGTTATGAATATGTTCAATAGGAATGCTTTTAATTTAGCATATCATACTCTATGGTGTTAGCAGTGAAAAACATTTCCAAACAATTAAAAGATCTGCATCCTTTTCCGACAAAAATCTATTTTTCTCTACAAGCTCTGTACTTATAAGCTATTTCAAATATAATACAATCAGCTATTATCCTTTGCAATCACAATAACTTTAATTTATTCACTGAAGTTGCTCAATTTAAAATTTTTCATACACAGGAAACTACACCATCACTGAAAATATATAATTTAAGAACCCCACGTGAAAATGCACTTCCTTTAATAGCAATCATTTTTTTTTACACGGAAGGTCAGAATACCCCCGGAAAACAGAAAACTATTTTATTATCGCTTATTATACTTCCGGAACGATACCAAAACAAATTTCGCACCGCGCACTTTTTATCTCCCGACAAAACTCCTTAATTCCCATCCTCCATTTGAGACAAGAAAACAATGCACGATATCTGCGAGAATTTAATTTAAAACAAAAATTTAGAAAAAAAACCCCACCTTCCACACTTAATAAAAACAACCTGGCGTAGCACCTTGAGACTGCATTACTTGCCACACCGTCTCAATGATTTGGAAATTAAGCAACACGATGCACGATAAAAAGCGCACAAAGCATTTAACAAATTGCTCGAGTCGAAAGAAAAACACAAGTTTCCTGTCTGTTATCTGTTAAAGCAGAAAATGTTTGTTTGTGGAAATCAAGAAGAAAAGAGCACGGAGTTCCGATGGAAGGTTGCGGGAGCGGTAATAAGCCAAAGGATCCAGTCCTGGTCGGCAACAAAGGAATATCTTTTTGCAGTTTGCCAGTTTGCCAATTCGATTCATTATCATGGTTGGCTTGTAACGCGCGCCAAAAGATAGCATTCACCGGGAAAGGAAGAAGAGTTGGGGCAAAGGAACTTCCGTAATGAAGTATTAAATAACGAAGAAAAGTATATTCAATGTGGTAAAATAGAAAAAGGATAGAATTGTGGTCCGTTTTCCTTTTTTTTTTGGAAAAAAAAAATGTTCGTTATCTTGTTTTCGGGGTTTTCTTTTGGTATTTGCGATTCAAACAAGCCAAAATTTCCTTCTCTCTCTGCCTTTTTGTCTGATTTTTGGTAGTTTTATTCTGCCGAGATTAAAGGAGGAAATTGAAAAGCGCTCTGACCGCAAAAGGATTTATTCGTCATTCCGGTCCCAGTATCCGCAGAAAGTTGGTGGTTGGAGTTGGGGAATTCCTATCTTAGTTCAGTCTTCGTAGTCACAATGAGCGCTAATTAAGAGATTTATCAAAGCTCATTTAGGGACTGCTCACACATTGCGGGGAATGGTTCGAAGCGGCTGCCTTTTAAGTGCGTGGGGAGGAAACTGTTGAAATGCTACACAGTAGCATCTGTGGGATTTGAATTAGTCCCAGTTCGCATGGGAAAGTCATGTAGAACGTTCGAAGTACAGTAGTCATGTGAAATTCTTATTGTAAAATTTATGAAAGGTTTACTTTTAGCCTCTTTTTAATCTCTTCTTAACCTGTTCTTGACGAGATATCTTGTCTATCAAGATAGGGCCATTTTTGCTAATGACGAGATATCGCGTCCATTGCTGATTTTTTTAATGATGTCGAGATCAAGATCTGGTCAGTTTTATTTTAATTACATGATATCTCGTCTATCAATATCTGATCAGGTTTCTTCTAATTATAAGGTATCTCGTCTATCAATATCTGATCAGGTCTATTCTAATTACTAGGTATCTCGTCTATCAATATCTGATCAGGTTTCTTCTAATTATAATGTATCTCGTCTATCAATATCTGATCAGGTCTATTCGAATTACAAGGTATCTTGTCTATCAATATCTGATCAGGTTTCTTCTAATTATAAGGTATCTCGTCTATCAATATCTGATCAGGTCTATTCGAATTACTAGGTATCTCGTCAATCAATATCTGGTCTGGTTTCTTCTAATTATAAGGTATCTCGTCTATCAATATCTGATCAGGTCTATTCGAATTACAAGGTATCTTGTCTATCAATATCTGATCAGGTTTCTTCTAATTATAAGGTATCTCGTCTATCAATATCTGATCAGGTCTATTCGAATTACTAGGTATCTCGTCAATCAATATCTGGTCTGGTTTCTTCTAATTATAAGGTATCTCGTCTATCAATATCTGATCAGGTCTATTCGAATTACAAGGTATCTCGTCTATCAATATCTGATCAGGTTTTTTCTAATTATAAGGTATCTCGTCTATCAAGATCTGATCAGGTTTCTTCTAATTACTAGGTATCTCGTCTATCAATATCTGATCAGGTTTCTTCTAATTATAAGGTATCTCGTCTATCAAGATCTGATCAGGTTTCTTCTAATTACTAGGTATCTCGTCTATCAATATCTGATCAGGTGTATTCTAATTATGAGACATCTTGTCTATCAACATCTGATCAGGATTTTTTAATTACGAGGCATCTCGTCTATCAAGATATGATCAGGTTTCTTCTAATTACGAGGTATCTCGTTTATTATTAACCGTTCGTTTTGACCTATGAATGACGAGATGCATCACATCTATACATATAAATAGACAACTACCAAGATGATCGGTTTGCTCGCTGCTCTAGCAACGAGCGAGTTGGAGGTGGTGCAGGTAAGAACTTAATACCAGTGTGTATGCACTTTAGTTGACGTAGTATGTCTTTTGCTTGACGCAGCTTGGCCAAACGTGGCCTCTGAGCCGTACAATCCAAAATAACCAACTTGGAAATTCAATATATGTATATATGGAATATTTGGGAATGTTTGGAATATATTCGACTGTGGTTATTTTGTCATTAAATGCTATGTAAGGTAAAAGCAATATTACCATTACCATTACCATTACCCAGTATCACTCGGAGAATTAATTAGATCAGTAACTCGAGAATTCTGAGCTGAAATATAAATGAGCTGTAGCATGATTAATAATTTTTTCATGTGAAGGCGGTGAAAATAAGCAGATAATTTTTATAATGTTTACAGCAGCGTTTTCTAAAATGTGCTCCGCGGCAGTGGCGGACTAAGCGGTAAGCAGACTAAGCGGTCGTGTAGGGCCCCGAGGTCTTAAAATGTATTTTCATTAGGGTTCGAGGAAAGCTGTGACAGCCTTTTTAAGTTCATTACAAAAGAGTTTCTAATACAAGATGGTCAGCATGAGCAGATGCTGTATTAGCTATGAAACTTCGTTTCATCCATATAAAAGAGGCCTGAAGTCAAATTTGTAATTCTGAAGAAAAAAGTTTCCATAGTGGAGGCGAAGAAAATGGACAAATATGAAACCGCCCTAATAACAGTTATTTGCAATACTATTTTACAAAGAATAAAAGTTGTTAGAAAATCACTGCAATCAGTGGGATGCGAACTATTAAATCGATCTATTCTACTGAAGTCGTTAAAAAATTTTATCAATAATTTCAAAGAATAATTTGAAAAAAAAAGGCGATTAAATTTTTAGGGTTGTCATTTAATGTGGAAGATGGAAATACTCGCAGAAAACAAAAGAAAAAAAATATGTTTTTTTTTGATGAAAACAAAGAAGTCGGACATGAATTTACAATAAGAGAAATTTCATAGTCAATTCATTTTATGTGTCATGTGATAACACCAAGGTATAATTATCTCAACGACGCTTGAAGTTATTGTAGAGCCTTTATGAACAAAGCAAAACAAGTCATACCACACCCCTCCTCAAGCTTTCCGATCATTCTACCACGTGTAAAGGTGTCCTGATGGTTTCTGGTAGCCATATTGCACGTGCTATCTCAATCTAACTTGCAGCGAATGTCTGGACATGCGCCTTTCCTCTTTCTTATTATGTTGCATTGTACTGCGCATGCTGACTCCACGCGTTTTGCGTGTCCTCACATCACCTCTGACGTCATTCTTCTGATATTTGCATATGCATCTCTTTTCTACTGAATCGGCTTTTCATTGTACTGGTCTCAAAAAGCCCTTTTCTACAATTTCTTGGCTGAATGCTGAAAACTGTCTTTGTTGCCTAAGTTTTGCACACTAGTAGCATGACCTTCGTTTGATTCGAGATGCATTCAGTTTGATTTACTGAGCAACGGATTCGAGTTGTGTAAAGGAAATAATTAAAGTTATGACTGGCGTTCTCCAGTACTTTATTTCTATCTCAGGGATCGTTAAAGATAGAATGAAAATTGTAACGGATTTGAAATCTGCGGAATATTTTACACCAGATAGATACCTTATACGTTTGATTTTCTTTTAATAAATAATTTTTCAAATAAATATTTATATTTTCGCAAGATTGTGACATCACGCCGATTGGATCTCTTAACAATTCGAATTTTGCCGCATTTGACAATGATGAGGCCATCATGCCGTTGCCCGTGGTGTTGATTTGCGAAGCAAATCATAATTCATAATATTCATAATTTGGTTTAAGGAGCATACCAAATTGGAATTCGCAGGGAATTCATTCCAATAGGCTAAGAATTTCCATTTGGTTTGTGGAGGAAACCAACACCACGGTCAACTCCGTGATGGCTGTTATCCTATAGGCTACGAATTCCATTTGTTTTGCTGAATTTATTGCAATAAACGGGAATTAGCAAACCTGATCCCACGAAAAGAACTGTCACGGGTAAAGCCGTGCTGGACACGCTGTGGCTAGTGTTGAGATATTATTGAAATTTTTTTTAACCATTCCCTTATCTAATGCGTCGCGAGAAAGATCGTTTTCTGTTTAAATTGCGAAAACATAATTTAAGGAGAACAATGGGAGAATAAAGATAAATTATACTGGACATTCTGTACATATAGAGCAAGAAATTTCAAAACGAATCGACACTGCTAAAATCATTGACGAATTTGCAAAACACGAAGCAAGACGTAAATTCTGTAAGAAATATGTTTTTGAAACAAATTTATTTAATTTGTTATGGTATGAAATTTTTTATTACTTTTCCTTTTTTTGTTAATAACTAAATTAGAGTTTTTTTTAAACCTCTTTTTCTAATTTGAGTTAGAAAGTCCCTAAAAGTTAACCGCTTGGGGTCACACTTCAATTGATCCGCCACTGCTCCGCGGTGCCCTTGGGGCTCCACGAGTGATTCTTAGTGTGTCTGTTCGAGGCAGTTATGACATGATTTCGGACAGCGACTGTCAGGCATCATTTAAAAGCAAACCACTTTTATCGCCATCAATTAGGAAAGGATCTTTCGATATTAAGTTCAAAAGCTAAATTGCACTTGCTGCCTTTTGGTGATTTTCGAGGTACTCGACTATAAAAACGAAATATCGATCTCGTTTGGACGCAGAAAACACGATATGCGTCCTTAACTCACTTCTGTATAACCGGACATTGACAAACTCTGCCGCAAGACACAGGCAAATTGATCACATTAACTTCGGGTGTACTAACATTGTAACATTTTTCAAATATCTTAACTTAACATCTATATATATAATTCTCTTACGTGGCACGCAAAAAAGACGTTATTTGTAATCGCGTTTTGGCAACACTGTACGATTGTTTGCTTATCGCGAAGTCTCGCGCATCGATTGAATTTATAGCGTTATCGGATGAAATTTTATTGAAAAAAAAAAGAAAATTTTAATGAGCTGTTGCAGTTAGTTTATAATAGAAATCAAAGAAAGCGGAGGATCATTTCAGGGCCATTTAAAAAACGGTCCTTTTCAGGGCCAACAATTATAGTTCAACGAGACGCTTGCACAACAACTTTCGACAGCAAACTCAATGAAAAAGTGTGGGTCGTTTGAGTGCTGGGAAAATGTACACACAAACAACATGCTGGGTATTCAATTTCCAAAGCAACGCTCACATTTCGAGTCAAAATTTGCACAAAGTTTTCATTTGAATTCTGATTTTAGAGATACTGTATATATTTTTTCTGTAATACAGCAAATTTAGATTTGAAAAACATTTTTTTGGTAACATATTTTGTAAACAATCCCTTCTGCTAGGACACATGTCTTCATTGAGACGAGCGAAGCGAGCATAGTTTCGCGCAGCGAACCAATGAGGATTGCGAAGCAATCCTCCGGGGGTTGGCGAGCGTTAGCGAGCAGGGGGCAGGCCCCCTAGTTATATCATATTGTAGAAGGCTACACAATACCCTAAAAATGACAAAAATATCGAGTTATTTTTTTGCATTTTTCGATGGCTCATACAGTTGGGAATCAAACCTCAAAATTCTAGATTTGATTTCCAATTACGTTTAAAGATATTTGAAGTTTTCTGAGTGATGTCAGTGTCAAAATTTCACAGCTTAGTGGAGGGGGCGTGGTTAAATTTGTTTTTGTTTTCATGTAATTTTACATTCTTACAATTAATTAAAAATATTTTTGAATAAAATCAATTCCTTAAGTGAAATGGCTTTTATCTTCAAATTTCAATATTAAAATCGTTTCTGTTAGTTTTAGTTCTGCGTTCTCTTCTGAGGCTCATTACTAGCTAACCAATATTGATAAAAAGGTCGTTTTCAAAATCAATATTTGGTTACGATTGTTATATATAATATATTATAATAACAATTTGGTTTGAAAATATTAAGTTAAGATTAAGATAAATTATTTGTCGCTGACGTAAAAAATGTTTTTCATCATATGAAAACATAATATTTTGAATTAAGAAAAATATATTCAATCACATTGTGTTAAATTAAGATTTTAATGAATTTTATAAGTTGGTAAATAACATATTAAAAAATTAGATCTCTACAAGCATTATTAGTTTTTGTTTTATGACTTCAAAAACTTAAAATGCGTTTTTCTCAGACTGTTATTTTTGTGGATGCAAGTGTTTTCAATTCCCTAGGGCTTTTTTTCTGCACAAGATACAGTCTAGAAATATTTTGTAGATACTTTCATATATATGTGCTATAAAAGTTTGTATGACATTTTTTTTTAAATTACTAGAACCCTCAGACTTAAATCCAAAGTTAATATTTTTAGAATTTTCATGTTTTTATTAGGTTTAGCTACAAAAAAATAATTAAATTCAGCAATGATACTGATGGTCAATTCCAAACTAACTTTTGTTCCCAATTATCCAAGAAATATAAATGACTTAAAATAACTTAAAAATATTAAAAATTGAGTATTTTATAAGAATTTAAAAATCTTCAAAAATTTAAATTTTTTTCAATTTTAAAATAATGCTTCTTGCTAAACGGACTTTTTTTTATTGGATTCAATTTAATAATATAAGCTGAAAAAAAGTCATTAATTATTTTTAATGTTATTGTCTGTAGAAAAATATTTTGGAAAACAGTACTGTGTAGCCTTATAATAAATAATTTTGTCACCTGTTCTTTTATTATTGTTTTCTTTATCTCTATTAATATAAAAGTAAGTGTTTGTGTGTGTCTGTATATCTGTGTACAATGTCCTGACGAATCTATAGCACTTACAATAATGAAATTTGGCACACAGGTAGTCCTAATGTTTTGCAAATTTCATGTCCAGCTCGAAGTTTAAAATTTAATTTAGAACATTTTAAATTGATTTATTAGTTTTTCCCCTTTATTCATTCTTTTCGTGGAGCTGACGTCACAGCTCCTCGATTGAAGAAAGCAAAGGAATTTGCGTTTTTCGTCCTTTGGAACTGTGATGTCACTCGCAGAGCTGACTTCAAAGATCCTCAATTGAAAAAAAAAAACCTTGTAACCTAATAATTCTACGCCTAACAATTTTTCAGTGGTGACGAATGTATGAAAAGTGATATATCAGGAGTCTCAGACGAATAGTCTTAATTTCAGAAATTATATTTCCTCTGTAACGTTTTTTCAAAGTTATACTGTAAACAATTATTCTATGTTTTGGTACAATCAACACTTCTTTTGTTTCAAATGATACTTTTAAGGATTTGAAAGCTCTAAAATATATCAAGCGTCATTTTCAAGTCAGCTGACTTGGTTATAGTACTTGGTTTTTACGATAATTGTGAGGTAGGTAGTATTTTAATTAACGTTGGACTGGAATAATCCAATGGCATATTGGTGAAGGTCCGGGATGAACTCCGAAGGGAAAGATTTGAAAGATTTTGAACCACGGACATACAAGAAAATTGTGAGAAGTGACATGATGCTATCTTATATCCAAAAGCAATTACACTAAACTTATGTCTGCTATTATTTTCTTTTCAAAAGGTATGATATATGTGATAAACTAATGTTTGCTATTATTTTCTTTTCATAAGGTATGATAACTGTGATAAAGTCATTTGGACGCATTGTTCTTAATGTTTAATTAGAAGTAATCCGCAAAAAAAATAAAGTTTAACAAAAAGGAAGAGAAACACAAGTTTCATTATTCGATTATATCAATGGGAGTTCTTTTAGAACATAGCAATATAAAAAAAACCTCACATAAATGATTTTGTGTTTAAAATTCTATTTATTAGGGCTATTTATCTTGTACATACATGTCTTAATCTACTCAAGGGAATTATTAGAAATTGTTCAATTATTTTTTACTGAACGAAAAGTTTCTAAATGAAACAATAGAATATCGAGACATAAATGTTTTAGAAAGTGAAAGACTCTTGTTTGAGTTAACTGAAAATACTTCAATAGGAGCCCTTCATTGTTCACAATATTTCTGCATTCATAAAATTCCACGAAATATAAAACAATGCAGGATAAAATCTCTATCTCTAAAATGATGTCTTTGTATTCAGTTATTTTAATTTATTATATTTTCATCCACTCTCATTGAGTGAAAATCACAGACAACAATAATAAAGAGTTTGGGATTTGGTAAAAACATTTTGTTACTTGTTGTTTTGTAACTAATCGACCCACTCAGAGCAAGTGCGCTGAAGTGTGTATTGATTTTATCTATGCTTGGTAATATTAAGAACATTTCATCTGCGTTATATTTGAGTTTATTTTGGATTAAGAGTTAAAAAAATAGATTTAAATCAATCATGACGATTTCGATATGTTTTGTTTTATTATGTATGGAAAGCATTTTTAAAAACACTTTTTCGTGATTGAGTTTAAAATTATGAAACATTCTCCTACTCTGAAAACTACATAATGATGTTAAAAGGACTAAATACAATTTGATTCTAAAGGTATATCGCATGAGAAATAATAAATGGTGCACAAAGTCAAAATAGTAGGCAAAAGCATTAAAAGAAAAAAGTTTAAATTTACTCTCATGTAGACAGATAATAAAATATCATATTATAATCTCCTATAATGTATTAATGTACATTCATTTTCTTTGTGCATTTCGTATTTATAAATGAAGTAGTTTTAATAAAAAATACAGAGAAACATTTTATGTATTTTCAGTTGTGTTTTATTTCTTGTACTTTTTTTATGAAGTATAACAATCCATACAAAAGCCAACCATGATTTTTTTACTATTCCTGAATTTATATCCAAAAGCAATTACACTAAACTTATGTCTGCTATTATTTTATTTTCAAAAGGTATGATAACTGTGATAAACTTATGTTTGTAAAAGCCAACTTATGTTTGCACTTATTAAACTTATGTTTCCTTATGTTTGCACTTATTAAACTTAAACTTATGTTTGCAACTGTTATACAAAAGCCAACCATGATTTTTTTTACTATTCCTGAATTTATGCACCTTAACGCTACGAAAGCCTTAGACAAGATACTTTGTCCACCAAGATGTGCCGATTTTTGATAATAGTAATATCAAGCATATTCAGACCTATTCAGAGACCTAGTAAGACCTATTATATATTAAGACCTATTCAGTATGTAATTCACGATTTCTCTCAAATTCTGTAAACTGATGTAAAGTCAATGTTTTCAAAGCTTTTCCAGTGTTTTAGATAGGCTTTTTCTGAATTTGAAGATACGTGTTTATTGACTCATACATGAAACAGTAATAAGTTGCTTATCTCTACTAAAATTGATGATATGAAGATATATATATATATATATATATATAATATTTAATGTAAATATAATATTTAAAAAGTATATTCAGAAATAAATGAGGTAATGACATTACTGATGGTTTTGGTTTAATTTACAAACTGGTAATATTTAAACATCATATTTTGCATAGACAGAGAATAAAGAAACAAATTACATGTAGAAAGAGTGCTTATTTAGTGAGTAACAATATTGAAGCTAACTTTAATTTACGCTTCAAAAATCTTCCAGAGAAACTAGGGTGAATAAATAAACCCTGCATATCAACAATTACTAAATATAAACAGTTAAATCCTAGTAGCTACGGAAACTTTTTAACTCTGCGGAAGTGCGGAGTTTATGTGGGTTAACTATTACCTCGGACCGTCACGAGATTTCCGAGTAGTGTGATTTGGTTTTTACCTTATTTCACATTGAATGGCTGAATATTTACATATATATTGATTGAATGAAGAATCGTTGGAAGGGTTCTATTGATGAAAGGGGTCAAAACTAGTGAGGAGTCATGCACGGAAGACATGTTGGTAATCTAACCTATGTAAGTGCCCCACAGTGGGTTCAATACAAATACAAATACTTGAATGGATATTTGGGATTTGACATTACATTAAAATTCGTATTTTCACTCTAAGGAAATCGCAGTTTGTCTTTGTTTCATGGGACATAAAGGAATTTTAACACCTCAAGGGTTTCGACGTGATATCTCGTTACCAAGGTATTGCCAATATTTTGGTGATGAAGATTTGAAGATCAGGTCAGTTTTTTCTAATGACGAGATACCTCGTCCTTCAAGATGTGGTCAGTTGCCCTAATGACAAGATACCAAGTCGAGACAACCACCAAGATGGTTGTGAAGTTTGATTCCGGGACTGTCGAAAGAGAGATGGGGGGGGGGATTGGAGTTCAATCCCTGGACAAATCAGAATTTAGTCTAATTGGTTATTTAATTGGAACTTTGGAAGAACGATATTAATCAGTGTTCATTGGTCGGTGTCGTATAAATCGAATTTCCATTTGATGGATGTTCGTATGTGATATGTACCTTTCATATGTTCAATTGGGGTCGTTGTGGCTTAGTGGAAATGCCCACTGATTTAGCAATCTGTAAGTTGTAGGTGGCTCAAGCTCAATTTGTGCCAGGTTAGTTTTTCCCCTAGGTGTATATATCTCTGTTATGTTTGTGAAACTTTCTGTGCGTGTACTTCCATTACTTGATGTTTTCTGTGTTGTGCCAAGGCTCTATAGAATCCATCTCAACCAACCCATCATATGTTCAATAAAAGTATACGCTGCTCTACGAAATATTTTTACTTTCAAGAAAACATAAGATCTTGTCTCGTAATAATATAGTTTACAAGTTATGGTACTATTATTCAGACTGAATTCAAAACTATATTGAAACAGGAAATGTGTTGAATATTTGATGAGGAAATGGCCCCTTAGAGCCTGTACCACTCCTTTTATCTGCCCTTTCAGTTTAACTTCCTAATGCCGGAATATCCTATTGTGTCTGAATCTCTAGGTGCAATGTTTCGCATGTCCCTCCCGACTTGAATTATAACACAATGAACTCTCTCCCTCTCTTTGTGGGTAAAGTCATTATTTCTTTCATAAAGTGTTATTTAAAGTAGTATATATGCTTCATTTTGAAGTGATACATTTTCTTCTATTTCGATCTGGTCTAGCTATAAGCCTAGAGAAGCAAATTGTAACTTGCAAAATATTTTCATTAGGAAGTTAAGGAAATTAGTAATAGTTGTTGATTGTCAGCACCAAATTTTATAGAGGAGTTACATAATATCATAAACGTTACCATACTTTATTTGTTTTGGTAGTAAGCATTAAGATACATAATTGATAAGCCTTTGTAGCATTAAGAATGTAAATTTATATTCAATAGAAGTTTAGAATAAGAAAGTTAAGAACATAAATTTATATTCAAGAGCAGTTTTTTTGACACATTGGTTGCCTAAAACACCTGACCTTTGGGTACACATGTGTTATTGTTGGTTTGTTTAGAAATTGCTCTAGATGCATTGATTTGGAGATTTATGTATTTTCTTTGCTTCAGGTCCTTGAGAAAAGTGCCTCTTATGGAATGAAATGACCATATAACGTAATCAAAATTTATAAACAGAGGGGCTACAAAATGCCTTGAGGTGTTACCGTAATATATATTTTGGTAGTACGCGTTAAGGCATTCATTTATAAGCTTTAGCAGCGTTAATAATGTAAATTTATATTCAAGAACAGTTTTTGTGACACATTGGTTGCCTAAAACTTTGACTTATTAAGACACATTTTTTATGGTTGGTTTGTTTCGCTATTAGTTTAGATTCATTAATTTGAAGGTAGACATGTTTTCTTTGTTTCAGGTCCTTGAGTTACATGCCTTTTACGGAATGACGTGACCATATAACGTTCCTTAGCCATGTGTGTTGCATAGGATTACCATTACGCGTTTCAACGTGGATAGAGCTCACTCTGAAAATTTACTGCGAAAGTTTGCTTTGCCGGTATAATACATACAATATAAGGTGTTCTTTCTTGTCAGAGTATGTGGAATATATTTTTCTTTTTGAGGATGTCACTGTAGCAAAGTTATGCAACGATCCCTCTTAACCGACCAACTGTATCCGCAACTACTTGCATATATATAAGGTAATTCCGGGTGAGACGCCCCACATGATGCAATTTTGAAAATTTACGCTAGGTGGCTCTACTAGTTCCATGAACGTTTCAGTTAGATGTTGTTTGGTGTGTTGTGAAAGTTTTGTTAGGTCACCTTTTGTTTTCTGGTATCACACCAACATTTTAAGTAAGTACCATGTTTTTTCTACTCCGTTATAAGATTGATGTTATAGTGTGAGGCTGGAACTGGATAATTTGATTGTAATTTTTTTATGTAAGCATAAAAATCTGTAGTCAGGAGTTGATTAGTCGACTTTAGGCAGTTTACTGCCATCTTTGCTGCCTTGTACTTTGAACAGTTGCCGAGGCATCTCTCACATACCAAAAGGATAGACGCGCCACATATATTCGGGTGAGATGCCCCACATAAATTTTCAGGGAGAGATGCCTAGCATCCCCAGTAAATTGATATGATTTACTGGACTTTGCTGACAAGAATCAGATTATAATTGTATGCCTGCCAAGCCGTACAACACAAGCTCTTCAGCCTCTTGACAGGTCTTTTTTAAGCCATTGAAATATTTCTTTAAAGATGAAGCACGAAAATGGATTATTAGTCAACCAGGAAGAACAGTTAAAAGAATCTAAACTTCAGAACTGATTGGTAGAGAGCGTGGAAAAGGGCAGCTTCTGTCGACACTGTCATCAAGGGTTTTCAGAAAACCGGAATATCTCTCTAAACCAAGCAGCGATTCCGAACCACTTCTTTGCCATCAATGAAAAAATGATCAAGACGGATGAAAAGTCCCTAAATTGTTTGCAATCATCAGATTTTTGTGCTCAACAGACAACAACCACTACAAAATTATTGCATCAGATTTCGCCTGTACCCAGGCTAGAAGAAAGACTCCAAAAGAGAAAAAGAGAGAGAGAGTCAGCTAAGTTACTTATATCCCAAGTACGCATCATACAAAAACAGTTAAAATTCAAAATCCGCCTACAAACGTAACATAGTATCAAAAAAGCTGATGGACAACAATAGTGATCCTCGAAAGTTCCTCGAATGTGCGGAAAACTATTATTCTACAAATTGGTAGATTGGTTTAATGTGTTAAGTGTACTAAATGGTTACATGAATCATTTACAATGTATGGGGATCTGTGCAATATTTACGGGAAAGCAATAATTAGATTGGACTAAAAGAAAACTCTTAATTGAATATTTTCGAAATATTTTGCAATATAATTGCGTAATAGTCTTTTAATACTTTTTAAACTAAGAATTTTGCCGCCCAGCCAGTATGGTGGTTATGATCCTCGGTTGTCACCGAGTGGGCCCGGGTTCGAATCCCGGATAAGGCATGGATGTAAAACCTGGGAAAGAAGTCGGACTTTCGCCTGGAATGGATTCCCGTCTTGAAAGGAAAGCAGCGCACACCTTCTGTTCTTTGCTGGGATCATCGTTTGTTATAATAAAAATATTCTTCTTCTGTATTGTCTTGAATGTTTCTGTTCACCACTTGCTTTCATATGCATCCCAGAAGAACATACGACAACAACAACTAAGAATTTTGTAATTTTCTAGTAAACTCTGATTTTTTTAATGTGTTTTACTATAATTTTTTTTAAAATTATAAAAAAAAAAATGTGTTTTATTGAAAACTTTTTACGTCTTGTCTATGGGTTGTTGAATATTTCAGTACTTAATAAATTAATGCTAAGATAGTTAGTTTTATTCTTAAGTCAAAGTTTTATTCTTAGGTTTATTCTTAAAATCACTTACTTTTAATATGTTATGTATATTAAAAACTTTTAATGTTTTTAAAATAACTTATTTTTACAGGTAAGGCATCTCTCCCATGTAAGTGAGACATCTCACCAGGAACTTGGGGAGAAATGGCCAAATGTAGTGATGTCATAATTATTATTTTTTTTCTATATAAATTTATAATGTAGTACAAAATAGCTGTTCAGTATTGATAAACAGTAACTATTATGTATTGCCACAAATTTTCGTTTCTATTGTTAATACTCAATTTATTTTATAGCGTCCTTTCCTTAAGTGGGGCATCTGTCCCGGAATTACCTTAAATATAACCATATCTATGTAACCGTATGTACGCAGAGGATCTACGACTGGATCCGAGTAGACGTAACTACTCTTGCATGCTGTCGCGTTTGGTATTCAAGTGATGTCGATATTTGTATATAGTTCTTTAGTTGAATTGTATAATCAGTTGTGAACCGAACAGTTGTGAAGTTGAAAGAGTAACGGATTAACAACCAAACGGTTTTGAGCTCAAATCTCGATAAAACCAAAGATCGTTGTGTACCTGGGGGACTGGTTCCCGTTCAATCTGTCGTGGTTTGCTCCAGTTGACGTCGTGTTGAAGTTTGGAGAGTGGGATTCCAGCTCAGTTGATCACCTGGTCATCTGATTATAATGGGTCAAAATAACGAAGTGGTTTTTTGCATTTTTCCCTTTGATATGGAGTAGTGAACTTCACTAATAGCTTATTATGTCACTCCAGTTCGATGTTAGTTCAACTATGTATGTCTATTAGTAACTGAGATGTTTTTAGTGCCGTGTTTTGTACATAAATGTAAAATGTTTTTGAAGTTCAAAATTTGAAAATATACTGTGATACTGTGACCGGAGTTCAAGTAAGAGGGTAGGATGAGCCACCAAATATGTCATTATTCATCCATACCATTTGTTGATGCTTGGTTGTTTTCACGTTTTATTTACTATTTAAAAAAATTAATACTTAGTTTTTGTCAACAAAATACAAAAATTTAAAATGATGAGGTTTTGTCCTCGGATCATTCCTTTTAGGACCGTCACCAATACCCCGTTTTGTTGTTCCACTGCCATGAAAATTCAACTACTAACTATCTTATGGTCTATAAAGGCAAACAAAATTAACTAGTTTTGAGAAAGAACTAAACTATTTCCAGGTAATGTACGATACATATGTTCATATGGATGCCAAAAATGTGTATTAATATATTTATTTTCGTCTAAAAAATTATTTTAAAAATAATCTATCTTGATTTTGATATTTTTATTCTTTTATCTCAGATTAAATTAGCCGACCAACCTGTCTGGTGGTTAAGGTGCTAGCTTCTAGATCGAAAGGTTCCTGGTTCGAAACCGGATAAGTGCACGGATGTTTGTTATCGTATGGTGTAGAGACGGCTGGTGTACCTGAAATCTGTCGTGACCTAAAGTCCTCACATTGGGTTGGTGTGGAAGTTTGGAGAGTGGGGTGCCAGCTCAGGTGTTGCATCGTCATCTGACCATGGTGCAAAATTACGAGGTGTTGTCCTTGGATCTATCCCTTAGGGGATTGATCCCGGACTGTTTATCAATAGCCCGTTGTGTTGCTCAAGTACGATATTAATTAAAATTATCTTACATTACCTTACCCAGATTGAATTATTCTTAAAATAATCTATCTTGATTTTGATATTTTTTTCCTTTCATCCCAGATTGAATTATTCTTTATAATGAAACGAATTATGTCTTAAATTGAACACCTAAATCCATTAAGGTGTTAGCCTTTAGATCGGAAGGTTCCTGGTTCAAATCCAGGTCCGGGCATGGATGTTTGTAAACGTATGGTGTAGAGGCGGCTGGTGCACCTTAAATCTGTCGTGGCCGAAAGTCCTCACGTTGGGTTGGTGTGGAAGTTTGGAGAGTGGGGTGCCAGATCAGGTGTTGCTTCGTCATCTGACCGTGGTTAAAAATTACGAGGTGTTGTCCTCGGATCTTTTCCTTAAGGGACTGATCCCGGACCGTCGTCAATAGCCCGTTGTGTTGCTATAGTACGACGTTAACTAAAAATTACCAATTACCTAAATCCATTATAATTCGTTTGATTTTAAATTAAGTTAAAAACAAGATGTTTGGAAAGAATCTGATCAAATCAATTTTTAAGAACTTGGAAAAAGATCTTTCAGAAAAGAATTCCCAGAAATCCTGGTGGAAAAAAAATCCCAAATCTTTCTGACTGGCCTAGAATGAAAGCCGTAGCAGAATTCCGCCTCGCTACTGGAAACGACTGCCTTGCAAGACGACATTTACATCGCATAGGCATCCTTGCCGATCCACGCTGCAAGCTCTGCAACCTACAGGAACTCATGGACTACACACACCTGCGACACTGTCCTGCGCTCTCCGCTGCAACTTTGTGGGAACGATACTGTGAAGCCATGGACTGAATGGGTCCATAGACTTTCTTCTGCTGGCTTTTTTTACATTGCTTTTGTTCTGTTTTTTTGTCTTCAGTTTTGTATTTTGTACCCGCCATTGGAAATAAAAAAAAATTAAAATGTGTGGTAAAGGGGGCCTAAAAGAAATATTTTTTGGAAAGGAATGCGTGTCCGGAAATACAGCTTTTATATCATAGAGAAGGTTCACGTTAGCTGATAACATCGTTTCTTTGGCGTGAGGCTTTATTCCCAGCCCGAATTTTCAACGGCAAGCTGCGAATTCGTGTAACGATGTAAGTCATTGAAATTCGTGACAGGGAATGATGCGTCACGCTACAGAAACGACGTTATCAACTGATCTAACTATTTTCTAACTATGATCTAACTATCAACTGATGCCCACTACCGCATAAACCCGGCATTAACGGGCACATATTCTTTTATCAAAAATATTTTTGTTCTCTCTACGCTTTATAATGTATCCATATATTTTCAAAATGCCCTTTATAAGTAGTGTTCCGAAGTCATTAATGAGAAAATCATTCAAGTTCCCAAGAATTGGTTGTCTTATCCAAGATGTGCCCAAAGGCAACTTTCTTTCTATACAGTTTAGTAAAATAATAGAAAACTAAAATTTCTAGATAAATTTCACTACATTTTACATAAAGTTTGGAAAAAACTACATTTAGAAAAGATTTAAGATTTCAGGATCATTATATTCGAGCATATTCAAACCTATTATAAATATTTAAATTGTATTATGTCTTGGTGGGTATCGCTACATACCCGACATTGCCAAGATAATGTTGACTCAAGTATAACGATGCCAACAAACAGGTGTAGTCCATATATAACTTTTACTAACTCTCTGAGAGGCTCACACGCATATATCCTTTAAACAACCTGTAGTATTTTGTAGCGTGATTTTTAATCAATTTTGAACTTTTAAACCAATTTAATGCTGGATTCTATCAACCAATTGTTGTGGTGTTTTAGAGTAAAGGTAGAACTACACCTCGGAAAGGAAACTCAAGAGGGTTAACCAAAATTAATTATTTTCTTCTTCGGGAAATTGGCCTTTTAAAGAAAATATTCAATTAAGCAAAAGCTATTTCCGGCGGAAACAGTGTTCGAATCTCTTCGCATGAATAAAATATGACCAGTTTAAAAAACATCATCCCCCAATCGACGACAAACCCATCTCTTAAATGAGCCATAAAATATGCATCGCCTTGTTAAGAATTTTTCGAGATACCTCCAACACGCAGCAACGGAAGTTATCGGCAATACTCAAATAAAAGTCACGGCAAAAAGAAAGCACTTAAAAAGAAAACCCTTAAATCCTTCCATGACATCACAGGGCACATACGCGAGCTACATTTCGAACAGTGTTCGACCTTCCGACTAACCAGGGAACATAATCCACATAATTAAAAAGTGCAAATGTTCTGTCGAACTTGTTTATACATAATGGCAAATGCGTGTTCCGCAGATTTTAGAATGTATCCTATGCGCGTACTTTCGCATAAGTTGCTTCCCTCACCTAATCTCGCTTATCAGGGCCGTAAAGTGTTGGAGAGTAACATGGAATCGCTTGAAAGCATTTTCGTGTACTCTGGCACACTTCCTGACGGTATGGGCCGATAATTATCTTTCACCAACGAATTTGTGAAGGGAGAGAAATAGATTCGATATATATTTTTTCCACTAAATCCATCCCCTTACTGTGTGACCAACGATTTGGGTGGGCTTAAGCCTCGAATTCGCTGACCTACATTTCGGGTTGTTACTGCTAGTGGAAATGTAGGAATTTCGTGTATTTTGAGGTGAAGAGTGATCTTCAAAAGGAAGTTTAAAGTTGATTTGACAGCGGTGATGATCCACTGTTACGACTTTCCAAAGCTATTTTCGGTTTTTTGAATGGATACCAGTAATATATATTCAAAAATTAATTTTGTCCATACTTTATGATATGTAATTTTGTAATATCTATGTACAATGCTCTCCTGGTTAGCTAAAGGAGTTGATTGAAGTTAATAAGTGATCACTTCTATTAGTAGTACACGTTTGGACGATTAATTGAAAGTCCTCTTCTCCAGAGACAAAATTAAAAACTAATGTTGTGGTCGTGTCCATTTTTAGTCAGATGTCGCCATGTTAATTATGCACAGCTATGGTGATGTCGATTGTTTTCTCGCCGTGAAGCTTTTCCTCACGATAGTAATTGATGGTTTGAAGAGTAACTAATAACTGCAGGGCAGATGAATATATGACTAGGTGAAAAGCCAGGAGGACAGTTATTACAAAGTCTATACGTTCTGCTTTAATCACTGTTAATTTTCATGGTATTTAAATGTACTGTTCTTAGTCTGGATATTATTTTGATCGTTTTATATCGGTCTAATACTTATAAACTGTTCATAACATTAATAAGCTTTTCTCCAGATTGTACAAATGCATAATATGTACTTTATTTTTATCTACTAGATTTGAAAAGGAAGTTTTAAGTTCATGAGAATGAAGTTTAACTTTGTCTGTCTTGGTTTTCGAATGTATTTGAACTTTCATTCTCATAAACTCTTGACATACTGTTCAGATGTGTAACATACAAAATAAAGTACATACACATGTTCCTTCTTGGGAAAAGGTTATTAATTTCTTAGGTTATATAACCCTTGGCATTTTTGCACAACTGAAAATAGACGTTCTGGTCTATAAAAACTAAACAGGAGGATTATTTAATTTCCTCTTAAATTGGAGATTTGTCACTTTTGCGAAGGAATAGAAAACATTTTATAATAGCAAAAATAAAATGCATAGGTAGGATATTCTGTTAAAGATCAAAAGATCATTTGCAGCATAAAGTAAATGAATATATATATATATATATATATATATATATATATATATATATATATATATATATATATATATATATATATATATATAATTCATCAAAAACTTTTCACGTGTCCCGTCACAATCAAACCACGTGATATTGACTTCACAATACTATCTTTAATGTAAGGTTTTTTATCAAGCCAAGAGAAAGAGACCTTTCAGTGGCAAAATAAAGTAACACGGAGATTTAGGTATAGTTTTCAGTGCTATTTATTAAATCTACAAACTTTCATTTGTTCAGTTTTTGAACAAGTCAAGTGATTTTAATTTCTCTTAAAAATAGTCTTTAATGCAAGGTTTGTTATTGTGCAGCATTAAAAGACCATACAGGGACACAGAAAAGAAATCCACAATAGTTTTTAAAGCTTGTCATTAAATTTATTTTAAATTTTGGTTGATGCATTTTTTTAGGTAACACGTGATTTTAACTTCACATATCGCCTCCCGGCAGGAAAAGTGACACGAACTCAAAATTGCAGAATTTGAGAAAAAAAAAAACATCAACTTAAAAAATACTATAAAACTTACATTGAAATAGTATAAGCTTCTTTTAAATTTTAGGTAAGTATTTATGGTATTAACATATATTACTATTCTATAGAATAGTAAATATAACACGTTGGGACAGTTCATGCATATTTTTCAATAACATGACATCTAAATTTTTATTTTTTGACTTGTGTCACTTTTATTACAGGGGTGCGATATGATAATCTTTTATGCGGGGTTTGATATTGAGCAGCAAAAAAGTGCCGTTGAGATATAAAGTAAAAACCAAACAGTATAGTTTTGAACTCAGTCTAAATTTATTTCAAACAATATTGCAAAATAAAGTCCCTGTTGTGTTTTATTACAGTATTTCACAATGCTATACATCCGTGTATAAGTAAAAGATCACTTGTATATCTATTCCTTAATTAAACATAAGTGATCCAATTAGATCTCATGTAGCAGAAAATAACCGCATAGGGACTCATCTATTTATCGTGGTTTTCTATGTATAAGAATCGAACAATACTTACCCTGAAAAATATATTACTTTGTGTTGTCAAAATCTGTTTGGTGAAGTTGAATGATGTTGATATAAGTTTTTCTGATTAGGAATCAGTCCCAGCATCGCTATTCCACTCAAAACGTATTCATTTAATGGAGTAAAACTATTTATCAAGGTAAAATTCAAAATTCAGCTTTTAGAAAAGATTAAAGTTAAAAAAAGGTGGGATTTCAGAAGAGAGGGAGAAAATCGCTCTTTTGAAAACAATGTGGTTTTGTTTGAAGTATGCATTTTCTATTAAATAAAAAAAAAGAAGACTTATTCACACTTTTTTCAAGCAAAGGTTGTTTTTCTAATATTTGAAGTTATTTCTAGACAGTAAAAATTAAATTATAATGCAAATGTGACATTTTCAACTTTTTGTTAGTTTTATGGGATTAAATACGTTTGCTTGAGACGCACAAGACGAACAAAAAATAAGTGAGAAAATAGTATTTCTACAAAATCTTAATGCTGATTTATTTTCAACTATATTATTTTGATTACTTCAACTATAAATAAAAGATTATATATTACGAACCCTTATTTGTAAATAGTTAGTCCAATTAGGCGTCTTGTACTTTAAAATGACCGTAGTAATCCAAACCCCATTGAGCATAGCATTTTCAGAGTGGTAGCGAATAATACTTACTATGTAAAAATCTTACTTTGAGGCATCTAAATCTGTTTGGTGAAGATGATATATGTTTTTCACACGCATAGGGGTGCTATTCTTTTCGAGGTAAGTTATCCATTTAATTAAGTTGCACTACTTATCAAGACGAACTTTAAAATATAACTTTTTGAGAAGGATTAACGAGATAATAAAAATAAGGGATTTAAGAAGAAGAAATTGCTTTTTGGAAGCATTCTACATTCAAATAAAATATGCCTTAGCATTAAATAGAATAATAGCAAGAAACACTTTTTCTTTTAAAATAAGGTAGACTCTTTTACTGTTTTTTAGTTATTCCAAGAAAGTTAGAATTAAATTCTAATGCACAAGCTTGACATTTTCAACTTTTTGTCTAGTTTAATGGGATTAAATATGCTACCGAGAAACGTACAAAATTCACAAAAAATTTGTGAAAAAACAAGATTTTTTTCAAAATCTACAGTTTTATTTATTTTTAAATATATCATTTTGATTAACTTCAGATGTCATCATGATAGTCCCGACATTAAAAAAAGAAGCTTAACTTGGCAGGGGATATAATTTTTTATAAACTTCCAACGAAATTAGATTGATTAAAGCCCCATCAAACTTTGCTCCGAAAACTTTTTCCCGCTATCTTGATGTATAATTAGTTATAAAATTGTTTACTTTTTTAAAAGCGGAAAAGAAAGAAACCTGAACTGTTCTAAAAAAGAACAGGTTATTCGGGGTGGAAGAATTTTTTTATGTTCGTGATTTTAATTTTTTTGAAGGTAAAAATACACCCGAAAATACATAAAAAACACGCATCTTTTTCGTAATCCCGCTGCTTAAGCTTTCTTGAAAGGCAAGTTATTAAAAAATTCCCTGGTATAGAAAAATCCCTCCCAACTTTTCCCCTTTACTTTGACAGTGATGGAATAAGCTATTGTAATAACCGCCAACTTAAACGCAACAAAGATGCCAACTGATGTGGAAAAACCGAAAATTTTGTTCGCCTCGGCAGTGCTCTTCCCTTTTCTTCTTTATTTGCAACTTTTCCAAAGGAAACTTGCTCCCACTGATAATTTTAAAGTGTACATTGTAATGCCAAGTCATTGTCAAGGGAAGCTGAACAGTTTCTCTGGAGTCCACAGCGCTGAGAGCGTGGAAATTTCGTATATTTTAACTTACGGTATTTGATTGTTTGGGGTGAATAAACTGAGACTGACGCTTTCAGAGTAGATATAGTAAAATTGTGCAACATTAATATAATCTTGTCAATCAAAATAGGATAATTAAAGTTTTTTCCCTTCCAAGGTTTCACCAAAATATCTCGTCCAAAATCTGGTCAATATTGCTAATGACGAGATATCTCGTCCAATATCTGGATAATTTTTCGAATGACGAGATATATCGTCCAATATCTGGCCAATTTTATTAATGACTAGATACATAGTACAATATCTGGTCAATTTTGATTATGACGAGATATATCGTCCAATATCTGGTCAATTTTGTTAATGATCTTCCAAGATGAGGCCAATTTTACTAATGACGAGATACATCGTCCAAGATCTAGTCAATTTTGCTAATGACGAGATATATCGTCGAAACAAAACTGCCTTATTACTCAAAGGGAAATTAACATTCAGGTAGGAAAAACAAATTGTCCCTAACCAGAAGTGGCGATAGTTTAGGACCGGGTTTTTCACCAGAGACTGGCCACTACAGGACAGTTTTCGATGCAAATTAAAGCACCAGGAGGGCTAAGCATTTATTATGATCCGTAATATCTGTCAGGCGAATTATAGGTGGCAAATGTTCAATTCTTGTAATTTATTATGAAGGTATTTCTCATTTCTGTGTCAGTTAAGCGTTTCTGTGTTTGTCCATTTACTTCATATCTTGTGTTAGGATCTGCTCGGCCAAACACAAATGGGATTTTTGCACCTCAAAAACCAACCAACCAGCCTAAATACCTACAGTCAAAATTTACGAATGATTTTTGTTTTCTCGGCATTTGTTATAATTTTAAAAGGCTTTGTTACCATGTAACTTATAGATTACTACACAATGAAATCCTCATAGTTTTCGAACACCAAAAGATCAAATACGCGAATCTTAATACATTCCTTCAAAAGGATTCTATTCCGAGGAAGGACCAACAGAACCTTTCCAAAGGATTCCATTCTAAGAAAATGAACAACATAACCTTTTTAAAGGTTGATAGAATACTTATTGACAACAAACTTAGCAAAGTTGTGAATGTACCATTATCATTAGGGCTAAGGAAGCCTGATTCTTGTTAGAGCTAAGAAAACCTCGTTTCCGTCAGGTCTAAGAGAGCACCTCTCTCCTCTATGTCTCGAGCCTGAATGCCCTTACGCGCTCACACAGCGCCCTCTACAGTATGTAGGAGACAACAATCCCCGCTCTCACAGCGCATTTAACAATATATGAGAGATTTAACAGAGTTTGTGCGCTTTGTGGAGAAGAAGCTATACTTCACTACTAAAAAATCTCGTGATAATGAACTTGCCTGAAAAGCCTCTCTCTGCTTGAGCTGAAAAAAAATCAATGGATATAGAAAGCAACTAAATACAGTTCGGGATTTATTTTACTTCAAAAGTTAATGGGCTATTGTATTCAGAGTATTGACTTCTACGAAGATTTCACTAGCACATGACATTGTATGCAATTAGTAAGAATCGAAAAACTCTTCAGGAATTGAATGACAAATGCTAATATTTTCAACAATTGTCTTATTTTGGTTATTCTTAATTAATTGTCGAGACAGTAGTTATTTTCTTTGGATGTAAAGTCACGACTTTAAAATAAAATCATTTTCGTGTAGAATCGTGCATGACTCAGAGCAATTTAAAAAATGAGGTAAAAAATCCTCCCCCCCCCTCTATTTTTCGAGACAGTACATCAGTATCTTCGTATTCAGAACTGGAAATCGATTAGAATATGAACAAAGCGACTCCATCTGTTCGGGCTTTCATTAAAATCAATATTTTTTTTAATTCACCTTTTCCATCCCTAAGAAATTATTTGAAAAATAGTTTTCTAATGAGATGCGGCGGTGTAGGAGTGAAAAGTTTGGTTTCCACGCAGTTTCATAAAAGAATAGAAGAGAAAGGTTCTCAACATAAACATGGGCTGCGATTGAATAGTCTGCAACGACAATGGTCAAAGTGAAAGGAAATAATGGAAATTTAACATTATCAGATATTTCTCTCTGCAAAGAAACGATAACAATGACACGTTTTCAAGAATACAAATCAATAATTCGTATGGAATACATTATTGAGCCCCAATAAGTGTATGAAGAAAAAGTCTCCAAGGCACTTTCATAAATATTTATTGATGTATTATGTTCCGAATTTTCTATTACTGCATCAATCATTCTTGGCGGAAACATATCAAATGCCACTTTTGAGTAAAATGGTTTTTATTCAAAAAGTGTCTCGTATTCTTTTGTTTTATTAAATTGTTTTTGAACTATATATTGGTAAGTTTTGAATATGATATATTCTCCTGTAATCATTTTTTTATTTTTACAAAACATGATATTTCTTCATTGGTTGGCATTTTAATTGCTAATGCATTGTTTTAAATAATATGTTTCGAAAATAGTTATGGCTAATCATTAACCTAATTGGTGTTTGCCTTTACAAAATATCTTTTCATATCTAGCAAAAATATCTAGCAAAATTGAATAACTTGATCGACGAGCTATCTCGTCACGAAACAGCTACACTCTACGTTTATGAGCGATGGCAACGTCCTTGGCGATTTTTTTGACGCAGTTCTAAAGTCGGCAAGGAAAGAATTATTTACTAACTCTTTTACTGTCACAAATTTTTTTCTTCTTAGAACACACTTTTTAAGCACATTTCAGAACATTTTGAAAAGTATATTTTTTAAAAACTTTCACAAAAAGTAGTAAGCTTACGCACATATCAAAATACATTTGTGAAGCAGCAGAGAAACTAAGCCTACGCATGTTGGGTAAGAATACCCTGAAACTTATCAATTACATTCACTAATTACGGTGGCATTAACAAAAAGAAAAAAGGTTTACTAAAGAAAAAAAAAAGCAAGAAATAATACAACTTGATAACGTCTGAATTCTTTCGTAAAAAAAATAATGAAAACGAAAATGGTCAAAAAAACAAAACTCTTAATCCTATCCTGAAAATTATTATAGTAAAAAAAAAATCCACAACTGTCAAAATTCCAATAAATGGACCAATGGTATCACAGAAAACGATTTAAAAGGACCAATGCAATCAAAGGCTATTTTAAAAACAAAATAATCAATGGGAGGAGAGAAAAAATTTCAAACGAATCAAGGAAATCAAACGACTTTTACGGATTTTGGAAGAACTTTCTGGAATATTCTAAATGAAAATTGAAAGTTTCCGTTTGCCGAGGTTGCCATGAAAACCACAACAACCGTAACGAAAGATGGGTTGCTTTCATTTATCGTAACTCGCTACTAGAAGTACGCCAAAAAAATCCCCCAAGCCGTTGCCATCATTCATAAACGTAGAGTGTAGCTGTACCCTCGTCACTAGAAAAAAACTATTCAAATCTTGTTCTAGTCATAATAAAAAAATCGGCAATATATTGATGTGGAGGTATATTGTAATTAGACCTTGATGAAAGAGATACCTCATCGAAACATCACTTAAAGGTTTGAGATGACTGCTAACAATTGTAGCTATGTTGGAAAGAAGATTGGGGTTATAGTGTTTACTGGAAATTAGTTTCAGTTTTAATCTGATTTATTTTTTTCTAGTTGACTAAATGATTTCTTCGGGATTTCTCGTCCATCAAGACCTGACAAATTTTGCTGATGACTAGTTATCTCGTTATCATTATATTGACCATGTTTTGATGATAACAAGATCCTGTCAGTTTTATCTGATGACGACATACTTTCTCCATCAGGATATGGTAAGATTTACTTATGGCGAGATACATCGTCGAGACGCTTTATTAACAGTATGAAGGAACATTTGTTATGGTTGAGAACGTAGAAAGCATTGAGAATGTAGGAAATATGACCATCAGAGAGTTACCAGATGTATGAACAGTGAGGTGCGGATTTTTCCGATAACACAATGACTAAATTTCCACGTCAATAGATTGAATAAATCTTATGACAGCTTCAATTGGTCAAGAAAGTCGAAATTACTTAGAAATCATGAAAGGAACACTGCAGTTTACAGGACTAACATATGGGCGGGTCACAGTTCTAGTGGTTTAGATCACTTTATATCTCTATATTAAAAAAAAGTTGCCGCTGCAGCAAAAAACGTACAAATTTTCAATCTTCAGTCGAGATTTTATTTTAGAGTGCCTCTAAATGTGAATTTTTGCAGCTCTTCGAGTTTTTTTAAATTTCAATTTGGCTTTTGATAATATTTTTTTGAAATTCGGAACCGTTTCGTTATTTCTTTGTTAAAACTGTCATATCTATATCTTAATACTATTAGTTTTTAAATTTTAAAACATAGCAGGAAACCTTAGAATGTACTCTTTCTTACGGTACAATAATTTTTAAATTGGTTAATAAATAAATTTTCGATGCGATCAAAAGTTGGTCAGATAAATTTCGCATTTATTAGATCTCGAAGCAACAACGTTAATTCTTCTTCACGGAAATAAAGGTTACATTTTGTGACTAATGGGTTTGCCAGATGCCCTTGTAACTTGCTGTGAAGTCATGCTCGGTTTTTTTGCTCGATTCTCAGACGGTTTGCCGATTAAATAGAGATCTGAATTTTACGAGATTTACATGGTTTATTTGAAATTGTACATGGAACAAGATGAAAATGGTTTTTTACTGATACGGCTATTAGTTTAGGGTGCATAAAGTGTTAATTTAAAAACAAGCGAAATTCCTAACCCGAGTGTGAGCAAAGCACGTACACATTTTTAGTTTTCAGCCGTGAGTTTTTTTAGAGCACTATATCTAAACGTAAATTTTTGCACCTCGCCGAGTTCTTTAGAATTTTGAATTTGGTTCCTGGTAATAATACTTTGAAATTCGGGAAAAATCGGGAAATTTTCGTTATTTTTTGTTAAAACTTAATATCTATAGCTTATAACTATTAGATTTTAAATTTGAAATTATAACAGGAAAACTGCGATGTACTATTTATTATGATACGATTATTTTTAAAATTGGAGTGTTGGTTTGAAAAGCAAACCAAATGGGATTGCGTTGCAATCACCGGGGGTTGGCGAGCGTAGGCGAGCAGGGGGTGGAGCCCCCTAGTCAATAACAAAGAACCACTGCCATCTGTTGGTTGTTGAATGAAGCTCTGATTTACTTCGAGTTTTCTGTTGACGGATTGATTTATCTAGATCTGGTTTCTGTGTCTACTATATATAATTATCTTTTGTTAAATTTGATTACATTATTAATTGCTTCTGTGTCTATTCTTTTTTTCGGAAAAGTGACTTACACCAGTATACCTTTACCCCGTTTATATGTGAGTGAATCTGAAACCAACAAGATTCGGTTAGCTTTACACTCTCCAGATTCCTCGTCGAAATAACCACCAGGAGGGTTAATTTTATTTCGTTTATACAAATGTTTGGTGGTTAAAAGTGGAATTTGAGTAGATATTTTTCAGATTGAGAAAGTATAGAAATATGTAGTACAGAAATTTGTATTAATTGTATCCTACAATTAAGGTATAGGTGTAGTGGTGCGAGCAGAAACTGCTTAAAACTGCTACGTACATCGCTGATCAAGCAAAGTCTTTGCAGAACAATTTGTACTTACTTTTACCAAAATTTTGGCCAAATTTTAAAAAATTATTAGTTACGATGGTCTGCAATGCTAATCGCTCTCCTTGCCACACCTTTTTTCCTTCTCTAGCTACGGAACAACCTCCCTGCACCACCCCAAATTACCACGTCAATGACAAAATATTTAGCTTCAGAAGTTATCTTCAGAATTTCAAATTCTGAAAGTATGCCTTGGTTTTAAATAAATAAAGTAATTTAATTAATTCTGATGTTTTATTTTAAAATGTAATGCATATTTAGTCGATAATTATGTTTTACGTCTGTTTTTGATTTTACTGCAGTTTTCAAAATTCGTCATTCATAACAATTTCAAAAATGCATAACAATTGCAATTGCTTAGAGTTGTGGAACATTTTGTTGCAGGGCAATACGATACAATGCATTTTTACTAAACATTTCAGTAGCAACTACGTTTATTAATTATTCGTATTAAAGTTAATGAATTATTCGTATTAAAACTAAGCTAAACTTTGGATGATAGTGATATTTAGGTGTAACTAAGGTATAGAAAAATAAATATCCAGAAAAACAAATTTGCTGGTTTGAACGAAATTGTTCAAAACATTATTTGAGTATTTTTTTAAAAGGAGCTTTGGTGTCTTAAAGGAGTGTCCTCCAGGAAAGTGGGTTCCATAGCCAATTTTTCATTGGCGGCAAAAGAAATTGATCAAACGATTGTATATGTCCTAACGGAATAGTCTACTCAATGTCTATCACGATCACTACTCCTCCCTGAACAGGGCAAGCTCATTTCCAATAGGGATTACTCCAGTCGATGTCTTAACATCTGTCTTGTAGAAGATCAGGAATTGACCTCGTCATCTGACCATGGTTCAACAATACGTGGTGTTGTTCTCGGTCTTTCCCCTTCCATCCGCCGAACCATCGCCAATAGTCCGTTGTGTTGCTCCAGTGGGACATTAATTAGCTACCTACCTAACCACTGCTTCGTTTTCATGTGAAACCACACACAATTAATATTAAATGGGAACTCCAAGTTCCTCTTTTATTTCCCATTACGAGGAAAGCTGAATGGTGACGTGAACTAAACATCAATGTTTAAGTAAACCCATCAAGCAAGCGATTTTAATTGTAATCTACAGTGAAATTCCGACCCCAAAGCTCCTTTATTTCTTTGTTCTTCCATGTTTTACGAACTTTACCTCCATTCGCTTCAAGAAATCAAAAATCTTTCAATTAGCAAACACAACCTTTAAAGAAAATTGAAACTTAACGAACCCAAAAGTTTCCCCAAACTCCCTCGCCTCGCGAACATTACCATCACAAAGGTCAGCAACGAACCCCCATCATAATTGTCCACGCAGAGAACGTAGAAGGAACCGAAATCATTAAATCTCCTAAAACAGTTATAATCACGCCTTCGCCAAATGAACGGTTATTAATTCTCGTTTTAGCGCGCCAATTCAATTATGCCCGGGCATATCTCCAGTCCTAAGGGTTTTGCGTACGTGTTTGTTCGCTCACAGTCGTTACGGAGACTCCTCAGTAATGATGGTTTAAGAACAAAATAATATAATCGCGATTGTTTGGCGATGTTTGTGCTGTTTCTTAGGAGGGGTCGTGTTGCCTGAGATGTTTTCCTGCAGCTCGAAGAGAGATAAAATTAATCTTGGGGGGATAGGGATAGTGTAATTTAAGCGCTGTTTTCAGGGAGGGCGTCTTCTGGAGGGATTTAATGAGTTATCGTTTGCGTTTGTCACATCTCATATTGAGAGGACGGGGAAAGAGAATAATAAATGTATCTCGTCTCCAGATCATTAGGAGAAGCAGGTTTTAATTAAAATTCAATCGAATAGAATGCGTATTGTTTTAGAGGTAATCGGATTACAAAGGTACTGCGAGGAATGGAGACACCTGTAGATCTGCATTGCGCAAGTTGAGATACTTTTTTGTTTTAGTTTGTGTTAACGAATACATTCTCCGATACTCTTTGTTCAACACTGCCCAAGCTAAGAATAGATGGTGCGGTTAGAAAAGCATAGACAACGCTACCTGATTTTACCGTTACAGACTACTACATGTTTCTCATTTTTTCAATATAATGAGTGTAGTTTGAAAGGAGTGATGTATTTACCTTTATTTATAGCAGATCTTTATCATTTCAATGATATCCATGTTTGAAAAATGATTTAAATACTATATTAACGATTATTTAGTTCAAGAAATTGAACTGTAAAGAGCGTTATCTTTTTAGATTATATCCAGATTGATGCGTAGGATAGAAAGATACGGATACATTTATAGAAATGCATAGTGTAGTTGAAATAAGTTTTTTGCTTTATTTCAATGAATACATTCTCCAATACTCTTTGTTTAACATTGTCGTAACTAAGAAAGTTAGGAAAGCATTTTCATAATCTCAGAACCACCCTATCTGATTTTGCCTTTTAGAATTGCATCACACACATATTTCTAATTTTTCAACAAAAACTGAAGTTTGAAAGGAATAAACTTTCTTTGTTTTAAAGAGGTTCTCTTTCTCTACCATTACTTCGATATCCATTTTTGCAATTTCAATCACTCTATGGGTAGACAAGGTTACAAAGATTCAGCAACATACGGGGACATTTGTAAATCCACACAATGCTGTTGAAATGGGTTTTTTCGTTTGTTTTAACGTACAAATTCTCTAATAATCTATTCTTAACACTGTTAAAATTACGAAAAGCGATAAAAATGGATGGTGGATTTAGGAAAAAGCATTGACATAATCTCAACTATCGTAAATTAATTTATCTTCAGAGATAATGACATCTTTCTCATTTTTAAGTACAGAGTGTAGTAGTGTACTTTGGAGGGAATTATTCACTTTTCTTCATTTAAAGCCGTTCGCAAGGGATCTACATGCCTACGACCACTTGTGGTTTAGAATAATTTAAATAACAAACGCTGATTTAGATGGCATCCATAATTGTAATCAGTACAGAGGAAACAAAGTTCTGTTTAAAATTACCTGAATCATCTGTCTGCAAAAATAACAAAGTTTACAAAATGAAGCTTAAAGAAAGCTATTGTTTCAAAACGAGATGAACTCAAAATTGTTGGAGTTATTTAAATATAGTTCGTTTGTTCCGTGAAAAGATGGGTTGAGGATATACTTATCTTATACGTGACTGTTTACCTGCTAGTTTACAATTCAGCGAGTGTTTCGTGAATTGCATAAATTTGACTGTTTAGTCTAGGCCGATTCTTCTATACTTTCTCCGGAGTTGAATTTCTGTCTCAAATTGTTATCTGAAAGGATTTATTATATGAGGGATTCTGAAAGTAAAGTAGGGGGGGGGGACGTATATCGCAAGTTTACTAAAATGTTTCATGTAGTATTTATCATATTGTTCCTCCAATGAAAATGAAACTTTTGATGTGTATTTCAAGTTAGCTACTGTCTTAAACAATAAGAAAAACGTATAATTATTTACCATACTGGGAGTTATTTATATCATGAAATGTTAGTTTAATGTAAATTATATTGCAACACACGTTAGAAATTTCGGTAATTTACTCCAGTTGAACTAACAGGACAAAGGAATATTATCTGAAAAAACCAAAACTTATGTTAATTTTTAAACCAAAACTAAACCAAAAGTTATGTTAATTTTTATGAAACAGTCTTAATTTATAAAATAAAATGGATCGCAGTTGAATTTACGTTAGCTTTGTAAGTTTAAAAATGGAAAACAAACTTCGTTTAAAACTTACTCGAACGTTTTTTTGTTTTGTTATAGTGCTATTGAAAAATTTTAAGTACAAATATTTCTGGGTTACCCCTCCCCCACCAAAACACAATCAGTTTTGCAATGGATGTATATTATAAAAGTTATATAACATAAAAGGAATGGTAGAAAAGTTTAAAGCTAATGTAGTAATATTACGAACTATATGTGGTTATAATATTCTCTATTTTTTAATGAATATAATACAAATAATATGCATTAAAACGTGCTTTGTAAAATCTAATTATTAACGAAATTGTATAACCAGTTATAAGATTCATTTGAAAGTTTGCATTTAAAAATATTCCGCATATGAATAGAATGTTTGTTTAGAGTGTATTGTAAAAGAGCATTTAAAGAGAGTATAAAAAGAGCGTGTAATGAGAGTGAGTAAGAACACAAACATTTTAAAATATACGAATATGAAACTTAATGATACTGCTATATACTTAATTACAGTTGACATTTATTTATATGAATATAAATTGTCTTGTAATAAAAAAAAAAAAATATATATATATATATATATATAAATTTTTTATGTGATTTTATAAGATGAATTGGTAACAATCGTCTATATACATTTTAAATTTTAGCATCTGTTAATCAAATGTCACAAATTTTATAACGCATTGGATGCAAGGTCATGTTTTCTTTTCGATTCTGGATATTTCACAATGAACATAAAAGCATAAAATATAATGTTATAATTTTTTTAGAATTCTACAAAGGCATCATGAAATGTAAATATTTGTAGCAGTATTTCGTTGACTTAACATAGATATATTATTCAACGTTGAGAAAAATTTGATACAGAAGTTTCCTCAAGTTAGTTTCTGAATTGTTTTTACATTTCACTGGTTTCTACGGTGAGTCGAAAAAGGTATTTCAATAAGAAATTCAATACCATAGTCTCCCAAAATATCCAATAGATGGCGCAACGAGACACGTTTATATCAATAGTGTTTCAAAAAAGCAGCAATCAGTTCAAACAACGAATTTTTTTTTGCTATTCGAAAATCAATAGTTTTTCTGACTAAACTACCAATCTTCTGACCTCATTTTGAGAGGTTAAGCAAATACACTTTTAGTCTTTCAAACTTTCATTTCCTCTTCAAGACACACAGTCCTAAAAAGAGGAAATACATTTTCTTTTCGGAGGGCAATTTTTTTCTATCTCAGAATATTTTACATTTTCGTCATGTTCCTTCAAATAAATAGACTGTAAATTATGTAACGCTCTATTTTCCCTAAATTTTCTAGTTTCTAGAATTAAAGTACGACATCGATGCGAATTTTTGCCTTTTGTCACTTAATATCGATGTTTAGAAAAGTAGATAATTAATTAACATCATACTGAAGCAACACATTGGTCTAATGACGACGATCCGAGATCAATCCCGAAGGAAAAGATATGAGGACACCGGGTTATTTTAAACCATGGACAGATTGCACAGTCAACCTACTCTTCAAACTTCAAAACCACGCTAACCTGAGGACATTAAAGATTTAACGTGCAGCAGCCATCACGTACCCGATGATCTTTAGCTGCAATTTCAAACTCGTGACCCTCTGGTTTTGCTAATCTGTTACTCTCCTAACTTGGCTACCGCTCATGGGTCCTCCCCCCCCCCATTACTAAATCGACGAGGAAGCTCGTCATTGCAAAATTTACCAGATATCTTAACGATATATAACGACGCCAGCGGATTTGTATGAAATCCGACTACCTGTTTTGGGTTGTTTTTCGTGGTATGACCTGGGAACTTTGCACGTTGTTCCTGGTCAATTGAACGTCAGCGCCCACATGAACATTTTGGACAATAAGGTTCTTCCTTTGATCTGGAAAATTTATGGAATTGGACGAATGTTACTTCCATGACGACAACGCTCCATGTCATGTTGTATCCTCTGTCAATTAGTGGTATCAAGATTTGTACGTAAAACGTTTTCTCTGGCCTGCTCAGAGTCCCGACCTAAATCCCATGCAATATTTGTGGAACGAGTTAGGGCGACGCTTACGGACAAGAGAACCAAGTCCGAAATATACAGGGCCGACCAACCGGTATAGTGGTTAAGGTGTTAGCCTCTAGATCGGAAGGTTCCTGGTTCGAATCCGGGTTCGGGCATGGATGTTTGTAAGCGTATGGTGTAGAGGCGGCTGGTGCACCTCAAATCTGTCGTGACCGAAAGTCCTCACGTTGGGTTGGCGTGGAAGTTTGGAGAGTGGGGTGCCAGCTCAGGTGTTGCTTCGTCATCTGACCGTGGGCTCAAAATTACGAAGTGTTGTCCTCGGATCTTCCACTTAAGGGACTGATCCCGGACCGTCGTCAATAGCATGTTGTGTTGCTATAGTACGACGTTAACTAAAAATTACCAATTACCAATTTACCGAAATATACAGCTGAGCTGACGACATAATTGCAGCAGGAATGGACGCAAATACTCATAGCTGTGTATCAAAATCTTGTTGAAAGCATGTCCAGAAGGGTTGCTGGTGTAATTGCAGCACTTGGAGGACCATCCCCTATTGAAGCATGTATTATTTTCCTTATTAGTGAAACGTGAAGATGGCGCTGCTGTTTTCGCCTACTGACACAACCTATACAACGTCGTAAATACGCTGCGCAGGTCAGTCGTTGTCGGGGCACTCTTCTGTGAAGTTGTAATAACGCGGGCGGAGAAGGGAACGGCGGAGCTGAGGCCATGTTTGTCAAGGCAAACGGGGCCGGAATGACACGGACACAAGAGCGCAATGGTGTGAAGTTTTTCGTTTTTATTTCTTTCTACCAATGGGATTTCAACTAAGGGCTATGGGCCAAGGATCCTCCAGTCCCTGAAGACCCCTGATTCAATTGTGTTTAGTAGCCTTCTTCCAATGAGGGTCTCCACAATGCTGTAAATCAAGAGTGCTTGCACTCCTTGCTGATCAGATGGCGACATTTTCAACCTACATCCTGACATGTGTCGGGAGGTAAAGCTCTATTATATTAGACTAAGAAAATCCCTTTGGATTTAAAAGATTATTTTTTTGTACTTTCCAATTTTATTTTCCTGGAATAAATACAAGTTTATAGATACTCTACTACAAAAGCACCGAAAGAGTAAAAGACTATTTAGTTACACATTTCAAATGGTACCATTCAATTCTTTGGTATTGAATTTAGGTTCCTACGTTACAAAGTATGTTCAGTATTTTACAAAGCGCATTTAAAATGAGGTTTTTTGTGTTGTAAAATATTGAACACACTTTCAAATCTAATATATGAGTATGCCAGTGTATATATAAAGCGGTAGACATTTGTGGAATTAGATAGAAGTTTTTTTATAGTACCAATGGCAAGTTTCAACGAGTTATTTTCAAGGCAGTTTGTTTAATAGTTGGTCGTCCTCAAATTAGTCATAACATTTCCGTGGTAGGGAAGTTTGGATTTTCACATTTCAAGGAGGTACCGTTACTATTAGCATTTAAAAAACATATAACTTTGGAGTGTGACTGTAAACAGACTCTGGGTGAAAGTGACCAGCGTCGGTTGCCAAGAATCGTTTTATGCTATTGGCGTGCAATACTACTTCAAATCACATCGAAATCCAATGCTAGGTTCCTGCCTCAACAAAAATCAACATGTGAGTTGTGTAACGTTACTAAAATATATGTGATTTAGGAGTCTGACGCCCTATCCCCTTGATGAATACTCAACACACAGCTATGCGTCTCACCTGGGCTCGAGAACACCACCATTCAAGACTGGATAACTACAAATGAGTATTTTGGTCTGACGAGTCCTGTATCTAACTGTTTCGGACATATGGAAGGATGTATGTGTTTAGAAAACGCCATGAATCCGGCATGTCAACAGGTTATTGTATATGATGTCGATGGCTTTGTACGTGTATTGGTTTATCTAAAATTTACAACGATTGATGTTTAATGTGTCCACTGGAGCGTCTCTGACAGATGAATGCTAAACGTATTGTACATCACTTCTGAAGAGCTAGACCTGTTTATATCCTGTTTTCATTCTGATAGGTTTGGCGACAGGACAATGTGACGTTATATAAGTTTTGACGCGATATATTATGGTTAGGGGAACACTTATATGTGTTTGGGGTGTTGTCATAACCACCTAAGTCACCATATCTCAAGGTTATATGGGATTCCATGCAATGGGCTGTGGAACACAGAAATTCTACACTTCCGATATATAACAGTATCGTGGACCACTCTGAGCAGGAAGTATGGTGTTCAATACATTAAGAGTACTTTTAAAATCTCATAGATTCCACGCCCAGTCATCCAGTAATAGTTCTGCAGCTCTAGACAATAGACCAGTGGGAGGACAACCAAGTTTTACTCTGGTTTACCAACTTTTTTCTATCACTATATTCATGTGGTTGTAAACTTATCCACCACAACAAAAAGTAACTTGCAATACGGTAGTATATATATAAATGCAGCCAATCTCGAGCATGAAAGCTAGAGCATGCTAAATTGTCGCCACCTCAAATGTCCTTACGTTGGCGTGGTGTGGAAGTTCGGAGAGTGGAGTACCAGCTCAAATGTTGACCTCATCATCTGACTATTGTTAAAAATGACGAGGTGTTTTCCTAGGGTGGTGGGGTGGTCGGTCCACCATCCATCCTTTTAGGATGGATCCCGGACCATCGTCAATAACGGTTGCATTGCTCCACTACGACGTTAAATCAACTACCTATCTACCGAAATATTTACCTTTACGCTAAGGTAGATAGACAAGTGTTGCCACTAACATTTCGTTTACACCAGCGGCATGATATATATATATATATATATATATATATATATGTGTGCTGTGGATGTTATCCCTCTTTTAAGTGACCGTTGTAATCGATCACCATTTACAAGCTGTCACCGACTGACCTTCTAGAAGGTTCCTCCTTTTGTTCGGTTCCTACCCTGTAGACCATGAGGAGTGAACGCTTTGGGGGAAAGGCAGAAGTACTAAATGTCTAAATGTCGGTACTAAATGCCTCACGCCAAACGTTGCGCCATACGATGCTATGAAAAGAAGCGTTAGTTGGAAATGCCACTCAAGGTTCTATCGATCAAGTTAGGTAATTAGGTAAGGGGCCGGACATGCAGGCGAAAAAGTCCTTATATGAGACAATTGAAGATATCTAATCTTCGCAGCGTAAAGATTCACCTCCTGTTTCGAAGTTCAGCCCATACCAAATTTCTACACTAGACTACACCATAATAATAGTCATTAACACAGGTCCTTGATCCATGGTAACCTATAACTAATGTTTTAAAATCTGACACACAAGAACTTCCATCACGATTAGATAGTGAAGTATACTTTTTATGACCTTCCTTCATTGACTAGAATTCCCCTTCCAAAACACTTCCCAAACAAATAAGGGTGCCTGTGTATGGTGCTTAAAACTCTCGATGGAGAATCTTTTCTTAAGCATACAGCGATAAGGATATTTCTCTAACAAACTTGAAAGACAATTTGCTGCTATGTCACCCACTCCATGTCACTCATAAGAAATTAATTGGAAAAGTGATTCCGCTTACCAAGTCTTCGATAGATGCTTCAACCTGCTTGAATTTTAAGAGAACTGATTATAAATTATTCTTAATACATCCGGCTGCGTAAGTGTAGATATAAGTGACGGACCGGCGTTGATTATGTCTGGCAGTAAGCTATTAATCCTTCGTTTCTCAGGTTAGTACTTCAAACTATGGGATTCAGTTTTAAAATTTTATTTTTACTTGTGATGTGAAAAGGAAGTACCTTTTGTTCATAATTATAAAGTATTTTAAATTTGATAAACTTCCGATTGCTATTGTCAATTATTTTTTGTTTTTGAGATTCAAGAGATTAAATAAAATCGTCAATCTTGTTGAATCCACACATAATTCATGCACCATTTTTCCTAATGTCTTGTCAAAATGCAATGTTATTCAGTAATTCACAAAAAGGAAGGATTTAGAAATCATTTTGTGTTACTCTTGTTTACTGTGGGGTGGACAGACATTATACCGTACATACATGTAACACATTCAAGGTGAAACCCGTTTATAGATACGTCACGTATTACTTCCAGGATTAATGAAATCAGGGGTCTTTCGATCCATAAAGGACCTTACCCTTATCTCACTTAACTGATGGGTCGGCATAATGATCCAAGCGTATTAATAGAATATTGTGGGTGCTCTAGATTTCTTAAGTCTTTGAGGGGTAACATGAATGTCTGTTCAACATTTATGCAAATTAATTCTAACAAGTCTTGACCTATTTTACCAATATAATATTTCTTACGTAGGCAGTTAATTAACGTTGCACTGGAGCAACACAATGGGCTGCTGTTGACTGTCTGGGATCAATCCCTGAGGCCACGGTAGCCGAGTTGGAAGAGTAGAGAATTAACTAACGGAGGGTTATGCGTTTAATTAGATTCAACCAAAAGTAGACGTGTACAAAGGGGGCTAGTGAATGTGAGTTCTGTCGTGGTATAAAATGTCCTTACGTTAGTGCAGTGTGGAAGATTAGAGAGCGAGGTGCCAGATCAGGTATTGGCCTCGTCATCTGACATTGGATTAAAATGGCGAAGTGATGTCGTCAGATCTTTCCCTTCGACCAGTAACCTATTGTGCTGTTTTCGTGAGACGTTGATTCAACTACTCGAAGCAAATGCTCTCAAATATTGAACAGTTGAATACCTTACATTCTGAAAAATACTCTAATACACCTAACATAAAATATTAAAGCTGGAGCGTGATAATCCGTAAGTAAACAAAATAAATCCACCGACCATGCTCTCTTATCAACTAGTACAAGCGCTTTTAAATTAATCTGTTATATAGAATGCAGGGTTTCTAGAAAAATGGAACACCACTACTTGGAAATCTCTGGACGCTCATGGGGTTAAATGTGTTTGGTGTTTCCAGTGGATCAAATGATCCAATTACTTCACTCTAGTGGGGTGTAAACATTCAACATATTCCTTTCTCTCTCATCGGTGAATCTACTTGTCTCCGAACCCACACTGCTTTAAAACTCGTGAGACACACACAACATTACCATATTTTTAACACATTGCCACAACTCCCCCTACTAGTAAGAGAGCTATCAAAAGATTTTTCTTTTCTCCAAAACGGATTACATCCCTCTCCCAAAGGGGATACACGCCAAAACTTCGTTCGAAAGCCACCAGGAGTTTCGAGTGTACCCGCACTGCAAGAAACTATCCACTTATCCAAACAAGAAAAAAAAGAAGAAACCCACCGGAACATGAATTTGATAAGCCACGCAAAGTAACTTTACATATCCGGCTGCTCAAGACAAATACATATAAGAACTCCATAAGCTGCTTTACTCAAACCCGCATTGGAAGTCGGTCGATCCACAGAAGCAGAAAAGACAAATAATGGCGGTAGGCAGAGCAAAAAAAAATAAATAGACTGCGAAGGCACGCATACATAAGCCAATAAAATAAACAAGTCTACATTGCCGGGTTTATGATTGTTTCATAGAGAGGGTAACTGATCCAGGCACGCTGCTTCTTGAATAGAATGCCGTGTCAATATAGGGGATCAAAAACATCCTCCGACTATATTAAGATTCGATTGCAAGGATTCTTAAATTTCGCTTCTGCAAACAATTAGGTTGTTGTATGAGTATAGAGGGATACACTAGGAAGTGTTGCAGATTATTCTTCGGCATGTAACACAAATATTTTTTTTTCCAACTAGGATTTGATTTTTTGGAATGCATCGAGTATTTTTGGGTTGGAATTGCGTATCTTTTATACAGGATTGGAGCTTTTTCTTTATGTATCGTGAATGAATTTTTTGGAGTTAGTTGGTTTAACCTAAGTATGCTTTGAAAAATGAGGGAAGGAAACGATTGATAAGCAATGTCTGAATGCAGGCAATCAAACAAATACTCATAGTACATCATTTTTGGAGGTAAAGTTGTGTTTTATGTAGTTTATACGTTTCATTCGGTAGCATAATAACTATAAATAAGACTTTGTTTCAAAACAGCAGGCTTAATATCAAATACATTGCTTATTTTTGCCAAATTAAATGATGTTATAGTGTTAAGTAAATGTGAGACTGCATCAATTTTGCGCTTTTAAAAAGTTAATACATTGTGGTCATAAAGTAACTTCCCTACATACTAGGGCCCCGGTGACAGCAATTTTCAACAGATTGGATTGAAACTTGAGGTATATAAATTTTAAGGTATGCCACCGAGAGTTACGTAAATATCAAGAATTCACTATTTTTTTATACTGAATTGAATTATTTTATTGTCATATTTTTTCTGTGTCCCATTAATTCATATTAGTTACACATTCAATGGCTGAAGGCAGTTAGTTGTCGATTCTTTGCATTCACTATACGAGTTTTAAAACTCTTCGGATTTTGTCCTAGCTTTCGATTTCTAACCAGCATCACAAGCTCTCGTGCCTAGTGTCTTAAGACTTTGTACCAGTTTAAATAAGTTTGATTGGGATGACTAGTTTTTGCATATGAAAACATAAATTGCGTTATTGTACACTGCTGCATAAATGTATCATACTATATTATACTGTATATAAAAATCCAAAAAAATCAATATCATGGGATTATCAAGTCGTGATGAGTGTGTGTGTCTATGTGAATCTCACCATACAATAGTTATGGTCCCTGAGCGCTTGTTACAAGCCATGTTCACGATTTTAAAGTAGGCGTAATGTTTCCTGATATGCCATGATGATGTAAAATAGCAGACTGTGTAGAGGTGTACCAATTTCACCACAAACGCGAAATTTCTAATTAATATTTATATTATAAATCTTAGAATAATTAAGAATCTTATAATAAGATTCTTAATGTGTGTCTTTATGTGAACGTGTCTTTTATGGTTTAACTTGCTGATTTGAATTGCACTTTTGGCTAGACGTCATGGACCTGCTTGTTACTTCTTCGTCCTATTCATCCTATCACGCACCAAGTAGAAATCGAGTCGTTGCACACCTGCGGAGACTTCTGGGTCATTCCAACCCATCATCTATGCATTCAGCTGCCTCTTTTGATAACCTAACTGCTTCTTCATTTCCTTCCTGACCAGTTACGCGTTAGCTTGGTTGGAAGAGTAAGGGAATATCAATTGGAGGTTTACGAGTTCGAATTCAAGCAAAGATCCTCGTGTACAGGTGAGGCTGCACGTTAAATCTATCATGACCTCAAATGTCTTCACGTTAGCATAGTGTGGAAGTTTGGTAGGAATATATTTTAATTAACCTTACACTGGATCAACACAACGGTCTATTTGCGACTGTCCGGGATCAAACACGAAGGGAACGATCGTCGAAAAACACGATCATATAACAGGTAGAGGATTGGAGGGTTTGATGCCAGCGCTCAAGTGTTACCTCGTCATCTGACAACCATGGTAACGTAACAATTACAATTACAACAACGTAACAATTACATGGTGTTGTCCTCAGTGTCGTGTTTTTTTTTTAAAATTCCTGACCGTCGTCAATAGCTCGTTGTGTTACTCCAGTGCGACGTTAATGAAAATATCTGCCTACTGCCATGACCAAGATGAGCTTTAATACAACATAGGTATACATTTATTTCTTCTTGAAATGTATGTAAACACTAGAAATCCTAAAAATCGACGAGAAAGTCTAAATTCTTTTTGCTTCAAAATATTCTTGAATTTTTAGTTTTCAAACGATGCCACGATCTTTCAAATATTCGAATTAGTTTTCTAGTTACAAGGGTTTGTGTCTGTCGCCATGAACAGACATCTTTCCGAAACTTTAAACTCAATTTTTGAAGAAACATGTTTTTGCACTATGATGCTTTGTTCAAACAGTGATGACTCCACAATGAATTAATCTATTATAATTATTTTTGTATCATTATCTATATAAATAAGAACGGAGTGTTTGTTTGTACATTCAATATTTTCGACGCATTTCAAGTTTTCTATCCGTTTTGGACCCTTCTGATGCCGAATCCGCCTTTTTCTCGTTTGGTGTCTGTCTGTCTGTCTGTCTGTCTGTCTGTATGTTGTGCCCTATACACGTCCACGCGGTTTAAGATATTTTCATGGAAATTTGCATACAGAGAGTACTTATCTTGATTTAGTGAGTGGAATTGGTTCCGAAAGTCTGTCTGTCCGTCTTTCTGTTCTATGCTCGATTTTGTGTTTGTGTGTTTGTGTAGGCATCACATGAATTGTATTCCAGATATTTGATTGCATTGTATTTTATTTTATACATTATCTAAGAATTTAGTGAATGCAATATTAAACATTTCTTTATAGTTATATTTAGACGAGTTTCATGCTAAAACACCTGAGTAAGTATACTTAAATCAACCATAATTTGGTAGCTTTGGAAAAATTGGAATGTCTATTGAATATTACGATTAATTCGATTGCTTTACCAGTACTGCTAAAAAAATTATTCTTCAAAAAATTATTTTTTTATGGAATTTCATTTCTGATACGTCACATTTATTTTGAGTCTTATTTTTATTCTTTGCGCAATGAAAACGATTTCCGAAAATTTGGGACAGACGATATTTTTCAATGAAACGAGAATGAACACGATCGCGCGAGCAGTGATATTTTTTCTGGTTCTTTCGCTCTGAATTAATTTCACATTTCTAAATTTTGTACACTTTTAGTTGTAAGTTGTGGCAACTGTGCGAGATCAAGAGATAAAATTGAATCACAAATTAATATCTTTGGAACAATTTTTTACGACATCTTTTATTTTGTTTTACTTCGCTGTTTCCTGTTTTAAATATTTATTATTTTAATAAATGTGTTTTCCTTCTCATCACACCCAACAGCACCACAAAGTATTAGACTTGAAAATGTTAGGTAAGTCATTATAAATTTTCAGTAAATTTTAAGTGTAGTTATGCCGTTATTTAAAGAATAATGCCGTTATTGAAATAATAATAATGTTTAAAAATCCAAAGTAGAACTTTTTCCAACATTAAAAAATTCGTTGTAGTAATGACAGGAGAAGATTGCAAAATTTCACAATGTCGCATACAGGAGGCAAGAGTGCCGCAGGTAAAAAAATATTGTTTTGTTGACTATGAGTGCGAGAGCACTCGCCGTAAATCGTAATTTTAATTAATTGAGTTGCACATGAAAACAACTTAAGAAAGGGAATTCCAAATCTTCCTATAAATCGTCTTTTATAGTAGTAACCTTAGTATCACCTTTCGCCTTTTTGAGCTTTGTCATACAGCAATTGTGCGATGTATGTGAAATGTATTACATGAATGGATATGCATGTGTAGGATTTGTGTCCAAAGTAAGTTGTAGAAAATATAAAGATGGCGAAAGGTGTTAAAATTAATTTTTACTCTACAAAAAACCTAAGTCATTATATATTTTGATTATCTCTTCAATCTAGAGTAAACGAATTCAAACCGAGTAAGGTCGGGTATTTTGCTAGTATCTATATAAATAAGAATGGAGTGTTTGTTTGTACATTCAATATTTTCGACCCATTTCAAGTTTTCTATCCGTTTTGGACCCTTCTGATGCCGAATCCGTCTTTTTCTCGTTTGTTGTCTGTCTGTCTGTCTGTCTGTCTGTATGTTGTGCCCTATACACGTCCACGCGGTTTAAGATATTTTCATGAAAATTTGCATACAGTGAGTACTTATCTTCATTTAGTGAGTGGCATTGGTTGTGAAAGTCTGTCTGTCCGTCTTTCTGTTCTATGCTCGATTTTATGTTAGTGTGTGTGTGTGTAGAAATCACATGAATTTTATTCCAGATATTTTATTGCATTGTATTTTATTTTATACTTTATCTATTAGTTTAGTGAATGCAATATTAAATATTTCTTTATTGTTATATTTAGTTGAGTTTCATGCTAAAACACCTGAGTAAGTATACTTAAATCAACCATAATTTGGTAGTTTGGGAAAAATTGGAATGTCTATTGAATATTACGATTACTTCCATTGCTTTACCAGTACTGCTGAAAAAGTAATTATTCTTCAAAAAATTAATTTTTTTTATGGAATTTCATCTCTGATACTTCATTTATTTCGAGTCTTATTTTTATTCTTTGCGCAATGAAAACGACTTAAGAATATTTGGGACAGACGATATTTTTCAATGAAACGTGAATGAACAAGATCGCGCGATCAGTGATATTTTTTCTGGTTCTTTCGCTCTGAATTAATTTTACATTTCTAAATTTTGTACACTTTTAGTTTTAAGTTGTGGCAACTGTGCGAGATCAAGAGATAAAATTGAATCACAAATTAATATCTTTAGAACAATTTTTTGCGACATCTTTTATTTTGTTTTGCTTTGCTGTTTCCTGTTTTAAATATTCATTATTTTCATAAATGTGTTTTCCTTCTCATCACACGCAACAGCACCACAAAGTATTAGACTTAAAAATGTTAGGTAAGTCAGTATAAATTTTCAGTAAATTTTAAGTGTAGTTATGCCATTATTGAAAGAATAATGCCGTTATTTAAAGAATAATGCCGTTATTTAAAGAATAATGCCGTTATTTATAGAATAATGCCGTTATTTAAAGAATAATGCCGTTATTGAAAGAATAATGCCGTTATTGAAAGAATAATGCCGTTATTGAAAGAATAATAATGTTTATTAATCCAAACTGGAACTTTTTCCAACATTAAAAAATTCGTTGTAATAATGACAGGAGAAGATTGCAAAATTTCACAATGTCGCATACCAGAGGCAAGAATGCCACAAGTAAAAAAATATTGTTTTGTTGACTATGAGTGCGAGAGCACTCGCCGTAAATCGTAATTTTAATTAATTGAGTTGAACATGAAAAGTACTTAAGAAAAGGAATTCCAAATCTTCCTATAAATCTTCCTATAAATCGTCTTTTATAGTAGTAACCTTAGTATCACCTTTCGTCATTTTGTAACTTTGTCATACAGCAATTGTGCGATGTATGTGAAATGTATTACATGAATGGATATGCATGTGTAGGATTTGTGTCCAAAGTAAGTTGTAGAAAATATAAAGATGGCGAAAGATGTTAAAATAAATTTTTATTCTACAAAAAACGTAAGTCATTATATATTTTGATTATCTCTTCAATCTAGAGTAAACCAATTCAAACCGAGTAAGGTCGGGTATTTTGCTAGTACTAAATAAAGTTATCATCGTATCTATATAAATAAGAATGGAGTGTTTGTTTGTACATTCAATATTTTTGACCCATTTCAAGTTTTCTATCCGTTTTGGACCCTTCTGATGCCGAATCCGCCCTTTTCTCGTTTGGTGTCTGTCTGTCTGTCCGTCTGTCTGTCTGTCCGTCTGTCTGTCTGTCCGTCCGTCTGTCTGTTTGTCTGTCTGTCTGTATGTTGTGCCCTATACACGTCCACGCGGTTTAAGATATTTTCATGGAAATTTGCATACAGTGAGTACTTATCTTGATTTAGTGAGTGGAATTGGTTGCGAAAGTCTGTCTGTCCGTCTTTCTGTTCTATGCTCGATTTTGTGTTTATGTGTTTCTGTACGCATCACATGAATTGTATTCGAGATATTTGATTGCAGCGTATTTTATTTCATACATAATCTATTAATTTAGTGAATGCAATATTAAACATTTCTTTATTATAATATTTAGATGAGTTTCATGCTAAAACACCTGAGTAAGTATACTTAAATCAACCATAATTTGGTAGTTTTGGAAAAATTGGAATGTCTATTGAATATTACGATTACTTCGATTGTTTTACTAGTACTGCTGAAAAAGTAATTATTCTTCAAAAAATTATATTTTTTAATGAAATTTCAGTCTTGATACTTAATTTATTTCGAGTCTTATTTTTATTCTTAGCGCAATGGAAACGATTTCGGAATATTTGAGACAGACGATATTTTTCAACGAAACGAGAATGAACAAGATCGCGTGAGCAGTGATATTTTCTGTTTCTTTCGCTCTGAATTAATTTCACATTTCTAAATGTTGTGCACTTTTAGTTGTAAATTGTGGCAACTGTGCGAGATCAAGAGATAAAAATGAATCACAAATTAATATCTTTAGAACTATTTTTTCCGACATCTTTTATTTTGTTCTATTTTACTGTTTTCTGTTTTAAATATTTATTATTTTAATAAATGTGTTTTCCTTCTCATCACACCCAACAGCACCACAAAGTATTAGACTTGAAAATGTTAGGTAAGTCAGTATAAATTTTCAGTAAATTTTAAGTGTAGTTATGCCATTATTGAAAGAATAATGACGTTATTTAAAGAATAATGCCGTTATTTAAAGAATAATGCCGTTATTTAAACAATAATGCCGTCATTTAAAGAATAATGTCGTTATTGAAAGAATAATAATGTTTAAAAATCCAAACTAGAACTTTTTCCAACATTAAAAAATTCGTTGTAGTAATGACAGGAGAAGATTGCAAAATTTCACAATGTCGCATACCGGAGGCAAGAGTGCCACAAGTAAAAAATATTGTTTTGTTGACTATGAGTGCGAGAGCCTTCGCCGTAAATCGTAATTTTAATTAATTGAGTTGAACATGAAAAGAACTTAATAAAGGGAATTCCAAATCTCCCTCAAAATCGTATTTTATAGTAGTAACCTTAGTATCACCTTTCGTCTTTTTGTAGCTTTGTCATACAACAATTGTGCGATATATGTGAAATGTATTACATGAATGGATATGCATGTGTAGGATTTGTGTCCAAAGTAAGTTGTAGAAAATATAAAGATGGCGAAAGGTGTTAAAATAAATTTTTATTCTACAAAAAACGTAAGTCATTATATATTTTGATTATCTCTTCAATCTAGAGTAAACGAATTCAAACCGAGTAAGGTCGGGTATTTTTCTAGTAGTCTATATAATACAGTGGATGTTTTAACCCCTAATCAGTGTTATTAGTTAAGAAATAAATGCTAAATCGATTTTTAAATCCTAAATTTCCAGAAAAAATCTTGCTTTTTTATGCATCCTTGACGAAAAAACTTGTAACCGTAAAACCTTTATCTCTAGCAGTTTGATTGAGGGTCAAAACATGAAGAATAATATTGGAAATAATTTCCAACTAGAATCGTTTTTCTAGACAAATTGGAATTTGAGATATCACTGTTCAAAAACTTTCTAATTAAACTAAAGGTTACATCCTCAAAACTAATCGAAACAGACGGGCAATTTGCATAACCAAGTATATTCAGTAGAAAGCTGGAACATGTTCAAATTTTGGAAATCGAAATACGAGGTTCTGATAGAGGAATGTGCTTTGCTACTGCCAGGAACTCATACACTATACACATGTATAGAGAGTTATGATTGTGTATGAATTATATATTATAGAGAAAATGAATTACATATTATAGAGAATTTATAGACATAGAGCGAGCAATAGGTAACAATTTGATGTGCCCAGGATAATGTGATCAAAACTAGTAACGTGACCTTAAAACCAAATTCGTCTGACAGAACATTCATTATCAGATTGATCCACGTTATGAGAAGACGTCCATCCATTAATTCATCATTTGATTGGTCCATTGATTGATCATGTGGCAATAGATTTTAGTGATTTCAACACTTTTGTCGTCACTAGAAATGCAAATGCACATACCTACACTGTCATGAGCTGTTACATCGTCAAAAGCGGCTATCAGATACCAAATTCACCGTCCAAGTCAATATGTGGCTACTGGTAGATTGGTTGGTTACAATTTTTGAAGCTCCTCTCAATAGCAATGATCAGTCTACTTATATTTCACATCTACGTATACACTATATGGACAAAAGTATTTGGACACTGCAGAATTTCGCTGGAGAATCCATTTTAGTGTGGAATTGTTTTTCCTGGTTAGGACTTGACACATTGCTTTATATACCTGGTAGCAGGAACGCTGACGTGTACCTCGACGTTCTGGGTAATTCGGCCTTGCCTACACTATGGTAATAATACGTCGATGATGGTCGTTTATTCCAAGAAGATGGAGCTCCATGTCGTACTGTAAAATGTGTCCTGAACTAGTTTCCTGACAATGAGAATAATTTGCTTGACAGACCAGTTCAGAGCCCCGATCGATCTCAATCTGATCAAGGACTTTTGTGCAAACTGGATCGACGAGTACGACACCGCAACGCACGCCCATCTTCACAACATTCTCTTCCCTCAGACTAGCAATATGCATTGCGAGCTATTCCTGTCCAGAAGTACAGAGAACTTGTGAAAAGTATGCCTTGATACGTTGCAGTTGTAATTCAAGAAAAAGAAGGGTGTGACGTTATTTGTCACATTTCTTCATTGATATTTTGTTACGTTGCATTCTAGCAACCCTAAAATTATCCGCGTCAGCCACTCAGGGTTACTAGGTTCTTTTCCCAGCTGGCAACACGGGATAATACCGAAGCGGTGCTTTTTAAAAAGCCGACGGAAGAACTTTTCAGGACTCGAGAGTTGGCCGACGGTTAAGATCGGCGGTACTTCGTTTTTGGGCCTTTTTCTGAATTATAACGATTGCCGGACCTCGCAGAATCCCTGGACCTTAGTTCCGAATCTTAATAAAAAAGTTGTCATCTTAGTTTCGTATCCTTTTTCTTCTGAAGTTTAATATTGTTCGCCATGATGCAGGTAAGACTTGTAAACCTTGCTTGAGATCGACTGGAGTCAATCCCTCTGGTCCCTTGCTTTTGGGCACAGTGCAGAAATTGTACTTATTGTTTTATTATATCCCACTATATCACAAAGGGCATTCCCGTTACTAAATAGAATAATAAAATACTTTATCTGAAAAACATGAAGTGTCCAAATACTTTTGTCAATTTAGTGAATACGCAACCCTATTCTCAGTATGAAAACGTGATACAAATATTCATCAGTATTGGAAGAGGTATTGTGTTGAGGAAAGCTAGTTTTAAACTAAAAGAATGCGTCAACTTTAAAATGTTCTCAATGTACACAATGACAGCACAATCAAGTCTGTGGCACGTATAGTCGCGATTACTATGAATTTTCGGATTTGTTTAGAGTATACTGGAATAATCTTGGAAGCTATGGTTTTATAGAGTTGAAATGGTTAGCGTATTTCCTGGTTCTCAATTGTAATTAATTCATAGAGATGGTTGAGAGATTTTTATAATTCTTCTCTCACCATTTTTAAATTTCCAGCTCCTTTAAACCATACATTTACTAAAAGATGCATTGAAAGAAATGTTAATGTTTATGTTCTGGTATCATGGATCACTGAACTAACTCATTTTATATTAATATTTTATTTACCTGTGACCTAATTATATAAACGTCTTAATTAGTCGAAATTGATGTTTTATTATTTTTTGAACTATTATTGAATCCTTACTCCATTTGAGTATGTATTTTATGTCTCAACCTGTACACATGCCTTGTAAAAACTTTAGTTACACATATATTATATCTATGTATAATATATGCATATAAATGTTAAATATTCAAATTACGTATGAATTAAGTATGTATGAGGAGAAAAGGAATTTATAAGCGTTATAATAATAAAAATCTTAAACAAAGCCTTTGATCAGTTATGTGACGAAATAAGCTTTCAAAAGAAAGCAATGAAGATCATGGTTTTAATGAAGGAAAAAAATCATCCCACAGATATCTCTTAAACATCTCTCTTTACACACATCTCTCATCTTACATCTCTCAAACACATATCTCTTTACATCTCTTAAATAAAATTAAATATATTTCAGCCTACAAGTGAAGCCGACATTTTCAAAGTATTAAGCCGACATTTTCAAAGTATTAAGCCGACATTATCAAAGCATGAGATTTTTAGCTTTTCCATACCAGAATGATCATTAGACCGGCCAATTTCACTCAGATGTAATTCTTCAAAATTTCTTCATGAGACACTCATTTTAGAAAGTAGAATGTTTATCTTCGTTTTCTATGTTCATGTATACGTCCGTACTGTATTTTTGGAATTAAAATGGGTTCCACTTCTACGCCGATGATATTTTGAAGTAAAGTGTACAATGGTGTGCAAAATGTAAGTGACAATGAGCTTTTCAAGTCCTACTTTGCTGTGAAATGAGCTGGATGAGAGAGAACAATGCCAATGGTATTTCAGAAGTTAGCGAACTCAAGTGAGTAAAAACAAAATAATAAATAATAATTAAAAAAAAAGCGAAAGTACAAAAAAACTTTGAACTGAAGTGATGGCACCAAAGTGGATTATATGAGACACAAGGGTAGCTGCAAACACAAAACTAGATGAGTCCCTGTGGTGGTAGAACAGAATCTAATTCCTCAGTTCCTGTGTTAGAGCTTCTTCCAAAATTTCAATATTCTCTAGCTTTTACTGAATATCCTCGGTTATGTCGTGGGCTTGTTGCACTTTAACCCGTTGGTGGTCGCACGTTGGGGGATTGGTATGGAAGTTTTGAGAGTGGGGTGCCAGATCAGGTGTTACCCTTGTTACTGACTGTGGTTAAAATTACGAGACGCTATCCTCGTACCTTTGCCTTCGGGATTGATCATTGAACCTCACTAAGAACCCGGTTTTGTTGCTCCAGTGCGACGTTAATTCAACTATCATCAACATCCTTGGTTATGCTAATCGCCAAAGGCTGTTTCGTTCAATATCGACGTGTGACCTTTAACAGTAATGGTGTTTCTTAATCTTCCAAGTGTTTAGACGAGATACCTCCCCCATCAAGATCTTGAAAATGACGATATATCTCTCATCAAGATTTGCTTATATTTTTGATGATGACGAGATCAAGGTATGGTAATATTCTAATGACGAGATGCGATGAGATCTTATATCCGAGATATTTCAACCATAAAAATCTGGTTAATTTTATTACTGACGAAACATTTAGTCAAGGAAACTTCAAAGAGAGTTAAATTTTGCATAACAGGGTAAAAAGAATAGCACAAAGAGAGATAACAATTGAATGCAATTGCCTTTTTTGAAACTTGATTATCATTTTAGAAACATGATCCCGAAAAAGTTCGTTTCAATTTAAATATTGATTACTACTGATTTAGATACAAATTTACTTAAGGTGCCTGCCTACCTATAAAACCGCATTTATGGAGAAAAATACGATTTTTTAATTTTGCCTAACTTTGAAAGTATAGTTTCTTAGCTTTCCAAATCAGTTTAAATTTTCTTTCTCTCTTACTTAGAACTCTAGTTTCAGAACTTCTAATATTAGTATGTTGACAGATTTTCAAACCGTAAGCAGTGTTCTGCTAACGGAAGTTTTTACATTTTGCTCTTCCGCACAACATCATAACTCATAACATTATGTTTTAAATAATTTTAAACTGTGGTAGAATATTTTAAAGGATTCAATTCAGGTAACCTGCCTTTATTTTAATTGTTTATGCATTATTTTTTAGTTTTTTGATTACATAAATATGAAGTTGTAATTATTTTTGATGATTTTTTTCTATGTCGAAAGGTTTATTTGCATAAGCTTTTTTAATACAAAGTTTCAGTTATAAAATGGGTAAAGTTCCCAGAAGAGGGTTTTGGTAATACAATACAATTTACAAAAATAGAATATCTTAATTTAAATTTGAGTTTTGTTGTTCTGTAAAGTTGTTAATTTATTGGTTTTTTTTGTTTATTTTTTGCAAAAATGAAAATTAAAAAAACATGTATAGCTATTTTATATATTATTCATAGTTTTTGAATGTATTGGATAGTATAATGCACATAACAAGCCAATTTTTGAAATATTTAAAAAAAAAAAAGGTCTCCGAACGTAGGCAGGCACCTTAAAGCAGGAATGAATTAAGTGAGGGTTACAGACAATAACTCCGAATACATGAAGATTCAAGGCTTTGTCATAATATGGAACATGATATGGTGTATCGAAAAATGGTAGAGGAAAATGATCAAAACTGCTTATTTTCAATAAATTTAGTTTTCTTAGTGGGAATGCCGACCATAAACAGTAATTTTTAAGTCGTAACAAGAAAACTTTCCTCGCTTTTTTGTTAAAACGTTAATTTTGCATTTTAGTACTTTTGGTGAGGTCGTAACAATATTCTTATGAACGAAGTTCTTATAAACAACGGGAAAAATAACAGAAAAATCTTGAGAACTTTTGAGAAACGCTAATTTTTTTTTAACTCCAAGAGGTTTTCTTAGTACTGTGTTTTCTTTTTTTAATGTCTTCCACTTGTAACTCGATGACATATAATAATAAATAGTAAATAGAACAATACATAGTTAAATAATAATCAAATGCAAATTGCTTACTTAAAAGCTTGATTCTCATTTATCAGGAAAAATATATTTATTAATTTTATTCTTATTTACCACTAATTAATAAAATAAAGTAAAAACATACTTAAAGTCAGAGTGTGGGGGAAGCTGCAATAATGTCGAAAACTTCTCTCGTAAAGGATAACAAATACGAAGCCTGATATATTCTTCTTAGAGTCTACATTGTTAAAACCATCCCCCCCCCCCTCCCAATACTATAATTTTTTTATCTTCACAATCGGAACTTTATTTCAGATTTAAGTTCTATGACTTCATGTTTTCCACTTTTAAGTCGATGAGATCTTTATTACCATGCCAAAGGCACGAATATACAGCTTTCGAGATTTGTCTAACTGCACTTTTCGAGACTTTGATTCTCAGTGTTAATGCCTACAATAGGCAATAACCTTCGAGTCCTAACTTCTACACTTTCAACGTGCTTTTCTATAAGAAGTGTCAATTTTACAGATTCGTGCCGTTGTCACGGTGGTAACGATATTTAATAGCAAAAAGTAAGAAGACTAATACACAGTTGTGTAACACGTAATGCAAATACGTATTTGACAACGTGATTCTCATTAAGAAACTTTATGCCGAAATCATAAAAGCCTCTTTTTTCTAAATTTCAGTTACCACTGATTAAAAAATTTAAACTAATAATGTGAGGGTTACTGCATGACATCCGATACTTCCACATAAAAAGTAACAAAGAAACCTGAGAAATACTTCTAAAATAACACTGTAACATTCGATATAAGAACTTTTTATCCCCAAGCAGAAGCCAATCCACCCGTTATATCCGAAGCCAGACCAGCCTTTTCCTTGTCTGGACCATGATACGGGATTACTCAAGAACACACCGACAAAAAAAAATGTTTTAAAAACAACAAAAGAAATGTATGAGGAGTGTCAAAATGAAACGAAAGTCGGAACTGGAGGGAAAGAGAAATGAAAATATACAGGTATAACCTCCCAAACACCCACCTAGCGTTACTGTCTGGCTTCTTCAAATGTTTAGTTTGTTCACTTTCGACTGTTTGCGCAGTGAAATAACTTCCCGAATGCAATACCGCCTGACCCTGTTTGCTTTCTGAATCCGGAAAAAGAGGGATGGGCATTCTTCTTTCCTGGATACGGGATTCGGGGATGAAAAGGTGAGTTTACCTTCGTTTGATCCGAAGAGTGACATTCGCTTTGACTGAAATCGAAAATGGAGTTTTTTGTGGATCTGCACCCAGCTGTACTTTCACTTTAAGTAAAAGGTATTGACAGACGTGTCCCCGATGTGAGGGAATGTGGAAGAAGCACTTCCGATTTCCCTTTAGCATGATGAGGAATGGGAATACGTGAAGCTTCTGAATTCGTTCCGTGTGCTGAAATACACATCTGTCGTATCCCTGGGCATGTCTGAAATACACTGCATATGATTATAAAGTTTAACGCTCATTACTATTAAGAGTGACGATGAAGAGTTTGTTTTGTACAAAATAAATTGATGTTGTTGTGGTTGTCGGGGCCCAGTGTGTATTTCTTTGCGAGCTGTAGGCGAGGCAGGTACGATTAATCTCAAGTGTATTCCTCCGTGGATGTTATTGCCTCCTCTGGGTCAGTAAAGTGTGTGTATGTTTAGTACTTGATGTAGTATGTATTGAGTCTAGCATGTATGCCCAGATATGGCGCTTGTGTCATAAAAATATCCACCAAACTTCATCAAAGACTTACTGTGAGAGTATTTCTCCCTTGTGTGTCAGTAAACCTCTCTCGGTGTGCTGGTCTGTTACTTTTTCTGTCTATTACTTGTGTACCTTTATGACTTTTTGTTGCGCAATACCTACTGTATTGAAAGGGAAAATGACATTTAAATTAAAAAAAAAATCATGGAGTTTATATTTATTGATTCATGTTTTACATTGTAATCAAATTCACGTAAACACAACAAAGTTCAATTTACGAAAGATGAAGCAAATATGCTGTTTAAAGAGTAGTGAAATTTTGAATGAAATCATGCAAATTGAGAGTAATATATACTGGCAAATTAATTTACCTCGTTAACCACTCTGGTCGTTTCTCTTTGCTTCGAAATGTAGACTGATGTGTCCAGACTATGTTTCGAAACCCTGTTCCAAAATATTCAGTGTTGGAAGCACTGAAGTCTCTCCATCTTAAATAAAGGGCGCAACTAATTTTTAAAGGTCCAAACCTTTAATTTTAGGATTAAAATGAGTTATTTATAGTTAATATACAAGTTTTGAAATAAACGATAACATATCGCTCGAGAGTAGAGTCAGCGAACAACCGCTAAGAGACGCTTCTACCCTTCTTCTGCTCCCTTCACATTCCTTTCAACCCCTCTCGTCTTAGGGGAGAAAGCGTCCCACTCCAACTTGGAGGTCAATGGCTCTGACGGCTTAACGTCGTCTTGTTGGATCGCCATCAGAACCTTACACGTCCCCCCTCGGAAAGCTCATCGTCACCTTAGAGACGATGCAGCTGTAAAGAGAATGAAAGAAAAGAACAACACACAGAATACGGTGAACGAGATAGAAAAAAAAATATGAGAGTGTTGATCAAAGTGGCTCTGAATATAATCACACAAATACAAAAATCAAAATACAAATATAAATTCGGACACAAAGAGAAATTAAAGTCACTTTTGACACTGTATCGTTGATTCCGATCTCCATGAGTCAGTTTGGCTCCTCGAGGAACACACTGTAAAGTAGGTCAATTGACTATGGTGGAATATTTCATCAGTGGCCCCTCTTTTTTTGCGTGTCGAATTTTATCAAGGCTTTGATTACACAATGGCAATACCATCTGAACATTTACCCCTTCCACTTGACCATCAGTCGAAGTCTCCAGAGCTATATTAATTTTTTCCCATCTACGATTCAGAGGAAAAGTGTCCAAGAACGTCCTGGGCAGTCTCGTTTTCATATTACCCTCTTCGTAGCTTTGGGGTATCAAAACAGGAGTGTTGTGCGGTCCCTTCCCCGTTATCGTGGACTCTGTGATTCTCCCCCTTCTCAGGAGTAACTTGACTCCCTGGCACGTTCTTCCGAACCGTCCTGCTCTTTTAGGTGACTTTCGACCACCTGCTCCTGGACCACGAGAGGGTTACTCTTTCCTCGCCCCTTAAATTCTACCCTCTCAGTTTCTCCGTCCAAGAATCTCTGCACACCAATTAGGCAGTCTACGCCGATGACACCGCATTACTGACGCAATCCAACAACATACATCATATTCTAAGCAGAATGAAGGCGTACACCCGGGAACTTGAGGTCTAGCTCTCTGATTAGAGAATCAAAATTAATGCTTCTAAGTGCGCTCTTATGTTGTTCTCACGGAGATATGTTCATTTCAAATACGGATTTAAATTTGATTTAAATAATCCTGAGTATTTGAATATCCCCCCTATTGCTCTCTTTGGCACGCCTGTTTATTGGGTACGAAAGTACCGTTATTTGGGACTTTTGCTCGATCCAAAATTACTTTGGAACGAACACATCAAACGGGCAATAAGAAATGCTGCAATTGCCAGAGGGAAAATCAATTCGCTATAGCCAGAAGGAGCAGGCTCTCCCTTCAAAATAAACTTCTTCTTTACAAAGCCATCACTAGGCCAACTTTAACTTACGGCTCACAAATTTGGGCCGGAACAAGCAAATTAAATTGGAAGAAATTGCAGATTTTCCAGAATCGCACTTTGCGATCTATCACAGGAGCTCCCTACTATGTCCGGAACGAAGTCATTCATTCGGATCTCAAAACTAAGCCCCTAGCTGAATTCCTACAGCAAATTTCGGCCATGTTCTTCGAAAAATGACCTCAGGTTCCAAACGAAGCACTAAGAGCTATTCCACCATATGACCCTTCGGTCAAAAGCTCTATGAAAAGACCATGTGCTTTTCTGCAACAACATCTGCAGACCTTTCCGCCAAGACCTAAACGTCGACGCGTGTTGTCTCGTTTGGATCCTGACGTCTTTATACAAATACAAATACAAATATTGACGACCAGCTACAGGCTCAAGCCCAACAAGGCTGGTCCTTTGTTTATGAATTCTCCAATTCCCACTGACTATCCAATTGTGTCTTAAATTCGTACACTCCCTTTGAATTAACTATATTTTCTGGCAACGCGTTCCAACTGTCTATTACCCTATTAAAGTAGTAGTTTTTCCTTAAATCCCGATTAAAATGTGTCTTATTCAATTTATACCCATGGCCCCTTGTTCTGTTATCCCTATTGAAATTTAAGCCCTCTGTGTCCCCTTGTTTTACAAACTTGAAAAGCTGAATCAAATCCCCCCTCCTTCTTCTTCTTTCCAGTGTATACATGTTTAGCTTACTTAAACGTTCATTATAGTCGAAATTTGCTAGCCCCTTTATTATTTTTGTAGCTCTGTGCTGAACCCTTTCAATTGATTCTATGTCCTTTCTCATATACGGAGCCCAGAATTGTACAGCATATTCTAGATGTGGTCTTACTAAACCCTTATATAATGGCAAGATTATATTCTTATCCCTTGAAGTTACAGTCTTTTTAATATACCCCAATAACCTATTAGCCTTTTTACCCGCAGCTGAACATTGGTGACCCATTTTAAAATCCCTGTGAATTATCACCCCAAGATCCTTGACTGTTTCTCCCTCCTTTACCTTTACTCCCTGCAGACAGTACTCGGCTCCACTATTCCTGTAACCCATATGCAGAACTTGACATTTCCCTACATTAAATGACATACCCCATTTTACAGCCCATTCGGATATCTTATCAAAATCCCCTTGTAAATTTTCTATCTGTAACTTGGTATCCACTGTCCCCCATATTTTTAAGTCATCTGCAAATATACTGATTCTATTCTTGATCCCCTGACCTATATCATCTATGAAAATTATAAATAAAATTGGTCCCAAAACTGATCCCTGAGGCACCCCACTTATAACTTCTGTCCACTGTGAATAATTTCCTTTTACCTGCACTCTCTGCTTTCTACCCAATAACCAATTCTTTATCCATATTAATGTTTTTCCCTGAATCCCCAGCCTTTCCAATTTAAACAGTAATGCCTCATGAGGTACTTTATCAAAAGCCTTTTGAAAATCTATGTACATGATATCCACACTGCTCTTATTATCCAGCTCCTCAGTAATTTTTTCGTAGAACTTCAAAAGGTTTGTAGAGCAGGATCTGCCCTTCCTAAACCCATACTGATTCTCTGATAACAGTCCCCCCTCCTCCAAGTATAACATTATATGCTTTTTTAACAGAGATTCAAATATTTTGCAAATTACTGATGTTAGACTTACTGGTCTATAGTTGCCCGGATCACTTTGTATTCCCTTTTTGAAAATTGGAGTTATGTTGGCCAACTTCCAATCCATTGGCACCCAACCTGTGCTATATGTTGAATTAAATATCGTGTGAATTACTTCCCCCAGTTCTTCCGCGCATTCCACTAGTACTCTCGGATAAATATCGTCTGGCCCTGGTGCTTTAGATGGCTTAATTCTTTTCAACTGATGTACTATTTCTTCCCTGTTGAATTTGCATTCTTTAATTATACCCCCTGCAAAGGCTCCATCCTTGGGGTCCTTTTTTAAACTATAGTTACCATTGAAAACCCCCAGAAAAAAGTCATTTAACACGTTTGCCATTCCCTCCTCGTCTTGAATTAATTCACCTCCCTTCCCCTCTAACGGTCCCAGTGTAGTGCTAAATTTATTTTTACCACTTGCATATGCAAAAAATTCTTTTGGTTTTATATTTATTTCCCTTGCTAATTTTTCCTCCAAGGACACCTTTTGCTTCCGACTAATAGTTTTAAACTCCTTTCTGGCTTTCTGATATGCCTCCATGTCCCTGTCGTTACCAGTGCTTTTATATACCCTGTATGTTCTTTGTTTTAATTTTAAAGCTTTGTGTGTTTCCCCTGAAAACCACATAGGGAGCAATTTTCTAGATTTTCCTTTTTTCCTGAACGTTACATGTTTTTTTAACACCATGTCTAACTTATTCTTGAATTCCTCCCATTGTTCAGAATGATGCAGTGCTAATAATCCCCCTTTGAATGTTTCCTTTAACTCTTCCCTTATCTTATGAAAATTTACCTTTCTGAAATTTGGAATTATTCTACTATTGATTGTGTATGCTGACTGAAAATTTATACTTAATCTGATACTTCTATGATCACTTTCTCCCAGTGGCTCACCTATAACCAAATCCTGCACCCTATCCTCATCATTGCTTAAAATCAAATCCAATATTGCATTGTCCCTAGTATCCTCATACACCATCTGGTACAAAAAACAATCCTGTATCACTTCCAAAAATTCTGCCCCTTTCCCATTTGTAGCTAGATTGTTTGTCCAGTCAATATTTGGATAGTTATAGTCCCCCATTAAAATTAATTCTCCTTTTTGACATGCTTCGTTTATCAGATTGCACATGCCCTTTTCCTGCTCTTCACTACAAACAGGAGGTCTATATATATTACCCAGAATTAGTCCTTTGCCTTTGTCTGTATTCAGTTTCACCCAGACTGATTCTATACCCTCAGTTTTACTATTTAACTTTATTTCTGTACAGTTTAAGAATTCTCTCACATAAATCAAAACCCCACCCCCTTTCCTATTCTCTCTGTCCTCCCTAAACATTGTGAATCCACTTAATTCTAAAATTTGTGCATCTTCACTGCTTGCCCAACTTTCAGTAATCCCAATGATATCTATATCCTCTGCTTGTGCAATTCCCTTGAGCTCATCCATTTTATTTCTCACACTGCGAGCATTACAATAAAATACTTTTAGCTTATTTTTCACCCTTAGATTGCACTTTCCCCTTGTATTATTTGTTTTGGTATTGTTTTTCTCCCTTACATTGCACTTTCCCTTTGTATTGTTTGTCTCCTGCAATTTAGACCCTGTTAGTTTTCCTAAGCAATTACTGTGTACTGTCAACCCTCTATGTCCTTCCCATCCCTGCTTGTATACTAGTTTTTTGACTCCAGAATATTCAAAACCCGCTTGCCAACCTCCCTATTACCTATCAAGCTTAAATGCAAATTGTCCCTGCTTATCCAATCCCTCCTACACTCCTTCCAAACATCTAAAAATCTAACCTCCTCCCTCTCACACAAATCCCTTAACAACCCGTTCATCTTATTGGCCCTTTGATTTAACCACCCATTGCCTAACCCATACCTAGGTAGTAATCCTAATACTGTTACTTCTGCCCCATGAGACTTAATGCCTCTTAAAAGTGTTTCTGCTTCCCTCTTAAACTCGACATTTGTAGTCCTCTCTACGTCATTTGTTCCCACCCACACTACTGCCTTTTCCTCCCCTTTAACCACACCTGCCTTAACTGCCTCAACTACATGTTTTACCCTGGCACCTGGCAAACAACACCTTGCAAAATTGCGCTTTTTACGCCCTACCATTTCTCCCAAAACCCTGACCATTGAATCACCAACCACTACTCCTCTAGTTACCTTATCCCCCTGATCAACATGCCCCAAGTTTACACATTGGACACCCTTTTCCACTCCCTCTACAGCCCTCACCTTCAAAGCCTCCAGCTCCTTCCTCAAATTACCCACCTCTAAACAACTCTTGCATGTAAATTCAACCTTCTCTGACATTTTAACCCCGCTCACACACCCCTTTCCTGCCTCAACCATATTCCCACACAAGTCACATTCCACATAGAACTCCCCACTGGCTCCCTCTGTCCTCATCTCCTTGAACATTCTAACTATACCCATGCTTATGCAAAGTAACACTCAATGCACAGAAAAAGCACTACACAAAATCAAACACACAGAAAAAGCACTAAGTCAATTACACAGAAAAAGCACTGCACTTGAATGAAAACAAACAAGACAAAATATTTAGGCCCAACGAGACATACGTGAATTAGGCCTAACGAGACATACGTGAATTAGGCCTAACGAGACTTGACTTAGGACTATTTGACAAGTCAAAAACTAAGTACAAGTACTTTAAAAACAATTAGAAATGTTTGAACTGATAGAAAAAGAAGTAATACACTGCTTAGTACTAAATAAATGAAGAATAACTAAAAAAAAACTTGAATTTCGCGGGAGCTCCGAAAACGCGACGCACACTGCTCGACACCTAGCGGCGGTCATGCTTTGACATCGATTCAGAATTAATCTCTCCATGCAAATTTAAATTGCAATATCCCATGCTGGATCACGACCCCGATGTCACTCGTAAATGTTGAGCTGTAATGAGACTCGACTGGATCCTAATCGAATCACTAAAACACGATAGTTTTAAATTCCTTCTCTTTTTGATCACTTTTACATTTTCTTTAATTCAATATCTTTTCTACTTGAAGTAAATTAGGTTACTAGGAGCAGCGCAATGGATGCGCACCTGCCCAATGGATCACCAAAGTTAAGCATCCTCGGCCGCGGTCAGCACTTGTGAGGGTGACTGAACGAGATGTTGGTTCCACGGTCGGAGGTGGTTCTAAACTTTGAACTAGCTCATTTCTTTTATGCTTATCCAGCCAATTTAATTCATTTTTTCGTGTAAATTTTCTCTAATTATGCTTTTATTTTATGTACACACACCTTATGACGGGGAGGTAAGCTGCATGTACAGTAGGCACTCCGTAAGTGATTGTCCAGTCCAGTCCAGTCTCCGTCCAAGTTATTTCCTTGTTCCTCATCTTGAGAAGCTTCTGCTTCGTCCTTAATAAGGGTACTAAGGTATTCAGTTGAGGTAGAATCAACTTTGTTTTCCGGTCCCTTCCTAACTTCCTTCCTTTCCTAGTCTTCCCTGCGAACTACAGTATTCGTTTGGTCTTTCCTCCTTTCCACATTCTGCATTTCTAAATTTTGAAATTGTATTTCATGCACATGTTTCCACAGTTCAGCTTATTCTGGAACTGCTTTTCGGTTCCCCATGACTACTTCCAGTCGCAATTTCTCTAACATAAATGCACGTTCTTCCCTCGTCTTCCGTTCATCTTATTCAGCCTTTCGTTCTTCGGTAATTATTGACAGCTGTCCCTTCGCAAAATCCTCGTCATAATCATTGCTAGCCTTAATTAATCGAATCAGGTCTAACGGTTTCGTCCCATCCGTGACCATTTGACCCAGTTCCTCGGCCAAAACCCTCAAATCTTCCTTTTTAGCCCGATTAAAAAAACCCATAATTTTCAAATTTAACTTATAAGTTAAAAAATATATACATATCCTTCTAAATTTTCAGACAAAATTACGAGGAATGAAATTTGTACAATTCTTATATTTAGATATAAGGGAAAAAATAGTCTAACAATTAATACTAATAGACTTAATACAACAAATTTCAACCAATACCTCAAGGGTGGCACTTTAACATAAACAATTATGCTTCAATTAATTAACTCTTGAAATTCTTGCATACAGATATAAAGAAAAATAAGTATCTCAAAATAATATTCAAACACTTAATACTACAATATGAATCAATATTATGTGCGACACAAAACACAAGCAATGATGCTTCGATGAATGAATTTCAAAAATATTTGAGCAATGATGCTTCTGAAAATGAATTTCAAAAATACTTGAGTAGTGATGCTCCTGAAAATGAATTTAAAAAATACTTGAGCAATGATGCTCCTGAAAATGAATTTCAAAAATACTTGTGTAATGATGCTCCTGAAAATGAATTTCAAAAATACTTGAGTAATGATGCTCCTGAAAATGAATTTCAAAAATACTTGAGTAATGATGCTCCTGAAAATGAATTTCAAAAATACTTGAGTAATGATGCTCCTGAAAATGAATTTCAAAAATACTTGAGTAATGATGCTCCTGAAAATGAATTTCAAAAATACTTGAGTAATGATGCTCCTGAAAATGAATTTCAAAAATACTTGAGTAATGATGCTCCTGAAAATGAATTTCAAAAATACTTGAGTAATGATGCTCCTGAAAATGAATTTCAAAAATACTTGAGCAATGATGCTCCTGAAAATGAATTTCAAAAATACTTGAGCAATGATGCTCCTGAAAATGAATTTCAAAAATACTTGAGTAATGATGCTCCTGAAAATGAATTTCAAAAATACTTGAGCAATGATGTTCCTGAAAATGGCCGGGAGATTATCATTGACGTAAAATGACCTCTTCTCAACTTGCAATGATGCAAAGAGCAAAGATACTTCGCATTCAGAGTAAACAGAAACTGATGTTTCAATACGACACGCGAAAACCCCAATGGTTTTATCTCCCGTTTACAGTGAAAATAAAGAAAAGAGCCACATTAATCAAAACTCTCTACTCTCATTAACGGCAAGTTCATCCTGTCTACTGCGCCAGTTAAGTCCCTCCATCTTAAATAAAGGGCACAACTAATTTTTAAAGGTCCAAACCTTTAATTTTAGATTAAAATGAGTTATTTACAGTTAATATGCAAGTTTTGAAATAAACGATAACATATCGCTCTAGAGTAGAGTCAGCGAACAACCGCTAAAAGACGCTTCTACCTTCTTCTGCTCCCTTCACATTCCTTTCAACCCCTCTCGTCTTAGGGGAAAAAGCGTCCCACTCCAACTTGGAGGTCGATGGCCCTGACGGCGTGACGTCGTCTTGTTGGATCGCCAACAGAACCTTACAGAAGCTGTTCCTGACCAGTTCTGGAGAAGACAATTTTTTTCCTACTTGGATTATGAATCTCTTGGGAGTAATAGGAAAGATTTGTCTCTTCGACGGTATATCACAACCTTAGCAAAATAGACGAGATATTGAGCAAGTCTGGTTGACTACGTCGAAACACTTGTAAGGTTAAAAGGAATTGTGTTGAACCTCGTTGTGGTTTCGATGAGATATCCCGTTCACCAAGGTATTGCCAATATATTTTTGGTAATGAGATGGAAATCTGGTCAACTTTCATCTAATGAGGAAAGTAAGACGAGATCCTTATGGACAAGATACCGCGTCCATCAAGATCTGGTCAGTTTTGTTATAATGACAATATACCTTTTGGAGACTACCACCAGGAGCGTTTAATTAAGTTTTCTTGACAAAAAATGCAAGAAATCCGGAATGGCCGAGATCCAGAGGATATCGGATTTCGGACTTTATACTGTAATTAGTTGATTATATCCAACATAGAAAAATGTTCCCTCTTCATAAGTACATATACATATGTAAGAGCAAGTACATATACATTGCAAAAGCATATAAATATCGGCTACTTCCAAGTCTTAAGTTCCCATCTAAACTAACTGGTACAGCTACACTCTACGTTTATGAGTGATGGCAACGACTTGGCGATTTTTTTTTGGCGAACTTCTTTAGTCGCCAAGGAAATAATTATTTCCTAACTCTTTTACTGTCAAAACTTTTTTTCGTTTTACAACACACTTTTTAAACATTTTCAGAACGTTTTAAAAATAATATTTAAAAAAAACTTTCACAAAAAGCAGTAAACTTAAGCACATATCAAAACACGTTTGTGACCCAGCAGAGAAACTAAGCTACGAATGTTGGATAAAGAATACACTGAAACTTATCAATTACACTAAATACAGTAGGCAAGTTGAAAAAGAAAACGATTTTTAAAAGAAAAAAAGCAAGAAATAATACAACCTGATACATCAGAACGGTTCCGAGAAAAAAAAAATTACCGAAACAAGAATATTCCACAAATGCAAAAAACAATACATGTCAGAACTCTGCCGTGAAAAAAAATTATTATGAAATTTAAATTCCACAACTGTAGAAATACAAATAAATGAACCAATGGTATCACCGAAAACGATTTAAAAGGACCAATGCAATCAAAGGATATTTTAAAATCAAAATAACCAATGGGAGGAAAGAAAACATTTCAAACGAATCAATGAAATCAAACGACTTGAACGAATTTTGGAAGAACTTTCTAGAATATTCAAAATGAAAATTGAAAGTTTCCGTTTGCCGAGGTTGCCATGAAAACCACAACAAACGTAACGAAAGATGGGTTGCCTTAATTTATCGTAACTCGCTACTAGAAGCGCGCCAAAAAAAATCGCCAAGCCGTTGCCATCACTCATAAACGTAGAGTGTAGCTGTACCAACTAACTAAAAGAGCAACTCTTTTTTGTAATGCCATGAATACGTAATTTATCAATTATTAAGCCCATGTGTTACTTTAGAAGCAAAACACCACTACACATAAATCAAGCGTCGGCAAATTCTAACGAGCGCGGTAAGAATCTCTTTTCAGGTTTTTCAAAACATTTCAGAGGAATCCATCCGAGATATATTTTTAGATTTTAATTTCCCTTTGTATACACCGATCAGAAACGCGGCTCGCTTTTGTACCAACGTGTTTTCGTGGAAAAATATTCGCCCGTCCCTCGGTTTTCTTTCATTTCCATAACTTCAAAACCGAATAAAAACAATTTGTTACACGTGATTAATAAACTGCGAGTAATTTATCTCCAGCCAAAGTAAATACATTCGGTCGAGACAAACACAGGAACAAGCAAGGGGAATTAACCGTTTCGGAGAAACACCTAACGAAGCGGCTTTTTATTTATTTTTATTGCTACCTGCGTTTACTTCCTTTTTGATTCATTAGCATCGCACAGACATTCATAACTCACATTCCGCACCATTTTATTCTAGATGAAAGCCCGAATAATAATGGTCATATAATATCTGAATGCTTTTTTTGTTGACTCGCCCTCTCGTATTTTTAACTTACGTAATTATGCTAATACCCTTCTTCCACTTTCTTATTCTCTCTGTGCAGTAATCTAACAAACAAACAACGCAATGGAACATTCATTTTCTCAGCACCAAACATCTGTCAAGGACCCCCCTCACCCGATCCCATGTACGCAAAAATGAAGCATTTGGGGTCTCGCTACGCCGCTCTTTTTGTTGTCAAATTAAGCGTCAAAAAATTACTCCAGGGTAATCAATTTCCAAAAGATTCGGAGTAATCTGAAGCGGATCCAGATGCAAATTTGATTCACTGTCTAGTGACTTCGTTTGTCTTAGATAAAGTAAAGGTGACATATTTTAAATTTGCGGCTCGAATTAGCTGTTTTTTTTCTGTTGTTGCGTCCCTTCTTTTCTTTCGGGGCTGTTCAGCTATTTATGTTGTACTCGCCACTTCCGAGGATCAGTGGCGTAGTCGCTTTTAATGGAAATTTGATATCCGTTTCATGAGTGATGAATTTTTTAACGGGTTACACACGGCGGGCGCGACACTGGATAAAAAATGGATTTCTGCGTGTTTTTTGTTGCTGTAAGAATGTGTTTATTAAACAGTGATCGACGAGTTTTAAAACCGTGTAATGGATGTGTCGGATGTCATAAGTATGGTATTGCTGCGAAACGAACCTTTCTTTTTTTAGAAACTGGAGTGTAAAATTGAGATTACTCGCAGTGGCAGACTTAAAATTAAGTTTCGAGTTCAGTCTGTTCTTTATTAATTTCGTGCAACCCAGTATCTTGTTGAATTTTGTCAGTCTGAAGTGATGTTTTAGTATATAGCAGGTATATAAAACACTTCTTTTCAGGTATATTCGGGTGGTAGTCTGGTTGGAATAGTACAAAAACTAGCAACTGGATGAGTGCGGGTTGGAATCCAACGATAGACCGCGTGTATTCAAAGAGATGATATACGTTAAATCTATCGTGGCTTCATATTTCCCCACGATGGCGTGGTGAGGTAGTTTGGGAAGTGGGGTGCCAGCTCAGGTGTGACTTCCTCATTTGACTGTTGTTCAAAATTGCGTTTTGTTATCTTCGGACTTTTCCCTTCGATTTTAATCCCAATAGCCAATTGTATGACTTCAATGGGACGCTTATTAAGGTCAATTTATATACCTACCATCAGAAACTATCTTTGTACAGAAATGATAATTTATAGAATATCTCGAGAATACATATTTAGAGAAATGAATATTTAGTTACCGAGAAGTTTATTGTATATATAAACACATATGTCGAACTAAAATTTTTATGGCTGACCTAAAATAGTTATCGAAGGATATATGGTATTATCCTGTTTTTCTTCTATCTACTTTTCTGTATTACACAACTTATATTGTTTATTTAGTTATTTGGGCAGCTTATGGAAATGATATTAACACTAATACCAAGCTATGCTATTGATTAAAATCAGTAAAGTTAGATAATCCTTGCTATTTTATCAATACCAGATGGACTCATTATAACTATTATGTACTACAAAAATAAATACACAATTCTTCGCACTGATACTTTACATACGTTACCCCCTACTCAATGTACTGAAATAACTGTCAGATAAGCACAAAATCTTGATTTAGTTGTTTCGTGAATTTATTTTGCCATATAATGTTCGTAAAGTAAATGGTAAATGTTGGTCAACTTCATTCAAAATTTCTTAAATATTCAAAATTGTGAGTGGTCCTAATCGCTTAACCTTCCAAGTGTTTTTACGAAATATATAATCCATCCATATATGACCAATTTTGATAATGATGAAATATCTGGTCAAAATGATTTGCCGATGTTTAGAAGTATGTTGACGGTCAGTCAAAATCTGATCAGTTTTACAACTGACGAATACTTCATCGTAACAACCACAAGGAGAGTTAAATAGAAATTACATAAAAATAAATACTTGCAATTAGTTATAACTATACAGTACCTTAGTTTCAGTTACATCGTCGAATGTCTTCAGAAACAGCTATAACCAATATCTGGAAAGCAGTAGCTAATAATTTGTGTTTTGTTTTGCATTTTTGAGACGTTTTTTTTTTTTTTTTTGAGGCGTTGTAACATTGGGGATGTTTAATGTCCTGACGAATCTACAGGTACTTACAAAAATGAAATTTGGCACATTGGTAGTCCGAATTTTTGTGTCCAGTCCGAATTTTAAAATTTAATCTAAAACATTTTAAAATTAATTTACTAGTTTTCTCATCTTTCTTTCTTTTTACCGGAATGTGATGTCATTGAAGAAAGGCGAGAATTTTGCGATTTTCGAACGTCACAAGCGTTTTTCGTCCAAAAGCCTTAGGAACCATGTCAATTTTTCTGATTCTAGCGTGTTCTAATTTGTGTTGTTGATTAGTATGACTTTCTTGCTAGCGAATTCAACTTTGTCACGGGAAAAAGACTATTTGAGGTTTTCTATCTTTGGGATCTATAAAGATAGAGTGAAAATTTCAACAGATTTAAAATCTGCGGAACTCATTCTTAAAATTATTGTTATATGTTTTTAATGTTTTCAGTATCAGTAAGATTTATTCCGTCCAACCCGATTCTTAAATTTTAATGTAAAATATTTTAAAATTAATTGATTGGAATCACGGCGTTGCCTGTGGTGTTTTTTTTTGCGAAGCAAACCGAATGGGAATGCGTTGCAATCAGATGAATGCGTTGGCTAGCGCTTGCGAGCAGTGGTCTCACCTCAACCCACGAAAAGAATTGTAATGGGAAACGCCATGCTGGCTACGCAGTGACTAGTGGTTTGTATAAAAAAATTATATTTAATCTCATCTATAGTTGTTAGCATTATGTTTTTCTACTGCAAATATTTTGCCTTAAGTACAGTTTAAAAATGCACCACACCACCTCTGCCACCATTTGATGACGGGAAGTTACGTTGTGATCCGAGTCTAATTTACCTTGGAGATGAAAACTCACTCATTTCACTTTTTGGAAGTGATCAGAATAGCAGTTCAACTGCATTAAGTTGTAGATAAGCCGTTTTGACTGCATGTATGGAAACGAATGCTTGTTGGAAAGATGAATCATTTCTTAAAAGAGTTAAAGACGATACAAAATTATCAAGAACATCTCTCCACTCTCTGTTTCACTCGGTCTCCAAATAGTTTAAGTTCCAAGTTAATTTTTTTTTCAGATTGCTTTCATAGTTACAGTTTGTACATGTATGCTTAAAAATGCATTCATAATATCATCGTTCGAGCATGCATAATTAGTAATAAATTGACTATTATACTTTTTTACATGACCGTAACTCTTCAAGTGGATTTGACGAGATATCTCGTCCCTAAAGATCTGAACTATTTTGCTAATGGTAAGATATTTCGTTATCAAGGAATCGCCGAGTTTTTTTACTGTGATAACAACAAGATCTGTTCAGTATTTTTCTAATGACGAGGAACGACGTATCTTGTCGACCGAGGTCTCGTACGTTTTGCTAGGGGCGATATTCCTTGTCTATACTACCATTAGAGTAATAAATGAAGTAATAAAGTTTACAAATACAGTTGCACTCAAGCAATAAAAATTAAGTTTACGGATCTCTTGTACATTCTCAGATATATCTTTCTCTTTCTTACAGGGTTCCCGCTCTATTTCAAAAATAAAATTTCCTGACTTTTCCAGGTTTTCCAGACAAATGTTTACGAACTTCCAGGTCATACTTAAGCATAATTCGCGACATTTTTAGATGAAAAACCAAGAAATAATTTAGCATTCAATAGTCAATCATAAAAACCATTTTAAATATTATACACTAAAAATTAATACACAAGGCACAAGTAATTTTGCATAAAAATAACTTATTCAAATAATCCAACATATTTGACTTAAATGAATTTTTGTGATTTAATGCATCACAAGCATGAAATTCTTCAATTTAAGCCAGTGGACGAAACAAAATTCTTTACACGTTAAATATTAGCCGTTTCTTTTCAAATCGGTTGAAAAGTTTAATTAATAAAATACAGTGATACGAAACTGTATAGGAATCTTACTGCCTACTTTTCTCCAAAGCATCTGAGAAGCCATGATCAATCATTTTCCTGGACATTGAGACAATTTTCCAGGTTTTAGACGAAATTGCGTAATTTTCCCTAACTTTTCCCTGATTTTTTTGGACAAAATTAAATTCCCCGACAATTCTATGTTTTTCAATTCCAGATATTTTTAAACCTACTTCTACTTTTCATATTCCCTTCTCACACTGAGTTTTAATCCACTCGTTTGAATATTACTGTCTTAGGAATAATTATTACTCCTCCATTGCAAATGACATATCTATTTAAAACATACTTTATCAAGCTTTCTTCAATAACTTCATCAGCCCCGTGGAATTATAAATAAAACTTAAGTTCACGAAAGATTGAGGTACTTCCTTTATAGACTCCATTTTGTTTCTGTACGTCTAATGGAAAACTTTTTCTCAACAATTTCAACTGTAGCTGTGTCTACAATTTTTGAATTTCACCAAAATATTTATGTCGCTGTTAATGTAGATTTAGAATTTCCAAAAACTTGTTTGGAAACAAAATATAACTTAAATTATCCAAATACTTATCGTTGTTTGTTGTTGTTTCTTATGCCTACACTGGCAGACCTTGAGGAGTGCCAGGCCCGTCGAAGACGTCAAGAGGCGAGGGGGGTGCGCCTTCCATGTTATTGAGCCCCATTGGGAGGAAGTCCGACTTTGCTCGACATACATGACATATCCGTTTTACAGGAAGGTCCCTTTCATACATCCATTCACTCACACATATCGTAATTTAGATCCCAATCAGAGGCCGATAACCCCCTGATCAGGTACCCCCAGTTGGTATGGGAACATGGGGGACATTGTGACCACGACCTATTTAACGTGCCCCAGTCACCATTAGCGAACACGACGGTCTTTAGCCAGGTCGATGCGCCGATCTCGCAATCATCAGAATTGGAGGCTCCGCCGAAGACAGAACCCACAACCCTTCTGATGCGAGCCCGACGTTCTACTGACTGAGCTACCGCTGCTCTAGATACTTATTAAAATGAAGTAACAAAAATAAAATGTACATAAAAACATTAGATTGCTCACTACTATACTCATAAGTACTTAATATCTATAGAATCAGTAAAATTTAAAACAATCATAATGAGAATGATGTTGTGAAACCATTCTTCATCCCAAATTCCTAGTTTTAGTAAGAGTAATCATTGACAATGCATCAATGGAGACAGCGTGTCTGAAGGATCAAGTGAATAAATATTTGCTTAAAACAATTATAGGCGATTTTTTTATGTGAGTGAGTGCATCTATAAAATCGCAACAGTAGTGCATGCATGATAAATCTGGCTTTACAACCTTTTTTTATGATTTTTCAATTAGATGAAACAACCAGAAGAAATGTATAGAGTCGTTTTGACCAAGAATGCCCCTACCTGATTTTACCTTCCGATCGTGTGCGCAGGCGCACTGAGCGCGGGTAGGGTATTCACAATATGTCAAAATTCAATGGTGCTGGGTAACTTTGGTCAAGTGTAACTTTGGATTGATCCGAGAGAGTAATGCGTAAGCGATGCCATTCGCAATTAACTAAACTAAGCTACAATGGAAATTCAATGAAAATTTCCCTACTCAAATGAATAACAAACTGCACTTTAATCGTTCAAAGTGTACACTAATTATTAAACATTCAAAATAAATAATCGTTCAAAGATCCTGTGTTTGTTTTATTGATTTCACAATCCGACCATCAGGCCGATCTTTCCCTTGAGAGATTGATCTCGGACGGTCGTCAATAGCCTGTTGTCTTGCTCCAGTACGAAGTTAATGAAAATACATACCTACCTACCTACCAACGTTCACGTCAGAGCAACGGTTTGTGTCCTGTACATAACCTACCAATATTTTTTGGCACTCTCTGTGACCCTCAACGTCTCTATTTACACTGGGGACAGCATACACCTCAAGATTCCCTTATCGCCCTCAGCGATGTGGTAGAGCCCACGTTAGGAAACGGTTTAAAATACATTTATTCTCACCAGGACCACGATCATGCAAGTAACGCAAAGACAAATCGCTTGTTGTAAAGGGAAGTGGGCTTGTAATTTGAACGGTTAGTCGCCAACTGCACGAAACTTATTTTTTTATAAATGGTATATTTTACTTACTCAGTCTAATAAGGTTAAGTAAGATTTCATTTATACACTGCAAACTAGATTTAATGAATTATTAAGGTCTGAACAGCTAAGTACTTCAATCGATGCTGCCCACACGTGGCAATTTGCATTTAGAGTGAGCCACGGTAGTTCAATGTGAAGTATATTTTCTTACAATAGATCTCATAATTTGATTTATCTCCTTAAAATGAGAGCCCACTTTTGGAGTATTGATAGGCACAGTTATATCTCCACCGGATCATAGGTTATTGTTATTTTACAATAAGCACTTCACGGTCTTTATTTAGTAATTCTTCTTAGAGAGTATATTTTTAAACCTTTAGCGTGGGTTATGTGTCTTGGAAAACAATTTAATACATTGTTTTGAAAGAGAGGTTTTCAAGATGTTCGATTAATTATAATGCTTGATTTACCTGAGTGGATTAAGTATGCTAATGAAACTGGAATACTTCACGGGGAAATCTGACTTGATTACGCAACTAAACTTCAATTGACAAAATTGCATTCAAATTGCTTGAGAAGTAGTTATACAACAGTTAAAACCAGTTGAACTGTAACTAACGGAGTTCAAACAGGGTCACATAATCAACCTTCGTGAGGGTGGAAGGGTGTAATGCCATAATAGTGATGCGTGTGTCGAAGAGATGGTTCATGGAGAATCCGACAGGTCGAAACCACGGCAGTAGGCAATGCATTATGATGTCACCACGGGACGACAGACACCTCATCTGCAAGGTGGTGGCGGAACGTATATCGTCCTCTCATGGTACAACATTGGAGCACGTCTACAGGTGTGTCATTGTGAATAAATTTCATCAGGGATAAATTTCATTTATTTCTGATGATACTTTTAAAGTGTTGCAATTTTCACTAACAGTAGTGTATATCAGTGTGATTTGAAAACTTTTCAATTACCCATACATTTCCATAAGTGGTCTTATTCAATTACCATAATTGGTCAACAGAGTCACTCTGCTGTCAACGGATTAAAAGTTCCAGTTTGGATTAATAAACATTATTATTCTTTCAATGACGGCATTATTCTTTAAATAACGGCATTATTCTTTAAATAACGCCATTATTCTTTAAATAACGGCATTATTCTTTCAATAATGGCATAACTACACTTAAAATTAACTGAAAATTTATACTGACTTACCTAACATTTTAAAGTCTAATACTTTGTGGTGCTGTTGCGTGTGATGAGAAGGAAAACACATTTATTAAAATAATAAATATTTAAAACAGGAAACAGCGAAGTAAAACAAAATAAAAGATGTCGCAAAAAATTGTTCTAAAGATATTAATTTGTGATTCAATTTTATCTCTTGATCTCGCACAGTTGCCACAACTTAAAAGTGTACAAAATTTAGAAATGTAAAATTAATTCAGAGCGAAAGAACCAGAAAAAAATATCACTGCTCGCGCGATCTTGTACATTCTCGTTTCATTGAAAAATATCGTCTGTCCCAAATATTCGGAAATCGTTTTCATTGCGTTAAGAATAAAAATAAGACTCGAAATAAATGAAGCATCAGAGATGAAATTCCATAAAAAAAAATTTTTTTGAAGAATAATTACTTTTTCAGCACTACTGGTAAAGCAATCGAAGTAATCGTAATATTCAATAAACATTCCAATTTTTCCAAAACTACTAAATTATGGTTGATTTAAGTATACTTACTCAGGTGTTTTAGCATGAAACTCAACTAAATATAACAACAAAGAAATGTTTAATATTGCATTCACTAAACTAACAGATAATGTATCAAATAAAATACAATGCAATCAAATATCTGGAATAGAATTCCTGTGATGTCTACACAAACACACAAACACAAAATCGAGCATAGAACAGAAAGACGGACAGACAGACTTTCGCAACCAATGCCACTCACTAAATGAAGATAAGTACTCACTGTATGCAAATTTTCATGAAAATATCTTAAACCGCGTGGACGTGTATAGGGCACAACATACAGACAGACAGACAGACAGACAGACAGACAGACAGACGGACGGACAGACAGACAGACAGACACCAAACGAGAAAAAGGCGGATTCGGCATCAGAAGGGTCCAAAACGGATAGAAAACTTGAAATGGGTCGAAAATATTGAATGTACTAACAAACACTCCATTCTTATTTATATAGATTACCACTACATACCTTTACTAAATAAAATTGTTTTTGCGGTGGATGAAAACAATTAATTACATCTAAAATAATCATTGCAATATCTTTTTATGCTTTTATTATAACAAAATCTTTAGTAATGGATATTAGGTGTTGCGCTGTTACTTACGCCTAGTGAATGTTGCACAAACTCAAATCGACATTGTGAAGTCATCGAATTGAATATTAAAAGACTGCTGTGCAAAGTCGTGATATTTTGGGCATTATAAATGGAGAATAAAATGTTTACATGGATATGGAAAACTTTTCACATGACTAAAACGAAATACTACAAAACAGATTGGATTTAATAAAGTTGAGGGAAACTGATTTTTTCTCTTTCAATTTCGCTTACGTGGCCATGAATTTCTTTTGTCGTTCCTGACAATATGCTAAAAATTTCAGTACTACCTAGTTTGAAGGACGCTATATTGCCTATTGTGTAAACATCCTATCTTCCTTAATGCACATTTCCCCCATTGGATCTGAAGATCAAATCAGTATATTCATATTAATCCGGAATATAGTTTAATCTATATTAATTTAATGCGCTTTAATTAATACACGAAGCGAACTTTATCGGTCGTTGAAGCAATTAAGGCAATTATTTATTAAGCAGTACTATATCGATTGAATAAATGATTAATCTGAACATAAAATTGAAAAATGAGTTTATGATTGTACACAAACGGTAAATCAGTTTTATGCCTTTTTCCTAATTGCGTATTTCTGTTGCACCAGCGCTACGTTATTTATACTACCTACCTGATTGCGTCATTTCACTAAAATAATTTAATCTGGGCTCACTAAGTACATTTTTGAGGGAAATTAAACAGAATAATTATAATGAGTTTTCAGATTCACTAATCATTCATGAATAAAATTAAAAAACATTTGGCTATTAAAGACACTCGACAAGGTATAATAGTTTATGAAGAAGAGATACGATTATTTAATTAAATAAACTCATTTCAAAGGAATATTATTATAAGGTCAAATGAACGATAATTTCACATATGGGTTTGTTATAATGAGATGTTTTTTGCTTAATCACACACACACAAATGGTTATAAAATATTATCATTGAAAGAACCGAACAGCCAGACATAAAAGTGTATATACATGTTTGTAAATTACAATACAACTCTATAATTTTCATACAGATTAAACATTATATTTTTTCTTTACTTATGTGAAATTTATATTCCTTTAAATAGTTCATTTTAGTTTCCAAGTTATTTAATTTAATTGCTAATTTAAATTTGCTGCATAAAACAGATCTGTATTTTATCAAAGTAAAAAAAAATATTATTTTGATAAAAATCATTTAAAAAAAATTATTCCAATTTATAATTTCAAATATAAAAAATATGAGTCAAATAACATGTGATTAAATATAATAAACTGTCATAATTAATAAATTATAATTAAAGTACAGATTTTTTAATATGTAGTAGAATATATATTGTATCTTTTAGTATAAAAGATAAAGTTTGCATCATCACATAAGCATGGAATTTAAAAATAATAATAGCGAAAAATTTCTTATTTTGAGAAGCTAAACTTCGTCTAACTTTAAGCCGTATAGAAAATGTAACAGGCGTAACATTGCCATCTAGCGGAGATCATATCTAATACCTAGTATCATATATATTTTACCTTTTAATATACAAGCTAAAATGGTGCATAATCACAACAGCATCAAATTTAAAAAAAAAAAGGAAAAGGGGGAAAATTATCATTTTTAAAATCTAAACTTGGTCAAACCTTAAGCAGTATAGAAAATGTGTTCGAAATAGGCGTAACATTACCATCTAGTGGAGATCATATCTAACCTCAACAAACACTAAAATAAACTGTCTTTTTCCTATGCGAATCCGTACTGTTCTATTTCATACCCAAAAATACGAGTACATATGTGGCGTAACACAACATTTATCATTTGAAATGTAGCACAAAAATACTGTATAAATACTGTTCGTTTTCAAATCCTGCTATGTTCAACACAGTTTTTGATAAAATATAAATTGCTTTTTCAGAAGTGTCTTAAACTTCCGTGTTCTTTAAAGAGGAAAATAAATTTCCATGTGTCAACATACCTTTTAAATTTTTTAGTCTTGCTCTTCATATAATTTATATAGCCTTGTATATATTTCTTGTTAATATGTTAGCGGGAACATTTTTATAAATTTTAATAAACCTACGAGGTGCAATTAGGTAGATTTTATGTATTCTAATAGCTATAGCTATGTTCTGATTAAGGGAATTGTTTATAAAATCAAAAATTAATTCTTATGTATTTTCACTTCTAGTGGTATTACATATTAATAGAGAAGGATAATATTTCAATACCTGAGTTGTGTATTTTTGTCGTGAGGGGAGCATTTAGTCGGTAGCAATATGGTCCAAAGGGAAATATATATAAACATGTGTGATGCATAAAAAAAAAAGGATGATATAGATTGATATATTTCAGCTCTCATTTAAATATTGATGCGATTGTAAACTGACCACACAGTTAGATAGCAATACATGAGTTTTAAAAGAAATTAGAACATTCATTGGCAAGATGTATGTGATGTGTTACATAAACAACTAATTGCACATTTATTAAGTCTCATATTTATATTAATCTTGGACTTTCGATAAAAAGCAACACTTTTGGAACAACTTTTTCTAAATTTTAATACATATGCTGATATGCAGCAATCTACATATACGTCCAAAAAAAGAATAATATTGAATTCGTATCAAGCAAGGTCACCTGATCTCAATCCAATATAGCTTATTTGGAATGGCGTTGTAGGTCGTATTGCAGCCTACACACCACCATCAGAGAGCGCACAAAGCTAAAGATGTGCTCTAGCACACAAATGGTACTCTTTGTTACAAAAGCTCTTGAGCAGCCCTGTTGGAAACATTTTTCGGAGTTGAGAAGTCATCACTACGGTCCGATGTCAACAAATTATCTATTAAGTTACTTTTAATAGAGAAAAATTATTTTTTTAACAAAAACTGAAAACAACTTTGTGTTTATCTAAGCATTTGTTGCTTAGGTTTTTAGTTGCCCCTTGAAATAAATGCGGGTATTTGCTATTATTTCATACAACTTGACATACATTCATTTTTTATTTGAGGCATGTGTGTACTTTTCATATATGGGATATATGTGGGATATGCTTAGATTTTAAAACGTGTGTTGAATTAAAAGACGAGAAAATTATAATATAAAATAGTTTTTTAATGTAAGGAAGGTTCCGATTGTTTCATGATATGTATAAAATCGTCTTGCTCTTATAGTCAATAGGTTCAAGATCTTTTAAAATCTATTTTTCATTGCTAATAATTTTATATATATAATTACAGTAACAGTTCATAGTTGTTATTTAAAATTTGAAAACATTACCTTTTATTTATACTCTATAACAAAAAATATCGACGTACCAAGAAGTTGTTCAGGAGTTGTACCGGACTCGATCCAGATTAGCGTGGGGATCCTGCCCTTACGATAGCACGCCACACATGACCACCACAGTGCATTATGGTCCGGGGTGCCATCTTCTTTAGCCGGACCCCTTTGGTACTAATTTCTAATACACTTACAGCACAGTGGTTCGTAGACGACATTGTACGCGGGTATTTATGGGAATATCGGGGCCTCGGTGTGCATATTCACTGGTCCAACTTTCATCGAAGTCCATCAAAATAAATTAAATAATAGTAATAGCGTTTTTCAGGCCGAACTTACGGCTATTCATCAATCGGTTAAATGGGCGATCAACAACAACAAGAGGGTTAATATTTATAGACAGCTTGAGCTCAATTTAGGCCTTACAATCTAATACTTCTAAATCAACCTATCTTCTAACAGTAAAACATACTCTTGCTAACGACTGCGATAGTTTTGGTCTGAGTTGAGTGCATGCACATGTGTTCGTTGACATGAGCTCGTTGACAGATTTGCGAAGCTCGCTTCATCGTGTTGCGAGTCTCTATATGTTCCTACACCGATGTCCTACGTAAAACGCCAGATCACGCTTAAAAAATTAAGATTGACAGGAAGATCATGGCCTTGCCAAAAGTGGTCTCCGGTTGAGGGAGTTCATGCCGGGGACCAGCTCAAAAGATCTAGTTGCAGACCGCTCTCTGACGTGGTATCTTAATGGTCATGGCCAGTTCACGTCTTACTTACATCGCTTTCAAATTAACGACAGAGAGTTTTGCAGCTGTGGAGCATGGATGATTCAGATCACTATATTTTTGACTGTACACTCACTTCACGATATCACCTGGGCAGGTCCACGGATGACAATAAACCGAAATAGCTTAAATCAGTCATGGAGAACAAGATCACTAAATTTCGAATTAAAAAATGCTTCTCCATTGCGGCTGAGGTGGCTAATGGAGCCTTTGTGGCCTGAGCACTGGGGACTTCCCGATGCGTTCACTCTTTCTTTTAATCTTTTAAATTTTAAATTTTATTACTATTTTTATATTCTTATTTTTCAACACATCATCATAGTTTACGTATATTTACCGATGTTTTATTTTCATGTTACACTGCATCACAATCCTTTATGTTTCCACATACACCTTTTATTGGGGCCTATTGCCCAATGTTACGGCCTTTTACCCCACGTAAATCTTAAAGACACGATAAATACTTGTCCGATTGGCATGGGCCTAAATGAGTCTACTTCATGAGCTGGAAATCCTTCCTCCTCACAGCCGAAGACTCCAAACCCTTACGAGTGATTCGGAGTGGAGGATCTGGAACAAGATTATAAGACGTACACGGAACGTGTTGCTATGAACTGTCGTCAAGCTTTACCAACACTTCCTTGGCCAGCTAGGTCTCCTGATCTCTCTCTAATAGAGCAAATTTGAGACATTATGGGAAGGCGATTGCAACCATCCCGGAATGTTGAACATTCAGCTTGACATTAGGAGACAATTTGATAAGAAATTCCGCTGGATACCATCCAGGAGCTTTTTCAGTCTATGCCACGCCGGGTAACAAATTGCATCCAGACCAAAAGTGAACCAAGACCTTAACGACTTCCTCGCTTTGTATTGGTCAAACTCTGAAATAATCATTAAATTATTCTGAAATTGTAATCGTTTGTTGTTATATGTATGTTCTTCACACCCACTAATTTTTATAGCAATCGGACAACTCCTTCTTGGTGTGTCGATTTTTTTGTTATAGAAGTATGTTCATCGTTGTTATAATTTGTATCACTCAAGTTTATTATTTGTTGGTTATTTCATAATCTCGACTTTTATCATCGAAGGAAAAATACCTTCTAACTTACAACATTACATAGTAGTTTCAACACATTATTCAGTTTAGTAATACATAAAAATTAAAAACAATTTGTGCTTAAATTTATTTCACTACATATTTTGAGATCAAAATGAATTGCTTTTTATACAAACTAGTTTCGATTAAATTCACTGAACCTCTAGAAATCTATATTCTTATTAAGTATCGAAATTCTTTTTTTACGATGACGTCAATCATAATTCGATAAAAATTTAAGCAGGTAAGGCTTCACCCAATGCATGTCAGAATTTTATTGTGTCTCCATTTTGCATCATACGTCACTACCGCTTCGCCAAATTAAATTTTCTTGACAACACTGTCTTGTAATTGACAGGATCGATTCTATTAAAAAGAGATTCGGGAGTATTTTCCTCATCGAATGGGAGTCTGTTTTGCCAAAAGAAAATACTCAATTGTGCGTTAACTTTTTTAAATGCAAATGCAATCGCTGTCAAAAGATTTTTTCCCCTAGAACCGGTAGCCTTATTATGCTTGTTTTATTCACTGCTCGACAAGTATTTTTACTTTAGATGGCTGAGTGATACGCAAAATTCGCGCTCTAAATGATCGAATAACTACTTGGTGTTTTTATTTCAAATTAGATTCTACGTATTTTTTCGTTTGCCTTCTTCAACTCTCTCGGAATCAATAAAGGGATGTTATTCACGCCGAGTTTTGAATTTTACTCGCATTAAGTAACTGGATATGTCTGGTTTTTAAATAACACTGCTGACACATGGACACTTGCTAATGCAATAAAAATTGCTGATGTCGAATTCTATTGAAATTTTAATATGTAGAAAAACTAATAACAGAGAGGTATCTGAAAATGTTCGCACTATTTTCTTAATTCTTAAGGCTTATAGATATCATATTGTGTTAAATAGTTTGACTATGTAATTTGCTTTGTCACATATATTATGGTAGGATGTATTAGATAATGTTGTCTACATTATAAAAATCAATTTAGAGTTGGATTATTATTCTATTCATGTAATCCTTCCATTTATTCCCATACTTCTATATTTTGCAACTAGATACTGTACGTTTTGCAAAATAAATTATTCGTCAGAAAGCTGGGAATTTTCTTAAAAGTTTGTATGATCTTAGGCTTAATACTGCTTTAAAAGTTTTGCAGATAATAAAACCGATTAGAAAAGAGGGAGTTAGTGCCTTTTTACTGATATAGTCATTTAGTGCTAGACATTTTGACTCTGTTTTGTGCCTTTCCTGTTGCAAAAGGATTATAATTTACTATTTAACAGAGATATATATATATATATATATATATATATATATATATATATATATATATATATATATATATATATATATATATATATATATATATATATATATATATATATATATATATATATATATATATATATATATATATATATATATATATATATATATATATATATATATATTGTGTAGGTGTTTATACAATCATTAATTCCTCACAGTTTATGTAGTTTTAAACTCTAATAATTCGAACAAAGATCGATTGGTAACCGAAAAACAATTCAAAATTTATTACATGATGTCTTTACATTGTAGAAAGGGAAAAAGCATTCGCGCAAATACCATTTGGTATCTAGTTTAATTATATGTTCTTTGTTGTAAAATTGGTAAATTATATGTTATTTATTGTAAATTTGGTAATTCAATAATCAATCTAGCACTTATCTTTATTTTTAGCGTTATAAGTTTCACTTTATTTCTTAATAGGCTTATAACGATTTCCCATAACGCACATAATGACTAACTAATCACATATGTTGCTTGTAAGAGTCTTGTGCAATAGTCTATTGGCCAAAACGATCAAAACAGGGTAGATTGGAGTCTAAAGAACGGATATATGAGGGTGTACTCCTCCAAGGATTAATCCCTAATTAACCCTTGCAGTGGTTGTATCAACGAGGTATCATTAGCAAGACTGATAACTTCTTGATGGACGCGATATAGAAGAAAGCCTGACAAGATATTGATCTTGTTATCACATTAAAATCGATAAATTGCAACTCTATGACGATATATGTCATCATTTGATGAGATCTTGATGACTAAAATATATCGTTGAAATCACTTGGAGGATTGAATGAAAACTCTAACCTGTGCTCAACTACTTAATTTTAAGGTGAGCTATACTTGCCCTCCCGCATAGCTCATTTGATTATGGAAGGTATGGTAGATATTTTAATCAACATCGCAATGGAACAACACAACAGGTTATTGCCAACGGTCCGGGATCAAATCCAAAGGGAAAGATCCTATTACAACACCACGTAATTTTGACCTATGGTCAGATGTTGATCATATCAGATGATGATCATATGATGACATTTGAGGCCTTGAAAGATTTAATGTGCATCAGCCCTATTTGTCCAAAGACGGTCTTTGGATGGATTCGAACACCCTCCGGTTGATAATCCGTAACTATTCCAACCGAGTTACTACGGACCCTTAATTATGGAAGGAATATAAAAAATTATCTTTAGGAAACCAACTCCGAAAACTCCAGAGGCTTTTTATAGAACCCCAAAAAATTCAGTTGCATTACCCGCCGAAATTATCATTAGTGTTACAGACCTTGTTACAGATCGAATTTGACCAACATAAACATAAAACCGAAGCATACCGGTCTTGGAAAGAATAATAATCCTAAGTGTAAATAAATGTTCTTTATTGAGCTTCTCTCGCGTGTGAAATATACGTATACTCTCGTTTATTTTCAAATACCTTTTGTATACATTTCCATTTTTAGAAATAAGAATGCTGATCTTGATTATACGATTTCCTATCAACTGATTGATCCAAGCCGAATTTCATATCGTTGTTTTTTAGAGTTTTTCTACGAAGCTTTGTTCAAGTTGTAGGGGGTGCAGATTCAATTCCAGTCAGATGCATTTCTCCCCAGTTGTACGTTTATATTTTGTGTCAGTACAACTTTCATTGTGTGTGCGTGCATTAATTCATAGTGTAGGTCTTGTGTTCTGACGAAGCATAGCCAGATATGCCCTGTCGCCATATAAACCCCAAACCAACCAACTATAAAGCTTTGACCACTAGAGTTTGGTACTTTGTCTATGACTGGTCTGGTTCTGTGGGTAGACGATTGGTTGATTTTGATGGCTCAACATCAAAATATGGATACGTTCCGCTAGACACAAGACAAAATAAAATTCAATACAAATATATTTTAAAATACCACATGTAATAACCAGACCAAAGTTAAAAGTAAGCGAAACGTAAGCAAACTAGATAGAAACAAAATAAACATTTAAAAAGTATGAAAAAACATCCCAACATCAAAAAGTAAAATTTATTTTAAAATACATTTGGGTGAAAGATGAAATGTTGGAATATTCGTGTGTCAAAGACAGTGAATTGAAACACTTTTCGAGAATTTCAAATGTATGCAACTCAAGCCCAGATTTATTGTAAAACTATTTTAACAAACCTTATGCACAATAATACGAGTATGAATTAATCTTAGTCCTGACTTCATGAATAATGTAGTAGCAAAAGTACTTTTATATACTACAGTAACATTTTTTTTTATAATTCGTAAAGGTGAGTTGTGTGTCCTTATGAGGGTATTATCTGAGTTTCTAGTGATTAGAAGTGACATCGATCCTCATTAACTTGAAGACCCAAGGTTCTACTGTTTGTACTACTCTTGAGCTACTTAACTAAAGTATTTTGTAGAAGTGAATAAATGCATATAGATAAAATCCTCCAAATAGATTGTTTGATATTCTGTAGTCTAATACCCTTACAATGCTTCAAATGTATGGCTGAACGAAAGGATTCTGTAAAATTTTTCAAACTTTTATGAAGTGTTTTCTCGATATTATGGCATATAAAACTCGATTATATATAAAACTTTCTTAGTTGACAAGCGAAATTTGTTTGGGGGCAAACAAAGTATCACTTTGTAAAAGTCACTTGTTGTGTTAGCTGTCACCAATTATAAAAAATAATCATTGATAATGTAAAACATATGGTGATACTATATCTCTTGGACATGTCTGTATGAAGAAGTATTTTACTACTGAATTGTTGAAGGTTTATCTATCAATAAGGTAGTCCTCACCATACCTTATGTGTTAAAATAATATACCAATGATGTGTCTATTTTGTTTATAGTGTAACAATAGAGGCATTAATTGGCTTTGAAGCATATTCCCTCTCATATTTCGCTCCCATGTGAATAACTCAGTCAGGTGTAACTGATCTCAACTTTTAACGATAGGTTAAAGCATCCAATTTATATCCGAAATCTTTCGCAATAAGGTATCTTTCATCGATCCAAAAGAGCCCTTTGTGTCAGCTTATTTCTGTAAAACTTTTAGCCCGCTGCATACTGCATTAAATTTGCATCTTTAATACCTAAAGATGAATCGGGTCTTTTGGAGGAGCGATCCATTCAGAGTTGCTACAGTTTAGAAAAGGTTCAAAATTTAATGGGAGCCTTCAAGGTTCGGAGGCGAAAAAAATAATTGAAACGAAAATAAAAATAAAGTAAAAAAATCTGAAGAGGCATCAGTGAATTTTTTTTTCTTTGGTAAACGTTAGAGCTCGACGCTTAAAAGGGCCATTATCATTTCAAGAGGGAAGTTTATTGGTTCTTCTACTATTCATTAGTAAATAAAGAAAAAAAACGGTACTTAAAATTGGTTCCGTTAATACATTCGCTGGATAGGTTAATTTTTATCTGAATAGTTCATTTTCCGAATTTTGAAGTTTGTAAATAGGGTTAAAACAGGAAGACGGAAACTTTATTTTGTGTCGGTGGTCAAAATTTAATGAGTGCAAGAAACGAACTGAGATAACAATATTTTATCACTTTTGATTAAAGGGAATAATTTAGTTTAACCCTTCAGCTGGTTGCGTCTACTAAGTATGTAACCATTAGCAAAATTGGGCAGATCTTGTTTTGGACAAGTTGTCTCGTCTTTAAAGGTAAACACGATCACCATCATTAGAAAAAAAATCAATCCAGATATTGACCTTGTAATCATCAAAACATAATGTCAAAGCGACTAAGCAAAGTCTAATTTGATAGACAATGTGTGTAGTAGTGGCAAAGAACAGAGTGACACTGCATACCTAAATTGGACACGCACATATATTTACAAGATAATATAAAAGTTTCAAATATACCGTCCTGTGCAAAAACACATCTCCCTCTTACGAGAGTCTATAACAAATGTGACTTATTCGTGCTCTTTTTAGAACAGCAACTGACATTTCGCATTCTTGATCGTATCAGAACACAGGCACTGTCATACATCGATGTTCGTCTACTAGAACAGCAGCAACCAGTACACTAGAACGACTGTTCTTATAACTTATCTGTGTTCGTAATCACCTGTCGAGAGATCGTAGGATACATCTTGATGACTCGATATATCGTTATAAGCAAAATTGGCCAGATCTTGATAGACGAAGTATGGTTATTACGTTCGAAACCATTTTTGAATAGGTACATATATATATTATCATTTTTGCTAAAAAAATCGTATATTTATATTTAACACAAACCGGTTTCGTTTGTTCGGAAGAATAACCGCTTTTTCGCTAGCTGTGGCATATGAGACATATTAGCCTCTTCTACACGAGATGGTTTAGTCACTGATGACGAGTTGTAACTTTGAATACCATTGCAGGGTACGCCGCATTGACAAGAAATACAAGTAGACTGACCATTGCTATTGAGAGGCTCCTTAAAAAGTGCGACTAACATGCCAACTAGTAGTCACGTGATTGCCCTGTAAAAATTGATTGGCCGATACGGCATCGTATCAACGCATTTGGCAATACGAGAGTGAGTCAAATATAAATCGGACTTTTACGGACGCGTCAAATACATTCATTTTGATCATGAATAAATACAAACAAAACCGACTTTTCTTAACATAGTCTCCTGTGTACGCTCAACATATTTTCCCGGCGTTTTGGAAGCTTGTAGATCTCTTCAAAAACATTTTAAGGTTCAGTCGTCAACGTACGCGATCCTCAACATCTGTAGTGTTTTTAAAACGTTTTCCTCTTTCAAGGCTCCAAACTAAAATTAATCACAGAGGGACAAATCTGGTCTGTTCGGAGAGTGTTCAAAGGTTTCCCAATGCATTTCCTTCATTTTATTTCTCGTCATGGAGAAACATGACATCTCTAATTGGCAGATTCCGTCTTTTTTTTTCTGTCGCCGGCTTTCACTGACTATAATAGCTGGCAATAGTAGGTGGCATTCACAGTACGTCGATCATGAAGAAATTCAATGTGTAAATATCCTCTCCAGTCAAAAAAAGACGTTTGAGATAACTTTTTCGGCTGAGGTAATGGTTCATCCGTTTTCAGTTTCAACACTTTCTCGTCAACCCTTAACATTTTTGCCCAATTAAACACTTGGGTTCTTGAAAGTGCAAAGTCCCAACCTACGTCTTTAACCGAGTCAAAATTTCTGATGGTTTAACGCTTTCCTTCATCAAAAACTCTATTATAATCCTTTGCGCAACGGGCTACGTAACCTCTTGGTCATTCATGACTGTACTGAGGAGGGAACGGAAAGAAACAGGTCACTTAACGGGTTCATCAACTCATAACACATAGACCCTGAAGACCCCTCTCTGCCATCCCACTCGGTATCCTCTTAAAAGACGAGGAACAAATATCCAGTTTATATTTGATTCAACGTCGTATAACAGCCGACCAACAGATCTAGTGGTCAAGGTGTTGGCCTCTAGATCGGAATGTTTCTGGTTCGAATCCGGGTCAGGGCATGGATGTAAATTGTGCTGTCCTTTGTTAGGGACAATGATGGTCCACCCACTGGGCGCCCCTTCACAAGTGACCATCACTTATGGCCTTGTATAAGGCTACAATGACTGCTGTCAATTCTGTACTGTATTGTATTTCTGTATTGTATTATGTATTGTATTTGTCTGTGCAATCTGTCCCCAGCCTTGCCATTAAATAAAAAACCGTCGTATAACATCTTATAATAGGGAAGTTACGAGAATGCGCAGTTCTATAGAGTGGCGACAAAAATAATGAAATCATCAATGTCTACTGCCATGTGGTGTGGGTCAATCCGGTAATGAATCATTGGATGGTCGTTTTCTACCGTCCCGTGGACCAATCAGATGATGAATGTTGACTGTAGGTTTAGGCGATTTTACCATATTTGTCGTGATTCTAGAGAAATGAGTATTAACACATATACCCTGTTATAAGATGTTACATCACTAAATGATGTAATGGAAGAACGAGTTGACCATCCACCTCAATTATTCACATAGCAGTCATGCGAATATTAGTTTTAAATTTTTAACACTTTTTGAAGTATTTCTTAAAAGCAATACTCAGTCTACTTATATTTCTTATCTATAAGTGACCCTTGATGTAAAAACAAATATAAGAGTGGGCGAAGTGTTTGGGCTCCTAAAATTTGGTACCCGTAGGACTTGATTATCGAATAGTCAGATAGGTTTTGCGTATACTTCCAAGAAAACAGTTACTTTGAAAAGATAAACGAACGGTGAGATCGTAATGCTTGAAAATGGCTAAAGGTCATGTACTACGGTCAAGCTAGCAATGTTTACATCGTGACTCTGAGGTCACGATCTCTATCGATGGAGTAACTAGAAAGACTACTTTCAACATCCCTTGCATAAACTCAATGTGTTGACATGCTTTATGTCTTTTTCGTTGTTTCTAACTGTATTCTTTATTTCTATTAGTATTGTTTATGTTATTATTCTGAAATAAGTAATTCACGTGCTCAATTGATAGTGTGTGTGAGTGATTGTAGTTATTCTGTTTTCAAGAAGTCATTGCTGCTTGCATAATTTTATGAATAAAGGAAAACAGTTGTTTATGTGAAAACTTTATTTATTTACCGAATTGGTATGCAATATAAACATATTTCGGGATACATGCCTGATTCTTCATAGTGGTATTCATCACGATTTAGCTATGCACATAGCTTTAACATATCACTATTAGGACATAATGTTTTGTCTTTGACAACTCTGATTTTGTCTCATATTAATTCTATCCAAATTGAACCTAAACCTAGGGTTGCATGTTTGAAAGTTTGTATAAGTTGCCACTGGTTTCCTTAAAGGAAATTCGAATCTTAACGTGTGAAATGAAAACTAGTCTCCGTGAGTCAAACAGCTGAGGACATTGAGAAGTTCAGTTAGCTGATTCTCTGTATTTAGACTTACTTCATATCAGCGAGTTGTTAGAAAAGTATACAGTTAGATTGACTTTTTTGACGCAGCTTGGAAATATTTGGTCAATATTCGCTAAACACAATACCGGCATCGTCAATAATGGTCACACATAGATAAATAATGTGGGTGCAATAAAGAGAAATTTTTTCCGAATAAGTTACAGCTGAAGAACCTGAGACGCCTACAACTCCAACGTTGCTAGAGCAGTGAGAAAAACCTCTGAACCCCCTGCGGCCCTGAAAAGGAAATAATGTACATCATAGTGATCAGAGTTTTTTTTATCAAAACATTTATAATAACATTAATAATGTGATACTATTACTAATAATTAATATAATTAATACACATTAATGCGTATCGAAAAAAATCGAAATTTCTTAGATCTTTTTGCGGTAGTGCTGAAAATTTGCGAATTTCCATCATTAAAAAGTTTGCAAAATCGAAAAACTGTAGCTTGATTTCTTTTGTCGCCTCAGTGGGCCGAAAGTTCCGAAAATTGGACTAAAAATTATTATTACATAAAAATTATTAAATAATCACAGATTTCGTTGATCGGTTTGGTGTACAGCATAAAAGTTACTATTTTTTAACAACAACCACTATACAAGTTTTTAGAATTAAAGGTTAATATCTTCTTTCGCCTCATCGGAATCGAATTTTGGAAAATTTGACGCTTTTTGGTACTTTTCTGAGCAACTGTTTACTGCTTGCACAATGCACAATAGAGGCAGATTTGATTTGGCACTTGAAAAAAAGTTGAACACCCCTATATTCACGCCGAAAAACAATCGGAGCGACCAGTAAATCACGTGACCACTCTCTTTCGTCTGGCTAAGAGCAGTAGGCCTGCGCCACAAGCATATGCGAGTCACAACCGGTTTTAACTCGTTTAAAGCAGTATCCTTTCATGCAGTGTGGCTAAGCGCAGTAAGCCTGCGCCACAAGCATATGCGAGTCACAACCGGTTTTAACTCGTTTAAAGCAGTATCCTTTCATGCAGTGTACGGTCTTTACAACTAGCGCGTCTTTCTAGGAATGGCTCTTCATTACGTGGACGATTCTATTCAGGACCGTAGGTTGATCGGTAGATATTAACTCGTGATTAGTGAATCGATTCTTTCGTAATTTGTTTTGATCCACAGTGAGCTATGATTGATTATTTACTTGTTAAAATATTACCAGTACCGGACTGAGGGAAATCTCAATAGTTTTTGTGCATCTCCCGTCTTAGCTCTGTTGGCTATTCTTGTACTGCTGTCACCACGCAACACTTAAATTTTTTCTACAAGTTTGTATTTCGACGATTTTTACCTGTATCTTCAAATATTTCCCACTTCAGATTCATTTTCCTCTTTTAGAAGTAAAAATCTCTCATCTTCAATTGATTGAGTCCATATATATCTACATGTATTAGTTCACTAACTATTAAGGCTCTACTTTCTACGAGTTTAATATCCACCGACCTACCTACATTCCAAAATAGAATCGTCCACGCAACGAAGAGCCATTCCTAGAAAGACGCGCTAGTGGTCTACACACACTTGCTTGCACTGCAGTCGTTTTTTAAGGAATTTATCTTGTGGTTTTGTGTTTTTCGTGGTCATTTTTTAATAAGTGATATTGGTAAATATTAGAAATGCCAAAATCATCACAGTCAAAAATTTCAAGTCCGCAAACGTTGCAATGCCCTATTTTTGGAACACCGAAGGATTTTTTACTCATGTTGCCAACGTATGAGGAAATCATAAGATGTTGCGCTCACGAGAGATGGCGTATTGGTTTTAAAACTGGCGGAAACAAAGAACCATGCTTTTCAGTTATTGCAATAACTGTTGCTTTAAAGATTGAAAAATTATACGCTGATGCATCCATTCCTTCAGTTTCACATAAACGTGTTTGTGATACGATACACGCATACCATGATCAATCATGAAAAATATAAGACGTGTGGAAAAAAGCAATACTTCTCTGGAAAATGTTGAAAACTTTAAAACGGAAGCAAAAAACTATTTGACATATCTGCCAGTAAACGCGCGATTTTTAAGGAGTTTTCAGTTATTGCAGAAACTGTTGCTTTAAAGATTGAAAATTTATACGTCTATGCATCCATTCCTTCAGTTTCACATAAACGTGTTTGTGATATGATACACGCATACCATGGAAAATATCGATCAATCATGAAAAATATAAGACGTGGAAAAAAGCAAGACTTCTCTGGAAAATGTTGAGAACTTTAAAGCGGAAGCAAAAAAACTATTTGACATATCTGCCTGTAAATGCGCGATTTTTAAGGGGTGTATCTGTCCGAAAGAAAGCAAAGTTCCTGCAAACGAGCAGGCGTTCCTCACTGACCAAAGAACGGAAAGAAAAATGCTCATTGGAAGTGTTGATATTCCTCAAACAAAACGGCTCCAGAAACGTCACATGCGAAATAAACAGGATATTATTCGACTTGCAAAACAGGGTCTTCTGCTTCAAGCTGTTCAGTATATATAAATAAGAATGGAGTGTTTGTTTGTACATTCAATATTTTCGACCCATTTCAAGTTTTCTATCCGTTTTGGACCCTACTGATGCCGAATCCGCCTTTTTCTCGTTTGGTGTCTGTCTGTCCGTCCGTCCGTCTGTCTGTCTGTATGTTGTGCCCTATACACGTCCACACGGTTTAAGATATTTTCATGGAAATTTGCATACAGTGAGTACTTATCTTCATTTAGAGAGTGGTATTGGTTGCGAAAGTCTGTCTGTCCGTCTTTCTGTTCTATGCTCGATTTTGTGTTTCTGTGTTTGTATCGACATCACATGAATGGTATTCCAGATATTTGATTGCAGTGTATTTTATTTTATACATTATCTATTAGTTTAGTGAATGCAATATTAAATATTTCTTTATTGTTATATTTAGTTGAGTTTCATGCTAAAACACCTGAGTAAGTATACTTAAATCAACCATAATTTGGTAGTTTTGGAAAAATTGGAATGTCTATTGAATATTACGATTACTTCGATTGCTTTACCAGTACTGCTGAAAAAGTAATTATTCTTCAAAAAATTATTTTTTTTATGGAATTTCATCTTTGATACTTCATTTATTTCGAGTCCTATTTTTATTCTTTGCGCAATGAAAACGATTTCCGAATATTTGGGACAGACGATATTTTTCAACGAAACGAGAATGAACAAGATCGCGCTAGCAGTGATATTTTCTGTTTCTTTCGCTCTGAATTAATTTCACATTTCTAAATTTTGTACACTTTTAGTTGTAAGTTGTGGCAACTGTGCGAGATCAAGACATAAAATTGAATCACAAATTAATATCTTTAGAACAATTTTTTGCGACATCTTTTGTTTTGTTTTATTTCGCTGTTTCCTGATTTAAATACTTATTATTTTAATAAATGTGTTTTCCTTCTCATCACACGTAACAGCACCACAAAGTATTAGACTTAAAAATGTTGGGTAAGTCAGTATAAATTTTTAGTAAATTTTAAGTGTAGTTATGCCATTATTGAAAGAATAATGCCGTTATTTAAAGAATAATGCCGTTATTTAAAGAATAATGCCGTTATTGAAAGAATAATGCCGTTATTGAAAGAATAATGGCATTATTGAAAGAATAATAATGTTTAAAAATCCCGAACTAGAACTTTTTCCAACATTAAAAAATTCGTTGTCATAATGACGGGAGAAGATTGCAAAATTTCACAACGTCGCATACCGGAGGCAAGAGTGCCACAAGTAAAAAAATATTGTTTTGTTGACTATGAGTGCGAGAGCACTCGCCGTAAATCGTAATTTTAAGTAATGGAGTTGAACATGAAAAGAACTTAAGAAAGGGAATTCCAAATCTTCCTATAAATCGTCTTTTATAGTAGTAACCTTAGTATCACCTTTCGTCATTTTGTAGCTTTGTCATACAGCAATTGTGCGATGTATGTGAAATGTATTACATGAATAGATATGCATGTGTAGGATTTGTGTCCAAAGTAAGTTGTAGAAAATATAAAGATGGCGAAAGGTGTTAAAATAAATTTTTATGCTACAAAACACGTAAGTCATTATATATTTTGATTATCTCTTCAATCTAGAGTAAACCAATTCAAACCGAGTAAGGTCGGGTATTTTGCTAGTGCAGAATAAAAGGGAAACTGAAATAGAAGATGTGATGGAAGTGGAGACGGAGGAAGACAAGGCGGACATCAAACACTCGTCTTACACAGCGTCTCTTCAGCAGCACACAAGGAGTGTTCAAATGCGTTTAAAACTGGATAACACAGTTATTGTCAGTCAAAGGTGGTATATCCAACAGAGCCACGGCTGCTATTGCATCGAGTGTTATGCAAGATTTGGGTTTAATATCGGAATCAGATACCAGCCTCGTCACAGACAAAAATAAAATATATAAGGGAAAATCGAGAATTTACAAAAAGTTGGTCTCAAAATCAAATGAAAATAGTTCCACTCTATCTGGCCTTTATTTTGATGGATGGCATGACTAAACTTTAACATCATAAACACTCGAGGACAAGCGCATTTCCAAAGAACATTTGTAGAAGCGCATTACTGTATTGTATTGGAACGTGGTTCTACGTACATGGGATATGTTGCACCTGAAAGTGGATCTAGTCTTGATAGATCTAATAGCATTTACGAATACGTAACAAGTGCTTTATTGGATGATTTTAGCAACCTTATAGTTTTCGGGTGTGACGACACTGTAGTGAACACAGGAGTGTTTAATGATGTAATTCGGAGGCTTGAATTGAAACTTCAGAGACCAGTCCAACGGATTATCTGCTTACTTCATTTCAATGAGTTGCCATTACGACAACAATTTGAGTGCATAGACGGCAAGTCATCTGATCCTACATCTTACACCTGAGGCATTGGACGAAACCTCAAAGGATGAGAAGACCTTTCAATTGGTGCTTTTAATAGTATTGAATGCGACTTGCCAGACATTGACCCTACCACCCTTAGTTCAGATCAGAAATACTTATTAGACATTTGCACCACCATTAGTTCTGGCGTTTGTTGTTCAGATCTAGCTAACCGGGAACGTTGAATTTGGCTAGCTGGCTAACAACTGCCCTCATGGTTCCGAATCAAGGTTCATCATTCCATAAAGGACGGTGCTAGACACCTGTGGCATTTCATCAGCTCATTTCGGTACTTGCCTAAGAAGTATCGAGACGTAATCGAACAAGTTATTTCTCGCAACGCTTACTTTGCGGCTCCTGAAAATATGCTTTTGGCCATGTTAACTGACGAGAGGTGTCATATTAGGACCCTTGCAGTTCGGCGGATTATCAAGACAAGGAAAATTAGCCCAGATGGAAATTGTGTTCGCAGATTCGTTATTCCTGCTGTTAACTTTGGAGCTAAAGACTATGTAGATCTCATTGACTGGCAATCTTGTTATGTGACATCGCCTCCAGTTCTCAGAGAGATCAGTTCTCAAGAACTTTTGAAGATGATACATGACAGTATGCCAATGGACCGTTGGGACTTTAGTAGATTTCCTTCACACACGCAAGCAGTTGAGCGGATTGTGAAACTAGTCACTGCACCCTCCGAAAAAACAGTTGGGCCACTGAACAGGGATGGAGTTATTAGAGACACTAGAATCTAAAAAACACATGTCAATGTTTGAGACCAAAAATGATTAGAAGCACTAATGCTTTTGTCATTTGTATATTTGAAAGGTAAAGCAAAGTTTCTGTTCGTATGAAAATGAGGTTAGTGTAGCGTGTATTTATTTAAAATTTTGCCTTCATTTTCCAAAATTTGGTATTGATGGGGTAACAGATGATATTAACCTACAATTAAAAAAAATTTTATGGTTGTTGTTAAAAAAATGTAACTTGTAAGCACTACCAGAAACCGATCAACGAAATCTGTGACAATTTATTAAGTTTTGTATTTTAATCATTTTTAGTTAAATTTTCGGAACTTTTGGATTACTGAGGCGACAGAAAAAATCAACCTACTGCTTTAAGATTTTACACGCTTTTTAATGACAGTTCACATTTTCCCGCACTACCGCAAAAAGATCTGAGAAATTTCGATTTTTTCGATACGCCCTAATGTACATTTCAACTCAAATTATTTGTATATAGTTTATATGAGGCGTTGCTGATACGAATGGCGAACTCAACAAAGGCTGATTTCCAAAAAAATACGCATTTAAACTCGGAGCTCTATTGCTCTTAGAACATAGAAGAGCTACTGTCTGTTTTGTTTTAGAGGGTTAGACAGGTCGAACTCAGCAAAAAGTTAATTTCAATATTCAATAATGTCTGACAAACCGAAGTATAGGAAAAAAAGATTTTAGCTCAATGTTGAGTTCGCCTTTCGTATCCGTAACGCCTCATATGATCTCACAATAAATTGAATTTAAGTAATTCAAGTACGTCTACTTTTTAGATTATAAATACATTTGTTGTTACGTTCACCATTACGTTTGTGTAACTATTTTTTACTCTTTAGTTAAGATGTTTGCAAGATTTTTTCATGCCAAATGCGATCAATCACATAGGGGTTTCAAATTGTTATGCGTATACATTCCCTGGATCGTTCTTATCTCTTTAAAGCCAATATGGATATCGTAAAAGAAAACAAAGAATATTTTTACTACAAGAAAAGACAACACCAGTTGCCTATTAATATAAGAAACATAAACCAATATAGAGACTAAAAGCAAGGATGTCATAAATCACGAAAATTCTCAAACTTGCATATTGAAAATATAATTTTTTGTGTCATGTGCACTTTTTACATCAAACGCTACATGTGAGAATCCGAAAATGTAAAATTTTGGCTTCGCGCTCGTATATTTACGTTATTCAATTTTGCAGAACTTATTTCCGCAGAAATGGAGCGTCGTTAAATGGATATTTCATTTCATATTTTTCTGTAGGGATTTTACATTAAACTAAGTACATATTTATTTTGACGCTAGGAGCACGTTTCGTTTGACGCTCAATATTTTTTATGACGGAATTTACATTGCGAGGGTAAACACATATGCTATTTGTCACTTGTTTGGATTTGAAAGCATTTCTTAGCGTGAAAGGCGTAGCTTAATCTTTTGAATCAACGCTATCGCTGTAATATTTGTTTGAGGCTCAAATCCTTCAAACGTTCTGACAGAAATTAAAGAAAAAGTATTTGTAAGAATAACGAATGGGGGGCGCTGTAGAGATCGTTAAAAATTCAGAAACGTAAGATCCGAATATTCTTTTGCTAAGCTTATCCTACGTATCTGCTTGGTCATTTTTTGTTTCGGGGAAATTTTATTCTATCGCCTTTTATACGTAATAAATTAGATTTTATTGTAAGACCTCTTATATACGAACAAACAGTTATTCTTGTCTGCTCTTTTACCTGGAATGTAGTACACATATTTCTTTAGATTATAGACTAAACTTTACTCTAACAGTAGAGTATGTTCCATTTCTTTGATTGATTTAATGATCTGCACAGAGATGCCTAGTCATTTGGTGTCTAGTTTATATCTCAATTGTATAGAATATGCCTATAAGTTCCTTAATTAGCTATCAGTTATACTTATAATGCATGTACGCTATTAAGCATATTTACTCCACATAATAATACATTTCTTTTTCAAAAATACCATGAGCGCTATGCGTTGCTTAAGACTGTAGTTCACAATAAGTTGCTGTTGTACTCGAAAATTTTGCTTCGGGTTCGATCCCGATCGTGACCAATAGCCTGTTGTGTTCTCTTCCAGAGCGACGTTAATTAAAATACCAACCTGCATTGCTTAATGTATATGTATGTATATATATATATATATATATATATATATATATATATATATATATATATATACTGCTGGCTACCGTAAATGCAACACCCTGAAGGAAGCATGCAAATATTATGAAATTTACAACATGCATTAGCGGAGGTGAGATATGCCAATAATTAGAATTTCAGCGCAGACGCACATCACGCATTCCTGTGGTGCTACTTCAAAGTGCTATTTAAGGCTTGGGGATTTCGACGATTTCAAGTACTGCAATTGTGTTTTTCCTGTGGTTTGTAGAAGAAATGTAGGCAGTTACGTAGTTTAATTAACGTTGCTCTGGGGTAACACAACCGGCTATTAGCGACTGTTCATGATTAATTACAAAGAGAAATATACGAAGACAAAACTTCATAACTGTGAACCACGCTCAGATGATGAAATCAAAACATGAGCTGGCATAACAGATATTATGAAAACTCCGTAAAGTCATGATAATCAAAGTTTTTATTCATACTGAATCTCTTATTTATTCGTAAGGAATTACTTTGAAAGTTTCGTTCCTATATCTGATTTTATATAGCATAAATCTTAAGAAGATCAATTTTTTTATAATAGGTTTTGTCTAGATATTTTGCTTCTTAACAGAAAAAAAAAGTAAAATATTAAAATACAGAGAATACAACATTTATAATCCCAAAAAATGCAAGAGAAGTTACATACATGCTTTACATGTTGTCTAACTATTTGTGCATGTCTTTTTCTTTCATTAATATTTGTGATTATGTCTTTTGTCATCTGTAATTGGAAATTTTCCTCTTTTCTGATGAGAAACAACAGTAAATAAGTAAATTGTTTTCACCAAAGGAGCTCTGAAAACTATTGTTATAAAATATTGCGATCTGCATTCAAGAAACAGAAAATAAATCCTTTAGTTAGAAATAATGTAAGAGGAATATAGAGAAAGAAAAATAGCGTTATGAATATACAAAAAAAAATGCAAATTTATCCGATATTCTTTCTATATGTATAACATTAACATGCCGTGAGCATTTATATACCATTAGATTTTACGCTCAGATTTCTACAAATAAATCCGAGAACACGTCATAAGAAAATTTTTATTCGTAAACCTCACAGATAGCTAATTTGAAATAAGTAAACACGCCATGAAACTTCTCAATACCTCTGCATAAAAAAGTCATATATTTCTCATTGTGCCTTTATGTATGTATTATTGCATGACTTCAAATCTAGTCCGCAGATCTATGCATAGAAAAGTTACACAACGAGCCTAACGTTTATGGTACACACAAAGAAATCAAATACAAGCTGTGTGCTTATCATGAATGAAAAGAAGATAAAGCTCAGGAAACCAGACAGCAACAAATGTTTGCTACCTGCAGCGGCGACTCCAATTGATATACGTCAGCATTCGATGCCCTTCCCTGCATCTGGGTCATGGTTTTCAAAATGTCACGTAGGCCTAGGAGCAGGGTAAATATATGCTGTGTATAAATAAGAGCTTGCATTGTAGGGAAGATGTATGGCAAAAACCATGGAGGGTAACATTGTTGGACGGGAAAAAAAGCCCCCGAAGCGAGCTGGGAGATGAGGGCACGAAAGAAATTCTTACAACAATGCTGTCAACATCAGATGTTAGTGTTTTTGTGGTGAGATCAATAAATAATCTGATAAAACCTTGGCTTTTTTAAAGATTATAATAATTTTTTTCTTTTGGATTTTATTTATGGTATTTTCTTTGGTTTATCGAGGCTTCATTTTACTTTTTTCACGTACAAGTAAATACACGAGTGAACATTAGGTAAATCACATAGGCAAGAATAAATGAAGTCATCCCTTGGAGATGTTGAAGTAACTTGACCGGTAAAAACAGAAAAAAGTGCACACGCAATTCAGTTATACAAACAACTCATTTGCATTCTTTGTAGTAGAGGTAGATAGTCTTTTGTATCAAAATACACTACAGTTGATGTATAATGTTCTTAGAAGTATAAGATTCAGAAAGCAAAATATGGTTCTCCTTAGCCCTCCAAATAGTTTCGACGATATATCTATTCCATCAAGATCTTACAAGTTTTATCAAATGACGAGATATCTCGTCATTAGATATTTTTTGATGATGCCGAGATCACGATCTCGTTAGTTTTCTTTTAATGACGAGAGACAGCGCAATCTTAATGGACGAAATATCTCATTCATTACAGATCTGGTCAGTTTTTTAATGAAGAGAGACATTGTCGAGTTAAGACTGTTCTTTTTCGTTTGATAAAAATCCAATGTGGTCACATGTACGTATATCCATTAAAGTATGTTGGTGATTACATGATAAAGAACATTCTTTTGATTTTAACAATAGGTAATAAGGAATAGGTTGTCATATTTGATTAATGGTAGATCGGTGTTCTTTAAGTCATTAAGGGAATCATAGAATGACTTGTTAATGCACGTACATAGAACCTTAACATGTACGCATACATAATTCTAGCTCTAATATTAGTTACGATGGTAACCAGAAACCTATGTAACTACAGTTCACAATTGATTAAATACATTGCTCCTAAGAGGGGAGAATAAGGGGAATAGCAAGCTTAAGATAAAGCAACTAAATTACTCATAACAGGATAGGGCCCTTTAGATTACACATTCCTATGAAATATATATACCTCATAATGAATATATCATAGTAATGAACTTTAAATTAAGCATTATTTTTTTATATTTTCAACCCTTCTGGTGAATGTATCTATGAGGTATTTCGTCATTGGCAAAACTTTTCAGATCTTGAAGGAAGAGATTTCCAAATCATTAGAGGGAAAAACAGACCAGATCTTGATCTCCTCCTTATAAAAAAAATTGGCGGTTGTTGATGACGAGATATCTTGTCACAGTAGTAAAATTGGTCAGATTTCGATGGAAGACATTTCTAGTCGAAATTCTTTGGAAGGTTAATATTTGATTTTATTCACATTGCAACTGATTTCCAAGCAAAAAACATCATTGATAGAAATTACAGTTTTAAAATTACGAAGGTGTCCTCGGATTTTGTCCCTTCGCAATTAAATCCGAAAATAGCCAAATGAGGTTCTCCAGAGTGATGAAAATTAATCTATTTTAATTTATGAAAACTTTGCATAACATAATTCATACTGCTAATTTTTTTTTATTTTAGTAAAAGTGGTATTACTAAGCAATAACCGATATGTGTTTTGAAACGTTTGGTCAAACTAACATGTTAAACTTTCTTTAGCATGTTAGTTTGACCTAATGTTGACAGGTTGTTTGACAATCTTGACATGTTGTTTGACAATCTTGACATGTTGTTGAATTTATCAGTTTCTTGCAGTTATTTACCCTTTTATCTTGCTGCACTACTGAGGGCCGTTGTGGCTTAGTCGGTATGCCTACTGTGCAACCAATCTTCGAGTTTAGACGGAGCAAGTTTTATTTCTGTCAAATACGATTCCTATATTATTGTTCTATATTCTGTGTCAGAAAAACTTTCATAGTTTATCTGTCTGTTTTGATTGTCTTTTTTTATTTTGAAATTTTTACTGTTTACATTTTTTTTTTCTGATTACGTTTTCCTATTTTTTGTAGTGTTTTTAATTATTGTATATGAATTTTTTTAATTTTGTTATTTGTAAATTTTTAAATTATCTGATTCTTTTCTTTCGTCATTTCGTATTTTGATGCTTACATCTGTTTTGCCCCTTTCATCACAAAATCCTAAAAAAGATGTAATTTCGCCGCACCTATATTGATTACACCTGTGAGAGCTGAGAAGTCGGAATACTCTCGAAGCAACTTGGCATTTCTTATGAATTTAGTTTATCTGTCTTTTTGGTTGTCTTTTGAACGTTTTAATTAAAAAAATACTTTTATTTTACTTTCCCTCCATCTGAATACGTTTCTGTTTTTTTTGTGTATTTTGTGTTTTTGCTTGATGTATCCGATTCTTTTCATTTTGGTCTTCGTTTCTGGTCTTTCAAATTATGTGATCCTTTCCTTTCGACATTTTGTATTTCCTGCTTTCATGTTTTGTGTATCCTCTTATTTTCTGTGTACTTTCATGAATATATTTATGAATGGTGGCTCTCCCTTATCCCTTACCCCAAATGTGAAACAATGGTCGCTTACGGCGTATAATTAAATTAATTGGTATTGCATACCTTGCGTCTGGCACGACATGCAAAACATGGTCAAAATGGCCCTTGCTCCATACAACACCCAAACCAATCAACCTTTTCTATCGCATTCTAAAGTGTTTTTTGAACAGTCAATATATCTTCATCTCATTCAATTTACAAGCAGTACATTCTTATAGGCAGTAAAATATGATATCTATTTTCAGTATATATATATATATATATATATATATAATTAAGACTAATACAGAAAATACTTATTATATACAGAAAAACGTTTACAAATCCCATGAAACTGCGCAAAATGATAAAGCGTGCGTTAGTTCATTCTCCAAGCACAACATTTAAGAAATTGCATCGGATCACGGCAAGTCTAGCCGCCCGATTGCGTTACAGAGACGGCAGTGAAAGTTTGAATCACTTTTAGGAATTGTTCCCCGCATACACACCATCAATATCACGAAATCTCCCCGAACGGGGAAATTCTAATCAGGATTCCGTGTTCATTTCGATACTTCGTTAACCCACGACCGAGGAATAAAAATGAAACCGTGTTCGCGGAATCACAAAGTTAGCGAAGAAAGGGGAGATGGGGCTTTGATGCTGTAGTTGCCAGATTTGAAACAAAAATTGAGAATGAGATTCCATTTGGTACCACACGCGAGGGGTCTGGAAATTTGGTATTAACTGAACTTAACGGAATGAGAGACCTGTAGGAGAATGCTTTTTCTGAGGTCTGTGGTTGTGTTAAGGCACGTAATACTTAATCTCTCTCAGATAGTAGCAAACGCTTTATTGAATTGTGCTTTATGGGTTTACTACGTAATATTGCAATACTTTTACTACAGTATTCACAAGTCCAAGTTATGTCACGGATCAACGACGATCGCCCAATAATCGAAATCACCGCATTCACAATACCTGATGCGAGGTCTAAATTACTCTAGATGCTAAATTTTGATCCTCCATAATCGGAGGTTTAACACTTGGTTGAGGGTTGACGCAGTGCTAGTTTTTTTTACAAAGTAAGCGAAGCCGTACGACAAAAAAAAATGGACCACACTAAACTACAGATGACTAAATATTCTCAAATATTATTTTTGGTAGCTGAAATTGATGCCGAATTTAAAACATTTATTCATGTGATAAAGCTTTAATTTTATCAGCTTTCAGAATCGCTATGAATAGTTCGGAATATAGTTGATTAGTCAGAATGCATCTGTATTGACCACGACAGATACAAATTCGTCGCAAAACAAAAATGCGTTTCTTGATTTATTACGTATACAAAAAATCGACAATTCATGTTTCTTCATTTTTTCCACCAACACACCAATACTGGCAAGTAAAGTAATCGGAATTCAATTCTGACGACGAAGTATTTGTCCAGTATGGAATATTTTTAGATACGGCTTCATACGAAATGTAAACAACGTCACGTAGTCGCGAGAGAGTAAACATAACCAAATCACAGCGAGCTTTTAACTTCAATCGTGAGTCCCACACACAATTCACGTTTTGTGAATATAGTTCTCTTTGATAATCCCTGGTTTAACTCTAACCCACGGATTGACTCAAGACTTATGAATAAGCTTTCAGATAAAGCTTGTCTATAAAGCTACATTGGATGAACAAGCATTACTGAAAATTGTCCTTTGTATATAATCCGATTACACTTTAGATTACTTTGCCTAACATAAGATTACAATAAATTCTTTAATTCCGTGTAGTACGTTGGTAAGAAGATATGTGACTGACAATCTTCTTCCTGCAGTGAATTATAACCAGTTTTAACCAACTTCACTAATATAATATTTCCTACGATTATTTCAATGGACATAAGTGGTTATTTAAACATAAGGTGGGTTGGGGGGAAAACACAACTACTCCTCATCGTACTGTTACAACACCTTTAAGCTTTTAGGTAAGGACTACTTATTAAAAGTCTCAGCTTAAAATCAGTCTGAGTGCATAATCGGATAAAACTTCAAATTACTTTCCTAACTTAATATTCGGCGGCGGTATCCCGGTTGATAGAGCAACCGGATATTTGCAAGTTTGAATTTAACCAAAGAGCGTCGTATAAAAGTGAGATGGTGCATGTTAAATCTGATGTTGCCATAAATATCCTCACGTTGGTGTGGTGTAGAAATGTTGAGTGGTGTTTTAATTTTTTGAAAGAAATGTTTTAAAAGTAATTTTGACTTTTTAATTGCTTTCTACGAGATATCTCGTCAGTAAAGATCTGTAGCGACCGTGACCGAGACTAGTTCCCGGTTCGCGGCGCTCAGGAAATCAGGTAAAGCCGTAGGTGCTGGGAGTAAAAAACCGCCATCGTAAAAGGAAAGAAGAAAATGAAACGAGAGATGGGAACATTCGATTGACGGAGAGGACTTGGTGCAGTTGTTTTGCGTTATAGTTCAAGTTGGGTCGTTCATTCTTTTATGTCTTTAAGTTAATAAATTCGTTTGTTACGTTTGTAAATTGATTGGTCTAATTTAAAAGGCTAAAGATCTAACAAATTAATGACACAATACCTCGTCAAGATATTACAGATTTTAGGTGATGTTAAGATCAAGAACTAGACAGTTTTTTTGTAATGACCATCACGCATCAAGGTATGGTTACTTAATCAAAACTTTACTCTATCAAAATTCATGCATCAAGGTATGGTTAGTTTTTCTGATCAGGAGAGGGTTAATATTCAGTTACAAGTAGAATTGTTCCATAAATAAAAATTACTTCCTGAAGTCAGTTTTGTTTCGTTTAGGGTCAGACGGGGTAATTGCAAACAAGGGGTCATTGTAAACAAGCTATACAAGCGTACGTCATGTATAAAAAGTTGTGAAATATGAAATCGGGCAACCCTGAGGATGTAGTATGGTGAATACGTATTTTTTTTCACCACAGTTGATAGCAATATGTTTAGTTGAAAAAATTGTGATTGAAAAGTTTGGTTTTCAAAGTTTTATTTGGCATTTTCTGCTGCCCTCCATAATATATTGAAAAATATGTTGTTCCAATTCTTTACTACGGTCAGTTATGTTTCTATCGAACAGAAAATCATTGACTTTTCCTTTTGGGAATATTAATGCACCTACAGTTGAATGTTTACAATCACCCCATATTTTTTAACGGGCGGGGGAATTGTAAACATAACTTTCCCACTAGTTTTGTTTAATTTGAATGGAAAACCAATGTGTTTTTCCGTATAATTTTGTATTTAATCGTATTTAGTACGTTTGAATTGCGTTTTAATGCATTTTTCGCGTTCTTGGGGAGCAGGAAGACTGATTTACTAAAACGCCACGCATATGGCGAAGTTCTTACAACTGACCAAGTACTGTCACGCTTGAAGGAGGCAGAAGAGATAAAGAAGAAAGGAAAGCCGAGTGATATGAAAATGAAAGAGCCAGGAGTAATCAAGAAACCAAGAAAGAAGCAAAGGAAAGCAGAACGAGGACAGCGAGGATGAAGAACTATTGAAAGAATTGATTAACATTGACAGTAACGTGTTTGAAGTTGTCCAAATATTCAAGTAAAATATAGAAGACTAGCTTGTAGGGGTAGTTAAATATTTTGGAGACATTCATGAAAGACGTTGAAACAACTACGTTTCAGCTTGTAGATATTGAGGGGGCAAGGAGAAAGACAACCCATTTATCGTATGTATGAAGGGTTGGTGTCGTTTCAGAAGAGGAGTTTGAGATCACCAGACTCAAATACATCGACTAAATTCGCTTGTTGTTGAAAAAGACTAATTCTGTGTCACCAAAGACCATGTCAATGCAAGTTTACCTACTCCAACCTGTAGCAAAGAAAGCCGTAAAGAAATTTTCCAATTTGAACCCAAATTTTAATGTGTAATTTTTGTACCTAAGTTTGTATTTTTCAGATTTTATTATTAAATTTTTTTTTTTTTTTACTTTTTTCACACTAAATAAATTTTTTGTTAAGTAAATGTTTGAATTATTTATTCTTATGTATCCCTGGAAGTTCATCAGGATCAATGCAAATTTCAAGTGTCACTATATTTTGTTGGGGTAAGAAGTGAGACTATTTAGTGAATGTAAAGATCCAAACGGGGTTTCTGCAAGCATGGTATTAGAAGAGTAAAAATGCCCTTGGGGTTCCTTCTACTGCCATGACTACTGATCATGCTGTCACTTGTTCAATATTCAATATCACGAGGAAAATCGATGTTTACAACTACCCCTACTTTCAGGGGTAATAGTAAACACGCGGGGTAGTTGTAAACAGCCAAGTACGGTGTTAATTTTTTTTTCTGGAATCTTTGTAATAATTAAATATTAAAGTAAAATAGTGACAAGTTAGTTTAGTAGGGTGAACAATGTTTAATTGCTTTTTCAAAAGTTTGAAGGTGAACACACAAATTCTGTTTACAATTACCCCGCCTTTCCCTACAATGGAATTTGAAATTTAAAAAGTATTTTAAGTTCTTAAAGTCTCCAAACTGTGCCAATTAACCCTCTGCAGGATTAACAAACATGTGTACTCGTTCTTTAACCTGAAAATTTTTCTAAATGACCTAACCAATTTTGACTTTCTTGATCAATATGACCTTTCTAGGATTCCTTAAACTTTGATCAACAGATATGTATGTATATAATCAACGTCTCACTGGAGAAACACAGATAATTAAAGACAACAGTTTGGGATCAACCACGAAGAGAAAGATCCGAGGAAAACATCACGTAATTTTTAATCACAGTCAGATGGCAAGAACTATACATGAGCTAGCATCCCACTTTCCCAATTTCCATACGACACCAACGTGAGGACATTGGAGGCCACTACAGACTTAACGTTCTCCATGCTCCTATGTACGCAACGCTTTGCTTGGATTCGAACTTGCAACACTCGGGTTGCTAATCCATTACACTTCCACAACCGGGCTGTTGTGACCCAAAGTCTCGAATTAGAAACCGGGTTCGAAACCTGCTATAACCGAAACTTTGAAACACGGTTCGAAACACGTGGTTTGAAGATCACACCTGATCTGGCATCCCACTCTCCAAACTTCCACACCCCACCAACGAGAGGACATTTGAGGCCCTGACAACATAAGACAACCTCCCATGTACACGACATTCTTTGCTTGGATTCAAACTCGAAACAAACCTAAAGTTGCTAATCCTTTACTTTTTTCATTCGGGTTAACGTTGACTTACTTCGATGAATAGATGGTATGCTTTAATAAATATGTGTGCTATTACCAAAAATGTAATGTTCCACACTTCGGTAATGTTGTGACACTCAAATGGTAAAAGCACATTTTTGATTATCAGTGTCTTATAGGAATATTTAAAATAAATATGGAAAAGTTAGGGACCACAGTTATGAAAATTCTATTAGTATACCGACAATATAATATTCTATTCACTGACCATGCCAATGTCTTTCTCATGTCTTTAATAAACTGTTACTCAAGAGTTTAACACTTACAGTGGTATCAATGTCTGTTAGCAATGCTACTGTTGTTGGATTAAAAATATGGAATGAAATTAAAAATTGTAAACACACCCATAATACTACATGTTTACAACTGTATGTTATTGTAAGAGAAAAGGATAACAGACTTATTGGCTGCCAACCTGTATTGCATGATCTTCGAAACGTCCTAAATGATAAATATTCCTTCTATTCGAGTTCATTCACAAACTTATAATGGATATCTCACGTAATATATGTTAAATCCAGTCTTTCCAGACTGCTCTGAAAATCGATAGACTAGGAAGCGGGCACCACAAAGCGGGACTTTTGTATGGGGAATTGAGAATTTTCCAACATGTTTATACTCCACAAACCCAACATCTCCTTTCCATATTTTGGATTGTATCCATATCTATGTAGGACAGTGCCTGAATGTGCAGGAGTTCGTCGCTGAATTGCTTGAAAAGGAGTCTTTTGGAATTGGTCTAGGTATCGGCTTGATCAAGAGTATTGATAACAACACGACTATAATATACACGTCAATAAGTTTCTTCTGATTTAGATCATTACTTTGTTTACCTAATTTTAGTTTTCTAAATGATTTAGAGGCCACTGTAACACGTGGTTGGAAGATTACCGGATTAGTCTAACGGATTAAATTACCGAAAACTTTTCCATCGATTTATTTTATTAAAGATCATATCACTTTCTCTTAAATAAAAATACCATCAATAAAGCTACAAAACAAAACTACTTCATGGCGTGCCTTCAGTCCTTTGAATAGCCTGTTAAACTGCTCCAATGCGACGTAAATTCACCTACTATCTTCGATCTTTATTTCATCGCAATCTCCTTGAATCCCCGAGCTTTAATTTCATTACAATGGTCTTGGGGCACGCAAAACTACCGGGTAAATTATTCTCGACACAAAACTTCTTTAGAGTCTTATTTCCGTAACGGTATTCGCCGCCTCTTTGCAGTCATTAATCCTGCCCAGTCTTCATTACAAGAACCTTTTCCCAAACAATAAATACAAGTCCAGCCAATGCCAGAAATAGCACTTACGGTCTCCCTCGGGGCGAAATATTTAGGGCCCATATTAGTCCTATCAAAGGAGACGGATAGCCCGGGGAGTCGGGCATGGGCCCCATTTCGTGGGTGATAAAATTCCTTCCTGGGACCCCAAGGTACTTGGCGTTTGCACAATTGGCAGCCGAAACGGTAACGATCGCAGAGAAGTAGCGGAGACGGCCTGCAGGAAGAGGGGACGTTTATACATCTCCCACGAGTTGATTGTGGTTACTTGCTAAATCGATGAATTCACCGAGCACATTTGAATGACATTTAAACTTACAAGTGGGTTCGGCGAGATGTATCGTCCATCAAGATGTAACCAATTTTAATACCTTGTCATCAAGATATTGCTGATTTTTAGTTGACGACTGACTCAAGATCATGTTCGTTTTCTTCTAATATGACGAGATATCCCGCCATAAAGATAATGTCCATGTTTAGATAATGACTCTGTTAAATATATATATATAAGCTAACAATCTCACATCTTAAAAACATTGGTTTTCTCGTAAGCCGATGGTGATGGTGTCTATCTAGATTTATTAAACATAGCTATGTAGTTAGTAGTATGTAAAAAACTATCTGGTAGCCCTTCATGTTAGATATTTTGATCTCCCAAACATTTTAAGCAAAAGTATAGACACAAATGTATTTTCGACTATTATAAATGTAAGAATGTCTAAATCGTCATGCATATTACCATTGGTATGGCTTTATAGACACTGAATTTCATAGACCCTAAGTTTTCCAAACTTCTTTGGCTATAATTCGTAACACTTTTTTCTATGAATACGTTCATATATTTTCCTCGCTAAAACACTTCTTAGCAGTTTCTTAAACACTTCGGAAACATTCCCTTTTTTATACGGTTAAGATCAGGATACCAGGGAATTTTGTAAACAACTGAAGACTATTTCTCTTAAAACCTCTTTCACATTCCTTGTTTGAAAAATAGCATTATCTTGCAGGGCAACGAGTACAAACCTTCGGGAATCTTACCCAAGGTTTTTAAATATTTCACTGATAGCCACTAGATTTCTGCTTTTCAGTTACGCAAAAAATATCTGCCTATATGTTGTAGTCTAATTCTTACTAAGGCACGACAGACATACTACCATTATTCTTAATGTAAACAATTTGAAATTCATATTAATATTATAGCCAATCGTCAAGAAATCAAAGGTATCCGTTCTCATATGCAAAACTACTATGTGTTGTTGAATTAACGTCGAGTTGGTACAACACAACGAGCTATATTTGTGATGGCCCGGGGAAGTTCCGAATGGAAAGATCAAGGTGCACCACTTCCGAATTTAGAACCATGGCCAGATGACAAGGTCAACACTCGAACTGGCACAATACTCTCCAAACGTTCACACCGCGCCTACATGAGGACATTTGATGCCACGAGAGATTTAAAGTGCACCTAATCAGACGTATGCTAGGGTATTTGGTTAGATCGAATTTCGAACTCCTAATCCTCCTGTTGCTAATCCAACAATATTCCATAGCTATCAGTAGCTCTGACGGATATTAGTCACTGAAGGAATATGAATCTATCCCCATTCAAAAAATTCAAACTTATGAACTTGTTTTAGGGTGGTGGTTTCTGTTCGATGTTATGTTAAACAATATAATGCGTTACATTCTCTTATCTTTCAGTGGAAGGCAATTATAAGTATGAGCTCCAGTTTAAATTGTTACAATAGCTATTCTGGGACAATGTAAAATCCTTAAGAGTTAGAGCAGTGACTGCTTGATTTCTTAATCATTAATACTTGTTGATATGTGATGTGATATTAATACACACAGTCACATGTGAAGATTACAGTCTCTAAGCGTCTAAGACGCCCTTTAACAATGGTTCATACAACGATATAGGATTTGAGAGTTATATAGCACATTTTTCCTCAGACACAAACTATACCTCACAAAGATAACAATAATCTCTAATTGCTTGAAATGGCGAAATAAATACAAAATAAAATTGGTAACTACTTTAAGTTCTTATAAAATAAATTTGAAACCTACCCTAGACAGTAAGGTATGGATCAAAATAACCTTACTGTACCCCCAATCTAATCATCGTAATAGATTTATTACTGGATTCTGTTTTTTGTTAGACGCCCCCAGCTAGGCCAACCACAAACCGTTCTCAACAAACCAACTGATATTACTTACAAAAGTTCATGTCTTCTTCATGATACAATAAAATTACTTAGCGAAGTTATAATTTTTCTTTAATTGGTTCAATCTGACATATATTCTCCCACGCCAGTCAAGAAAACAGTATATCTGAGTTTTTTAAGGGTTATGTGTTATTAAAATATGTGTATGAAAGCATGTCTTATAACACTAGAAAATTTAATCAACAGTCGGTTGGGTAATCAAACTGTTATCTATAGTTGAAAGGCATCGGATATTTCTAAAACCTCATGTGCCAATCATGAATTTGAAAAGACAGAACTGAACCACACCAGTTGAGTAATCGTAGTGCTATCTAGACGTGTACGGTTTTAGATATTCGTAGAAGGCATCTTCCAATCACAAACCTGAAAAGATCAATTTCAAGCAACAGTCAGTTGAGTAAATTCCGACCCCAACTGCTATCTAGTGTTGTAAGGATTTTGATACTCAGCATGCGAAAATGATGAGCTCAAAAATACTTTGAGGTACTGCTTTTTCGACTTGCCTGGCAGTTCAACGAGCACACATTTTGCATAGTCTCATTTTTCTTCTAAGTCTAGTTTGATCGGAACTTTCAATCACTGTCCCGCTCTAAACGGAAACGCATCAGTCCCTGAAAATTCCGCCATCTCGGCCTTAATCTAAGAAAAAGCCCTTATCTATAGATAACTTGTTCACATAACGCCAGAGAATCAAAAACAATGTCGGAGACAAATTTATAACCGTATCTTTATGTGTGGGGGGCTTTGTTGCCAGTAGCAACATGTTTTACGAGCGACTGGGGTATTATTAGGGTGACTGGATTCCTGAAGGACGCACTTCTTCCTTCTCCCAATGTCCCCAAGAAAAATAGAAGGAACGCTGACGTTTGCTTTTTCTTCATCTGACTTTTAGGCATTTTTTCTCCTGGTCGCAAACAACAATTAAGGTCAGGATATCTGTCATGCTTTGCTGTCATCTGTTCTCAGATATTATGCCTCGGGAGTGGACCCGTTCAACGCCGATGGAATTATTTGTAGTTAGGCCTCGCTTCAGTACTCATTCGAAGAAGAACAATATTCCATTCCATTGAAGCGGTTGTTGTTGATGTTCAGATTAAGTGTCTGGAGGACGTTTCGAACGTCACCAGGCGAGTATCATACCGCAATTCGGGGGTTTTATGATTCCCGGCATGTTTCGTTCTTCGGGGCTTGTAAATGGTGAATGGCGATAAAAGAATGACGATCTAAAAGAAGCTCATGGGCTCGGGTAAAGCTTTGGTTAGAGTACATACTGTCGAGCGTAAAATGGATGTTCCGTCCATTTGTATTTTTTATTCGGCACATTTGAGAAAAAGAAGTGTCTTAACGCTATATCTTGCTTTTCCAATAGAATATAAAGATTACGTTTCTCATATTTGTCATTGTGACATGATTATTTTATGCTTCTTAAACCTCGAAATGGTTTCTACGAGGTTTCTCATATACCAAGATCTGTACAATTTTGCTAATGATAGAATATCTCCTCATCAAGATATTGCCAATTTTTGATGATGATATCCAGATCTTGTTGGTTTTCTCCTAATGACGAAATGTCTCAATATGTTCACTTTCCTTCCAATGTGCCTCGTAGAGACAACCACTAGGAGGGTTAAACAGGGAACGTTTTGTGCATGCATATACAAAACTTCAACCGACAATCTTAGGACTTGGCTTGTTTGCTCACTTACTACATTAAAACTGCTTTAATCCATTGACCAAGCAATGAAAAAGACGAAGTATGAGTCTTGATAGTCCTGCCGATCGCTCGGTTTGAAGATTTGTCACATGGATGTGATAAAAGCATGTATCCTAATGTGGGACAAAATATTGATCGGTTAAAGTGATTATCCACACAGCATGATTCAAATCATTAGTTTGGATAGCCAATCGTCCCAAGTCAATTAGTAAGCCCTTCGGAGACTAGCGACTCATACTATATGCTCTATATTTTTTCTTTAGAACGCGTCGATGATTTAACCCACTGTACGGTCCGAGTTGCGTACTATTTGCTTTTACCTTACAACAAATTCTTAGATGCTAGTTTGAAACGCTTCTAAGCCAATAAATAAAGTGGAAACTTTTTATTATAACGGAAAAAAACCAATACAGAATAAATATGGAAATTGAGGAATGTTACATGCAATATAATGCTAAAAATATGTCTCCATGAATGCAAGCCGAAAAAAGCTGTCATACATAACTCAATGTCAAAAAAATGTCTGAATTGTATTGTAATGGTAATGCTTAGGAAACTATTTTTATGATGCACTATTTTTAAATGAATCAAGAGGGTAAATTTGCAAATGCAAGCTATTGTATCACGTAAAACCGACAACTCTGGAACCCAATTTTCTTGAAGTCTGGTTCAGTAAAATCCATGTCCCAAATAAGTACTTTTATCACATAATATACAAGTATATTAGTTTATTTCAGTACTGATATACCCTTTTAGATTTTTCAATGTTTACAATTTAAACAAAGTTTTATTTTCGAAATGTAAGCATCGAAAAATATTTTTTCTTACAAAAAGATGAAAGTTTAAAAGGTGCTTGACTTAACGGCTGATGAGCATCTCTTTTCAATCCGTAAAGGATGACTTGCCATGTTGATTTAGAACAGTAGTGAATTAAGAATGAAATTAATTGTTCGAAGAAAGACTTACAAATAGTTAAAGTAAAATTTCTGGTAAAGTATAGAAGTTGAGGCATCTTTTGTACCAAAAAAAAATTAGTCTGTTGATTAATAGTTTGACCCTGATTAAAAAAGTATTCTAAATAAATAAAAGAAAATCCCTGTTAAAAATACTTTGTGCCATTTATATAATATTATTTCTCTAAGTACACTACCCTACAAAAATGATGATTCTATGATTTACTCAAATACATTACCCTACAATAATGGACAGGACGCCAGCGGATTTGCATAAAAACCGACTACTTTTTTGGGGGTGATTTTCGTGGTATGGCCTGGGACCTTTTCATGATGTTCGTGGTAAATGGAATGCCGATGCCTACGTGAATATTTGGGCAATCAGATTCTTCTTACGCTCTGGCAAATTTATGGAATGGACGAATGTTACTTCCACGACGACAACGCTCCATGACACGTTAAAGCATCTGTCAAGCAGTGGTATCAAGATATGGATGTAAAACGTCTTATCTTGCCAGATGAGAGTCCCTACCTAAACCCCATAGAACATTTGTGGGACGAGTTAGAGCGACGCTTACGGACCAGGGAACCACGTACGAAATCTACAGCTCAGCTGGCGACATTCTTTTAGAAGGATTGGACACAAACAACCATAGTTGTGTATCAAAACCTTGTTGAAAGTATGCCCAGAAGGGTTGCTAGTGTAATTGCAGCACGTGGGGGATCTTTCCCCTATTAAAGCATATATTATTTCCCTTACACCATCATATCTTGCTGTTCGGTTCATTATTGTAGGGTAGTGTATATTTTGAGTCAAAAGATCTCATTGTGTCTATATCTATTTACTTGGTGTTGTTTGGCGCATTTTGGATAAATTTTGGCTCTTGTGCCATAAAACCAAACCCAAACATCCAACCTAACCACACATTATTGAGAGAAATTTTGCTCATAAATATTTTTTTATGGCACAAGGAGGCATATCTTGTTAAGCTGCGTCAAGTAATGTTTGTTCTGTCAGATTGAGATTTATCTGAAGTTTTAATTTAATCATATACTTCGATATCAACAGCCTTTCTTCAAAAATACTTTTACTTCCTTTCTACTACGTGGTAAAAACTACCAGTTATTCCCCCGCATGTGAAATGATTAAATCAGAAAATACAAATAAAATAATCAAGCCTAAAACTAAAAATAAATCAAGCACTTGCAAAGTAATGATAGGAAAAACAAAAATGCAGATTTCCTTTCATAAAGTTAAAATAAAAAAGATTTCCCACGATTCAAAACATTATTACTGCCTTATCTCTCATGAATTCATTCGATTGTGCGAATACAAACCAACTTGCATCTCTGATACTCTCGAAGCCCCTACGATTTCCCTACCTCAGGGAATTTGGAGGGAAAAATAAAATACTTCCACCGATAAAAAAAAAAAACGAAAAGAAAAACTCAACCGATCAAGAAAAAGAACCGAAAAAGAAGGAACGTGGTGAAATCGGGTTTCATTTCAAACCGGATTCCATTCTCATTTCCTTTTAACCGTAAGTCCATTTTCGGCAAACTGGTTCCCGCTGAGCCAAGAGGGGGGCTTGTATTATAAGTATGCAAAGTACCACCCTAAATATATAAATATCACTCTATATAAAGGATCAGGTGCGATGGAGAGAATGATGCGAAATAAAATTGGCTTTTCACGAGGCCATGTTTTTTGTGATTAGATTTCTGTGGTGAAGTCGAAGGAGGTATTTTTTTTTGTAATGAAAGAGTTTTATAGGTGAATGTGTCAGAGATGAATGCTTACTGGAAACGATGGAAAATGTTTCTGGTTTGTTAACATGAATCGAAGATGAAAATAAGAAGTTTAAAAATTAAATTCGTCGACGGATATTCAAATACTGTACAAAAGGAATTTTCCAAATATTTTGATATCTTCTTGCAGTGAACTTTTCACCTTACTGTGAAAGAAAAATGCATGATTCATATACATCGTGTTCCTTTTTACAGCTATGAACACCTCCAAGTTGTTTCCACGATGTTTATCGTCCATCAAGATATTTCCGATTTTGATCACGAGATTATGATTCCATATGTTGAGACATGAAGACGAGATAAAGATATGATAAATTTTCTTTTAAAGACAAAATATCTCGTCCATTACGATCTCGTCTCCTTTAATAATGAAAGATGCCTCATTGAGACAGCCAGCAGGGGATTGAAATACTGGTGCCATATTAAGAAAAATATTTCTTATTTCAATCATAATACTTTGAATTTTACGGTAGCGTGTCTTGGAACACTAGTAAGAGGTTTACCAGGAAACAAAGCTTGAAGCATAGAATATAGATGAACAGTCAGGAAGCTGAGATATTGTACTACTTATCTCTTCCCATACATGATTACAAATTGTCAAAGACCACTCCAAAATGTTGCACCTCATCACAAAACCATGCTTAGCAGTAGGAAGGTGGTAGTCTACAGGAAACTCTTTTACGGGCGTTTTACAGACGTAAACACGTCTTGTAGTCTAAAGTTTTCTAAATGCAGATTTGTCAGATCATTTGATTTGGCCCTACTAATGTTGAATCCAGGCTGTGGGCTCTCAGTACCATAGTCATGGCTCTGGAAAGCATTACTTTGTGTCCCCAGTGGTTTTCTTGCCTTATATGGTGTAGGAAAACCGTTGGCATTCAAAACAGCTTGCAGACTTCAAGGAATGGATAAATAAAGTTCCTGTATATTTGCCAAGGGAATCTTGTACCATCCCTGCTGCAAAATGGTGGCGAGTTCATATAACGATGATGGCGATGGATCGCCATCAAGCACTTTCCTCTCCAAAGTAGACCACAAATATACAATAATATTGAGGCCTGGTGACTGGTGATCAGGGGAGATGTGACAAATCATCCTCGTGCTCAGAAAATCAGTCCTGGGCGATATAAGCTGTGTGAACAGAGGTTTTATCGTCTTGGAAGGCACCATCACCATTGGGGAGCAAACTTTATACCATGGGATGGACTTGATCGGCAAAAATGTTCACATAATCCTTGGCCTTAATATGCCATTGCAGAGTAATCATGATATCCACAGAAAAACACGATATGGCTGCCCAGACCATCACATATCCCCCGCCATGTTTCACTCTTGGCATAGTCTGTATTATAAGCTTGTGATGTCGTTTGCCAGATGTAAACTCGGCCATAAGTGGAAACAGTGTGAAACAAGACACATAAGACCAAATTATTGTCTTCCATTGCTCCATAGTCCAGGCTTATGACTATATCACCTCTTTTTCCTGTTACAGGCATTAGCATCACTGATTAATTGTTTTTGAAATGCAGCTAGGCCAGAAATACCCTACATATGGAGTTCCCTTCTTATTGTTTCGGTACTCAAAGGGTTTGTGAGCACGACATTCATTTCAACAGTAACTTTTGCAGCTGTGATCTTCTTATATTTAGTCACAATCCTCCTTAATTATCGTCTGTCACGATCATTCAACACACACTTTTGTCCGTGCTGTGATTTAGCGGAAGTTGTTTTTCCGCTTTTCAAATATGCGGAATAAATCTAAGAGAGAGTATCTATTGAAACACTGTACACTTTGGTCACCTTACTTACGGAAGCACCCACCAGACGAGCTCCAACAATTTGCCCACGTTCGAATTATGTTAGAACCACGTTAGAAGTTTGAACGGATGAAATTCCATCTTCACAGAACAGTCAACGACTGATCTGCGCAGCGTATTCACGACGTTGTATAGGCAGCGTCAGTAGGCGAAAACAACAGCTCAACCTACACATTTCACTAGAATAAAAATTTCTTTCCAAGCATACATTCCACGAGGTGTTTATATATATATACTTATATCATTCAACTACGTAATTTAATGAAAGATCAAAATAAAAATAAAAATCATATGTATTAAACCAGAAAACGAAAGTGGAAACGAAAGTTAGAAGAAAAGTTAAAACCAACCATGCAAGCGCGCTGAAAGCTTCAGACATAGCATGGCAAGGAATATATTTCTCTTAAACAAGAGGAAATTCACAAAATAAAAACCAAACGGAATTTATTGAAAACGAAAGTGTTGGTGGATCAGGGCGTCATCAGGGAGGAGCCTGATCCATACAACACAAAATGGTGTTTTCTACGAATATGAGCCGCGAAATGCTAAGAAATTTCTCATATACTCCCCCAAACACCATTAAAAACAAAAATACGAAAAAAAGCGAATAATAAAATTTGATAATAATAGATTTCGAATAATAAAAGCTGATTTATTATTATCAACAATTACGCCACCGATGACTATTTCTATTTCGTCATTTCCTTTGAGTCATTGGTGTTGGCGGTTTGTTGAACTAAGTGAGTTGAGGCATTTGATGCGATCTTCTGGCTTTGTGTTGCCGGTCTCCCGACTGCTGCTGTAGGTTTGATTTAAATTTTATTATTCGAATTTTTTCGTATTTTTCTTTTTAATGGTGTTTGGGGGAGTATATGAGCAATTTCTTAGCATTTCGCGGCTCATATTCGTAGAGAACACCATTTTGTTTTGTATGGTTCAGGCTCCTCCCTGATGACGCCCTGATCCACCAACACTTTCTTTTTCAATAAATTCCGTTTGGTTTTTATTTTGTGAATTTCCTCTTGTTTAAGAAAAATACACACACACACACATTCGAAAAATTCGAATCCTAGGAGGCCTAAAATTGACCTAAGGCCTAAGCCAAAAGGAATTTGAAATCACCATACAAATAAAATTGAGTATGAAACGACTGCTATACGCATCTCAAATTGCTTTACCAGTGTTGATCGAAAAACCATTCTCTTAAAACAAATTAAATTATTATGTTCATGTTTGAACTGAATTTTTACTTCTTCCCATGATGAAAAATAATAGTTATAAATATTTGATTGATGAAGAAAGCATATTTAGAACATTTAATTTTATAATTACTTAAATTTTATAATGGAGCACGAAAAGCCCAAACGATAAACTAATTGATCATAAAATCGTAATTTTGCTACTCGGTATCTGGCAACCTCAGAATTAATGTTTCATTCTTTAATTTGATTTATAATTCTTTTTAGGGGTATTTGAATTGAAAACAAGATGGTTGCCGTCATATTTAGGATTCCCAAGTATTATTAATATGTGTTCTTTTATGCTTATAAATCATTGTCTTTATCAATATTGTTCAAATTTTTTGTCGAATTGTTTTACTTCAGAATATATTCAGGAAATTGAAATTCAACACGCTAGAACAGATTTTTTTTTCAAAATTCTGACTTTTTTAAGGATTGGAATTTTGTTTCTGTTTGTATTATGTGTTCCGGTATATTACCTATTCCAGAAATATTATTTAGGAGTTGCATTTTATTTATTTATTTCCTGCCAAATATCACTAGACATGAGTACTTTCGTGGTGGTATATGTATATTTCCGCTAACTTTCTTTAAATCTCTGGTTGAATACGTAATAGTGTGCAGATAAAAAATAAATAAATAAAATTTACAAATCAAAATATTTTTTAAGTGTGTAATTTGTTATTTTAAAATGACATGAACAATTTCAAAAATAACTTTTAATAAGATGGGTTACGTTAAATTAAAACTGATACTCATACTTTGTAGTTTAAAAAAATGTCAAAATTTTGATACAACTTTTCATTGAAAGACGATTAAAATATACTGAATTTAATTTGTTTTTCGTGTTTCATGGGTGTTAAAGCTGTAATACATAGTCAAGAAGCTACATCTATCATTCTAAATAGATACGTGCTGTATGTGTGTTGGAGAAAAGGGAATTTTTAACAAGACTTTGCTGATCTTGGAATAATACATTAAGTAATTTTGAAAAATTGAAATTTTATGTCTTAAGAGACAGAAAGTCGAGGTTTCTTACTTTATTTATGAAAGCTGTTATTAAGCAACTTAGATGCACTTGAATCGTTGAAAGTGATTTTCTTTTTGTAAAAGCGCTGTAAAATCAACCTTCTGTTTATTAAAAAAATGTTATTGATTGGGTTTAATTTGTCTACTCTGATGACATGTTATTTTAACAAAAGCTCTGTTTTTCCACATGCCACTAAATGGAATTTTCTGGGAAAAGTGCCCGTTTGCTTCAAATTAAATTAGTCACGAATGCTGTAACAATTTAACTTACCATCTTCTCATATTGATGATGAAATTCGAAAATATCGCAAACTAGGTGAAAGAATGGCACAATGGAAACATATTCATAGGAAAACTAAATGCAAGACTATCCACCGAAATTTCGCCATTTTTACTGAAATTGAATGCACGGGATATTTGTAGTCACTCAAAAACTTAAAATCAACTTCAGCAGAAGTGTGACGAATATGAAATGGTGCATATGGTTGGATACAACATATATGCATATTTGCGTCCGAAGTAAATTGTAGAAGCGACGGAGAAGTTAAATTAGTATTAAATTTTTTTCCCGTACACTTAAATGATGCTAACATTCTTTTATGAAAAATAATTTATGATGACTTTTCAATCAACATGTTATTAATTCAACTCGAGCAAATCCGGGCATTTCTGCTAGTATATATATATATATATATATATATATATATATATATATATATATATATATATATATATATATATATATATATATATATATATATATATATATATATATATATATATATAATTTCAAGAACACAGGAATTTTCAATAAGATTACGACAAAAGTCTTAAATAATGATAAAAAATGAAGAAAAGTTGGTGGATCAGAGCGTCATTAGGGAAGAGCCTGACCCAGACAACATAAAATGTTGTTTTCTACATATGAGCAGCGTTAGGTTGAAAAAATTGCTCATACGATCCCCCAAATACCACAAAAAAGCAAGAAAACAAAACAGAACACCAAAAAAAGAGTAGGAACTAAACGAAATCAAACCCGCAGCCGGAAGATCAACAACAACAAGCCTAAAAATTACCACCAAATGCCACCATTTACACAAACCAATTAAATGCTAACACCATACTTCCGTTACAACGAGTCCATAAAAAGAAAAACGAAAAGGAGAAAAGTAAAAATAATAATATAATTCCCAGCCCTATTCAAAAAAATATTCACAAACGGTAAAATAAAATTGAAAAGTAACTCACATGGCTCTGCTGCTTCAGCGCGCTTGCGTTGGTAGTTTCGAGTTTCGGTTTCTGGTTTAATGTACCCCGACTGATTATACATATTTATTTTTTTATTTTTTTATTATATATAATACATAATAATGAACATTTTTTATTTATACTACAGTGTGATTCATAAGTACGTATACATTTTCTAGATGCTGTAAAACCCAAACAGTTTAAGACACGGTCCTCAAAGGCAAACTGTTAGTTAGGTGTACTCATAATGTTTGTGTCCCCCGCCCGAGCTAAGTGACGTAGGGGATAGCGAGCGTGTCACGCGACTAGTCAAAGAAAATGGCTGCGTCTGCAGTGGAGAAGGCGTTTCGTGTTCATAAATAGAGCAAAACGGAATCTGTTACCGTTTAGCAATGGCATTTCGATCACGATTTGGAAAAGAAACTCCAACCAGAAAATTTATTAACAATAGGTTTAAAAATCTTGAAACTACGGGAATTTTTGTGTAAAGTTCCAAAGCCAGGACGACCGAGTGGATCGGCAGATGTCGTCAAAAGCTGTATTCATCCAATTGAATAATAAATTCAAAAACTTTATTCTCCATTTGGATGGTGCACCACCAAAGTGGTCAGGTGACATGCGAAATTACCTCTATTAACAACTTCACCGATGGATTGGACTAAGCACCGACAACAGCATGCTACTAACCCAATGGCCACCCAGATGCCCTGATTTAACACCATATATATATACAGGGTGGTCCCGAATTCATGGTACAAACTTTAATGGTAGGTACAGGACATTGTAACAATGATTTATTGTATAGGAATGTATAGTCGCAAGTGACGCGGTGAGGCGTAAACAGGGGAAATAAAAGGAAAGAGAAATGGAGTGATCGGTTGGTATCATTGCCGGTAGAGGGCAGTAGATGTCTAGCCGCTGTTGAACATGATGCATCGCAGTAGGGAAAAGCGCCATTCACAATTGTGCTGCCGTAGACGATGGGTGACTTTACGTATGCAGAAAAAGCAGACATGCATTACATGTACGGCCGTGCAAATGGTAACGGCAGAGCTGCGTTACGAATGTATCGCGCGGAGTATCCTGATCGACGAATGCCGGATCATAGAATTTTTCAACGGTTACATCGTCAACTTTGTGAAACAGGTGCGTTCGACGTCAACAGACATGGCGCTGGTCGAGTAAGAGCTGTACGCACTCCAAGGCTGGAAGAAAGCATCTTGAACATTGTGGCTGATAGACCCGAGTCAAGCACAAGAACTGTTGCGCGTGACGTAGGTGTGAGTCATCAGACTGTATGCAGAGTGTTAAACGAAAATCGCTTACACCCCTTCCCTTTTCAGAAAGTACAAGCATTGAATCCGGCAGATTATCCTCGCCGCGTGAACTTCTGCCTGTGGGTGATGCAGCAATGTGCGTTGCAGCCGGATTTCGTAGATTATGTGCTATTTACAGATGAAGCGACATTTTCACGCGAGGGTGTCTTTAATGCGCACAATTCCCATGTGTGGGCAACCGATAATCCACATGCAACGCGTCGACATGCGTTTCAACAACGTTTCAGTATTAATGTGTGGGCTGGTATTGTGAACGACTTTTTGATTGGCCCATACTTACTACCCACGCGGCTCACTGGCGGAAGCTATCTTATTTTTCTGAAAGAAGTGTTACCACAACTGCTGCATGATGTTCCGATCGCCATTCGTAACCGCATGTGGTTTCAGCACGATGGGGCGCCAGCACACTTCAGCATTGATGTACGGAATTACCTGAATGCCACGTTTGGTACTCGATGGATTGGGCGTGGTGGACCAGTCCCTTGGCCACCCCGATCTCCCGATTTATCGAGCCTCGATTACTTTTTATGGGGACATCTAAAGCATCTTGTTTATGAGACTCCAGTTGACTCAGATGAGGATCTCGTCGCTCGCTTATCTGTAGCTGCTGCAGGTGTGCGTGAAATACCAGGCATCTTTGAACGTGTACGCCAATCGCTCCACCGACGCTGTCAAGCATGTATCGATACTGGTGGACGCAATTTTGAACAATTACTGTAAACATGACACTTGTCAACAACGCTTTCAATAAAATCTTTGTTTTTCCTTTCGGCCGTTATTTCCCCTGTTTTCGCCTCACCGCGTCACTTGCGACTATACATTCCTATACAATAAATCATTGTTACAATGTCCTGTACCTACCATTAAAGTTTGTACCATGAATTCGGGACCACCCTGTATATATATATATACATATGTTCTGATTTGGACCATCAATAAAATACAAAGCAAGATAGAGAAATAAATCTTTTATACCTAAGAAGTACACGGTATCCCATTGTCATCCATTGAGTTTTGACGAGTACATCCGATAAATGGCAACCGTCAATGTCGATGCAGTTTTGAAGTCTCTTCCGGATATTTTTCATTGATCTGCGGAATCGCTGTAATTTCTTGCGTAATGGCTGCCTGTGGGGCTATCTCAAATCAAAAGTCTACCAATACCGACCAACAAATTTGCATTTGGTTGGTATTGGTATACTTTTGATTTGAGATAGCCCTACAGGCAGCAATTACATAAGAAATTACAGCGATTCCGCAGATCAATGAAAAATTTCCGAAAGAGACTTCAAAACTGCATCACCATTGACGGTCGCCATGTAACTGATGTCCTCTTTAACATTTTATGGATGACAATGGCATACTGTGTACTTTTTAGGTATAATATACTTCTTCCTCTATCTTGCTTTGTACTTTTTTCATTGACGTTCCAAATCAGAACGCTCTTTCTGCCGTACCCTGTATAAAGCGTTTCCTTCAATTTTGTGCAGGAGTTTTCTTTGCTACTGTTATTAATTTATACAAACATTTTATATATTTTTAAACACTTTAATAATAGACACTACGAAAATATAATAAAATGAATGTAACCCAGTTTCCCCATTTAATGACATTAAATTAAATTACATTTACTATTAAATTAAATATTCTTCTAAATTCATATTCCCTGAAACAAGTTAACCAAATACCTCATAAAAATAATCACAAAAAATTCAACTCACAAAATTAATTACATAAAACCTCATTGACCATTAAATACACTTTAGTCATGAAAACAGGAGTCTGGAGATAAGGACAGTTTAATAGTTTGTCTGGGTCAGGCCTAACAGTAGATGGAAATCTTGGTTCACAATGGCCTATTGGCGACGATCCAGGATCAAACTCTAAGGAAAAGATCTGAGGATAGCACCACCTCATTTTGTACCACGGTCTGATGACGGAGTAACACATGATCTGGCACCCCATTCTACAAAATTCCACACAACGACAACGTGAGGACGTTTGAGACCACGACAGATTTAACGTGAATTCTACCCCTTTGTACACGACTGGATTTAGTTGGATTCGAACTCGCAATCCACCTGTTCCTAACCCGTTACTCTTTAAATTGGGCTACTACTTGAAAAACGTGCCTAAATAATGTAGAAACATCAATAAAATTTTGCACTCATAAATATCTGTATAAGGTTAGAATACAAGAGGAGAAAATATTCGATATTTTTTTCGTTTTTTAGGTATTGTTTTTCTTTAGCAAATCAGTATGGCGTGAAAATTATCTTCAAGAGCGGTAAAAACAGAAACCACATCTCGAAAAACAACCTTTTCTATTTAAAATTAGTTTTCTGCACGTTCCGTACTACATTTCGCACAAAATCCAACTCGAAAATGGAATCTCTGTCGAAAAATACATTTACCATCCAATAAAAGGGAGTATCTTGAAAATGAAACTACGCAAAAGTGCCTTTAGATAATGAAAGTTCGCACAGTCCTTCCTTTATCCCGTGAAACTCAACACTTAATTCCGTTCCCTTCTCTCCCCTCAGCTGCAGAGACCTAAGACAAATAAAATGCACGAATCCATCTCCTTTGAAGCCAAGCGTATTTGAATAAATTCGCTGAGCGAAATCGCGGAAAAAGTAAGACGAGGAAGAACAAAAAAAAGTAACCCATGCGGAGCCTCGCAATCTATTTCGAAGAGCAGCACGTAGATAAAATACAGGCTAAATAGAAATTGGCGGCAAAGAAATAAATTCATTGGAACATGAAATATATTTCCCCTCCACATTTGTAAATCAATATTTGCGTATTCCGACAGCTTTCTATTTCGGTTTCCCAGCACAAGGCGTGAAATTGAATTTAATTTTGAACCCTCTTTCGATATTTTAATGATTCGAAAAGTTTTCATGGGATTTTATCCGAAATTACAATTTTCCACCGCAGCTGGATGTCATGGTTTTATGCTTTCGGGGTTTGCGATATTTTCATGTTGCTTATTTCTGGAACATTGATATAAATCATCGATAAGAAAAAAAAATATGAACATTCCACTTAAAGGAATAGACTTCTGTTTATTCTGTCAAATGTCACTGCAGATAAGAGTTTGTGTACATTGTTTAAATTGGTATTTATTCTGCCGATTAAAGTTTCAGTTGAACACAAATACTTTTGCATCAGTTCGCAAAATAAATGTTATTTAATAAATGTAGGTTCTAAAATTTCAAACGTAGAACAAATACCGTATGAGAGATATTTTCAGTGTATAAACAAAGAACAGATAGGAAGGGAAGAACCAAATGCTCTTCCATGATACATATCAGGGATGCCTCAAAATGTAGTTTATCACCGGTCACCGGATTGGCTACATATTATGTAAATTATCACACATCAATTTTGAATACATTCTTTGCCATTTCTGTTGACGGATTGCTGTAAACAAGTTAAAAATAATCGATCTGACGCTTTTTTTGGAATGCTTAAATGCTTACAGGAAACACGTATAGTCTTAAAAACACTTCCACTATACACATTTAGCTTAAAAGTAAATTATTTTCATAGTTAAGCAATATATAAATAATGTTTGCCCAATTTCGCTCCACCTGAATAGATGGAAAATTACATTGTGAAGTATGTTGAAAATGTTCTAATATACACATTTTGAGTGTTAACTACTTGGGTAAGTTTAGGTTTTTCTTTTTACATGATTTTCATTCACAACGACGGGATTTCATTGTACAGATAAGTCCTGAAGAAAAAATGATAGATGTTATCAGTGGGAAAATGTCCGCATAATAAGTAGGCGCTCGTCCAAAAGTCCATGTCATTTTTCTTCTAGTGGAAGAAAAAAAGAATGCACCGTTTGTCAGTTCAAATACCAAAGGAAGCCATAGAAGGTGACATAGGGCGGAATGCATTTCTGTACTGTTGTACTCTTAAAGCAGTATTCCGATGTTTGATCTCTAGGTTTGGCTAATTTTTACAGCGCAAGGGCAATGCTGCTTCAAACACAAGACAGAACATCAGATAATAGATGCACAAGTCCTAGTAACGTATCTCTGACTCAGAAGAGAGAAACACAGCCTGGTCAAGTAAAAGAAATCTAACCTGCTCTGCGCACTTTAGGGATATCAATTGATAAAATGTTGCGTGCAAAATATTGTGCTGTCTTATAGAGTTAGAAAATAGCAGAGACGCGTTTTACCAAGACGTGCTTGATGGATCGTGCTGTTAACTAGCGCTAACGATAATCAGTTACTTCTTTTCTTTGAATACTAATCGTCAACGGGAGAACACCAAATACGAATAGACTATATTTTCAGCTTTCTTATGTCTCACATAAAAACCTCTTTTTACCCAAAGAAAAAAATTTATTTGTACCTATTTTATTATTATTTCTTATGAAATGGAACACATAAGGAGTATATTTTATTCATAGTTCAATTAAGTGAAGATTAATTGCTTTCTTTGTTCAGTATTTAACACTGAACAGACGTTCCCAAATCCTGTCTAACGATTTAAAGTCTCAACCAACTAACATAAAATATATGATTGCATTAAGAAACTGGGGAATTATTGACATGGGGCAAACAACATAATTTAAAAATCGTTGTAGTAAAAGAAGTTAAATTAATTTTATTAAAACAAAAAATGTAACAGAAAGCTAATGATTGAAAACAAGACAGTATTAGTTCAAAGTACAGAGTTGATTTCTCCCCCAAAAAAAACTAAAGTATAAAGCTATCTCTAATTTTCGTAATGCTTATTGTATTTACAATTACCAACAATAGAAAATGTAGACATTAAGGAGACTTAGCAAACACACCTGCATAAATGTGAAATATAATATTGCATTCATTATATCGATATAATATCATAAACGATTATGATACAATGTTTAAATATAACGTCACTCATAATTCATGTTCAGATTCTTACTTATTTCTCTGCTGTAATTAACATTAAGCTTAGCCTGTATAATGTAAGGAGACCCATAGGATAAGATTTATTCAAGCAGTAGAGGAATTATCCCAAGAGAATAACTCTAGAACAGTAATATAAAACCTGCTGCAAAAGGGAAACATCCTGATTAACATATCGCCATTCGGTCTGAAACACATTTCGGTCCTAATAACATTTTAAACCTATCTATTCATGAGAGTATTGGCCTCTATGGAGTTGGATTATTAAATTTGAGATTATATAATAATCCTGAAATCAAATGTTGTAGAGAGGCATGGCATTTCCTATTCCTGCCTTAAGTATTTAAAGCACATGAAATGAATCTGACTTTCTACTATGCCTTAATCCTTCCTACAAACCTTAACGGATTTTATGCTTAATGTGATCAGTGCCGATCATTTACAAATTCAAATTACTAGATTAGTTACTCCTCCGATCAAAGTATAATCTAATGAATAATGTAGGCACATCCTCTAGGCCCGTGTTTCGTGAACAGCTGGTTATCATGGTATTATCTGATCTATACAAGAGTTTCTGCAGCTTATTTAGAAGTGCTATATGAACCTTATTAAAATCTCGTCTTCTTACTTTTATCTTCTTTACGATTACGTGTTTAAATGACAATTCTTAACAAAAATACCAGTTTGTATTGCGTAAAACGTTTTATCGATCCTGGTCTTGACGAAACTCGTCGTCAATTGTAGAACTGACTAGATCTTGATATTGCTCACAAATGGTCGGCCAAATTTTAAGTAAAAATATTTTATTTGAAATTTTAAACCATCAATCGTTACCACAATTGACAACAGGAATTATACTGTAGGTAACATGGTTCTGTTACACATACTAGTGACTTCTATTAAAATTGTAAATTAGTAAGTCAACAATTCCTCACAAAAACATCAACTGAAAGAAGGCGTGCCTATCTGCTAAGCCAAAAACCTATTTGAAGGAATAAAAGCTTGCCCAACATTGGAACGGCTACTTTAAAAAGCAAGGAGACTGTTGAACAATCATGTAATATTCACTTTTCTAACTGTATTGCTGATAGATATTGACCAATCCTTATTTAAAGAAATGGGTTTATTGTTGAATTTCGTTTTGTGAACACTTAACGTTGCACCAATGGTAGCAAGAGCTATCTCGTTTCTTGTTTCAAAGATTGTTTTTAATATTGAGAACAGAACAAAAGATTCTGTTCTTACCATAATTTTCATACACCTTGAGTTTCATCAATGGGTTGGTTAATTAGTAGTGTGTCGTGTATAATATTTTCTTTATTTTTCTATTGAACTTTTACGAACCGTTACGTTGCCCAATGTTTTTTTATCCTTTTCCTTTCAAGCTCTCTAATTTCTGACTTCCAAAATTCAAAACGTGTTCCGGCATTCATGTACTTGAATGTAACTTGAACTATCTAAATTTAGTGAATGACGCGAACAGTAATGACAGAAACATTTCCTTAAATAATTTCCGGTGTTCCAATACTTGCTATTTACACCCACAAAAAACACCATCTATTTCGTGTTTGAGCAATGAGTAACTTCAATAACCGCAAACGAAATACGTTTGAGTATGAAGAATGTGACATTTTATTCTCTCGAAACACAAGAGTCTGAAACAAGTTCGTCCATCACTAAAAAGTTTGAAGATGAATAACGAACAAGGCAAGAAAAATCCTCCAGACATTGTAAATTGCGAACAATATACAGTAGCATAAATGACTACGTCTTTCCTTGCCATAAAGTGCTCAGAAAGATTAATTTGCCCCAGACAATGTGCCCCTCAAAAAGGGACTCGAGTGCAATTGAGAGTACGAACTACGCTTTCGGAAACAGTATGATCCATCGGACCGGTTCCGTTCCTCCTTAGCTACCACTCCAGAAATGAAAAAGAGTTTTACTTGAAGAGCTCATTCCCCATCCTTAAGTGGAGCTAAGAGATTAAACTTTCAAGATTCCTTCCTTCGGTTTGAGCTACATTTCCATTTGAGCGACGTCTCATTTCTCCCGGGTCTACAGTTCAAACCGCGATTGCGATTCATTTTGCGGAGGCCCGTGTTTGCCGGGAATAAACGGATGTCTTCGTGAGGAGGGTTCAGGGGGTTATTTGTGACAGTGGAAAGCTTCGTGTCCTTCATATGCAGACGGCGCGATCTTCGGGTAGCTGACGTTTATTGGTTTGTAGTTGATCGCAAGGGTTGCAAATTACAGAAAGAGTGACGTTGGTTGGAGTTTGTGTGGAAACTTTTCTGACCGGCTTCTGAATTTACCCTGGAGGTGTCCGGCATATTGGATTGACTTGTTGCTCTACTGGTGAGAAAAATATTTGAATTGAGAATCATGAGCTTGGGCGTTATTAGGAACAGAGGGATGTAGACCCGAAAGAAAATCAAATTAGATTTACCTTCAATCTTTTGCTAAACTCGAAACAAGCAGGGACCTTATGCAAATAATTTCAAAAACTATACAAGTCCAATTGTTTTTAATATTTAAAGTGATCTTATTTCAAATTTCTTGTTCAGTTTCAAGTTGCTAAATTTTAGGAAGTAAGATAATTACAGAGAAATACAATTCCTATACAATTAAAAATTTAATTTATACTTGAGGCATGAATATTATAAGAGGGCAAGTCAACACATATTCCGTAAATGGTTGCATTTTTTTTTCAAGAAAAATAGAAAGGCGTACAATAGCAAAACATTTTAACATAGTCACTTTGCTTTCCAACGCACTTGTTCCATAGTTACAGTTTTTATGCCCCCTCCAAAAGGGTTTTTGGCTTAGTAGCGAACCATGTATGTGTTGCTTCTTCTAGTCCTTGGTCTGCTGTTACTTACGAATATGCTACTTCTCCCAACAATATTCACACTTCAGAGCAACAGAACCATCTTTTCTAAGCAATAAACGGCCGTTGTCTCAGTTCTGGAAGCGAGCGGCTGACTAGTTTCTTCATGTGTAACTATTAAGATACCATTTTGACGTGAATATGTTTTAAAAATGTAACAATACTGTAGGCATACATAAAAAATCTAACATTACAAAAAATATTTCCATAGTTAGCAGAAACATTCAGAAGATAAATATAGTGCCTTATAGGCAAATGATGTATCCGACATGAGTGACCTTAGGACAGAGTGTGCAAGGGAACTGAGCACGAGAAGGGGTTCGGTATTCATCCAATATGTCAAAATTCTATGGTGTTGGGCGAGTTTTGGCGAGTCTAACTTTGGAAAGATGGCTGAGTAATTGGTGTTATTCGAAAACTACCGAACTACATTGTAATCTATGGCCTTTAATCAATAAAATTATCATTAAATTCTAATATCAAACTGCACTTTAATCGTTTATATTAAATTTATAGTTAAATACTCACAAAAAGTAATCATTCAAAATTCCTTTGCTCGTTTCATTCAGTACGCACATAAGCGTCAGCGAGTATTCACGTCTAAACTAAGGTTTGTGTACTCGACAAAACCTACTAATTGTTGAACATTGTGTTTCTTTCGTTATCAGTGTTACGATACATCACTGTATCAGTAAAATGTTGAACGTATTCGATAAATTTTGGCTGAAGATATACCTTTAGGTTACAAGAATGGATAAACGAAAACTGATCTTAGGGCTTAAGAGAAATTGGCGAGGTCATAGTTAATGGAATGGGTGCAACAAAAAAACTGAGCCACTTGAAACCTGAGTAACAGCTAGAAAGTAAAAGCCCCACCTAGATGCGCCAAAATGAGTGATCCAATAGAAATATAAATTAAAGTGCAATGTACATGATTCTTGACTAACGATTCTCGCTAAAGCAGAGTTCAATTGCGAATAAGCAAGAATGGTTACGCAATCTATGAAAACATGTATATGGTAATCAGTTTGAATGATATCAGATACCAATTTCTGATATGATACGTAATTAATTTATTATCTCAGAAATTGATTTATTGATTATGTGTAAACGAAGTTAGTTGTGTGGAGCCTCTCATTCGTAATACAAAAAACACTTCAACAAATAGAAACATGAAATTTGGCACGCAATACATTTCTGTTTCTGGGGATGTGCAGTTGTACACCTCGAACTCAGATTTAGATTTCTTAGACAACAAAATAAGTGAAGAACCTTAAAAACGAATATTTTTTTGTATACGTTAGTCACAGAAAAGAGCTTTTTCACAAGACATCAATGAAACTCAGATTGCTTTACCAATATTGCAGGAGAAACAAATGTTTCTAAAATGTATTTTTACAAAACCGAAACTTTAAAAATGGTAATTATTTATACTATTTTTTAATTCTTTCCCAAATATGAACAATTTCCTATTTCTAAGATGATATAACAATAGGACCAGAGAATAAATAAATAAAAATTCTTCAATTATTCTCTTTCTTTGTTAAATAATGCCATTTTTTAAAAAGAAAAATATTTGATCCAAAGTAATCAAATTGTTTGCATTGCATAAAAAATTTGTTTGAATACCAAACGAATTTAAAATAAAATTTTAAAATCGTTTGCCAAATCGACTCCAAATGTGAATATGGAAATTCTAGAGTTGAAAATGCGGAAGGAAAATTAAATTTACGGCAAAACTGAAAGGAAATTAATTAAAATTGCTAAATCTAACAGAAGAGCAACTAGTCATGAACTAAAAGTCTCTCTTCAAGCGTATGGAGTAAATGTATGTGATTCTTCAATCCGTAGAAAGCTCATCTCAGCTGGACTCAGTGCTCGTCGTCCTCGAAAAAAGGCTAAAATCACATCTGCTATGGCAAAGAAGAGACTTGCTTGGGCAAAAGTTGTGCAAGAACAATTCGTAAATGGCTGGAGCAATGTGAGAAATATTAATTTTCCTTTAATTAATCAGTTGAATTCAAGTTGTTCATTTCTTTTCCTGAAATCATGTTTCTTGCATACTGACTAAAAATACAGAACTGCTTATAAATTTGATTAAATTTTCTTTATACGAATTTTTGTCTACAAAATACATACCTTAAAGTATTTTTTATCTTTTAGGTATGTTTTTCTGATGAACCAATGTTTACGATATCAGAAGAAAGCAGTCAGTATTTCTGGAGAAGTACCAGTAAAGAATTTTCCCCAAATTGCATAGCACAAACGGTTAAACATCCTACTAAAGTAATGGTTTGGAGCTTAGTTTGCTCAGGGTACTGGACGTTTATACATTGTCGAAGGCATGATGAACCAGTAGCAGTATAAAAAAGTGCTTGATCAAAGACTAATTCCACAATTAAAAGACTGGTTTCTAAATGGAGTCTTCATATTCATGCATGATGGAGCTCCATGCCATAAAGCCAAACATTTGTGACCAAATTTTTGGATGAAAAAATATAAAACTCTTCCATGGCCTGGAAACAGTCCAGATATGACCCCAATAGAGAATTTTTGGAACATTGTAAAGAAAAAATTAAAGAATTGTAACATCACAAATAAAAATGGTTTGATAGAAAGACTCATACAAATTTGGCATCATGACAACGAAATACAATCTAATTGCCAAAAACTCATACAAAGTATGCCAAGACGTATCGAATCTTTATTAAAAAACAAGAGGATGCAGGCTAAATATTAAATGTATCAATATATTTCAAAACAATGTATTATTTCTTTAATATAACAAGATTTTATTGTAAATTTCACAATATATATATATATTAAAATGATTTTATATTAATAATCTCTGAATCCTTAATTTCTGTAAAGCATGGTTTAGTCTATGGTCAAAGATGATGTAATACTTCTAAAGTTCTGGTAATGCTAAATCCCTTCTGTCCCCTGTAGACAGGTCGAATTCCCTGTCAGACTTTGAACGTCTTCTGTCTAGAAGCACTTCCTTCCTTCGAATTGAAGCAGACCCCTCCCTACCGAGTTATTGAAAACCCACAGCGGATTAGCCGAAGCTAGGGAAAGCCTCTAATGAGAAATATTAGAAGTGGGCCTAGTGACACGCCGTCCGAAAAAACCCTTATCTGCCCAGGATGAACACGATAGGGAGTGGACGTGGTCGACCCTGGAATGTGTGCTCTGAAGATAAGTGGTCCGGCTCATTGATATCAGTCAACCTTAGGTCCGTTTTGAGCTGTCTAGAAGCACTGAGCCAATAAGAGTCATTTGTCACACCCTAATACGTGACGTAATATGCCGTTATAGGGAAAAAAAAAACACTTTTATAATATCTTCTGTAAATCCCCATTTAAATATCGGTGCACGCCTGTAATCCCGCTCTTTCTGATTATTACCAATCATTAATGATGTAACATGACCTCCTGCTGGGGAAACTACCACGATGAGGCTTCAATAAAGAACTTTTCTTTAACTTCGCCCGCTCTGAGTCCCAATTTACATCTCATATCCTCATATCCAACTGTGACCGGATGTTATTATATATATATATATATATATATATATATATATATATATATACAGGGTGTTTCAATGAACAGTTTCAGAACTTCTAAGAGGGGTATGGTACATCCTGACAACTCGAAATCATATAGCAATGTGGGGTCGGAAATGCTTTCCTGAAGTGGTGTTGTACACAGAAGCACCGTAAAGAAAAGAGACCGTAAGTGAGAAATCGTTATAATAATACATGAAAAGAAGCAAAAGGTACATGGATTAAAATAAGTGTTCGAAGTTTCTTCCACGGGCTACAATGCACGCCTCATATCTCCGACGCATGGACATCCGAACATTCTGGAATACTCCAGGTATATCTCGAATTACTCAGGCAGCTACTGCAATTCTTGCAACCAGCTCCTCAACATTGTCAACAGGGGTGTCATAAACTAGCGATTTCAGATGACCCCAGAAATAAAAATCAAGACATGATAGGTCGGGTGACCGAGCAGGCCAACGCACGGGACCACCACGACCGATCCACTGCTGACCAAATGTGACATCCAGGTAGTTACGAACATCTCCGCTATAATGGGCAGGGGCTCCATCGTGTTGGAACCACATTTTTTCTGTTGCGTCGATGCAGAAATCTGTGCATCTCTCAAACGTTGTGGCAATACTTGCTGCAGAAAGAGCAAGTAGTTAGGTCCGGTTAGACGAGACGGTAACAGGTAAGGTCAGATGAGGTGATTTCCCATAATACCGGCCCATACATTGACCTAAAATCGAATCTGTGCTGCACGACGTCGTATTGCTTGCGGGTTCTCGACCGCCCAGATATAGTCGTTATGCGTGTTGAAAATTCCTTCCCTTGTGAAGGATGCCTCATCGGAAAACAACACTTCAGCAGGAAAAAGGGGATTTGTAGCACATTTTCCAAGGTACTACTGTGCGAAAGCAATACGAGGATATATATATATATATATATATATATATATATATATATATATATATATATATATATATATATATATATATATATATATATATATATATATATGAACACCAAGTTCTGCTTCAAATTAGGCAAAACGGCAACGGAGACACGTGAAATGTTAGTGAAAATGTGCGCTGTGGAAGCAGTGTGTAAAAAGTGTGTTTATGATTGGTTTAAACGCTTTAAAGACGGAAAAGAAGATGTCGAAGATGATCCGCGTTCTGGTAGACCGTCAACAAGCACAACTCCAGACAACATCGAACCGAGTGCGACGGATACTTGCGGATGATTGGAGGTTGTCTTTGAGAATGATAGCAGAAGAATAGAAGATAAGCCTAGACAGTGTGAGCACCATTGTTCACGAACATTTGCAAAAGCGTAAGATTTGTGCCCGGTTTGTACCGCACAAGCTGTCAGGCGAGCAAAAGCAACACCGGATGGAAACCTCTGGAGATTTCATGTGTGCGTGGGACTGGAATCCGCAGTTCTTGGAAACAATCATTACAGGGGATGAGTCGTGGTGCTACCATCCTATCCGGAGACCAAGCGACAGTCCATGGAATGGTGTTTATCGTTGTCCCTCCCCCTCCCAAAACATATCGTCTAACCAAAGACTTTGTTGATCGCCTTTTTAGACAGTAAGGGCTTGATCCATCATGAATATGTACCCTCGGGTACAACCATCAAAGTAGTACACATATACTACGTATACCACTTATACTACAACACATATACTACGTATTCCACATACACTACAACACATATACTACGTAAATCACATATAGTCATATACTACAGCACATATACTAAGTACACCACATATATTACAACACACATACTACGTATACCACATATACTACAACACATATACTACGTATACCACATATACTACAACACATATACTACGTATACCACATATACTACATCACATATACTACAACACATATACTACAACACATATACTACGTATACCACATATACTACAACACATATATACTACCTATACGAAGATTTAATTTTGGATATAAGGCCTTCTCAGATTTCGCCTATGGCAGTAACGGCGAACAATCAAAATGGCGGCATCTGAATATTTTTCGTGCTCCTTTTAAATGTTATTTTATAATGTTGAATGACTGTATGGACAGTGATAACTGCTCCACGACAACGCTCGTCCGCGCAGTGCAATCCGCGTAAGGCACTTCCTCGCTACACGCCAGGTGGCAGTTCTTGAACACATTCCATATTCTCCAGATCTGGCACCTGTAGACTTCTTGTTTCCTCGCATCAAAGGAGTCCTGAAAGGCCTACGCTTTTCCGACATTGCGCAGATACAACAACTTGTGACAACGGTGCTTCGAGCGATACCGAAAGAAGCGTTTGCTGACAGTTTCTAGCAGCTGTACATCCGATGGCAAATGTGTGTTATAGCTAATGACAATTACTTGGAATGCCAGTAAAGGTATTTTGTTTGTATCTCTCGTTTCCTTTATTTTATGAGACCATTCACTGAACATTTCGAACCCACCTTGTATATATAATATACATATTATTACTTCACGAATATTATTCAGTTAATCCCAAAAGTCAAAATGGAAAATGGTCGAGTTTTCAAATGAAGAAAGTGGCAGTAAATTTAAAAAAAATAATTTTTTCAAATGAAATTATATTAAACAATATTCAGGTATTTTCAATATTTTCAGGAACCTGACCTGGGCATTACGTGAATAAAGAAAATAATTTCTAAATGATCACACAGAATCTTTTATTTATGTAATAATTATATATAATTTAATGCAGATCTTCGTTTACTCTGAAAATAAAAATTTGTAACTAACATAATTTTGTAATAAATTTGTAACTAACATAATTTTGTAATAAATTTGTAACTAACATAATTTTGTAATAAATTTGTAACTAACATAATTTTGTAATAAATTTGTAACTAACATAATTTTGTAATAAATTTGTAACTAACATAATTTTGTAATAAATTTGTAACTAACATAATTTTGTAATAAATTTGTAACTAACATAATTTTGTAATAAATTTGTAACTAACATAATTTTGTAATAAATTTGTAACTAACATAATTTTGTAATAAATTTGTAACTAACATAATTTTGTAATAAATTTGTAACTAACATAATTTTGTAATAAATTTGTAACTAACATAATTTTGTAATAAATTTGTAACTAACATAATTTTGTAATAAATTTGTAACTAACATAATTTTGTAATAAATTTCTAACTAGCATAGCACTAATTTAAAATACTCGATTTTTCAACGAACTGTAATAATACCATTCCATGAAGTTCTTAGAATATGGAATCAAACTTCGCACGCGTCCCTAAGCACACGACTCTATTCTCGCAGACATCCAAGATGGCTCCCACCAACTGCTTAATTTAAAATCTCCAAAGTGTCTGCCCAAACGAAGGAAATAAAAAGACGTCTCGTTGCGAAGCGAGTGCACAGTTGAGTGGCAGGAAAACAAATATTGGACTATGAGAATTGAAATGTCAAGACAACTCAGAGCCTGATGTTCAGGTAAACAGAAGGGGAGTGATAGGAATCGAAGGCAAACAATCAAATGCTAACGATAGACTTCTTGGATTCAGAACACTTCATTTCACGCCATCTTTCTTTCGCCTGCCAGCTGAGGCGGCGGAATTTACTTCAGAGTTCGATGGGCTTGGATATAAGGAGGAATGTGTCGAGTTTTGCTGGAAATTCGAGGGGATAATTATTTGTAGAGTAAATCACTCAATATCAATCAATTTCTGGAGAAAATTGAGGACGTTTTTTCGTATTAAAATGCAATTATCAAACGAAATTGAATCTTAGGAAAAGCGTTTAATATTTCCTGCCAATGATATAAGAAGTATTATCAATACGTCTGTAATTTCGAACACGGTATAGGACCTAAATTAAATTATATATATTTGGAGGTACAGCTATACTCTACGTTTATGAGTGATGGCAACGGCTTGGCGATTTTTTTTCGCGCACTTCTAGTAGCGAGTTACGATAAATTAAGGCAACCCATCTTTCGTTGCTGTTGTTGTGGTTTTCACGGCAACCTCGGCAAACGGAAACTTTCAATTTTCATTTTGAATATTCTAGAAAGTTTTTCCAAAATCCGTTAAAATCGTTTCATTTCATTGATTCGTTTGAAATTTTTTCTTTCCTCCCATTGGTTATTTTGTTTTTAAAATATCCTTTTATTGCATTGGTCCTTTTAAATCGTTTTCTGTGATACCATTGGTCCATTTATTTGTATTTTGACAGTTGTGGAATTTTTATTTTGTTATAATAGTTTTCACGACAGGATTAAGAATTTTGTTTTTTTTTTGACCATTTTCGTTTTCATTATTTTTTTACGAGAGAATTCTGACGTTATCAGGTATTATTTCTTGCTTTTTTTCTTTTGTAAATCTTTTTCTTTTTTAACATGCTCACTGTATTTAGTGTAATTGATAAGTTTCAGGGTATTCTTCCCATTCATAGCTTAGTTTCTCTGCTGGTTCACAAATGTGTTTTGATATGTGATTAAGCTTACTACTTTTTGTGAAATTTTTTTTTAAATATACTTTTTGAAACGTTCTGAAATGTGCTTAAAAAGTGTGTTGTAAAAAGAAAAAAAATTGTGACAGGAAAAGAGTTAAGAAATAATTATTTCCTTGGCGACTTTAGAAGTGCGCCAGAAAAAATCGCCAAGCCGTTGCCATCAGTCATAAACGTAGAGTGTAGCTGTACCTATTTGGATTATGACATGGGGAGGGGGAAGATGAAGCTTCATTTGACTGCCTACCACTTTGGCCAAAATCTAACTAAACACTCCCGGTAGATGTCCCTACAAGCTATCTTATAATCAGCAAAACTGACCATATTTAGATGGGCGAGAAATCATAAGAAGGAAACTGACCACATATTGATCTGGTAATCATTAAAATTTTGACACCATATTCATAACGAGATATGTCGTCAAGTATTAGAAAACTTTATTAAATCTTGATGACGCCATACCCCTTCATATTTAAGCATAATTTGTCATATCTTAATGGAAGAGACAACTTGTGGAAAATAAAAAAAACTTGGACGTTTTACCTTGGAAATTGTCTGCTAGCTATCAACTTGAAATATAAACTGGTCATATTGTCTCTACTTGAATCTATTGGAAGAAAACTTTTCTCTTTAAAAAAAAACACATAAATTAAGTGTCGGAAAAATAGTTTTTTAACACCTTTAGACATTTTAAAAATTTCTGCAACTACTTTGGGCGAAACAATAAATGCATATAAAAAATGTCATTACAAATTTTTCCTGTCGTCCAAAAACTACGAAATAAGTTACATTGGAAAGTATTTATTTTCAGACCTATTGTGTGTGGGAGCTCCAGCTCAAATATAAATCAGTTTGCCCCGAAAGTCAAATGATCAGTGGTCGAGTACGGAAATAAAAAAAAATGACAGTCAGTTAAAAAATGTATTTTGCTAGCTGAAAGTGCATCCAATCAATTGTCAGCTGTTTTAAAATATTTTTAGAAATTTTTAAATGATGCGTTTACACATTTTAGGTGATTGTACTGTCCATTTTTGCTTAAGAATAAATTTTAAAATATTGTTTAATTGATATTATTGATTTACTAACCTAGTGATACCCCCTACATCCGTTGAGACCTACAAGTGGACTTGACAGTTATCCCCAGCAAGGGAAGGTTTCAAAGAAATCATCCCAGCAAATAGTGATGGTACATCCTCTGAAATTTATTCCTCGTAGATACAAACACCGTAAAACTTGGACTGCTTCTCCCCGAATTCTTATCTCACAAAGCACCTTGAACCGTCATTACATTTTAAAAGTTCAAGGATAATTTCTGGCAAGACCTAGAAACTGACTGAAAACGTTATATGACTTTAATGAGAAGGAATATAAATTTTTCGACTTGTTCATGCTCCGTAAACTCAAATACTATTTCTCATATATTAGATTGATAGATATCTCTATGGGACACAGCTCCTAGATGAACGATTGATAGCTATACTATTTGAAAAAACTATCTTTCGAACTTGATAAATGTCAACTCTTGATCACGAGGATTTATAACAATGGAATTCATTTCAGACGTTTGAAAATGACCACCATCCCAGTAAAATAAAATATTTATCTTTAATTATTTTTGAAGGAAATCACTGAATAACAATCGATTTCATGAGTTTGAAAATAGATGGTCATTTTTATTAAGACCTCAAGTATCGAAAGACAATGAATCCTGTGAAAAATATACGAGGGCTGTTCAATAAAGAATGATCATAATTTTTTTAAAGGTGATTTAAAAATCAAGAAAAATATAATTCCATATTGAATGTGTTGCGGGATACTTGGAGAATAGATAGCGCAAGTTTCACGGTCATGACGTCATTGCTGAGGCCTTGGCAGCCGGCCAAGTATGCCTAGTTTTACTTTCGCCTACCTCAAAAATTTATGTGACACGCGAAATGCAATACACTGCATTGAAATTTTGTTTTCGCATTAAAAAATCGTAAGCTGAAGTATATGTGATGTTACAGAAAGATTATGGGGAGAGTCATGTGTGTTCCCCATCTTCCATATAGTCCTGATTTACCATGCGATTTTTTTTATTTTCCCGAATTTGAAGAAACACCTCTGGGAAAAGCGGTTTTCATAATCACAGGCAGAGGTAAAAGTTGCGTAGGCGATTTTGAAGGACCAGTCAAAAAATGGATTCTAACATGTGTTTGAAGAATGGAAAATAGGTGGGATAAGTGCAATGTATGTAATTGGGAGTATTTTGAGAAAAACCATAAAGATTTGGAGGATTAATACTCACAATTATTTTTTATTAATTTATGATCATTCTTCATTGAACAGCCCTCGCAATATTTTACCGATAATATTAATGATATGTGTTAACAATGTATCTAATATATTTTGCATTAATTCTTTTGAACATTAAATTGAACCATTTACTTTACACATTCATAAACCAAGAACTAAAGGGGAAAACTCTAGTTTCCTTTTATTTGGGTACCTAGAGATTGAAGTCAGACATAAACTTTTGAGTTTCCTGTTAGTCTGTTTTTAAGTTGACTTCTTTTTCCGATATATGATTGTCCAATTCTTTAATTTTGGATTTTTGTCTTTTCCCTATATATCTTCACAGTGCATTTGCTTTAATAAAAAGGGAATACTTTTAGAAGATTCTGTCTTATTAGACAGTTCTGCGGAAATTTCCATATCTGTAATATCATCTTAAAGAAAAGCGTTTTTAGATTTCATATGGTTAATTACTTCTATTTTTCTTTTTCAGCTGTTTTCTAAACTTTTCTGATTTTCAATTTTGCATTGTTCTTCCAAATGAAGTACATATTTTTGGCTTGAAGAGAAATTTTCTCATCTCTATTGTTATAGCTGTTGTGTGAATATCATTATAATTATTTGCATTCTCATAAATGAGCTTCTGAAAAGTGCAGATTCTTCCTTTAAGTTTTCAACATCTAAAGATTTACTTACACTGAGCCTACGTTGTACTGTGGCTTGTCCACGTGATAAAATTATAAGAATTTTCATTATTTTCGATTTGTTGAATCTTTAAGTAAATACTACTTAAAACTGTCAAATACTAGATTAAATTTTGTTTGATGCTGAGTACTTTGATTCTGATAACTGCTGTTTCTAACTACTCCAAATTGAAGCAATAAGGCAACTCATTCTTCTTATAAGCAGTTCTATCGCTGATCAGGCAATGAAAAGAGGTCATAAATATTGTGAAAAGAAATCGTCATTTGAAAACTGAATTTTGTTTTCAAAGGAAAATAAGCACTTTCTAAGAACTATTGACAATATATAAGTATTTCTAAGCGCTTTTAGAAATGGAAAGTCAAAATAAGTATTTATAAGCACTTTCTAAGACCCGTCAGAACCCTGTAAAAAGCCATTTGTATCAAATTAGTGTTTCACCAACGTAATTTTTTTCCCTCATCTCTGAAAGTTTTACATCATAAATAATTTTTCATGTCATTGGAAGAGGAAGACATTAATTTAGAAATGTTTTATTGCATCAAATGAGCCGAACTACATATATACATATTGTTTGTATACCTCGAGTACTGCTCTTACAACCTAACCGTCCCTCTTTTGTTTCCATAGTGAACTTACTTGGAAAGTTTTTTCAGGAAAAGTTCCTAATCTTTAGTATTCCCGTTTGAGATATTGGTTCACTTGATGAAAAATGTATGAATGGAATTTGAATGAACTATGATCGCACTGCAGGGCAACACAACGGGTATTTGTGGTGACGATCCGGGATCGATCTGGAAGTGAAATAACTGAAGACACCTCTTAATTTTAAACCACGGTTAGATAACGAGATCAACACCTGAGCTGGCTCACCACTTTCCAAACTGTCACATCATGCAACTGGAGGGCATTTGAGGCCATTTAAGATTTAATGTGCACCAAATTCCTCTTCCCCGTACGCAACAGTTTTTGATTTGACGGAGGTTTGAATTTGCAACCCTCCGTGTTCATATTTCGTTGGCAATTTTTTCGAAGTTATAAAACGTTTCTTCGTCTCTGCAAACTTATTGACTTTGCAAACTTTATTTCATCAGTTATTATTACTGAATAATGTTTTTAAGACCCTAACTATCCAGCCTATCCTGAGGGCGTAATTTTACACATGAGGTGGTTGGGCTAAATAATATTATGATCCCGTTGATCTCTACCAATCGAAGCCAGTTTGAACAGCATACCTCTTAGTAATCCTATTTCACGCTGCGCAACAGTGGCGTCAGTTTCAAAGTCCTTGCGCAAGCACTGCCCATCACAACTACCCACTTTTCATCATTTTAGATACGGTTATAAACCGAATATCTGAAAAATTTAAAATAGTTAGATAAGCATTTCTATTTTACGAGATATACTCCCTAAAAATCTTACCATTTAAGAGGCTCGCTAGTTTATGTATAGACACCCTACATAGGACCGAATTTAGATACATATAAACATCCTACCTCGTAGTCATCCAAAGTCGCGCTGCGAAACATTGACGTAATTTTCATCTTCTTCTTGCGAAAGCACTGCCGATCACAACAACCCACTTTTTATCATTTTAGATACGGTTATAAATCGAATATCTGAAAAATTTAAAATAGTTAGATAAGCATTTCTATTTTACGAGATATACTCCCTAAAAATCTTACCATTTTAGAGGCTCGCTAGTTTATGTATAGACACCCTACATAGGACCGAATTTAGATACATATAAACATCCTACCTCGTAGTCATCCAAAGTCGCGCTGCGAAACATTGACGTAATTTTCATCTTCTTCTTGCGAAAGCACTGCCGATCACAACAACCCACTTTTTATCATTTTAGATACGGTTATAAATCGAATATCTGAAAAATTTAAAATAGTTAGATAAGCATTTCTATTTTACGAGATATACTCCCTAAAAATCTTACCATTTTAGAGGCTCGCTAGTTTATGTATAGACACCCTACATAGGACCGAATTTAGATACATATAAACATCCTACCTCGTAGCCATCCAAAGTCGCGCTGCGAAACATTGACGTAATTTTCATCTTCTTCTTGCGAAAGCACTGCCGATCACAACTACCCACTTTTTATCATTTTAGATACGGTTATAAGCCGAATATCTGAAAAATTTAAAATAGTTAGAAAAGCATTTCTATTTTACGAGATATACTCCCTAAAAATCTTACCATTTTAGAGGCTCGCTAGTTTATGTAGAGACACCCTAAATAGGACCGAATTTAGATACACATAAACATCCTACCTCGTAGCCATCCAAAGTCGCGCTGCGAAACATTGACGTAATTTTCATCTTCTTCTTGCGAAAGCACTGCCGATCACAACTACCCACTTTTTATCATTTTAGATACGGTTATAAACCGAATATCTGAAAAATTTAAAATAGTTAGATAAGCATTTCTATTTTACGAGATATACTCCCTAAAAATCTTACCATTTTAGAGGCTCGCTAGTTTATGTAGAGACACCCTACATAGGACTGAATTTAGATACATATTCATGTCAAAAAAAGGGCGATGCTTCGATTCAAAAAAAGTGTTTATCCTAAAGTATTGAAAAAGAGAACCAAGCATGAGGAACCACCAAATTGGACGCTAATTCATCTTTTAGTTAATAGAATGTGATGCTGAACTGCTGTCGTTATTCTAGTGTGTTATTCACTAGACATGTGACAATGCCATATAAACAAATTCACACATACAACAGTTGGACCTTCTCCAAGCTGCACTGCCAGAAAAGTGGCCAAGATTGATAATCTACACGGAGTTGGGTTTCACTAGTATAGCGCTTGTCAACATGTTGCATTTACGGACCCAGGAAAGTATCAACTAGATCGAATGAGAAATATCGTCCTGTCTTATGCCTCGTCAAACTTTCATCTTTCAGATCTTAGCTGACGTAATAATTTTTAATGAAAACGATGAAAATATTTTTAGCGGAGTGCTTTGTTCAAAATCCGCTTTCCAAAATAATAGCACAATGGAATATTTGAAATTGCTTGTAAATAGTTAGAACACTGTTATCAGTCAGATTCAATATGAATTAACTGGGTGATTGTGTATGGCATTATACATGAAATTGTATTTTGTACATAATACATTACATTATATTTTAACCCTTCTTTGCATAATGGTGGAAATTTCCATCATAACATTGAATGCCCAAAAATTATATAAAAGAACAAGTTCACTTTAAGTTTATCGTGTCTGGATACCTTTTTAATGTCCATTGCATAAAAAAAACATAGCTGTCAAAAATAAGCAAGTGTCACTATCAGTAAAACGAGCTTGAAGTTGTCATCCGCTGTTTGTTGTAGTTGCAATAACAATGATTTCGTTTTATTATATTTGAGTTTCTATTGCTAAAAAAGTGAAAACGAGTGGAAGAACGGTTTGTAACATGTGTTTCTGTTATTTTTAGAGCAATTTCTGAAAAAGTTTGCGTTTAATTTAAAAAATACCACATGATACCATCATATTGTTTTTTGCTAAATTTATACTATAAATATACACTAAGATTTTTTTAAAACCATTTTTCCTTTAATTGTGAACATGAATTATATCACCTTGATTTATTTCACCAATAAAGAAAAAATCATGCAAAGAAGGGTTAAGCTTTAAACACATGCCAAGTTAGAACTTAAATATTATACTCGACCCATGGTCATTTTTTGTAATATTTCAATGCTGTTTAAGTAATGTAAAATAGAATTCATTTTGATCATATAATCCAAAAATTAATTGTGATTGTGCTTTTAATTGTGAATACAAGAGAAAAGTAGTAATTTGTACAACCTTTTTTTTTATGGAATATAGTAATTCGGATTTGAACTTTATATAAGCAAAATACTAATGAATTTATTTATGAATTAGATTGTTCGTCGTGTACTAAAAATGGACCGTAGAGTGACAAATAAAATTTTATGTATAAATATAAACTACAACTATACTTTATAGTGATGTCGAAATACATTATTTTATTTCTACATCAACTCTAAATTAAATGTTCATGTTTTTCAGTGGATTTTTATGTATTGTTACAAAGGAAACACCTAACGAATAGACAAACTTTTAAGAACTGTACCATAATAAACTGTATCTAAAATGTAATAAGTATACTTTTTTTTAACTGACATATTCTGACTCCTCAATAAGCGAATATTTTTATAAAAGTCTAAAAACATTTCTCATGGTTTTTCTAAGAATGCCGACTTTTTAAAATTGATTCATTCATTCGTCTTTAAAAGTATGGGAATCCCAACTTTTTATATTTTGTTTTTTATTGATTCTAACAGATAGCTATTCCATCAAACTTTCTGACTTAATTTAGTTTCAGTGTTCAGACAGATGACATTTTCTTTAAAAGGAGAAATGCCTAACCATATTAAAAAAGCAAAGAGAATACATGTAATGAAAATAACTATATTTTTTAAAGCTTATATAGGATAAATGTGTGGACAATTTTTTTCTCGTTGTAATCATCAAAAAGGTTTATAAAGTAGATTTAACTGCGATTTAAGTATAGCAGAATGTTTCTCAGTTATTTTAATAATATGAATGTAAAATATTTATTTTTGGAATTAGCCTCAATAACCATTCATTCATGTTTCTTAATTGAAAATCGTATACATTTTAAAGGTATTTATCCCAATCTCAAAGCAGCTTTTAATAAAATATTATGGTACAAAATTAGTGGATATAATTGAAGCATCTTGTTCTCTGCCTTTTATATTATATTTAATCATAATAAATACGATATAATTCCATGGTTTTCAAAGGCTAGTAAAAACGTACTAAAAACTTTGAAACAGTTTTAGATTTTTACATCTTTTTAAATTGGAAGAAATTATTACAATTTTATAATACGTTATATTTAAAAGGATGAAATTTAATTTCTTTCTTATTTTGATCAACGCTTCAATTAAACTTTTATTAGTTCGCAACATGCAGGAAAAATTGGTTAAAAAGTGTTAATTAATATTTTGTATTATACATGATTAATGTTTACATCTTCAAAGGAAGAGTGTTTTCCTAATAATAGGTACGTCGTGTAAAAAATCATTGAAATATGTTTGCGAGAAAATTTGCTCGATTCCAATGCTAAAATGGATTGAAATAAAATATATTTGAAGCAAATCACTTAAAAATTCCTTGATAAAAAACATTTTTAATTTTTATTAAAAATCCTGATTATTCTGATGTATTTATTTAGAATTAGTACTGAAATTTAAGTAAATATATTTTGAATTCATAAATTATTACATAATGTTTTTATTTAATATTTCTGATCATCATTTTTAATAAATAAAATATGATGTTTCTGAAACAAAAAAAATATTACTCCAACAGATATTAGTACAATTAAGATTATTTTAGACAACTTTTTTTATTACTATTGTATTAATTTGCATAAAAATAAAATTTCGTTAACATAGTTAAAGCTGATGATAACGTTTAATCACTGATGATTTTTACCGAACTTATTAAAAACTGTAAGAGGAATGAAAAAATCAAGAAAAAAAGGATGGGTTTTTCTGAACTATAACGTTTTTTTTTTTAATTTTTCTTGGTTACATTTGAAAAACGAATAAAAAAATATCATTGTCATAAAATATTTGTTTTAATAAGAAATTAAAATCTGAGAACCAAACAAAATACCTGAACATAAAATAATTCTTTTGAAATTTTTATATGAATTACCAATGGACATATTGAACAATTTATATTATGAACTAGTTCACAATGATTTAGTTATCAGCAAACGTGGGGAACTTTCGAGACAACGGATATGTATGCTTTGAGGAATACATTACTTAGTGATTTATTCAGTTTAGATAATTATGTTTTCTTTACATTTCTTACAAAAATCATAACATATTATTTTAGCAATTGATTTGGTATTGTAAGCTTTTAAATTTTAGGACCTGTTATATTTCAGCTTAAATGGTTGCAATTTTTAAAATTTTCAATGTGCCAATAGTTTTTATGCTAATGTTACAACTATACGTATATTCGATGGCAATACATAAAAACACTAAATTACTTTCGTGAACAAGTGATGGTTAAGGGGAGTTAGTACCTTTGAGACCTTGCGTTGCTCGCGAAAACATACTTTTTTCGATTCATCATAAATAATTGAGTTTTGTATATTGTAGTATAAAATTGATACAGTTTAAAAATAATTGTATGGCTTTTAAAAAACAGCAGTCATATTTGTAATTAAAAATATTTTTTTATATAAAACCTAGCAAAAATTATACACAAATTCTTCGTTTTGAAATTTACCCACTTAACTTTCCCACAAGATAACTTTTGAAAGATGCACTGTAAAACCCAAATGTTTGCACCAAATTGAATCAAATAAATGTCTTAATTCTGTGAACTAAGGAATTTGTGATATTTGAAGTACAAATATTTATAAAAATTAAAAGTATTAAAATAAGTCAACTTTGAAATTTTTTAGTTATGTATAGATCTATAAATAAAAAACTATAGCTCTCATACACAAATCCATAGTTAAGAGAACTAAGATCTTCTTTTAGAATAACCATACAAAATTTCTTAACTCTACGTTTATTAGATTTTTTTAAACTTGAGGGAAAGTTAAGTGGGTAAATTTCAAAACGAAGAAATTATGTATACGTTTTGCAAGGTTTTATATAAAAAAATATTTTTAATTACAAATATGACTGCTGTTTTTTAAAAGCCTTACAATTATCTTTAAACTGTATCAATTTTATACTACAATATAAAAAACTCAATTATTTATGATGAATCGAAAAAAGTATGTTTTCGGGAGCAACGCAAGGTCTAAAAGGTACTAACTCCCCTTAAAAGAAAGTCTCCCATGTTGGATTTTTATAGCTACATTTTCCTAACGAAAACATTAAAATCCAATAAATTATGATTTACACAAATGGTAAAAAAAAGGATGATCAAATTTTGTACATTTTAAAAGCAAATAAAAGAAAGAACTTAATTACATTCAGAAAAGTTACATAACTCATCTCGAGAACCAAAGTAGTTTCTGTAGTTTAAATTATCTTTGGATATTTGAATTAAAATTTAATATGTTAGCGTTGGCGAAAGGTTTATTTTTAATCTAGTTTTCATTAAATGTTCCTTTGGTTTTTATTTGTCTCTAAAAGAATAAATTATAACGCTGCAGCATCACTCTTTGTTTATTTTACCACTGGTGTTTTTATTAAACACACATGATTGCCTGAACACAATTCGCAGTTCGCAATCCGTGGAAATAATTCACAAATATCGTGTTCACTCCCTCCCATTTTTTTATTTACGATTATAACTCATTTTTGTTCAAAATAATGGAATATGGAAAGTGTGAATTTTTAGTTTGTTTATTGTAAAATAAACTATTAAAATAAATTTTAATAAAAGGACCTATGCAAAATTAATATCCAAATAAAGTTTAGAATACATGTTGGAAAAACTTATTAAATGAATGCATTATTGAGACTTAATTAAAATGTATCCTTTCGATAAAAAAACTTCAAATGCGAAAAAATGTTTTTTATCATAAAAATCATGATATTTGACAAATATTATAGTGGGATTAATTAAATTTTTGACTTCATGTTAGAGAATAGTTGGAAACTATTCAAAACACATTCATTCATATGGTAAAATTTAAATATTTTCAACTTATATGAAAGAGTGAAGACGTCATTTCCATTAACATGTTTTTTCTAACTTCAAATGAGATGAAAATTAAGCTATAGAAAGTAAGAAAACATAGTAACATACTCTTAAATGTAATATGAGTTAGAAGTTCTTAACTTTGAGTAAAGCATGTCTTTGTTTACTAAAATTTTAATAATTAAAATTAATTAATTAATTTAGTAATTAATTTACTAATTAACACAACTTTAAAATTGAGGAACGTATGTTGAATTGTTTGAAACTTTTCTATTTCGTAACTATTTTACTTTATATAGGAATAAAATTTTGGGTTTTATTCAGCACCATTTAAAAAATTTATAAATTAATTCTTGAATTTATATTTATCGGAATATTTAAAAAATACTCAAAAAACAGACCTTTGTTTCATATTTTCTGAAATAAAATATGTAATGAGTATTTTATGGGAGGTATGTAATTTGAACTGTACACGCTCAGTAAATTAAACAAAAAATGGCATATTTAAGACTATTTTGACAGCTGAAATGAATAGAATAAATGCTTTGAATATTTGATACTTTTAAAACAATTAAACTGTTTAGTATCAATATAACTTTTTTTTTACGGGTGCAATCTATAATTTGATTCTAAGGAGATGCACATTTTTAGAATAAAATGTACTAAAGAATATAGTGAACAACTACTACTTATTTAATTTATTTGTAGTCGAATCCCTGCTATGAAGTAAACAAAAATATTAGAGAAAATAATTATATCGCTTTTAACCCTTTTGGTAGCTATGGCAATTCTTTGGTGCAAAAACATGTTTCATTCCTTCACTCGATCTGGTCACGGGACAGTTCGGTTTTCTTACATTGATCTTCATTTACCGTTACAAAAGTACGAAATCTATATGGATTAGAAAAAAACTGTAAGTGCGTGATACTTTAAAAAGTATTAAATATGTTTGGTATGAATATAACTTTTTTTATTATTTTATTCTTTTTTATTTAACATCTACATGGATCTTCATCTTCCCTTGCAAAAGTGACCAAATCTAGATGGATAAGATATATACAGAAAACACATAATGCTTTAAAAACTATTAAATATGTTTAGCATGAACATAATTTTTTTTATTTTTCATTATTTTATTCTTTTTTATTTAACATCTACAATTTTATTCTAAGCTGATGCAAATTTTTAGAATAAAATGTAGTAAATAATATAGTGAACAAATATTATTCATTTAGTTTATTTGTAGTCCAATCCCTGTTATGAAGTTTACAAAAGTATTAGAGAAAACACTTGAATCGTTTTTAACCCTTTTGGTGGCTATGACAATTCCATGGTGCAAAAAACATGTTCCATTTCTTTACTAGATCTGGTCAAAGGACAATTCGGTTTTCTTACATAGATCTTGATTTTCCCTTGCAAAAGTGACCAAATCTAAATAGATAAGATACCTTATCCTTAGCAAAAATGATCAGATCTTTGACGAGAAATCTCGGCAATACATGGAGGGGAACTGTCACTTAAAACAAAAATTTGTTTTCATAAGCGACTGATGAAAGATGAAAGGCTACAAATATTAAAAAAGACTTGGATAAAGTCATGCGACCAATACTTTAAGGAACACAGTCCATATATTCACGAACAAAATCTCAAATAGATATTCGTGAGCAGATCAAATATATGCTGGCTTTCAAGTAACATGCAAAACTTTGCAATAGGAAAACTATTAAACATTATTGGGTACGACAGAACGAAACGTTTTCAACATCAAGAGACAGAAATGTTACTTCTAAACAAACCAAAATGCTTAAAATAAAACTTTCTTCCAGTAGAATGAAAATTATTTATCTGTTGGATACATTGAATAGTATAAGTACAATTCTAAAACAAAACTAAGCGAGAAATATCTGTAAAATCTATTCCATCGGCCGGTTGTATCATATTTCAAGGGCCTGCACTTGAACCAGAAAACTTTGAAGAGGGGACCCACAAAAGGAAAGAGGCTATCGATGATGTGAAAAAAAATCGATCGGTCTTTATTTCATTTAGATGCTCTCTTTTTGGTACAAAAGACTTCATTTCTATTCCGGATTCGCTACTTATAAAACCCCACTTCTTATTCTCCCGAATGGAACGGTTTGAGTAGAAAAGAAACAACTTAAGACCCTCGGAAATGGAATCAGGCTTTCGGAACTTACTTCCCCGGATGAGGTTAAAAACGACCGGCCGAAATCGAATTCACAAAAGTTTCCTAACTTCCTATCGGACCTTAGATTGGATGATTGAGAAGGATTGAAAAATACCTACCGGCACTATGTCTTTCGTATCGACAAGACAGACTTTGATTCTTATCCGGGGCTTAGAGGAATCTTGGTGGAATCTTTTCGCGTAGTTAAACTTAAAATTTTTCCGGGATGCATTCGGGTGGTGTGTGCGCAGGATGTTGCCGAATGTTTATTGACTTTTGGGGGAAAGTTTCAGAAACACCTGATTCCATTCGTAAGCGAATTCAGCCTTGGATGCGTATATTTGTATATACCAGTTCCTTCAGCATTTAACAGACTTTATCTGAATTCTTGCGTTCAAGAAGCATTGGTACACTTCTTTGAAGATTAAAGCTGGGATTTATTTTTCATATAAAGCAAGGTTCATATTTCCAAAATGTAACATTTTATTAAAGCTTATATTCTATAAAATTCCAAACTCTCATGCATTCACTTTTAAACGTTTAGTAGATGCGTGATTACCCGAGCATCCGTGTTATACAAGCTGAATTCGTTACTTGTGTTTAGAAAGCCTCCTGATGGGTGTCTTGACGAGATATCTCGTCGTTAATAAAACTTGTTTATGAACGAGATATCTCGTCATTAATAGAAAACTGACCAGATCTTGATATCTACATCATAAAAATATCAGCAACATCTTGATGACGATATATTTTACAACAGTAAAGTTAGTCAGATAGTGATGGACGAGCTATCATGTCAAAACACCATGGAGGGTTAAGTATACAAAAGGACTCAGAAACACTTTTTGAGCGAGACTATCAACAATACATTTCCTTAAGGGGGTCGGGGACACAAAAATCGTCAAAATTTCGAATTATTTTTTATTCTTTTAAGAAATACTCTGTGTTTTTCTGCTTAAAATGACGTCTAAATCATGTTTCTATCTTAATTAGAACTAGAGATATAATAATTTTTGTGGTGCGTTGTTTTGAAAATCCAACACTCTGGACAGTTGTTGTCATGGCAACAACATCTGTCTTTAAAACTTTAAATGCGTTTTTCTCCATGATACATTTTTCAAGATTTCCTGTATTCAAATTGTTATAAGTCGAAAACCGATAAAGCTTAAGGGTTGAAATTTGGAATATATCTTTTTAAACATTATACTTTAATTTGGATTCAGCAAATTTAAAACAAATATTTACTTTTAAAAATATGACTTTAAAAAAAAAAGTACCTTAAAATTTTCAAACATTTTCATTCAAATATTTTTTATTTTTTACTAAATTAATATTTTTTAAATTGCTGAATCAAAATTAAAGTTTATAAATTTGTGAATAATTTAATGCAAGAATTTTGAAAATTGATCAAGAATATTTTGAGTTTTAGCAATTTAAAACTACCCCTCTTTTTTTCAAAAAATTTTAATTTAAAATATTTAAAAAACTTTTGGAAAAATTTTGTGTTGTGATTTTGCTTATTAGTTAGATGGGTAATCAGTACAAAAAAATTCAAAATTCTAAATTAATTAATAAAAATATTTTTCAATGTGTCCCGGACCCCCTTAACCTTGAATTCTTGTTACACACGATCGAATTTTTTAGTTTTGAATGAATTTAATTTTGTAGGTGGAGGCGTGTAATAACCGGTTCAGTATATAAATTGCCAAATAGTATGAACAATTATGCTTGAATATTGTGAATGAGTAATACTCTTTATCTTGCATCATTTAATTCATCTGAATATTTAGTCCTTATCTATACAATTCAATAATTCACTTAGTCACTCTATCGACATTTGTTATTGCATGACTCTTGCACTTGCTGTTTTGAATGTGGGATGCATTAGTGGGAAAATTTCATTCTGATTGTCAAATAAATTATATATAGTTTTGAACAAATTATTGAAATACTTGTAATACAGAAAAATAGTTGGTAGATGCAATATAATAGACGGTTGTGAATGAGTGGTATATTAATGTCGATTTTATAAAACGTGGGGATTGTAAAAACCGGGGATCATCTTTTCTCGGGATAGTAGAAAAAGTTTCAATTTAAGATAAAATATTAGGTAGATAATATGTATTATATTTTTAAATTATCCTTAGATCCAACAAATTTGGATTGAAATAAGTCTTTAGCAGATAAATCTATACTTCAAAAAAATTTTTATGTTTCTATCCAAGAATACAAGCAAGTATAAAAATAATTATACATTTCGTAAGATATAAAGTTTTACTTAATGAAAAACTGAAAGGCAATAACCACAAAATAAGCCGACGAGGTACTTTTTTAACCGTATTGCATTGCATACCTATGGGATCAACACGACGGTAGCTGAAAATAAATTAAACTTGTGAAAACTCGAATTATCTTCAAACATTTCATTTGAAATAAGATAAAAGGGAATTCGAATGTGAATATAAGTATAAAATACCCAGAATTGTTTCAGGGGCACTCAGTGTTTTTACAGATTTTTTCCTGCGTTTCATTTCTCGGGTGAAATTGCTCAAACTGCAAGCACATTCAATCCTGTTTATTTTTAGCCTACAGCTAAGAGTTAGAACTTTCCATTCGCATCTCGCTAGCAGATGAAATATGTTTCCTAACGATTTTTCGGGATCAGGACTTTTCCTCTTAATTTATGCACTTTCGTATCTGGGGGAGAAATTTTTGTATCATCGGAGCATCGATCATACCTTCTAGGGATGAAGATGGCAGACATGTACTTAACGCTATCGATTATAGGACAAAACAAAGGAAAAATATGCTTGGGGAAAGTAAGTGAAGTGTTCGGGGCTCTGCGACTGGGGAATATCAGTATATCGAGCATTCAGGTGAATTCCCTTCCTTTCCCTTATTCTCTCCCCTCCTCAATTTTGAGTTTTTCGATACTTAGATTCTTTTTCTCCCTCAAAGTCACAGAGAGAGAAAGCGCATAGTGTGGGGATGCGTTTTGAGGCCGCCATCATATTTTGTGCGTGGTTATTTTTTCTCTCAAATATCTCAGCCTTTCCTGACCTCAAAAATTTTCTGGAAAGTATGCTTTGGACTTTCCTCTTCGTTGTTATAAACTTTTTTTCTTCTTTTGTATCATTTTAGGACATGGTTTTCCACTTTTTCCAGATCTCCGCACCCTTTTCCTTCTGCGCCCATGCGTCGAAATCGATAAATATATATTTTCCCCTCCGTGTAATTTATGACGTATCTTATTCCGGGTTTTTGTCACCTTTTTCGTACCTTACGTTGATGCTCTCTTTGGAGAAGGGTTCTGTATAGTTTTCGAGATATTGTTTTCAAAGTATGGACGGAGCATAGTTTGAGAAGAAGTTTGGTGCTGTTTATCAGAAGTTTATCGAAAATGAATTAACCTCAAAGTGGTTTCAAAGAGATATCTTGTCATCAAGATAGTGATGATATTTTTTACGATGACGAGATGAAGATCTCGTCAGGCTTTTTCTAGTGACGATACATCTCGTCCATCAAGATCTTGTTAGGCTATTTATAGTGATAATACATCTAGTCCATTAAGACCTTGTAAGGTTTTTCTAGTGACGAACTACTCTCGTCCATCAAGGTCTCGTACAGATTTTTCTTGTGACGATTATTCTCGTCCATCAAGATCACGTCAGGCATTTTCTAGTGATGATACATCTCGTCCATCAAGATGTCGTCAGGTTTTTTCTAGTGACGGTACATCTCGTCCATCAAGATCTTGTCAGGCTATTTATAGTGATAATACATCTAGTCCATTAAGACCTTGTAAGGCTTTTTCTAGTGACGAATTACTCTCGTCCATCAAGGTCTCGTACGGATTTTTCTTGGGACGATTATTCTCGTCCATCAAGATCACGTCATGCATTTTCTAGTGATGATACATCTCGTCCATCAAGATGTCGTCAGGTTTTTTTCTAGTGACGATACATCTCGTCCATCAAGATCTTGTCAGGCTATTTATAGTGATAATACATCTAGTCCATTAAGACCTTGTAAGGCTTTTTCTAGTGACGAATTATTCTCGTCCATCAAGGTCTCGTACGGATTTTTCTTGGGACGATTATTCTCGTCCATCAAGATCCCGTCAGGCATTTTCTAGTGATGATACATCTCGTCCATCAAGATGTCGTCAGGTTTTTTCTAGTGACGATACATCTCGTCCATCAAGATCTTGTCAGGCTATTTATAGTGATAATACATCTAGTCCATTAAGACCTTGTAAGGCTTTTTCTAGTGACGAATTACTCTCGTCCATCAAGGTCTCGTACGGATTTTTCTTGGGACGATTATTCTCGTCCATCAAGATCCCGTCAGGCATTTTCTAGTGATGATACATCTCGTCCATCAAGATGTCGTCAGGTTTTTTTCTAGTGACGATACATCTCGTCCATCAAGATCTTGTCAGGCTATTTATAATGATAATACATCTAGTCCATTAAGACTTTGTAAGGCTTTTTCTAGTGACGAATTACTCTCGTCCATCAAGGTCTCGTATGGATTTTTCTTGGGACGATTATTCTCGTCCATCAAGATCACGTCAGGCATTTTCTAGTGATGATACAATTCGTTCATCAAAATCTCGTCAGGTTTTTTCTAGTGGCGAGACGTCTTATCCATCAAGATCTCGCCAGAATTTTGTTAGTGACGATATAAATTGTCCATTAAGATCTTGTAAGGCTTTTTCTAGTGACGAATTATCTCGTCCATCAAGATCTAGTTGGGCTTTTTCTAGTGACTACACATATCGTTCATCAAGATGTCGTCAGGAGTTTTCTAGTGACGATGCAATTCGTCCACCAAAATCTCGTCAGGCTTTATCAGTGACGATACATCTCGTCCATCAAGACCAGGTCAGTTTTTTCTTTAAACGGTATAACTCGCTCAGACAACCATCGTGAGGGTTAACTCACCATGTGGTTTGGACAAAATGTCTCTCCAATCAAGATCTAACCAATATTGCTTCTAACGAGTTATCTCGTCGTCATGATATTTACCAGTTTTTATGTTGACGAGGTCACTATCTGGTCAGTTTTCTTCGTATGACGAGATGTCTCGTCTTTCAAGATCGAATTAGTTTTCTTCCAATGCGGAGAAAGATTTACCTTGTCGAAACAACCACCTGAAGGATTAAGAATGTTTGTACTATGAATTATGATTTATTGTTTACTATGTCAAACAAATGCCTACTAATATGCGTACAAACTCTAAACGTGTATACTAGTGAATACACTTTAAATTATTCCGTAACTGTAACTATAGACCGCGTTAAACCAGTAGGTAGAGTTAAGTTTTAGCAACCGGAAGGGAGTCAGTTCTAAACTCGTTTCAAACAGAGCATGCACTGTCGTGCATGTGGGAGCTGGTGCACTTTAATTCTGAAGTGGTCTCAAATGTCCTTGTGTTAGGGTCATTTGGACTATCTTACTTGCATATTTCCATCCGGATTTATCGCCCCGGAAAGTTGCCAATGGCATGTTGTGTTACCACCATTTAATTGATAAAAACATTGGTATTGATAAATCCTTAAAATAATTAATATAATCATCAGAGGAATCACATCATGTGTTAACTTATTTCATACGTTATATGGTTAAAATTTAAATACTTTTTATAAAGAAGTATGTATTTAACTGACATACATGATGATTATGAATAAGTATTAACTGTGCAGTGTATCGAAATTAGTGTACTGTAAAAACACTTCATTATCAGAGTAAATTTGAGTACTCTTATTTAGAGAAATGGAAATGTGATCAATAATATGTTTTTCGAAAAGATACAAAGTCATTTTTATGGAGTGAAAATACGTGTAGTAAAAAATATTTCTCTACGCATATTGTAAAGTTAATTAATATTTTATATAAGGACTATCTATATTATGTTATATAAAATGTAAATAGAGGCCTGAATCTTGACTCCCAATTATGTTACGAGAAAGCGTTAATCAATTTTGTAAACTTTTAAAATAAAACACAGGTAACAGTTTCGCTACAGATAGATTTTATGAACTGTATAATTCTTTCTAAAATGTTGATATATATTTTAATGATTTCAACTCAACAGTATGTATACTGATCCAATAGAGTGTTATTATCATCCTCGTGTCTAATTGTATTTTTTGAAATGGATACGTCTTAAAACTCTGAACAGTACTGAGGGCATGCATGAAAAGTCAAATGTTATTAAAAAAATTACTAATGTTTTATCTTGTGATTTCGGAACTAGAAGAAAGACCCAGTATAATACATCATAAATATAGCGTCGTGTATACAAAGAATACCCTTACCTTACATGACCTTCCGACGAGTGCACAGTTGCACTGAGAGTGAGGTGAAAGTCGGCAATAAGCAGAAATTGGTGATATTGACAGAATTAGTTCATGCTTTTAGTTACATACATGCAAAGTTTCAGAGAAACCTTATTGGTTAATTTCGTATGATTTTCTCTGTATATTATTAGTAGGGCAACTTTTTTGTTGCAGTAAAACTGGAAAAAGGTGTAGTTATCATTCTCTAAAGTTGCATTTATGGAAATTAAGTTGCATTTATTTTGATACACTAAAATCTAAAATAAATTATTTGTAAAAAATAAAAAAATTATTTGTAAAAAATGAAAAAAATTATTGACAATTTTAATTGTGTACAACAGTATAATACATCATTATATACAGAAGAACGTTAATGTCGTTGAATGGTCGATTCAAGTCCAGAAATTTCTTTAACATTGAATCAATTTACTCAACAGAGACTGATGTTGCCTGACATTGTTGCAGTAGCAAATACTGACTTAAGTTGGGGGATCCTCCCGGGAAAGAGTAGCAATTGCGGATAATGTATTTTGAGTGTGGTTCCAGCCGGAGTCATATAATAAGTTATATCCGATAGCAGAAGCTCAAAGACCTTTCGTTCAACATTCAGATATTTTAAAACTTCATCTACAAGGCTAACAATATGATCGACACTCACCTCGCAAACTCTGTAGTCGATTGGGCAAGTTTCCTCTGGATTACCAACAGTGCCAACCAAAGTTACTTCTTGCCATTTATTTCTCTTTCGTCTGTTAGGACGAACACATCCTTTCCATGACCTTCTTGTTTGATCCGCAATACTTTGGCGTTCGCAAGATCAGACACACTAAATCGAAAGGTTGATTAAGAGGACAAAAAAAAAATAGTAATTTCATATTAATCAATTTTAAGCTACATTTTAAAAAGCTGCAGGTGGGTCGCATTTATGCAAAAAGTAGTGTTTATGCAGAAAGTTGCATTTATGTTGCGGTTATACATAGTCGTCACATTAATGTGACCACCTGTCAAAAGCCAGAATAACCACCTTTGTCAGAGCGGACCGCTGCGAGACGTGCAGGAAGAGAGTCAATTAGGTTTCTGAAGGTGTTCACTGGGATGTTGAGCCATGCCGACTCCAGTGCCATGGCCAGCTGCGCTAGATTACCTCCCTCCTCCAGTCTGGATCCTTCCGGCAATTGTTGCAGGGTGTTTGTTTTCAGACGTTTCACGCCGTATTCGCCAACTTCCATCTGTCCGATGGAGCATAAAACGTGATTTATCGGGAAAAGCCACCTGTCGCCACTCTGTGGACGTCCAGTTGCGGTACTGGCGTGCAAATTCCATTCTTCGTCGCCGATGAACATCAGTCAGCGTAGGTGCATAACCAGGCGTCTGCTGCGGAGACCCATGAGCAGCAACGTTCGCTGAACCGTTGTTGATGATACACTCTTGGTAGCTCCTTGGTTCATCTGGGCGGTCAGTTGCTCAACAGTTGCACGTCTATTCGCCCGAACGCATCTCCCTAGCCTTCGTTCGCCTCTGTCGTCTAATTCCCGTGGTGCACCACATGTGCCGCTGATTTTGGATAGTGCCATTTTGCCATGCACGGTATACTTTTACCACGGCGGCACGCGAACAGTTCACAAAATTAGCCGTTTCCGAAATGCTTCCACCCTTGGCCCGAAAGCCAATAATCATGCCCTTTTAGACGTCGGATAAATTTCTACGTTTCTGCATTACGCCAACGATTGAAATACTTTCCGATGCCCTAGGACATCCTGTCTATACACTCCACTGCAATGTGCTGCCAACTACCATTTGAAATTGGTTATTTCACGTTAGCTTCGAAAGTAGGTGGTGGTCACATTAATGTGACTGGACTGTGTAACTCCCTTACAATACACCCCATGTAGGAGTAATTTTGGTTTTATTACTTTACATGCAGTGCAGAACGTGTGAAAAAAAGTTGCATTTGTTGCAAAAAGTTTCCCTAGTTATTAGACTTACAATTACCATGTTAGATTATTTACATATGATTTCTCAGTCGTGGTGTGATGGAATTTAACCCCCTATTGGTTAAGAAGTCTTGCACATCATCATCTGATTTTACGAACGACTAGGTACCCTGTCATCAAGATCTGGTCAGTTCCTTTTCTAATTACAAGATAACTCATCTAGACAACCACCAATTAGTTAAAAATCCATTGTGAATGAATATAAATGCCAAATTTTTTTTAATACTTGCGTAGTAAACATTGGATCTAATATTATACATCTGATGATTGTGAGAACACATGGTACTTTAAGGAGAGGCATAATGAAAGTTTAATGAACAAATTTCAATAATGACTTCCAAACTCCTCAAAAAAAGTATAATTACTTTTACACTTCTTTATAAGTTTTTTCATACTAAATAAACATAGAGCGGTAAATAAATGGATGAAAAATCAATTTATAATGATAGTTGTGGTAAGAAAACACGCATGAAAATGGTGCTAAATAATGCATCTGCTAATTTGGTGTACACGCGATAATTTAAGGGGAGACAGAAAGATGAAAAGTTTCGGAGGTCTTCATTAATAGCTTCCGAACTCTCACAAAAAAGTATAAGTAGTTATACACTACTTTATAAGTTCCTCCCCACTGCATCGACATGGAAAAAAATAAATGGATCCAATAAAAAGATAGACGCACAGCAATCAGCTGCGAGGAATCCCAGCTCACCCTTCAGGGAATTCCCTCACTCATGGACCTCATTAAAGATCTCCGACAACATCATGGTTCTTCCAGCGCCCGTAATTCAGACATAGGAAATGTACACCTCTCAGAAAGGAGTGCGGAATGGGACGGAATTTCCTCGCTCTGCTCTCATGACCGTGCTCACAATCTCAAAATAACAATTTCCTCTATGACCGCTCCCTCTTTTCAGATTTTCTGAATAATAGACAACAAGCAATCATCGTAGGTGCAGTCGCGAATCCGGAAGCCTGTCGCTGTAGTCTTGTGAAGTTCCACGAGGCCAGGTTGGTGGGATGGGAAGATAAGAAAGGGATGTATCCGCTGCAAATGCATTTTGTTTAAATTGGGTTTCTTTTTATGTGTGGTCGTACGTCTCTACGTGCCACGGTTTCAAGTCAGAGACACCGGCTCTTGATTTCAATCGAATAGAAATCCGGCAAATTGCCAGGAAGCGATTATCACCACCGATGAAAATATTCCCTCGAGAGTTATTGACAATAAAATTCGTAGTGAAAGTACTTTTTCATTTAATATCACGTTATGAGTCAGACACTTCTCAGGTTTTTCTATTATAAAATTATTTTGATCTATGGTACAGTTAGTTTCAGGGAAACCGACTTATTCCTCTGTGTTGCTGTTAGTATTTTTTATAGGATATTAGGTCATCTGTTTATTCCTTATTATTTTTCAGTGTGACTAGAAATTGTTAATGAAGTAAGCCATATAAAATTTTATTCTGAAAGGTACAACTATATTTTTCTTAACAAAAGATACAATCAAATATTTTTATAGATTATGTAAAGATTTATTCAACACTTTCGATCAAGTATTCAATCAGATTTCAGGGAAACTGAATTACTTATTTGCGATGTAATTCAAATGAAAGCACAAATAATCAGATTTTTTATAGAATATTTGATTATCCGGCTGTACACTATTTTATAATTTTTCTGTGTAACTGCAAAGTGTTATATATATACGTGTTTAATTAATTAAGTCATATGAGATGATATTTTGAAAGGTACAAACATATCCTTCGTAACAAAGGTTGCAATAAAATAGATTATGTAGACTTTTTGAGTACTTTCGTTTAAATATTAACTAAGATTTCAGAAAAACAGACTTACTATGTTGCGATGTAAATAATTCAAAAGAGGAAGAAAGACATCGATGATTTTTCATAGGACATTAAGTCAACTGACTATACATTACTTTATCATTTCTCTGCGATATTGCAGAATATTTTACTCTGATGGTAATGAAATAAGCCATATGATATGATAGTCTGTAAGGTGCAAACCAAATTATCCTTCCTAACAAAGATTACAGTTAATCATTTCCATACATTATGTAAACATTTTTCAGCATTTTCAATGAAATATTCTATAAGATTTCAAGGAATCAGACTTGTGATTCAACAGACTTACAATCTGAAAGGTACATACCATATCATTCTTCAGCAAGATTACAATAAAGGTATTCTAGACGATTACAAAATAGTACACAATCCATTTCAATTAGCAAAACAAGTAAGTTTTATTCATAATTTAACAACTTAAAAAGAATATGTCATACAAAATCTATTTACCATAAAAGTAACCTACAACTCCTTTTTTAATAAATGTACCAGTTTTCATTAATTCCTTAAATAACTGAATTTCTTACCAACTAAAAATAAATATATGTGGGCCAATTGAATATGTTATAAGCTTTTTGCAGATTAATTTTGAAAGCTTCTTATTCTTACACAATGAGCATAATCTGTAATTTAGAGACGTAGTAGTAACAAAACTAACTGTTTACGTTTTTATGTAGCCCACCCGTCATTTAGAGTAATTCCATTAACCTTTAAATATTTTTTTGAATTAATAGTGTCATACATTTCTCATGATTGTATCATTAGCTTGATTTATTTGATTTAAAATGGAAAATTTAGTGAAATACTTTAATACATTATTTTGAATTCATTTTCTATTTTTACATTTCAGACTATATACGTTTCAGTGTATATTCTCAATATGAGCGTTGATTTTAAATGTACATTATTTTATGCACAAAATTCATACAATATGTTAAATTTGAAATTTAAACCGATCTTTATATAAATAATTTCGCTCACAAATTTGAGCTAAACATTGAACAGATTTGTTTGCACTAAGTTCTCAACTTACAGTGTTTTTTATTTAGCGTACTTATTTAAGTCTTTACACTAATATTCTCAATGACACTTTGGAAACATAAATGTGTTTAATAATCTGGAGCTCACAGCACGGTTTTTGTATTAATTAAACACATATACTACAAATGAACATAAATTTAATGTATTTATTACTTAATATTTATTTAGAATTTGATATGTAAAAGACGTTTAGCTGAGATGCATATATTTCAAAGAAAATAACCCATTTCTCTCGGATCCAAAAAAAAATTAACGTTGATAAATCTCATAAGATTAGCATATGAATAAATTGGGTTAACAACCTTTGTGGGCCAGGGTACCACTGTTAACTACTTACAGATTATTTGATTAATAGAGCACTTTCTACGACTCGTTCAACCAAAAATATGTGTTTAGTTTTCGGGGGTAAAACCAAAAGTACATTTCTAGCACATTTACACCCATGTAGGTAGGTATTTTAATTAATGTCACACAACGGGCTACTAACGACGGTCCTGGATCGAGCCCGAAGTGAAAACCATGTAGACAACACCACGTAATTTTGAATCAAGTTCAGATGATGAGGTCAAACCTGAGATGTTATCCCACCTCTTTAACTTTGCACGCCACGCCAACTTGACTTGCAGAGGTGTATGCATCTATTTTAAAATATTGCTATACATGATGTTAAGTTCACAAAGATAGAAACTAAACATTTTTATCACTACATAGGCATTGTTTGTTTCAAAAGTCAATCGCTTTCTGAAACCCCAACAATATTTAGCCTAGACCATTTTATGATTTACACTGCATTCATATTACGAACCAACATGCAATTCAATGGTCTGCGATTTCCACTGCCAAGCAAAATCAACTCGACAACTAATTTATTCCGAACAACACAATGGAACAATCGCCTCAAATACGAAAGCTTGGAGCATAGAGAGACATGACGGATCAGCAATACTTTCATTCAATTCGTCTCACATCCTTTCCCGGTTATCTTATTCAATATCGCACAGTCCCCATCGCTTTCATTAATTTAGCCTGGATGTGACATCATTAACGCCCCCGAATTGTCACCTGGGCCTGCGGAGTTTTGCGCGTTAAATATCACTCCGCTCTTAGGTATCAAAACTCAAACTATCTGGCAAACACTCCCAGTTGGCCCACCCCTGTTTCCAATGAATGCCATCATCGAAAATTTCGTTATTATTCTCGTCATACAATGCTGGACGACCGCCTTCATTATGGATGGGACTGGTTGACAGATCGATTTGGCCGAAGACAGAGACTGCGTCTGTGGAGGGTGACTGGTTGGCGTTCCAATTAAAACGCATCACGGGAAGTTTTATGGCCGACATTCAATTGTGCCGTTGGATCGTCTCCTGAGAAAGGGGTGGAGGTCTGCGAGGACGTGTTATTTGGGAGCCAGACATAAATGTACTAGATTCTTGAAAGATTTGTAGAAGGACCGGAGTTACGTGCTAAGTACTTTGCAATACAGAGGCGCATACTGGTTTGTAGTCTTTTTGAGGTCTGTTTAGTCAGACGTGGAAAATGTTGAAGGAATGGTACGGTTAATTTGCGATAATGTATGATTTCAAGTGTATTCATCATTATTGACAGTTAGATATTTTAACTCTTACCTTAACCCTTCTTTGAATAATGGTGGAAATTTCCATCATAACATTGAATGCCCAAAAATTATATAAAAGAACAAGTTCACTTTAAGTTGATCGTGTCTGGATACCTTTTTAATGACCATTGCATAAAAAAAACATAGCTGTCAAAAATAAGCAAGTGTCAGTATCAGTAAAACGAGCTTGAAGTTGTCATTCCGCTGTTTGTTGTAGTTGCAATAAACGTATGATTTCGTTTTTAATTTTGTTTTATTATATTTGAGTTTCTATTGTGCTAAAAAAGTGAAAATGAGTGGAAGAAAGGTTTGTAACATGTGTTTCTGTTATTTTTTGAGCAATTTCTGAAAATGTTTGCGTTTAATTTAAAAAATACCACATGATACCATCATATTGTTTTTTGCTAAATTTATACTATAAATATATACTAAGATTTTTTTAACCATTTTTCCTTTAATTGTGAACATGAATTATATCACCTTCATTTATTTCACCAACAAAGAAAAAAATCATGCAAAGAAGGGTTAAATGGTTTTTCATTGCTTTTAATAGATAAGCCCTCTGGGCCTAAATAGGTGTCCTTAGTAGTGCAATGGTTTTTTATTTTAGCACATATGATGAGAGTCAAATTTATTAGTTTGAAAACTTTCGCGCTTCATCTTAAGAAGCTCAAACCCTTTGAAAGTCATATAGGAAAGACTGTTTATCGATGATGAATACCATCACGTACGATTTCGTTACTATCCTCGCCATACAATGCTGGACGGTTACCGTCATTTATGGATGGCACTGAATGATAGATCGACCTGTGCAAATACAGACATTGCATCATGGAGGGACGTCTGATTAGCTTTCCAATTACGACTTGAGAAGTTTTATAGCTGACGTTCAATTAAAGAACATCACCTGAGAAAGCAACAGTATAATTTTGGTGAGTATGTCATTAATTATTTAAAAGATTCTTGGAAAATTTGCAAAGGACAAGAGTGACATGCTGAGTACTTCGCAATTCAGAGGAGCAGCTGGTAACTGTCCATTTTGATGTCCGCTAATTATGGTGTTGGTATCTGTCTAGTGAGTAAAAATACTAACATAATTTTACAATTTGTTTGTCATGATGAATTGACAGACAAATCCATATAATAATTGGTTGAATGCCATTTTAACTTGCTTTAAATTGGTTTAGGCCAGCGATCTTCAATACGTTTGCCTCAAGAATGGCAATGGTTGCAATGATGTAAAGAATGTCTATGACAATAGCAATTTCAGCTATATTTTTGTCAGATTGATAAAAATGTAATTTATTTTTGGTATGTCACACACACAGTTTTGGTAATTACTTTATGTGTGTAAAACTAAACACTGTGTTATATTGCAGTTAAGAAATTAATATTTTTTAATTCAATGCGTAAGACCCTATACAATTATTTAGATAGATTTTTCAATTAAGAATACTCTTACACCATTTATCTCATCAATATATATCACTCACAATCTGCAACAATAGGGCTTAAAAATCGCAATTTGGGAAAAATAAGTAATTTTTGCTAGGTAATTTATAATTCATGTCGTACTAAAGCAACACAATGGGCTAACGATCAAATAAACTCAAAGCTTTGAAAAATAAGGAAATACAATGTACGCAACTAAACAATTCTAACATCTAGTGGCATAGGATTAAATTTACAGATTTGTCAATTTGGAAATAACTTCTTGAGTTTCAACATTGATACACGCACACAAAATTTATTAGTTCTGTCAGTATTTTAGCGTATGGGCAATTTATTATACTTATTAATTCGCCAAGTGATTTCGACGACATACCTCGTTATCAAGGTATTTCCGATTTTTAACGATGACTAGGACAAGATTTTGTCATTTTTTTTTCTAATGATGAGATATCTCGTCTGGTCTGGCTTAAGATCTGGTCTGTTTTGATAACGGAGATACGTTATATACACGAAATTATTTGGACAATGTCTTCTTAGAATTTCTGAGGAGGATCCATCTTAGTGTGAGGTTGTTTTTCCTGGTAAGGACTCTGCCCAATGCCTTATGTACCTGGTATCATGAACGCTGGCGTGTAGCTCGACATTCTAGATGGTTCGGCCTTGCCTACACTATGGCAATTCCACAGCCATGGTGGTTTCTTCTAACACCATTGAGCTTCATTGTCATACTGATAAACGCGTACTGGACTTGTTTCATCAAAATGAGGTGAATTTGCTTGACTGGCTTCCTCAGAGGCCCGATCTCAATTTGATCGAGCACTTGCGGGACAAAGTGGGGTGGAGTGGTCGTTCACGGCAAGACGTTTGTCGCCAACTAATTTTTGTCGCCAAATCAAGATGGCTGCCGAATTTCGTAACAGCAGATAGGGTTGCCATAACAAAAACGGCAGATGTGAAGAAAATCCGCAAAAGGTGATGGTTAACATATTTGGCGACAAATCGCCTTCTTACCGTGAACGACCACTCCACCCAAACTGGAGCGACGATTACGACACCGCCAAGCACGTCCAATTCTCCGTCTTCATAACAATCTTTTATCCAGCCTTGCAAGATGCATGGCGAGCTATTCCTGTCCAGACTTACAGAGAACTTACGGAAAATATGCCTTGACGTGTTGTAGCTGTAATACAAGCCAAAGGAAGGACCTGTTAATAGATGGAAAAAGAGCACTTTTACTGAAAAACATGGACTGTCCAATTACTTTTATCCATATAGTGTAGTCCTCATTGAGAACCACAGATTGGGTTGTGCTCAGAGATAATGGAAGTCTACATTAAAATCTCAATAATTCTCTCTTTTTCTCAAATTTCTGCATCTAGATCAACCCGGTACTTAAAAACATACGGTTACTTATGATACTACCGAAATTAAGTCAACACGAATAGCTGTCTGACTTCTCGTAAGAAGAGAAAGACACCTCCAGATTCAATAAGTAATCATCCTCTATCATACTCCGGTAATTACTTTTATCTCATGTATTTCATTTTGCAAAAACATTAAGGAATATAAATAGGAGTATAATATAAATAGCTACGGAAGGGGAAATGTTTGAAAGTTTGCATGGTCAAAAAATGTTCTTTCTAATATATTTCCATCAAAATATATGAGATTGTCATTCAGAAATTTTTCGAATATTAACTTCGTAATTACTATGGGATATCAAAAATTAACTGTAAATGAAACATCGCAAGATGTTTTGTTGGGGAAGGTTTCAAAAGGTATTAAATGTATGGGAAGTTAATATATATTTTTTTAATTTTGAGACCACAAACATGGTGCTTCAAATCTTAAAAACAAGAAATGGGCAGGAAAAGAAGTCTTCATACTGCTTATCCTAGAAACAATTTTTGCTATCAACTGAAAATATGGTGTTAAATTAAATCTTTTCATAGAAATTTACGAAGTTTACACAAAATTTGTTATAGCTGTACATTATGCAAATTATTTTCTACTAACTGATACCTTTGTAAATACTCATCTTTATACGACGCGTGATTAACCCTTCTTGTAGTTGCTTCAACGTGGAAAATCGTCATTAGAAAAAAACTGGCCATACCTTGATCTTGTCATTGTCAAAACATCGGCAATTTCTTATGGACGAGTTATCTCGTCAAAATAACGCGGGTTACCCGTTTGGAGGAGGGGTCTAATTTTTTAAAGAAGTTGTTGCATGTTTTGATAAATATTGACAAGAGCTGATTTTCTCAAATTTGTAGTGATATTGTGAACCTGTGTGTATCTAGTCATCCGTCAATAAAAATCCATGTTCTCTACATGTCACTAGACGTATAAGTATGTATAAGACGTATGTCAGCTTGTATAGGTAAGAAGTCTCTAACCCCATGATGCTGAAAGCAATTAACACTTAATTTTTGTCTCAGCACCAGCCATCTATTCAACATCTCTTAGTTTCTTTTTCTGAACATAGTTTCTAGATTCTTTATCACACGAAACATTTTTGACGTGGTGCAACATAAGAACCAAACAAGTATAATTAGATAAAACTTGAAATACAAATCGGATTTATTCGTTTATTTAGAAGGTTCTAACTCAAAAAAAAAAAGTCTCAAATGCATTATTATTATTTTAATCTCTTCAACATGCCGAACAACCGGTCTAGTGGTCAAGGTGTTGTCCTCTGGATCGGAAGGTTCCTTGTTCGAATCCGGGGTTAGGGCATGGATGTAAATTGTGCTGTCCTTTGTTAGGGACATTGATGGTCCACCCACTAGGTGCCCCTTCACAAGTGACCATCGATTCTGGCCTTGTATAAGACGAAAATGACCTCGGTCAACATTGTATTGTATTTGTATTTGTCTTCGCAATTGTACTGCCTTGCCATAGGAAATATAAAAAAATATCTTCAACATTATTTACATACAGAAAAAGCCTAAACACATTTTTATTAATTATAATTGTCACGACAGTCACTTCCAACTCGTCACGACAGTTTCTAATCTCTATAATACTGAATTCAAAAACACATTCTTGTTTTACTATACATTGCAATTTCTATGATGTAGCAACAAAATAAAAATAATAATACAGATGAATACAAAAATATACATACTTCAGAATTTATTCTTATTTGTAAATTAAAAGTTACATACCTTAATACTTTCACCTTGTTAACAGAAAGCAGCAGCCGGTTGATAATACTAGACACTAATTAGTTTCTAAAGAATAAAATGGAACGAATTAAAATTGGCTAGACAAAACACTATTTTTCTTGGAGCATCAGTGTTTTTGTTGAAAGCTAAATCAGTAATCCATTGAGTAAAGTAAAATGTTACATTTACCGGTTACGAGTAAAAATTATGAGAACATAAAATATATAATATGATTAGAAAATGTAAGTTATTTGCATGGCAAATTAGTTTTATTGAAAGTGATCCAAATGTAATTACGTTATATTTCTTCTTCATACATAAATGTAAACTTTGTTTAGTGCCTAGAAAAATATTTACTATCCTTTTCCAGTATTCGTAGAATTTATAGCATTTGTTTTTAACCCAATGCGTGTACCTGCTATATATTTATTCAGTTAATTTAACACATACCCATCCAAATTTCATCAACACCATCACTCTGCTTAAATACATGAATAGCACCTAAACAGTATAGTTTACCTTAATTTATATATATTTTCGCATTTTAGATAATATTTTATACTCACTTGTGGAAAATAAATTCAAGGAGAGTTGGTAGATATTTAACTAACGTCACACTGGAGCAACACAACGAGCTATTGTGAACGGTCTGGGATCAACCTTCAAGGGAAAGATCCGTAGATATTAACAGATAATATTGAACCATGGTCAGATGACGAGGCAACACCTGAGCTGGCACCCCACTCTCCAAATTTCCACAACACGCCAACGTGATCCGACCGGGAGGAATATTATATTAAGCTTAACTTAACTGTGCTTTAAATTACGTAAATATACATTTTGTGAAAAAAGTTCTTCATTTTGTCTGAAAAGATATGACTGTTTGGGTTAGATTTTGTAGCATTAGGGTCATATTTCGCCAAGCCTGTTATATGAATTTTAGACTATAATTTTATCAACCAAGAAAATTTCAAATTTTGGTAAAGTTATTGAAAGCCAATAGTACGAAGCAAAGCTATCCAGATCCTAATTATGTTTAATACAAAAATGTAAAGTTCTTGCTACAAAATTAGATTTATAGGTTTGCTACACACTAAATAACTAACATATACAAATACAGTGACTAAAAAACATAACACTGCGGCAACACAAATATTTTAACATTTTATTAAAGATATGTAACTGCTTAAAAAAAGTAAAATAATTTCTTTTCATATAATTTAGAATCTTAGTTCTGTACTAACAAGACTATAAAAATTTAAACTAAACTAAAATATTACGCAAATTAAATTTTTTTCGTTGTTTTCTTACGCGATGAAAGTGATAGTCAAAAAAATATGGAAGAATTGTGGAAAGGTGAAATAAAATGCCAGATATTACATTTCTATACTATAAAAGAGATATTACCTGAAATCCGTAATTTTGGGAAATTTTGAAAGACATATCTTGGATAAATATGGGGGTTGCACTATAAAACCCAAAAGGAACCCAATCTTTATATCACTCCTAAGTGTGTTTGAAATCAATTTACTTCCAATACCTTCAGCGTTGGACAGAAATACTTAATTTTCAACTCTCCAAATAGTCTCCAAAGGTCCAATTTAAAATTCCACTTTGAACCACAGCTAATGTATCAGATGTCTATGGTAAGTTTTGTTGTTAAATTTTGCCCCAATTTCTACAAATTTTAAAAACATGCTTTTTAAAAACTAAACACTTGCCCTACCCTTCGACTTTTTTTTTCCAACATTGTTGTTACCAAGTGTTTGACGTAGCTTATCAATAAAACTCAAAACCAACCAATCAACAAAACCTTAATCCATTGAACGTCTGCCTTACACTCAATTTGGATTGTAATATTTGACAATTAATTCGTATTAATGTCAAATCCTTCTTACAAAACCCAATCTTAATTAATGTAATCAGACACTTAACATATGATCGGATACTGTCGCCCAACCCTGAGGTACCTAAGTAATATGAATAGTCTTCGTTTTTACTCAGGCCTTCCCTTCTACTTTTTCCTTCCTATTTTTTATTTTGTTTTTGAATCTTTTTGGCGAAATATGGACCTTGCGTGATAAAACTCAAAACCAACCAACTTGACATTAAAGCCTTGAACGTCTGAGTAATGAAGTGGCTAAAACACCAAAGCCAACTTTCAAAATCAAACCTAAATTAATGTAATCAGACATATACACTTAACATTTGATTGGATATTGTCTCCGGACCTCTATCAATCCCACCAGTGTAACATCAAACATCACAAATCACTTACAAAACATTATTCCAGAGTGTGCTTCTGCTTTAAAATCAATTTATTACCAGCGTCTTTGCCTCCAGCAGGCTGCTTAAATTATTTGCAATGTAGGACACAGCTCTTTCTCTCTCTCCTGCACTCCCCTTCTTGGGAAAAGTCCGTGCTCCCCCTTGCCCATTAAAATATGCAGCCTTAATGATTCAATGGAAAGACGGTGGTCAGGACAGCGTGTTCCGGCCACATGACGAGGAAGACAGCCGGATTCATTAAAGTCCGGTCGATGCAGAACGGCAGGACAACTTTCCCAAAGATTGTTCGCTGGAAAGGGAGCCGCGATAAGACGTTCGCGGAGGATTTTCTAGAATGCTTTGATTTAATATTAGGCACGTTTGGCGGTTAGGCTTAACGAGAGGAGTGGTTGCCTTGCAGATAACGGCTGCTGTCCGCCTCGGTGGCTGTTCGGTAATTTGATTGAAAAGCTGGGGTGGGGATTGCAAGATCTCTTTGTACGCAATCGGAGAAGTGAGAGTTTTGCGTTTTGGTTTTGAGGAAGCTTCGATGGTTGTTTCTTGGGTTTTTACGGATTTCAGAAAATATAGCGCGATTTTCCTGAAAAAATTCGATATTGAAATCTTTTTTTTTAAATCACAGACAAATGCAGAGTTTGGCATTTTTTAATTGATACAGAAAGTTTCATTAAGAATGTTCATCAAGCTTTGGATTTTTAACAGAATCGGACAAACAGATTATACGTAAAATCTAAGTAAACTATTTTTGAATACTAACTTTTGATTTCGATATCTCTGTTCGAAATCAGATACAAATGAAATTATAGCTCTGCTTTTTGGAATTGCTACGAAAGTTTCATGTTATGTTCACGATGTTTTGTGTTTTTAACAGAATTGGACAACATATTATTCATAAAAACTAGCTAGTGATTATCTTGAAATACTAGCTTTCAATTACAAGTTATCTTTGTTTGAAATAGCAGAAAAAGTAATGAGAGCTTAGCATTTTAGAATTTATAAAAACGGTTCATAAGTTATGTTTATGATGTTTCATGGTTTTTTACAGAATATAGGGATATCACATTATTCAAAAAACCTAATTAGACTGTCTTGAAATAATATTTTTCGATTTCTATATTTCTTTCTTCGACATCAACATTGTGGAACTCAATGCTGTTGTTGGATCTGATTTACTTTTCATTTATTAATTTAATCAAATCTTGCAATTTTAGTTCAATTTTATATTTTACTGCTTTTTGAGAAATAGACTTACTTTTGTAAATCCCGTGTTGTACTTTTTTCAATACAAAAAAAAAAGAGCTCCGCATTTTGGAATTAATAAATATTTTTCATAAGTTACGTTAATGAGGTTTTGGGTTTTTTGAAAAATAGAACATCATATTATTCATAAAGACTTTGCAGACTAGCTTGAAATATTAGATTTTGATTCCGAGAGGCATTTATTTAAAATCAGAGATAAATGTGATGCTAGCTTAGTATTTTGGAATTCATAAAAATGTTTCATGTTATGTTCATGAGGTTTGGATTTTTCAAATAATAGAACAACAAATTATGCATGAAAAATAGGTACACTGTCTTAAAATTAGTAGGTGTCGATTTCGAGGTATCATCGTTCGAAATCATAGACAGATGTAGAGCGTATAATTTTGGAATTGATAAAAAAGAACGTTTCATAATGTCTTAGATTATGAAAGCACGAAGAATTGACAGTTTATAGTCTTGAATAAGATGACCTTTAGGCTGCTAAAGTCACTGAGACGTTGTAGTAGATAATAGACGCTTTACATGAAGGTTCTATTATTTCTTCATGTAAACACTTTTTATGTAGAATTTAATTTCTAAGTCGAGGATTTTCAGTCTCACGCCCAAAACACAAGACTGAATCTATATAGGATTATTCTATGATCATTGGACAAACTTGGAGGGGTGGTACAACTATACTAAAACATTCAGCTATACAAAAAACATACATTTTTCGTATAGGAATGTATAGTCGGAAATGACGTGCGGAGGCACGAACACCAAAAAATGAGCCCTGAACAGAAACACATAGTTTATTTACAACATTCTTGCAAAGTGCTTCTTTGCAGCAATATTTACAATAAATGCTCAAAATTGCGACCACCATCAGTAATACATGCTTGGTAACATCGAATGAGTGATTGGTGAACAGTTCCAAAGATGTCAGGCGTTTCGCGCAGCACGCTTTCAGCAGCAATGGATAAGCGAGCAACTAGGTCTCCAATTGAATCAACTGGAGTCCCGTAAACGATGGTCTTCAGATGCCCCCATAAAAAGTAATGGATGCTTGATAAATCTGGCGATAGGGTTCGCCATCGGACTCCTCCACCACATCCAATGCATCGCCCCGAAAAACTGGCATCCAGGTAATTGCGGACAACCACGTTGAAATATCTGAAATGCCTCCGATGAATGAACCAATCCAATAGCCACCTCGATATCCCTTTTTATAAAGCATCGATTACTTCTTATGGGAACATATGGAGACCATTGTTTACGGGACTCCAGTTGACTCAATTGAGGACCTCGTTGCTCGATTATCCATTGCGGCTGCAAGCGTGCGCGAAATGCCTGGCATGTTTGGAACTGTTCGCCAATCACTCCTTCGACGTTACCAAGCATGTTTTACTGTTGGTGGTCGCAATTTTGAGCATTCATTGTAAACATTGCTGCAAAGAAGCACTTTGCAAGGATGTTGTAAATAAACAATGTTTTTCTGTTCATGTCTCATTCTTTGTGTCTGTGCCTTCAATTCCGACCATACGTTCCTATACTAAAAATTTATGGTTTAGTATATCTGTACCACCCTTTCAAGTTTGTCCCATGACTATAGAATCCCCCTGTATGTACACTGAAATCCACTTTCTAGGCTATTGGTCAATCTATTTCAAAGAACGTATTCTAAACACGAAAAAATATATCTACAATTTCAAGTATGCCAAATTAATTTCAATCTACTCAATTTTCTTCAAAGTGTCTAACCTTTAAAATACTCTTTATAATAAAATTGATTTGGGGGTACTCGTGTTTCGGTGTAATGTAAAATAATACAACTTTGTGTGCCTAGAATGAGGGATACTTATTTTTAACAAGAATCATGAATTGATATTCATACATCATAAGAATCAAGTTCATTCAGATTTTATACGATTTTGTTATTTGTATTGGAATATTTTTGGTTCGTTATAATATGGCATCCGAATAGTAGGAAAACAATTTTAAGGACGAACACGTTTGTTTTCATGGTAGACGAGAACATTTACCATTAGATGACAACTATGTATTTATATGAAAATGAAACGTAAGTAAATCATGACAGAGCGAAGGACACATATCAAATTTGCCTCTAGCAGTAACTGGAAGTTTTCTCCTTCACTCCGTTCTCATTTTCTCTCCACACTCGACAACAATAATTTGGTTTAAGTTAGGGGAAGTGATCGGACAATCGATATCACATGTGTTTCCCCTTTGAATGCATTAAGTTTGGATTTACTTAGTTTACATTTTTAGAGATCTTTCAGTTTGTATGAGGGCCAAGGTTGCCTGGTTGGAAAAGTAACGGTTTATCACGGATTAACGGGTTGAAAGTTTGACTCCAACCCAAGACCGTCGGGTACAAAGGGGTCTGGTATACGTTAAATCTATCTGCCATGACTTTAGGTGTCCTCCCATTGGCGTGGTGTGTAAATTAGGAGAGTGTGTTGCCAGCTCAAGTGTTACATTAACATTGGGGGACAGTGGATACCAAGTTACAGATAGAAAATTTACAAGGGGATTTTGATAAGATATCCGAATGGGCTGTAAAATGGGGTATGTCATTTAATGTAGGGAAATGTCAAGTTCTGCATATGGGTTACAGGAATAGTGGAGCCGAGTACTGTCTGCAGGGAGTAAAGGTAAAGGAGGGAGAAACAGTCAAGGATCTTGGGGTGATAATTCACAGGGATTTTAAAATGGGTCACCAATGTTCAGCTGCGGGTAAAAAGGCTAATAGGTTATTGGGGTATATTAAAAAGACTGTAACTTCAAGGGATAAGAATATAATCTTGCCATTATATAAGGGTTTAGTAAGACCACATCTAGAATATGCTGTACAATTCTGGGCTCCATATATGAGAAAGGACATAGAATCAATTGAAAGGGTTCAGCACAGAGCTACAAAAATAATAAAGGGGCTAGCAAATTTCGACTATAATGAACGTTTAAGTAAGCTAAACATGTATACACTGGAAAGAAGAAGGAGGGGGGATTTGATTCAGCTTTTCAAGTTTGTAAAACAAGGGGACACAGAGGGCTTAAATTTCAATAGGGATAACAGAACAAGGGGCCATGGGTATAAATTGAATAAGACACATTTTAATCGGGATTTAAGGAAAAACTACTACTTTAATAGGGTAATAGACAGTTGGAACGCGTTGCCAGAAAATATAGTTAATTCAAAGGGAGTGTATGAATTTAAGACACAATTGGATAGTCAGTGGGAATTGGAGAATTCATAAACAAAGGACCAGCCTTGTTGGGCTTGAGCCTGTAGCTGGTCGTCAATATTTGTATTTGTATTTGTATTAACTTTGCATTAAGTTGGGATTTACGTAGTTTACATTTCTAGAGATCTTTCAGTAGGTATGAGGGCCGCGGTCACCTGGTTGGAAAAGCAACAGAATATCACGGATTAACGGATTGAAAGTTTGAATCCAACCAAAGACCGTCGGGTACAAAGGGGTCTGGTATACGTTAAATCTATCTGCCATGACTTCAAATGTCTTCCCATTGGCGTGGTGAGTTATTTAGGAGAGTGTGTTGCCAGCTCAAGTGTTGCCTTGTCGTCTGTCCATGGATCAAAATTACGTGGTGTGGTCCTGGGATCTTTTCCTTTGGCATTGATCCCAGACTATCGCGATTGGCCCGTCGCTGCTTCTGTGCGACGTTAGTTAAATATCTACCTACCTACCTGGAGCAAATATGTGGGGCTGAAGCGTAATGATTGTTGATCCCTACTCGGGGTTGTCTCGACAAAGTACCACGTCATTAGCAGAGCTGACCAGATCTTGACGGACGAGAAATCTCGTCATTAGTATTAATTGGTCATCGTGATGGACGATGTATCTCATTTAAACCACTTGGGATATTAATTGGGTGTATTTTATGAAAATTAGTTATTTCCCTCACATTATCCCATCACAAATTATCATATTCCTCATTTAACATGCATTTACCAAAAACAAACCGTTAATGTGTATGGCACGTTTTCAATAACAATACATTGTGTTTTGTAAATAAAGTAGGCAACTTGAAATAAAAAATTGTACAAATTTCAGACTCATAGATGTGTTTGTTTCGTTATTTTTAATTTTACATTCCATTGAACTTCTAAAGAAGAGTAAGGGCATCCATATCCCTGTTGGAAAAGTAACAGAGTAGCAAC